>CM076911.1:18275833-19600000 GCA_039566165.1 Maruca vitrata | reverse complement strand
TTTGCTAAGATTCCTTTTAAGGGAATTTTTATTTAATAATTTTAAATATTCGGGTAGCTTATTAGGGGTGGAGTACCTACATAGGAGACTTTTTCTCAGTCATGTGGTTTTAGCAGGATATAGGCACAAACGGTTTCCATTTCGACGGTTACGTACAACTACATCACATAAACGCGGAAATAGATGTAATGACGGAATTAAATATAATGACGGAAATGTCAGAATTTTATGCTTTTTAAATATTAGTTTGCTGCTGTCCGTCATCTGAAGACCAAACATTGCTCGGCTACACCGTTTTTGTGTTTTAAAGACTGTATCCTTATTAGTCGAATTACCCCAAAAGACTATTCCGTATCTTTAACGAGATTCAACCAAACCATAATAAGCAGCCATTAACGCGACAGTGTTAACTGTAGATGACAGTTTATACAAAGCGAATGAAAGCGTACTAATATTTTTGCATAGTTCGTCAGTATGCCTTTTCCAGTTTAGTTTATTGTCTATTTGGATACCTAAGAAGCGAGCGTTCTCTACTTCACTAATTACGTTGCCTTTGTATGAAACATAAGTATTAGAAGGTGTATTACACCTTTGACTAAAATGCATGATGGTGTGTTAAGTCAATATTTATTTTTAAATTATTATTATTTAACCAGATAATTATTGATTCTAAAGATTTATTTACGCCAAATTGATAAGATTTTATGTCAGTACATTTGATAGTGATAGTGCTATCGTTAGTGAATAGTGTCATTGGTTGGTTTATAGCTTGAGGTAAGTCATTAATATAAATTATGAATAGTAGGGGTCTCAAGACGCTACCTTGTGGAACTCTATACTCTACTACGCGCTCTTTTGAATAAAAAGTTTCCTCATTTTTATTTTTAATATTTATTCTGGTTATTTAGGTTTTTTGGTAACGGTTACTTAAATATGATTTAATTAAACTTAAAATATTGCCTCTAATTCCATATGCGTCGAGTTTGTCAATTAAAATGTTATGATCAACGTAGTCAAAAGCTTGACTCATATCACAGTATAGCGCGCATACTGGTTTTGTTTTATCTACCTGATCAATCACATTTTTATAAAAGTCAAAGATAGCCATATTTATTGTTTTATTTTGTCGAAAGCCTTTTTGTTCCGGGCATAATATATGATTTTTCTCTAAATAATAATTTGATTCATTATAGTAATATTTCTCAAAAATTTTTGAAAATATAGAAATAAGGGAAATGGGTCTATAAAATTCCATTGATTCCTTCTCATTCTTTTTGAATAAAGGTTTCACTACAGTGATTTTAAGTTCATCGGGAAAGATGCCTTCTTGTAAAATACTTAAATTTAAAATAAAACTAAGGTGATGACATATACTCATTAACACATTTAATTATTTTAGTAGCAATACCATCATGTCCTACACTATCTGTTTCTTTCAGACCTTTAATAATGTGAAATATTTGATTTGGAAGACACGGTGCCATAAATATGGAGTTTACTTGATTGTTACATCTCTCTGTTACGTTATACCACATCCATGTCAGAGATCAATGATTTGAACCGCCATGTTTTGTTCACAATATTTTAAACAAATAATAAGGCATCCGATCGATTTTGGCAGTGGCGTCCAATCTAAAGTAAGATCAGCCAAGTGCGCAGGACATTAGTGTACAAACGCAAGTGCACTCTCTATTCCCTTCCTGTCATAGTTTGGTGAGACAAAAATCCGACCTGTCCATGATCAGGCGCAGGACCACCGGCTTAACGTGCTCTCCATGGGCGTGCATCCGCTAACTTCCTTATTCCGAGCTAAGTAATTTCTTCACATAAAAACTCACACAAAGTTTACCAACTCCGGACTTGAACCGGGTTATGCAGCGCTTGCTACCAACCACGAGGTAGTTAGAAATATAAAATAAAAAATATTATTACCTATTAGTCGCAGATACACGAGACAAGCGCGTCCCGCGGCGCCGCTCGCCGCCTCGCTTCGGCCTCCTGCACACACGATATAAGTTAGATTTGTTATTGAGACAAATTAAATTATTGAGAAAGAGACATATTATACATATTATATTGATACTATTGTGCTATTCGGTATTAATATTAATCTGCTTAGGGTCATTGTCTAGAGCTCTAACTAAGTACTTCTCGGTCCTTACGCAGCGCTCGCTACCAATAGACCAACGAGGCAGACAATAAGAATAAAAGAACCTAACTCAAGGAGAAAGTCCCGCAGCTCCTCCGCGCTGCGGGCTCGCTGAGCATCTTCAGAGCGAGGAGTTCGGCACACAGCAGGCAGCACCTCCGGCTGGAGACACAGGCGGCTGTCCCTCCCTCCCTCCCCCGGGCTTCCTCTGCACCTCGCTGTCCGAGGTTCTACAGTACAATCATGTTTTATTATATGTGTATAGTCAAAGGTAATTAATTTATAATAGGTTCACAAACAGACTACAATCGAAAAACATACAGATACAGGGATTCTTTATGAAAATAAGGTTAGACAGTAATCCAAAGTAGTGAACACAACATGTTACTAGCGTTAATGCCGATGTCACGTACGATGGGTGAGCGCAGAGTGTGCTACTAGTGATAATTAAAATAAGAAAATTATCGAAAACAAAAACAAAAGGTGACAGTTTGGTTAAAAAACAAAACAAAAAACATAAAAAATCCTAAATTTAACACAGCCAGTTTAAAACAATTCTCCCTTCAGAGCATCAGATATCATAACGTCTACCTATTCAAAGCTTCGTTCGTCGGAGGCTGCCGCCGCCGCCCCGCGCCTTCCGCCGCTGAAACGTGAACATGTAAATTAATAAATTATAAGTTACAAATAACAAACAGAAGCAAAGCTTGTACTTTGGGCGCCAGACACTGATATACATACATAGATAGACATATAACAACATCCTTAAATACATTATTTATACTTACGTGACAAACACTAATGTATTCATCACATGAAAGTTTGCCATGCGCGGAGATCGAAGCCACGTCTCATGGTACTATAGACAGGGTCACTACTAACCAGTGTGCCACCGAGTCATTTCGTCGCAAATGTCGAAAAGAAAAGTACGCTGTCTGCATATCCCTACGTAAGTTTAAATCTTAAAAACTACTCAACGGATTATGAAGAGATTTTTAAATTAGACAGAATCATTTAAATGCTAGGTTTATGTGTATCGCTAGTAGGTAAATAATAGATTTTGCAAGGAACAAATTGATATTCTAACAATATATTATAATAAGTAATAGCTTAATATTTGAAAGCATCTCACCTTATATTAAGCCCCCGCTTATGACCTGTTTGCTGTTGCAACTTACTATATTATTTCTAAATACCATTATTTCTAAAAGGTAAATTATTAAAGCTTAAATAACAATAAACGGCACAAGAAAGTTACAAATCAAAGACTAAATTTGGTTTAATATTTCGCTGGTTCGTATTTTTTTTTTCTTATAAGCAGGCAAAGACTTCCATCATCAAACAGCCTACATCACTACGAACGGCGCGTGGCTCAAAATAGTTATTTACATTTTTAATATTTTTTAAACTTATTACCTATATTCTGTTACTGAAAATCGATATTTGTTCCGTTTCAGTGAGTGTTATTTACATATTAATCAAACGATTTGGGTGGGTGCATCGGTAGTTTTACAGGGTGGTTTTGGAGTGCGTATTTTTGTAAAGAAAATAATTAAAGCCCTTTGTAAGATGCGCAAGGCAGCAGATATTTGAGAAGGTCACAAGTTTCTTATTAATTTATACATTACAGTCAGTATGTGGTTCTGTCGTAGCAAAGTTAACAATTTGAATTTGGAACTGTGGCGTAAACTCAGCGGCGCCGCGCGCCGGCCGCACGCTGGGGGCGTATTATGACTTCTTAATTCCAATAAGTTTAAAAATGTGCATTGGTTGCTAAATGATGAAGAGCTGTTATTACTACACTTGTTTTAAATTTACATAGATAATGGAGAGGTTATATCAGTCTGTATGATTCCCCAACCATAGTGCACCACTAAGTGTACCAGAAATATGAAGTTAGTAGGTACCCATTCTTAAATTGACCGGTATCACTCGTAATACGCCCCCCGCGCGGCGCCGCTGAGTCTACGACAGAGTTCCAAATTCGGATTGTCGGCTTTGCTAAGAAAGAACTACACACCGGCAGCGGAGACAACCCAACTTGTAACCTTCGATTGGAAAATATTCAAAAGAAAAGTTTTAGGTCATTAAAATCAGTCCATATGTTTAATTTTATGAAGTTACTTCAGTAATGTTCAATAAATAGAAAAAGTTAATTTGTTCCCTCAATATTAATAATTAGTATTTTCCAATCGAACCCACGAATCTTCGATAGATCCAGTGTAAACTGCATGTTTACACTCAGTGGCCTTGAGCAGAGCCAATCATGTTTTTGTGTATGGATGTGTCCCTCGCGCCGCGGCCCCGACGCGATGTGCATCTGCACTGAGTGTTCTTTTTTTCAACTTTTAATAAAAGAAGAGATATTTATAGGATATTTAGTAAAAAATAGTAAAATTTTATAGAATGGGGTCACAAATTTCTAAAACTTGATTTAAATTAGTTATGACCAAAAAACTGGAACACTCAATCCAGACGTTTCAGTAAATGTGCATATTCTCAATCTCAGAAAGTACTAACTCTGAGATAATGTTTTTTATGTTAAAATTTAGTGAAGAATTTCTTAGAACTTTTAAGAAATTACCAATTCGCTAGGGTGTCAGATTGCAAATTAGTGGCGGTTTGAATGGATCACTCAATTCAGCACTTGTCTGAACTGAGTGATCTTCAAAATGTGCGTATGAATGGAGAATTACTTAAATGTAACAATTTTATCTTGTAGTTTCACACTTTCGCGAATTCGTAAAATAGAAATAACGGCTCAAAAAGCTTTACCTTGAAAAATAAACAAAAGGAGATTTTTTTGGAACGTCTGAACTGAGTGTTCCTTATATGCGGCTTTACAGACTGATATAACCCTCTTCAATTGAAGAAGTTTAGATCAATGGGTTTTACTATTTTTTTACTAAAACATGTAATATCGTCCGTCGCTATAAACTATATACCTTAAGAGAAAATCAATTTTTTGTTTTTGTAAAGGAGGTTATGTTGTAGGGTGACCACAATTTATAATGTTTAATAAAAGACCGTTAGTTAAATTAGAAAATGCGTTTTATTCAAGCAGTTACATTAGACTAAATTAAAAGTAAAAATAAAAAGTAAATATGTTTGTATTTCGCTTATTATAGTGTTATAACATAGCGACTCGTACATTTTTCTACATAAATATTTCTTCACCCCCGTAAGACAATTACACCATTATAAGCGAAATACAAACATATTTACATTTTATTTTCTTTTTTATTTAATCTAATGTAACTACTTGAATAAAACGCATTTTCTAATATGACTAAATGTCTTTTATTAAACCTTATAAATTGTGGTCACCCTACAACATAACCTCCTTTACAAAAACAAAAAATTGATTTTCTCTGAAGGTATATAGTTTATAGCGACGGACGATATAACATGTTCTAGTAAAAAAATAGTAAAACCCATTGATCTAAACTTCTTCAATGGAAGAGGGTTATATCAGTCTGTAAAGCCGCATATAAGGAACACTCAGTTCAGACGTTCCAAAAAATCTCCTTTTGTTTATTTTTCAAGGTAAAGCTTTTTGAGCCGTTATTTCTATTTTACGAATTCGCGAAAGTGTGAAACTACAAGATAAAATTGTTACATTTAAGTAATTCTCCAATCATACGCACATTTTGAAGATCACTCAGTTCAGACAAGTGCTGAATTGAGTGATCCATTCAAACCGCCACTAATTTGCAATCTGACACCCTAGCGAATTGGTAATTTCTTAAAAGTTTTAAGAAATTCTTTACTAAATTCTAACATAAAAATCATTATCTCAGAGTTAGTACTTTCTGAGATTGAGAATATGCACATTTACTGAAATGTCTGGATTGAGTGTTCCAGTTTTTTGGTCATAACTAATTTAAATCAAGTTTTAGAAATTTGTGACCCCATGCTATAAAATTTTACTATTTTTTACTAAATATCCTATAAATCTCACTTCTTTTACTAAAAGTTGAAAAAAAGAACACTCAGTGCAGATGCACATCCGACGCGCGCGCCCGCTCCTACTCGTACAGTCGTGGGTGAGTCATGCTTTATGTTATTATTACGATGTTGTTAAGACTTTTAGTCGATTGGAAACATTATTTGGTGTTTACTTAATATTCTTTACATATTATGTATCTTTATTAATGTTAAGAAAGAGCGCCGTCTCCAAACACAGGCATCGTGCTTAAGTGGAGACACCGACCACGATCTATTGATAAGTACTGAATAAGCTTTTCCATTTTAAGTTTTTTTTATTATGATTGTATCTGTTTACTTCGCATCCGTATTTAATTAGAATTAGACCAAAAATACTGTTGTTGATAATTGCAACTTAAAATAAGTAAAGTAATTGGCGGACTGGCCAACTCGAACCCGCACAGCTCAATACCAATGCGAGACTCCACGCCTTGTCTCGTTGTCGCCGCAGCAGTGGTCTCCTCTTTAAGCGGGCTTTCAGCATGAGTGTGACAGGCTCAATATGGTCTATTGTGCCTGTCGACCTCATATTTGGATCTCACTACCGCTTACCATCAGGTGGAATGAGGTCATCTTGCCATGGCGGAGAAATTAGACCTGTTTTGTGAGTGGCCAAGTGAGGTCGTAAGATTGGCTATTGATATAGCATCAAAAACTACATAATTGTATTAGGTTAGCCTGTAAGGATTATGTATGTATGTTTTAAATAAATAAATAAATCTTGTTAGCCTCTTTAAAAAAAAATGGCTGTAGTTATTTGTATTATCTAGCAACACGTGTACAAATAAATACATAGTAATTTAATTAGCCTTACAATATTTTTAAGGTTTGAACTTCTGGGTCTTATTTCCTATTTTCTTCACTGATGTAACAAAATTATTATAATTAAAGTGGAATTTCATCATCAACACAACACAGAAATAAATAAAATACGATATTGCAAAATTCTTACTTAAACGGGAATAATCGGGAAAAACCTTTTGCTTGAAAAATTCAAACCGCTTAAGTTAGACGCTTGAAATTTGACATGCAGGTACCTTGGTAAACTTAAAGCTTAGTCGCAACAGGATATTGAAATTTTTGTACTGGGAAGGGAGTTAGCGGGAAAAAACTTTTGTATGAGAAAATCGAAACTGCATAAGATAGATGATTGAAATTTAGCATGCAGGTACCCTAATGAACGTAAAGCTTACTTGCAACGCGATATTGCAAAATTCTTACGGACACGGGAATAATCGGGTACGGGTAAAAGGCAGCAAGTTTTAAGGGATTTATATATGTATAGTTATGT
The DNA here is from genome assembly GCA_039566165.1 of Maruca vitrata. Lineage (NCBI taxonomy): Eukaryota > Metazoa > Arthropoda > Insecta > Lepidoptera > Crambidae > Maruca > Maruca vitrata. The sequence continues at coordinate 19,592,573 of CM076911.1, read as the reverse complement.
AATCGAGTTTTTATCCTTCGAAATAAATTTTCTGATATATATTTCTATAATTATTGCATTTATTAACCTAAACAAAGATGTTTTGATAAGAATAAGGTCATGTATCCCTGTTTAGGACAACATCAGTAAATAATGCATATTTCGTAGTTCTGAACCCAAAGCCACAAATTTAGTATATAAGATTAAACGAATACCAAAAAAAATATACATTTTATGAATGTATATTTTTTTTGGTATTTGTTTTATCAAAATAGTTTAATTAGTTTAGAAACAACCCGCCATTCTGACGTCACGATGGCGGCTCACTTGCGTTTTACGATAACAGAGCTTGTATAGCATTCAAGAAGTTTTAAAAAAGCGTTCCTACATGAACAATTTACGTACATTTGATTCCCAATATCAGATTTGAAATAAATTCATTGGATAAGAATTCGCCCGCCAACTTTTTATTTAGGAGCCATGCAGCTACCTCCTAATATTTTAAAGGACAATGGGCATTTTGGGCTAAAATAAAAATCGTGTGGCAGTCTCAAATTTCAATTGCATATCATAGTTCGTGGCATAAATAAAAACTTATTATATGGCATTTACTTCGAGTCATGGTTAGATATAGAAATATAGAGTGATGAAGATTGTTATATTTCATTAACGTATTATTACATAACTATTTTATTTTGATAATTGTGTAAAAGCAAACAGCGGTTTTTTATTTAAATAGGATAATTCAGAATTACAATATACCTGCGCCTACGAAAAGTGACATTTTTTTTTATAGTATAAACTCGTCTGACGGAATCACCCAGCCACGGCACGATACCAAGATGAAATTCGATTACCTGCTGCGTTTTTAGACACTATTATTATAGACGAGAAAGTTTTTTTTATAAAAAAAGCATTTTTTTAAAATATTAAACTAACAAGATAACCTCACTCCACCTGATGATAAGCGGTAGTGAGATCCAAATATGAGGTCGACAGGCACAATAGCCTGTCGCACTCATCCTGAAAGCCCGCTTAAAGAGGAGACTATTGCTGCGGCAACAACGAGACAAGGCGTGGAGTCTCGCATTGGTTTGAGCTGTGCGGGTTGGCCAGTCCGCCGGACGGAAGGGCCCCCGTTTCTACGGGGCTCCCTGGACGGCGGGCTGACCCGCTCCGCCTGCACAATACCGCCGCTAAGACTCCACTGGTCCGGCGCTTGCCGCAACAATGGTCCCCCCTGGCTCCGGTTCGTACAGTGCTGATCCCAGAACGCGACCTGACCAAGAGAGGCCAAAGTCACTTGGCGGGTTTTACGCAACTGTATGGTGGTAACAACAACCGGTCGACAAAACTTCTTTGGACGTTTTTATATTTACCTTTTGTATGTGATTGTATTTATCATAATAAAATCTTAAAAATTAGGTCGGTTTTTTTGTTTCCTTTTAAACCTTTAAAAATATTAGACTTTTTCATAGTTATAATATACACTTAACAATAGGAATATTATAAAAATAAAACAATTTTTGCATTGAATCATCGAAATATACAAAGACAACAATATTCGATATCTCCTAAACTAACCGGTATATACTCACGAGTTTTTTTAAAAATAGTGTTGTTTAATAGTGCCTTGCAAGATATACTGATTCCGGAGACTGCCACTCAATTTCAAAAATAGACCAAGCTCCATACTGTTGCGGGAACGGGGTACGTTTAATTCAAGATACGCCAAAAGTCACCAAAAGACAATTAATTTATTTATCGACTAACAATTACACAATTAAACACTTAAAAACACAATTAAAAACACTTAATTACAACACTAAACACGGAACACTAAATTACACTAAAGCACTGAATCACACTAATACACTGAATTGCACTGAAACTATTCGCAGGTAACGCACTCGATCACTCTTAGTTCGCAGGAGACTGATTCGCTTCGCTTTCCCAAATCGGAACTGTCCCGTCGCGTCGTACATCCCGCTTTTATACCCAGTGAGGACGCAGTTCTTCGCGTGGCGTCGAGAATATTCGATCGAAGATCGAAATTTCTAGAACTCGCTGGAGCTTGCTCCGACCGACCAGAGTGTGTGACGTAGTATCGTGCAAGCGAATATAGACCTTATCCATACGACGATAAGACTAATTTCGCTTGCACGGTCTCTCAAGGTCGTAATATTATTATTACTCTAGAACACGCTAGAGCTCGCTACAACCTACCAGTGTGTGTAGCGTAGTATCGTGCAAGCGAATATAGACCTTATCCATACGACGATAAGACTAATTCCGCTTGCACGGTCTCTCGTGGTCGTAACATTATCCCCCTCTTAGTCATGCTCGTCCCGAGCATCATTTGACCCATGGTAACGAGCCAATCGATCAATGTGAACAATTTTCGGCTTGCCTCTTGTCCCTTGTTTGATCCGATAGGTTAAGTCGTTCAGCCTAGTGATGATCTTGTATGGTCCTTCCCACCTTGGCTGGAACTTCGGTGATTTGCCCTTCTTCCTGAGTGGGTTGTGTAACCAAACCAGACTCCCTTCATCGAAACCGTCGGTGTTGGCTTTGCGGTCGTAACGGGTTTTCATTCTTTCGCTGGATTTTAGACTGCAGTCTCTGACGAGAGCATGTACTTCATCCAGGCGCTTCTGTAGGTCAGCCGCATATTCGGTTACTGGTTTCGGAGCTTCTGGCGGTGTCCCAGTCAACGCGTCTACCGGAAGCCGCATTTCTCTACCGAAGTTTACCATTGCTGGGGTTGCGCTGGTGCTATCGTGGATCGCAGATCGGTAGGACAGCAAGAAAAGCGGTATGTACTGGTCCCAGTCTCGTTGATGCTCGTCCACAACTTTGGCCAAGTGGTTTTCCAACGTTTGGTTGAATCTCTCGACCATGCCATCGGATTGCGGGTGTGCTGGTGTAGTACGGGTCTTATGCATACCCAACAGTTGACAGACCTCCTGGAACAGTGCTGACTCAAAGTTTCTTCCTTGGTCTGAATGTATCTCAAGAGGCACACCAAATCGGCAAATTACCTCGTGGACTAACTTCTTGGCGACCGTCTTTGCTTCTTGATTAGGCGTAGCGAAGACTTCAGGCCACTTAGTGAAGTAATCTTGGACCACAATGATGTACTTGTTTCCCTCATCGGATTCTGGAAAGGGGCCAGCTACATCTACTGCGATTCTTTCCCATGGAGCGCCGACGTTGTACAGCTTGAGTTTGCCCTTACTTCTGGTTTGTGGGCCCTTTACTGATGCGCAAGTCGTACATTTCTTGCACCAGTCTTCGACGTCCTCCCGACAGTGTATCCAGTAGAACCTCTGTCTCAGCTTCTCTAGGGTCTTCTTCACGCCTAAATGTCCCCCGGATACCCCATCGTGTATGTACCTCAGTAGAGAAGCAACTTGTTTACGAGGTACAATCAGCTGTAGTGTTGTTTGATCCCCTTTTGGTGTTTCCCATTTCCTGAAGAGTACTCCATCCTTAATCTCCAAACTGTCCCATTGTGCCCAGTAACTTTTCGTGATGGGGCTTGATGATGCCACATGGCTCCAAGAAGGTTTCTGACCTACCTCTTTCCATTCAAATATTTTCCTTAGGTCATTATCCTCTTTTTTGAGCCTTTTTGATAGCGTCTTCGCTCCATTCATTATCAAGTCCCTGGGTGGTAATCATCCGGACTTCTTCTTTAGTCTCCGTCTTAGAGCAATGACTGCAGGCCACAGGACAAGGTCTCCTTGATAGGGCATCGGCATTCAAATGCGTTCTACCACTCCGATGTTCTGTTGTAAAGTTGTACTCCTGTAGTTGCTCTAGCCACCGCGCCACTTGTCCTTCAGGGTTCTTAAACTGCAAGAGCCATTTTAACGCAGCATGATCTGTTCGCAGGGTAAACTGTCTTCCAACGAGATACTTGTTGAAATGCTGTAGAGTCTTCACTACCGCCAACAGTTCCTTACGAGTCACACAGTAGTTCCTTTCGGGTTTTGAAAGTGACTTACTGAAATAGGCGATCACCACTTCCCGTTCACCTTGCTCTTGCGACAGAACTCCGCCTATGCCAGTATTGCTGGCATCGGTGTCCACGATAAACCTTCCTTCTCTGTTCGGGTAGCCAAGTATAGGACTGGTGCAGAGGTGTTCTTTTAATCTGACGAAGGCTTGATCACATTCCGAGTCCCAGGCGAATACTCGTTTATCTTCCGTGAGCCGATGAAGAGGTTTCGCTATATCAGAGAAGTTCTTTACAAAGCGCCGATAGTATGCGCATAAACCCAAAAATGATCTCACGTCGGTCTTGTTAACTGGTATAGGCCATTCTTGGACAGCTTTTATCTTCTCTGGGTCTGTCCTTACACCTTTCGATGAAATAATGTGGCCTAAGTAGGCGACTTCCTCCTTGAAAAACGTGCATTTCTTTGGGCTGAGTCTCAAGTTTGCTTCTCGTATTCTGGTGAAAACCTTCCTCAGGTTACTGACATGCTCTGTGAAATTTCGACCCATGACAATGATGTCATCCAGATAGACCAGGCATGCATCACCCAGAAGTCCAACCAGTACCCTTTCCATCAACCGCTCGAATGTCGCCGGAGCGTTGCAAAGACCAAAGGGCATGACGTTGAACTGCCACAATCCATTCCTAGTTCCGGTCGTAAATGCCGTCTTCTCTTTGTCTTCTGGATGGATATCAACTTGCCAGTAACCGCTCTTAAGGTCCACTGTTGAGAACCACTTCATGCCGCTCAACATGTCCAGTGTGTCGTCTATACGGGGCAGAGGGTAGCTGTCCTTCTTCGTTGCATTATTCAACAACCGGTAGTCCACACAAAACCTGGTGCTGCCGTCCTTCTTCTTAACCAGGACTACTGGCGAAGACCACGGGCTCGTTGAAGGTTCTATGATGCGGTTCTTCTGCATCTCGGCAACCATGTCTGCTACCTCCTTCTCTTTGGCAAATGGAAGGCGTCTAGGCCGCTGCTTTATTGGTGGCGCGTCTCCCGTGTCTATTCTGTGTTTAACGAGACCTGTCCTTCCCAAATCATGGTCACCCTTCGAAAATATGTCGTTGAAATCTAGCAACAACCTTTTAGCTTGCTGAAGTTCCCGCTCAGAGAGCTTGTCCTTACAATTTGCTAGGAGCGGTGTGACGTCATCTCGTTGACAGGATTCCGGTTCCCGGGCCCTTTTCATCCTTCTGATGGATTGGCCTGCATCGCACCGTCCGATGACACAGTTTCTTTGTAGCTGCACTTCATCTCCGCTAAGATTGATGACTCGCACTAGCGCTCCTTTTCCGGTCATTGCCAGAGTTCTTGCTGTGATCCAACTCGGATGGTCGCCGCAGTTTTCTATGACGACGCTTCGCCCTTGACACGCAGTGTAAGGGAATCTAACTTTGACCAGAGTTTCAGATCTCGGCGGTAGGGTCGTGTTTTTCAGGCAGTAAACTGCGCATGATCTCGCTCCCTCTAGGAATACTTCTTGTTCGGGGAAACTAAGTACTCCTTTAGCGACGTCTACCACACACTTCTGGTCTCTTAAAAAGTCCAATCCGATGATGCAATCGTCCGTGATGTCGGCTATGAGAACGCCGTATTCAAAGGTCTGTTCTCCAATGGTGATCTTCGCCGTCGTCTCACCGAAGACGGTAACTGGCTGGCCTGTTGCTGTTTGAAGCTGAACGGATGGTCTTTGATTCCACACAATAGTCCTTTTCAATAGCTCCGGACGCACTATTGTTCTTGAAGCACCGGTGTCAATAGTAAAATGACACGTTACGCTGTTCAGCTGTCCAACCACTGTAAGGTTGTTCCCATTACCCATCTGTGAAACAGTGACGGTAGGGGCTCGATGTTGACCAGCCAGCGCCCGTCCCACGGCCCTGGCTCCTTCTAACGACAGCTCTTCTGCATCCACCTGTGTAGAGGACGCTACTGTCGTTCTACGTGGCCATCTTCGCTTTGGGCAACTACTCCGAATATGGCCCCTCTCGCCGCAGCCATAGCACATCGGACCCAAAGAAGGTTTTTCCTTTACCACAACCTCCTGAAGTCGTTGAGTTCTAGCGTCTTGACGCACGGCTTCCACCTCCAAAGCATGGGCTAGAGCTTCCTGTAAGGTCTGATGATGGCTCAGTTTCACGGTATGCCTGACGTCTGCGTCTCTAATTCCATCACAGAAAGCTTGCGGGATCATTGATTCTACCATTGTCGGGCATGACACGTACACACGTCTGACTAGCCTTTCGATTTCCGTTGCCCATTGTTGCAGACTCTCACCAGGCTTCTGCTGTCGATCGCGGAGTTGTGCTCTATACGCGTGTTCCAGGTGTTTGTCGCTGTACCTGCCCTCTAGTGCTCTTTGGAGAGCACCTAAAGTTCGATTATCCGAAGGCAGGTTTTCCAAAGTGAGCAGGGCATCTCCTCGAAGAGCCAGAGTCAGAGCTATCAAGGACTCTTCCTCGTTCCACCCCTTTCCTTTAGCCACGGTCTCGAACTGGTACCAAAATGCTGCCCAAGACGTCGTTCCATCGAAGTGGGGTACTTCGATTTTCGGAGAATCCGACACTACCGGAGCACCCCGGGTCCCCACTCTTGCCATTTTGGTATGCAGCTGTCGCATCTCAGCATCCACCTGACTCAATCGATCCTCGTGTTGGGTGATTCGATCTTCATGTTGGGTGAATCGATCTTCATGTTTCATCACATCATCCTTGAGAGCATCAATCTGCTTTTCTAGTACTTCGTGCTTCTTTTCAATAGCCCCCAACAAACTCTTGCTTAGCTCTTCCAGGTGGCGGGCTTGCTCCTCCTGGCGAAGGTCTTGCTTTTCCTGGCGAAGGGCTTGTTCTTCCCTCAGTTTAGCAAATTGTGCTTCCTGAAGTCGGGCTAACTCCTCCTGGCGGCGGGCTTGCTCCTCCTGGCGGCGGGCTTGCTCCTCCTGGCGGCGGGCTTGCTCACGGGCTTGCTCCTCCTGGCGACGGGCTTGCTCCTCCTGACGGCTGGCTTGTGTCTGCAGCATTTTAAATAAATCTGCAAGCTCCACAGGCCCAATCGGTGTTTGAATCGATCCCTCCGTTGAAGCACCTTCACCCTCTTGCAGGGCCGCGGTTTGACTTCTTGTTACTCGACCCTCACTGTCTTCTCGTGGTGTAAGAGGCATCTTGAACCCCACACCTGACACCAATTGTTGCGGGAACGGGGTACGTTTAATTCAAGATACGCCAAAAGTCACCAAAAGACAATTAATTTATTTATCGACTAACAATTACACAATTAAACACTTAAAAACACAATTAAAAACACTTAATTACAACACTAAACACGGAACACTAAATTACACTAAAGCACTGAATCACACTAATACACTGAATTGCACTGAAACTATTCGCAGGTAACGCACTCGATCACTCTTAGTTCGCAGGAGACTGATTCGCTTCGCTTTCCCAAATCGGAACTGTCCCGTCGCGTCGTACATCCCGCTTTTATACCCAGTGAGGACGCAGTTCTTCGCGTGGCGTCGAGAATATTCGATCGAAGATCGAAATTTCTAGAACTCGCTGGAGCTTGCTCCGACCGACCAGAGTGTGTGACGTAGTATCGTGCAAGCGAATATAGACCTTATCCATACGACGATAAGACTAATTTCGCTTGCACGGTCTCTCAAGGTCGTAATATTATTATTACTCTAGAACACGCTAGAGCTCGCTACAACCTACCAGTGTGTGTAGCGTAGTATCGTGCAAGCGAATATAGACCTTATCCATACGACGATAAGACTAATTCCGCTTGCACGGTCTCTCGTGGTCGTAACAATACATTTTTGCCCTTGTATCATAATTTTGATATTTTCCATATAAGTTATGGAGACAAATATTTTAGGCATTAAAGAAAAACTCATGAAAATTGATTTGCAAAAAGAATTACTCAAAAACGTCAAATACTTTTTTCTCTAAAATATTTTTAGTCGGTTTGGTTAGTTGTTCTCAAAATTTTAGAAAAATAATCATAACTCGAAAACTATAAAAAATCGCGGAACATACATGGGGGTGTTTCGGATGCCCGACGGGGTGTCCTATCTCAGGACTTCCGCTTGACACTACTTTTTGGGACACCCTGTATAGGCCTGCAACTTCCTGCAAGTGATACCAAATTATGAACTGTGGAAGCTTTTTCGCGAAATGGTGTAGAGGAACGGCGAAAGTGTTGTTAACATGTCCAAAAGATCGAAAGCAAATTCATAGAATAAGACCCAATAATTTAAGATCTAGAGGAAAGGTTTGTTATAACCTCCCTTATCTTTGTCATCTTTTTCATTTGACGAAGAAAGTGAAATGGAAATTGATTTTTTAGAGTCATTTTTAGTTCCAAATAGTTTGTAGTCCAATAGTCCAATTCCCTATTTGCCATGAGTTTTCGGTAGGCCTATAATTCATCGCTATACAGTGACATACACTACAGGTCTGAAGACCTTCAAACCACCGAGCACAGAGTTATTTCCAGCAGGACTGCTGGAAATAAGTTAATTTTTTTGGGTAAACTGTTAAGGTCCTAATAGTATAAGATCCCGCTGCAAAATCACTACGTTCATACTGTGGTTAATGAAACTACATTTTTTCCATATTTACATGAATAGGAGAATATACTTTCAAGAAGCTGCCAATCGAAAAGTGCCCGCAAGTAATTTTATTTAATATAATGTTAATTAATTTTTGGAATAAAATTTCGTTCACCTATTTGCTTGATGAAATATCATCCATTTCAAAGCAGTGAACGTAAAAAGTAGGGGAAACTATGGTTGCCGCTGCCCTTTTGGCCGCAACCTCATCGCAGCCAGGTATGAACAGGTATAACTTTGTAATACTTTTTCGTTCATGACGTATATTGATAATTTTAATATGAAATGAAAGCTTATTTTTTTCTAAGTATGATATTATGAGGTTGCCTTTGGAAAAGTGACCGCAAATAGGAGTTGCCAGCTTTTAAAAATGCTAAAATAAAAAAAAAAGTGAATGACAGTGAGCGCACAACGTTGCTTGCTAAACAAGGATGGCGAATGCCAGCTGTATTCGTGTAAAAACTCCTATAGGCCCAAATCTACTGAATAAAACAGGTTGTATAGAGACCTTAGTTTTATTGAAGTGCGAACATTTTGAACATGCCTCTCGGCTATACATATAGGGCGGAGAAAACAAAACGCTTGCGCGATGTAAAAATGGATAGTTCCATCTATTGACATAAACTAAAACTAACAGTTTGATTCAAAATATCAAATCTAGAACTAGAATACAAAAACATTGCTGGCCTGATATTACTGACATTTATAAGACAATACGAAGAACAAAACCTTTTTGAACATACCGCCCACCAAGGACATCTGTTTATGTCCTTAACAAAACTTATTCAAGAAAAGTAACCCGCCCACCATGAGGTCAAGGGGGGTGTATGTATTACATTAAGTTGTATAACAATAACAAGATTAGAAAAACATAAGTAATACAAAAAACAAATTAAGACTCTCTTTACATCACCTCAGGTAGAGTTGGATAAAACAGATAAAAAACTCAACATATATGTGACTACACCGGAGAGATACGACTCGTACAACTCTGTCCAGACTTGGCTGTAATTTACAACTATCCCTAATAGCCAAAGTGCTGGTAGAAGATTGTCCTCCTATATGATTAGCGGCGTCACCTAATGTATGGACACAAATATAACTATTAGATGATTTATGCCTCTACCCTTTGAAATTATTTTAAATAATAAAACTCCTCTTACTGGCTCTGTCTTATACAAATTTCAACGCACCTGATATTTCCTGATTTGTATTTGATATTGTAATTTCCGCTCTCTTTCTGCTATCCATAACCTCTCCAAGTACAGGAACCTTTTATGAAATGCAATGACACGAATCTATTTGTATAAAGATGAGTACTTAATCCCCTTACCTTCTGAGTTATTAGTTGAAACACGTGATTTGATGGCTCTGCTTCATGTTGCCACTAATTGATTAAAGGACATACGTACCATCATAGCTTTTTCATGGAGCCAGTAAGAACCTGTTTGACACGACTTGCTATATTGAAGTTCTTGCAGCTTTATGCGCAGAGTTGGCTAGAATATGAGCTGAATGCATTGCTTCTTTCATGCCTGTGGTGTATCTGTCTCTTACCTGCGGTTTCCTTTTGAACTTATTTCTAAGAAACAGGAATCTCGTATTTGCTGTCTTGTTAGATTTCCCATATTGATACTGGATATACTTACCTTGGGAAGGGAAACTAACAACGCAGTTACCACTTGGATCTCTGCAAGCGGTAGCTTTGTATACTTCCTTGCAATGTTGTTCATCTGCTGTCAGTGCATCTGTGGGAATGATTGACTCACCTTTCCAAAACTTCTTCAGCAATATATTGCCATCTTCTTCTTATCGTATGGTTGATGAACAACCTGGTGTCAGAGTTTAAGCCGCCCGTAGGCCTCTGACATGGCTTCACACACCGTTGAAAAATCTCTCAGGTGTGCTGGTTTCCTCACGATGTTTTCCTTCACCGTTAAAGCGTCGAATGATGGTACATATGAATTTCAAATTTGAAAAACACATTGGTACCTGGCGGGATTTGAACTGGCGACCTCTCGCATGGCAAGCAACAACCTTAACCACTCAGCCACCGACGCTTTATTGCCATCTTGAACTTGATCACCGACAGTCGCGAAAAGGCATTGAGGGCTGCCCTGTTCAAAACCTACTTGACCAAATAAAATCCAACCCAAAGCAGTGTTTTGAGCAGTAGGAGATCCTCTTGGACCTTTTACTATACCTTTTCTAAGGACTTGAGCATAAATATCTGCTCCAAGTAGCATCTCTATTTGGCTTGGGGTATCGAATTCAGGATCAGCTAATTTGATTCCCTGAAATTCTGGCCAGTGATTTTTATATAACTTCTGTGAAGGTAATGAAGAAGTTATAGTGCTTATTACATTTGCCTTTACCTGGAACCTTATGTTGGGGTCTAAGCGAGATTGAATCGTCACCATGACGAAAAACTTGGGAGTTAAAGAACCGCCTATTCCTGAAATAATACTATTCGCAGGTATTTTCTTCAAACCTAGCAATCGTACTGCTGATTCGGTTATGAATGATGTCTGGGACCCTTGGTCCAATAACACCCTCAACAGTTGACTATTACTGCTACTTGTCTGTGCTTCGACAATAGCAGTTGCTAATAAAACCTGTGACGTCATCGATTGCTTGGAAAAATGAACTACGTTTGAAGTGGATGAAGATGAAAATGAAGATGGTTCGCAATGTTTCAGCTGTGTCCGGACCGAGGACACGGCTGCTTTGACCTCAACTGCTGAATTAGAACTCTTTGTGTTTGCAGTGAAGTTTGAAATAGATTTGGGATGCAATAATGAGTGGTGCTTTTTGTTACAAAGACGACAAGTGGAACTATTACGACAATATTTAATTGAATGGTTATCTCTCAAGCAATTAAAACAAAGCCTGTTATTCTGGACAAAGCTGTGACGTGAATCGTAACTCTCCTTAGCGAAATTCTTACAATGTGCAATTTTATGGTTCTCTTTACAAAAAGGACAAGACAATATCTTAGAACCATTGATATTATGATTGAGTGCATGCATAACTTTTGATTTATAGTGAGAGGTGTCACTTTGATTAATAAACTTATTGACCTGTGGATCTAAAAACTCAAGGGCTCTAACTCTAGAAACTCTTTGAACTCAATAAAATTCGGCAATTGATCATGTGTGCTAATCTTCGCCTCCCATTGTTTCCGTGACTCCGGGTCTAGTTTGGAACTGACAATGTACACAATTATAATGTCCCATGAACTTACATCAACAGACAGATTCGTTAGACCATTTAAGCATTCTACGGTTGTATTTAAGAGACCCTTAATAGAAGCAGAAGATTCTATTACATTAGGTTGACTCATGAATCGCTTCAGTAAAGAATTTGATTGGAATCGCTTATTCTTATACCTACTACTAAGGTGAGACCAACACTCTTTGTAATTGGCCGCCGTAATCGGTATATGCCTTACCAGCTGTTCAGCTTCATCTGTCAAAAGACTCTTTAAATAATGCATCTTCTGTACATCATCTAAACGTGTATTTTTATCGATCAATGACAAAAACAAATCCTCAAACGATGTCCATTCCGAGTATAAACCTGAGAAACGTGGAATGGAAATCTGTGGTAATTTGACAGATGAACCATCACAGTGACCTACGTTGGAGTTAATACCTGACGACAGTTTTGCATTTTGATTTACAGTTAAACTATCGAGAGCTTCCTTTAACTCTGACTTGTACGAAAAGTATAACTCCTCAGTAATCTCATAAATGCCTTGAGAAAAGTATTCATGGTCGAATTGTTCCTTAGCGACCGCCGATTGAATGATATTGTCATGAGTTGAGTTGAATTGATCCCACTGTTTATCAAGAGCATCTAACCTTGTTTGTACATATTGCAATTTAATTCTATCCTTGGGGGACTTTTTGTAATTATCTCTAGCTTTTTCCATAGAACTGAACTTATGAAACTGCAACCTAAATAGTCCCTCCATTATGCACAAACAACAATTGAAATCCTAAGGATGAAAACAAAGAAATATTTCCTAAGACCAAATTTGCATAAAAATATTCTAAGTCTAAAAACTACACTTAAAATTATCTAAGTCTAAAAACTACACTTAAAATTATCTAAGTCCGGAATTTGCTTCAAATTTTCTAAGACCGGGAAATTCTTGAAAATGTTCTAAGTTAATAAGTTAAACCTCTTCACTTGCAATAGACTTAAACTGATTCAAAAGTACTTACAATTCACAGCACTACACTCACTGATAACTTTTTACGATTCACTGGCTTGGTTCCACTCCGTCTTACTGTGCTCCTCCAGCGATTTTGCCTGAACTCCTCAACTGGCAGTTCCTGCTGATCACTCCGGGAAATGCGCCGGCAGTCCAGCAGCAATTCCCCTCGGATGGTTTCTTCTCACAAAAAACCGCCGGGACACTCAAAACTCGACTGTATATCCGACTCGATAAGGACCATGTAAAAACTCCTATAGGCCCAAATCTACTGAATAAAACAGGTTGTATAGAGACCTTAGTTTTATTGAAGTGCGAACATTTTGAACATGCCTCTCGGCTATACATATAGGGCGGAGAAAACAAAACGCTTGCGCGATGTAAAAATGGATAGTTCCATCTATTGACATAAACTAAAACTAACAGTTTGATTCAAAATATCAAATCTAGAACTAGAATACAAAAACATTGCTGGCCTGATATTACTGACATTTATAAGACAATACGAAGAACAAAACCTTTTTGAACAATTCGTGTTCAAAGCTATTACGCAGGCGTCAACGAGAGATATGAACTGCAGTAGGAACTAGTCGTTTAATGATCCATATTTATAGCACAGTTACGTGTCCAACTTAACTTCCCATCGTATTCACAAATGCACTAAGACATTGATATTTTCATTCTGTCTAAGTACCAGGTACTTATTTTCACGATGGGAGGTTAAGTTGGACACGTAACTGTGATATAAATATCATTAAACGACTAGACTGCAGTTCATATCTCTGGTTGAGAACCCTATCCGTTGACGCCTGCGTAATAGCTTTGAACACGAATACAGCTGGCATTCGCCATCCTTGTTTAGCAAGCAACGTTGTGCGCTCACTGTCATTCACTTTTTTTTTTTATTTTAGCATTTTTAAAAGCTGGCAACTCCTATTTGCGGACACTTTTCCAAAGGCAGCCTCATAATATCATACTTAGAAAAAAATAAGCTTTCATTTCATATTAAAATTATCAATATACGTCATGAACGAAAAAGTATTACAAAGTTATACCTGTTCATACCTGGCTGCGATGAGGTTGCGGCCAAAAGGGCAGCGGCAACTATAGTTTCCCCTACTTTTTACGTTCACTGCTTTGAAATGGATGATATTTCATCAAGCAAATAGGTGAACGAAATTTTATTCCAAAAATTAATTAACATTATATTAAATAAAATTACTTGCGGGCACTTTTCGATTGGCAGCTTCTTGAAAGTATATTATTCTCCTATTCATGTAAATATGGAAAAAATTTAGTTTCATTAACCACAGTATGAACGTAGTGATTCTGCAGCGGGATCTTATACTATAATTTTTTCCTTACACAATTCGGAAGGTACTAAAATGTTCCTCTTAACAAGGATAAATGCAAAATATAAAATAAAAAGTGTCAAATCAGTCATCTAAGAGCGGCTCCGATATAATACATATTGTCATCAGAACTAATAAAACAAAATTAAATACAAATAATTTCGTCAAGAATACAGTGTAACGATAAGGAAAGGAAGAAACGATAAAAATTAATGAAACCGTTTAATAATTGAGGAGTTATAGATGGTTATAGACAGTGCGTTCGGTGCGTCGGGTGCGACGCGCCTCGGGCGCGGGCGCAGCGGGGCGCGCGGGGCGCGCGGGGGCGCAGGGGGCGCGGGGCGCGCGTGCGCCGCGGGGCGCGCGTGATCCAGCGCGCGGTTGAGGCGCTCGATGTGCCGCAGCTGCCGCAGCACGAGGCGCACGTGCGAGTCCCGCAGCGCGCGCACGCCGCCCACCCATCCTTCGTGCATGGATTCATCTGCAATAACATTATCAAGTTTCTTCATACAACTTCCTCAGATTTTTAAGACCAACTACAAATGCTATAAATAGATTTTGTGTATAGTTTTTCCTGGATTATAAAAAGTGTTATTATGATATATACAATATTTCTAAGTATGAAATTAAAACTTATTAATTTATACCATATGGGTCCCGGTCATTATGTTCTTCGGCTCTTCTGTGAACAAAAATGAGATGATACAGAACTTTTATTTAATGTACTCTTTTCTCCTTCTTTTTCATATAAAATAATAACTTGTATATTATTCTTCTTAACACAAATAATATCATCATCATCATCAGCCCATTACCGTCCACTGCTGGACATAGGCCTCTCCAAATGCTCACCAAAAGTAATATAAATGAAAATTTAATTTTTCAAGGTATAATTTATGATTAAACGAACTTACCTGTACGTGAAGTTCTATCATAATTATACGAAGGCTTCGTCCGAAGGGATTAGCAAATAACACTTGTAGTACCGCCCAGTGGTTCGCCTTTGTCACACTATATTTGAGAAAGAAAAAAAAATATCTTTGACGTTTGGTCTGTCACTTACCCGCCGCTTCATTAAGTTTAGAGTACGAGTATAGCTGAAAATATTTCATAAAAAGGGAGAAAGCTTTCGCAGGGGGGGAGGGTTGCTAATCCCTTCGGACGAAGCCTTCGTATAATTATGATAGAACTTCACGTACAGGTAAGTTCGTTTAATCATAAATTATACTTCGGCTTCGTCCTCGGGATTAGCAAATAACACTTGTAGACTTTGAGAGAAAAATAATGAAATATTGTGTTTATATCTAATTATATAAATCAGCATAATCTATTGGAACAATTCAAGCATCTGGTTTGATTCATTGGGTTCCATTAACAATTGTTCTTGTAAAAGAAGTGTCTTCATCGACATTTAAATAACTTGTGGTTCTATTATAGAACCGATGTATTCTAGAAGCCGCTCCATCCAGCGGTTCGACTAATTTGTTCTAGACTGAGCCTAAGCGATGAGCCGCGGGTGTGGCAGCGTGGCTCGAGCTGTGCGCGGTGAATACGTCCACATCGATACTACTATCGTGCAACATCTCGTTAATCCGTCGACTTAAGGTCTGGGAGCCTACTGCTTTAAATATCTTTCTTAAAGCGATGAATTAATGTTTAACACCTTATTATGTAACCGTGTTTCTTGTTAATAAATAAATAATAATTATTATTATAATTATAAGAGAGTCAATATCCTTCCTTATAAGGTCTGTTTTTTCTAAATAAGCAAGTAAAGCTTTTGCCGGGCATATTTCGGGCCTCTCGAAAAATGGCAATACTAAAATAGGTTGTATTGAACCTTTACGTGTTGTTTTCAGAAATTCAGGAATCTTTATATTTATTTTGGTAGAGAAAATCTCAATATTCTTTGTACTTATAGTATCAAAAAAGCTAGGAGTGTTATGAGTTGCTTCGAAAGTTTTTTAATATCTAATGTTTCATTTGGGTAAAATTGGCTAGCATAATTAAGTACTATGGAAGTATCCCATGTTCTGGGATACTTAGGTAATGGAGGTCGAAACCGAAATATTCTTTTGAAAAAAAAAACATTTGACTCTGTCACCTTCTCCTAAATTATTTACAATACAAAAAAATAATCCAGCGCCGTATATAGACTTCATATTGTTTATAGGAATTTTTGGATATTGATGCCAAATTAACATCAATTGCTGACGGGGGAACACTCCTCCTTAACCACGCCGTCCGCATAAGAGCCCTGCCACCAGGGTAAGCTTGGTGTGTATGTCGCGATCGCTAGAATTAGGGAGATAAAATTGGATGTTTACTAGCTTTAAAATTATTTTTTCAGTTAACAAGAGACTGTTAAAAAATGGGTCCAGGGCTGTGTAGGCCACAGAGGTACTAAGCCGACTTGGGGTTCCCCGAACTTCAAGATTATTTCCTGGTATACCCCATCCGCCAATTCCCATTCTATATCCGACACGCCTAGATTTTGCGTTGGCCGTAATGTTATCTGACTAACTTATGTAACATGCCATAACTTAAAGTCCGCGATATTCACACCATTGCCATAACAGTTTTGGAATATCTGTGAGGTGCGGAACCTGAATACCTCCGATTCGGTTTACGTAAGTCATGGCTGTCGTGTTGTCAATGCGTAGTAAAATTTGGCGGTTAGTCAAATTTTTGGCAAACGTTTTTAACCCGAAAAAGGCTCCACAAACCGCCAGCCGTTTCTCTCCCATGGGCAGCCCCCCACCCCGTATTTGAGACATCCGAGAAAATTTCCAAGTCATGTTTATCCTCTTTAATCCTACAAAATGGTTTGTATTGCACTTTTCCTCCAGGCTCCAGCAGGTAAGTTCATATAATTATCGTAGTTGTTATATAATTTTAAACCTAAATATTTAATCCGCTCAAAAAAAAAAATGTAAATAGCCAGCTGTATTCCACAGCAGGACAAACAGAAACTAATAATCTAATCTTAAGTGCAATTCAATTTGAATGAAATTTGTGAAAGGAAAAAATAAATAAATCGGAAATTAGTTATCTATAGGTAATGTGACATGGAAATTTTCCGAATTGAGAAAAATAATCTAAAAAGATACATGAATTGGTTAAAGTCCTAAGACTCTTCCCTTTGTTTATTATAAAACCAATAGAAGTGATTAGCTTCATGGTTTGTGTTGTATTGAACAAACATTGTTCGCCATTAGCCAAAAATTATTTAAGTAATTTGTTGATATTAGTCCGGCAGAGCGCAACAAACGGACTTCATTCATTTCACACGGTTTCATTACCTTACTGATAATATATGGCGCTGTACCCAAACCAAATGGTTATACATTAAATTCATATATATTTTGGTCAAATTGGAATCATAAAAACTTTCTGGAATCAGGATGACTTTTTATTAATTAGTAAGCGTCTTTTAAGTCGACTTCTGTCATGTAACATATTCTTGTAATTAATTTTAGCTGTACGTAGATTTTCAATCTTGAATTGATCTGTTTTTATAAATTTATTAAATGTTTTTATTTTAAAATGAAACGGTGTTTACCATTTGGCTTGGCCACAAAAATATGCTTGACAAGAAACTGTCTTTTTATTGGCTGATACCTGGATATGGCTCCAGTAGATATTACGTTATCTATTGCCTCTGTAAAGTTGAGCTTTCTGTATAAGAAAGATTTTTACTTCTTGGAACAGATGTTTGTGTAACTGGACAAGTAAACGGGATTTTATATCTTCTATTACAAGAAAGGACTGATTGACTGTTGGACGTTGGCGATTAGGGTCCATTGGTCATAAAATAAGGCAATCTGCCTGTATATTTTACCACGTCTAGCGCCGGCCGCGCGACGGCTGATGCTGCGAGGGCCTCGATGAGTTCGATGGCCTGGTCCTGTTCGGAGGGGGCCATCAATAGCTTCACCAAATCTGGTTCTGCATCAGCTTTAGTAATGAGAGAATTTATTGCACGACTTAGACATGATAACATGGCATTAGCCGTTTGATTCAACCTAATTTCGATACTTTTATCGCGTTCAGTATTAATTAAGGCATTGATTAGCCTGCAGTTACAAGACAGTAAATTTTTCTCATTAAACTCCTTTTGGAGTACTTTAGAAATCCCATGCATACTTCTACATGCTCCAATCTGACCGCTAGGTCTTTATGAATTTTCGCGCCCTAGGTAATGGACACATTTGGGTCGTCTCCTAATATTTCAAGGATGGTCTGGTCCAGCATTGCATTGTTGGACTCCAAATCCTCCTCAGTAGGTAACGCAGTGGCGGAGTGGGATGTGGCGGCGGAGGAAACGCCAGGGCCGCCGTCAGTCGGAGGCAGCGCCTCGGACCCGCACTCGCGCCGCGCATGACCTCGCATTCTGCTGAGGACGCAGCGTCGCGGCTGACGTGCGCCTCGGGCTCGGGCGCAGCGACCCCATCAAGCGTTATTACGTTCTTGCTTTGAATATGATTGTTAGTTAAGAAACAGACCAAAGTACTGTTCGCAAAACTAAATTGCTGGGTAGTACAGCTCCAAAGAGAAGTACGCAAACCCGTATTTTATAAAACACACCACTCCGTTATTCATAAGTACAGTGTACATAAATTAGTTAAGAAACAGCCCAAAGTACTGTCCGCAAAAACTAACTTGCTGGGTAGTACAGCTCCAAAGAGAAGTACGCAAACCCGTATTTTATAACACACATCACACTGTAATGATTAAATATATATACAGGCCTTTACATCTATAATAATAGATGATTTATGTAGCATCTCGCGGTCTATCACGGCAGCTGCGCTCGTGGCTGTACCAGCCGATGCGTGACTGGATGATTGTTAGTTAAGAAATAGACCAAAGTACTGTTCGCAAAACTAAATTGCTGGGTAGTACAGCTCCAAAGAGAAGTACGCAAACCCGTATTTTATAAAACACATCACTCCGTTATTCATAAATACAGTGTGCATAATTAGCTAAGAAACAGCCCAAAATACTGTTCGCAATAATAACTCGTTGGGTAGTACAGCTCCAAAAAGAAGTACGCAAACCCACATAACAGGTAAGTATATACAGGGTGTAACAGGGGGGGTGGATCATCGTAAGTCAATCGATGGAGGACTTCAATACCTATCGATATAACCCCTATGTATGTTCAGCGATTTTCAATAGTTCCAAAGTTATTGAGATTTTTGTGAATTTTTTGTAATAAGCCGGAATTCAGTATAAAAGTCTTCATTGTAGCTTAACTACTGGACCTGCCTGCATGATTTTTTTTCTAGAAATAGTTCAATAGTGGGTCTTTATAATTACGATACCGATTTGAGTCATAGCCCTATCATATTGGAGTAAAAAAATAATTCTTCACAAAAGTTTTACGAATCGAATTGTGTCTACCAACTTTCAAAGCCTCCAGTGAAAAAAAAGTGCCTGTGTTTTTTTTCTAGAACTTATTTTAAAAACTACCTACATTCATGGATAGTATACCCTGAAAATTTCATACCGCTACTACCAGAGCATCATAATGAAAATTGAACGCGAATGGCACAGGTGCCATAAATCAGTGTTTTTATTTTTCATGAAAAACTTTAATTAAAAAAATAAATCGATATGTTTCAGCAAATTTATGCTATGTTAGTAACATTAGTAGCAGTAATTTTACAGAATTGCAAATTAAAGGGGTGAAAATCAAACAAAGAAAATTTGCATAATTTTTGTTAATTATTTTTTTTACAGTAAGTGTTCATAATGGGCTCCATTATTGGCTATGCATAAATGAGTACGACACCTTTTTACAAAGGTTCTGCGGATGTTGCAAAATGCTACTACTACATTTAGCCTTGTCACAATTTGGGCCCCTGAAAAATTTTACAAAAAAGAAGCATTCCATGACCTCCAAAAAAGCTTTTTAAGAAGGTCAAAGCTATGCATAGCCAATAATAATGCCCGTTATGAACACTTACTATAAAAAAAATTATTAACAAAAATTGTGTAAATTTTCTTTGTTTGATTTTCACCCCTTCAAATTGCAATTCTTAAAAATTACTGCTACTTATGTTACTAAAATAGCATAAATTTGCTGAAACATATCAATTTATTTTTAAATTAAAGTTTTACATGAAAAATAAAAACACTGATTTATGGCACCTGTGCCATTCGCGTTCATTTTTCGTTTTGATGCTCTGGCAGTAGCGGTATGAAATTTTCAGGGTATACTATCAATGAATGTAGGTAGTTTTTAAAATAAGTTCTAGAAAAAAAACACAGGCACTTTTTTTTCACTGGAGGCTTTGAAAGTTGGTAGACACAATTCGATTCGTGAAACTTTTGTGAAGAATTATTTTTTTACTCCAATATGATAGGGTTATGACTCAAACCGGTATCGTAATTATAAAGACCCACTATTGAACTACTTCTAGAAAAAAAATCAGACAAGCAGGTCCAGTAGTTAAGCTACAGTGAAGACTTTTATACTGAATTCCGGCTTCTTACAAAAATTTCACAAAAATCTTAATAACTTTGGAACTATTGAAAATCGCTGAACATACATGGGGGTTATATCGATAGGTATTGAAGTCCTCCATCGATTGACTTACGATGATCCACCCCTCCTGTTACACCCTGTATAACATGACTTACTTACCCGGAATAACCCACAAAAAACACATCCTGGACAAAACGTCGTCAAACTTTTCTTAAGTGTGATTTCACTTTTTGTAAAAAACTACTTCTCGGATTAATAATGCATTATATAATGTAATGAATAAATACAGTGTACATAATTTGCTAAGAAATAGCTCGAAGTATCTATTGTTCGCAAAAACTAACTTGTTGGGTAGTACAGCTCCAAAGAGAAGTACGCAAGCCCACAAAACAGGTAAGTATATATAAAACGACTTACTTTCCCGGAAATATCCTTAAAACACATTTCCTTCACAAAACGTCGTCAAACTTTTCATAAGTGTGTAGTCAGTTTTGTAAACAACGACCTCTCGGATTAAAAATGCATTGTGTAATGTAATTAATAAATACAGTGTACATAATTTGCTAAGAAAAAGCTCACAGTACCTACTGTTTGCAAAAAACTAACTTGTTGGGTAGTACAGCTCCAAAGAGAAGTACGCAAACCCACATAACAGGTAAGTATATAATATAACACGACTTATTTACCCGGAAATATCCTATAAACACATTTCCCCTACAAAACACGTCGTCAGACTTTTCATAAGAGTGTCGTCATTTTTGTAAACAACAACCTCTCGTTGTGTACTATAATTATTAAATACCGAGTACATCATTAGCTAAGAGACAGTCCAAAGTTGTGTACGCAAAACTAACTCGTTGGGTAGCACACAAAGAGAAATATGCAACCCCACATTACAGGTAAAACCCATATAAAACACGACGTTATCACATTTACTTATTAAAAACATTATGAATGCTTAATATTGCGTGCTTAACATTATGCGTGCTTAATATTCTTGATATTAAAATACGATTTGCTTACTAATTAGAGAAAATCTTCCAAAAATACTCTTGTAAAATTGGTTTACTGGGTAGGTGAGTGTCACGAGAACCCAGCATATAATTGAAAATAAGGTTAAAATATTACGATAAAATTATCATTTAAGTTAATACGACTGACCTTGAGACTCCGAGCCGGACCGGTTATCCGATGATTTAGATCTAGGTACTCCGACAATAACATTCTCGCAGAACTTTCTATTCTAATTTCGTATTTATCCTCACTTTTTTTTGCTAAGGCATTGTAAAAAATCACTTTTAATGAAGACACTACGTGTGATCGTTGGCGACACTGAAAAGCGAATGAAGCGGCGGGTAAGTGACAGACCAAACGTCAAAGATATTTTTTTTTTCTTTCTCAAATATAGTGTGACAAAGGCGAACCACTGGGCGGTACTACAAGTGTTATTTGCTAATCCCGAGGACGAAGCCGAAGTATAATTCGCATAATTTGATAGTATTACTAAAGGCAAATCGTTCTGCCACGGGAAAACAACCACTAAAATTTCACGGTGTTTATTTAGCATTCACTTGTGGTCAAGGGCCTGCACCGCGACGCTGCGGCAGGCGAGGCGCGCGGGGTCGTCGGCGACGCGCGGGGCGCGGGGCGGGGCACGGGGCGCCGGGGCGCGCGGCGCGGGCGAGAGGCACCCGGCTCCGCGGGGCGTCACGGGCGGACTACAGAGCGACTCCGGGACCAACTGACCCTCATCTAATCTGTAATAATAACGTTATTATGATTTTTGTGTCTATTATTTTATATTTTACTGTGATCAACCTTACTACCCTTCTTGCGATATTTACCTCATATCCGAGGAGTACGAGTGTGTAGAATAAGGAGATGGAGGGTGCAGATACGTGTCGGACGGACTTGGCAGCAGCGGCAGCGCGGAGACCAGGTCGGCTAGCAGCACGCGCACGGCGCGGCGGCAGGCAGCGGCGGGGGCGCGAGAGGCGCGGGGGCGCGGGCGCGGCGCGGCGGCGGGCGGCGGCGGCACGTCCGCGGCGCACGGGCCCAGCGGCGCGGGCTCGGGCGCGCGCAGCCCCGCGCCGCTTGCCAGCCGCACGGGGCACGCCGGGGGCCTCCGAGAGAAGTATGACGAGGTGCACGATAGTCCGGCTCTGTCACCAATTAACATTTATATACTCGTATGTATGTATATGTCACCGGAAGATAACAAGATCCAAAAATAAACTTTCGTCGGATTCATTTAATAAGGCGTAAACTGTATAATTACACCGAACTCGCACATAACATAAAATAACAAGTAAGGGGTCCGACAAACTTCAGCCATGGTGGCCGATCTGAATTAAGATCAACTAAGTGCGCAGGACATATTATAGTGCACAAGTGTGCGCGCAAACACAAGTGCACTCTCTATTCCCTTATTCTCATAGTTCGGTGTGACGGAAATCCGACATGAACGATGAGAGATCGGGCGCAAGACGACCTGCTTAACGTGCTTTCCGAGGCACGGGCGTTCAACCGCCAACTTTCTAACTCCGGGCTGAGTAATTTCATTTCAGAAAAACTTACACCAATTTTGCCTGACTCCGGTAAAAATAGAAATTACAAGTAAACAATAACCAAATGCCATGTGAATTTTTCCCTCAGTCCCATAGGATCCACTATTTCAATCCACCAGTGGATTGAATAGTACGCCAAAGTTCACTTTGATCCACCAATGGTCTCGGTGGATCCTGTGATACTTCTATCTTCTAATATGCTCCACCAGTGGATCGAATATAGTCAGGGAGTTTCTTAAGATCCACCATTGATTTAAATTTTACCAGACTAGGCATAAAGGAAAATCTTATCTGATTGTTTCCAAAAAAAAATGCATCTGATATTTCACCGTTGAGTAATTGAAATTAGGTATCTTAAACAAATTCGTCGTATTTACTTTGGCTGAAGAAACTCCCCGAACTATATTCGATCCACTGGTGGAGCATATTAGAAGATAGAAGTATCACAGGATCCACCGAGACCATTGGTGGATCATAGTGAACTTCGGCGTGCTATCCAATCCACTGGTGGATCGAAATAGTGGATCCTATGGGACTGAGGGAATTTTTTATTGGTTGAAAAAGTACATGCTCTTTCTCCTTCCGCTTCACATCGCTACTGTCAACATAGCCTATTTATTAATTTATTTATTTATTACACAAATATCTTAAAAGCTAACAGACAGGGTCATCCAAAGCGCTTATAAGATTAAATATACTACATTCAAAATGAGAGAAATGAGAGAATTACAAATATATAAATTAATGTGCAATGCCTTTCTTAAATGATTACAAACAGTACAAATAGTGCATAAATTGTCATAAAATTTTATCTTAAATTATTAGGTACGTCACAAATAATTCAAAATTAATACTGTTTATTAATACATATAATGTCAATAACAATGTCAATAGGTAGTCATTTCATTTAAAATCGGGATCGGGATTTCATTTGAGAGCAGTGCATTATTCACCGTATTTAACTCGCTTAAAATATAAACATAATTATATAGTACAGGCCGACGTTTCGTCGTTCCGTTTTCTGTCAGGATTCGTAGACACTCACTGGAGACTGAAGATGACTGGTGTCTTGTGAAGTGATTTATCCGCACCAAATGATTTAAAAATAAAACAAAAAAATTTGAAAAAAAAAAAAAAAGATTTATCCTATGGCGCTATTGTTTAAAGCGCCATTGGGTAAATCATTTGATGCGTTCCGATTCACGCGAATATAATTTTATTTAAATATTTAGTATATCTTAAAAGATACCTTTGTTTGAGTAAATGGTCCTTGTGGTCGAAGGCGTCGCGGGGCGGCGCGGCGCGCGGCGGCGGCGCGCGCGGCGGCGGGCTGGCCGAGGGACTGCGCGCGCGCCCGGCCGGGCTCCGCGACCCCGTCCTGAACCATCGTCATCCGGTATATAAGCATGACAAATATTTTTGGTAATTTTTAAAATTTTATTGAACCTACTTTTTTCCAAAAATGGATTCGGCATATAAAACAGGACACAAATCGGTTAAAAAATGGGCATGAACAGAAACATTCAAAGGTTAATATCATATAACTTCCATGCACAGACAGCGATCCATCACATTTTTATTATTCCCCGTGAAATTTTAGTGGTTGTTTTCCCGTGGCAGAACGATTTGCTTTTAGTAATACTATCGAATCATGCAAATTATTCTTTGAAAAAATTATATTTTGAACAATTTCACTGAAATTCAGCTTGTTGGGACTTTATGTACTTCACTCTCATTTTTTGGTCTAAATTGATCGGACTAAAAACTAAACGCCCTGAGTAATGAAGCGATTCGAACGATATACTTTCGAGTTTCGATTATACCTTTTGTAAAACTGGCATTTATTGATTTCAATAAAAAATAACTGCACAAATCTATTGTGCTACTAAGATAGAATCATTTTGCTGCGGGAAAACAACCACTAAAATTTCACGGTGTATAATAGATTGATTTCTTTTTATGTTTCATGAATCAAGATGAAATATTAAAATTATAAAATTCCACGCATATGTACATTGTTATCCAAAAGTGTAATCATAAATACCTACACACATACTTCTTAAATGATCATTTCGTACTCAGGAACGTAGTTAATGTCTTATTTATTAGTCTACTTACCGAACAGGAGAGGATCTTGACCGGGGTTTGCGGTGGCTCGCTCTTCCTGCAAGGAAGTTTGGTCTGGCTTAATACAATTTTTCAGTTATAATTATTTAATTCACAACTAGCGGACCCGACAGACGTTGTCCTGCATATGACATCTAGATCAATTTCTCGTCCCCGAAAACCCCACATATAAAATTTCAGTGAAATCGTTAGAGCCGTTTCCGAGTTTACATATGCTTTCTCAACAATCAGCGCCTTCTGCCGGGCTAATTTGTGAATCTAAACCATCCAGGGCACCACTCAAACGCATACAGAAAAAATCATTTCAATCGGTCAAGCCGTTTAGGAGGAGTTTAATGTCATACACACGTCACGTCATAAAAGATTGGCCAAAAAAGGCTTTTTCAAGGGTCGGTACGAATTATGTGATGATGACAGCTATCGTTGGTAGAACCAGTAGCTTTTTCTGCCAGCATCCTCTTGTTTCACGACCCTTTTCTGTAGTTTGGTAAAATCGCAGACATGTGTCTGCAACTCTTTGTTACGCGTGTTACGGATTTTTTTTGCACAGACGCTTGTTGTTCTACGGAAGAAGTAAGTAGCACACTAGCCTGCGGCAGCGGCGTGGGGCGCGCGGCGCGGAGGGGCGCGCCAGGCGGCGCACGACGGGGCGCACGGCGGGGCACGCGCCGGCCCCGGGGCCTCGCCCCCGCAGCGCCCGCACCACTCGTGCTCGCACTTCTTCGCCCCATGGGCCCCCCACATTACGCTACTGCAAATATTAACAAGTAAACTCTGTTTCATGAATATGCTATAGCCTGAAAACATGGGTCAAGCTGGTACGCATATACTACACAACTCGGTAAGGCCAAATATCATAATGAATTATTTAATTGTGAGAGAAGTTAGTTTTATGATACATTTTTTATAATTATATCTAACATTTGTCGCTGTATGTTACGTTGGTAATTCGCTTGCTTGTGTGCGGATATGAGGAGAAAAATATATACTAACAGGAACTCGGTACCGAGCATGTCTGTGGTGGACTCCTTGCCTCGTCGGTCCGCGGGGCTTCTATTAGCTAAGTTTGCTCCCCTGACACAAATTCAAGCATCAAAGATATGATTAATGAATACTCTTAGCACGAATTTATTACATCAATTACAATTGCAGAACACGTAGGTGAACATTATTTCATTTGAATTTCTCGTCTAATGTTTAGCATAATTTTTCAAGAGGTCCTTTTACTTTTGACAATTTTACCATCCACAAGTATATTTTCTTTACGTCAAAACGGGAGAAATGTTTTGACTGTCTGAAATATGTGTCATTATCACATAGGTAGGTATGCTACAAAAGAGGTTCTGCTGATAGTCCAGTCAAATTAGGTAAAAATCTCGGAATTCGAGATACCCAGCTGTAAGTCTGTAAATACTTGTATATTGACGTCCTAAAAGTTGTCTCAAAACCTACATATTGTAGGGTGTACGCAACTATTAAATTTTCAAGGTCAAATGTCACAAATATCAGTTTTATGAACTTTTGAGCGAAACGGGAAGTTTTATCATTAAAGTGTGTAGGAGAAAATTACTTATCTTCTATTTATCTATAAAAATTGTCTGTACGTTTTATTCCTAAGATTCACCATTTCGCTGTATCTCTATACAGCGATGCAAATAGTTGAAAAAGTTGTATTTTCAAAAGCTTCCAGGCCCACGTGCGATTGTGCGAGACAGTTAAAATTTTCACAAATGATGTATTTTAGTAGCCTCTATAACATCTAATACTAGAAAAAGCTTAAAACCAATGTTTAAGTGGGTTCTCATACAAAAACTATGTTTTTTTTTTCTCACACTTGGCCGGTTTTTAACGTGGTTACCCCAGTCAACCTATTCCAGACGACACCTTTTATCATGAAGAACACGTTGTTTATAAGGAAGCCTAGTTAAATAATTGTTTTGTGTTGTTTTCAGTATTCAGAAGATTCAAGATTTCTGCGTTTCACTAAATTAAATTTGGTTAATATGGATCTTCACGTTCATAATAGAGTTAGATGGACAGTTAACATTTTTAAAATGTATTTTTTTCAGTTATACTTCAAACAGAAATTCTAATAATTGGTTATTTCGTACTTTTGACCCATAATAAGCAGTTTAAATGTACTGAAACGTATTTGTATAGTACTAAAAACAACATAAAACAATTATTTAACTAGGCTTCCATATAAACAACGTGTTCTTCACGTATAAAAGGTGTCGTCTGGAATAGGTTTGCTGGGGTAACCACGTTAAAAACCGGCCAAGTCTGAGAAAAAAAAACTATAATTTTTGTATGAGAACCCACTTAAACATTGGTTTTAAGCTTTTTCTAGTATTAGATGTTATAGAGGCTACTGAAATACATCAGTTGTGAAAATTTTAACTGTCTAGCACAATCGCACGGGGGTCTGGAAGCTTTTGAAAATACAACTTTTTCAACTATTTGCATCGCTGTATCTCTGAAATGGTGAATCTTAGGAATAAAACGTAGACACAATTTTTATAGATAATTAGATGATAAGCAATTTTCTCCTACACATTTTTATGTTAAAACTTCCCGTTTCGCTCAAAAGTTCATAAAACTGATATTTGTGACATTTGACCTTGAAAATTTAATAGTTGCGTACACCCTACCATGAGACCACTTTTAGGGTGTCAATATCTAAGTATTTACAGACTTACAGCTGGGTATCTCGAATTCCGAGATTCTTACCTAATTTAAGCTTAAATGACTGGACTATGACAAATTATGCTACCTATATACCTATTTTAGGTTGTGATATTTCCGTCTGAGGGATCTATCTACTGACGTCACCAAATTTAAGTACAATATAGCATTTCAATACATAGGTGTAACCATTTACAAAAGCAAATATCTATACTAATATTATAAAGCTGAAGAGTTTGTTTGTTTGTTGGTTTGAACGCGCTAATCTCAGGAACCACTAGTCCGATTTAAAAAAATCTTTCAGTGTTGGATAGTCCATTTATCGAGGAAGGTTATAGGCTATAATGCATTATCAAAAAAATTGGGATCCGTAGGGAAAACTTAAATATGTTACCCAAGACGTAAAAAAAAACCTTTTATCGCCAGCGCTGCCAAAAGTATTCATTTTAGAAATATACAATGTACTACAATTTTGTAGAACACATTAATATCTACATAAAATGTCGCGACAGCATATACCTAACTATTATAGTTATCTCATAATAAGTGTTTTAATTTTGAATATAATTAATTTATATGCCGCCGCTAGGAAAAGCTCTATATTTGTATTTTCAAATAAAACATTATCAAAGTAAATTACATTGTAATTACCAATATTTCAATATCCTTATAAAACTTTTTAAATAATTCAATTCGGATATTGGGGGGGGGGGGGGGGGGGCGGCCTCGTTGGTCTATTGGTAGCAAGTGCTGCGTTAGGACCGAGAGGTCCCCGGTTCGAGTCCGGGGTGGGGCAAAATTTGTGTGAGTTTTTCTGTAATGAAATTTCTCAGCTCGGAATTAGGAAGTTGGCGGTTGAACGCCCGTGTCTCGGAAAGCACGATAAGCCGGTGGTCCTGCGCCCGATCTCTCATCGGTCATGTCGGATTGCCGTCTCACCGAATTATGAGAGTAAGGGAATAGAGAGTGCACTTGTGTTTGCGCGCACACTTGTGCACTATAATATGTCCTGCGCACTTGGCTGATCTCAATCGAGATCGGCCGCCATGGCTGAAATCGGCGGACGCCTTACTATTATTAAGGAGGGGGGGGGGGGGGGGTAGTTTAAAATCTAAACCGCTTAAGATAGACGCTTGAAATTTGGCATACAGGCATCTTAGTACACTTAAGGCTTAGTTGCAACAGGATGTTGCAAAATTCCCACGAGAACGGGAGTTAGCGGGAAAAAATGTTTCTATGAAAAAATCTAAACCGCGTAAGGCAGATGATTATCCCCTAATGAACATCAAGCTTACTTACTACGCGATATTATGGAGATTACTGCGATAAAGTTTATATTATTGCGATATGTATTATTATTATACACGAGTGTACCTAAGAAGTAGAGGAAGAATTTTTCGGTATGAAAGAAAATAATTAGTTTAATTATATAGATACTCAGTTTGTCCAAAAAAACCAAGCACAAAAAGATGTTTGGATTTTCGCCACTGAAACGGAAAAATAATATAAAAATAAACTTTCGAAATTTCAGGCAGACGCAAGATTGTGTGTGTAGGGCAGGTTTGGTGAATAGAGTAAGATCCCAGGGCCGCCAGACCTACGTCATTTTAGCAAAGCTAGAATTTCCATGACTTATAGTCTAGTATGAACTTAGAAGAGTACGCGTACTCACTTGCTCGAAAGCGGGGCCGTTTCATAGGTAGCGCGAACTAAAGGTGTCCCAAAACAGAGGCAACCTACGTCATTTTAGAAAGCCTAAATTTGACATACATAACTACGTGGTACTATTTCCAGACGAATTGTAAAGCTGCCAGACCAATCCGATGGGCCAATTATTCAGCCAGACGCCTCAAAGGTTCCCTGTGAGTGCAAGCTTGAGGGCGTATCGACGCACAGCCTAAACGGCTAAAGTTAGGCACTTGAAATTTGGAAGAGACGTAGCATAGATACCGTAGAGGTGCATTAAGAAAGGGATTCCCTAAATTCTCACGGGAACGGGAATAATCGTGAAAATCCTTTTGTAAGAAAAATTCAAATCGCTTAAGTTAGACGCTTGAAATTTGGCATGCAGGTACCTTGGTAAACTTAAAGCTTAGTTGCAACAGGATATTGCAATTTTTTTACTAGGGAAGGGAGTTAGCGGGAAAAAACTTTTGTATGAGAAAATCGAAACTGCATAAGATAGATGATTGAAATTTGGCATGCAGGTACCCTAATGAACGTTAAGCTTACTTGCAACGCGATATTGCAAAATTCTTACTTAAACGGGAATAATCGGGAAAAAACTTTTGCTTGAAAAATTCAAACCGCTCAAGTTAGACGCTTGAAATTTGGCATGCAGGTACCTTGGTAAACTTAAAGCTTAGTTGCAATAGGATATTGCAATTTTTTTACTGGGAAGGGAGTTAGCGGGAAAAAACTTTTGTATGAGAAAATCGAAACTGCATAAGATAGATGATTGAAATTTGGCATGCAGGTACCCTAATGAACGTAAAGCTCATTTGCAACGCGATATTGCAAAATTCTTACGGAAACGGGAATAATCGGGAAATAATTTTTGCTTGAAAAAAACGAAACTGCATAAGATAGATGATTGAAATTTGGCATGCAGGTACCCTAATGAACGTAAAGCTTAATTCTTACGGAAACGAGAGTTATTGAAAAAAAAATGTATGTTAAATTCTATAGTCCACGCGAATCATGTAGTCGCGGACACAGCTAGTTTCCGTAAGAATTTTGCAATATCGCGTTGCAAGTAAGCTTTACGTTCATTAGGGTACCTGCATGCCAAATTTCAATCATCTATCTTATGCAGTTTCGATTTTCTCATACAAAAGTTTTTTCCCGCTAACTCCCTTCCCTAGTAAAAAAATTGCAATATCCTGTTGCAACTAAGCTTTAAGTTTACCAAGGTACCTGCATGCCAAATTTCAAGCGTCTAACTTAAGCGATTTAAATTTTTCATACAAAAGGATTTTCCCGATTATTCCCGTTCCCGTGAGAATTTAGGGAATCCCTTTCTTAATGCACCTCTACGGTATCTATCTACGTCTCTTCCAAATTTCAAGTGCCTAACTTTAGCCGTTTAGGCTGTGCGTCGATACGCCCTCAAGCTTGCACTCACAGGGAACCTTTGAGGTGTCTGGCTGAATAATTGGCCCATCGGATTGGTCTGGCAGCTTTACAATTCGTCTGGAAATAGTACCACGTAGTTATATATGTCAAATTTAGGCTTTCTAAAATGACGTAGGTTGCCTCTGTTTTGAGACACCTTTAGTTCGCGCTACCTGTGAAACGGCCCCGCTTTCGAGCAAGTGAGTACGCGTACTCTTCTAAGTACATACTTGACTATAAGTCATGGAAATTCTTGCTTTGCTAAAATGACGTAGGTCTGGCGGCCCTGGGATCTTGGTCCAGAACCTTCATGCATCGACGTGCCATTTTCGCTAAAGAAAAGGTAATTGACGTCACAAACAATATTTAACTTTATTGACGATTATTTGGAAATTAATAATAACGAAAACGTTTGGTCGTCATAAAATACCAACTTAACACATTTTTACACATGTTTAATGTTCACGACGTGCCAAAAATATTGTGCTGCGTGCCATCAATGGCCCGCGTACCATTGATTCGCCATGTAATCATGGCGAATCAAATCAAATATATGAAATACTATATTAAATAATGTTTAATGTCATGGCAATCATATTGTAATAAACAAGAGGTAGATAATGTTATAAGCGTGTTTTGTGCGACACAAAGGTGCCCTAGTTCTGGCACCTTGAGATATACATACATACCTTTTCTTTGAAAACGCAAACGCGTTTTTGATTTAACACGCAAATCACTATGAAGTTACATAACATATTGTTATTTTCAAAGTGTCATAGTCATTTATTCCATTAAAAAAACAATAAGTAATAATATGAATAAAATTAGAAAGTTAAATATATTCGAGGGATTCTTGTCCTTGTAGAATGTAAGTATTAGCTAAAATAATATAGCAATGATGATTTCACAACACTTCTTTGTTGATTCTACTGTCCATAGCGGATATCACGGCAGGCCCCTCGCAGGCGGACGCACTAGCCCGTGCAGTATTCAGCCGCTGTCATAGGTGTATTCTACCTGTAGATTAAAAATATAAAACAACCTATAATTAGGCGTTCCACTCGTTAGTTTACGCTAAAATCAGAAACGCCTCAACTTTTGAATCCGGTTTGCATTAATGTGCTTCCGTTAGCTCAACTTAAAATTGATTTGTTTGTTACATCTCGACGGGAATATGAAATAACGGACGGATATTAAATTTGCAATTTTAAAATCATCTTACTCGTGCTGCAGGATCTCCAACACGCTGGTGTAGCAGCCGGAGAGTAGGCAGAGCAGCCCCAGCATGATGATGAGCAGGTCGCGCAGCAGCTTGTAGGAGCAGCAGCCGTACCGGTCCGGGTGCCAGATGCAGATGTCGATGAGGCCCGGGAACACGATGGCCAGCAGCGACAGGCAGAAGGCGCCGAACAGCGCGATGAACGGGCCCAGCCGCGGCATCGCCATCGCCACCGCCCCTGCCACACGCCGCCGTCACCACCACGCCACGACCACGGGCATAGGAGCCCGGTGCAGCCGTGTATGTGGCGAATTAATCATTATTCTATTCTATTCTGTTCTACACAACATCAGGACGTTGTTCTGATTTTTACTATATCATCAAATTAATATTGACCCAAGCGGGAATAGAACCCATGACATATGGCGCTTGAGGCAGGGACACATAAGAATGACACGCCACGTTAAAATATACACTGATGAGATCAAGCTATCAACTTGCTCAGGCGAATAAGCGGATTAGAGGAACTAGACGAAGTCCGCAGTCCGTCCGTTGATGTAGATAAATCCAGCCGAGTAAGCCGACTGGAGCGCATTCAGGTGGAAAATCCGGTGATGATGACGAGGTTACTCCAAGCCATCACCGTCGTCAGTTAGGACAGGTTAGGGGGATAAGGATAAGGGCGGCAGGTCCGCTCACAGGGCACGAGCACCAGCACGACGCGCAGCGCGTAGTCGCCGGCGACGAGGCGCGCGCGCCGCTCCTGCGCCACGCGCTTCTTCATCTTGCGCCACAGGATGGAGTACGCCACGAAGTTCTGCAGCGGGAACGACAGGAAGATCGCCGCCGCCAGCGATAGCTTCGCCACTTGCGCCTTTCTGTACGAATGTTTGAAATTATTAAAATTATAATTTTATTTGTTTTTTTTAATGCTATTAAAGCT
The DNA here is from genome assembly GCA_039566165.1 of Maruca vitrata. Taxonomy (NCBI): domain Eukaryota; kingdom Metazoa; phylum Arthropoda; class Insecta; order Lepidoptera; family Crambidae; genus Maruca; species Maruca vitrata. The sequence continues at coordinate 19,559,250 of CM076911.1, read as the reverse complement.
TAATGTAAATTTAAAATTAATTTAAGTGTTTGATTTCTGGACCGAAAAGTCTTGGAGCGTTTCGCACCGCAAAAGATTCGGACCGCCGTGCGAATCGCCCAAGAGCTCCTTTTGAATGGGTCTTTTCGCACCACGGTGTGAATAGCCCAAAATTATTTTTGAAATGGGTCGGTTCGAACCACGGTACAATGCATAAAATAGATAGGTGATTTTGATGTACAGGCCAGAAGAAAATGGATTGTTAATTTAAAAATAACAGATTATAATTTTTTTATAATATATTTTCAAACGTTTAAAATTTAAATATGGCATAACCACAGATTGAGTAATAAACGTCTAAAATATAAGAGTAAAAGAAAGATAAAACTTTACATTGTAATGTACTTAGAAAACCCAAACCTATATAAAAGATGTGTGATTAAAATACATTTTTGTTAGAATTCACCCGCTTAAAAGAAAACTGTTTTGTTTGCATTGCGGTTCGAACTGACCCATTTCAAAAATAATTTTGGGCTATTCACACCGTGGTGCGAAAAGACCCATTCAAAAGGAGCTCTTGGGCGATTCGCACCGCGGTCCGAATCTTTTGTGGTGCGAAACGCCCTCAGACCCATCTAAAAACCGATTCAGCTAAGGTGCACTTAGCGCAATAATAAACAAAAACCAAAAAGTATATTTTACATTATACTTTTGCTTGATAGCAGTTCTATTTAATAGGTATATTCTGAACACATTTTTAGTTCTATTTCATATATTTATTTGATTTATAGTCATACAATATCTATGTATCCATTATGATCCTAATTTTATGCATAGGGTTGACTTTACCCAACGATGCCAACAGTTATTTCCATTAATATAGAGTGTAGGTGCAGGTATTAAAACTGTAAACTAGTGTACTATAAAATAATATATCGTGTGAAGTGATTGAAGATATGTTTACTTCTGGTCAAAGGGCAGGTTGAGCGTGATCGAGGCCTTGATCTCGTGGCCGTACTTGAGGTAGCCGAAGATGCCCACCAGCACGTACATGGAGCTGATGCAGACCATGCCCACGTTGAACAGCCCGAACAACCCCACGAACTGCTTCGGGTTCTCCATGTTGTATTCCAGCGCCAGCACCTGTCGATTTATCATTTTGACGAGTATTCATACTAAGACATTCTTTTTTCGTCTGCTGATCTCGTCACAGTTAACAAAAAAGTGGCTTGCAATAAATCCCACAGAACTGAACGAACAGAAAGTGTTGCAGCAGGTGCAAAAGTGGGTTCGAGCCTACAATCGGAGCAGTTTCTGAAGAGTTTCGAAGATATGACGACTTCACTGATTGAGACATCTGTGCGAATTAATGCAAGCTGATAATGCAGGTTTTGACAGATTACGTGATTTACGTTTGAAGGGCAAAACCCTGTCCTAAATCAGTTATCTGCTTACTAATATTTAATATACATGGGAAGAAGGGCTTATTAAAATGATTGTCTGACTTTCATATTTTAGTTTTGACCAAACTAATAACAACTGTTTGAACAATGCCGCGTGTTTATAAATCTTTTTGGCTTTTTGTAAGCATATTACATTTTGAGGGTGCGATTAGATACATTTTAATAATTCAGTATGTTAGCCATATAAAGTTTACTAGTGACATGGGTGAATTTTACACAAAAATCTATCTATTAAAAAAACCGCATCAACATGTTGAATAGTTTTAAAGATTTAGGCATAAATAAGGATATAGGAACAGATAAAGCGACTTTGTTTTATACTATGTATGTAGTGATTAAGAAGTAAAAATAACTATCACCAGAATACTTACCACACCGACCGCTTCCAGAGCGAACAATGTGATTCCGATGAACAACGGTATCTGATCGAGTCCGTGTACTTTTAACTTCGCTTGGTCCAGCTCGACATCGTCCTCGATTATATAAAAAAATACAAGAATCAGGCCGAAGATGGTGACGATGTTGGAGATGACGGAGACGGGCGTGAGCAGCTTCAGGCTCTTGATGAGGTTGAGCGCCAGCTGCGGCAGCAGCAGGTACGAGATGTGCGTGCGCAGCGAGTACTCGTAGCCGTGGAAGTCGCACACCTGCGCGCGCGCATCGGACATACTCAGATCACCATTATGTACTATCGGCAAACTTGGCGGTAGTACACTTTTCAAACAGATTTCTTTAAACGCCACTTGTTATTTCCGCCGATAGAAAAGCACTTAAAGAAAATCATTGTGTGGGGTAATTCTAAAATATCGAAAATATCGAAATTCAGTGACAAAAAAAAATTATAATGAATTAGAAAAAAAACAACAATTGCTTGGATTTTGTATTTGTTATTATGATTCTAATTATTGTTTGTATAGTGGTCCTCCTTATGAAGGTTTATATTTTTCCTCGTATCATTTTATTAGTCTTTCTATGGGGAAACACGTGAGGGAATGATGTAATGAAACTTAATAGCAAAAATCTTAATGAAATAATACTAATTTGAAAAAAATGTATTAGTACTAATAATAAAGAAAAGTCTACAGCAATGTTAATTAAGCCAATACTTATAACTTTACAAGTTCCTTTATTATTTTTTGACGTGAGGGAACGACAGCTAAACACGTAAATATAATATTATTTTATAAAACTTTTTTGCTGCTTGCTAGAATATTTTGGTAGGTATTTGAGGCAAGCTGAAAACTTATCCTGTACCTCTCCTATTATATCCCAGCACCAAACTGCAGACCTAGCTGGTGAGTAGCGGGGCTAAAGCAAACACCAAAAATATTTTTCATCTTATTTTTCTTTTTATTTATAACTAAAAATAAGACTCACGAAGATAAATCATTTCGGTGGAACTTCTACCTGTTGAGTGGTTATCTATCAAATTACATATTTTTGGATTACAAAATATATTTTTAAATAAAAAAAATTGGGTCTTTGGTTTAGCCCCGCTACTCACCAGCCGGGTTTGCGGTTTTGTGTTGGGATATTATAATAGGAAAGATACAGGAAACTTTTTTAGCTTGCCTCTAATACCTACACAACAATTCTTGCCATCTCTCGGACTACAATTTAGATTTGTCAGTTACGTTTAGGGGGTGGGGCTTTGCTCTGACAGACGCGTAAGCGCCAAGCGATTTTCACCTTATAGGTGGTCGACCGCCAAGTTTGCCCAGTGTACATACTACAAGCTTAAAGTCAAAAGGTCCTTTGTTATTCAGGCAAAAAGGGGTCGATACAAGTCTAGGTAAATAAATACTTATCTATTCGTATAATAGAAGGAGAAGCTGACTGATTTATTGACATCTACGTAAGGCCGCATAAGGGTAAGAAACTTAAAATTTTGCACATGAGTTCCTTTTGTAACGAGGGGAGTGTTAAGAAATATTATCTAGACCCTTTCAGATGTTCGATTCCTCACCAAATACTACAACGACAGTAACTAGTTAATTACTCAAAATTTGAAAGGTGTCGTTGTTTTATCATGAATATTTATTATGTATAAGTCGTTATAGTGTTCAGCTGTTATACAAGAGTTAGTCCGACTAATTTAGCTAGATCTAATATAAGATGCACACAAGGTGACGAAGTGACGAATCGCCGTTCGGACCTGTTTGATGTTCTCGGCGACGAAGATCAAGTAGATGCAGCAGAGGCCGAGCTGCCACACGATGAGCACCACGTCCACGAAGTAGTAGAAGGGCGTGGCGGCGCAGCGCAGGCAGCGCGGGCCGTCGCGCAGCGCCAGGCGCATGGACTTGGGGTACGCCATGTAGCCGCGCTTCCAGCGCTTGCACAGCTCGTACTGCGCCGCGATCTGCGCAGTGCGCGCCGCTGCGCTCTCACATCTGATGGCTTACGTATACACCTCGTACGTACACTACGCATGTAACTACATTGCATAGCATTATTCTACAAAGGTTTCTTCCAAAGCAAGATTTTTTTGAGAACATTCTCATTTTTATTGCCTGCGCAGACGACAGACTTCTGTCCAGGGGAAATATGTACGAAAGTTCGCCGCGGACTCAACGCGCTCGGCTCGGCGGGCGAGCGGAGAACGCTGTAAACCATACGATGACGGTTGTAACAAAAGTCCGCCGTGTGCGTTGCTTCGCCTGTAGCGGTACCATGAGTTAGCTATCGAAAACTTACGGACGTTAAAAACCTATCGAATTGTTTTTTTTCATACTACCGATTTTAGTTCTTAGCGTAACCGCTAGGGGCGCTGTACAAGTTTTTCATTTACATACGCGATATCGAGTCTGTCACTTTTAATCTCATGGTAGCGCTACTGGTCACATGTGTGCACTGGTGTTCGCGGATTCCCGCGTACTTTCCGCTCGATGCAGGTCCTATATTTCGGAGGACTTTTAAGACCTGATTATGAACCCTCGTCTTTGCTATGACTAAAATAGAACCGTTTTTATTTAATAATGAATACTTACTTACTTTTACAGCTAAATGAGGCAATGATTTGTTATTGCTAATAAAGTTATAAGTATACTATTAAAATACCTACTAGTAAATTAGTAATTTAAGCTGGCTGGTACCTGGTGGATCTACCAATTAACTTAACTGTTTAACTTCATAATATATTTATTTTACTACTTGTACTTAATTCATGATAAAAATTATTATAGATCTTTCGACATAAAGAGATGTCTACTTTTATACTTTCCAAAACAACTGTATTTTCTGTTCTACTAAGCGAGCTCCGTACATTATTTCATGCTACATAGTCATAGATATTGTCTCATACGCATAGATATTGTCTACGGTCAAAATAAGTCAGCAGTAGTATGTAAAGGTAAAGGAGTGCGACCAGCAGCTGGATGCAGTAGGTGGCGAAGGCGCTGATGAGCAGGATGCCCACGAGGCTGAACATGACGCCGCAGCGCGACACGGCGTCCGGCATGGCCAGGATGCCCGCGCCGATGCTGCCCTTCAGCAGGTGGACCATGGTGTCCATGTACCTGCGCACGACACACAACTACTGCGCAGCCTTCCCTCGACCGGTCTCAAATACAAACATTCAACTTTAGTGCGTTTGGCTATCCTGAAAAGGCTCTCGCCTTGTAGAGACCTTTTTATAAGCCTACAAGAATCATCCTACTCACATGTCAAGAAACAGCAATTGCCTATAGCACATTGTTAGGGGCTAAGTCTAGTGAAGAAGGTACGACGCCTTCTCCGCCATCCATATTCACCAATATCCCACCGCCATAACATAAAATTTTGTCAATCACGTTTTACCCTCTGAGAACCTTTGAAATAATTACAGTAACCGTCTTGGGTTTAGATATTCGTACTTTACTACACACTTAATTTGCCTTCGGTATAAACATAATAATATGCTCGTATTATTGGTATTTTCAAGCTTACATATACCTTCATTTTTAGTTTTATTCCTAAAACCAAAACTAAATAACACCAACTCCTTCACCCTAATTTTATTAATAAAATGAATTTCGACCCAGGTATAGTAACAGGAACATTGTATTAGTTTAAGGTGAACCAAAAGCATAACTCACGAGGTGGGCTTCTCGACCTTGCGGTGCACGTGGGGGTCGTAGGTGTCCTCCTCCTCCCCTGCAACACGTCACGCATGTAAGAGCAGCCAGCAGCGAGGGTGAGGGGCGGACGGAGGCCGGGACTCACCGCCCGTCATCGTGTCGACGATCCCCGCCATGAACGTGTAGATGAACATCGTGATTGATCTTATCCACAGCCCAATAACACAAAAAATATCAACTTTTGATTTATTTTCTTTGAGCTAGGCTACCAACGATAGCTACTGTTCAATTTATTTATTCATTGATTATCTACACAACATTCTACAATGGCATGTCATCTTTACGTCTTTCTGATTAAATATGCTGTCATAAAACTGCAGTCATAGTCTATGGGTGCGTTTAGCCGACACACAATCTTGGCAGCACAGAAAGAAAAATGGCGATTGCTGAGTAGCATAGGCTGACGCGGCTGAGGAATGCTAAGTGGCGATATTCAGATTGATTGATTGATTCGTCATATGGCGGAATATTCTGACCAGTCTGTCTGTCGGCTAAACGCACCCTATGTAGACTATACCAAAGCCGCTCTAAGTTGGCCGATTTGCTACATGTCAAGACTGACTGCACTAGTGAGGGACAACGGTAAAATTGCCGAAGTATATAAGTAACAGTTATTTCCACTTTATAACCAAGCAAGGTCTAATTATAACAAATTTTTATTAAAAACATTAATTCACATCCAAAAGATTGAATTTAAGTTCCTTATTTATAAATATATTTATTTTTAAAATACAATACTTATTAAATCCTTCATCCTATTTTAAAAAAATACCTGGTGAGTATTACCCACTACGTCACTATGAAAACGTGTCAAACGGCGTAACCTTGTAAAAGCGTAATACAGAGTGGACATTTTTACGTTTTCTTTTATAATTCAATTATTTTAGGTAATAAAAGACAAATAATTATATAATTATGTGCATTTGAAATTTTGAAATAACGTATTATTTTTAAAAGTTGTTCTTTATGATTCACGTAAATATGTTCCTCTTAACAAGGATAAATGCAAAATATAAAATAAAAAGTGTCAAATCAGTCTTCTAAGAACGGCTCCGGTATAATTATCTAGTTATTTGTCTTTTATTACCTAAAATAATTGAATTATAAAAAGAAAACGTAAAATTTCCACTCTGTATTACGCTTTTACAAGGTTACGCCGTTTGACACGTTTTCATAGTGACGTAGTGGGTAATACTCACCAGGTATTTTTTAAAAATAGGATGAAGGATTTAATAAGTATTGTATTTTAAAAATAAATATATTTATAAATAAGGAACTTAAATTCTATCTTGGATGTGAATTAATGTTTTTAATAAAAATTTGTTATAATTAGACCTTGCTCGGTTATAAAGTGGAAATAACTGTTACTTATATACTTCGGCAATTTTACCGTTGTCCCTCACTAGTGCCTTTGAGTATAAAAGCCACTGGAGATGCCATAACGTCAACGCTTCTAACAAATTTTTCGCCACTTTTAGCGGGGGGCGAGGTAAACACGTACAGCACACCACCAAAAATTAATAACTCAACAGACACAAATTTTGCTGTAACGATAAACGCACACTACAAAAATGTTCAACACTTCAAACAATACACGCACACAAACAAAGTTTTCACGTAACTACGCAACACACATACGAAAAAAATAGTGATGACACAAAGAATAAAATAAAATCAGTTTGGTGAATGAACTGAACTATCTTGTACTGATTATTGTAATTCAATAACATTTTGTGGGATCTTATTAAACAATTTTGTGCTTAAACCCAAGAACGACTTTCCAGTATTTTGAAGCCTGAGCCTTGAAACGGCAAACTTATGTTTATTACTGGTGTTAAAATGGTGAGGATCCGATATTAAATGATTGTATGTTCTTGTAAACATATAAGATACAGTCCAAAATGTACTGAGAGGATACGGTTAAAATATCTATGTCTTTAAAAATATCTCTAAGGGAGTCACAGAATTTCTTTTCATTTTCAGACTAAATTTCAATATCGTATGACCAGAGGAAAGAAAAGTAATTTTTCTAATTCATCTTACAAGATTTAAATATAACATATGTTTAGACCTTTTATTTAATTCAAAATTAAAGTAAAAAACGGATTATACAACTAACTGCAGGGAGTGAATGATTCATTCAAATGTCGAGTCGCTTTTTTGACTTTTGTGACATCACTAGCCCCGTACCACTGTATTCTTGTTTATTTTTTTCTGTCGCTAACGTATCGCATCGACTTTTTATTTAAATGGCAATTCTTCTTAAATACACGTTTAAAAGTTAATAAAAACACTTAGATATGATACTAAACGCGCTCTTGTTGCGAATTTGAGCTCTCGATCGCCTTTTACATGAGAATACTGCACAACTAACCATTTTTCAAGAGTAACGTCACGCGACAGGGATCAATGCAAAATGGCGGTGGTGCAGCGACAAGTAGTTTTATTAAACGTGTTTGAACAGTTGACCAATGTACTTTGCCGGAGGGGGTCGCCCGTGTAAGGCATCTCCAGTGGCTTTATACTCAAAGACTAGTGCAGTCAGTCTGACATGTAGCAAATCGGCCAACTTAGAGCGGCTCTGGTATAATTTAATTTATTAATGTCAGTATTATTACTACCTCTTTGGTTCCTATTTCTAAGCATTATGCTGGGGCTATAATTTATACGGGTTATGGTGAAGATTTTTACTTGTGTTTCTGTCCGTCTACATATGTAAAACACGGTTGCATCGGGTAAAAATTTTAACGTAGTAGTGTTTAGTTCTATCTACCAAATTGACTTGCTACTCGTATATGGCACATTTAATATTGCCCCTATCCTTTACGCCAATCTAAGAGACGTGGGTTCGATTCCCACTCTGCACAAATGTTTGTGAAATGAACTTCGATGATTGTTTCGTATCTGGTATATGTCTATTTAAATATTTAAGTACATAAATATGAGCTATTGCAGCTTTGAACGCACTTCACCCATCGATATAGATTTGTACTCCAGCGCCACCAGACCACCACAACGCTTAAAAGACAAGTTGCAAATTATTGTTTTCTGGACCTTAATCACATTCCTTTGCGCATTGTAACGGATCTTTAAATGTTTATTTTATTTTCTTTTTTGTCACCGCGTGCGCGTTGTCTGTCATCAAAGTCGTTTAAAATGAGATAGGTGTTTTAGAAGTTATGTTATGTGGTAGCGGAACAATGAATGTAATGTTGTGTGATATTTATTTATTAAAAGAAGTATACGGGTAGGAGGAACGCTCGACGAACAGCACCTCGGCTGCAGGTCCTGAGGCCCGCGGAGGCAGCGTCAGCGGCAGGTGACGTCCGTGCATTGTTTACGGTAGTGGTCGCCCGGGCGGCGGCGGGCGGCGGCGGGCGGCGGCGGGCGGCGGCGGGCGGGCGGCGCGCGGAGGGCGGCGGCGGCGGGCGCGTGCGCGAGGGCGCCGCCCGGCAGTCCGGCCGCGACCCCGCCGCGGAGGCGCGCGACACTAAGGTATTCCCTTACGATGCTCACATAAAAACATATCAACTTATTCATTAATTAAACCTACCGATTCTGTGATTGGCTTACTAAATAAAATAATATACATCCATAATTTTGCTGTATGACAATATTGTAAATTGAAATTTGTAAGTTTGTAAATCAAACTCGGGATGAGTGTCGTTGACGTCACACATTTACGTTTTCGTCGCGGTTCCGTTTTGGAAAGTGAATTATACCGATACCTAGTGTGTTCATATAATTGAGTGGTGGAATGCACTGAATAAAGTATGTATTTTATTGTTAACACGCTTATTACATGATTGTCAGTTATATAACAGTGTTGTCGCGACGGCGCGGCAGGTCTTTCGTAAAGGGGGAAATAAATGCACCTATGGTTTGGTACATACTTTGTAACGTGATAATAATATTGTAATATAAGTATACGTAAATTGAGTTATTAGTTCATCTGTTTGTTGACAGATAATTATTGACTTATTTGAAATATATTTATATCAACCAAATAATTAAATTGCATAATATTGGTAGGTAGGTACAGATACAGAACTTACATTTAGATTGATCAAATGCATTATTTAAATAAGTCAAATTGAATTAGTTAACTAAAAAATGTCAATGTTATTTTTACATTCGAAGTGAAAATACTAATAATTACATACTTATTTATTCTTATTAAGTGATGGTGCTTACGCATTGTTCAACGACAACACGATGATGAAAGCAAGCAAAGATGTTAGTAGTGTAGGCTTGTTGTTAGCGCGCGTATCGGCGCCCCGTCGGCCGGGGAGACCGCCACCGCCACCGCCGCCGCCACCGCCGCCGCCGCGCTGACGTCACGCGCGCACACGCACGGCTCGATCATTTGCCTATTAACATTAAGGTCTCCCTCATGTAGCTAGATGAGGGTTCACAGTCCACGGATCAGGTTAACTATGTTGATTGTTCAGACGCGAGCAATAAAATTGTGTTAAATCAAAGCAGTGGCAATTGATGTGACACAAAGTGATGCAGCTTTGGAATGAATTCGTAAATAATAAAGTTGTAAGCGAAAATGTACAAAAATTCAAGGATTCTTCATGTTTCTAGTTATTTTACGAAAAGATAAACCCATTTTTGTAGACTGTGTGAGTACTTTTATTTGCAATTTTTTTTAATTTGGTCAACAGTTAATGTTTTACATTATTTCTTTCTAAAATTTGTCAAATCATCATCATCATCTCCGCGTTTGCCCGGTTGCATCCTTGCGGAGCCCGGGGTCCGCTTTCCTACTTCTATCTCTCCACTTCGCACGGTCTTCGGCATCCTTCACGGAGAGTTTGTTGGCACGCATGTCATCCACTACGACGTCAAGCCAAGCCTTCTTGGGCCTTCCTCTTCTGCCGGGACCTGGCGGTAGCGACATAGCTAGACACTAAAATTTGTCAAATAGTGCTATATTTTTAGACAATAAATTAAAAGTATAATAAATTGAGAAATCAATGAGATTAGTATCTCTGCTCTGAAGACGCTTTTTCTACGGTGGGTCTGATAAGAGTGCAGCAACGTGGCGTTGCGTAAACGACCACAGAAGCGCGTTGGCCGTAACTTGCATCGGCAATTGGAGTAATCGCGCTGTGGACGCGATCGGGCAATTACTCAATTGGGTCCCTGTGGGAGGCGCGGGCGCAGGAGCGCGCCCGCCGGTTACCAGGCCGCTAGACCTTAGTCGGAACCACTTTGAATGTGTCTCTCGCGCAAACTTTTCAGTTTCGAAAAAGAAAATTATCACAATATTTTTTTGAAAATCTATCCGTAGACACCATACACAGATGGGTTTGATTGATGAAAATGAAAATTTGAGTTGTAGTTCAAGTATGAGGAATCCCCATCATGTATTCCTCAATTCACCATTTTTGTGTAAAAAATCTTAAAGCGGTTCATAGAAAACAGCAATTTACTAAGTTCCGAAAATATGTCTGTGACATACGGATGGCTACGGAACCCTAAATAGCCATGGCCATCATTAAGACAAAGAGCTCCTAAAAAGGGACAAAAAATCTTATTGTAAATTGTTAAAAAATATCCTTACAAAAACAGCGAATCATGCTCATTTCAATAAAATTGTAAACCCAGTAAGCCAAAAAGGCTTTCCCCGCCTGGCAGCCATATCCTAGCAGGGCTGCGGGCGCGGCCCGACCGCCTGGGATGTTACGCACCTCTACATTTTATTTACATAAACTTACATCACATGGTTTCGGTTACACCAAGTTTCGAAGTTTGGTTTAGCCTAAACCTGGCTACGTCAGTGGAGCTTCTGTAACCCAAGGGTAAAATCACGCCCATATTACTAAGGCTCGCTGTCTGTCCGTCCGTCTGCCTGTCACCAGGCTGTATCTCAAGAACGGTTCATAATTAGACATAGACAGTAGAAATTTCAAACAACAAATAAAATAAATCAAATTAATATTCAAAGGGAGCTCACATACAACAAACATGTTTATTTATGTTTGTCAATAATTTTCACATCATCAAAATTACCAACTTATGGGTCATGGAGAGATTGCAGATGGATGGTAACTTAAGATTAACTTAGTGTATTTTTAACAATAAAGGCTGTAAATGACTAAATTATTTATAGAATATCAATTCCGTATCAAATACGGATCGTTGGTAATAGATCTCCCGTTTGGTCCCGTCGTTAAGTAGGTGACTCTCAAGTGTAGGCTGGTCAATCGTAGGATCAAACGATCGATGTGTGCGGTGCCGGGCCGCGCCGCGCTGCCGCACTCGCCCGCTGCGCGCGCGCCGCTCCGCACGCCGCTAGCGCCCAACCAGCCATTCAGCTACGAGCATTACGTGCTGCAGCCTGCAGAACACTTCACTTGATTATTAGTTAATTGTTTCATCGACTTCCCGTCTGTAAGTAGCGCTTTAAGCTTTGTTAGAGTAAGAACTTCGTGTTAGTAGCGCTACAAAAATTGCAGCGTGTGTGATCAACGTTACTTTTTTATTGTTACATTAAGGTTTTAAAAACCAAATTCATTGTGTTCCTACAATTCGATGCTGTGATGCTGTGCTTGCACTAATTTGTGGTGTAGGTGTAGGTATTTGTAAAATAATGGGCATTTTACACTAAGTTATTGGCCCTTAATTAGTTATTCTTGTTTTATGATAAGCAAGATTTACTTGTTTTGAATAAAAAAAAATGCATTTTTGTGAATATCTTGTGACATGCAAAACATGGTAGCTATATTTGATTTGATTAGATTGTCGGCGGCACGCGAAAGTGTAAATGTTATCAAGCATGTGCCGACGCAGGACCGCGCTGAGACCTTTAGAGACACGAATCCATGTCAGACCAATTAATGGCAGCAGAGCAAAAGGTTCATAGAATTGGATCCAATTTAGCTAAGAAACGTGTATCTTTGAATGCTGACGATAAATTACTACGACAATGAGTAGTAATGAGAGCCAGCTTCCCAATTTAGATTGTAGCTAAATATATTTCCACTTCCATTCAGTTTTTAACAAAGTCGAATAAAACGTTGTCCGTTGGTTAATCGTGTTTATGATGTAGTCAATAGTTATCAAACTTTATTGTCGTGGTGTACGTCGCTAGTATAGGCTAAATATAGTCTAGTTATAGTTAGGAGTCGGTTCAGCCAGCGCGGCGCGGGCGCGGCGTCGGCGCCGCCGCTGCCAACCGCTCGGCCTTCGGGCTCAGGCAGCCCATAAAACGGGCTTCACAATGTTGGCTCAGAGAAATTGTACGTGCCTACTTTATGATCGTAACGAACAAATTTATAGAACTGTTCGTTCCTTCTAAAAACAATCGACAACAATGTCGCATCCGTGGTCACGTGTCACTGGGCGGACGCAGACGTGTGGTTAAGCGTCTCATTTTCTACATTACGGTTGAGCGAGTTAGAGCAGCTTGTGGTCGTCAGGAATGTTCGTGACATACATTCCTGAACACCATCAGGGACAGCGTAATACGAGTTTACCCCAAGCCTGACTGCCAGTTTGAATCCAACAATCTTAAATTGTTATTCCATTTTACTTACTTGGATGGACTGCTATATTGAATTATTTTAGTCTGCGATAACGTTATTTTTGTGTAAACACATAATATGTTAAACTTAAAATAAGAGGACACACATTAACCATAAAAGATTAGCATAATTTTTGAAAGAAAGAAAGCATCTCACGTAGGTACCCCTAATCAAAATTTTACTGCTTTACGATAAGTATGGTTACTCCTGAGGAATCAATAGTGATTTGGACGTGTGTGTGACGTTCGGGCAAGTGATAGCCGAACGCAATGTTAAATTGTCAGTGCTCCGGCAGCGGGGGCGTGGGCGCGACGAGGCGCTTCCGCCGCGCCCACCTCGGCTCCATTAGCTTCTGCTCCTGTTCCCGACTCACTTCAAATTACACTTATTTTTAACCTACATACTAAATTTTTGACCTTTGTTGTAGTGACATCAGAAATCATCATCATCTTCACCATCAGCATTTTTATTATATAGCATAGCAGAGATAGGAAGCCTCCGAACGTCATTTACCTCGCTCTATTGCCATAAAAGTGTGAGTCTTGCCATTAAAGTATGGAACAATATGAATTCCATTGAGTTAACATTGAAAATACTTGTCATGCTGAGTACAATCAGCATCAGAAGTTAACATACAATTGAAACCGAATGAACGTAATTTTACTAATAATTATAAACTAAACGTGTGCGTTGATTTTTCCCAGTATACACGAGCGATAGTCCCGGCGAGGGGTAGCGGAGCGAGCATGGAGCCCGAGGCCAAGGCGGAGACCGTGCGCCTGCAGCCCGTAGCCGGCGCCGCCGCCGCGCCCAGCAAGTGAGCTCTACCACTCCTTCATCGACTTCATTTCAAGGGGTGTGAGCCTTCCCCCCCCCCCCCCCGCCAGTCCGGTGAAGCTGTAAAAGCCGTCTAAGGCTAACAGCTAAGTCCTCCCGAAAAAAAAACACTTTTAAATTGAGAGGTTATACTGCATTAAGCAGTTAAAACACATTATTATTTGATGTTGCGGACCTGATATTGGTGGTGATTGCCGCCTTAGGCGATCAGATTCTGGTATCCTAAACTATGGCATTCATATACTTTAATGTTTCCAGAGATGACGATGACTACGACCCCCATCTCCACCGACAGCTCCCAAAACCAACTAAGTACGTATATTTTGTTCTATAATCTATTATAAATATAAAAAATCAAAAATCGGTTACACAGAAGTAAAGTGTCAATCCTAGGTAAAAGTACTACGAGTTTACAATACTATAATACAATGAGCGTGGTTTGTTGCGCAGTAACCTGGAGACGCTGGTGCATCTGCTGAAGTGCAGCCTGGGCACGGGCATCCTGGCCATGCCGCAGGCCTTCGCGCGCGCCGGGCTCGTCACCGGCATCGTGGCCACCGTGCTTGTGGGCGCGCTCGTCACGCACTGCCTGCACGTGCTGGTGAGGGACACGCTTCTATCCTCCGCCCCACCACGGATCTAAGGGGGGCATTAGCCCCGGGCAGCAGTTTCATGGGTGTCAAATCCTGGAAGAAATTAAACCTGACAAAATTAATTTAGGAAACCTTTGTAGTTTGTTCTCTACAGAGCCCTACAAGTCCAGGGTCCGTGGCATTGAGATTTTCTTACCTATAATTACCCTACTCTTACTGCCACATCGGTGAGTGGGATTCTCAGTAGGTATTCAATAGTTTAGTTCTGTAGTGCACTCAGGCCCGGATCTAAGGGGAGGCAAAAAATTATAAATATAGAACAAATGAAATCTTTTATTCTACAATCTCAGAGATTATTTAGGGTTCGGCGCTACTATCAAGGTTTTGCCCCGGTGCGACAGAATCATAAATTCGCGGCTGAGTGCACGAACACCACGGCGTGGTTTATAATTAATGGATTATCATCGATATCCACTCCAAGTGTTTTTAGTTTATATGGGCTAAATAATGTAAATGTGGAACTGTTAAATCTGTATCATTGTATATTGCATGCTGTAGTTGCCGACTGGATAGGCGGTCAGGTAAACTGTGTACTTATCTTCTTTGTACCATCTCATTGATGTGTGTGTGTAGGTGCGCGCGCAGTACAGCGCGTGCAAGCGGCTGCGCGTGCCGCTGCTGTCGTACCCCGCGGCCATGAGCACGGCGCTGGAGACGGGCCCGCCCGCGCTGCGGCGCCTGTCGCGCCCCGCCGCCGTCACCGTCGACGTCTTCCTCGTGGTCTACCAGCTCGGCATCTGCTGCGTCTACATCGTCTTCATAGCCGACAACATCAAGAAGGTGAGCCTCGCCCTCGTCCTTCTCATTTAGGTGCTCGATTACACTTAATTTATTTATGACATCATATTGATATTTCTTCTCCTGATTCGTCAATCATTTTTGTTTAAGTCTAAAAACTGTAATGTCGTTATTTAATAAATCAACAGCAACTGGTTTCTATTGTTCTCAGCTAGGTAAAAATTTTACTCGGTGTCGCAACATATATGTCAGTTTTATGAAAATCAAGGATGTAGTAATGAAGAATGCGATCACATGGCTGATATGAACTTTGAATTGTTGATTGGTCGCGGCATAAATCATTGTGTCACTTTAAATAGTCGCCGTTGTATTCCGATTGTAGTCGGTTTCTGTGAAATGAGTCTGTAAACAGATAATGTCAGAGGTTGGTGGGGCGCGGCGGAGGTGCGCGCGGGCAATTGCCTCAAGTGGTAGGGCTCCGCGCCGCCGCCCGAGGAATCGGTATCAATGAGCCCGTCACCAGGGCTGCCTCTCCGTGATGCGGCTATTCGGAATCTGATTGACTGATCGCTCTAAGTAATAAGCGTTACCAGTCAATTACAAGACATTAGTAACATCGAATGTTCTTATGAACTATTATGAACTCATTCGAATGTAAGCATATTGGCTAAGAAACTGAAAATGTAGTTATATACCTAGTGGTGGGCAGCCCTGCGCGGCTGACGCAACGCGCTGTGACCGCCGTGCGTCTATTATACGTCCATTAACGGGGGGACTGAATCACATGGAGATGAAGCTGTGTAATGTTCACCATCATATGTTTTGTTTTATTTATATTACTAAAGATACTTACACTCAACAACAAACTTGGGCAGAAATGCGCGATATGACTGAATGACGCATTTTTAAGACCATTTTCGAATGGTTATGAAATGAATCAATAGGCTCTGAGACCAGAATACATTTTTGTTTTGTATGTTTTAAGAATATTTTTTAGAAACATGTTGCTATTTGATATGAAACTGACACTGTTGCCATTTTATAACGTTTATTTATTTTGCTAGTTGCCTAAAAATTTTATAGAAAACGGAGAGCAATAGGAGAAAGCTGAGTATAGCGTAACTAGAATTTTTTCTTCTACTGTGAAGAAAGTTGAGAAGTAGGTCCCGAGGGCTTAACTTCATGACTTGTATACGAGTATTAATACTGTCACGTACAAAGCTAACCGCCCGTGGGTACGCAGGTGGTGGACTCGACGTACGTGCTGAGCTTGGAGGTGCACATGCTGATCATCCTGGGCCCGCTGGTGGCGTTCAACCTGATCCCGTCGCTGAAGCTGCTGGCGCCGTTCTCCGCGCTGGCCAACGTGCTGACGTTCGTGGGGCTGGGCATCGTGCTGTACTACCTGCTGACGGAGCCGCGCTCGCCGCAGCCGCTGGACCTGTGGGGCTCCGCGGCCACCTTCCCGCTCTTCTTCGGCACCATCCTGTTCGCGCTCACCGCCGTCGGCGTGGTCTGTACCCGCTCATGCCGTCATATCGTCTCTTACTCACTTATCTTTTCACGTAACTAGAGTATTCTAAGTACTTCTTGATGCGACCTTAAATACATCAGAAATAGTTGATTGTTAGTTAAAGTTGTCATTTCAAGGAGAAACATAAAATGCTTAATAGTCAATTAGAATAGTTTTATATAGAGCTTTATAGAAGCACCATTGTGGAGTTTATATGTTCTTGTATATACATTATAATACTATACGATAGAATCCACTTGTGATATTCCTAATTACGTTTTAAGATGATCAGCGTCATGCGAATTCCTATTTGAAGTTACTTTTGAGCATGAATATAATATTCTGCGAATTTATAATTTATGTTTACATGTGTTTGATATATGTCATTCTACTTAAAATGAAAATTGCTAGCGTGCTGTTGTCGCAATGTGGGGTGGTAGAGAGCTACAGCATCCTCGCGGCGCAGTCAGCTCGATCCCAAAGTCGTTAGCCTTTAGCGCGGCCGGTGCGAGCTTCCAAGACTGTGCCCTTTACGTTAGAGCTGTCTTCAGGCAGCGTTGGGGCCCGGTGGGCTGTGGTCGGGCCCACTTCGCCTACTGCGCCCACAGCGCCCGCTGACGCGTGTCGCTTGCAGGTGATCGCGCTGGAGAACAACATGAAGACCCCGAAGGCGTTCGGCGCGCCGTGCGGCGTGCTGAACGCGGGCATGAGCCTCATCGTGCTGCTGTACGTGACCGTGGGCGCGCTCGGCTACGTGTTCTGCGTGTCCGACTGCAGCGACTCCATCACGCTCGACCTGCCTCAGACCAAGTCAGTCGCATGCCCACTACGGCTACAAGTAGCTCATACTGAAGCTGTCGAAGACTGCCACTCACAGTTTTTCGATATACCTACCCAATTTGCGTCACGAAAATTTATTTTTAAATCTGAATCATCACATAATGTCGTATATTGTATCACAAACGGCCGTTCTTAAACCACTTCTAAATATCGCCGCTAGGGGCGCGCGGATATCTAGTTGTTACATCGAAAATACGTATGTCTTCTTTTGTGTTTACCGTCTGTATAAAATTTCGCATCGCTCATTCAATAAGGCGAACTGACGAATGTACGAACTATTAATATACATTGAAAGGAGCCGAAATCAATTAATGATCGTCATGAGTAAGTACTAGAGTACTACCACTTACTGATGAATCGATTTCAATAGACATACTCTTTTAGCTCTAACTTCGATTGGTATAGTTATTGTTCGGACAGTCTGACAAGTAAAGTGTCCATATATGAATAACATCATTGCATCAGATCAAGTTAGCTGGACAGAATTATTATCCATAGTAAAGGCACAATATCTACTATTATTTTATCCGAAACCGGATTCTATTATCTAAGGAGGTTTAATTAATTTGTCATACATAAGTGAGCTGCCGGTTACATCTGGTATTGGGAGTCAAGGCGACATCGCGTCGATATGCATCATTGAATAATTGAAGGAATAATATTGATAGAGGAAGATCCCAGAGCCGCCAGACATCACTTATTTTCTAATGGACAAAATATATACGATTGAGTAGTGGTGGGGTGTACTATCATCATATGACTAGTTGCTACCTTGACCAGACGGCCATTTTTCAGATATCAACCAATCAAGGTACATAGAAACACTGCTCACCTCACTTAAATTCTGATGGCTGATTTTAACATATATTTCACACAATATCATTAAACATCAGGATTCATTACTCCCAGACACATGCGGTCGGCGGTTTTACCTTACAGACGCTTTGAAGCTATGAAAAAATTTATTAAGTTTTCTTATTTTCTGATGCTTGATTTTTATATATGTTATTCAAACAACTGAAAAGTGCTCATCTGACCGCAATAATTATAGAATTGTACCTTACAAACTATTTTATTAGAAAAACTTAACTAAATTCAATAAAAAAAAAAAATCTAAAACAGTTGGGTCTGGTGAATGTTAGGCCCCTTGGATCGGTCTGTCCGTTTGCAAAACGTTTTAAAATAGTTGTTTGAATAACATATATAAAAATCAAGCATCAGAAAATAAGTAAAAGTAAAATTTTTTTCATAGCTTTAAATCGTCTGTAAGGTAAAACCGCCGACCGCATGTGTCTGGGAGTAATGAATCCTGATGTTTAATGATATTGTGTGAAATATATGTTAAAATCAGCCATCAGAATTTAAGTGAGGTGAGCAGTGTTTCTATGTACCTTGATTGGTTGATATCTGAGAAATGGCCGTCTGGTCAAGGTAGCAACTAGTCATATGATGATAGTACACCCCAACACTACTCAATCGTATATATTTTGTCCATTAGAAAATAAGTGATGTCTGGCAGCTCTGGGATCTTGGACCATGAGTGGTCGCGCATGGCGCGGACGCGGCGACCTCTGACAGCAATGACGCAAAGTGGTAGAGCTCAAGGAAATATAAACTTTATAAGTTTAATTCATTACTGTGTACGTAAAAGAAAAGTAAATACACCGTGAAATTTTAGTGGTTGTTTTCGCGCAGTAAAATGATTCTATCTTAGTAGCACAATTGATTTGTGCAGTTCCTTTTTATTGAAATCAATAAATTCCGGTTTTATGAAAGGTATAACCGAAACTCGAAAGCACGTTCGAACCGTTTTATTGGCGTTTAGCTTCTTTAGCTCTAAGCATCGATTTCATGCGGCAAGCAGTAGCTGAATACGTCACATCTTATAAAAGAACGATAGCTTCTCTCATTTTTGAGTTGGAAAATTATTGTTTTAAAAATTTGAGAAAAATAAAAAAAAATATGGAATAATTTGCATGATTCTATAGTATTACTAAAGGCAAATCGTTCTGCCACGGGAAAACAACCACTAAAATTTCACGGTGTAAAGTAGCTTGTTTATTAATGACGAAATGTGATGTATTTGTGTGTTGCGGTCGCAGGCTGGCGTCGGCGGTGATCATCATGTTCGCGGTGGCCATCTTCATCAGCTACGGGCTGCACTGCTACGTGCCGGTGGAGGTGGTGTGGCGCGGGTACCTGCTGCCGCGCCTGCAGGCCTCCGGCTCGCGGCACCTGCGCCTGGCCGAGTACGGGCTGCGCGTCGGCCTCTGCCTGCTCACCTGTGAGCACCTTGCCTTACTACTACTATTATACATATACGTACATACAATCACGCCATTTTCCCAGAGGGGTAGGCAGAGGGGTAGTAGGAGATGCGTTTTGCACAGTCACTGGGAGAGGGGTTCTCTCCCAGTGGTACGTCGGACTTCCCAGCGACTGCAATGCCCAGGAGTTTATCGACTATAACACCGCGTTGTACTTCATCGCCATATAGTGGCGTCATGGAACTCTGACCTAGTCTTCAACTGACTGAATTTATGAAAATTGACTCAAAAATAAATAGATTATAAAATTCTATATTTGATTTGTTTTTCAACAAACTGAACCATAGCCGCTGAACGCGCACAACAAGCTGAACCATTTTGTCCTTAACATAATTATTATGTAGGTAATGGTGCGTTCGCGTATCTAAAATAACTGTCAAACTAAGTTTATTTCAACCAAATTCTAAGAATTTAATATCGTTTCAATTTGGCATACTTACTTAAGTGCAACGAATTACCCTATCAACACCAGTTTAAAGAATGTGTTCTTCTATGCTTAGTTATGTTATGGAGTGCATTTTATTTGTATGCCGTTATTGGTTATGGTCGTTCATAAATTCTCAATATTATATTCCAATGCACAAGGCAGAATAGCGGCGACGCGGTCCACAACCCGTCACGTCACGTTTCCTACAGAGGTGAAAAGTGGGTCGCTGTAAGTGATCTCTGCCTACCCTCCTGGGAAAAAGGCGTGATTTTATGTATGTATATTCCGATGTAGATTCCATTACATTAACGATGATGGCTTGGAGCAGCCTTCATCACCCGCACTTGCGGGGCGATTGGCTCTACCTCTTAAGGTTCCCTAGTGACTAGTGACTAGGAGACAGTTAGTCTCCCGCGGAAGTTCCGCACTTGAATGCTCCTGGCGTGTCCGCAGTCGTGCTGGCGGTGGCGGTGCCGCGGCTGGGCCTGTTCATCTCGCTGTTCGGCGCGCTGTGCCTGTCGGCGCTGGGGCTGTGCTTCCCCGCGCTGATGGAGGCGTTGCTGCGCCCGCGCGGCGCGACCCTCACGCTGCTCAAGGACGCCTTCCTCTTCATCATCGGCCTCGTCGGACTGGTCGCAGGTACGCTACATTGTGCTTCTATAGATAGGGTAGCACAAACTATTTGTATGTTGTCGTTTAAATGTACTATGGAAAGTTAAGCCCGGACGTGGGACTGTGAAAAACGTTTTACGCAAAAATTTTAGGGTAGTGTGGCAATCTATTCACCCAATATTTTTTGTCACTAACCTAAGTCATAGGTAAAAAGCACTTAATTTCAAAAAATAAATTAACAATTTTTGCACTTAACGTACTGTATATTTAAATAGGTACGTACTTTGTACAGTGTAGCGAGATAAAGTTTGACCAAATAGGTCCGAATCGTGTTCATGTTTGAAATGTTGTCAAATCAGGTCAAAATAAATAAGGGCAAAACATAATAGGTGAAACGTGAATGTTGCAGGCACGTACACCGCGCTGCTGAGCATCGTGCGCTCGTTCCAGCCCGTGGCGACGGAGGGCGAGGGCGGGCTGCACGCGTAGCGCCCGCGCCCCCGCCCGCGCCCGCGCCCGCCGCCGCCGCCGCCGCCGCCGCCCGGGGCCCGCGAGCCCGCCGCGCCCCGCCCACACAGCCCATCGCTGACCAACCCTCACACCCGTTACTTCTTGACTACACTTGGATACCTGTATTAGCTTGCTCGTCGTGACAGACTGTGCAATGGGCGTCATAGAGGAATTGGTGTATTTGATCGAACATCAATTTGACAAAAACATTATTTACATCAATCGTGAGAAAGTTATTTTAGTGTTTTGATTATGATGATCAAGTTTATAATATAATATTCAAATATACTTGTAAGATTACCATACATAATAGACTAGACGGAGAACGAGATTCAGAAAATTAAATATAACACCGTTACTGTCAAATCACAATGTCTCAAATAGTATTAAAATTTGAAGACAGATCGGTGAAATAGGTTAACCATATTCATTCTTAACGTAGAGTATCCTAAGTAAGTCTCGACGTAACGCACAGCCAGTCCCCAGGCTTCCGCCTCCGTCGCTCGCGAGCTCGTGACGCTTTCACGTTTTTACAAACGTTTCGAAGGTTTCACCCAGCTATCTTAGGCGTCACTAGATGCAGTGCGTGTACCCATAAAGTGCCTCTTTTACCTACGAATTTTAAGTAGGTACTTTTATAGCTCTTTTAAACTAATCTGAATAACTTACAACGTTCCTTGCGACTATGTACCTACCTTTTGTATGTTTCTATTATTTAATATATGCTCAGGTCTAAAGATAAGAATTATATTTGATAAAGCTTAATTTTTGTTAAAGCTTTAAATGTTAAGTTTTTTACTGTTTTACTGAGGACGCATATTAACGTGCGAATGATTATAGCAAATTCAGATTCCATAATATGCAGCACATTGTCTAGTTAGCAACGTAGCTAGCGAGTAGGTTTTACTAAACGATGTGCAAATAACCATAAATTAGCAAATAGATTACCAATCTTTATCGGAGATTCGGATCACGGATTCTTTCAATAGGTTTCACCACTATGAAGAGCAGTAGGGACGATGCTTAAATTATACTTTCTTTGGTATTTTGTCAAAGAATGTGTGCTTGATCTCCCGTGCCTGCGTAGTATAATATGTAGCATAAGACGATATTATCACATCTTTATTACGTAGTCAGGAAGTGGAGGCGGTACGTTACAGAGGGGAGAGTCGGCCTCCTTACAAGGACTGCGCCGGCGCAGCGCGCGCGTCAGGTGTCGCCCGCCGCACGGCAAGTTAACGTACGGATCATCACTATGAAGCTGGTGTGCTTCATACGATGATGCGTTACTTAACTAATGAGAGAAGGAATGTGTGAGCTATGTTGCCTACCCGGAGCTATATATTTGTACCAGTCTTTAAGGTGCGTGAGAAACACCGATCTTAACTTTAAATTTAACACTACATTTAGAGATCACTTCGAAAATCTGGTAATGTTTTAGAGATCTAGATGGCCTGACTTGCTATGGTCCGTCCTTCGGTGTTGTTTATACAAGTATGCTCATCAAAAACGAATCTAAGAACTAAGAGCAACCAGACGTCGCCGACGCCGCGCGCGCGCCGCCGACCGGCCGGCACGCGCGACCTGAGCCGCTTGTTCTTTGTACATAGGGTACTAAATTATGTTACAGTATTATTGTTGCTATGTTTTGTATAATATAGATTAAAATTAATAGAATTTTATTTAAAAGCGTTTTATTACAACAAGTATTTAATAATATCCCCAATTTTATTCTTTTGTATCTTTTTTTTCTGGTCAAATTGAATAATTCCGATAAAGACAAAATCACTACAAAATATCTAGTACGTAAGTTATTGATGTAGACAATGTACTTTCAAAAGATCCTGTATTTTTACTGCGCCAGGAGGGAAAGCCGGATGCTACGGCGTAGCAGCTTAGTCGCATCAAGAGATAGATCGTAGAACTGTAGCACGGTAATACCTAATTCTGGCAGTATTACCGTGACTGTAGACAAAAATGTAACCTTATGCTTTATAATGTCCTTATAATAACACAAGCATTTATTGAACTTGCAATGTAAGTATACTTTTTTTCCTAACTGACTATGATGATTACTTAGAGTAGCCTTGTCATCATTACCGGTTTTGTGGGGGAGCGAATGGCACTCACCTCTACTTAAGTTTGAAAGTATTTTATAACGGGATTTTCGTAGAAGGGCTCTTTCACAAAATGTCTAGAGGGCTGGCTACAGGGCTCCGGCTCCGGGCTTCAGCTGTTGTGTTTGAAGCGAATAGCATTAATTACAGGCCCGTATACAACCAATACGCAGGATAAACAATAGTAGTTGAAGTAGAAGTCTTTTTGCAATTATCTATATGCAATTATGAACTAGGTACTTAAACCCTTCTTAGTATTGCAATAAAAATATACCTACTGGGCGAAGAGACATCTAGGGGCGAATAGCGGAACTACGTGAAATCGTTACGGCAAGACAGTACCTACTATTCGCTCCTCGTTAGGTAGGTAGGTACGTTAAAGAAGAATGTTTAGAGCATTTGTTATATTGATTCGTTTATTCTAGTACATTTGCCTACCCAAGTACAAGAGATGGCGCAGTTTTTAAATAAAAGCTCGTCAGAATTTAAAAGAAAAATTCACTATTAGTATTTTTTTTTAATACAAACATGGTTTATATAGGTATAGTTGGTTTTTATAACCCCAGAGATATGCTAGTCCGACGCGCTATTGACTGGCTTTTTTTTTGTTTAATTGAAGTTCATACGATAATATTTATATAGATTAAGACAATAACCAAAACCTCAAAATTAACTTTTTTATTTTATATTTATTTACATTGGAAAAAGGAAAGTATTATGGAAGTTATGTATTTGAATGAGTATTTAACTTGAACATTTATTTATTTAGGTTCACAAAACAGAATAACATATTATTATTATCTTAAATTGTAGGACATGTGGTCTGCTTTCAATACAGTCACTTAGGTATGTAATTATTTTGTATTTCGCATTACGACTTACTTATTATGAGGAATATCAAAACAAGTTCCTAATTATGTGCCTATCATAAATAATATTTATAAAATGCAGAATTAGCTATGTGCTGGCGAATGTTCGATATGACTTAACTTTTGTTTATAATAGTCCAGTAATATTGCTGTAACTTACATCCATATGCATGTTCATCCGTTCCAATGAAATGTTGTACCATAATACTCGTAGTAATTCGATTTGTAAATGTGAGTAGATAATTTGTGTTCTCTTTTTACCTAAGACAGTACTTTAGGGAGGTTTTGGCCTGTATATCATGCGACAGGAGTCGTGGGTTCGACTCCTGCGACAGGTAATTCCACTTTGCCTCACCAAGCCGCTGCGCCCCAAATTGTATGTCGAATAATTTTATTGGGACTATTTGTGTAATAAAGATAGGTGTTTCTCCCGTGCCCAGGGGTATTAAATATTATTATGACTGTGTATTCTGATGTTAATCCTGTTAAATAACGAGTAGATTCATCAGGAAGTGTCATATTTGTTTTATTGTAAGTACGATTGTTGTTGCAAGTGGTGCACATACGTGTGTTTCACGGGAGGATAAAGGTATCAATAAAAACTCATATTATGTGCAAGGTACTTTTACCACGATTTATTACATAAAACACCGATCGAGAAAACGCATCAGCGGCTTGTAAAGCGGCCCGCTAGCCGCGCGTCGGCCGCGCCGGGCCGCGCCCGGGGCGCCCCACTGCAAGTGCTCTATACTACCTAACAAGTGCTAATTCTTTCATAAAATTTTACAAACAGACATCTTAACATGTAATATATTATTATTGTAATCTAACGCTATATATGGAATTACACAACAATTATTAGAGAAATCGGAGAAGAGAACTATCTATTCACGAATAGTCTGCTCATTTGTCACTTTGATGATCAAAATTTCTGAGCAAGGGATAAACTGAAGCAATTCTTTGCTATTGTCGAACTATGAGAGCACAATAATTGTATCTTCTAATAATAAAATGTTAACTTGAATATCTCGCATGAACGTAATGTAACGCAGTCCAGCCCCGGCTGGCGCCCGGCGGGCCCACGCTTCCGACAAAATAAAAAAACAAGTGAACATAATTACAACAATTAACGTTTATTTCAATCCATAGAACCATATAAATTAAAGTCAAACAAAATACTACTCGTACATGTAAATCAATATGGTTTTATGTTGTTGCAATGTAGACATCAGACGCAGCCTCTTGGCGGAGGCTTCGCCACAATAAATAAGGAAGAAGAGGTGCGAGCAGGGCGGGAGCGGTGCGGGCGGGACGGGGGCGGCGGGGGGCGCGGGGCGCGGGGCGCGGGGCGGGCGGGGCGCGCGCCCCCCGCCCGATCCACTTACATACACTTAACATACGTAGGTATACATTACCACAATGTTCTTACACACGATTCCTTCTTATCACTTAATATAATATTACAATAATATACCCATGTTACAATTTCGGGGAAACAGTTTATACCGTGTATGCATCGATACATAATATTGAGTAATTCAAGGTATGTATATTCATTAACAAACAAGATGGAATATCAAATGCCGCAGGGCGGCCGATAAATATTATTAAGTTTTTATTACATTATAATATCATTTGATATGAAACAGTGCATTTCAAAGTCGACCTTCACACCTTCGTAGAATCCCTCACATGTAAACCTTTATAGAAAAAACATTTTATTGTTCTCGCTTTGTATCCATAAAATACTTTCAAATGCAACAACTTCTTAGTCTTAGTTTATAAACATTTATTTTTCTTCAATTCAATAAACATTCAATTGACTCATTTATCAACGACAAAAACCTACAAAAATATTATATTATAACAATAGCACGAGTCAAATAGAGTGCGGGGAACGTCCGGAGACGTGGGGCGGCACGGCGGAGCGGGCGCTGCCGAGCGAGCACGCACGAGCACTCGCGAGCACTCGCGAGCACTCGACGAGCACTCGGCGAGCACTCGACGAGCGCGCGGCCGCGCCCGTCCGCCGGCGCCCGGAGGGGCGGGCGGTGAGCGGCGCGGGGCGCCTTTACATCTAGATGCGGGTCCTACCCATATCGACACAATACGCGAGTCTCTTTATATAACTAAAAAAAAATAATATAAACTTTCAAAACGTTAACAACTACAGCCATAACAAAAATAGACTAATAACGACTACGCTACGGAATCTACTTACTACTTAAACTATTCACTAAGTAAATTTGAAACGAAACTAGTGTTCGCTCACTACAGAAACGACAGAGGGCACGCACGAGGCCGGCGGGGCCGGGCCCCGCGAGGATCTAATCTCATACGGAGCATCCTACGAAGCGAGCTAGGCCGCCGCGCGGGCGGCCGATTAAAACTATCTATTTACAGAGGCAGCCACTACATAGTTGCGCATGCGTACGCGAGCCACTTGAGCAAAGTGCGCGGAGCGGGCGCCGCCCGTCTGCGCTCCGACGAGGACCCGACACGACAAATCTCTTCAAAAATTATTACATTCTTCCATAAAATTTTGGTCCGTACGTCGTTGACTAACCCTGTTGAGTGTCGAACTGAATCAGAGACGACGATAGATCAGAGCTTGAGCGGAACTTTGGTTAAGATTTATCTATTAAACTAAATCAATAAACTTACGGTAACTGCAACTTTATTTAAACCTACGGTAGTCAAACACATTACTGTACTATGAAGCTGACCGAGCGATTCCGTCGTATCAACAATAAAATTGTCAAAAAGCATTTTTTTAAAATAGATTTTTTAGAAACTTTTATCTATCACTTTCGTTAAAGTCGTCGATGTGACCGAATCGCCCGATCCGAGTGAAACAACAGCGTAGGCATGTGAGAAGTATAGGAGGAGTGGCAAACACATTCCTACAACAAATAGACATAAAATAATCACAGAAAGTATCCGGGAAGTGTCTCGGTTCCACAAAGTAAGTAACGCAGAGTTGGTCCGGCGGAGCTGAGGAGTGAAGTGTCGAGCGTCGCAGCGGAGCTCCGGGGCGCCGGGGCGGGGGCGCCGGGGCGGGGGCGCCGGGGCGGGGGCGCCGGGGCGGGGGCGCCGGGGCGGCGGGGCGCCGGCGTGCGGCCGGGGCGCGGGCGGGCGCGGGCGCGGGGCCGGCGGCGCGCGCCCGCGCTACTCACGGGGGCGCCGTGTTTGTGCTATGTGGGGTGGAGGGGTGGGTTGGGCCGCCTATACGTCCGCGTATTTGGACAACTTTTCGCGTAAGATGTGATTTTCTTTCTTCAGTAGCTCGACTTCTTGTCGCAGTCCCATGTTCTGAAAATGCCAAGTAATGTATTGAATAACTATTTCCTGTTTCTTTTTCAATGTGAATCACAATTGCTTTTATACATTAAAACCTGCTGATGTTACTGTTACATTTGTATTACTAGTCTATTTGTAAACTAGGATTTCCTAAGTATTTCCCAGGAATAAGGCATCGCCCTCAAACATAACACAAAAGTATTCTACAAGAATAGGGAATAAACTGTGCTGTTATTACAGCATTTTATTTGGGATTGTCAGTGGCGCTCATACTAGCTAGAGAATTCTTCAATCCAAAACAGCGTCATTAGCCTAGCAGGTTTACTAAATCGAGAACAGTCCCACATTGGAGGAGGTTAACAACCCAAAGAAAAAGGAATAATAAGAGCCAAGAGCGCCTTTAAAACAGTTGTATGTAGGCCTCCGAGGCGGGCACGTACCTCCTTCTCGAGGTAGCCGGCGCGCAGGGCGATCTGGTTCTCCTTCATGCGGCGCGCGTCGCGGGAGCGCTTGGCCGCCATGTTGTTCTTCCGTCGGCGCGCCCAGTACTTGTCATCCTTCAGGTCGTCGGGCACGAACTGCCGACCACGACGGGAGGGTTAGACGCCGCGCACACACTCAAGCCACCTCCACCACAGCGACGTGCACACAACATTTAGACACGTACCAGTTTAATACCAAATCATATCTCGTCTACTAATTTCCAGGTTTAAAAATACTATTATTGTTACCATGTATTTATGGCCTTCACGTGAACGACATGCTAGACACGTCTTATATACAGATTACACGTGGTATTAAGCTGGTCTTGTCAGAATTTCTCAGAATCGTGAGAATCTATATTGTGACTGTTCAATCGTTTTCGAATCAATCACTTTTCAAAACTAACTGGAGTGCCAATGCATCTGATTTGATAATAATAAAAACGAAAAAGTAAGTTATTCAAATCGTTCTAGGATGAATTTGATATATTATTTAAGTATAACAAAGCGACAAGTAATAATAAAAAAATATGAAAGATACATAGGCGTCCATCAGGTAGTTTTTGGATTTCAAAGCAATGCCCGACCCTCGTGCCTCTAGGAACCGACACTCGGACGACGACCGCGGGCGAGGCGCCTTCGCTCGTCGCCACCGCAGCATCCGCCACAACAGACTAAGTCATTCTAGGAGAGGACTCAGAGACCGATACTAATTAATCTAAGGAAATGTAATTAGCAGACTATATCTCAGGTATTCTACGTGTCAAAGACAGATTTTTTTATTAAATAATCTAGCCTCTCCACATATTCATTATCCAGTATTATTTCGTATTTACAATTCAACTCCTAATCAATACCCGTAACCCACCATGTTATATTATTGTCGAGACTAATTGCACATACTTGTTCTATGAGGCAGGCCTGAGAGCAGATCCATTACTTAAGTTTAATCATGTAATGATTCATTGTGCAACAAAAACAGTCCTTTAACGAAATGCACACGAGGGCCGATGACAATAATGACGATGGATCGAACCGACTGCATCCATTATTTAACTGTATCCCAGTTGAACAACAGAAACGTATTTGCGTTATGTAACAAGCCATTATGGGTATATGGATTCTGCATTGGTTTTAGCAGATCATGGTATTGGCATGTCTACACCGTGATATAAAATTGTTTGCTTTACAAAAAATAGTTCAATAAGTATGGGGATTAATTGATGTGAAAGTGGTCGTACGAACGATTTATTCTAGATATCATCCCAGAAAAGCAATTTTCTATGTTATCGTCTTAAGACAATTAGGGAGTATTAATATATTATAATAACGTGACTCCATTTTGAAAATATGTTTCTGTTGTTCAAAGAAACGCGCGGGTCGAGCACGTTGATCACTCTTGAACAGCGAGTGCGTCGCGTCGCATGAGTAAATGATGTTCAGCACTCATATACTAGCGTTAAAGAGACAAGATGTAATCTTAATTATTTATAAAAAATACAAATACTACACACAATAACAGACATTAATCTGATCCCGCGTTAAGTAACTTAATCACTTGGGTTGCGAATATCAACAGTGGACACAAATATACTTAAATATATTTACTATTAAAATTTGTGTCACTATTGCATTGTGTTATGTACATTCAATGAATTTCTGAGAAAACAAGTATCTAACTGATGACCGTAAACTCTTTTCATTGTACACGTATATAATTTAGAATTCAACTAATTTGGATCCAAATGATACATTTTAATTGATTCGACTGAAATCCGCATTCATTTACTCATGTGATCGAGCAGCGACACTGTGCACGGGAAAATTGTGTGAGGAAGGACATATTGTAGTTCACCAATGTTAGTGGGCGCTATCGTATAACTAGGTTACGGTTAGTTTAATGATTAAGCATTAAAAAAGCCGAGACGGTATGGGAGGTCGGGTCAGGAGGGAACGGTGCAATGTAAGAATGGTGTTAGAATGTGTTCCATTAAAGTGTTCTAAACTGAATGAAATAATAAAAGATTTATCGAAGTGTCGTTAAAAGTATTAATAATTATTGATTGAAATTGAAAATAATAGAAAAAATATTTATTGCAATATTAAACTGTCCATTTATGATCAATGTAGCAAAATCACGCACCGCGTGTATTTCTGAATTTGATTTATTTTTAAATGTAAAACAGTTTATAAATTTGACAATATAATCTTGTTGACATGATGTTTTATATTTATTGATCTGGAAACCAAATGATTACAATGAAATTATTATATTACTATGTGTACGTATGTGTGTGTGTGTTACAGTGCAGTGGTTATCCCGGTGTGGGGTGGTCCGCTCCCGCAGGCGGTGGCGCATGCCGCTAGGAATGATCAGCGCACTAACTTCATTTACCTGTTTCCGGGACTTCTTGATCATGGGCTGCGGCTTCAGCTCCTCGTCGGAGAAGGCGCGCGTCCGCGGGTCGAAGTCGCGCCCCGACGACGCCATTGAGAACGCTGGAATCATCATCGACCACCGGTCAGCCACTTCGTACGTATTTTAAATTAACTACTTCTATATTGGTCCATATTATATTATATTACGCTAAATGAAGTTAACTTAGTTTCAACAATAGTTATGAACAATATTACTTTGAATTGTCAGTAACGTAGAAATTTACAATGATTAATAATTCTTACAAACCTCTGACTGACTATATATTTTACTCCAAAACTAAATATGGTTAGAATATACGATATTTGATTGAAGATGAGACTTGATAAGTTTGGTATATGAATGTAGTAGTGTACTTACTGGAGTCGGCCGGCGAGAGCGGCGGGTTGATGGTGTCGGGGCTCATGCAGTCGGAGGGCGAGGGCGAGCGCTCGCGCTTGGTGACGGGCGCCGGCAGCGCCAGCGCCAGCCCCGCGCCCGCGCCGAAGCCCGCGCCGCCCAGGTGCGCGCCGCCCAGCGCCTCGCCCGGCATGCCATTCTCCGACAGGAACTCGTCTAGGTCCACGTACTGCAACACACGCACCCGTCAGCCTCCGCCACGCTCAGCGCACGACACCACACGACACCCTACTCTAAAATGGCACACACTCGCTTCACGCTACTTCGCTTTGCACTTTACATCGGTTACAGAACATTCAGTATCAACAACGGCACAAGGGTGCGGACGGCACAGAGGCGGGGAGGGCAGCGGCGACTCTATTACCTAGTGCGGCGGCAGCGGTTAACAAGCCGAGAGACGCACACAGAACACGCAGTAGGTAATAAAGTTGCGATTACTGACTTCTTGTACCTTGAGATCGGGGTCGTAGGGCAGCGTCTTGTCCCATAGGTTCGGGCCGAGGAAGGCCGCCTGCGCCTCCCACAGCTCGTTGTCATCCTTCTTGTCTTCGAGCGCATCCTTACTGTTGACGGACTTGCCTGCAACAAGAAGCCGTGAGGATGAGCCGTCGCTGGCGGCGGAGGGCCCGCCACAACGCCGCGCCTCTACGCCGGCCCCGGATCAGGTCAGGGACGAGCGGATAGTAGAGGAGCGGTATTGTCAACACGAGATCTTAATTGCTTTGTACCTAAATCAGCCCTTTGAGTGACACAGAACAGAAGTGCTGCCCGTTAAACATGATATCTTCTAACATATGGGATGCAGGAAGACGCGGGAGATTGCATTCGCAGAGCAATATATTCATCGTTACACAATATACACAAAAACTTTCGCGACAGCAGCTTCACATATTGGCTTTAAAAATATAATAATTCACAAATTATGTAAAATTAATAGCACAATCTATTACTATGTACAAACAAAAAACACGTCACAAACAAACACTTCCATCCATTGTTTCCATGATATGTATGTATGCAATAGTTTGGTGAATAATAATCTCTAATCCCGTTTAAACCTGCACGAATTACTTAAAAGTTTTTAGACAGGTAACTAAAGTATTGAAAAGAGAAAAGAAAAAGTTCATAAGAATCGTGAGGGCCGCGCATCCCCGGTGCGTCACCACTTATGTACTACACTTTTGGATAGACGGTGCACTTTAGCATAGAACAATGTTAGATTGACATGCCAAATTATGAATTGTTACTTTGATATGTATTACCTATATTGGTTACTTATAGGAAATGAAAAAAAAAATGCTAACTGTTATCTAAATGATATTGATGGTTTCTATTACGTTTCTAATTTTGTGAATAATGTAATCAATCTGCGGCTTGGAGTACCGGTCATTAGAGCGTGTCCGCGCCCGGGGCGCGCGCCCCGCGGGGGGCGGCGCTCCATGCGGCACGCGGCGGCGCACGCTACGAAGCCGACGCTACGACGCCCACGCTACGACGCCCACGCGCGGCCCACGCCCGTAGCCGTGCAGGGTCTGTCTACGCCGTGCACCCGACCACACTAACATCACGTAGGCTCTGCTGATGCCATGGCAACCGGCGTTTTATGGGTTCGATCCAATATTGAATTCGTAAGACAAATAGTTAATGGAAACGGATATTGCTATATGGAAGACCAGCACGTTTAATGAAATGAAAATATATCGTAATCTACGATAAATAGCCGGTCAAGCGCTTCAGATTCGCATATAAATGGTTTTATACCCGAATATTCTCATTTTATTTTTTATTTTTAAAATGAATCAACAATTTAATTTTTTCTGTGGATATTACATTATTATAATACATTATTTCGAAGAGGCATAACGATTTCCAATGTCATAAAAGTTTGCAGTAAGTACGTATCCGCAGTGTTAGAAACATGGCGTTTAAACAGATTAAATGTGATTAGACAGAAAAATGTGCGGAGGGGTGTCGTCGGGCGGGCGGCCACGCGCGCGGCCGCGTGAGCTGCCTCCTTATCACCGAGTTTTCCTTATGACAACCGTTCAGCGCTCACGACTAGGCACAATACCGAGGTAGTGCTATTGCTACATTTATTTATATGGATAACGTTGTTTATGGTTTTTTCTTGTATGTTTTGTACTGTATACGTGTACTCAATACTTGACATAACAATACCAAAACTTAGTCGTTGCCCTCGAATACGTAACGTTGTTTTTTTTATAGTGTCGTTCATATTTCTGCTATTATTTTAATGAGTCGGACTCAAAAAGAAACACACAGTTATAATAGATATATATTTATGCCGCAGTTTTAAAATTGTTATGAGCGATAAAGTATTACAGTACATTTGTACCAAATAAACAATTCTTCTATTCTATTCTATTCTATTCCGTAATTTATTGTATTGACCTAATACGTCCATTCGGATGAAGAGATGTCATGCATAGTTATTTTGACCCATTGTGAGCGAGCAACTTGCCGCTTGCCGAGGCTTCTTTATCATGCCATCTATCTGTCAACGAGTGCTGTTACGAAGTCCCTCCTGATCAGACAATACAGAAAAAATTTGCTTACCCTTAGAAACTCCTTTCGTATAGTTTTGTAATGTAATTTTTTCGCATCAAATTTTACCGGCAGGACCTATTATATTATATGACAGAGTTGTTAATTCCTTCAAAGCCTTAAAGCGCATTTACATACATTGGCATAACAAGTCGAAAGGGAAATCGAGTGATATTATCGACAGCCGGAAATGGGACCGGTAAGCTATCAGATTTTATTGCGAACATAAGATAGGAAGCAACTTTCTTGTTGCAGTTTAGATGACAAGTGCGGTAGACATACTAGCTCGGATTTACGTCATATCTGATATATTGAGCGAATTTGCAATGAATAGCGCATCGATAAAAAGTGCAAGTGTGAGTGCGATGTTTAGTGACACAATGAACGATCGTGGGAGCGTCACGCGCGGCGTGCGCCTGCGGTTCCTTGTGAAAAAGGTGCGATAGCGTCTGCGCGGGGCGGAGGGGCGGCGGGCGGCGGGCGGCGGGGCGGCTCGGAGGGCGGCGGGCGGCAGGAAGCGGGAAGTAACCCAGTTGTCGGTTACGTGCGCCGCCACGCTTTCCTCGCTCCGTTCCGCGCGCGCCGCACGCAGCGCGTTGCACAACGGCGGCCCGCATCCGACGCGCCGCCGATACATCACCCTCGCCGACGCTACCTATCGCGGTTCACACTGCTTTGACACTGTACCATCTCCTGTTTAACACGCTTATTACATATATGGACGCGATTAACCTGACAGATATAATCAAATTACAACTATGCGTTACGGGGCCCATTAGTAGATTGCTTTGGGGAACAAAAAGTGGTCAAACAATCCAAAATCAAATGACAGGAGAAAATGGTTCTAAAGCCATAAGTGATCAGACCACAAAAAGGCAACTAGCCAAGACAAGAATTAAAATACTATTCAATCAGACAAGTCAGTGTCGACTTTCTAAACTGTGTTGACTGAATTACCTTGCAATGGTCGAGTAGAGAATAATTTGGCACGATCGCTAATTAAACTAACTATTCAACTAAATCTGGTTAGGAGATTCTCAACTGTCAGTATACGATTTTGTGCGAGAGGAGAAAGGTTGAATTATTCAATCTTTTAACAACGATACTTTTAATAGATTCGACACGATAAATCCAACAACGATTTGAGCAAAGTTTGGAACGGTTGTATCGAGTCAAAGGTGAGGTCGGGCTCGGCGCGCGGCCGCTCTCACTTTCGTCGGAGAAAGTGGCTCTCCAATGACGCCATCGGCGGCGTTATGCGCGCGCGCGGCTTCCTGACGCGGGCCGCGTCGCGCACTCGCCCGTCGCCGCGGCGAGCGAGCTCTATGCGCTAACGGCAGCTATTGGAATGTTTCACTTGTCAAAGGGCAGATAATGATAACATTTGTCATTGCAAGTCTTTATCAAAGTAATATTATTAATATATAATAAAAAGTTAAAAACTAAAACCCAACTACGACAAAAAACGACGCTGAAAAAGTATAAAACAAGACTTTTAGAACACTGAACTGAACAAAGTTGCTTATGTAGTTCCAAGTAAATGGACACAGTAGACTCTACCAAAATGCTTATGTTGAAAATTGACAATAATGTCATACAATACTATTTTGAAGTATGCAATATTCACTATGTAGAGATAGGTTTTCATGTTTGGAAAACCGCAGTCACACGTTGTCAAAGTGCTACGGTAGGTAGGTACTTGTGTATGGAACGTGTGACTACGCCTTTCCAAACATGAAAACTTATCTCTACATAGTAAATATTGCATACTTCAAAATAGTATTGTATGACATTATTGTCAATTTTCAACATAAGCATTTTGGTAGAGTCTACTGTGTCCATTTACTTGGAACTACATAAGCAACTTTGTTCAGTTCAGTGTTCTAAAAGTCTTGTTTTATACTTTTTCAGCGTCGTTTTTTGTCGTAGTTGGGTTTTAGTTTTTAACTTTTATTATTTGTACTATTTTGGTGTTAAAGTGTATTTGTGGCGCATAATATTATCAAAAGTTAAATTGATGAACCAACATGTTTTATATTTTAAGGGGACGTAGTAAAGAAGCTATGAACGAAAAGATGTGAACTATATGCAATCAGTCCATGAATATACGTAAAGTCACATGCAAATGCTAGTAATATATATATATTTAAAATGTACAAGTAAAGCGCTTTCCAATGATACCAAACACGGCGTATTTATCTTAACTTTATTTTTTTACTCTGTATGTTTTGTCCGCTAGTGGGCGCCACATTAGATTTTGTGAAACCCTATATAGCCTATAACCAGCGG
This sequence comes from Maruca vitrata, assembly GCA_039566165.1. Lineage (NCBI taxonomy): Eukaryota > Metazoa > Arthropoda > Insecta > Lepidoptera > Crambidae > Maruca > Maruca vitrata. The sequence continues at coordinate 19,523,240 of CM076911.1, read as the reverse complement.
ACAATTAAGACGCTTCTAATGATATGTCATTTGTCGAATTCTGACAAGCAATTTAAAAGTTATGTGGAAACAGATGAACATACATACATACATACATACATACATACATACAAACATACATACATACATACATACATACATACATAGCCTGTCAAAATCATAACCCTCCTTTTGCTTTGCCGTAGTCGGGTAAAAATACTAAAAATATGCTAAACTACGTACTCGACGTATCAAAGTGATTATTTAAGTAAAATAAAGTAGTTCTCATTTCTGTTATATATCAGAATTTTTTGTTTGAGAAAAATACATTGGGCAGAATGGTTCGTTAACCGAATTGAGAAAATCTATTTCTCCTATAAGTACATAATAATGTGGCTGCACAGAGATGATGATTTCACAACAATGTGAGCAACTGCCTTAACAATGAACTATAATTTAAGCGGTCAAGACATCGGCGTGGCGAAGCTCTTCTCGGAGGTTTTCTCCGCGACAATTCAGTAATAGTTCCTGAGTCATTCGTTTTGGCGGAGAAAGTTTCCGAATACGCGAGTGCGGGCGGCGGGGCGGCGGGCGGCGGGGCGGCGGGCGGCGGGGCGGCGGGGCCCAGGCTCTGACGCCGCACTCTCACTTTCTTCGTAGAAAGTGACGCGCACCCGAAATGCTCTCGCGCCGGCCGCGGCGCCGCTCCGCGCCCGACGACAGCCTTTCACAGCAGCTGACCAACGTGGATTTACTTTTGGAAATCATATGTAATCCAACTAATAATGAATATTGAAATTTCTTCATGTTTTATTTTAATTAACAAGCGTAATTAGGGCCAAAACTGTTGAGTTGAGTCCGGCGATTTTGCCACATTGGTATAAATTTTAGGATTAACAGTAAAATGTACTGGAATTTGTTATTCCAAAAAAATCATAATACTAAAGTACAACGTGTACTGAACCAATAAAGCAGTACGCAAATATTGGCAAGGCTTCGGAGGACGGCGCGCGCTCGGAATGCTGCGCAGGCGCCGTGGAAAGCGCATTGCGCAACCACTTCGCTTCCTACTCGGGAAATATAGGTGAGGAGAGCCGCGGAGGGGGGGGGGGGGGGCGCGGGGCGAGCGGGAAGTAGTTGCCACTCTTGCGCAATGGAGAAAGCAAACGTTTTCCGGCGACGCGCGATAATTTTCGTAAACGTGCGAATTAAGCGAAAGTAAATGCAGTGCTCGGCCAAACTTAGGCGCTCGCGACCCATATTTGTAGCTCTAGTAACAATTACATTAATCACTTTTTACAGGTTTATTGTCTTAGGCAAAATTTGATATGACAAATATATATTATTTTAGTAACAGTTTAACTACGAGATTTTAAGACTACGTCTTCTCTATAAACGAATACAAAATATGTAATCTGGTCGATCGAAAAGTTACTTAAAATGTTTATTAGGAGACAAAAAAAATTGTGAATTTCGTAAACTAAACTTCATTTAATTGGAAAAAAGAACAGTGCTTCAATTTTTATAACTCTGCGCAAGGTGCACCATTAACGCAGCCTTTGGTGGAAGCCGTGGGGAATGAATTTATGAAAGGTATTCGCTACGAGCTTTCAATTTGTTCCCGTTTCTATGAAGCGAAGATGATTTATTTAATGCTAAAGCAATACTAAAAGTTTAAGATGATGCCAATGGTATGATAGATGTATAGTGTAGTTATCGAGCACAGCCCCCGACAAGGTGAATAGCGAGCCCTTTGTGCCAGGCCACGTGCGCCCGGCGGCCGCGTGAGCGCCCCGGCAACGCTAATCTATTTCTAGTTGCCTTCTACCTGGCTTCGGAAGAAACTAACGTGCCTTATATGAAGGAGGACTACGTACCTTTAGTCAATACTCAATACTTTAGAAAATGATTTGGTTGAAAGCCTGTTACAAAAGAATAAGTACCTTCAACCTACTTGTTATTTTTGTCTAGTTCTGCTTTAAACGTATATTGTTCTTAAAAAAACGTATATTGTTCTTGAATGCTTATCGCCAGCCAACCACGAGCAAACGGCGAAAAGAGAACCAAAAGAGCAGGAGATGATAAGACGCGTACAAACAAGAATGGCAAAACCAGGAAGTGCGTGTTGAGGCCCGGGGCGCGGAGAAAGCCCGCGCCGTAAGGATTCCGCGACCTCGATACGACCCGCGACTCCCATCAACCATTATTGAAAACCGACCAGGAATTTCATTTGACTTATTTTGATTCACACCTAATACAAAAGACGGTACCTATGCATTTAATTGCAAAGTCGATACTTAAAAATACTAAAGTTGTGTGATATTTAACATATCCAGGTCTTTCCCATATCACAAAACATAGATTACAGTATGTTGTGTAAATCAGTAATAATGAATTTTCTAAATAACAGATAATCCAAAAATCAATTTAGTTTGGCCACGCACAAGTAGCATAAAGTATTATTAAATTGGATGTGACCAACTTATAAGGTTTCAGGCATGGGATATTGAATTACAAGATCGTAAGTATTTAGCAATGGACGTAGATGCGAGAAGTAAAATTGTCAAAATACTATTACTAGTCTTGATTTTTTAACAAGGTTTCTTTTTACATTTGATACCGATATAATGTACTTAAGTCTTTAACAGGAAACTATCTGACCTTCAGTTTTGTACTAAGGACGATAACAAGTGTTCTTTTTTTTTTAAAGTGAAATGTATCTGATCTAATAAGTATTGAACTAATATTTACATATATGTTCTTTAATGTTTGGCTCTAATTTACATATGTACATTTAAAAAAAATGAATTTTTAACTCCTATGGTTGGATGATTCCATCATGTTAGTGTACCTATCTGTCGGAACCATAGAATGAGTGGGGTCGAGGCGATTGCGGACCAGCGCGCGTCAGCGGGAAAGTAAAAGTCGGAAGGTGCGCGGGCGGGGCGCGGGGCGGCGGGGGCGCGGGCGGGGGCGCGGGGCGCGGGGACGCGGAAACTCAGCGGAAGATTACTTTTACTCTCGCGCACCATACCGCTATGTGCCACCGATTGTTTTTGCCACTCTACCACTCCATGTGTTGTCGATTGATTCAAATGCTTAATCATATTACAATATTATTTATTTTTAATAATACACGCAATGTCTACAACAACATTTTTATTTGAGGTCACTAAACATAGTACCTAAATGTCATACTATGTTAAAAGATTTAGATTGTTCTTAGTTATAACCAAATCTTTTGTGACGTGAGAATTGTAAAACATTCTTTTCATTGTATATTATTAAGGAACCAACGCTCTATTCCCAGCCAATCATAATAAAGCAATTGTCCAAGAAAAGTCCAAACAGAAGAGAGCCTACCTCAATCAAGTCGAAATTACCGCTAACGAGTGCTGCGCATAAATCTGACAAATCATCTTGAGGATTTAGTGTTGGTTTTGAAAGTAAAAGTGTCCGCGCGCGCGCATGCGGAAGAAAGCCCGAAGCGGGGGCGGGGGCGCGGGCGGGGGCGGGGGCGCGGGGCGCGGGGCGGCCGCGGAGAAAGTCGCGAAAAGGTCGACGCTTTTTTCCCAAATATTCGGAGAGAAAGCGCGCGCGCAGAGCCAAACTGATCAAAAAGGAACGCCGTGAACGCGCCGAGACCAGCTCACATCACAGATTTACTTATTTAAATCGCTCTCGTTCCTTCCTCAATAACGAATATACTATGGTTGTTAGAATATAATCAATAAAGAATAAAGAAAACGTAAAACTTATAACGGAACCTAAGCTAAGCAGAAATGAAAACCGACAAGAGTACTTGGTTTGAGTGAAACAAAGTAGGTATCGCAAAGGCAGCGCGGTTCCGCCGGCCGCGCGGATACTTTACGTAATTACAGCGCGTTTCCTGAATCGCTGATTACTGCGAGCACTAACATGATTCTGAGGAGCGATAATGCATTGCTTGTGTTGGTAAACAATACAATACTGAGTGACACGCTTCTTTTTGTGACACATGAAACGTTTCTTTATAATAGCCTATTCGAATAAAATTAGATTACGATTTAATGCAATTTTTAGGGTGCTAAAATGTTTATATTTTTTAAAGGAAACAACATAGTAACCACTGGTGCTTTCAGACTACCGAGATGTCAGACGTCGAATGACCGCACTGTACGTAACTTAATTATAGATTATATTACATTGACTATATACTTTTATTATTAATTTGGAAGTACAATAATAAAGTTACGAAATATTATTCCTTATTTGTTAAAGTGTATTTATGATTATGCGCTTTATTCAATATTAGAAAGATGTCAGAAAACCGCCGCGGCGCAGAGCGCTGCTGATCATTCGCGTGTTGTACTATTGTTATCGGTTCATATTATTTATGTAATGCTGTGAATAAGTTAGCGCGGCGCGGGTCAGCGATAGCGGCGCGGTTCACGCCGGGCGCTATAACTGGACCCGCTTCTTTATTTTCGGTTATCTCTCACAATCTGGAATCTTTAAGATTCAAGGTTGCAACACATATGAGATAAGTTTCTTCAACTTCAACAAAATTTCGTATTTGATTAAAATTAAAAATACGTTTATCAGACAGGGCGCGACATCAACTTATTGCCGTTAATCTACTCATGACTCGAAGCTAAATGTTAATATTTTTGTTTGATATAATATTAATGTGCTGAGAATTCATGTTACACATATTTTATTCTAAAACTGTCACATCCACAGCTCGAGTACCCTCAGCTTATTTATATTCCTGATCGCTGGCAAACACAGGGACAACAAATCAAATTAAGTTTTACCAGTGCTACATCAGCACAAGTCGATTAATATCAAGTGTAATTCAATTAATATGAAAGCTAATGTGCGAGACTTTTCTTCGAGAATTTCTTTCATAATATTAGTAGTTGTAATCACGTGTCAGTACTCGTATCAATACACGTATGTCATACCGGTTATTTTATAAACTTTTCCCGCGTCTAACCTCATTATAATAAAATCAATTCAATATTATTTTGAATTCTTTACATGTGTTCGGAATGATGCCCTCATTCAATAATACGGATTACAAATCCTCGTTACACTGAGTGTTTATTGTTTTTCCTTGCACCGCCTATGTATATCGGTGTAGCACAATGATGTGTAGCGTGACGATGTTTCCGATAGCTGTTATAGTGTTTCTCGCGTAGGGCGCGTAATAAATAGGTACTCATACATAACTAATTAAGAAGTACACGACAAAGCGCACGGCGTAGTGAGGCGCATAATGTGTCGGAGGAAAACTATAAAAAACGGGTTTCCACTCCATTACGTACTAAGTTAGGATACAACTATTATTATCATGCTATACATATAGCTACATATAAAAGGGATTAATATTATCAGATGTGTCTTTTAGTACCATAATATTAAACTAGAATGACATAGTTAAACGGAACTAAATGTTTTAAATAAAAACCGTATGCTGATCATCGGGCCTCCTGTGAGGCCCGCCCGCTGGCCCCCTCAGACACTCCAGCGACCATCTATGGTCTATGGTATCTAAAACCCAGGCACTTAATAATCTATTCTGATCTTATACTCTGTATCTTGATAATATTATTGAAAGTTAGATGCAATGAGTTCAGGATAGTTGGGCTTCCGGACAATATAGCATGAGGGCAGAATTGAAAAATCAAGTGACGTGTCAAAACGCTGAAGACTTCGTAAATCATCTTGGTCCTTGTTGGTTGAGTATTGTGATTCAGTGTGATAGAAATGAACTGTCTTAGTATGGCGCTACGCGCGGGAGCGCGGAAGTACCGGAAGTGCGCACTCCGCTGCGCGCGTCAGGCTTGATCGGCGCACTCGGCGCGCGAGGCGGGCTCGGCTACTTCACGCGTGCGAATACTTCCGACGCATTCTACAATATTATATGCGATTCAATAATTTACAAATCTAACAATCGCGGAAGAGTTTTAATCATGTTAACTGAGCTTTTAATCAAAAGGCAGTTGGAGCAAGCGAAGTATTCTTAATCAGCGGCCGACTGAGTGAAAGTAACGGCCAGTGTGATGAATCGCGCAGATAACATTTTGACAACACTCGAGAGTGCACTTTCACCGAAACTCGCGCGCCGCGGCCCTGAGACGATTCCGCTGGGCGATTAGCAATATTCATCCATTCATAAATTCATACAATTATAGTGGTATAACTTGATAAAAATGTCTTGCTATACTTAAACTATTTTTCTTTGGATACTGATTTTCCTTATACCAAACAGAATAACAGCAATAAATAATGAATTGCGCCAAGAGATACGACGGTCACGGGTTGAAATCATCCGCTGTAATAAGGTCTGTGCACACTTTGACGAGAGGGGTCTTATTCCAGGGCTGTGCTCTGGAACGGTATTGAGTATGTTTTGGAAATATAACTTTCAATTTATCTACTTCATTTCCATTAATGCGACATTCCGAATTTAACACATACAACTGATATAGTAAGATATTTTTTAAAATATTTAATAAATAATGTCGTCGTCTATGACCACAGTACACATTTGAACAAGAAAACAACATTGTAATTGACACCTAAACAAGATTTGTAGAGGTGTATGTTACATTAGTTACATAGACTATTGCAATAATGGCAAAATACTATGGTTATTCTAAAAGTAATAAGTATAGGCCATATTAATTCTAGGATAGTATAGCAAAAAATATATAAAAATTTAAACAAGAGATGTTACAATCCCTAGCATTAATGAAGATTAACTAGGAAATGCACAAATTGATCACAAGGTTAGCAAATCCACAATTACCTTTTGTGAACATTGAGAAGTGCAATCAAACTATGAATATGTGTCACGAACGTTCGTCGTCACGGGAGTGCGCGCGAGGACCGAACGAGCGTCTGACTGATAGGACTTCGTGTTCCTCACTCTCCGGTCCTGAATGCACCAACCGAGATGTTTGTTTTGATTAATATGATTTGGCAATATACTGTTCGACATTCTGTTTTCCACACAAATTATGTATGTTGTGTCAGTTGTGATTGAGTAATTAATGAAAAATGCATAGAAACGTCCGATTAATAGGATTCCGAATGAAAAAAGTCTGAGTCAGCGGAGAGGGCACGGCGGAGGGTGCCGAACGGAGAAAGTCCCAAATCACCGAAACAAAGAGCTCTCGATACCGAAAAGTCGGTTCCGATATCGGCCACTTGCGCACTTTCTCTTTCTCCGCGAGAAAGTGCGCGGGCGGAGCGGCGACTGACCGTTGACGAAGACGTGCTGCCTCCAGATGTGGTACTGGTTCCAGCGGTCGTCGTCCTGAGAGTGCGGGTGCTGCAGCTGCGGGAGCGAGGGCAGGGGCGGCGGCGGCGCCGGCGGCAGCAGCTGCGGCGGCGGCGGCGGCCCGAGCGGCGGGATGGGCTGGTGCGGGTACTCCATGTCGGTTCAGAGATCACTCATCGCGCCGGGCGCGGCCGCGACGTGCGTGCGCGGGCAAGAGCGGCGCGCGACTGCGGGACGCGCGCGCGCGCCGCGCCCGCCCAGCCCCTCCGCGCGCCGCCCGCCGCCCCACCAGCGCCCCGGAGCCCCACCGCCGCCCCGCCGCCGCTGCGCGCGCGCCGCTCGCTTCCTTCCTCACGCACGACATAGTTTTTAATTGGTATGACATAATAGCCGCGATGCGCGATCACTCTCACCGCCGATAACTGATTACTGCGACGCGTGTTATGTACATACGAGCACGTGTCGCTTGTCGCATGTAAACAAACAGCGCTGCGCTAGCGCCGCACACACACACACACACTCAACAGTACCCTCTTTGTTTTTCCGTTCGATTTCATATATTCAAATGATCTATCTATAAATGGACGATTTGACTATACGTGACAAATTTTAAATTTAAAGCGTCCACAATATTACAGAAATCGCAGATATATTTGAATTATAACGAGTAGTAGCACAGATCAGATACGTTTGCTTGATATAGGAGTGCAGGCGAGGGCGCGAGCGCGTCCCGGCGCGCGTTGAAGTCTTTTGCAGCACGTCCTTGTGCGCCCAGGATACTTCACACGTACTATCCCACAACGAGAATGTCCTACATTTTTCAATATTTGATAACACTTCCAAGCGTTATGTTTACAGTTTTCAAGCCATGAATAAATCAAAAATACTTTGACCTACTTATAACGAACCATAAATACTAGTAATGTTACACTGCGTCCTCCTTTTTACGACTATTATTTTTGATGCACTAACAATATCATTTTGTTTTCATGAGCTCTGTTTTCATTTAATATTATTTCTTTTATAACAATAGCTTTCGAGACGGCAACATTATGTTAACTATACCTAAAATACAGAAAAATACTGACTTAATAAAGATTATGATAAATTTATTCAGACTTATGAATATAGTTCAGTGTAGGCTTGGGCAACAATCAGCAATCGATTCTATTTGAAAGGTCATTCATCCAAATGGAATCAAAATAGCAGCATTATCTTATCTGTGTAGTGAACAAAAAATTGTAAAATATGTTCGGAAAAGTTTTCGAACGCATTACACATCCTCTTTATTTCTATTGGTGTTTTCTCGGGGTCCATCTTTAAAGGAGAGATGTTTTTTTTATTATCAATTGTGATTCGCGATTTACGAAGTTAGTAACAATCCGAGTGGGAAAAGTACATTAGTAAGTAGAATCAAGAGCGCACGATATCTCGGGAGAGCTCTAGACGCGTAACGCCGTGACGTTATCGGCGATTGTTTGCAGATGTTGTTGTTCGGCGCACACAATGGTGTTTGAGGAGCGGCGGCAGGTGCGGGCTGACTCAACGCAAAACGAGGAGCTCTGCCACCTGGGAAGCGGTTACGGCTGCTGCACCGACCGCTGGCTACCGATAACGAGACCATGCACAAAGTAATGTTGACTAACAATGATAAGCCTTCAGTAAGGCAGTTACGGAAAGTGATTTTCACTGTCTGTATATGACCCAAGAATTATTGGAAGAACGTTACGCGTATTAACGTATAGCAGGATGTGCTACGCGACAGATTTAAGTAACGAAAGGTTTACGATAACTTTAACAATGTTGTGTCTGATATTCACTACTGTTTGGTACATTTTAAAGAGTACATACTTTTTTTATCCCGTTCTTTCGGGGTGGTGTCACGGACTCCCCAGCGACTGGCGAAGAGATGGTAAATGCCAGCCGCGACTTCCGGGCGAGTGCAATGGCCAGGGGGTATACCGACTAAAACATCGCCTATTGGCGGTGTCATGGTACTTGGGCCAAGTTAACATAGAATTATTATAATGATATTTATTTTTATTTGGCTTCCATGAGGATTTTAATCAGCCACTCTGATTTTTAGATATAATCCTACAAATCAAAATTAAATACGATTACACAGCGTTTACTATTTTTCTTGAAAGAATGCTTTTCTGTTGACATCTCAGTGGCTGATGAGATGCAGTTTTCATAATTATAGTGAAGTTGACTCACGCGCGCACATCAACACGCTAGCAGGCGTCAGCGCACGACGCTGAGAGCCTAGCTTTGGATGGAACAATATGGGCCTGGATAAACGTACAGTCTGTACTCTTCTTTTAACTTCACACTCGAAATATTGGTGAGAAATTAAAAGACTTTTAACTATTTTGCATTCACAAACGTACAGAGATTTATATACTATTTTTCAGTATATCGTTTCGCTAATACAATAATAGTAAGATTATGACCTGTAGGGATTCAATTATCGAATTATGACATGTAGTTATTAAAAAGTAGTCGAAGTGAGTTGAAGGGCGGGTGCATGTTTATCGACGAGCCCCATTTGTGCGCAGCGTGCCCCGGTGCCGCGCCGCCCGCGCCTGCGCCTGCGCCGATCGCGTGCATCTCGTTGCGTGGGCGCCGCGCACACTGACCCATTAGGTATTTTATGCCTGCGCCAACTTTGCATTATCTACTGTACGACTTGATTATACTTCAAATTATTTTGTAAAAGAATGAATTTAAAATACTACTGCACTTTTATGATACTACATTATACTTGGTATTAAACTATTATGTGTGACTTCGAAATGTAAGGTTCTCTTAAATATATTTATTCGTTATTTTCTAATTTAATATTTTGGGTCGTTATTATGTAGTCACAATTTATTTAAGCTCTAAGTCTAACCACGGCATCTGTCGGTTGCAAGAAGCAAATATAATGTTCATTAATGTATCAGAATTCCTTTGGATTTGCGCAGCAAATCTAACACTAACATTTAGTGTTAGCATAAAATGTGCGTGACTCACAGCGCTCGGACGTAATTTGATAAGATTCTTTTATATTGGAATTTTTCGCACGTTCCGTATAATAATATCGTAAGTAGCTAGCGTACCTACAGTTCTGCGCGTGTAAAACCATACTTAGGACATATTTTTCAGGCACGATTTTAGCAAGGGCACAATATATGTATGTTTACTTATGTACACATGTAACGAGTCAAATATCATTTATAATTATAATACTTATTAAACAAAAATAATCTATTAGAAGCTCAATAGAAGTAGTTTGTCTATTTGTTACAAGAACTGTGTGAAAAACGAGGAAATTTATGTATTTATATGTATAAATTATCAAATATAATGAAAAGTAAACAGCAGAAGAAACAGACTAGTTTTACAACCTAATAATCGATGAATGTACCACCTCAGAAAGAAATGTACCCATTTTAACCCACTCCAAAATATAAAGGCCTCCTAGTACAGTCATCAGAACTAAACATGTTCACCAAAATTTAGTTTATTTTGACAATGGGAAGTGTGTCAAATTTCGATCACTAGATTGGTTCATTCGTGATGAACCAATTAGCGTACAGCCGGGAGAGTCACCGCGCCCGGCGTCCGGACACCTTTCTCCGCATTGTTTTCACACAAAAGATTTATTAAATACAATTGCAATCACTGAACTGCTATGAACGAGCAGCTATAAGTTCATTATGCAACGTGGTGACAAGGTCAATGTCGCGCGGCCGCTGCGCTTGCGCCCGATAATAATAAAATTTGTGTCGCGCGAACGTGCGCGTTGCTTACACACGCTTAGGACACAATCGCGTCCGATCCAGTAGCACGGGACTGGGGAAAAGGAAGCCCTGCAAGTGTCGGTCGAATTCGCGCCCTGGGGGTTCCGGAAAAATATGCGTGTAAATGTATTTAATCCAACAATATTTGCATACGAAGAACACGATTTCATGAAAAATTATTACTTTAGTTTGTTATGCTTTGGGAAAATCGGAACATAAACCATAGTCTAATTAGACATTTGAAACAACCTCGCTCCAAAGAAATAAATAAAAACCTTTACGTCGTATTGATCGCGTAGAAGTTTAAATTGTTTACAGCGAAGGTTTTATTACTTATAAATTACAATTTGATATTTTCAAAGATTAGAACTCGCGCGAATAAAGGCTTATCTGAACACTGCGCCTACAGAAGAACACCCTGAACCCTTAAACCACGGTAATTCCCGTGCATAGACAAAGAATGAGGGGTCAGTACAAGTGAAGTAAATATGAATGAATTATTGAGTTTTTAAATATTGAAATCGTTTTAATACGAGAATGATGGACTTCAATATGTGTAAACAACAAAAAAGATAATCTTGGTTTAAGTTTATTATAGAATTTAACTGTAACAATACAAGTATGTCAGCTTCAAAATGTAGTAGACCTTCTAAGCACCGGTGGCTTTGCATTGAATTCGCGAACGAGAGATCGGAATGTGAACCGAAGCACTGCAGCCAAAAGTGGGCGACCAGCAGGTTTCACTTTCATGGCGGGGCGGGGAGGGGGGGGGGAGCGCTAGCAGCCTCTTACCTTAAAAAAATAAGCTACTTTTCCTTTCTCAAAAACCCGAACACTTTCACCTTTGCCGAAATGCGCGAGAAAATGCCGCGGCGCCCGCGCCCGCGCCTTGACACACTTGCGCGGATTCACTCTCGTTCGGCGCCGTCGACGAATCGCGGTTTAGGAACACCCATCATTATCATAATCATACGGATTCAAGCTGAACAGTGTATGGTGACCGTAAGCTAGGTTGCTACAGTACAATACGATTTGTGGGACTTAATCTTTTATGAAATAGCAAAATAACTAGAAGCATAAAATAAGTTTTTAATTATAAATTCAGAATTAGACTATAAAAAATACCGATCACAAAAAAAAAATACTCCTTTTGTTAGTATTTCATAGACACAAACAACTAACGAAAATACATAATTAAAACCCAGTTCGTTTGTAACAATGTCTTTTGCAATATGATATTGTTAGAAAATATTGCATTTCCATTGAAGTTATTCACTCAAACTGAGGAAGTTTCATTACAAGTGCCATAGATCGTGCAAAAAGCCCTAACAATTCTTAGTAATTGAAAAATTCTATCTTCAGGGCATTTAATAATGAAAAAGATTTATAAACTTGAACAACAAACCAGATACCTACCTCAGTGACTTCTACCTATATCTATTTATTACTTAGCTGTTATTTGGCTTCTGTTTAGCTTAGAAACATTCAGCAGTAAGTACTTCTCATAATGCATATCATTAACTTGCCTGAAAACATGAACAACTGCAACTACATTGCTGGCCAAATGGTTATGGTAAAGGATTGCATGTGGGTCGTTCTATATTTATTTTAAAGGCTAGCTTGGTAATGATAGAAGGCTGTATGGCGATGACGCGGGCTCGGCGCGCTTGGGGGGCGGGGGGGGGGGACAATAGCGTACGCACCGGAACACTTTCTCGGGGCCGATATTCGGCGATCACCCAGCGCCGCGGCACATCTCGACCGAATCATATTAATACACAATAAACTTTCAACTTTCCTAAGGATGACGGTCGGAAATGCTGACGGGTTTCCGATGAGAAGCTAATGTTAATTATATAGTGTTTGGCGGTTTGACACAAATTCTTTTTTATTAAGACACTGTTTCGCTTTAATGATTTGGGTGAATATGAAAAGCATTTTTCATTTGAGGTTATATTCAAAACAAATAGATACAAAAACATAAGATAGACGCCCTCAGACCAAATGGAGTGACGATCTGCGCAGGACGGCTGGTAGATTTTGGATGGAAGTAGCCGGAAATAGACGGGAGTGGCGAGTATCTGAATGGGTGGGTTTTAGACTCCGGTTGGATGATAATGATGAAGAAAAACATACAAATGGTTTTATTGAAGCCACATCGATTTAACATACAATATGGAGTAGTGCAAGAAAATTGAAAGACCATATGCGTCTTAATCTGAGACAAGTCGTGGCAAAGGAAATGCGGGTCCGGCAAGAATCGTCAATTTCCGGGGCGTGCGCGGGTTGCGCGTGCTCACGACGCATGACCGCACCGATTACTAACTTTACCCCAATAATCCTAAATATAGCGTTAGAATTCCTGGAATAAAGATTAGCAAAGCTGAAGAAAAAATTAATCGTAAAAAGTACATAAATATTTAAAAATTCATCTGATTCTGAATATGACACGTACATTCTTATTTTCTATCTGAAATATGCACGTCATAGGCACAAGTGCTATATCAGCGATAGCTACCAAGTTTCAACCTTAGATTGTTTCTGTTAAGTAGTAATGTTATCTCCGAATTCAGATATTTCATTTAGTAATAATAATAAGGTTTTTATTTCAATAATAAAATTTACAGCGAAATAATTTAACCGGTCTTCACATTAGGCTAAGCATGTGAACAGTTGACTTGTTGATGGCATTGATTAGTATTTGATATACAAGTCTCAAGACAGTGAAGTAGGCAATCACTGTTCATTAAACGACTCAATCTGAAATCACTACAAAAACTATTAACGTTATCAGTGCTTTACTTAGATACATATAAATAATTGCTGTTCTGTATCGTTCAATGGAAGAATAGATCTGTTAATTTCAGTTTTCAGTCTTTCCTAATTTCAATCGTGAGTATGATATTATAATGAGAACTTACTACACACTTGAAAATCAGACAGTACCTATGTCTCGTTAAGTGATTAGGCATATAATTTTTCTTCAAATGAGACTTAGATTACTGATGAGAATATAGCGACAAGTGAACGTTGTCCAGAGGAGCCCATATGATGTAGACTTTCTACGATCGAGCGAACAGGTCGCTTCCGCATCCGAGACGCGATAATCGTATCAGGGCACGTGAGCCGCGCACGTGGCGCCCCCGCGCCGGCGGCACTCGACGCTAACAACTGCGCCTCGCTCAACATGACAATACGGATCGCCGTCCGGACGGGGACAAACTAGCCCCGTGTCCCTACGCCGAGCTCAAATAACTAACCCTACAATCGGACATTAATCGCAAACGTAACTGAAACGAAAGTAAATATAAACAACGTATTCCACAAGTTTCCGCAGTATTATTATTTTTCATTGTACTAAGAGATCTTTATATACTCCTTTAGTCTACCGTTGCAAATAATGTGCCATGATCTTTGATATCACTTAACCTTTTAACTGATTTCATAGCTGCGACTATTATGTACTAGACATTAGATGACCCAAGATTATTTGAAATTTTCATATTAATGTTTTGCTTTATAAACAATAATAGCGAGATTTAGTTATGGGTCAGTACTGAATTTGACATAAGTAATGTTTTTTAATAAATATAAAAAGTTATATTATATGATAAACTTGAAATACTCAAGTCTCGCGGACCGAGGAACACAAACGCACAGACTTTCTTATGCGCAGAAAAAAAGCATAGTTAGCAGAGTTGCCGAAAAATGTAGGGGGAGGGGGGGTGGGGGGGACATTTTGAAAGTGAGAAACGCCGACCTTGGCGGAACCCGCGAGATGTGCGCTTTCTCCGCGTGGCCAGCCTCGGGCAGCGGATTACCCCACTGCCTAGAGTCCCGCCGGAAATCGCTTCTTTGAAACTACATGTCCTTTCTAGTTACTTTGTTTTAAGTTTTCATTTATATTATTTTATACTCAATTTAGTAACTATCCTATAGCAATGATTGACCCAAGTTTTGGTGGTGTAACTACATGAATAATTTTCTTTTATGTACTACCATGTTCCTATGATCGGCCTGTAAACAGTCAGCAAACTAATTTTACGGATGAAACTCTCGAATAAATCAGTTATAAACAAACATTTTTACTTCAGATAGTGGTCCCGGCGAATTTCATACCGCCAATACAGATTATTTTTCTATATTTTCTCATTGAAATCTTCCCTGGACTACAACGAACATTTTAAAACCAAAATTACCTAAATCGGTCCGGGCGTTCTCGAGTTTTAGTCAGTCTAACGAACAGCAATTCATTTTTATTTATAAGAAGATACAACGTTTCGTAAGCACGGGCCCTGCTCAAGTTAGAATTAGTTTTTTCGAAATGAGTAGTGTTCGCGTAAATAATAGACAATACTAACTTGCTCGAATTCGGTTAGTTTACCCTTCTCGAGTAGTTGTAATCGGTTTACTTTTATTTATTTATTGAAAAGTTTGAATTACCCTCGTAGCGAGCGCGCGCCCGCGGCTGGCAACTCCCGCGCATCGGAACAATCAAGTGTAACGGCCGCGGCCGGCTCGGCGCCCCGTGACCCCGTTGCCAAACAGCTGAGAAATTCGCAAAACGAAACGCTCGGGTTCAAGTCCTGGTCAAGTGACACCGACTAATCAGAGCCGGAAATTTTGAAAGTTTATTTATCGTTTTCCTACATTCACACGAAATAAGCAAAGGTCAAATGGTGTGACGTAACGAAGTATTTTAAGTATGACGATTGACGATTTTGCATGATCTGAATATGTTACATTGGAGTAGGCGGACTGGCACCGCATAGCCGTGCTAAGTGGTTAACCGTTAGTAGTAACTGGACCGTTCAATCGAATATTGTCATGTAAGCATTGGATTTTCACGCTAATTAGACTCAACATCTCATAATAATAGAGTAGTATTAATATCATCTTTATAGTACTATTCTAATGAATTGTAACTACAATCATAATGACAAAATTCTATAGATAGTTTTTGGACATATTGTTGTTTGCCCTTTGCCCTTGTTGGTCAAATCATTTTCTTATTTTTGTTATTATTAGTAACATTTTGATAAGGTTTGGTTATTTACTTAAGATCTAACTGGGTACCCAGTCGATGGTGTTATAAATTTCAAATAGCGCAAAACCAAATAAACAACGAATCCTATTACTAACTAATTGAATAAGTCCGCGGTAATCTTCTTAACTGTGTCAGGTGAAGAGAAACCACATGCCCCATAAATATATGGTACGTGTATCGGGAGAGCACAGAGCGCGGGGGCTATTAGGTGTGATCTGGGGGCT
This sequence comes from Maruca vitrata, assembly GCA_039566165.1. Classification (NCBI taxonomy): domain Eukaryota; kingdom Metazoa; phylum Arthropoda; class Insecta; order Lepidoptera; family Crambidae; genus Maruca; species Maruca vitrata. Next base: position 19,506,935 of record CM076911.1, on the reverse strand, counting down.
TAGACAAAGTAACATCGAAACGATAACGAAGTTCGAAAAGAACAAAATGAATGGGATTGACCACGTGATTTTTCGCATATTATGTCAATCCCATACATTTTATTCTTTTCGAACTTCGTTATCGTTTCGATATTGTTACTTCGTCTATACGGCACCTGTGCGGGGTGCGCTCACGAACGCGTCACGTGGCGCCCGCGCGGCCGGGTCGCGGCGGCGGCGCCTGCGCTCCTTGCACCGTAGTCCATGCTACGATAGGTTCTCTCTTCATGAGTATTCACCAATCAAAACAGGATTTCCCACAAATTGACTGCCATCATGAGATAAAAGAATACGATCTTTCTTTTGTACTACTTATTACAACCTAATTCATGATTTCAAGTCAAGGCCGTTATCTGTTTCAAGGCTACTTATTATTATCTTGCTGTTTAAATATTAATCAGTATCAGAAATAGCATTTATGAAAAAAAAACACCAATTTTATTATTGGCTATTTCTTTTTTGGGTTAACCTAAATAGAAGCAGAACATTTAGGTTTAACTGGGAAGACAATAGAGTGGCGCACAGTGCTGCCATCTGTTGGGGTCCGCGGCCGGCGCGCGCGCACGTGTCGCGTTAATTAATGCGGAGAGCGTGTACACAGGTGACTAGTTACACGGACTATAATATAGTGCAGACTGTGTAATGATTCGCTGGACTTGGACCCGACATGGTTTATTGAAAGTACCTATAATATTATGCGTTTTCTGTCAAAGCGGTACGCACAAAGCGTTCCATTAATGGGGAGGACGACGATATTCCCGCATTTCCCATTGAACGTCCAATAGAATCATACAAACAACTGTAGGAAGCGGCGCGGCGGCTAGTTACGGGTGATCACCGCCATGATTGACGGGCGCTGCGCACGCGGCGGACGCGGGAAGCGGCTCCTGCCTGTCTTAATGCTGCTCCGCGACCAATCGACGATCATTAACAACGGCCACTCAAACTACTGACGTACTAGTCTTAGGACTGTGGGGACTACTACCTCATAAGCTTTACGTGTCATGTCATCTACTGTTACGAACTAAAATACTTAAAATCTTCAATAGGTACAACTGGTGATGCGCAAGAGAACATGTATTTAACATTTTTCCGGCCCATAAACTTTGCTCTCACCCGTCCGCTTTGAAAATTGTTGGTTGAAACTTCATAAAGTAAAGTGGAAAAGTCTTTATCTATACAATTAAGATGTTGACATCAAACGGAACTCATCTGTATTTGCAACTCCTACTCATAGTGGTGGTAGTGGGCCTTCGCTTCATATCAAAGTCCAGATAGACACAATCAATAATATAACTTGACTGGTACGTATTTCAATTAAATCACAATATAATATTTAAAAAAAACGGTAGGGAAGGTTGTAGAAGCTTTTAGCAATCCTCTTTTCAAACAAAGCTTTGCGTAGTCCATAGATACAGAATTGAACATTACGCGACATTTGTTTATAATTCTAACTTCTTTTAAATTTACTTTTGTGCATAGCGTCACAATGAAAAGTTTACTTTATACCTAATCGATCGCGCTACTCGCTGAACAGATGTTTGCATCATAAGGAAAAGGGGCATTAACTACTTCTCTTTTTCGAAAGTTACACTGAAACATTATTTCATTATGGTTAGCTATTTTAAGCATGGCGTTAAAGGAATAAACGTAATTATAACACTGAATGTTACTTCATTCTTTAAAAATAACTGAAAGTTTCGTACAACCTTGATTTTACAAATAAAAATAAATACAAAAGTTACGTAATTTAAAATCCAAGCAATTAGTCCGGTTGTTATCAAGTATTTTACATATGATATTTAGGACATAATAAAAGGAAAAAAGAACAACAATATCTATGCAAATACTTATATGGATACGTATCCATAAAGAAATAACGTTATTACAAAAATAGGTAACAATATTAGTGTATAGTTTAAAGCGCAGTGTTAATAGCTCGCCGAGGAGCCAATCAATTCTGACATTTAATGGTGCAGTAATTGCCCTCGGTGGGGCGTTCAAGAGACGAAATAGTTTACATGCTCTGAGGTGTTGCGACTGCTCTCATGCGCTATCGTTGAAACTAATCTTATTAAGTGGCACTGGTATAAAACGCAACAGGCAACAATTCTCTATCTACAGACATGAATGCAAACAATTTTCCGACAGCTTTAGTCGACATAATATTTCCTATTTAATCATCATCTTGTAATTTGTTGCATTTATTTAAATAAATAAATGAAAGCCTGAACAATTATACTTCAACCAGTTTTAATTACTACCGAAGGCAAAAGAGCTAATTATGAATAGTTTTGCATACGAATGATCGTATGGTGGTAATTACTACGTTAATTTCAGTTTTTTTCGGTGACAGATATCGTATTGCACACTGTCAAATTGTTAATATTTATACGAAAGAATATGCGTCGTAATTTCAGTGGATTATAAGGTGGTTTATATGGAAGACCTAAATATTAGACAACATTTGATTATCTATCTTTGTGACTTCAAGTTACTTGTATCTCAAAACACTGAAAGATTAGTCATGTTTGTATGTCGAACAAAAGTGTTAGGGCGGGCGGCGCGGGCTTACGCTCGTTAGCGCAAGCCTAAATCCGGCCGCCGCGGCGGGTCCGCGTGGCTCGGCCTCGCGCTGCATACACACACGTCCTATAATTTTCTAACGCTGGGATTTAATAGAACCTGCCCACTGGTGCCTTTTAATCACACCATGGTGTAACGTAGAACTAAAACTGGGGCTTTGTAGAAAACATTTGAAATATCAGCTATTAATCTATGATTAATGTGGTAATGATATGCGTGAAATTGTCATCAGAAGCTATTTATATTGGCGTTTTGTTTTTATTTAAAGTAGGTCTGTTTTTAATAATTATTATTTTAATGGATAAAATATTAAGTGACGGACCTAGAGTGCCTCGGGGCGGAGTGTAGCCGCCAGGCCGTCTGTGTGTATCGTGTTTACTAACAATCTCCATACCGAACTTTAGCTCTCATCACAAACAGCGAACGAGGAGTAATTAGATCCAATGATATCACCGTGACCCCGTCGGGCATTACCGATAATTCAGTAAATGCACCTTCTATTGTGAGATGAACGGAGCAAAACAGCTGTGTATATCATTTTCCTACCTGCCTATTCAAATCACGTTACCACTAGTAATTACACCGTCAACAATTTTCCTCGTTTTACGACATGCGGCAATCGCACGCGGCTTGAGCTGCAGTTTATGAGAACTCAATGAACATAATACTTATTTCTAGAGAGGTTTAGAAAATATATCACCTTTAGACTGAAGATAAGTGTGTTGCAATACCAAAGATGAACCGAATGGACAAACAAAAACGCACTATTTATGATGGGCACTCACTAAACTCCGGGATTATCGTAGCTGTGTTAGCACTATTTCCGCGATATGTCATGCCGTGCCGTAAGCTGGTGGAGTGGAAGAGGAAGCGCAACAGGTCCGGCAACGGAAACGCGCCCGGGCGACCGCGGCGTACCTGAGAGCTGGTGCGGCGAGTGGCGGCGCAGCAGCGCGGCGGGCGGCGGCGAGTGCCGGCGGTGCGCGGCGGCCGGCGGCGGCGGCGGCGGCGGCAGGAAGCAGCGGTCGCGCTCGGCGCTCGGGCCGCAGCACCAGGCGCCCGCTGCGCCCGAGTCGGTGCCCATGTCGATGTACCCGTGTCGGTCCAGGCGGCGCGCCGGCCAGCATCGCGAGCACGCGACGCCCCTCTCCGCCCGTACGCACTCAATCGTGGCCTCGGTGCTGCGGTGCGGTGGACACGACCGATCCCGGTGCGGCGCGCGGCAGGATTGAAGGAGCCGCCGCAGCGCACGCTCCGCGCCACGTGCGCCGGCACGCTCGCCCGCAACGTGCACGCCGCCCGGCACGTGCCGCCCCCCGCCGCCCGCCGCCCCGCCCGCGCCCGGAGCCGACCAACTCGCCGTGCCCACCAATAAGGGTGGTAACTAATTATCCGGGCACCGATATCGAGACGCCCCCCCAATTTTCGAAACCAAATTATTTTTAACGTACCGAGTCAGCCTTATCAAATCATTTAGTTGAGAAGCGCCGTACCTGGTGACATGTACCTCGCAGGAGCCGGGGGCTGCGCCGCGGGCGCGTGCCGGCGTCACGTGAGGCCGCGAGGCGCCCGCGCCGGGCAGTGCGGCGTGAGTCAGCGGCGGCCGCGGCGCGCCCGAGCCCGCCTATGCTAATCGCTAATGATGCAAATATTATGGCTTTTGTATTGACAAGATATCCGTCGTGTTAACGTTCGGCGACTAGCCACTATCGATTGTTTTGAGAAGTAATTCAGAAACGTAACGTATACTGACTGGCCTTAACAAGATTTTTTTTTCTTTGATTGAACCACGCAAGAGAGAATGTGAATTTTCAGATATTTTCAATGATGTTTTAACTCCTATAATAGTATAATACCAAGTTATATTATTACGGTAATTGGACACGCAGGACCGACGATAGGAACGCTCTATGCCTAGTGTAATACCTGCACACTTGTGGTCAGCCAGACCGCTGTGCGTTGTCGCGTGTATGATCTGCGAACCGTCTATAATATGACGTATTCGTGGCCGAACTATAATTTGGAACAGGTACATGACCACCAAGTAGCAATTTAATGCTATACTCATAGTATAACCCTAAGTGTAGTATCTTATTATAACTAAATCGAAGATTCATAAAGAGCAATTGCCTACAAGGTGATTTTGAGTTGAGTAATATATTCGTATATGAAACTTGAGAATATAGAACAGATGCGGTACATATATATGTATGTTCAGTCGCTCAGTCCTCGTCTCCGAACCCGCGTCGTTCGGAGCCCGGCGATTAGTTAAAGTTGCTTCCCTCTTGCTACGTCACCTCACTTCACTAATCTACGTGTCTTTTTGTGTTTTTAAATCAATCAACACCTCTGCACATCCACCCTAGATAATAGGAATTACAGGCTGTATAAGCAGCAGCAGTTCAATTAGTAAAGATCCTACTATTTTTATTCTGTAAACTAAGGCTTAACTTTTGTATAGGTCTAATTCTAATGTCACGGCTTTAAAATTATTCCTGCTAAAACAAAGGTCAAGCTATTGTGATTGAGTTTTTTTGAAATTTTCAGCATGTTGACCGAGGTTGAAATGAAAATAGAAAAATGTTGTGACTTACAAACAAATAAGTTTATCAAAGTCATCTGGAGTAACACGGTATATGTTATTATAAGTGTATACCTGTTTTAGAAAGCAAAAGGTTGAGTGTGCGTATTTATTAGTAAACAAGAAGCCGGGGCGGGGGCGGTCACGCGGCGCGCCCCGCGCTCGCCGCCTCTGGCCGTCAACGCACCGAGGGGCGAGTTCGTCTTTATTCGATTGTTAAATAAAATAAATCAGGTGTTCAATTCGATATTTTTTTTATGATATCAGATGGTGTCAACTTAAGTTTAAAAAAAACATACAGATTAATAGAGACCTCCCTCCATAAAGTCGGTTAAAATTATGCGCAAACATTATGTATTCCATTACTAATTCTGTCAACTTGAATTTTGTTTTTCAAATATGAATGTAGTGGAGCTAATAAAGTATGTAAAGTAAAATACAAGTACATACAGTATACGGATACACCCTCCTAAAACTCAATAGGTATTCAATTAATACAGGAAATATGAATAACAAATAAGTTGACTTCATGAAACTGTTAGTAGAAGTCTTACAGTGAGCCGCACAGCCTGGCGCCTCGCCGCGGGAAGGTCGTGTATTTCCGGCGCGTCACGGGCGCGCGCGCGTGCCGCGGACTCACCATGTTATAATACTTCATTACGGCGCTGCTACTCCAGCTCACGGAGCTGTGATTACTATAACACCATTCATTTCTAGCCTCGCTTGAGGTTAGTTACTAGTGTTAACTCGCTTGCATAACTATAGTTTACATCCTTTGATTCGATAGTACCTATCTTTACGGCGCATTACAGACTATACCAATATAACATGTCACATCGAGGCCTTCCTAACCCTTAAACTTTAAAGTGAAAGGCAATCCAAAATAGTTATTATTTTCCATTGTTAAAAACGCGCTGTCGAAATGACAAAGAACTCAAATGCTTGAACAGATGGTTCCGATGCTTGGTCTTCCTTGTCCAAATCGGCAACTCCATTTGTGTACACTTATCTTTGAATATTGAAAGAATCACAAGCTATTTACATTCGTTTAATTGAGTTGGAAATCTTCAAAAATTTTAACATTTTCAATCAACTTTAGTTTATATCCAAGACGTTTCAAATCAATTACTATAAAATAAATTACTAGACAATTATCGATTGTAAAACTATTGGCCCATTTTTAAGCTTTTAGCAACAGAAAAAAGGAAACGAAATATTTTAAACAAAGTAAGTAGTTTGTGAAGGTCGCACATTCGGCGCAGTGCAATGTAGCCGTAGCAGGGGTGGTTCGTAGCGGCGTAGCATTCCCGCTACGGCGTGTAGCTCGTAGCCAATAGCAGAGACTACAGACATTGCACTCAAGCGAGAGCGGGCGTTTTCTACTGGACGGAACCATTTGTACCTAACCGACTCGATTTCACGTATTAATAGGGATATGCATAAAAAATATTTTGTTACTTCTTCTTATTTATCGCAAATACAATAATAATATTGATGTTTTATTAATAACTTATAGTAATGTAGAATAGACTAAGTTAAAACCCAGAACATTTTGTCTGTTTAATATACCGCGTCGAATTATTTCACTTAAATCCAGTTATGTCCGCTTTATTAAGACCCGTTCTGAATGTTACGGTTCACATTCACACGTATTACCTGATAATAAAATAATATGATAATATCAATTCGGTAGGTAGGTTAAAAATTAAAGTTTTAAATAGTAACAGTTATGATTGTTAGTATTCGTTTGTGACGTGTAGTACTAAAAATGAACACCATATGATTTTTACACTTTATAACAGTATTCGTAATGCAATGTCGCGACATTAATGACGTATGTAAGAAATTCTTCCAAGCAGCTAAAATGAAAAGTGACTGAATAGAATGCAGATGAATATCAAAAATGAATTAATTTCGGAGGTCACTGTTCATAAGAGCTGTGGTGGGCGCGCGGCTGATGTGTTAAGCTATGCGGAAGGTCAGGCGAGCGGGATGAATACTGACCGTATTTCTTGTTGAAACTAGCCCCGTGGTTCAGGAAATCTGCAAATAAGATAAAAATAACTAAATAAGCGAACAAACAAAACGGTGATGCGTGACACGTGCGCAAAGATGATTCTACACGACCGTTGTCTACATGTGTTGTGTCGGATGATACATAAGAAGCCCCCGTGTGTGATTCCGAGTATGCATGACCGAGAGGTATCTCTAAATTTAACATTTGTTGCAAATACAATGTTGATTTCAAGCTGTTTTAAAAGTTATTAAATATTATGTACCAGAAGTGAACAGTGGTATTAAAACGCAAATTAATATTGAATGAAACACTGGTCGTCTTGTGTTCTGGGTATAAGTTTTTTTATTTCAAAATTCCTTCTAGCTATATACACTTTGGAAAACAAAACGCTTGCGAGATTCAAACGCGTCCCACAAGATTCGATGGTAATTCCATCTATTGACAAAAATATAAAATACAAAGACAAGTGGACTGTACATAATCGCCCATCAAAGACAAACTGTTTTTGTCTTTAACTTAAAATAAATCGCGATACAAAAATATCGCCCACCTTGGGCCAACATAACACAATAAAATTACAATTAAAATTAACAAACAATAATCAACTATTTACTACTTAGGAAATAGGAAAATAAACAAATTTTTAAACGCATCTCTTAATAATACCATGCTTAACCTTTGAAGTGACAACCCTAGTAATATTGTCCTGACCTGAATGTGTATCAACCACTCTGCCATACAACCAACGGCAAGCAGGTAAGTTATCCTCCTTAACAATGACAATATCACCAATCTTAACATTAGGGTTTTGTTCTGACCACCGATACCTTAGGAAGAATTTCTTTAAATACTGTCGTAACCACTGACGCCAAAAGTCTTGGAGCATCCTCTGAGTGTATTCCCTACACCTACGCGAAGCAGAAACGTACAAAGACTAATAATCAACACCGGGTGGAGTTACCAAAGCCTCTCCAACCATAAAAATGTCCTGGTGTTCGTACCGTAGCGTCATTGATTTCAGTAATAACAGACAATGGTCTGGAATTCAAACAAGCTTAAATTCGGGCCAGAACTGTCGTCAACTCTACAAAAGTCAAGGTACTTTGCCCTATGACCCTATTCAATGATACTTTAGCGACTTCACTCCAGCTTACCACAATTTTCCAAAATTGGGAGAGCGAGCTGGAATAAGGTGCCAAGTACTACCATTAGTGGCTAGAGCCTCAGCTACTTCTATGCCATGGACCCCATTTTCATTAGTGAACAACCGCTTTAGTTCACGATCTGCTCCGATGAAATTAGTAGCTCCATAAGTCGGTGCAGTAACCTCTTCTTGCTACAAACCTTTTAAAGGCCTGCAAAAATCTTCACTTGTGAGATCTGATACCACCTTCAAGTGAATTGCACGAGTTTGTGAGCATCATCAACGATTAACTCCAGTCAAACTAGATTTCTTCGAAATCAGGATAGGATGCTAACGTTCTCGGTTCCACAGAGTATTTTCCAGACGACCGCCAACCCTCACAATGCCATCATCATCAAGAAACAAATTCAGTGTTCTTAGGCTGTTCCGCTTCGGTAAGTTTTTCCTTTTCTTTTTTACAACTATCTCTTCCTTAAAACTCTCCCGCTGACATTTCAATATATACTTGTTCATAGCTTCTTCATAAGGTTCCAATTCTATGTGATCCAAAGATAAACATTCCTTGGTTACCTCATTGTATCTACCAGTAACCTTCTTTCTTTTCAGATGCCGTTCCAACGAAGTAATTCTCCTCTCTGCTATCACCTTAGGATTAGTCACCTCAGGATTTTCTGACTTAAAAGGTAGACGCACCATATATCTTCCTTTTTTGTCGCTACCGGTTGTTTCAGCATAAATCTGTTCGCACAGTTTATCATCTTCGCTACACATCTTTTCTTTAGGCATTTGGACACATTTTTCAGTTTTCCAGAACTTCCTGAGCAGCTGATTATCATCATTATCAACAACTTGACAATGTAATGAGTTTATTTTTCCAGAATCACCAGCTGTCATCTTGACAGTTCCGGAAACTATCCAGCCAAGCGAAGTCGACTGAGCAACCAATGCTCCCGACGGATCCTTCTTCACACCATCTTGAAGAATCGTGCTGTACACCTCAGCACCTAACAATAAATCAACACGACTTGGCGTGTCATATCCAGGATCAGCAAGTTCAACTTCTTTGAGTTCCTTCCATTCTACCAACTGTACCCTATTAGTTGGCAAAAGAGTTGTGATGGATTTTAATACATACGCTTTTACAATTATTAGATTTTTGGGGTCTATACGTGATTTTATTTTAATTTCAACAAATGCCTTGGAGATACTCCTCTCTCCACCTACCCCTGAAATAAAACATTTCTTAAAGGTTTTATTTAAGCCTAAACGTTGTACTGTGGACTCAGTTACAAATGATGTTTCTGAACCTTGATCTACTAAAGCGCGGATCATGTACCTTTGCCCATAGTTACTAAAGGTTTCTACTAGCGCAGTAGGCAGCAGAACCTGTTGGACCTTATACTGTCCAGAAGAAAAGAACGAAACTACAGGTTCCACATTCTCTCCACTAGAGGATGTCCCAGGACACTCTGACGACCTACCTACATCCTGATCTACATTAGGTTTAACAGTAGGATGTAGCAAAACATGATGTTTTTTCCTGCAAACACGGCATTTACCAGAACTATGGCAGTTCCTGGCAGAGTGGTTGTTACCTAAGCAACAGAAACAAACATTGTGCGTTTGCACAAAATCACGCCTCGAGTCTACTGATTCGTACATAAACTTTTTACAAAAATTGAGCCTATGATCACCAGAACAGAATGCACATGACACATTGGCAGTATGCATTGACTTAGTTTTATTTACATGTTGAAATTTATTTACATTATGAGATTTGGAATCGAGGAATTCGATAGCACGATACCGTTTGGTTATGAAATGTTCGAATTGTTTGTATGTGGGTAGTTCATCTGAAGAATTACAATCAGTAGCACTGAACTCCCACTGCCTCCTCGACTCTGGATCTAACTTTAATGACAAAATGTGAACCAAAATTATGTCCCAGCTAGTTACATTAACACCGATGTTAGACAGTGCAGCTAAACAATCGTTGGTGGTATCCATCAACTCTTTCAAACTGCTAGCTGACTCATATAAGATGTTCTTTTGACTTAATAAACGCTTCAAAAGGTGATGACTAATATACCGTTTGTTATCAAATCTATCCTCTAACAACTTCCAACATCGCGAATAGTTACTGTCAGTAGTCGGAATATTTGACAACAATTGTTCCGCTTCACCTTTGACATATCCCTTTAAATACAGTAGCTTTTGAACGTTATCAAGATCCTGGTTAGTGTGAATTAATGAAGTGAATAAATCTCTAAAAGTACACCATTCCGAATATTTGCCAGTGAACGTTGGTATGTTCATTTTAGGTAACTTAACATTACATTTAGAACTTTTGTTACAACTACTAGAATTATTTACATTGTGGGGAGCTTCTTCTAATTTAGGACTTAATAAACTATACATACTTTTTAGCTCCATTTTATATTCAAAATATATTTCTTGTGCCTGCTCATAATATTCCTCTTTGAAATATTTTGTTTTAACTTGGCTAATCTGAGCTGGTGTTATAACATGCATTAAGTTCCTGTGGCCCAGTACAAACTCTGACCACATTTGCTCTAAGAGCTCAAGTCTACCTTCAATATACAATACTGTAAGTCTCTCTTTGGGACATTTCTTAAAGTTAGCTTTAGCCCTTACCAAGATGTTAAATTGGCTTTCCTGACTGTTAATTAAAGATTCCATAGTTACAGTACAAGAAAAACTAACAAAAGAAATTAAATCAAACACAAGTTATAGCTATACAAATTTTCAAAAAATTCTCTAAGTCCAAATTTTCAAATTATTCTAAGTTCCAAACTGAGTGAAATTTTCTAAGTTTTTGAACTTAATAAATCGCACCAAAATCGGGCATAGGTTCCCCGTACCTTCGTTTTTTCGAGAAAACTAGGCTAAGTCCTAAACTACAGCTAAAATTACAAAGTTAAAATCTTCTATACATTTAAAGTTCAAATTGTTCTGGCAAATCTTCAAGCACGCGAAATTCACTATCACTCACACTATTTTCAAAAGTTAAAACTTCAGTAGAAATAAAGCTCAAATTTGTTCAGCAACTCACGACCTCGAAGCGATGATTCCAATAGTAGCCACATCAAACTTATGGCACCACCTCTGCTTGCCGCCAAAATGCAGAAACTCCACACCGCAGTCAAACTGGACTGCAACCTCCTTCTCTCTTCCTTCAGCGTCACGTCGCTGAGTAGCTGTCACTTGGTACAGCTACCAAACTTTTCCGTCGCGTTTGCAATAGCGGTCCACTATCCGCGACGGTTGGTTCCAAATTCAAAAATCCGAACTCGAAGACCAATGAATGAAACACTGGTCGTCTTGTGTTCTGGGTATAAGTTTTTTTATTTCAAAATTCCTTCTAGCTATATACACTTTGGAAAACAAAACGCTTGCGAGATTCAAACGCGTCCCACAAGATTCGATGGTAATTCCATCTATTGACAAAAATATAAAATACAAAGACAAGTGGACTGTACAAATATATTGCCGATTCCTTAATTGTTAAATAGGTACTCAATCAACCAATTATTTGAAGGAATAACGTAATCTTCGTTCGTTATACTGTACACCTGCGATTAAAAGATTAATATTTTACATTTTTGAATATTTCATGCAATAATGGACGGCGCCCTCAGATAAATCCTTGCAATACGCTTCCCCGTTGAATCAGATTTTAAAAAGTATTTTTACGGGATGTCTGTATAGACAGACATATAAATATTTATTAACCTTACGTAGGTATAAACTAAGAAAAGCTATCTTGATTTTGATCTCTATGAGCTCTTGTTCGATATTGAGCGGCAGTAATTTAGATTTTTGTTTAATTTACCTGTGTTAGCGCCAAAAACAAGCGGTTTTTATTGTTTTTTTAAACTAGACGGGATCCTAAAAATGTCGGGATCTCGCGCTATTGATATTTGCGAAGTCCATTCGATTGCATGTCCTAGTAGAAACAGATAAACAAATATTTTATTTGAATCTGAAAAAAGTAAGTTTATTTCTTCTACAAAAAAGTATGGTTGACATAAAAAGAATTTAATAACATTGAATAACTTATTTAACCCATTTACGCCCTCCGGCCCCAAATGAGGACGCCATATAAATGATTTTTAATTTTAAAATTAATTATTTTTTTGCATTTAACAAAGCTAATTTGTACAGCATAATAGTGCACCTCAATATTAAAAAATAGAACTTATCGTTCACAAGCATATTATTGAGATTTTTTTAACTGTTTTGTGGGACTTATTTTTTTGGAGTTATCAGCAAAACTAAATATTTTATAATTTATTTATTTAACTTACGATTACAGTTTTTTCGTTTATAAATATTAGTTCATATTATGTTCTTTATATATTACGCATAATAATCAATATTTTATAGTATTTTGGTGCTTATATTTTGCTATTTATAGCGGTGTCCCCAATTGGGGCCAATGGGCACATAAGCTCTAATATTTTCGTATTTTAAAAAAAAGTGAATTTCATGTAAAAAAAAGACGTGAACGACATTCGGCGTTGTCAATGCATACCACGAGATTCAAGAAGCTGGGGAGGCTGAGTTAGGTGAAGAAAATTATGAAACGGAGGTAGATTTAGTGATGCTGCTTCCTGAACCAAGGGACTTTATCGAGAAGGAAGAAGGGCATGATGACAACATCCAAAGAAGTGAAATGCCCTGAAAGGGTCCTACCGGGTAACATATAATTGATTGTTCGAAGAGATGAAATTGGAGTGACAGTAATGAGGAGCGTCCAGCATCCAAGAGACAATCTTCAGGCGTCAATCGACAAACCATGTTTGGTGAAACTGTGAACCTACGACGAAGATGACTATGATTCTTCACTATTACTTATGTATAACCGACTTCTAGTTGTCTATTGAAAAAATGAATACATTCTTATCTTGACTGGATATCATGTACTGCCTTCGGAGTACAGATTTGAAACAGTCAAGTCTGTCAACAAAATATTTTTTTGTTCGATGGCTTGAGTGCGCACTATGGGATCAAATTCTGGTGGTCCTCTCTGGGAAACATGCTGGATTTGACAGTTTCCAATAAATGAGGTGTTCTTTCCTGGCCAATGATAAAAAGGTAGATAAATTCCAGTTTCGACACTATATTGCCCATCATTATTTACGGTTCAAAAACTCCCAAAATCATTGCACAACCAAAATTTGCTGAATGATGGTGTAGGATACTATATCTAAAAGCTGTCTTAACAGCTGCGATGTGTAGTGTACCATAAAAAACACGTTGGCAACATAAACATGTTTGAAAATACTGTGCGTCGAATTCCTATATTTTTCTATACTACATGCGCCCATTGGCCCCATTTGAGGACGGCTTTTTTTTAGATATATAATATACATATATTTTTATTTTTTTCATATTTTCGTGTTCTTTATGCTTGTTTCCAGCTATTCACAATAAAAAATATGTATATTTACCACTGGGTTTGATTTGGGCGTAAATGGGTTAACACTGACGTCCATAATTGGACATGTGTTGACCAACACATTTATGAGGTCCAATAATAGACGGGATACACACAAAACTGCGTGATGCAATTGAGAGAGTGCGTCACAAATAGGTCCGTGCAACACGAGCATTATAATGGTTATTTAAGTTTTTTTCCTAACTGACTACGATGATGTAAATTTAATTTTTTTATGAACTTAAGCTTGTTCTAATATTTAGAAAAACTAAAAAAGTTCAAATGCTTTTTCTAAATATGACTACGATGATGGCTTGGAGTAGCCTGAACATCATCACCGGACTTACGTGAGAGCGGATGGCTCTCACCCATACAGGTTGCTTCCAATAGAGAAAAGAATATAATTTGATAAAAATTTTACCCTCATGAAATTGTTGTAGTTGCTACGCGACAATTCTGCACGCCTAATCCGTTTAATTGAGCAAATCTGTTATCGAGAGTTGTGTGATACTCAAACAATACACCAATCAACGAGATTTAAAAACTGAGTCGGAATTTGACGTATTCGGGGAATATCAATAGATTGATTCGATGTGGATATAAGTGTAGGTTTACTGATGTTTTATTGTATAAGCTGCTGCACAGCTGAAATTGTAAGGGCGGTTATAGTAAGTTTCTGTAAGTCATGTACTCGATAGGACCTGTAATTGTAACTAGAGAGTAGGTAGGAAGGTAGGTTTTAGAAAGGTAACTAACCTACTGTAATATTATTGTAAATTAAATAGTTGAGTATTGAGTTACATAGTATAAATAAAAATCAACTACTTTTTCAAGAAGCAAATTAAAAATATCAACTGGTGGTTAAACATTTAGATTCATCTTAGCGCTTATTTTATAAGCTAAGTTATTATTCTTGTGAAATAAAGATAAAATGTACAAAAAAAACATACTGAATTATTCCTTTACCTACTTAATCAATAACCTGTCTAATAGTCTGATTGATATTGATGCCTAACCTGCACGTAACATTTTTTTTATAAAGTGGTTGGCTGTTGATATCCGTCTTGTTGAAAAATAATATTTCAGTTTAATACATCTGCCAAAGTTCATAAAATATCAAACCAAACATCTTCATAGGGAAGAAAAGTATGACATGCTTTGAGGGAAGATGTTAACTTGCGAGATTGTAAACAATAACAATACAAACGTCGTCAGGCGAAGTAACGCCATCTAGCTAGACGTAAGATAATGTATGGAAACTGATATTAACGCCATCTATGAATGTATCATGAAAATAGTCATCATTAGTTTGCAGCGCGATGCCGCCGGGCCGCGCCGTGCCATCTGTAGTGCCGCCAGTGCCCGCGCCGCGGCGCTACGTGTCTCATGGCTAAATATGGAACTTAATTTTAAGTTGTTTTTGGACTTACCGTTCCGGCTCATAGTCTCACTTGCATAAGAATTTGACAGTACACAACCCTGTTTATGCAATAAATATTTGAAAAATCAAAGTTTTATAAAGTTTTAGTAAAGTTTGTTAAAATTAGTTTTTATTTTGAATTTGTAAATTGCGAAAGTGATAAGTGACGGCCGGTCACATGTGCGCACTGTGTCACTCAGGGTTCCGGGCCGTGATTGGCGCCCTCAGCGACGTCGGTGTAGCAGCACGCGCGCTGATTGGCTGCGCGCGGTCGGTAAGGAGCGCGCACGTGACAGTCGAAGGCCATAAGTAGCGCGCGCTGCCAGATAGATGGCGCTAGCCGTAATAATGTTAAGTACGCAGTTTAAAGTACGAGTTGATGGCTTTTCACCGAAAGATTACCCGATATGCGGGAATTTTCAAGACGGTTAATTCATGGATAAGAAACGTGAAAAAAACAATGGTTAATGACAATGATACACACGTTTAATTTCGATTGAAGCGGTTCTTTCTGGTCATATACAAAGAAGTGTTAAAATAAGGTGATTATGAATAAATCAGGAAAACATAAAAAAATACAACGTTATAACCTGATTTTTGGACGTTTATTGGAATAAACGTCCAAAAATCAGGTCTTAAAAATAACTTAAGATTAGTAACTACGCGCAAACAATGACTGAATTCGTACACAACAATATTTCTAATACAAATAAGTTACTCTCCCAATATATTAAATGTTTGTTGGGGTAATCAGTGCTTGGCGCCTGGCCCGCGCCGCCTGCTGCAGCGGCCTTCGACGACGAATTAGATAAACAGGTTAATTACACTTCATTGTGCCTACTTAGTACGGCGCACAGTGTTTCGACTAGAAAAGCCTGCTGGACAAAATTATGTTCGGTGATTTTAGCTTTTACTAATTGTTTTATTAATGTTATAAACATTTTATGTTATTGAACATTGTTGTATTAAAAGGTACCTACTTTTCAAATGAAAATGTTTTTTCATTTGAAACTATTTCTATCTACTAATTTGAACATAGTTATTAATTATAGCCAACTTGATGCTAAATTAAATTGCAGAGGCACTAGTGAAAATACAAACACAAATATACTTAGTCCGCACCATCGGCCTAATGAAATCAAAATATGGAAATAAACTGTTCAACCTGACATGACTAAAGTGAAAAAGTTTAGAATATTATGCTTACCTTTATTAACAGAATCCATTACTAAAAATCACTAAACTTAAAATACTAGTGTCGTAAGTAATTTCGTCAGAAGCGAAGACGAAGGTAATTTTATGAATTACGTCAAAATGTTTCTAAACTTACCCTCATTACCAATAAATCTAATGACAGATTCCAATACATATAATAGGCATATATACTAATGTTTCTTGGGAACGTTAATGTGGTTTTGTCCAGCTGGCTTGCTCTAGACGAAACACTGTGTAGCGACGCGAGACTTACACTCACAATCAATATTTACGAGTTACTTTTCAAATTGGTTTTCGACAACACGAGTAGTATTGATATTTTTAAACGATATAATATAACACACGTGGTGTTACATTTTATGACCACGGAATGTAATCAGTTCTTCTAAAAAGTAGTTAATGGCAAAAAGCAAAATAGAGCTATTTTTCAACAATTGCAAGCAAAAAAATGATATGCTTGACATGGCAGATTAGGAAATTATTTTATTATTTATTTATTACTGAATCACTCATTACCAATTTTCATCGTAGCTTTACCTGGTATATGTAAGACCATTTCACACCTGTATACTCGAAAAGAATTAACCAAATTTTTTACTGCTGATTTTAAAAGTAAAAATTGTTAATTTATAACATTACAATCGATGCGATTAATCGCTTTATGTTATCGCGCGGCTCGACATGCTACGTAAATCGTTTTTGTAGTATGTTTGTGTCATCGGCGAGTCTCCGACGACGGTAATGATGTCATTTCAACTACTAGTTTCGTCAAAGAGCCGTACTTACACAGTGACCGACTATTTTCATTGTGCTCAGTTTTGCGTCAATATTTTTGGAATTTTATCTATTTATACGAAATTGTTTAGGACGGAACCGATATCACATTGGCTAATATTATTCGTGCACAACGATATGTTTTCAGATAGCTTATTGTTTTTTTATCCAATTATGAAAAGTAACTTTGTTTTTTAAATTAAACCCTGTAATCCCACTGCTGGGCAAAGGTCTCCTCCAATCCCGTCCACAGCTGTTTATACAAGGCTTGGGCTTGCCAAGGCCTTACGCCTTCCACTTCAGCGAAAACCGTCTTCAGGTACTCATTGTGAAACGATTATGGCCCATCTCTTCGGTCGTCTTTCATCCTGCACACATGCCCTGCCCACTGCCACTTCAAATTCACAGTCTTTTTGATGGTATTCCTTATTTTGTCAACTAACTTAATACCTACAATACTCCGCTCCATATACGTTTGGCAAACCTTGCGGACGGAGGACTTTTAACTTTCAGTGAGAAACCAAGATTCGGTACCGTATGTTAGGATAGGCAGTATGCAAATGTCGACGAGTTTGCGTCTTAGTGACATCGGAAGGTCTCCCTTCATGTACGCCTTCATGGATCAGAAGCTCATCCAGGCGTTATCTACTCGGAGTATTTCAAAGGCATATATTATGGAATATATCTGGCCCAAAGTAATATTATGCAATAAAAATGCATGAAATTAACATGCGAATCTCATTTCTCATTGGAATATATATTTTTTTGGTTGTTTATTCTTGTTTTTCCATATATTTGACCGCTATTGTGAATAATATAATAAAAATATTGAATCAAAGTTTGTTTAAATATCCTGCGATGTTGTTTACAGCCGTTCACAATCGCACCGCCAGGAAGGCTTACCCCATCGATCTCCGGGAATCGCCAAACTTTCCCTCTTACGCCCTCCGCGCTCGGCGAGGGGCCTCACGCATCCCGACAACAACAGCTGACCTATAAAGGGCTCCGACTCTATCTGATATATTTTTAAGCTTATATGTCTGTAGTCCATCATCACTTCCTTTGTTGATAACTGTTTAGTACGGATTCTGTAGTATTAAGAACTACAATACCTTTTTCTCTGGAATACATGTAGGATTCCAGCGGACGTACAAATCAAGAAAAAATCCAATTTAATTAATTAATTAGACGATGAACATAATTATTCAGAAACTGTAAGAGTCCCGTCCTAAAGTATATATTACAAATGTGTTGTGTTCAATTGAATAAAATTATTTATTGTACAATTTAAAATAAGTGTTCAAAAGACAGTTATCAATAAAAATAAAATACTATTGAACTGAAGTGCACACTCTTCCGGCGAAGTTAGCAGGTGAGGTAACTTTGTACCGCGAGAAAAGACACGTAAAGTGTCTTCAAGTTGTTATTATATTATCGTTCAACACACGAGCAGCCTGTCTCTTTATTGAGAATAATCGTCGTTACACTTATTTTTTGTGTCGTGTTTAAAGTAAACTGGACTAAACCTGCAGTAAAGATTGTCAGAATTATTTCGGCAACAACGGTCAATTTCAATGGGGACAAACCAACTGCCACAATAAGGTTTTAATAAAGTGAAGATCTACCATTTTCTGGTGTTAGTGAGATTTATAAACGTTTAACCAATATTGAACTATAAGCTCATAATTAGGTGTACGGAGGTCAAAGCTTACAACTTGTTAGACACCGAACTGGACTTCCGGTACACTAAATTCCGCACAGCATTTCATTAAGCCCTCGTGAGCTCTTAAAGAATGTGCTCACAAGGCTGAGCCGAAAGTAAACTCGTCGATTTGTTCGGCTCCAACATTTGGAGCTGAAAAAAAAAACAAATCTCACATAAGTTATTTGAACACCGAAAAGTGTTATCTGAACGAGGCTCTAGGTAAACAGCGTAAAGATAATAGCGTCAGACAAAGCGTACGCGGCGACATTCGGCGTCGGCGAGCGCGGACAATGCCGGCGCTCTCAGCCCACGATACATGCACAGATGAACCTGCCCGATAGGCTGATAGTCGTGGGTTCGATTCTCATTCGGGACAAATGTTTGTGTGATGAACATCAGTGTTTGCTTCGTGTCAGTCTCATATCCAGTAGTGCATGCAAGAATAACAGAGTACCTCATCAGTCTGGTCTGTTAGTTATTTTATTTCTAGGTGCAATAAAGTGTTCTATATTTAGCTAATGTATTTAGGTAACCAAAAAAGTATCGAATCTCAAATATGTGATCTGATAAAGAGCAAATGCCGTAGTGTGCAGTGTCCGGCCTGTCGCGCTGCGGTCCCAGTCGGCGGGATGTTTATCTTCCACATTGTGTATTACAATGATATAAAATTCTACAGCTGATTCCGTGTCGACGCCGTCACACGTTGCTGACTGGAAACGTTATCTTATCAAAAACAATCAGGTAAGTATCAAAAACCCGACGTATCTCGGAGATTTAGTTGTTCACCCAAATAAAAGTTAAAATACCTATTATGAGATACGGAATGTAGGTGAGCGTATAACAGATAGCGCGGGCGGTTCACGCCAAACCACAAATCGAGCCAATGTATGTGAAAACATTTCACATTCGCTTCAACAAATTACGAGTATTTTAGTAATTAATTTGGGAATGAACTAAATTGAGCAATGTTAAGAAGATTACATGGAAATTTAAATGGATATTATTTTATCGTGCGTAAATTTGAGATTTTGTACAGTATTACTATAGACCAGTGGCGAAGAGTCCATATAACCCGATTCCCATCGGCTTCCCTTCGAAAAATCGAATCCATGGGCCAACGTCATTTTTATTTGTTAAATTATTCATTTACTTCATTCAAATTCCTAAAATTGACAAAACGCCTCCAAAATTTCATAGGCAATGCAAATAACGCCAAATAGAAGCCGATATAAGCCGGCTTACTTCTTCATACAAAAAAAAATCTCCTGTCCTTTTCATTTCTATGAACTAACGTCATGCTTTGTCTCGTTTTAGCACGCGCAAATGTACTAGGAAATAACTCGATGTCCACCGGGTTGTGATAGAGATAGTTAATTAGAAAACCTACATGTGCAAGCGAGAAAGAACACTCGTGACGTAGATTCCCAAAAACGTTTTTTAATACAATTAATTTATCCCATCAGTGAAAGGCAAAGGCATCTAGCCCGTACAGCCTAGTTCCGAATTACGTTAATCCGTGTGTGCATAATTTTTTTCTGGCTGGTGATTAATTATTATCCGTGGCTTTTTAGTTTTATATCGTGGCTCTGGCCTTGAAAATATTGCTCATTTATGAACACAAATCAAAGAAGACATGGCTCCAGCCGAAATATTTAACAATTTACTGTAGGCTAGGCTGTACGGACTAGATCCCTTTGCCGGTCCTTGATGGAATGAATTAGACAAAAAAATAGTTTTACATATGGCGGATAGTGCGAATTGTTTGTAAACAACTTGTTTTGTTTTGTCGAATTTTATTTGTTGTGTTGCTGAAGTGAGTTGAATTTGTATTGTATGTTGTGGTGTCGTCGTCGTGTAGTTGTTCGTTCGTTAGAAATGGTTATCGAAAGATACTTCGTTCTCAAAAGTAAGTTTTGTAAACAATAAACATGATTAACTATAATTAGATAGAATTTGATAAACGCAAAAATAGATTTTTAAACGTTTCCATACATCAAATTTACGACAAGTATATGTGGATGGCAGGCGCAGGTAAGTTAAATAAAATGTTTTGTTGTTTATGTTTACTTCTTCGTTGGGAATAAAGTTCAGTTTGGAGTAGCACAGGTTTTACTGATATGTGTTAATGACCAATAATATGCTTGCAATGCTTAAACTCGGAATGCAGATTTATAAATAATAACATTTGAACTATAGTACATTAACATCAGTGTATATCGTTCATTATTTTGGTGAGTAGTTTTTATACTCCGGCTTCCCTTCTGAAAATATTCACCCTTCGCCACTGCTATAGACTAGATAAATATTTATAAACTAGTTGTGCCAGCGACTTCGTCTGCTTGGAAAATCAAAACGGAACCCTTCGCGCGCGAGTCCGACTCGCACTTGACCGGTTTTTAACTTTCTTAAAAGCATTTTCTTCATTTATAATATCCCGGTATCTTCAAGCTGGTGCTTGAAAGTTCAGAAAAAGTATGAACTTGGAATTAAAGCAAACTTATTACATCAAGTAAAGAGTAATCAAATCTATGCAAGGAAGTTTTACTTTAAGTATAGTTAATATATTTCTACGTTATAATTTTAGATATATTTCAAATAACTTGCTGGAATCTGGGCAGTTCGATCACACGCGGTTTTCTACATACTTACCACTATACAATTTTGAGATCTCGTACTTCACACTTAATTGGTAGTAACAACTTTGAAATTGAAATGACCTGCGATTAAGATGTCTTCAAACAATGTTTTTTGTCTTAAGTGAATAAAGAAAGCCAAACATACTAGTATTTATGATACGAGTATAAAATCTTGTTCAAAACAAGATGTAATTCCAGAATTCCTCCGTTGATTAATACGTGGCGCCCTTTGGTCGGGGTTCCAGCAGGGCTCTCTTAGGGCCGACTTACACGGACAGCTTCAAGCAGTCCGTCCTGACTGCTCGAAGCTGCCACTGCATAGTAAACTACAGATTCTACGTACACACGTCATGCACGGAACCGCTCGAACTGTAGTGACTGCACCGGGCAGTTAGCAGCACGATGAAATCTCAAGTAGTCGCCAGGCTTAAGCGGTTGACCATGACTGCTCGAGCGGTCCGTGTATGTTGATCAGTGGCTAACTGCTCGAGCGGTCCGTGTATGTTGATCAGTGGCTAACTGCTCGAGCGGTCCGTGTGTGGCGGGCCTTAATACGTGTTCTCGTCCGGTCTCACCGGCACAGGCTTCATGCCTGCTCGTTATTGTTTTCCGTTCAATATTGAATATCCCTCCGATCTGGGTTGTATCTGTTCTATGCATGAGAATCAATACATTTGTATTGTCAGCATACGTGTAGGTATCATTATTTTTAATAGGTATTTATTAAATCATTGTCTTTTATACAATTGGCACCTATCCAATGCCTTTAAATGTTGAATCAATTGAATTATATGTATTACTTATGTGTAATATGTGTTAAAGATAAAAGTGCCAAAAGTACTAAATACATGGAGCACAAACTGTACGTCCGGATTATTTTGTGAATTATTTCACATATGCCATGGAACATCGGAACCAAGGTGTATTTCATACGAGTTTGATATACCATCAATAAAAATATAAAGACAGGCAGCCACCAGACGCCCAAGCGAGCAGCGCCGAGGCGCCGCCGGGCGGGCCGTCGCCGTCGCATTGATCCGCTGCACTCGACAAGTGCACCGGAAGCCGATCCAAACATGTATCGCACAATTCGTGAACAAACTTCGTGCCGCCGTCATAATAGCGATCTATACAGCACGGATTATATACGTACTGGGGCGCGCAACGCGTAGGCCACCCGACACTTAACTCAAATTTTATTCTACTATTTTGTACATAATTATCTATCCCTACCATGCATGGTAGGGATGCGTGCACGCATTACATAAAAATTTCTGTAAATAAAATTGAATGGTTGCTTTTTAAGATAGATTAATGTGTATTTATAGTTAACTATTACTATTATTGCTATTATCTTCTATATTCTTTCACTATTACGAGTTTCGTTATTCATGTGACGCCGTTTATGTCACAAACATAAAAGGGTTAAATATGCGTTATGAAATTTAGGTAGCCAGTTTAAAATAAAACAGAGCCTGAATTATTCATGATTTCAAAATATTGAATACCCAAAACTGTTAATATCTAAATAAGTAGTCACTTTTTAGTGGTGGTAATGCCAGTAGGTAACTCGAATCGCATTGTCCGTTGAACCGTGCGAGGCGCACCGCCGCAGACCGGCCGGCGCCGGCCGCGCTCAATATAATCCACTTACGGCTAATTGGTCACACTCAACTGCCATGGGACATCCTCCAATTCATCCACTATAACTTCGCCTAAAACGAACGTCTTAATTGCAGATTCTGAATCAAATAAACACAACATTTCCTGAATTATGTCCTCATCGTCAAAAGGCGTCGTGTTATTTATGTATTCTGAACTTACTCGCGAAACAAATCAAGCTTCGATCTAGAAAGTGCAAGGACGGGCGCGTTGCATAAGAATCCGATTAATGTGCATTTGTAAGTCGTGTTTTACATATCGATTCCACGGGCTGCGGAGACCAATGAATACTCGATTAGTTAGCGCGTGTTTTCGTTCGTTTCCGGAATGCGGAATCAAATAAAACTTAGTTATGGAGCGTGACGTGTGCGCTCTCGGGGCACCCTACTCGCTTCTACTCTAATGGGGTAAGCACTATATTATATAATTGGGCTATTTTAAATTTGTGATTTGTCGTCCAATTTGACAAATGTGATCATAACAGCGAGTCTATTGTGCCAGATGTATATTTTCTAAATTATCATACCTATTATGTATTGTTGATTTTGTAAAAGAATGTTCAATAGTAATTTTAGCCTTTTGTGAACAACAAAATTCCGAAAACTTCCCACATCCGTTCTAGTTTTATCCACTCCGTTTTAGAATGTGTGTGGTACGAGGCATACAATGTACGATATGAGGAGGCGCGTTATAAAGAGCAACAAAACGCGTAACATAAAACAGGCGGCCGTAGCTCATCGCTATCTCGCCGCCGCCGTGCGCTGCGCCTTCTCCTGAAACTATGCTTTACACACTCTCTTAACCGGTGAGAAGTAACGACGGCGTCCGATAGCCTTTAACATAAAGAAGTCTGGCTTTTTCAGGATATTGGGCATAAGACGTGTAAAAAAGGGAAGTAAAATCTACAAAAACAACAAAATTTGCCATATTATTAGACTCAAACAGTCTCCACGGTGAGGTTTCAAGAAGTAGGTTTTGTCTAGTGGCAACAAATAGTCAAATACAACTCTTTATATGAGATACTACTGAAGTAAGTACATTTTATGGTCACCATAATAAAAAATAAAAAAAGTAACACATTTTTCAAGATCTATCATTAACTCAGGGCCGAGCTGCGTACAGCTTAAGGAATGGTTTCGGTGGTAGCCCGCGACCCAGTTTCGGGTTGCCGCGCGCGTCCGCCGCCGCGTCGCGTGGGCGGCCGCCCGCCCGCCGCCCGCCCGCCCTGGCCGCGCTATTATGTCTTCAAGCAATCCTACCCACATTGCCTTACTACGGCGATACGGTTAGGCGTAGGCTTTTCATTCGCGACCTCACAATACCATGCTTTTGCTTATTTAGTTATAAGTAGAGTATTTTAACGTATTTATAAACAACATGCGCTACGGTACCTAAGATTATTGTTTAGAATTCAAATCCTAATTGTGTAATTTTATTAGTATTCGGTTGTTTTTGTTCTATCAATTCTGATTGTTTCCTCATATTTTATTACGTAGTTTCATTTGACATCAAGTTCAATGGTCAACAGATAAAATTTGTGTTCACTTGAATCTTTGTGATATTATATTTGCAGTTATATAGTATCTTTTAGCATAATTAACTTAAAGGCCGTAAGGGTCATTATCTATAATGTGTGTCATCTATTGTATTCAATATTATTCTTACGCGTGAAGATGTTTATCGTTTAAAAACGTATTATTGAAAGCAATTGAAGTTGGTGAGATAAACGAAACCATAACTCTGTTAACTTTCAGAATTGAAGCGACCATTTCCAAATATTTCAAGCTATTACAAAAAAAATAGCACAGCATCGTCAGGCAGCCGGTTCATATAGGAACGCGCCGGAGGCATTTGGGAGTCATAAATAAGCGCCGGGGAAATCCCGACAAATTGCAACATCGGCAGTCCGCGACGTGCGCTATGGTGGAAATACAGATAAGACATGACTGAGGAGTAGTGGCGATGATGATATTGATGTTATAGAGACGATTTGCCCTGACCCAAGCCATCGAAAACGCGGTGATGGAATGTTGTGGATTGGTGAGTCTATACATCAAGACTTCGCGCGCGTAATACGATCGAAACTGCGTACCGCAGCCCAAATGGCGTTTCCTTCTTGCCTTACTTCGATGATGGCTTGGAGTATCCTCGTAATCATCGTCGCCGGACTTGCGAGAGCGGATGGCTCTTATCCCTAAATATCTAAGCGACGAAGAGTAATATACAGAACTGGATAACAATACTCCCTAAGCACCTACAAGGTAGATTTATATACGGGTCGGTTTGGCTGCGGAATATTTAAGTTGCCATAACATTAGTGCAGGCTGCGCCCGCCAAGGGAATGATTGCCCTTACTGCTCTTACGTGCGATGGATGGGTCATTATTTTTGACATACTACTTCAAATGTTAGCACAGAAGAATAAATTAATGTTTAAGCAGTTTCATAAAGTAAACGTACACTACAAAAACCAAAGGCAGTGAAAGTTATTCGTGTAATGCTGTGTAATAGTCTAATGTGGTATGTGCAGGTACTATGAGCAGTGTCAGCTGGCTCAGTAATCACTTGCTTTGCTCGCTGCATAGTCCATATCCCGGACATTTCTTTGCTTCGCTTCAGAAATATTGAATTATAGTCATGTAGCTGCAACACAAGATGAGACATTGCGCGTTTCACAATATTACCGTACCGTACTTTAGATTTAGTTTTATATTTTTTTACCCTTTTCCTTCACATTGTCTCTAAATTGGGCTTAAAAAGTATTACCTTAAAAAATTATAAATAATAACAAATTAAGTTTTTTAGTTAAACTTCACTCTTTCTTAGACTCCTCTTAAAAAACTCTATCATTTTCCTTTCAAATACGCTATCCGTAGTCACTCTACTCCAGGAATAATTAGGAAGACTTCAATCACATAGACGGACAAGTCGTAATCACATTTTCATCTCATACTGAAATACCTACGAGCTTCCAATAGATATTTAACATCGATCGTTATCTAGCGAATATCTTATCATAACCGTAGGCTTCCGTATGTATATTGATGATGTTATTCGGCGCTTTTGTTCCGGCAGCGCGCGCGCCGTGACTGGCGTTTCTTCTGACTATTAATCAGGGTTCAGATAAATTAAAATAACGTTATTAATTGCAAACATTTCTTTACACATTTTTTATTCAAAGACAAAACAGGAGTAAATAACGTTTCATTTTCCAAATCATGTTAACCAAGTAGGTGCCTAGGACTCATGGATTCTCAGTGACGGATTTTCTAAGTTCCTAAATGCATTGCGTACTCTCCAACTTGAAGTGTAAAATTTGCTGTAAATAAATTGTTTGTATCTATCCAATGAAACAAAATTGAATAATAGATATTAAATGTAACACTTAAAATAGTCCAGAATACACCAAAAATATAGTATGTCGTAAACAAGCGGAAACGCTGAGTAGTCGAAAAGGTATCCTCGCCTTGCTTGTTCAAATTGGTAAATAAGCCAGGAGCGAGAGGATCCCGGCGGCGCGAGCCGGAGCCCGCTAGCGCCATTACGCTAACACACGGCAAATGGGGCGCTTCCGGCGCTAGCACGCTGCGCCCGCGCCGCCACGCGCAGCGCAGCTGATCCTTGTACGTAATAACCAGTACATTAAAACTATATAATATGGGTTTACACGAGTTAAATAGATATAAGTCGTAGGAATAATAGTTGTAGTAAATACGTCGTAGTAATGGTCGCTTGCGGACCATAATTGGTGCAATCCATTCAGATTCTCGGGCATTATTATTGGCTATGTATTTACTACCTTGAGTTTTGGTGTCGCGTGAAGAGTATTTTGAATTACGAGTATAATCTCTATAATGTCACAATATAAAGCTTACGAGTATTACTTATTCTTGTGAAACGTTTCATTAACATTAGTGATGTCAATTTCATATGAGCATAGGTATGTAATGAGAACATAATATCTGCTTGTGAGTATGTTGCGGACTCTTAGTACCCGAAGTAAGCCGCGCTGTTTGTTTAGATTCGCGCCTCGGGAGTGTGAGCGGCGTATTGACATAGATCACGTATCATATCGCCTCCACCTGAACGGTTTGGATGACCTGAACGTAGATCAACATTTTGAAAGCAAAGCAAAGGGTGTTGAACTAGGTCATGTACTCTATTTGCGGCTCTACTAAGTACTTAGTAGAGCCAAGCAGGGATGTACTCAAAATATTACACATATTTTATACTTAAGAAAATGAACGTTAGTCACATTATAAATGTTCAGGTATTGAACAGCACACAATAAAACGTTAGTTCGGATAAAAAAACGACACAAGAAAAGATAGATTTATGTGTACAGTTTCATGAACAAAGAGAAAAACCACTGACAAGGAGACGAGGAAAAATAGAGGAGAAAATGGCGATGCGGAACTCGACGGCGAATAATCCATCCGGAACATGTGTCAAAATGATACCCGACATACCTGTACGATTGTTGACACAAGATTTAATGACGATGATAAGAATGTTTGTAATGCCTTTTGGTATGTGCAGTTTTCAAGGTAATGGCACTTACTACAAAGTAAACACAAAGTTGAACGTGGATTCGATCAGGTTACAGTGTAGTGTTTTTTTTCACGCCATAGGCAAATAACGTAATCTGTTATTAAGCTATTGCATAGCTTTTATCGCGGGCTTTGAGCGCGGCGACCGAACCAAGAAATTCCGTAACGAAAAAAACCTCATAATCGTCTAACGTCGTTTCAGTTCGGTAGGCTTCGGCACGGTGTTTGTGTGCGTGCGGTTAGACGTATTGTACGACTCTAAGAAACTCGCACGAATCGAGACGAGCTGCTCCGAAATCAGACGATGATATGCAATAGCTATACCGCGGCAGTCCCCGAGTGCCACACTTCTTTTTTTTTCACGCCAAAGGCAAATTACGTAGTCTGTTATTTTTATTTGGAACGCAATTTAGAGGTAGATACTAGGCGACGCATTATTTTCGTTGAAGCAATCGATAAATACACGTGCAATCTCCCGGAGTCGCTGGTCATGGGCCGGCGTCACGCCACCGCGGCCGCTGACCAGCTGACCCAGTGTACGCTCGCCCCAAGCGCGCTTCGCCTCTCTTAGGCTGGACGCATACATGCAGTATTGTGGTCAATATGACAAATTATTAACAAGTTTGACTGGCTAGGAACAGTGGTTAGTGGCTCTAGCTGGCGGTTCCAAGAGCCATCGGTTCGATTCCCACTCGGGACAAATATTTTTGTGATGAACATCGGTGTTTGTTCCGTGTCTGGGTGTGATTATGTATTTAAGTTTGTATTAGTTTGGGGTCAGATGTGTGTAGAAATCCCCAGATATTTTTTTTTAAGTTACTTTCTGAACTTTGTGTGGTCAATTATCGCGCAAAACAGAATTATTTAAATCGGTCCCGGAATTTTGGAGCGAAACACGACAAGTAGACTTTCTTTTGCATTTATAATATCCATTAGTAAAGAAAAAAAATAAATAAAAGAATAATAATTATTGCATATGTATGGTATTGATTAATACTTCA
Source organism: Maruca vitrata (assembly GCA_039566165.1). Taxonomy (NCBI): domain Eukaryota; kingdom Metazoa; phylum Arthropoda; class Insecta; order Lepidoptera; family Crambidae; genus Maruca; species Maruca vitrata. The sequence goes on along the minus strand of CM076911.1, from coordinate 19,478,145 downwards.
AAAAATATGTTAATTCCTACACAGATAATTATTATTTTTTTAATTAGCATTGTCTAAATATACGTTTAGAATAGCAATACACGCGAGTTTTATTTCAATTATTTTTTAATTTAAACTTATTCGGGCTTGAAATGGAGGTTGGTTTTTAATGTTTTGATCCTTTTTATTGGCATTTTTGATGAGTCAATAAGTAATATTGGGCGTGTGTGGCCCTCCTTATACGGGTCGGCCGCGGTGCGACGCCGGCTGTGATGCCCGCGCCTATCACGAGCGCCGGTCATTCGAACTATTACACTCTTTCATGATAATTGAACGCTGATTAAACGAATGTAAATACGCCCGAAAGTAGGAACAAGCGTCTGTGTTTATCTCGCAGTTGAGGCCTTGGCTTGTCACTAGTGTGCCGAATGACTGTGAATATTATTTAGTTAAATTTTCTAAAAATGTACATATTTTTTACAAATTACAGTCTAATATTTTTATAATGTTTTTGTGCACATTATTTTTATCTAATAATACAACAGTAATTATTAAGTGTAATTTACTAGTAGTATTAAGTTAGATTGTTAAACACAATCGAACAATCCACATAATATACAAATTAGTCCTCGGCCTTGTATTTATTTTGCACGAAGCAAATATTTGCTGCCGTCACATAAATACGACGATATGTTTTTTTTTAATGTTTTAATTTACGTGACAATCGTAGAAAGTGTTGATAATTTTAAACCATTTGTTGACATGAAACTAACATTGCATGTTTAAAGTCATTACTTAAGTAATTTTGGTATACATTTGTGACATCAGTCGTAATCAGGACTGTGTTTGGTTCCTTATTCCTGCTAATCAAACCTTTTTCGTAAATATATTTAAATGTAAACAAAGTTTTGAATAGGCCCAATGTTTCGAGCTTTTTATAAGGCTCGTGGTCACCAAAGGACTAAAGATGACTGTTTATCAAAAAAGTTCAATCACTAAAGCTTTTTTGTACAGTCCGGTTCGCGCACACAGAACTCATAACATCCTTTGGCCTTGCAAATGGTTGTTGTTATAGTCCTGGGATATTATAGTTCTCATGATAGGACACCAAATAGTTTTATTTGGAAAGTAAAGTGTTAACGCAAGTAGTTTTCCAAGGGGAAGAACCATTACTACTGCACCATATTATAAAAACTTTTATATTCTCTTTACCTACTTGGTGTAACCGTAAGGGTGGGCCGTCCCAATTCGTGCGGGACGGCACAAACCCTTATAAAGCAGCACGTAAAATGCCTAATAAAGGATTTATGAGTGCCTCGCAAAGCAACGTCTATGAGCAAAGTGGCTTGGCTATGTCAACCTCCTAACTTTTAAAACTAAACAATAGCCTAAATCAATACTTATGAAATTAGATAGTTATACGTACCTAATAATGAATTCAAACCTAATAATTATAAGATAGTTGTTTGTTTTCTTGTGAGTTCGTGAATCAATTATACATTCAGACGATGATCGAAACGAAAACTGAGTGATAGTGACTAATAATAATAAAAGTGTTATCAAAAACTAAATCCCTCCAAAACAACAATAAACATAATAAACGACAATAACTTACATGACGGACACATTATTTCTTTTTAAATGATTACCATCAAAAGTTCTTCATCCAAATATATGGCGGTCACTTTGAACGAAAAGTTGTAATATTTGAAAACGTAGATGCAAATATATAGTTTCGTGCGTGATAAGGCGGTTAGCGCGTCGCCGCTGATTAATGTGGGTCAGCGTGAGGCCGCTTCATAACTCTACCTTTGAAATGAATGAAAAACATATATAACACAAGTTAAAAAATCACTAAATTTATTAAACTTTAAGGCTCTGCTTCATGGACGCTAACTGCCCCAAGGAAACCTATAAGGGAAGTTAGCATCTATCCGGACGGACCGGACTATACCAATCTAAAAATATATACGGAATAGTTCTTTTGATATCGTCGTACATATTTATAATGTTACCAGTAGTAATAAAGGAATATTTAAGTGAAACGAAGCGTGCCCGCGGCCGCAGTGGCCTACTAAACGCCTCCATTGTCATTCCGCACAAACGCGGAGCGAATTAGATAACGCTCCATTTGCATTTCAGATCGCCCCGGCCCGCGCCCGGCGATATTTAGTAGCTTCGATATTCTAATGTAAACACACAGCCTATTGCATCATGTTTATTTGCATTCTAGAGAAACAGCAGTTCAAATGTAACATATTTTGGAACGTTACTTTTAGTCCATCTCTTATCAAATATATCGACGGTCCCTACGTATAAAGCGACATGTCAAAAACATAGTTTTACAGGAGAGCGTAATAAAGGTTCAAATCTCTCTACAAATTACGGTATGAACAATTTTAATAATATTTTTTCTCCAAAGTTTTATTAGTTTGAGGAAGTTTGTAACGGTATTGGTACATATTTAATTTTTATCGATTTTCTTGATAAAACTGATAAAACTGATAAAACAAAGCCTCTATGCTTAATATGGAGTCCCGAAGACGGCTACATCTTGCTACTCTGTTGTTCGAGATTGTGGCGCGAGAAAGTCCAGAATACCTGTATGAAAAGCTGAAATTTTCTACTTTCCATTCAGGCGCGCCTAGATCTACGCGAGCACCCTTAGCTTGTCACGTGCATAGGACAGTGGGTTTTACGGGCAGTTTCCGCTACCAGGCCACTAAATGTTGGAATAACATACCTCCACCAGTAAGAGCCGCTAAATCCAAATTCGCTTTTAAAAAACTTTTTAAGGCTATATTACTGGAATGGCAAAATACGAACACTGTATGACTTTGTGGCGGTAGGCGTGATAATAATAATTGTGTTTTAATTACTGTTTATTTTTTTTTTTTTCTCATATTGACATTCTATTAAATTAATAAAATCGGACATAAACATATTGACATAGACCAATTATATTTAAATTTATTATTAGTATTATTATTATTTTATATGCAATCAAGTGTACTAATCTTTTGTATTTTATATTCCCTCATTATTGTATAAATATGTAATGGTATGATATCACGATCGCTAGGCTTTTAAGACCGACTGCGCTTGACCTCTCATGGCTATAGCTGAAAATCAGCGGTTTGCCCCTGGTAAACCTGACGCTGAGCTATTGCCATTTTGTATCACAGCGACACACACGGATGTTGGCATTTGTGGTAGGTAGACTTAGTTTAAATTTTCTTTGTAGTTTCTGTTTTTAATTTGGTTTAGTATTAATTTTTGCTTGTAGTTTGTGTTTTCTTTTTTATTTGGTTTAGTTTTAATTTTGTTTGTATTTTCTGTTTTTTTATTTCTTTTATTTTACTATTTGTTTTTTTAATTTCCGATATTGTATGTATGTGTGTCTCTTGATACAAATAAATTATTAAAAAAAAAAAAAAAAAAAAAAAAAAAAAACTGACAGTTGACCGTTTCTACATTGTTATCAAAATGAAAAAATACAAGACATATCTAAGATACCTGTATATACTTGGGTAATACCAACTCAATAAATTAAATTATTTTTCAAGTCAATGTTTAATGAAAATACAAATTACTGTCACTATTTTCAAAACCATACCTTAAAAATCTTTAGATAACTATCTTTAAGTATAAACTGTACATTAATGGAGACATGTCTGTTTTTACGTTGCTAGTGTTTAATACGGCACAAGTATAGAGCCAAACGTAAAAAAAGACAAGTCCATAATAAAATTATTACTGAGACACCGGTTTATAAATAAAATCTTATTTTAGTGTCAGTATTAATTAATTATTTAAAGTACAAGTATTTATATTAAATAGTTATTTATTTTAAGTGACAATCATCTAAATAATCAACTTTTTTTATATTTATTTGTAGTCTTATCGTAAATCACAGTTCCTCTTATCATTAATAATTACTAAGTAATTTCAGTATGTGTAACAAAAAATAATCACAGCTTTATTCAGACGGAGCGTTGCACACCTTTGTGAACAGTCAGAAAGTGTCTAAAAAGCCACGTCTGGCGGTTCATAGAGGAGTGTTGATCCCGACACTAATGTACGGAAGCGGAAGTTGGGTATGGCAGAAGAAGCACGACAGTAGGATAAACGCAGTAGAGATGCGAGCACTTACAAGTATGCTAGGAGTGAAACTAAAATCTTCATAGAATTAGAAATGAAATAATTAGAGAACGTTGTGGTGTGAAAGAAGATGTAGTGAATAAGGTTGAGAAAGGTATGCTTAGATGGTTTGGTCATGTTGAGAGGATGAATGAGAGACGATTAACGAAAGGGATACATAGAAGAAGCATAAATGGAAATGTCGACAGGAGAAGGCCAAGAAAGACCTTCCATGACCAAATAGGCCAAATTTCGAAGAAGGGTCAAACCAAAAGTACCCATAATCGACAAGCATGCATGAAGAGAATGACGGATGTGAAAGAAGCGAAAGTGGTGTGCCACGATAGTAGTACATGGCAGGAAGTGATCTCTGCCTAACTCTCTAGGAAAAAGGCGTGAATTTATGTATGTATGTATGTATTTATTCAGACTAAAATAAAAAATAAAAATAAAATAATAATAATAATAAAGATGATTACTATTCTTACTATTATTGTCTCATCGTGAACCACAGTTTATCTTATCATTAACAATTATGAAGTAATTTCAGTATATGTAACAAAAAATAATCACAGGTTTATTCTTCGTATTATCTATTAATTGAATTATTATGTTCTAAAACGCACACAATTTTAAAAATAAAGCACATAGACGTAATCAATTTCTAATCTTCTTCATCCTGACCTTCCTCTTCTTTACCATGATTAAGATTCTTATAGAAAATATTATAATTTTTTGGAATAATCATTGTATCACATAAATGTTTTAAGTCTTTGTATTTTACTTCAGTGATAGGAATTGCCTCTTTGTATAATTTCGTATTAGATCTTCCTTCTTCTTTACTCCCCTAGTATTTTTTATGTTATGTTCGCAGTTTAGAGTTCTATAGCTTTCTTCGGAGGCGTTGTATTTAAATTTAACAATGTTTGGATGAGCCCCTTAAATTTTTACTTCTCTTATTTTATTCCAAGAAATTTTATCAGAACTTGTATCTTTTTACCACATTAACACGAATCGACACGTTTTTTGGGGAATCTCCCGTAAATGACGTTATGTTTGACATGACCGCGCTCGCTACATTAGGCGCGCATTTTAAAACCGAGTACAAAAGGATATGTATAGATATCCGCATCTACGACATTGCTTGTTTGTAATCATCACACATGTTCTCTTATACGTTCCTTAAATTGGCAAAAGTATTAATATTTAGTAAAAAAATTATATATGGGCGTATGCGTAAAGATAAATAATTGCGAAAAATGCAATAAAAAAAAACCTCTTTTTTTACATGTCCTTTTATACGTAGGGACCGTCGATATGTATAAGTATATTTGTGTATACCATTGTTAAACTAAAAGAACTTACTTGGGGGTCGGAGCAATGTATGTGATGTAGTGATATTATATATTTTTTTAATAAATAAATAAATAATAAATATCTGGGACATTTCCACACACGGTCACCTGACCCCAAACTAAGCAAAGCTTGTACTATGGGCGTCAGAGACTGATATACATACGTATATATTTTTAGGTACATACTTAAATGCATAATCACACCCAGACACCGAACAAACACCGATGTTCATCACATAAATATTTGTCCCGAGTGGGAATCGAACCCACGACTCTCGGAACCGCCAGCCAGGGTCACTAACCACTGTTCCACCGAGCCAGTCAATAATATCTTCATAAGGACAGGTCCAAAAATGATAACACATGTGATTCTAAAACTCGATTGAAAGACGTCTGCGGGCTTAAGTGCCTACGCCGAAGATTCCCTTACTGAATTGTTTCGTTGGAAAATCAAATATCCACATGAGAAAAGACAACTTCAGGGGGCTTCCGGCGCCGTCTGCGGGCGAAAACTGCAATATTGGTGCATTGTAGCGGGGAAATAGGAACTCTTGTATGTGCCCGCACGGAGCTACGCGGAGGTGACACAGACAACCTGTTTCTGTTGCATTTATAGCGAGATAGGCTTGTTTATTCGAAGTCTTATATTTACGTGGCTGTTCTAACGGGAAATTATTATCAAAACGTAAAAGGCTAAAGAAAAAAATATGTAAGAAATGAATGATAGTGAAGCAATCATTACGCAAATGTAAGTATATCTTTCAGCACTAGTTGTATTGTTTATACATACAAATAATTCATACTACCTTTCAAATTATCGCAGCAAACAGGTTGGAAACTGGATACTTTCTTTTTCATTTCAGTGGCTTACATTCACAAGAAGTGTATGAATTTAGTTCGCTTTGTTTTATTATTAATGTGATGTGATAATTTTGTAGATGGATGTACACACACGCGTCAGCCGGTTCAATTAACATCTCGGCACAGCGACAATGTTACACAACTGTACTCGTCTCGAATGTTATTTACAAATGCCATAATTATTACAAGTATTTTTGTCTATCTATGTACCACTGTACCTGGTCTATTAAGAGTCAACAATTATTTTAGTATGTAAGATTTTAGACTTCGCGTTCCATTACACTAAATATTATATAATTTTGCTACTCCTAATAACGCGTGTAGACCCATAAAGACAAATATTTAATTATTGTAGTATGTTCATTTCTTTAGAAGTATAATGTATGTAATATCAATGTATTGTCTTCTAAGTACTAAATTATTGTTAAACTTAGTACTAGACGTATTTCTATTCACCTATTATTACGTAGTACTAGATCGAAATAAGTAATGTTTAAGCCTACGTTTAAGTTCTTTCCTTTTTTCTTCATTACACTAAAATAAATTTTTGTATTAACAATATTATTTCTCTGAGTATAAGTCAATTATGAGACAATTGCATAGAAATACTTATGTAAGAGCGGTATATGGTATTATTAATAACTGTATGTGATTAGTAATATTTACAAGCCAGTGAAACCAACGAACTACTCAAAATACAGTCAAAAATGACAATGCATAAGCATTCAATACCTCCCATGTTATGGTGTTTATGAATTCGCAAATATGTCATAGCAATACATATGTATCCACTTACCTCTTGGTGAACAAATAACGTGAAAAGATTTTAGTTACCAAACCACATCCGCAAAGATGTCGACACCAAAACCTTGTTCAGCGGGTGACGTGACAAGAAGCTTTCATATGTAGTCGTGCAAAATATCATGAAGTTAAACTCATATTCTGTTTATATCTTGTTTCGCCAGAGACACGCTCTCAGCAAAGATTTAGCGAAACTCTCACGAGAATGGGAAAATTGAGACCTACTCGTAGGCAAGCGTCGGAAAGCGCTCGCGAGATATCGGCAAAGAAAATATGAGTCTTCTCATTCAGTATGATTTTATTAATCGATTACTATTTCTGCGGCAGAGAAATAAAGTTATCAGAATCGACGCGATCTCTTCGAGGAACATACAAATCCATGCCAATTTAAATGGATTGGCGATTTATCTCGGTCAATCTTGTCTTCGCATCAAATAAAGATCAATGTGTAAGATAAAGAGCGTGCTTGCTTCTTAAATCCGACATTTTAATTTAAATGATGAGGAATCAGATTAGATATTTAACTGATGAACATATATTTGAAAGCAGCAATTGATAGGCCGCCAAAAATAAATGAATGAACAAGCGGTTGTTCTAATAGTCGACATTTGTCTTCTGTATCGATAGGTATAGCTGCACTTGTCCGTCAACAGCCTGCACATTAAGGTAATGGGGAGTGTTGCAAAGTGACGTCACTCGGGAACGGACGCCATCAGAGCCGCTGATCGGGGCCCACCGTGGTGCCGCCGCTAGGGCTACACCTTGCGAGAAATAATAATCAGTAAGTAAGTAATTTAAACGTTATATAAAACGTATATTATATAAACTTGTGAACTATGATAACAGATAAGTTTAATCCTTCTACACACGTCACACTCATCAGTCGAACTATTCGTAGGGAACATGATATCCCTACAAGATACTCTCTACAAACAGTATTCCTATTATACAAGTGCATTCTTCAATCCTCGCGTTAACTAAGATGCTCTCAATGTTGGCTGGGACAGGCTTAACTTAAGAAACGTATGGGTTAGTTATATGTTGGAAACTACTGATAATTGAATGGATGGAAGCCACTGATATTGCGAAGCGTGCGCCCTTGGCAGCAGCCCCTGGTGCATCCATCACGGCGCCACGCCCCGCCGCCGGCGCTCACCCGATGCCTCTGGCAAGGTGTCTCCGCCTACGTGCACCCTGCACCACGGCCTGATCACACGCTCTCTTATGCGAAGAGAAGTCACGGCATCTATGTATAATGGTGATAAACGCACTTTCATGCTGTTCTAATTACATTTGCCTTGTCCCAAAAATCGGTCCCTAAATACGAGTACAATCTGACAATACAGCTTAGCTCTTTTATCTAAGCAAAATATGTGAGAGAACAAAAAGATAAAATAAGACCTGAAAAATTCACAAGAGTCATTCCGCGCAACGTTTTCTGAAGGAAGCGAAATAAAAAGGTTAAATGGAAGGCGGATGGTTTACCATCTTTGTACAAGTCGTACTTTAAACGCAGAATCAAATTCATTTCCTTAAGCAGTTAGCTTCTGCGAAGACGCGGAGCTCTTGAGCGGAGAGCTGCTCGTTTTGCCTTTTTATCACGCTTTTCCAGGAAAAATGAGTAAATGAGTAAATGCTACTACCCCCGGGGACAAATACGAGTGATCTGTGAATTTTACCGAAGGGTTTTATGGTGACAACGTAATTACGTATTATTGGCTGATGACGAGACAGTTCTTGAAATAATAGGCAAATAATGTTTTGAGACCGGTTTATTTTATGTTATGAATAAGTATTTACATGTACAAACTTTAAATTTGGAATACCGAAATAACTCGGTTAAACGATTTGGCGAATTTCTATTTGCGACTCATATTGTGTCGCTCAATATACTCTTACATCTAATTTAAGTCTAAGTAAAATTCGATCAACAATGCGCACTAATTGCCGGTCGCCGCAGACCACTAATCCAATCAGATTTAATGGAACGATATCAGTAGAGTAAATTTATTTGCTAAAGCTTCGTGTTGACGTGCATAAATAAACGGAAATTCAATGTCATTATATACGTTTATAGGTATGATGATATGCAGTTCTCGAGAGTATATTACATTTGCATAATATGAAAGGGAAGAGAAGGTGCGGGGCAGATGCAATTTGCGAAGGCACCCTCGGAGTGGCGCGGAACTTTGGCCCGCAGGTGTATTAGGGCCTGACCTTTAGAACTTCCGCTGAGCACAATCGAATTTTGTATTTCATTGCCGGCGTCGCGAGCTGCAAAGGCCAATTAATCTAGTTTCCGCTGCCTGCCGCATCTGAATCTTTTATACCGCAAAATATTTGATGAAAAATTAATCGCTCCAAGCGTCCATGATTGCAGTAATAAACTTATTTCGAGCGTTGATGAAACAACTATACAATTTCATGTTATGTGGGGGTACGGCGCGTACACAGAATATATGGTCCAAGATCCCAGAGCTGCCAGACATCACTTATTTTCTAATGGACAAAATATATACGATTGAGTAGTGTTGGGGTGTACTATCATCATATGACTAGTTGCTACCTTGACCAGACGGCCATTTTTCAGATATCAACCAATCAAGGTACATAGAAACACTGCTCACCTCACTCAAATTCTGATGGCTGATTTTAACATATATTTCACACAATATCATTAAAAATCAGGATTCATTACTACCAGACACATGCGGTCGGCGGTTTTACCTTACAGACGCTTTAAAGCTCTGAAAAAAATTTTACTTTTACTTATTTTCTGATGCTTGATTTTTATATATGTTATTCAAACAACTAAAAAGTGCTCATCTGACCGCAATAATTATAGAATTGTACCTTACAAACTATTTTATTAGAAAAACTTAACTAAATTCAATTTTTAAAAAAAATCTAAAACAGTTGGGTCTGGTGAATGTTTGGCCCCTTGGATCGGTCTGTCCGTTTGCAAAACGCTTTAAAATAGTTGTTTTAATAACATATATAAAAATCAAGCATCACAAAATAAGTAAAATTAAGTAAAAGTAAATTTTTTTTCATAGCTTTAAAGCGTCTGTAAGGTAAAACCGCCGACCGCATGTGTCTGGGAGTAATAAAACCTGATTTTTAATGATATTGTGTAAACTATATGTTAAAATCAGTCATCAGAATTTAAGTGAGGTGAGCAGTGTTTCTATGTACCTTGATTGGTTGATATCTGAAAAATGGCCGTCTGGTCAAGGTAGCAACTAGTCATATGATGATAGTACACCCCACCACTACTCAATCGTATATATTTTGTCCATTAGAAAATAAGTGATGTCTGGCGGCTCTGGGATCTTCCTCTAATAGTTATTAAATAAGGTTTATGTATTAAGAATAATGCAGAACACACATATTTACTCTCGTATTATCAACATTGATGAGGATTATGGGAATAAAATATTAGCAAAAATTGCATACAAAAGCACAACTCAATCAGAATACGTAATGTTCCACGTGAGCTATAATTAAGCTTGAGTGTCAAAGGATCCGCGCGATAGCTCCTCGCCGTGACGCTCTGCATCGGATAATGCGATCTTATTAACTTTGTTAACTCAAAATATCCATTGCAACGTATCCGGTAAAACCAAAATACATTTACTGGCTGTATCGATGAACGGGCTCGATTTGTTCCGCTTTGCAGTGAACTTTGTAATTTAATTAATGGATTCAATGATTTATACCCAAGAATATGTTTTTTTTTAACCACTGTTTAAGACTTAATTTTCTTTTTCATAGCATGGTGTGATTACCTATAATTTTAAGAACAGTTAGCCGTAAGTTAGTGATAGTTATTTAATCTTAAGTTAAAACTACTGTATCTTATGTTGGTAGTCCAATAAATAAATAAATAAATAAGCTGTGAAAAACAGCATGGTATGTAATATTTAACGGTATATTTGAGTTTTAAACAATCCAGCTACTAACAGTAGAGGACATTGCACGTATCAAAGACAGCTTAACTCCAAAAGTCTGTAAAATGGCATGTAGATGACGGCCCTCCGGCGCCCTCTGGCGGGTGCGATGTGATTACGTTTTAATTCATTACGTTAAGCTTTTAGCAAAATGGAACACGTCGCGCGGGAGATCTACGTCCTTAAAACTAACAACTAACTTCTGCCTTCAACTAACAGCCTGGCCTTGGCAATGGTCTGGGCGGTCTGCCTCCTGAGAGGTATCTTAAATAGGTCACAGAATGCCTCCATTTAATCAATCCCCAGTTAACCAATAACTTATTTATAGATGCCAAAAATAACTTAAAATGTAACAAAAATACGCTTTGTATAATTTGTTATATTAATAACAATATATGTATTCACAAAAAAAAAAACACGAATCTAACCTAACTATTCGCTAAATACTGATTGTTCTAGAAATGTCTACTCTACTGAGAAATACATTAAACCCAGCCTCAGCCTGAAGACTATTTGTTTACCAAAGTTTCAGATTTGCTCATATATCTTAGGAGAGATACATTTGAGTAACGACATTTCTGTAAGGACAAAGAGATTTTTTACGACCATAGGCGCCTACCCGATGTAAAGATATATTACAAAAATTCCTTCATCCCTGAGTGACGTTACAAGTAATTGCCAAGTCAGGAAGTGGCGTTGCCTTTGATATGAATTGAGCATTTAATGAGTTGTACGGCGAACCAATGTTGACAGTGCTGCAGTAATTGATTGTGCCACGCGATTCCCACATCAATGCACTCGGTGCACGCACGTCACACACGTTGTTCCTTTTGTTCCCGGCCTAAGCCTAGTTAATCGGAGGAGACACTTCGTATCTATTATCTGTCAACAGAGCGATATGATGTGTTGATAGATAATAGATGCGAAATGTGTTTATATTTTATATGCTGTGGGGTTTATAAATGATCGTCATTTAATGTAGAACAACCAACAGATAACAGTATTTTAGGAAATCGATCCAAAACCGTGACAGATATAGGAACTTCTACACGAACATTAATACAACGTTTTCAAGTGTTACTAAGCAACGTTCGATAGCAAAAATTATTAGTTAAGACCACCAAGCGTTCTCAAAAGTTGAAGAATGTTACCTAACGCGTGTAGATTCTGTTGTTCCACAAAAAGTAAGTGCGGTGTGGATGCACCGGCCACAAATGAGCTGGTTGATGGTAGGTGTCCGGCGGCTGAGGCTGGGCCATCGATCAAAAGACGCCGTCACACGTCACTTCGCTCGCGTCAAAAGCCTTGTCGAGTGCCGCTCCGCCGCGACACGACACTCACTGACACAAACTATAGATAGCGAGTATGCTTCATTTGATATTTTGCATTAAACCGCCACAAATTAGTTTTTAATAATGAGCTTTAACACTATGCAATGTCCTGTTGTCAAGTTTACAAAAAATTTGTTCATTTGTTACATATATATGTTATGATGTATGTATTGAAATAATTACAGCCTAAACGATGTTAACTTCACACGTAAAGCGCAAACGGGTAGTAAGTTATTTAAAAGTATTTATTATTTTATAGTGTTCCATACCAACCAGCATAAATGGGAACCTAATACAATTATGGATGCAGCGATTTCTTATTTAGAAAGGCGAACCCATATCACCATAGTAACTGACGAAATACTCCAGTTCAATCTTTAATAGTGAACACAGTCATAACATTTTAAACTGTTTCAAACGTGTTTCAAAAAGTTTTGTGTTGTCTGTATGACATTAATACAATTTGTTCTCCCAGTCTTACTTACAATAATTTATTTTTTAATAGACCCCGCCGAGTATAATATTATTAGCCCAGTCATAAGTAACACAATTAAGCGCTAAAATCGCATACAAACGGAGAATCAGTGTTTTATTAGGAACTCTACCTGCACTCTATATGCAAACTACGATATGTGTATTATCTATTATTTGCGCGAACAGAATTTCAAATGCGTGCATTTGAAACTAAATTTATTTTACGGATTAAACTCCCTTGTTTTGTTATTATAACCCGACGATATAGAGATCCGACGTTTCGAGACAGACAGACAACTGTCATATTCAGTCTAGCCCGAGACCACGATCGCTGTAAAGAGCGCTTAGGTTTATTTCAAATACGAAATGTGTTTTTTGGAATTATTCAGGTAAGACACAAACTATGCACTGCTCAACTGCTAGTTCATGCGGTATCAAAGCAGACTAAATTTGCCAAAGGTTTAAATTAAAATAAGTAAAATATTCCAACCTACTAATTGTCTTTAGTTTTGTTTAATTTAAAGTTATACTATGTAATAATAAAGTAAATTTTGAAGTACTTTTACCTTTATCATTTTCGTGTTTACTATCGTGCTATAGTGCTTAATGGTTCTAATGAAACTCCCAAGACATTTGAACATCGATTCTATATTTTTCACCTTTCCGTAATCCGGCAGTTATCAAAACCATCGGTCCATGCACATATCTTTACTTACGCGGGTGTGTTATATAGAAATAGGTGTACCAGTACCTGGCTCGAAGTAGCGTTAAAAATAAAACATTACCCTCAGGAAAAACCATTAATGTCCGACAAATATATTTTCTTCTAGAGAATCGGTGTCACTGATCGCAGATCAACACAGAATGAAGAAAACTCCGTCAGAATATAAACAGCTGAAGCCCATTGTGCCGGCATTTGGTCCTCGAGCCAAAGCCGGTCCTGTCTGTCGCATTGGGCCGCGCTCGCGGGAGGGCGCCAATCGATAGCGCCGGATTTGGGCCCGCGGCGAGACACGCGCCTGCTAGCGCCTCAAACAAATTTTTCTCAAACTGTCTTTATTACATGTTCTTGTCCATTTTTTGCATAATAACGATTTTACGAATTAAGCTCAAGTATAAGTTCCATTATGTCCTAATTACTTTAATTTTTATGTTTTCAAAATGGTGTTTACTTTTAAAATAATTAAAAAATACGTAAGGAAACGTGCACATTATTAAATTGTTACTATTAAAGCAGCCCTAGTTTAGATAAACGTGTTTTTAAAATTAAATTAAAGGACAACAAATTTTCAGATTTAAAATGCATGTTTGATGTAAAGGAAACTATAATTATTTCCATTAAATTTAAAAAAATAAAGAAGATTTTTGTAGCCTATTACCCGTAAGTCGCTAAAAACAGGTTTGATGGTGCTACCGAGCCCGTGACGGCGCGGTACCGGCTGCCGCAGTGGAGTAGTAGGGCAAGATTAAAAAAGGGTCGAGACCGCTCCCGCCGCGTCGCGCGCCTAATGCCTGAATGTGCTTTACGTGTTCCGACCGTAACGATCGGCCTATGGCCTGAAAAGCTAGTTATTATCTTATTTTAGGAAACAACTTAAAAGTTTAGGTCTTTACGTTTAATCAATGACCTGCAATTCTACTTATATGCGTATTATTTTGGGAAGCAACACAAGAAGCTACTGATATAGATACCTTGATTACAACAATCTACCGGGATTAGCCAGTCGCTGAAAGATTGACTTAAATGTTCTGTATAAGCGATTTGTGAAATACATTCACTTTAACTACTTATAGGTAACTGGTATAACGTAGTAAAATAGTTTTTATTGATTTTTTTTATGACACAAGTTTCATATTGAAAATTGCTGCTGATGCTAGATGATTAACAAAATAGTCACCAGACGATAACCTCCCATTGATGGCACAAAGCCTGAAGTAAAAGTGATTTTGAAAACTGCGCGCCACTCGCCGCTAGAGGGCGACGGGCGCCCGGCTCGAATGTTCCTGTAGCGATTTAAATAAGGTTTTGCCTTCGGTCAACTTAGTTGGAGTACCAGTAACACATTTAGTAACTACGCTCCGCAAAGTGCAGCAGATCCACTGCACTCCCGTGCATCGGATTACTCCATTTACTGCAACGATGCCGCGGCCGCGGCGGCACGATTAAACCAATATTGCGTTTAATTTATACGCGGCCATCACACGAAACTCCCGCAAAACGTGTTACTACGGCTAACGCGCTAATAGAACTTCCAGCTAATAGATGCGCTTAAATGCTTAATCCAATAGCGAAATTGGGGTCAACCTATTACCTCATGGCAAAATGGAACTGTTATTTCGCGGGCTCGCGATAATTGAAGTATTCTAATATTTACAAAAATGTTTAGGCATTTATTTGAGAGTGGTTTGGTATTATATTTATATAGTATTGAAATACGATAACACACGTAAGTCTTGTCTCCTCGAGAGCGTTGAATACATTTTGCAATTTAAAGTCGACGGCACTCGGAGCCGAGACGCTCTTAGCATAACAATTATTAATGTGCAATTGTTGTTCCTTAGACATACATATTGTTAATATGAGCAGTTAGAACAAAAGATTAGGTGCAGGTAACTCGTGAGTAAAACATTAGAATGCTCACAAACAGACTAACTGGGACAACATAGATAACGTGCCACTTACGAGTGCAGGCAGTGGTGCGCGCGCGCCGCTAGGGGCGGACGGCAGACAGACAGTATAATAAGCGGACTCACCAATTCTCCGATCGTAGTCAAAGCGTACCCCGCCTAGAAAAGGACAAAGAATGAGATAGAAGAGGAAAACTAAGAACACTGCACAGAGAGAAGAAAAATATTTATTTTTTCTTATTTTCTTTGCCAGACACAACAGCTCATAAACCGTAACAATTCCATTGCTTTACACTAAATTAGATAGAAACTACCTCTTCGCAGTCACGCAGTCCGCCGGGAGGCAGGAGTAGCGGAAAAAGGTCATAAAGTATGATAATAGCGGGGGACAGTCGGTAAGGAATCAAATGTTCCCTCGGCTTCCGAAAGGGGCGGGGGAGCCTCTAGGGGTGACGAGTGGGTACATTTTTGGCAAGTCATCGATGCCAACTAATACTAGTAAGTTCAGACAAGGTGCCGGAGTAGAGGTGTTGACCTACGTGAAGTATTCGCAACAATACTGTTACTCGTACTGCATTACATCGACATGCCTACTGCTACTTTATAATCGAAGGTTGAATCGAACGATTGGTATGGAATATTGATAAAACTATTTTACAGATACCGACGACGCCTTCCGGGAAGGCTCGAGTGTCATGCTCAGTAAATGTGACTGGTGTGGTGGCGTTGTGACGCGGATCGTCACATTCCCTCTCGTATGAACGAAGCGAAAGCTGGTACATAATTGGCATATTTATGAACAGGTACCAACTGCCTGGTATAATCTATTACTACTTTTCTATTAGTTATATTTTACTACTTTACTATTAGTCATTGCCAGAGTCTTCTTTGGATACGGTGGTAGAATAACACAATTGAATTGTAGACGATTTATAAATACATGTAAAATGACCACAAGAAGTATTCATATCTTTTTATAAATAAATATTAGATAAATTGACATCGTAGGTAAAGTTGATTAATGGAAATTATGGACAGAATTATTTAGCTGCTACAAAATGTCTAATAAAATGAATAACCCAATTTCGGGTCGAATCGCACACAGCCCGGCGCGGTCGGTGCTTCGCGATAACTTTTTGCACGACCGGATAATCGGAGACCCAATTTACTTTTATAGCACACGCTACTACATACAAGATAGAGCGGTAATTTTTAATCATGGATAAATGCATTATGGAGATGCAATTAAAAACTGGATCGTTTCGAACAGCTTTAATTGCTGGGTGCGCTGCACGACACTCTGTGATAAATCATGTTGGATGTGGTTGGTAGATCATAGATAAAAGTTTTGAGAGGAATCAAGTAATTGTTACGTAGTTGTATCCAAGCATAGTTAACCGGTAGAGTTAGCAATCCTGCTAATCAGGCAGCCCTAAGATTTGGGTCGCGCGGTCCGCCCCCCCCCCTCCTGACGCCGAACCTCCGTTTTTACTACTCGCCAGGGACTTTACTCAATTACACAGACACTATTATTGGGCCCGGCTTAGCATACAAACATTAACGTTCTGTGTCTCCGAAAGAAAACGGTCGCTAGGAAATTGAGGTAGGCTCGTAAACTTGCGACAAACATTTTTGTGTTTTCGATGCCAATTGAGATAGTAGTAAAAGTAAGCCAAAAGAGAATTTTATGGAATATGCCATGAGTTTGGGTCATATGAGTCAATTTATTTGTATTACAACAATAAATTACGTCATCGTAATCGTAAATCAACAAATTGTCATGTTTGTTACAATGTATTGAATTTCCCGCTTGATTACGAAGATACAGATTAGAGACTTAAGTGTAGAGTCCCGCGTCTAAAGCTTCATGGGTTTCAATACGAGCTCGCGACAAACACTAAACCTTCGGGCATCCTATGTGTACGAGGCTACGCAGTGTAGGTGTGGTGCCGCGGAGACAGCGGCGGGCGCGGCGAGACGCGCCGGCGCTGGCGTCCGCACCAATCTTCTCGACACCACTGAATCACCATACTTATTTGCATCCATTGCATGTATGCATGAATTTACGTAATATTTTTAAAAACCTTTTTTAGGGACCCCGGGGTAGCCAGCTGTTCCCCATGCGATTTATCACTAATACATATCGACACCTTTGACGTCTTACAAAGTTATTTTTAGGAATTAACAATGTAGGTAACAAATTATTTTAAGGCAACGAAAATAGCCAACATTATTATACATGCTTATGAATAAGTTTATCAGTGACTTTTTACTTATTTTTACCGGGAGTTTTTTTTTGGACGTGAACCATAAGACTTTTCTTATACATCATGTATCTGTCGCAGTCATCTGGTTGAATCAGCGATTTGATTGGATCACTAGCGCGTTCATTAAATGACGACGTTCAATTGAATGACTAGGTCGAACGTTGAATGAACTATCCTCTCTCAACGTCCAACAAGTTAGCGGATTGAAACATAGCCCTTTGAACATAGCGGATATAAAATCAGTCAGGTGATTGTAATTTAGTTCGTTTTTATTTCACTGCGGCATTAGTGCTCATCAAAACAAAGATGGCGTCAAACAGCTGGTACAGATATAATCGAATAGCACTGTGTTCATACTTTTTTGAGTGAAGTTGATATTTAAAGTGACTTATTCGTAAAAAAATTGAGACAACATGGATGTGCCGATTAATACGCTGTCGCGCGCTACTTTAAAAGAAAAAATCTGGCAAAACTGGCTGGTTAATAAGGTGTGTTATGTCATGTCCGCATTTTTTAATCTAACGTTAGTTATCTTTTAAGTTGCGAACTATTACCCTTTCGCCCTACCTATTTTTACGGTTAGGTTACCCTAATCAAACATAACAAAGTCAGCTATATCTCATTCAACGACTACGCTAAATGACGTTCAGTCAAGATGTTGAACGTTAGATTCAACAACTTCACGAGTTGTCCTTTAGTCATTCAATTGAACTTCGTCATTCAATGAACGCGCTAGTGATCCAATCAAATCGCTGATTTAACCAGATGACTGCGACATATCTATAATATACATTGAGAACGACGTATATGATACTTGAACTACACCTTACCGCCACAGCACGCGAGCGCAAGACACCCATACAAAGAGTTTGACATTTACCTGAAACAATACATAATATTATTAATAATATTCCTTAAATTTTATCAACTTAATGATGAAAATTAGATAGGTAACAAATCTTTGCGACGAAGTGTAAAATTGAATCTTCGCCAAATTATGTTTTGTATAAAGTCGTCGAGACGGATAAATTCATTCAAATCTCAGAACAAAGCACAGGCGCGGGAACTCGATGTAAGTCGTTGCGAGTTCAGGAGAGCTCACACACTTGTCTTACTGCGTCTACCGAACTTTGCCTCTTTTATTCTTCTAGCGTTTTATCCCGTTGCCAACGAGGAGAGGAAATGCACACCATTTTACATAAAAAAAGAAGTTCCAAAAATCAATGTTATCATACTGTATGGAAAATGACATTTCAATACAAGACGTCGAAGAAGCTCAAATAAAACTATATTCATGAAAAATACCCAATAATAAAAAAGTGCCCAGAACTATTAAGAAATGTCTTCTAATATGACCGCAAACAAGTAATTCTACGATTCCCTTTATTCAAACACAAATGAAGACTGTCCGGAATGTGGAAGGCTCTGTAAATGTTTGATCTGGGCAATTACATGTTCCACATGAGAGCGACGCGGCCTGCTACTGCTCAATATTTCATGTGACCTGCTACGAGTCGGGAAGTTCCTGGAAAATCGTGAACGGGCAATTAGACTGCGATGCGGTATCTAATGTGTACCGATATGCAATATTGAGACCGCCGGGGCCCGGCGCGCGGTGCAGGAAGGTAGTCTCAGGGCTAACAGCTCGTCAAATACAGATTCGTAGCATCGTAGTAATAATTCGTAGCATCAATATTTATCTTTCTTTTGAGTACTTAAAATGTATAAGTGAGTGTATCGTATTTTGAGGGGTTGCATTAATATTGTTATTTGTCTACGTGGAGTAAAATTCATCAAGGCAATACATAATACAACAGTAGAAAATCGTCCTGCTTCTTTATTTTGTCCAGTAGCGTAGAAAGTTTCCAACACCGCATTCATAACTGAAGGCTAGGAATAAAAATAAGAGCTCTATAAGATTACGAAACAAATTATTACTTTAAAAAAGTTAAAATTAGCACAATAACCTTTACCGAAGAAAAAATCACGATTCTGAACTTTGGCAAGGAAAAGTTCTAAAACCAGATTGAAGGCATTTGGCGTGCTTGTTATATAAGAGATGAGTGTTGCGCACGAACATTGAACTGTTAACACAAAGTTAGTTTTACAAGCTCATTTCATAAAAATCATAATGTGGTTTACTTTTGCGGATTGGATGAAAGTTTAAATGTGCGAAGTATAAAAACAACTTGGAATAATTTCATTATGAAAATGTGAGGTCAATACGTATTACAGTAGTCACTTCTATATATTCAGCATACCCCTCAAAGCATCGGAAGGTTTCATTTCGTTCCCGAGGCTAGCGGGAACATTAACAGGCTTACACGCGCTTAGTCGCTGGCGACTCAGTTTATGCCGTTCCCAGGGAATTCCTTTAATGAATACAGAATGCACTCTAGCTGCTTTGTTCAATTCGCTCATGCAATGTTTTGTTTAGCCACTTTTCGAATAAGCGAAACAGTTCTATTTTTAGCCGAGCGGTCGCTTTGCGCTAACAGCTGATTACGTGAGCGTAGAGACACCCGAAAATGTATCGATACTACGTTCGTCGACATTTTTGAACACCTCTGTGAACGTATCTTCTTTTTTAGCTGGCTAAGTTAATGGTGGTGTTATAATTATGATACCTTGATGTAATTTTGTATGACGCTGTTTATTGTAGGCATTTTAGTTAAGATCGTGTTATAAAATGACACATTAAGGCGTACTGCCAATATCAGGAATTTTAAAAATATCAACCTTCAATATTTTGGTGGCGGACAGACACTAATATTATGAGTTAAGAATGAGTAGCCATCGATGTTTTTTTGGCGTCGTGTCCCTACGCGAGCGGTTCACTGCACGGGGCGCCTGGCGAGGGCGGGAGGGGGGAGGGACAATCAGATATTCGGAACAAACAACCACGCGAACCTTATTTGACGTAACGAGGCATTCTTCGGGCGGCCGCCTGCGTCCCGCCCGGCGTGCGGGTCACATAGGACCTAGAGTTACCTGGATTTTTCAGGTCATTCGGAAAATTTGAACTTCAGGAAACACTGAAAGGTTTTTGCATGCTTCTGTTTGGAACGCTAGACTAGTTCGTTACTGTTAGTTACGATTAAGCGTGCGTTAGGTGTGACATTTTTCGACATTGATTAAGCATTGTCTTTTTTCTTATAATAAAAACACTTGGATCCTCTATAGAATAGACACAGAGTTCATGAATGTTTTGCAACTAATAATCACTCTCTCTATTTATTAATAATTAGTGATCGTATTATATTAATCATGGATATAAGCTTCAGAATGCAAGTGAGACCGTCGGATTCAGGAAGCTAATTACACCGATAACATAGTGCAAAGCCGATAGTTTGAAGGTCGCTAATCAAGGCAGCTGATTGTGGCTCCACTGCCACCGAAGGGCCTCGTCTTGCCGCAGTGCCCAGCGCAGGGCACGGGCTGTTTGTCGACAAACATTGACTACAAATTTTTTGTTATCGAATCGCCTCTCCGAACGTTCATCGTAGACATTAACTCCAGCCGGGAAACTCCGCATTGTTCCTTGTGAAACAAATGAAACAAGATTATTTCATTTGTCCAATGTCTATCTTCAAGGAAACTTGTCATAGTAAAACTGCAATCTCGTCTGGAGTTTTAACAAAATACATGTCAAATATTCTAAACCACATGATTAATTTCAAAATTCTATACTTTTTAAATTCGTTCATTTTACCTATTCATTTTCGTCTTCAAAAACATAGCTTTATAATCTTTATTCAAAATAAATCTTCGATAAAGATAAGGCAAACATTTTATAGTTTCAACCAGTACGCCCTCGATCACATTTCCGGATTTACGGTGACTCCGACTTCAATCTAAGAAACTCAATTCCGTTTGACGGATATTATATTATATTCTCGAGTATCAATAAAGCGAAAACGAAGCTAGAATGTTTAATATCCAGATTCCTCCGGCGTGTTGGCTGCAAGGATTAGTGAGGCCGGGATAGGGATTAGGGACCCGGCCTGTCCCTCGGAATAGGATACTTCAAAATGCATGGGCTCACCAGGAAACTTATTTGGTCTTATTTCGGTCGACACTCAAAAAGCAAATGTGCACTCGGATTCAAACCTAATAAGTAAATAACTATACCGGCTCCATTTTATAGTAAAAGGGGAGAAAATTAAACCTAATAACGCGTGTAGAGCCATAAAGACTAATATTTAGTGTGATGGAACGCGAAAGTCTAATAAAATTAAAGTTGCCCAAATTAACCATGCTCAAATACGCAAAAATCTATTTTTTAAATATACCCATATACCCCAGAACAGACAGAACAGACTCTCAAGACAGATTCCTATTCAACGAATTCATAACGAATCACATAAGACTTAAGAGGACTGTTAAGGACATGTGTTTATGTTAATGACAATCTAAGAATCCATTACACATTTTAAAGTGGTGTTGTTAATCTATTGTGTCCTACTATGATACTAGGTAATACCGTAGTAGTTCTATGGTGTGTATTGGCCAGGCCCGAGCGGTGTCATGGCGCGGAGCGGCCGACGCAAACAAAACATTTTAATTGTGTCCCGCGCGTGACACGATGCGTCATTCACATGGACGTGTCAAATGGTCTCCAGGGCTGGCAAGGCGTCATGTTTACCTGAGCCTTTGTCTTTCTTCAATAAATACAATAATAATAATAACAAGCTAATAAAAACAGTACAGGATGTAGAAAGTCGTGTTGTCATAGACTGTGTTACGTACGACCATCAATGTTCACCTGCAGACCAGGAGTACTTTCGTTACAAATATATAGTTGAGTTTCTACAAAAAACAAACAAGGAAAAGGGTAGATGACAGATATCTTTCTTTGTATATTTATAATTATAATTGATATTAACTTAAGGATTCACCAAGCTATCCCATAGGGTCTCTAAATAATATGTTTAGAATTTAATCCGTAAAATTAGTTTTATTTTAAACTACAACTATACTACTGTAGTGTTCGCACAAATAATGGACAATAACAAGATATTGCTAGTCTGCAGGTGTTCTTGTACGTGTACTTTGTATTGTTCTTACAGAAATGGAATATAATTTCTTCACATTGAGTAAACCATTCGATTGAGGAAGTAGTATAAATGTTGCTTCACGGTATCCGCTCGGATACTATTCGAAGAAATTCTGTACTATTCCTTCACTGTATGATAACTATAAGTCTTTAGATTGTACTTCAGCATAGTTAATGCTAAATTTTTCTCCGAATTCTCTACAAAAAGTGATGATTTAATTACCTCCTAAATACGCAACTAAAATAAGACTGTTCATAAACTTATTTGGCTAATTTTTACACGATAATTCTCACTTACTTTGACCTACGTTACGACAAATAACTTCAATACTTCAATAGAAAGAAACCCTAGAAGGAGCTTGAGCTGCGTGTTAACAGTACTCCAAGTGACAGCCCTAGCGGTCTCATTCATTAATTGAGCTCGGCAGTGGTACAAATCGCTACATGTGTTGTTATGACGGGCACGGCGAGCCCGGCGCGGGCGGCGAGCTCCGAGTGGTCAACCGCGACCGAGTGGTCGCTATGGCATCAACCCGAGGCGTAAAACGGTAACCACGGTGACATTTATGTACTTACAATAATAATACTAAAACTGGACGCAGCATCAGCAGCTCAAACGATCATGTTAAATCAACCACCTCAAACTGATAGCGCAAAGCCAACCAAGATTAGCGTTGAGCTATAATCCTGAGGAGGTTGATTAACTTGTAGCCTCAAGCGAGTGGACGATAGAAAATTAAAAAGGAAATATTTGCAAACTAGCTCAGTAGCGGAGGAAGATATCTCGGGGAAGTTATCAGAAAGTATACTATGAATCCGATATCGGTTGAATACGCTTCCTGAATTCCGATAAGTAGCATACACTTGCCCCATCCTAATGACAAAACGAACTGAATAACATTTGAGTATATGTATTATGCTAGCAATAAAAATAAATTCACGTCTATTTGGCCAATTCATCGCAGCCGTCCCGAACAGTCCAGTTGTCCCGATAACGGCTATTGGTGTTATCGTAACGGCGGGACAATGCGTCGCGTCACCGGCGGCCCTCATTACTTAACCGCGTCCAATCTGATGCACACGGCTGAAATATTTGCTGCACAAATTGTGATCTTTTCCGTTTGATTTAGCTAATGGAGCTTGCAACAATATCTGGAGGCGCTTTTACTACGATGTGAATGCTTCGAAAAGTAACTCGCACTGTTTTACGTACCGTTTTCGTTATAGGTGCGTTATACGGAGACAGCATCTCCTGACACCATTCGATATTCAATCCTAGTGCCACCCATTATTGTTAAATTTATAAGAATTTAGTACAGTCCAATTATAACCAGTTAGGTAAACTTCAACGTAAAACGTTTAATTATGTTTAAAATCATTGAATAGATTCACACCAAGTACTTGTCACGAGTAAAGTAAGTTATATCACGCGAGCCTTTTGACTCGCCGGTGAAATTGCTGGCGAAATAGCGTTTTGGAGCGGCGTTTACTCACAGCGCGAAGATTGCCTCAAAATGTCAGGTAAATAATGTTATTTTGCCTTTGACAATATCAGTTAATAGTTTTAAACCCGGTTCACAGTAGCTGACAAGTGGTGATTTCAACTTTTGTGAAAGAACATTTTGTTATTAATTTAGTTTGTTATTATTATGTAATACAACTTGTCACAAAAACTCACAAAATAAAACACTTTTTAGGTCAGTTAGTACTCGTTTAGTTTGTATTAAAGTGCTATCAATTGGCTCATGTGCAGTTCTTTGACCTTAAATGCCTTTGTAACAACGTTAACCTGTGTAATTATGAACTGGGCACAAAAAGTATTGGTTTCAACGTGCATTTTAGAGAATCTTAGGTAAATAAACTACTTTGAAGATAACAGTTTACTGGAAGGATTTCCTAGAACGTTTCACGAGTGTCATATAATGGACAATGCGAGTAATTGAAGCAATGAGACAGAGGCACAAAGCCAGTAACGCTGTTTGCAGCCCGACGCTTCAGCGCCCGGTCCTAAGCTAACCGTGGACATTCGGCAGGCAACAATTAAGGGGTGAATTAACGACGCAATCTTGGATTCATCATACAATGGACTTTAAACTATAACAGGTCAATACAAATACAATAACTATAACTTGTCGTCCAAAAGTCTGTTCTGGTAAGACGTGTACAAGTATTTTTATAAAATTTGCGTTTTGATAGTAATCCAAAGTAAACTCTCTTCACAACGCAATAAAGATAATAGTTTACCACCGGTTACTTTGCTGCATATGTCCATATTGAACTGTGTTTACGTGTACTTCGCGCGGCAGAGGCGACACTGCGTGAGCGGACCAACTACGAACTAAAGGCAAGTTTTGCATCACTCAACACCTGCGTAGTATACGTAAAAAACTAAGACAATGCACCGCACTCCCAAATCAAGTCAGTCCGCAATGTATTGCTCACAACCAAATCTTAGTACTGAAGTGCCTGAAAATGAAATAATAAGAAATGTTAACGTTAGAAAACGGAGAAATCCTGACGTGGAAGAATTAGCTGATTTTAAAGAATCTTTATTGCTATCGTTCAAGAATATGCTCAACACCGAGATAACAGAAATGAAGCAACAAAATGCCTTAATTTTAAAGTCAAATGCTGACATATTGGAGCTGTTGCATGCAAATGCTGAAAAACACAATCAGTTGCAAGAAAAATTAATTAATCTTGAGGCTAAACACACCGCAGCAATTGAACGCATTGAAGTTCTTGAAACTCAGCTGAACGAACTTCAGAAGAATCAGTGTAAGAATTTTGTTGAAATTCGAAATGTTCCAAGACAAGAAAAGGAAAATTTACGCACAGTGATGACTTCTTTATATTCCACCTTAAATTTGTCATTGGAGACCAGTACAGTGGAGTGTTATAGAAAAGGCCGTAATAACTCGCCAATAGTTGTCGAATTCAAAAGTTCTAAAGATAAGGACATACTAATCAGAGCTACAAAAGCTTATAATAGAACAAACTCCAACTCCAAATTAAACTCCACCCATCTTGGGCTTGGTGGTGAAAAGTTACCTGTGTATGTTTCCGAAGCTTTGACTCCACTTAATAAGAAAATCCTGGCAGCTGCACGTAACCTCGTCAAGGATGGACTTTTCAAATATTGCTGGACCTCCCGGGGTAATATATTGTTAAAGAAATCTGATGGTGAGCCGACTTTGGTCCTGAAATCGTGCTCCCAGGTTGAAGCATTACGCTTAACATGACTCTTAGCCGGACATCGCTTCAGCCTTGCTCTTATTTTTATTTTTTCATTAATTTTTGTTTTCCATTTCGTTTATATTTTTTTGAGGTTATTATTTCCCATTGAGTTTTTTGTTGTTTTTTCTTATCGATCGAGTCGTAATTATTTAGATGTGAATAGCATTTATTACCGTATTATAAAATTGTATTTATCTTATGATGTATATTTTTATAACTTGCTCCCTAATACTGTCAGTCATATCACTGTTCGCTTTTTTCTTGGTACTATTCACCAATCATACCCCGTTTCACAACATGTAAAACTCGACCATGGCTAAGGGTATTGATGAAATTGGCACCGACGTTGATCATATCTGCGTCGGTGATTCGGTACTGATTGGTGACTCAAGTGCATTACAAAATCACATGTCTAAATTTAATACTTCACTTAAGATTATCACGCTAAATATAAGAAGTATAAATAAGAATTTTAATGAATTTGAGGCTCTTCTAGCAAGATGCTATATTAACTGTGATGTTATTGTTTTGACTGAGTGCTGGCTTCAAAATTGTGACTCTGTACCGGATCTATCGGGTTACAACTCTTTCCATACCACTAGGCATCTTAATCAGAATAGTGGGGTTGTTGTTTACATCAGACAAAATATAATTAATGTCTCTGTGTATGAGCCCTTAATGGATGATGCCGATTGCTTGGTCGTAACTATTGGTGCCAACTACTCATTAATTTGCATATATAGGTCGCCTTCTTTTGCTTCTTCTGGTAATTTTGTAAGTTCCCTTGATAATCTTCTGCATGGTATAAAACAAGTGTCTAATATTCTCATGATTGGAGATATCAATATTGACATCGGTGAAAGTAACAATGATCGTAGATCGGATGAGTATATGGATCTGCTAGCGATGCATGGCCTTTCTCCTAGCCATATACTGCCAACACGTGGAACAAGTTGTATTGACCATTGCTTCGTTAAGACAAACAACGATGTATTTACTCTGGTTTGTGAATGTTCTATAACAGACCATAATTCAGTACTGATTGAAATAGCTTTGGCTCCGTATCATTATAACATGATTAAAACTCACTCAACTCTTTCTAAAATTGATTATATAAAGGCTTCACATTTAATCAATGAATTTGACTGGACAATCTTTGTGAATATGACTGATGTAAATGTTGCTACTGAAACTTTTTTGATGACATTAAGTAATATCATAAAACAATCCACATATACTACAAAAGTTCCTAATAGAAAAGTAATTGTTAAGCCGTGGATGACTCCAGGACTGTTGCGCTGCTTAAGATTTAAGGATGCCTTACATAAAAAGCATAAAAAGAACCCAGATGACCTGAATCTGCAAACAACGTTTAGAAGGTACCGAAATCATTGCTTTAATATACTACACAGTCTTAAAAAGGCGTATGACATAGCTGAATTACAGAAAAATCGCAATAATACAAAAAATACTTGGGCAATAATAAAACGTGTATGTCATTTAAATAAAACGAATAAATTACCGGACATATCTAACTTACTTAAAATTAAACCATCTCCAGCGGAATCTTTACATCATGCTAATGACTTCTTTGTGAATGTAGGGAGAAGACTTGCTGAAAAAGTCTTACATAATTTGAATACAACACAAGCTGATTTAGTGACTAATTATAAATGCAACAACGTTCCTGCTAGTTCTTTTGTACTTCTAGAAGCTGATTTGACAGAAATAATTAATATTGTACATTCTTTAAATAACACAAACTCTACGAGTTGGGATGGCATTTCTTCAAATTTTCTTAAGAGGTTTATTGGCCGTTTAGCCGAGCCTATCACATATATCTGTAATTTAAGTATATCAACGGGTTCGTTTCCCAGACTCTTGAAGGAATCAGTTGTTGTACCCTTATTTAAACAAGGTGACGTAGAAGATATATCGAATTATCGGCCAATATCGCTTCTTCCAACTCTAGCCAAAGTTTTAGAGAAAGTTGTAAACTCAAGACTTATTAGTTATTTGGAATCTAATAAAATATTATCAGTTAATCAGTTTGGCTTTAGACAAAAGAAGTCAACAGCTGATGCGGTTGACGATTTGGTTACTCACGTTGTAAAGAGCCTAGATAGTAAACTGAAGTGTTTGGGTATCTTCCTTGATTTGGCAAAGGCCTTTGACACCGTTTCGGTTCCCCTGTTGCTTTGTAAACTCGAAGAAATTGGTGTCAGAGGTCTTCCATTAAATTTTTTTAAGGATTATTTGACAGACAGGTCTCAATCCGTTAAAATTGACACATTGAGTAGTCCTAAGCAGGCAATAAATTATGGCGTGCCGCAGGGTTCAGTGCTTGGCCCAACTTTGTTTTTAATTTATATTAATTCAATTTGTAATGCTAATATCAATAACTGTAGAATAATTACGTACGCAGATGATACAGTTTTACTCTTTACCGGTAAGTCGTGGGATGGTGTTAGGTTAGATGCTGAAAAGGGTATGCAACATATTATGACCTTGCTAAACAATAGCCTCCTGACACTTAATGTAATGAAAACAAAATATATACCCTTTTCCATAAAATCTTCACCTTTGACACCTAATTTTTGTTTAAAAGTACATTCTTGTAATGATTCCTCAAATTGTGACTGTTATTCTCTATCCAGAGCCTCCAGTATTAAATATTTAGGCGTAACCGTTGACGAAAATCTAAACTGGAAGGAACACACGAAAATATTGAAGGGACGTATACGTAAATTAATACCTGTTTTTAAAAAAGTACGTAACCTAGGTGACATGCAGATAGTTAAAATTGTATATAATAGTCTTTGTAAATCGCTTATATCCTATGGGATTACGGCTTGGGGAGGTGTACCTAAAACTACACTTATTAAAATAGAAAGAGCTCATCGAGCTATATTAAAAGTTAGTTTATTTAAGCGAATTACATATCCCACTTCTGAGTTGTACAATGAATTTCAGGTACTCACAATTAGACAATTGTTTATCAAAATGGCTGTTCTTAGGCAGCATTCTATTTGCCGCAACATTAACTCGGATCGTAGGTCATACACCGTTTATCAGGTTCCATATTGCAAAACTTCTTTTGCTCACAGTTTTTCATATTTTCTTTGCCCGTTTTTGTATAATCGTATAAACAAAAAAGTTACATTAGAGAACAAGTCAAAATATTTATGTGGTAAGGCACTTGATGAATACCTTAAAGCGTGTGACTATGATATGACTGAAATTCTTATTAAAACTATAACTTAGGTAGTCATTAATATTATATTTGTTTCGTACTTAATATTCTTTATATCACATTTATGTACATATATATACATATATCTTTGCAAGTATTACTTATATTATATAAATATGTATAATGACTAAAAAATATATAAATATATAAATATGTAAAAATAATAGACAATACTATGTTTGAAAATTTATTAAATTTAATTTTAATACCTATATATATCTTCTATATAAACATCTTATCCACTTAGTTTTTTTTTTAATATTTTTTATTTTTTTATTTTTTGTTTTGATTAAAACAGTTCAACTTAATGTATAAAAATTAATCGATACAACTTAATAAAGAAATAGCGCTTTGTTATTATTGTATAGACGTAAAATGTTTTGTCTACATTTCTTGCTTATACTATGCTGTTTGCTTTACGCTTCAAATCCAGTTTCTTACAATGTAGTCAGCCGCGCAATATCTATGTGTCACTCACATAATTATGCTCCTTAAGTACAAGACGATAATCATTACTTTGCCGTAACACAGTCCTAGACTAGTACGGGAAGTAAAGGATTTTTTGTTTTAGTACCTTCACTTTCTAATTGTTAAGCTGATGTAAAATAACTGATGTTATTGTTAAGTTATTAAACTGTTATTAGTGTTTGTACTAATTTTTAAGCTAAGATGCACAATAAAAATATTCTTATTCTTATTCTTATTCTTAACTATACCGTATGTAGATTATAGTTATCTAATCAACTTACGCTTGTCAATAATCGACTCCAACTATCGGACGACCATCATAGTAATAAGGTGACATAGACAAAAGCAACGCCCTAACGAGCGATTAATCTATTAGCAACCCGAATCGGCCATCACCTGAGAGTGGGTAATCGGATCATTAATACGAGACCGATTTAATTACGATATCGAGTCCGCTCGGCACATGACGATAATTAGCGGTAACAGGAGCGCGCGCTCGGGTGGCGGGGACCACCTCAAAGGGAATGCTTACCGTATTGTTGCTTTTTTATCCATTGCATACTTGCTCAGTGCATTGTTATCGTAAATTACGTAGCACGACTGGGTCCTGGGTATAATTTTGGTCATTCATCCGCAAGTTACCGAACAAAAAACTACTTCGAGTTAATAATGCGTGTACGCACTGAACCACTTTTTTGAGACTTGGTATCAGCCCTTAGAGGTGGGGGGATAGGGCGGGGTCCGCACGGTTCTATCAGAGCTCACAATAGCAGCTAGCGATTGTCAGAGCTCGAAGGTCGATTCATGTTTGCTGACACAACCCTTTTGCGGCTCGCCTCCCCTACTGTCTCTGATTACTCTACAGAACTACGGTGCATATATTTCAGCCTGTCATTCATATGTGCTCGAAGAAAAATAGATGTGAAATGGAAGGTTTTCGAATTACGGAGGTGCAGTCGTTTCCAGCTGAAATGATTCTCTAAACCACTAGAACAATTAAATTTTATTAATTGCATATTGTGTGGTCGGATCACTAAATGAGTTCACGGTGTCAACATTTGTCTCCGGTACCTACTGTTGAAAGGTAACGTGTGGCTATATATAGTGACTATCTGTCAATAAATACCGTTGATTGCGAAGTTGACTTTTATGAGTAAAGCGATCTAGCTCTCCCTCGCATGATCAAATATTTCCCGAGCTCATCACACTCAACAATGCTAAGATCCATTAACATGAAGGTTCCTCAGTCACACTTATAATTTAGTGATTCTTAATTTTCCCCTTTTCTTTCCCCCGTCATATATCCTTGCTACTCGTGGGAACGCAATGACCTTGTTAAAACAATGCACAAGGCAGAATGGCGGTGACGTAGTCCACAACCCGTCACGTCACGTTTCCCACAGAGGTGAAAAGTGGATCGCTGGAAGTGATATCTGCCTACCCCTCTGGGAAAAAGGCGTGATTATGAATGTATGTTAATTTTCCACTCTCCGTCTGTGTGGGAATCGCTGTGGCACAATGGTTCCGTAGCATCGCTCAATGGTAGTACATCGCGTTGGATGCTGGTGATAGCAGCGCTGAGCGGCGATCAGAGCAGTTAATGCCACCGCTCGCCAGTACTTGTTACTGTGGGCCGCCTGCCGCTGAACCGAACAAAACAAACCACTGTTGATATTGTTGCCAAGCGTACAATGCTGGCCGGAAATAGCCAGTTCACGGTGACGTGCGGTTGGAGCCAACGTTGGTGCCAAATCACATGATTCACATTTTACGCCGGTCACGAGCTCGGGTACGCGAGGTGTCGGGAATCCTCCGGTCAGGGAATGTTTACACCAAAATGTTATATTTCATCCGGAAGCACTTAGGATGCAAGCATAAATCAACAACAATTTAAATATTCTGTTCAATTTAACAGAATCATATTAACACCGACGTCCTCTTTCTAGGAAATGGGACAATATGGGGATGAAATTTGAACATTTCACACATTTGCAATTAGATTAATATTTTAATATCAAAGAAATTGTGTTACGTATTTTGCATCATTCATCGAGAAAATTTTCGTAAAAATTAAATATATTTATCCGCTTTTATTGTCATGTATGAAATAAAGTACGGACTTGTTTTACTCCATTTACGGTCTAAAGCTGGTATCGATAAATTTGAGCACCTATATTGAGTAGGATTTAAATTTCCAATTTAAGTATCGCTTAATCTGTAAAATTATCTTAGCAATATTCGGCCGTAAATTCGTTCATTTGTTAGACTATGACGCGTATAACTCTATGAAGTGGAGAACGCTGCAGGGTCGGTCTAAATTTACAGCAAAACGAAAACAAAACGGAATCGTCGCGGAGGATAGTGTGAAGAAATTGTAATGGTCAATACGAAAATAGTATGGTGCTGGGCTGCGCGGGCGCCGCGGACGCGGGGCGCTGGCGAAGGCAGCTCACTGATGATGAACCATTCGCCTAATATACTAGGTGCAATTTATTAAATTGCTCTTTACCGTAGCTCTGTTACTCCTACCTAGTTATGACTGTGTTGTTATCCAAGACCTACTTTTGACCTCTACTCAGTTATCGCCAAGTCATTATTTTTTTACTTAGACACGGTCATCTAATAGGATGTGGTGGTTTGCAAATACTTTACATATTACATACGTAGTGATAAATATACATCAATTACAATAATCTCTATCAGCTAATTCTGCGTAATGCAAATTGTTATAAAGCTCTTTTATACCAACTACCAATTTTATGTTTCTTATACTTCTTTCTCCGAGAAATAATTTTCTAGTAAATAGTATGCCAATTGGCGCGTCACGGAATCTTACCAATGTGCAAGCAGGTACGTTCTTACCAAAAGGTATGAGAAGCTGGACTGGTAATTAATTAATTTATTTTTGTATTTATGTAACCATAAATACTTTTGTTGGTAACCATAGTCTATCTATGTGAATATGCCAGCAAATATAAATTTTTATATTTGCTGAAATTTTATTCTCGACAAAGGATTTTCATGCAAATCCATGAACGCACAAAATATTTTTTCTGACAGTCAAACACGAATGGAAGTTAAATGTTAAAAATAAATATAGAAGTTGATTCACCTGTTACAAAACATTTCTACTAACATGGTCGTTAAATCTGAACGACATTATGAATGACAGTTATTTTATCTTCGCAGTAATAAATTATATGCATTCACACGTCTTAAAATGTTTAACGATAAATTACATTTATAATAAACCAATTTAGTTAGTACATCATGTATCTAAATTGAACTGCAATAAATATAAACAAAGCGCTTCTTAAGAATTTTACAATGATGACACAATATTGTATTGTAAAACCTACATGCCTGAACATACAAAATAACGTAATGCATATTGACCAGAATAATTTTATTAGTACATTAATAAAAAATCGACGAATCTTTTGTTCTTATATTTCGAATAACTATGTTTACAAGTCTATGTATAAGTGTGTTCGAGTGGCTCGGCGGGACTGTGATTATTGACCCTGGTTTCCAAGAGTAGTGGGTTCGATTCCCACCCGATAAATATATATGTGATGAACATCGTTAAATGTATTTAAGTTTATTTGTGTATAGTGAGTACCGCTGTTGTTTGAGGTCCATAACACAAGTGCTTAAACAACTTATTTTAGGATCAGAACGCAGTGCAGGTATAGTGATATTTTAATATTATTTAACTATTTGAAGTGTTTGTTCATACATAAATATCAGTGTGTAACGGGAGCGCCGCCGCCGCAGGCGCATCTGTGCCGTGTGCTCACATTGTCTATTCGTGTAAACTATTTGCGTTTCTCTATTTGTGTTCGCTTTTATTTCTGTAGATATTATTTTGTTTGGGCGCGCTGCTATCAATGTGACACGGTTTATAGCTAAAGTCACGCTGAGGAGACTATTTATCTTCCGCAAAGATAACTATTTGATCTTCAACAGCACATTAATTAAAATTACTCGTAGGTATCTGAGAATTGGACAAACACATTATGATCTTAAAATTACAACTGAACACTCGATTAACTCGTAAGGCGTGAACGAGCCCGTTGCCAACTTCAGGTCGGATCCCCACTGGCACGCAATGGGATCGCTCTACAATGTATGGGAGAGTCGAACCGCTAGCCGGCTAGTTATATTATTAAAATATTTTATTTTTAATTTACTATTGTCGAGGAGACCTATGAGAGTGAGTTAAGAGTGTCCTGACGTAGGTTTGAAAAAAAAATGACGCTAAAAGAGATGTGTTTATTCAGATGCTGTGATAGATTTTTATAAAATTATAGTTATAAGCATAACTCCAATCCTAAATTGTTACACTAAGTTAATAACATTATTCTGAGATAGTTTAGACTATGTAAGCCAACCCCTACCCAATCAATCGACCGTTAGGTCATTTATTATATCTAGAGTCATAAATAATAGAATATAATTCACAGTGAACAGCTATCAAATTGACACGAACGTATCAAGGTAATTAATGGATGCCTGGTAGTTTTAGATAAATGATAATTATGCACGATAACACACATATGGATAATTAGATTTAGAGTCGGTAATAGACCGTGTTTTTGGAACAATTTAATACGAAATATTTGTCTTTATGGGTCTACACGCGTTATTAGGAGTAGCAAATACATAGCTACTTCCTGCCCGACGTTTCGACTGGGCTACACCAATCGTGGTCGCGAGCGAACTGACGAAACGTCGGGCAGTAAGTAGCTATGTATTTGCTACTTCTAATAACGCGTGTAGACCCATAAAGACAAATATTTAGTGTAATGGAACGCGAAAGTCTAAAATCATACAATTAAAGTTTGTTTATTTAAATTTATTTTTAACTAACTTTAGCGCGTAAAGTTGAGTCTCATGTCATGCGACAGACATTCCACATTAATCATCGGGATGAAAGTAGGACACTTCCTATACTCAATCAGCTCCGACTATCTTCAGCGATGAGCAAAACCTAAAAAGAAGAAACAACAGCGCTTGTAAAGTGAATATTAAACAAAACCGTATTTTGGTGAAAACGGAAATAAAACGGTTTTACGCAATAAAATTGGAAGAAACAGAAAATATTTAACCTAGGTACGAGTATTTAAGTTGATAAGAATTTTTCAAGTTTTTAGAAAAAGCAGTAGTACAGGATCCGTGGTGTATTTTTTCACTTGATTACTATCAAGCTAATTTTCCGTGAGTAGCTTCATTTTGATAAGACGCCCAAAAAATTCCTGTGCGAAAATTTTTGATTGTGGTAGCTAACAGAGGTATCAATGATTAAATATTTAGGACCGTAGGACCGGGACAAAGTACCACGGAATTTGTAGGACAATATGACCGTTACATTATATAAATATTAACTAAGTAAAATAATAAAAATCAGCTGGTTAGTAATCATTTTTGGTGATCTCCTCCCCCTCCAACTTGTATCGATAACGAGATCACCAAAAATGATTACTAACCAGCTGATTTTTATTATTTTACTTAGTTAATATTTATATAATGTAACGGTCATATTGTCCTACAAATTCCGTGGTACTTTGTCCCGGTCCTACGGTCCTAAATATTTAATCATTGCTACCTCTGTTAGCTACCACAATCAAAAATTTTCGCACAGGAATTTTTTGGGCGTCTTATCAAAATGAAGCTACTCACGGAAAATTAGCTTGATAGTAATCAAGTGAAAAAATACACCACGGATCCTGTACTACAGAATTTAAAACCTTGATTCTATTTTAGTCGCATGAAAAGAAAAACAAGAATTCAATGCAGTGAGCTTACAAGCTTTACTCACAGTTGCTTGGTAAAGACAATTACTCCATTCTTCCATCGTTTAATTATATCAAAGAGCTATGTTTAAAATTCATGATTACACAATAATAAAACTAAGATAATAATATTATTCCCTAGTGAAGGAAATACTGGAATGAATTAATTATTAAGCGCAAACAATGGAAACCTGATCTATGAACTATTATGCAGCGGGCTAATTATTAGATAAACAGCAAGCGTTCTGCTGATACCGAGCCCGCAGCGGCTCCGGCGGGCGAATGCGCACCACAGAGGAGTTTGAACCCTACTTCACCTTTAGTTAGTTCAAATTCAGGATACTAGAAACCTTTTGTTATTCAGAATATGTGGTAATACATTTGATGCCATAACTATTTTCTTTTTTCATCTAAAAACGATCACTGAAAAGCTCTTGGAATAAGATGTATGTGTGTGTACACAATTCAGAAATTGAAAGCCTTAGTTAGAAAATTAATCGCAGCCTCGCATCGGTAAACAAACTGATATTAATTTTCAATAGACTCCGGCAACTTTTAATTATATCCGCTTTAAGGGATCTTTATTACGTTCTCTATAATTGAAAAAATGATTTTATTGGGATGTAAGGGAAAATTGAGCAATTATTGACTGAGAAGGTATTGGTTGAGATTGTAAATGTTCAATGAGACGATAATAAAGCAGAAAGATAAATAAAATGAAGTCGAATAAAATTTCTCATCTAGTATAAATAGTCTGTATCAATTTTATTGAGAATTTACAAAAAGATAATATACGAGTAGGGTTCGCACTTATACAACAACTGAAAAGTACTAATGGCAAATCGACAGTATTTATTCCTGGCTTTTAAAATTGTAATTGAATAGAGCACTTGAATTGATCGGCCCGAGTTAGGTCTACAAAACCACCATGTCTATGAAACTGGCTTCCTGTCGCCCGGCAGTCGGATTAGCCGTCTGCGGGTTCAGACTGACAGGTCGGCGTTTACGGTCGAGTTCAGCCAAATATTTACACTCGACCGTTCTAGTTTTAGCCTTTTTGTCGCTGAAACGGCAGGACTGGTCAATTACACGGAACCACGCGCGGCGCCGCGGGCCGCTACGACACAATTCCTCTATCGGATCCGCATTGTAACAACAAAACACATGAGCCGAACCAAAAAGCATAAAACTCGTGCCGTATTTCTGCTGTTTTTTTATAAGGATGTCGTTTAATAGAAAACACGCATACGCATTCTTGTAAAATAGTGAAAATTTAAAGAGCACACAGTACCTAAAAGGCATGTGAATTTCATTCTCCATTAGCCGCTTGTAAGTGCCGTAACATTTTCATGATTTAATTAAATGGTTCAAAATTAGGATACGATAATAGAGAAACATGTTTTGTAACTAGTTTCAAAAACATTCTTAAAATTCCCGACGTGTTCCGCACAGCATCAATAAACTGCACAACATTTTGAGGTTGTGTGAATTGCAGCGGTATGCCGCGTGCGGCGAGCGCGCAGAGTTGCGGAATGTAACTTAGAACATCGTTCACTTTATTTTCTTTCATCATAATTTTACTTCTACCGCGTTATCATTTTCTTTCATCTTATTACATTGACCTTATTATCGTTTTCATTTATAGCCGGAAGTTATTTTAAAGCTTTGATTAAAATTAATTTGAGAGAGGTTTTAGATTATTCTTACAAATAACTAATATACTAAAGATACCTTTAAACATATTTTGTACATATATGTATATAACTCAAAAGTGACTGACATAGTGATCTATCAACGCACAGCCCAAATCACTAGATAGATCGCGCTGAAATTTGACATGCAGGTAGATGTTATGAAGAAGGCATCCGCTAAGAATGGATTACCCGAAGCGAAGTGACGGCGGGTCACTAGTTATGTATATGACTCTTTGATGAGCACGAGACCTTTGCGCTCATATTGTACAATGAATTGCTGCAGCGCTTCGTCATCCTGGTGATAGCGAAATATGGACCGAGTCTGGTAGAGCGGAAACATTTTTTACTAAGGCTTAATTTCCCAGCGCGGACCCTTGACAATTTTATAACTTACATCAAACATAAAGAAAATAGATATCAGGATATTTAATTAATAGTTACATACTCCTTTTTGTTCGTGTATTCTATGTAAAATTTACATAATTATATTTACAGCGGCTATGGGACCTATTATCCCAAGCGAAAGGGAGCGAACAATGGACCGCATTAGTCAACCGGAAGTGTGTGGTAAGCGCTAACCCTTATGTGGAGAAAGTTATTTGATTAAATCTGTAAAACAATAAAGTGCAAGAACCCAACCACGCCCGTCTGCATGCCGGGGACATAAAGGCCGATCAAAGTACTAGTAGACATTTGGAACATATGTTTTGACGCAAATGATTATAACGTCAAGCATATTTTGATGTAAGATCTAATATTTTAAGGGGCCTACCTTGTGGTCGAGGTAGGTTCCCCCCCCCGCTCTTGTTATGAGGTTATGTGAATAATTTAGGGGATGGCACCATGTCAGCCAGACCGAGGACGACCAGTGAAGGTCGATACCCGGTCATAATACATTACGACAAGCCACTGTGACATTAGCGACTCGCCATACGATGCATTACGGCACAGTGTAGCTTGCATAGAAGCTTCCTAGTTAACATTTGTTTAAATCATAGTTTTTGAGAGCGATTTTACTACTTTATAAACATTTTTATTCATTTGCAGTAAGATGCATTCTTGCTTGCAGCCGTTTGAAGGGCTAAATGGATGTGTCAATACAGATGATGAGGGAGGCGTGCATTATTTAGGAGATGCCTTGTTAACCGACAATAGGTGGACACGGGCGCTTCAAGGTCCTATCAATACAAAAACTACAATCGATATATCCATCTATTACTGAGGATACTAAATACATATTAGTCTTTATGGGTCTACACGCGATATTAGGAGTAGGAAATACATAGCTACATACTGCCCAACGTTTCGACTGGGTTACACCAAAAATGGTCGCGAGCGACCGCAAACAGTGTAATGAAACGCGAAAGTCTTAAATCTTATATTATTGAGTTGTTGAACAACCTGGTTCTTCCGAATCGAGATCTACTTGTAGTGCTGACGTTTAAGGATGAAGATTTAATTTCTCGATGATATGTAATTCAAAATCTTTATTTACTTAAGATTTTTTAGGCTTTTTTAGTTTTGAATTTACAAGAAGTTTCCATGCACTTATTTGCCTCCAACCCCTGGAGTAGACAAAATGGAAATGCTGTGAAAAGGTTGTTCCCGATTATAAAAGTTCGTGCAAAGTTATTTATGCCATTCCTAAACTTCACATATACCCGTAAGTCTGAATTAGCGCTAAATAGGAACATGTGAATGGTGCGGGGTCGAGGCATTTGAAAGAGATTTCCCTTCGGCGCGGAGTGGCTGTGGGCTGGACGAGGAGTTGCTTTTCCTCCCGACCTATAAGGTCTGACAATTCACACATACTTGACCTACATTAACGCATACCACCACAAATAGGCATTATTATAATAATTGTATAGTATCACCCCAAGTCAAACTTGAAAGGGATGAGTAAAATGATTTTTTTTTTCATTTTCCGTCTTCGCCTAAGTGAGGGTTATTCAAAAATGTGTATGTTTTGGTGTTGCGTGTGAGTCCGCCTGACGCAACTACCAGCGCGATAGCGGGATCGCGACCTTTTGCTATTGAATTAATTGCGACGAGATAACACTCGCACGCACTGGCCGGGCTGCGACGCATCCACTATTCAGATACCTATATTAGCATTTGCACATACTTGACAGATTGTAGTGAGATAACTCCATACAAATATGGACACAAATGTAACACAAATACTTGAAATGCTTAAATGACTTCGATATAGTAGCGGACATAGTAGCGTGGTAACTTTAAGGTTATTCACATTACGTTCTTAATCAGACCAATGTCGAACTTTTGATTTGTTTTTTTAATTTAACTTCAAGTTTTAAATTATTGCTTTACCATCACACATACAATGTGGTGTAATGTATTTAATGTAACTGTAATTTAGAATTAGGAAAAATATTAAAACGTTACATTCGTTCAGGACACCGTCTCGTCCCCCTAAGAGGTACTTGAGGGAGCCTGATGGGGCTGTCCGC
This sequence comes from Maruca vitrata, assembly GCA_039566165.1. Classification (NCBI taxonomy): domain Eukaryota; kingdom Metazoa; phylum Arthropoda; class Insecta; order Lepidoptera; family Crambidae; genus Maruca; species Maruca vitrata. Next base: position 19,438,385 of record CM076911.1, on the reverse strand, counting down.
CGGTGGCGTCGTGGTTTAAGGGCTTAGCCGGAGTCATAATGCCGCCAAGGCGATGAGGTACACCGCGGTGTTTTAGTCGGTAGACCCCTGGCACCCTTGCACCCAGGAGCCGCGACTGTCATTTACCAACTTCGGCATTCGCCAGTCGGTGGGGAGTCCGACATACCACTGGCAGAGAACCCCCTTTCCTGGTTAAAGTGCATAATTAAGATATTTCATCGCATCAAAAAAAAATTAAGTGAATCAGATTTGATTAGAGACATAATACGTTTTTAGGTTGTAAACCCTTGTTGTTGGTATATATGAGACGCTTGTATGTGGTTCAAGGCCACTCCGCCGGCTCACTGCCGCTGCTGCGCTGTGGCGCGTCTTCATAGCTCCGGCGCGCGTCACAACAGCGATAGGCAGTGGCACTGATAGTGCGGAAGCACTTTTTGGCAATATCAATTGATTGGGTAGTTTTCATTTCATTCCATTTAATGACTACGTTACTTTGTATTTTTACTCATATAAATAACCTACTCCAATCATTTACTTGTTATGTAAGTATGTAACAATTAAATAGTCAGTAATATGGTAAAAACTATAATTGTGACTTTGTTATTCCCATGCAGTGTAACTCACAAAATCAAGACACCGCGTTTGTCAAAACCCGTCAACCTGTTCAGGCTGTTGGGCGTGCCAAAGAAATGGATAGGTAATAAATACATGCACACACTAGAAAAAATATGAATGAAAGTCTTAATATGCCAATTTAAGCGTGAAACTTTCCTTGTCTTATGTCCAACATAGGAATATTTATTTTAAATTCTTGAAGAATTCTGTAGTTGAGTAATCAAATAAAAGTGATAGTGAATTGGTAAATACGGTGCGTCGTGTTCATCACGTAATTACTTATGCAGCATCGACCGCGTGTGAATATAAGTCAAGAGGCAGGGGTCAAGGCCGGGGGCGCCGCCGCCCGCCGCCCTGCGCCCCGCCGCCCGCCGCCCGCCGCCGCCCCCGCCCCGCTATTCACTCGCATTAGGCGGCGCATCGAGGGGGCGCTTTTGAGCCAAAGCTAGGGCTGTGGATCGGTTCACCTCAGGTTAAACGGTTTGTCCGACTTTTCAAATGTTTGAATTTTATTACTTGCTACTCCAGAGCGTTCGTGATTCAGTTCTCGGTTTAAATGAAACGAGCAAAAAATTATTTGCGCACCCAATCCGAATCGTTATCGATATTTGACAAATAGTTAGTTACCTTCCTTGAAGTTTCGTATTTCTTCAATATGATTTTTTTCTGTGAACTTACCTGAAAGAAATAAAAACAATATTATGTAATGTATTATTTACAAAAACATAATAAATAAATGACACAACATCACATAGATTGTTTTGAATCTGAAGTAATTTGCATAAGCATTTGTGTTATAGATAACAGAAACTACAATGGTATAGAGAAATATACACCGATGTTCATCTTACAAATATTTGTCCCTAATGGGAATCAAACCCACGACTCTTGGTGGAAGAGACAGATGGATAATCAGCGCCAAGGAGCGAGTCTAAACGGGAAAAGTCATAGTCCAACCATTCCGCGTGTATGTTATGTGGGTACCACTCAAAGAGGTATGTTACAGTTTGATACATCGCATATCACGCAGCCCCGGCTTCCGCCACTAATATTTGGATGATACCAGGCGGTACTCGCAGGGGGGTCGGTGAGGGGAGGGAGATATCATGCGGAAAATTAGTCGTATCTGTAGTCTGCTCGTATCTCGTAGCGCGGAATAAAACCATTAAAAAATATAATCGAATTTAACACAAAGGTGCTTTGGTCATAAGGTCACAGAAAACGTAAAGGACTCACTTATTATCAGTGTCAGTGTCAAACTTATTCGGAATCAGGTCAATGGTATGATGCGTTAAGTTTCACGATACAGATATTGGTGAACGAGGAATACTTAAGATGTCGATCGTCATTCATTTGACATTCGCGCGTCACGCGCGCGCCTAGCGACCGCGCTATTAGTGCACCGACGCTACATCACCACGGTGGTGCCGGGCAGTAAACACCGGTGCTGCTCCGTGACTTCACCACTCCTGATAAACTTTGTAGTATTGATAATAATTACTATCCTATCGAGGCATGAGGTTGCAAAATACGTTCTGGCTCACTTTGCGTATGAACGTATCGAGATTGAAATCAAATTGATAATAAGTAACATGATTATGGTAAATTAAGTCCCAATCTTTTGTTACTTGATTATGTGGTGGTACTATGTTGGTTAAATTTGATGTGCTAAATATAGCTATTTTTATAACTTTATACTTATACAGTTTATTTATTAAATGATTGTGATCCAAGTTTATTAATAAAAGTACGGTTTGTGTACCTATGCTCAAAACCCTATTCAATTTACTACGTGTAACCTTAGTTCATATTCAGTGTACCTTATGAAACACGATTGCTGATTAAATTAAAGTAAGCTTAGACAGTAAATTAAATTATGTTACCCAGTTACCGAATAAAGGTCTTGAACCATATAAAATCGTAATATATGAAAAATGCAAGAGTCACGTAAATAACACTATCAGGTTTCCAATCAGCTGCGATGGCGCTCCCTCGGGGTCCTTAGTGTTGCCGCCCACGAGAAACGTAAGTCGGGGCTGGCATCGAACACGTATGGAAAATATATTATTGAAAATTGAAAAGTAGCGTTAATCGTATGTAAGTACTTATAAGGAGTTAGTGTGATACAATTTTAGCAAGGCGTATTTTCATATATAAAATTTTAGGGAAATAATTTTGATGACTTGCAATAAAATCTACACAATTTTTGTAGTTATTATGATAATAAATAACATTCTTAGAACGCTTAGAAATGATGAAGTGTCAATATAAGTATTTATTTCGCACTAAAAGTATACCGTACATGAGCCATTTGCGAGATTATCATTGTCATTAATAAAATACTTTCGGATCTTGTACTTATTTTTACTCAGTAACAAAGATCGATAATTAAATTTACTAAATGCAATTTTTCTCTAAGATAAAAATTTTAAAATTAGATAGAGTGAAGCGACAATCTGGCGACTCAATCACATTAGAGATTGTTCCAGTGAGTTCTGGAGTTAGCAAAGATAAAATTTAAGTTCACTTAAGCTAGAAACAAGTAAACTTGGCACTGCACTCTGCAGAGGAACACGGACGGCGTGGATTACTGCCGGCTGAGAAACAATGCAAATGATTAAAGTAATCATTCATTTCTCTAACAAGGAACTCGGAGTAGGGCGAAGACACGGTAAAACAGCGAGGTGGACCAGTTTTTTATAATTATAGGTCAAAAACATTGGCGGATAGGCGCCATCTCTGCCTCCTAAACGTGTCTCTGGGCGGCTCGTCCCATCAAACGGCAGCAGTCAGAGAAAGCGCGGACATTATGAGGATTATTTAAGACGTTCCAGGGCGTTGTTTATTTTTATTGGAGCCGCGCGCCGGCGCCACGTGACTTTGCTACTAATTTAATTTTATCCATTAGGTATATTTTCACTTTGGCCACAACAGAATATAAAATTTTTCTTAAGGAAAAATAGTAAAGAGTATTTTTTTATCCTTTTCAAGTTCTTTGAAACGTTCTTTAACACAATTAATAATTTAACACTGATCCGTGATTTTGTAAGAGATAACGTCGTTGTCTGTAAACTTAAGTTAACTTTATTAAACTTGTATTTAGAGTTATCAAATGAAAAACATAGTCACACTAATTCATGAATGAATGATCAATTTATTTTAACGAGAATAATATAGAACAAATACGTAGTAAAAGTAAGTTTTAATATTTTAGACCTCTATTAGTTCCGCTGCCCGCCACAGAGTGGCGCACAGCGCTACAAAAAGTCTGTTTCATCTTTAATTTTAGTTACCAACTACACAGTATTAATTCAATTCTGTACAAGGTAATTTTACGTTAGTGTTTACAGGTATATTTATAATAAGTTGGTACTTATCATAAATATTTATACATATTAACATATTTTTAAGCCACTTTCTATTTGAAAATAGATAGGTGCAACAACATAGATATTTTTAAAGTTTAGTCCTTATAATCCATTTAGTAGTTTTTGAGTAAATCGGGCAAGGTTACACATTTTTCATATACCTGTCTTATTCCAGACAATGACGCATTCACTTGGAAATTTTCTTTTTCATACAGTTAAACCGTTAGGAGATGACATTCGCCGGAATACAGCCTTATTAATAAAAGGGGGATCCCCCAAACCGAGTCGGATAGTTGTAGCACAGATAACATAACTATAGTTGTAGTATTTGATTCTAGTGTGCACAGATCTTATGCTGCAAGTTGATTGATCTACTTTTTTATATTGGCAAATGCAACCATAAATAGTTACTTCAAAACGACTCTTCTCTTCTGAAAATATTTATTTTAAAAAGTATACACTCAAATATTGTGAAATGTGTATGTTATGGATTCAGAATTATGTACATAATTTTAATGAGGCTGTTTTCAAGATTCAACTTCTAAATATTTCATAGCCTGCATACGTTATTCTGATGTTTAAACTAGAGTAAACTTTTATTACAACACATTCAGTAGTTTCTTGAAAGCGTGACAAACATCCATCCATCCTACGTCCGCGTCAAGTCGTTTATTGTGTAAAACATTACTCCCCTATAGTCAAGTTGGTTAAAAAGTGGCCTATTTCCTTTCTCAGTCTTATCTTATAGAACATATTTAAACTACTTAGTAAAACTGTAAGCATAAATTGTGCTCCTTCAGAGCTTCAAGCGACTCTGGACGCCGGGTGCTGGTTAAACCGTTGCGACACAAGTCGCCGAGCCCAACGTTAATGTCATCGTTTGTCAAAAAATAGTCCGACCGTCTACAAAGAGCGAGATACAGCGCATTAAAACTATCAGGGGATTAAAGATAGGCCGAGGAATTCTTCGGGACTTCGGAGCTGTGATGTTTCTATTATTCGATTTTACACATAACCCAATTTTATTTATTGAGAGAGAGTCAAACAGGAACGTTGTATTTCTTGGCTAATTTTATAAATGATATGATGACGTATGTTTTCGTGAATTGTAATTTAATTTATAAGGGTTGAGTAAAGAACTGATGTGTCTATTATTTATTCATTTATATATTTATAAATGCACACATAAAATTACCATATTCATCTTCCACGTAACAAGTTAGGTTAAACTAAATATTAGTCTTAATGGGTCTACACGCGTTATTACTAATAACGCGTGTAGACCCATAAAGACTAATATTTAGTGTAATGGAACGCGAAAGTCTAAAATCATACAAGTTAGGTTAAAGGTTAATTTCACACTACTTCTCTCATTCGAATCAAGTGCACTCAATTTTTATTGTTAACTTTATTAACGTTTCGTAATCGATCTTCAAAATCGATGTTAAATAAAATCGCATCGCTCGCGGCCACTCGCCCGTTTACGACGCCGTATAACCAGCGTGTTTACTAAACAGCGCGCATTCTATTTCCACAGCGACAATTCTATCTCGTATTTACACTGAAACGATAAAAGGATCACAAGACGAGAGGACGCGGAATGCGATATCCAGAGTAACTATTGACATTTTAAGAGCTCAGTTATGTCGTGAACTGATTCCGATCAGAGCGTCATTTAGCGGTCTCCTGTTAAAGAGTGCTTAACTCAGATTAGCAAGTAGTACGAGGTTTAAGAAAAAAGCTGTTTGATAGTAAAACATGATCAGAAACACGTGAGCTAATACCTATGCTTTTTTAAATAGGTAAGACAAAACTTCCATACCACAATATACTCAAAGTAACTTGTTACAAAAAATAAAAAGAACAACTACTCGATAAGAGGAAGATTTACAATTATTATATCTGCGGTTATTATTCCTGTTTTACAACGCTTTTATCATAGACCACTCGAGAATTTAAACTCGGCAGATCCGTATTATCTGCGCCACGAGTGAAAATATTTGGCCTTCAGGAATTATAATAAATGGATCGATTTAAAGCATTCGTAATTTATAGATTCGATTGCCCTCCTCCCACACCTGATGGAACGCGATACCGACGCCGGCCGGGTACGGGACTGCTCTTAGATTTCGTTTGTATTTAGATTTTATTTATGGGGGACACGAGAGCTAAACAATATTTTCCTCCCTGGTACTCCAGAAAATATTGATCGACAATATTTACAAGTACGTATTACAGTTTACTTTTAGACTTAAGGAACGAAAGAAATATTCAAAGACTGTTCAATTTATTTTATGCTGTTCTTTTTCATGCCATCGGTTAGTGTCTTTGAATTGTGTTAAATATAAAAATAAAAAAAGGCGTCCAACAGATATCGGCCATGGCGGCCGATCCCAATGGAGGTCAGCCAACTGCGCAGGACATATTTATAGTGCACAAGTATACGCGCAAACACAAGTGCACTCTGTGTTCCCTTACCCTCTTACTTCGGTAAGATGGCAATCCATCATAACCGATGAGAGATCAGGCGCAGGACCACCTGCTTAACGTGCTTTCCAAGGCACGGGCGTGCTCCGCTAACCTCCTAACTCTGGGCTGAGTATTTTTTCAGAGAAAACCTCACACTAATTTTCCCCGGGGCCTTTTGGTCCTAACGCAGCACTTGCTTCCAATATACCAACGGTTATTAAGTAAATGGTTTCACTAACATTATAATTTCCGTTGGAAGGGATTGATTGTCGACACGCGATCGTGTAAAACACGTGTCATCATTCATTTAGAGAACAGGACCGTCCGGAATGTGATTCGAAATATCATCGCTTCTACTCTATTCTGGTTTCATCACAAATAGCTCGTGGGAGAGAGCGACGCTATTCATTACAACTCATGTGGATAAACATATATCATATAATGTTCTGTGATCGTAACGATGCCATAACTCTGTAACATGAAAGAAGTAGCGACGTGAGCCCGTTCAAAGAATCCCCCGAAATGCGAATTTGTTTACATGCACCTCCATTGATTAATTCGTTAGTCATCATCGTGTGTTTGTTTGGTTGTAATACCACGGCCGATAAATAACCACGCAAAGTAATTATATAGGTGATAAGTCTTCTTAAAATCAATCAGTTCAGACACAGTTGGCGGGCGGCCAGCGCGGGCAAAAAATACGCGCGCGACTAGCTTCCACTGCAACTTTAACTTGCCGAATCTCTATAATTACATTCGGCCAAGGCGACGGCGCGCACTACATCGGTGTTTATTGAATTAATTGTTTATTGAGTTAGATAATTACGCGTTGTATCAATGAAACGATTGAGTAGAGCGCGTGTTGGACGTTTACGAGGCGGCGGCGAGGCGCGGGCCGCGGAGCCCGGGACTCGGGGGCACTCCGGCGCACGCCAGGTGAACGAAAGTTTAAATCATTCATCTTATTACGATCTAACTCTAACTTATTACAAGAGTAACGTAAACACGTTAAAACGTTATAATACATAGGAGATTTTTTCTTAAGATTTAAAAAAAAACGGGCAATGCAGCAAACTCTACTCTTAATGTTTGTAATAACCGCAGAATATAAATTGTAAAATACATTCGGTTTTAAAATAGGTGTATTGTTTCACCTACGCAGGCGAAGTGTGAAGATGGAGTAGGTAGTATCCTAAATATAAGTCGGTTGCCTAGCAATAGACGCCAAAAACAACACACGAATTTGTTATGTTTAATATTTTTTTAATATTCTTAAGCACTGAGTAAAGGGAACTATTTAATTAATACAAGGGGCACGATTACCGCCTGGAAACAGATCACTTAAAATATAACTACCTATAATGCACCAGTAATGTATGCAACAAAGTGTACATTTTATTGGCCCTTAACCAATGCTGGCTCTGCATTTGTTTCGCAGTTGCATTATTTGCCGGGTGACACAACCATTGTTTCGAGTACTTTTTGAGCATCGGGAGGGCCACCGAGTGGTCTCCAATTTCACCGTGGAGTCCTGAGGGCGATGGGACATGAATGGCGGCCATTGAGCGCGCCGAGCCCGCTATAAATACTGCGCGGGCGCGGTCACGGGACACGCGCCGGGTTGACTCACGCAGCTATGCCACTATGCCGTTCCGCGTGGGCGACATAGTGATTTTAGAGGACCACTTCCAATAATTTAAACAAATCTTTCACCTAATATTCGCTCGTTTTGAACATAACACATCTATTTTTCACGTAACTTTAAATTTGATTAGCATCAATTCTTTAATGGAAGTAAGTCGCGTTTAAATTCTAGTCACATTAATGCAAGCTGTCTTTGCTCGAACTGAGTAAGTCGCGTCCGGCAACTACTTTTAAATACTTGTCATGTCAATGGTAGTTGGGTCTGCTTAACCAGCTATTCGTGGTAAGAGTTTTTCATAAGCTACGTTAAGTTCTGTCGTCGTACGTAGCTACGAGAGCTACAAGATCTGACGAGTCCCGCCACTGGAGCTGCCAGGGCCGGCGCGTCACGCGTCACGCGCGGAAGAAATGCGTCAGCCTTGAGCGTTTCCTGCGCACACTATAATAAACACAACTACGCTCAAATAGTTCGGTTTCGACGCAAAGCGGCTCTAGGCCCAGTGGACAAGGCCGCAGGGCGAAGATTATCGTGAGTGATAAATAAACACGTACTCGTCCAAGATACGACGACATGACACTTAGGTACTAGGATTGATGTTTTGATTAAGTTTACTTGGAAATCTACATACACATGATATGAATGCCAGAATTTTACAATAATAATGTATGTTCTGTTTTTATTCAAAAAACGTTTGTTATTTTGGTTGTCACTAAATAAACGTTTTCTTTCTTTCGACGAGGTGAATTTATTTGTTAGTATGTATACTCTTACATGATATTATTGTTCCATGGGAATCAGATATGTTATGTCATAACAACGATATAATGTTGTGTTAGCGATGATCCCCGGTGAAAAATCATACCAACATTAGTAATTTTTTTAATACAATCGCACCCTAAATATAGACGATACAATCGTAATATTTTGTCATAAAAATATCTTACACAACAATAAAATTAATTCAAAGGTTTTCTACGAGTACAATCATTCAATGCCGCTCGGATAGTAAAATTTAACAGCTAAAAAACATGAATAATGCTAGTGAACAACATCAAACGTCAGAAACTGTTTCAGGGCAGCAGCCGATGTCTGATGGAATGCTACCAAGTATTGCAACATTCTAAAAACACATTCGAAGAACGCGCAACTGTGTCTTACATTATGTCTTTGGAGTTACAACTATGAATTGTATCATATTCTGACTATAAATAAGCAAGAGTATTTAAAAGTGCTGAAAAAAGTTCAAAATACTTTTTGGTCATCGTTTCACAAAAACGTATATGCGTAGCGAGTGGACTATTCCACACTGGTTCTATAGAAATCAAATATTCATCGGTCACTTGTATGTGACACAAAACATAAAAGTGTCCATGTTTTTCCCTGCGTTATTTTCAGCACCACACACATATACACTAAAATATCCTCCTATTTTCAACATTCAGGCACATTTCGGAATGCATATGTAAATCTTGTAACGTATTACTTGCAATTAATTTTCAAAGCAATATGAAAGTGTTATAAAAATAATGAAGGTTATAAGTTTAAGCTTCTACTTATTGAGCCATTATTTTGTCTGTAAAGCCAAACCATTCTTCCGTGTATTTTCTTTCTTCTATGTGTTTTACGATTGACTTGATTTAAAACACTTAGGTAAAACACTTGCCAAAAAAGTCCTAGAACTCCACATATCTTTAAGTAAGATCGCTTTAACTATGTCTGTAATCTGTTAAAACTTGTCAACTCATTTACTAACATGTTGCCTGAAAAAACAATAATAACTTTTAGTTTAATTGCTTGTGGTTATTGTTATGTAAGTAGGTAACTTTTAACTAACAGTTAGAATACGATAGGCTTTGGTTCCAAAGAGTCCTGTTAAGGCAAGACGAGTGAACTCAGCGGGTGTCAGGGGCCGGCGCCCGGTGTGTTTAATAGCGGGATATTAAGGCATTAGTGACAAAGTGCGAGGTGTGAGCCCGGGCTTATAGGGCCTCCACTACTAGGGGTGCACTATGTTCCACTTACAATCGGTCCTAGTTCACAATTGCAGGTTACCCGGCTTGCGTGCGCTATTATTAGATGGACTGTGTGTAAACAAATAGACTTGTTTTGTGCGTTTATTTACGCACAGGCACACATAATATATTTTTATTTTGTGTTTTTGAGTAATGTAATGAATAAACTGCAAATTTATTACAATATAGATAGATATAGTCATTTTCATGTCTTCTTAGAAGTTTTAGGTTATGCGAATGGATATGTTTATTTTATCAGAGAAATTATGAGCGCTAACAATGCTTTTTAGGATTATAACACTGGTATATAAATCGATGTTTTCCTTCACCGTTAAAGCGTCGAATGATGGTACATATGAATTTAAAATTTGAAAACCTCTTTTTTCTTGTTTCCTCACGAAACCTGCATACCTAAGAAGAAATTCTTAGTTTATGTAGTCGATCAACCCGCACTTGGCCAGCGTGGTCAACTAAGGCCTTATCGCCCTAGTTTAGGGTAGGCCCGTTCCCCAGCAGTGAGGACGTATATGGGCTGATGATGATGATGATAAAAATCGAATAATTCAGTCCATTTTCAAACTGTACATAATCTTTTAAGCCTTAGTTATGTAAATGGAATAGATAATTGAACAGTGGGGTGGCATCCCTGCTGAGCGCCGAAGCTGCGGGAAACGAGTCTGACTTCCGACTCGAATCACTCCGAGATCGAACCGGCCGGCTGCTAAACGATATTGTTACATTTTCAAATCGAGTCAGGTAAAATCGGCCTGAACTGTGCAAGAAAAAGCTGCGGCATTACGCTTGGGAGTCGGGTTTTTAACTAGCGCAGTGCGCTCGATAGCAATCCTAATTCTGTCTAATATAATAAATGCGAAACTGTGATTCCTGTTACGTCGTTAAGCTTTATCGACTAAATAAATCTTTTTGAAGTTCACATAGTTACGAGTATGGAAAAGGACATGAAGGTACCTTTCATCCCGAAAAAGAAACTGTATAGTGCAGAGTGTTATTAAATTGCACGAGAAAAACAAAACTGCTGGCATGCTAGTTTAAAGCGAAACTACTATAATGAATTCTGTTCCGAAATTGTGGCATGGTTTGTTTTAATCTGTATGCATCGACAGTGCGGCGCGTCAGGTGTTCGGTAAAGCCAATTAACCAGCCTATTTACCGTGCCACAATCGCATCGAAAGGCAATCACGCCGCTCAGGTCCCCATTGTGTGCCCGTGTCACCCAATCTGCTGCCAGGGAGCGCAGGACACCCAACTCGAACACAGTTGACACACATTATGACATTGTAATTAAACCAGCAGCTCAATAGTAGTTTATAGACTTTAATGCACTTTGATTATCGATCTTGAAGTTTGAATATGTAATGAAATCTTTTCGACGGATTAGAAATTATGTTTGTTTTGTTTATTATTTATGAAAACAGTAATTTTTTTAAATAAAACGAATATTAATGATTCAACGCGTACAATTATTCATTGACCTAAAGTAAGGGGCAAGAGAAGAAGACGATCACTGTCATCAAGACAATCGTTCAAAAAATCAGTAACCTAAATACAACCCTTGAGTCAGCCGATAAGTAAACATAGATGACGTTTATATTTTTACTCTAAAGAAAAAAATCGCTACAATCAAGCGATAAAATATAAATTGGTCTGAAAACCCGCCTATTAATATGTGTGCCCCTTTCCTTACTGGGGTATTATAACCAATATTGTGGTTGATCGTGTCATCGTCCGCCGTCACACCTCCGGCCCAGGGCCGGCTGCAGGTGGCTTTGGGCGCCGCTAAACTAGTTAAGTCGGGATTACTCGCGTGATTGCGCCGGGCCCCTTGTACATTGTGTTTGCTTAATCGACTTCGTGAAAGCACTAGTTTCGTACATGTTAATAACTAAAGACCTAGTATATTTTCATTGTGTCAAATATTCCAAGCTATTATGGCGACGAGCACAAATAAATAGGTTTTTGTTACATCACTGACAGACCGACTTCACCAAGAACACTATTAGTAGTGCCCCTTTCTTTGTTTCAAGTATCTTGAGTTTAAGACCTTTGAAGTCTAATGGTGACATTTTTCAGAATGAAACCGAAAGGCAATATTTAACATCATCTCAAAGGGAAAGAACGAGAAAGGCAGATATAAGAGTTTTAATAAAGAGGCCCTCAGTCGCCGGAACGAAGTAATTGTAGGTATATCTATAACTGATAATTCTAAAAACATTTATTGAATCTCAAAAGATTTCTTTTACCAATATGTCTCTAATGGCTATGATTCGAACTCGAAATCGTCTTCTTCCTCATCACCCCATATACGTCCCAACTGTGGGGGCAAGAGGCAGATCACCCTAAACTAGGGTGATTGCCTAATCGCCTGATCGGCCTAGTTTAGGGTGCGTGAATTGAATCCTGGTACCTGAATTAAAGCCTTTCAACAGCAAGTCAACCACTCTGGCCAAGTGCTGGCAGGTGGCTGGCACACCTCTGATTTACTTCCTGGCAGGTAAGGCAGCAGGTTTCCTCACGATATTACCTTCACCGTAAGAGCTTCAAATAAACGTTCATATATCTTGAAAACTTCGCTTTCCCTTTATCATATTTTGTATGCAATACGATATTCTCTCCTCAGAATCTAGGAAAACATCAGAAAGTTCAGGCGAGCTAGGAAAATAGCTCGCTAGCTAGCTAAGACGGGCGAACACGATCCAATTTCTCGCATAGCTCACGTCAATAATCCCCTTGTGTTAAATTAAATCACGCATGGCAGGTGTCATCCGCTCCGGCGAACAACGCGAACGGAGCAGAGCCACCCAATTTAAAAAGGACTATAATTTTATTAGGAATCGGCTCACCGTACTGAAGGTATATTCGTGCTTATCATTATGTGGATCAGCTTACCTGAAAAGATTAGAAAAAACTAATGAGTATTTTCACTTTATGTTCGGTAATATTATGTGTGTCTTAATACCTAAAGCCTTTAACTACAAGGATATTAAATATAGACCCGGTCATTAACCCCAAATGTTTTAACCAGTGAAAAACGGATGTAATCAAGTTTTGACTAGAACGACCATCGAAGCTTAGCGTCATAACCTTTTGATTCCTGAAAGCAGAATTTGGGGACCAGTTCAAAACCTGCTATCGTAGGTATCGCAAATCTTTATTCGTGGGTACCCAAGAATTCTTTTTTGGTGTAGCCCAATACAATATGTTAACAGTTTACCTTCCTCGTATAATGCCGTCCCACCTCCGCTGACGCAGACCTGTCTCCGAGACGTCGTGACACACGAATATTTAAATCAGTCCGATTACCATAATATGAGGAATAGTTCCCGCGTGAGCCGCCCGCAATAACACCCGAATACTATAAGCGACTTCGACCGAAATCTCAGTGCGGGTGCCCTATAAAATACAACTGGGGGCGAAGCCCGTGTCTCACGCGCTTTGTAAGAGAAATTACAACGGCCCTAAATGTCTTTGAAGGAATATGTATCATAAAAATGGTGCTAACTTAAATGTCATTTATTTGGTAAAACTTTATGGGCCGCAATTCCTATTGACTTGTCATGTAAGTATACTTAATCAATATTTTTGTTTTAACGATGTTTAAAACTGCTTTAAATTCGTTGTCCACATTAATATTTTATTATTTTTCTTTGGTGAACTCGTACCGCTTTAATGAGAATATAATATATCAGCGGTGTAGGCTGACCAGTTCAAAAATTGTACTAGGATTTTTTTAGGACAAAATTGTACAGTACTAGGACTCATCCCGCGGGATGAGTTGACCTAAGACTCATTTATAATGTCTATACTTCAAGTAATATTAACACAAACATTATTACAATAAACAAACTAGGTTATACATAAATGTACATAAAACACATGTAAAGGAACATAAGAGCTAACACAGAAGGTAGGTTCAACCACTACACACTATAGGCTCAGATCAAAAATATCACAATATGGAGGAATTGATTAGGCTCAGTGCCAGGGCGCGCCGGCACGGCCCGCCTCCGAGCCGCGGGGTCAAAGTCTGATAACTAACTTAACTCTGTAAGCTGTACTTATAATGAACATCAGTGTCGTAATACGCTCGATAATAAATTAAAAGAGTAATTTATAAAATCAATTCACTTAAATACTACAATGAAAACACATTTAGTTAAATTTCGATTTTTTTTCCCAAAGGATAACTCTTATTAGAATACCATTATATACGGAAAACATTACCGCAACAACACCATACTATTTCCAATCGTTTAAAAAGTGCTTCAATAAGTTAGTAATAAAGTGCTCACTATTATCGATGTTCAGCCTGCGTCGCCTAGCTGCAGCGCGTCGCAGACTTGACAAAGTGCAGCGCGCTGTCAGTGCATTCTATTGCAGTCGCGTAGTCCTCGGCTAATACTCGTATGTCGTTGTATTCATACCTCGATCAATCAATCAAATCAAATGAGAGAAATGCGTTTGCAAAAATTTAATTCCATTAACGCCGTCGCTAAAAGCCGGCGTGGGCCGGTGCAGGCAGGCTTTCAGCTTTGACGGATTGCGATCCTATTTCACGTTTGCCTAATGAGGACCGGCAGAAACCGGTCTTTATCGGGGCCGGTGCCGAGGCGCTCGCTCTCAAATAAAGGGTTTAGGTGATAAATCTTTGTAGCGAGTGCCAATTACGACGTGCCTCCGAGCGTGTGTACCGCCGGGGGACGCTGGATTGGGAATCTACGGCGCATCGGATCCAATATGTAGCTTCTAAACAATCACCGCTCCAGCGCCTTGAGATATCGCTTCAGTAATACAATTTGTTCTGCACTGCTCAGATCCTGCACTCATAGGGCTGGTGTGTCAGTCACAGTATAATGCATAATTAGGCCTGTAATTCACACATATGCTCATTTTTTAACTGGGCAGCAAAGATCAGGAAGTAGCAATAGCTTCCTTTCTTACGTGCTTATCAATACTGTAAAGAAGCAGATATATATGCTTTGTTTTATAGCTGATATATTTCATTTTGTTTTCTTAGTACCACCACGAGAAATCATTGAACTATTTAAAATAAAAATTAGGCAACTCTCCGTCGCATTAAACGAAATTGTTTCATTTTAATAGACAAATTAGTATGCAGTCCCATGAATGGCGTTAATACTTTTGAGAGCGTCAGCGATCGGTGTGTGCGCATTAGCGCTTTATCGGTAGAGTCTTTCTACACTCAGCGCAGTAATCGTTAAAATCTATTGCAGTTCTGGACCAAACCCCTGACTGGTCGTCCCGAGAGGGCGGTCGTTTTGACCATCCACTGAAGCAATGATAATTTCAGAATTGCAAAACCACGACGCGAAGTTTTGTCTTCGTAAACCACATCTTGTCACGATTAACATATAAATATACGATCGACTGTTTATGCTGTAGGTACAAAATAATTGGAGTAAACACATCGGTTTTATTAAATTATTCGTTTTAGTATTCGAGCCCTTTCTCTCGGTGTACCCTGTTACCAATAACTAATTGCACACATTTATATAACTTTGCAATATTAAAAAGTCAGACGAGTGTGTCAAAGGCACGTGTCTCTCGTTAATGCCCGCTAGTGAGCGCCGGCCCACGCCGTACTCGATAAGCCCAATAACATTAACTTTTGAATGCTGTCACCGTATTCGCGAATATTCACATATTATCGTCACAGCGCGAGTGCGAGTCCGCCTGCGCAAGTGAGCTCGGCCCGGCATCGCGCTCATCCGATTACGCTTTTTAAAACATGGCATTTTCCACTGGGAAATGCTGTTAATTACCCGCCGGGGAGTAGGGAGGGGCGAGGGTAATGTGTTTATTTTACTGCCTTTAGCGCCGGCCGTCAGCGCGGGAACAGCTTGTCGAGATTGGAAGTAGTTTGCGCCATCAAAACTAGCAATCGGCAAAAATGTTAGATACATATTTCATCAATACAATTTTTTTTTATCGTGAACCGGTTATCTTTGAAATGGGATACACACCTACGTCACACAGTCCTAAAAGCAGAACAGCGACGATCGTCTGTTGTTGCCACAAAAAGATCTTGTTAATTTCACCAGTA
Organism: Maruca vitrata; assembly: GCA_039566165.1. Classification (NCBI taxonomy): domain Eukaryota; kingdom Metazoa; phylum Arthropoda; class Insecta; order Lepidoptera; family Crambidae; genus Maruca; species Maruca vitrata. The sequence goes on along the minus strand of CM076911.1, from coordinate 19,422,194 downwards.
TTTTTCCCAAGGAAACGCGCTTACTTATTTTAACAACGAAACCACAGGCGGAACTCCTCCATTGACAACGACCTAAAATATGTCATATGCCGTTGTCAAAAATAGAACTATGACAAATAGCAGCTTCCACATAGTAACGATGCCAAGCGCTGCCGCGGCGGAAGGGACGGGCGGCAGCGGCGCTGGGAACTCTACTGCGGCAACGATCAGCTCGATCAGAAAGCGAATGCAGTAAATGGTTGGGTACACTCGGTCTGCCAAAGCGGCTTGTCGTTTTCCGCCCGACCACACCGTCTCGGTTCTATCGCTGAGATGCGGCGAGCCTCGTCTTTAATCCGGTGTGGTTAGCGGGCGGCCGTGTGTCATACGCCCGTTGTGGTACCTTCCCAGCCGTGGCGCGGCTAACCGCTAGAATAGTAGTCACGCCCTTAGGAATCCAATGTACGCAGTGGGAACCTCTAGCACAATATCTGTCTACTATATCCACTATAAAAATTAAAACAATTTTTTCAAATCTTCCATGGCATAAGTACACTTAATCATTTCATATGAATGGGACAGTATTGTAGTGGAGCCCTATAATTACGTTGTGACCAAACCCACGCATCGTTAGAGAGCTATTACTGTTACTGATGAAACACAATAGTGTGTTATTACGGCATAATGCAGCAGCGGCGGTCATCGCCAGTACAAAGGGCGGAGGGTACCTGTCGAGCCACACTCTGCAACAATGCTATAGCTATAGCCGATGCGACATTTGACACTGAACCACTTTTATTACTGGCTCTTAGGTTTAATCTAATAGATACTAATTTAACTTTTTTTTTTCAATTTCTGTCAGAATCATGTAGTTTCCAAATGGACTTATACGGACGACTGTGACTTGAGCCATCGATCGGTCGCATTATAAATAACCGCGGTTCAGTCGAACAGCCGCGTACCTATACAAAACCGAAATCACCTTAACGACGGGCTCGGGCCGGCCACGCCAGAATGCAACTCCTCTAAATTTAACTACTTCATCTCAAAGCTCAGCTTAGCTCAGGAATGCTGTAGCACTACGCTCCACGGTCGCGTAACAAGATGTGGAAATGGAAATACGCCTTTTCATGAATGTCAAAAGGCACACAAGAATGGGAAAACAATGATTTTTGCCTCTAGTGAATGAGACGGAACTCGTACCGAGCCATACCGTCATTACTAAACCACAAGTTTTCATTTAAATAACGAGCGTCTGGCATCTTCATCCTTCTTTCAAGACTTCAAGAAATATTTAATGTCTTTTCATCATTGAATAGTGAAATAATAAATATCACACAACATCTTTCTTTTCTTATTTTTGACATCACATACATTGTACTAATTCCGAAATAAGTTGCTTAAGCACTTGTGTTACGGATAGCAGAAACAACGGTGTACGTACACCAAATATGTGAAGTCAGTAACAACTGATGTCAAGTCAAGACACAAAACTGAATGAAGCTCTCAAGCGACGCGGTGTATTAACGACGGAAAACTTTGTCAATATTGTTTCTGTAATCTGCTCAATTTCTATATAGTGTTTGAAACCTAAGATTATGTCTGAGATTATTATCTAAGTTTTAACTTTAAAAGTAATACAAATTGTATTCCTTGTTGCAAATTAAATTGCTGAAAAATTCAGGAATCGTGACAAAAATCTGTTAAGTTCATTAAAACGTCCTTACCAAATAAGTGCTACAAGTTATAATATTTTACTAAAATAGTTTCACTCAACTTACTTGGACGATAAACCGCCATTGATACAAGTTTTTACAAAATATGTGTTTTATTTTTAGAATAGTAATATAATAAAAAATACTTAGTTTTTCAATTACCAGAGTCCACCGTGATGTCCTCAGAACTGAGATGAAACTAGCCCGGAGTCAACCAAGCGTAATCAAAAGTTACTTCAAGGATACCGTACTAACGCTTTTAGTACCAGATGTTAAAAACGTTAAAAACCCCTTTTATTTGTCGCAAATGCAATAATGAAGGTGGTCTTTATGGTTCCTTAAGTTTTATCTCGTGAACTAGGTTTGTTACTCTATTGAATTTTTTACATTTTACAAACAATAAATATTTAAAAGGGAGCCTAATCAACAAACACGAATAATTAATTGTCGTCCTTTTGACTCGATACTAAACCCGAGAACCGTAGCGCTACCATGAGTTTAAAAGTGACAGACTCGATATCACCTATGTATAAAATGTCTATTAAAAGTGTACAGCGCCCCTAGCAGTAACACTAAGAACTAAAATCGGAAGTATGAAAAAAATATTTCGATTGGTTTTTAACGAACGTAAGTTTTCGATAGCTAGTGCTAGTGCTACAGAATAGAACTCTTCAAATATTCACATTACATTTAAAATTATGGGTACTCTTGAAGTAAGTAGAAATACACCTTTGGTACGCTTTAAATATCCCAGAATAGGTACCTACTTACCGAGGGCTTAAAGTTTGAAGGTTCGTTGTATATCCACAAAAAAGCCCCCCCACATGCTGAAGCGATTTCCCAGTGCGCCTGACTCATCATATAATTTGTGTGTGCCATTTAGTTGCGATGTATTTTTTCGTGATTTTACTTTTTATTTGCAATTACTTAAGGATTCGATTACATTCATAGAGCGATTAGCTTAGCTAGCGGTAGGCACTGTCATAAAAATAATTACATAGGTCAAGTCGGTACCAGCGCGAAATACGAATTGGCTCCGAATTCGAATTTACATTAATCTGTCAACACTTACACTCGCTATCGCAAAACAAATGTGTCGAAAGCCTCAAGTACTTTGTGTGGAAATAGAGTAACACTGCTACTTATGGCCAGAACGAGCACCCTCAACACGCAAATCAGTTTGCGTTTTGCATGCTCCCATAAAATAAACAGATTATAGAAAAATATTTAGAGTCAAACAAGAGTTCTTTTTCTTATCGTATGGTTGCTGAACAACCTGGTGTCAGAGTTTTTAAGCCGCCAGTAGGCCTCTGACATGGCTTCACACACCGTTGAAAAATTTCTCAGGTGTGCTGGTTTCCTCACGATGTTTTCCTTCACCGTTAAAACGTCAAATGATGGTACATATGAATTTCAAATTTGAATAACACGTTGGTACATGGCGGGGTTTGGACTGGCGACCACTCGCATGGCAAGCAACGACCTTAACCACTCGGCCATCGACGCTTTTCAAGAGTTGCACTTTGCAGATTCAAGTAAGAATCGAAGAGATCAAACAATTCTAGCTCACAGCTACAAACCTTTTACGATCTAGCGAAATCATTTCTCACTAGTAACCTTGGGGTATTGTAGTGACCGAGCAGATGCACTGCGGGCGGAACGAACACAATTGTAAAACATATTTATCGTCAAATAAACCTGCCTTCACAGTGCGCCGCCGGCCGCGCCGGGGCCGCCGCCAACATTTGACTATTGAGCTTTTGTTACTACTGCAGGCGGGGAAGTTTCGATTGCATTCCGATCGAAGCGACAAGTACTGTAGAGATTGTAGATCGGTTCTATTAGTTAACCGCTATCGAAAGCTCTGGGATAAAGGAAAAACGTCGGGCGGAAGTCGGATGTCTGTAACTTGGTCTTAATGACAGAAGCAACGTTTTCTCAAACGACTTGCACGAAACGCTCTTAAGTGATCAATTAGTAATCGACGATGACGGTCTCAAGATGTGCGAATAAGAATAAAGAGACATATGTATTAAGGATTAGCAAATACATTCGGGATGTGTGTGGCGGGGAGCGCGCCGCGGCGCCGCGCGGTCTGGCGCCGGTCGATGGCTGCGGGCCGCGGACGGGGCGCTGCCTTGTTTGGCCAGCACTGGGTGCCAATTGAACTTAATTGTTGCCAAACTGCGAACAAACTATATGGAACACAAATAAGTGTTTGCCCTAGAAAATTGAAGTGATCCTAGTAGTATTAACAACGAAGTTACTAACAGAAAACACACGCTACACAGTGTCGTGTCACATGAACAAAAGGAAGAGAAACTTAAACTACATAGATTTTGTCATTTACATTCAATACCTACAAAAGTATCAACGATTTGGCATTTACCATTTGTTCACAACACATTAATGCGACCAGTAATGTTACTTTGCATAATTAATTCGTTTCGACCGCACATAAAACCGTAATGCTATTTGCGTGGTTTTAAAGCCCGAGCGATTGCGCCACTGAGTTTGAGAAATGCGGATGCTTTCCGCACTTATCCAAGTTCTGCAACTTCAGATGCTTTGAATACTTCAGAAAGTCAAAAGGGGATTTTCGCCAGAAAATAATAATTGATACCTATATATTTTTTATGCAAATACTCTCAATATGGACTTCCCTCCACCTGTTGGTAGTTTTGAGGTCCACCAGTTTCTCTATGGTATGTGTATGGCAACACTGATCAGCGCGTGTTGTTCGGAAATGGAATGGAGGGAGAGCGACTAGTTGAAATACCTTTTTGAAAAAAAAAATGCGAGTAATTTAAATAAAATGACTAGAAAAAATATTAAACGTTAATTTCATATTTTATCGTGGCACCTTTCGACATTTCGACACGAACTGAAACCTAAATTATCTGTGTTATCGGTACACGTTTCGCGTTAGTGACCAAACCGTTGACCTAGTAAATGGTCTAAACAGATATAACATCACAAGGCTTCCGCGTTTCATGAGAATCAGATAGATATACAATATACAAACGGGATTTTATTCTGCTGTTTATACTGTCGTCAATTTATTACACAGGGCTGACAAGGTTTTGTCTCGGAAATGTCTTACTATCCTATAAAAAAAATGTACACCGGAAAAAACTATTAAATATCAAGATCTCACTTGGTGTGTCCGCTTCTCGCTTGCCTTTTTTTGCTTTAATTGTTAGATTGTCAACTCAACAACTTCAAAGCGGCTCTCCAATAAAGGTACTAGGTAACTACGAGAGGAGGCACAAAATGTGTTTCAAGTACTGACTGGTCGTTTATAAATTTTGTTTGGTCTGTAGCTCTATACACACCGGGGCGGTGGTCGCTCCGCTGCCCCGGAGAGCGCGTCCACGCGCCCATTAACATTTGTCAACTCTGTTTACTACGCGACGCGTCGTTTACGCGAATAAACTGGAATCCGACCAGGGAGGCCACTTGATGTCACTGCATCTAGATGTTTTAAATGCATATTTAATGTTTATTACTGTATTTGTTTTATCGTATCATTGCATTTAAACATGCAGTTACGGTTTACGGTCAATCTAAATCTTCATCCAACTTTAATATTCAAACTAATCGCGTCTTGGAAATAGTTTAATGCTCCTCTTTCCGATCCACGTCCTTCCATCGCCAGCTGTTACAGCTGTTGGCTTATCGTAAGAGAATGACCAATGTCTGTTTGGATTATCGTACATTTGGGATATAATCATATTTTATGTGACATAATTATGTCAAGAGTATGCATGAAATGGACACTTGTGAACTTAAATTATAACCGAGTTGAAAATGAAAACAAGTGTTAGTCTAATTGGTCCAAGATCCCTGAGCTGCCAGACATCACTTATTTTCTAATGGACAAAATATATATGGTTGAGTAGTGGTGAATAACATATATAAAAATCAAGCATCAGAAAATAAGTAAACTTAATAATTTTTTTCATAGCTTTAAAGCGTCTGTAAGGTAAATCCGCCGACCGCATGTGTCTGGGAGTAATGAAACTTGATTTTTAATGATATTGTGTGAAATATATGTTAAAATCAGCCATCAGAATTTAAGTGAGGTGAGCAGTGTTTCTATGTACCTTGATTGGTTGATATCTGAAAAATGGCCGTCTGGTCAAGGTAGCAACTAGTCATATGATGATAGTACACCCCACCACTACTCAATCGTATATATTTTGTCCATTAGAAAATAAGTGATGTCTGGCAGCTCTGGGATCTTCCTCTAAATCTGTAGAGACGAGTGTAACTTTATGATTGTAAATACGATTCACTCCAGCAGATTGAGTAGTGTGGCAACATTATTTCATCATGAAATCCGTAGATAATAATCAGCGGGCCATGATCTCGCGATCAAATTGGGTGCGCACGCGCGGGCGCCGCGCTAACCACAGCGCAAACACGCCCAAATGTTGGACATCGACAGGATCTAACTGAGAATGATTGTGAAACTCCATTTTTGCGCCATGAAAAGATACCTGTAAGTAAATGACATTGGTTTCATTAGAAAACTGTAACTGTTCGGGATATTTACCATGTTGTTTTGTTTTAATGAGCTCCCGATGTTCACCCGTGATCATGGCGCTTGCAACAGTGCCGAAATATCGGGAGCTCATCAAAACAAAACAACATGGTAAATATCCCGAACAGTTACAGTTTTCTAATGTGTGTAACCATGACAGTTTAAAATTATATATTGGTTTCATTGCCAGCCAAGATTTGTTATATCCTTTAATACTTACTACTACTTTAAAGTAAAAAACCCAACTCATAATCACCTGATAAAGAAATATGAATAAACCCAGTATGGCACAATTTAGCTGCGGTTTTCTATCGGTTGAGTCAATGAATAGGTGATTCCGATTTATAGAGTGGACCGCAACTTCATTAGGGTGATTATCTCAATCTCTCACCTCAAATACCTACTCATCGGAGTCAAATGAATGCTGAACTTATTATTTGATTACATTATATGCACAAACCTATTGGCTCGATAACACACTGGCTATTGCTCTTGCTCGAAGATTCATATCTTAGATTCCCTCTCGGGACAAATATTTGAGTAATGAACATGTTTAAAATTTAAGCAAATAGTGTTTACCATTATTTGTCTCTTAAATCTTCTTACATTATAGCAAGCATATACGTAATATGTAGCTACACTTAAAATGATATTGTTTGACAGTTCCTCCCACAGCTCTGCCACGGCAACCAACGCTGCAGCATCGATCCAGCTCGCGACGTGAGCGGACTCCTGACGCCGGCGACTAATCCTGGCTCCGCATCGGCTTATAAAAATGCTGGACGGCGACCGGACTGTTTGCTTAAGCGTTTTGTTGCTCAGCTTTTGGGCTAACGCTTATCTTTTTAAGTGGCTATTCCCACGCTTTTTGGTGCACAATACTCGTAACTTCTTTGCTCAGCATAGTGAGTGGACCCGTTTTATCTGTGTGAAGACGAACAGTTGCACACATCTTGTTTGGACATTTTCGTTGGTTTTTATAAGTTGTGATATTAACGATCTTGCTACCCTCAGGGAGTTTGATAACGTGTGTAGGGTGAGACAGTTAGCTACCTTCCGTCACGCTTATACTTCACAACATACTGGATTTCCTAGAGAAGAGGCCTAACATTTTATCGTCGCAGCTTTTGGGTGTACGTGGCATGATTATGAAATGATAATGTGACAATTTTGAAAGACTATTAAAACAATACATTTTCACAATAAACTTTTGGAATTAAGAAGCTGCAATTGTTCCCAAGTCTTCAGTCAGCGAATATCCCGGGACAAATACCCTGCAGGCCAAGTTGTGTATAATAATCGTCGTCGTTTCGATCGCAGGGCAGCCGGCAGCGGGCAGGTATGCGCCGGCCCGCGACCGGCATACTGATGAGGCGCGGTCCCGGCGCGCCCGGCGCCTCACCGCGACCTCACTGCGACCTCACTCGCTCACGTCATGTGCTGCCAGCGCTTACTGACATCAAGTGATTTGCTTTATCGACTAAGTTTACACCTTACGCACACATAAACCATCCACGTTCCGTAAGTGACTGCTTGATTATTTATTTATGTTGCTATGTTCAGAGTTCTTCTTTTAGCATGTAAAAGTGTTATTTATGTAAATTCGACTTCTCGTAAATAATTGACTTTTGTTAAACATGGTATATTATTGTATGGTATAGATCTCATTAACCATAATAAGTATTAAACAAGTTGATATTCATTGAAGAGGAAGATAATAAAGTTATATCATTACAATAAAGTCCTTATAAAAGAATATATCTCCATAGTTACTGCATAATCTCAACACTCGAGATCAGTTTAATTATCGCCTTCACTTACATATTTCTAGTTCCATTATTGTGTAAGCAGAATGAAGTGTAAAATAATCACCTGCTATGACATTTTCAAAAATATTTTTTGTTTACATGCAGTTCATAAAGGATCGCATAAATTTTCTGAAGCTAATACATCCGCATTGTGACATTCGAAACACGAAATATGATAATTGAAATAAGAGTAAAATGACTCGCTACTAGTTTCAGGCTGGATCGGGTGAATGTAATCGGGCGGCGCTGTTTAATTGAACGGCGCATTTTGCGGCGCCTCCTCCTCCCGCCGCTGACTGATGACCCTCGAGCGTGCTTCATTGGGCGGACCATGCCCAGTGCCGGGACTGACGTGTGCCGGACACGATCGAACATACGTTATATACCGTGACATTTTGGTGGTTGTCTTCCCGTAGCAGAACGATTTGCTTTTAGTAGTACTATCGAGTCATGACAGTTATTTAAAAAAAAATATCTACTTTTCAAAAAAGTAATCATCCAACTCCAAAGTGTGGAAAATGTGAAACCTTTACGAGATGTGACTTAATCAATTACTGCTTGTCACATTAAATCGATTATTAAAGTTAAAAAAGCTCTACGCCCTAAGTAATACGAGTAAAGCGGTTCGAGCGTACTTTCGAGTTTCGTATATTACTTTCGTGAAACTGGTGTTTATTGATTTGAATAAAAAAAACTGCACAAATCTATTGTACTTGCAGGATGAAATCATTTTACTGCGGGAAAACCACCACTCAAATTTCACGGTGTATTTCACCAAACGCAGTATTCCGTTAGAAGAACAGATCGATATTTGAAATTATAATTAAAATTTATATTAATGCGTAAGTAAATTTACCAAAAGTGAAGTTTGAGATTGTAAAACCCTTGTTGCAAATGTGACACATTTGCATAAAAGCAATAATGAATAATTCAAATAATTCATTATTGCTTTTATGCATTCCAGAATTACATCTTTATAGCTTTTCTCTTAAAAGTGCTACCGAAAAATTTTAAGAGTAGTTTAGCGAGACTACGCATACATACTTCAGAATTCTTGTTGTAATAGTACCTTTTAATAATAAAATTAATTAATAATTCAGTTTTAATTCCCTCCCTCCATAGATGATATGTTCACAACACTACTCAATAGGCAACCAAGTCCGCCGGCTGAAATCAATCAAACGGACTTAGCTAATAATTTGTCCGCGCGCTCTCGGCCCAACGTAAATAATCGCTCGGGAAATGTATATGAGGAAGCAGGAAATTGCCGGCTTCGGCTACGAGATATGGGACGCGATACTCACTCAGTTATTAAATTATGGTCCACCCAAAATATTGCAAAAATGTCCTCTTAAAAGTCACAGTTTTCTGCATTATTCCATTAAAGCCGCAGCGCAGAGCAGCGACCAAAACCAATCCGCTTATTTACCAAGCCTGACCGTGGCTCATTTCAGGAAAAGCTCCCCTTTGCATTTATAAAATAAAAGTTAGAGACGTGAATCTTCACAAATCATGAATAAAGAAAAATCGTAATATGACTGAGTTTTGAAACAAATGTTTTCAATCTTCAAATTAGTATAAAACAAAGTAGTTTTTCCACCATCTAACCCTAATTAACCCACGCCAGAGCTTTACAGTATTATAATACAAACTTAATAATAATTTTATTTTGAGCTTAGTCCGAACGGAGCGTAGTTTCAGCTCAAAGTAGTTAAGCGCATAATTCCATTATTGTGTACAGAGAGCTCGGGTAATATGGTATAATGTAAGCAGTAGTAAATCATTAAAAGTTCGTGGCTGCACTAGTTAAGTGGCATCTGAAATGTAGCCCGGAAGTCCAATGTCAAACTCGCAGCCTTCGCCAACAGAAGGGGAGCCACTTGCAGGGGCTTGAGGCATAAGTCTAAAGAAGCCAAATGTTTTATATTCAGATATTCGGATACAAAGTTACATTTGTACAAGTAATAAAAGGGATTTAGACGCGTATATCTCCCAGATTAACTGTATTTCGCAACATACGTTTTGAATAAAACACAACAAAGTATAGTTAACAAAAAAATAGCGAATCAATATTCAGTTCCGATAGTGGTAGCAAATATCAGATGAATAAAAAAAAGCCTTCAATTCACAATCTAGGAATAGCACACGTTCCGTTGTTCCGTGGACATTCACTGCAAACCCTGCGAGCTTATGTTTTAGTTGTACTTGCATTGTACCTCGCTCGGTGTGGCGAGCGCACCGCGGCCTCCAGTCAATGGTACCATGACAGCAGGACCGCTGAATGGTCCGCGGGATTTCACTAAGCCTGGACACGTGTAACGGAACTTTGTCCTGCAACGCTATTTATAAAGGGAATATTCACTCTTCGAGAAAAACTGAAAAGATCCGCTTTGTAGAATTGTTTTTGATGTGTGACAGGATTTTAGAGACGACTTCAGTCTTAGTTTGACATTTTGAAGTCTGTGGCCTGCAGTTCGTAATTATTTTACACTAGTGATTCGCTCTCACTACGCTTCGGGTATGTTTTAAATCCCTCTATCTATTAAAAAAATGTATTGATAAACTATACCTTACTCAATTAGATAGCTTGAAGGCTTCATTCAAAGGTTGCATTCAAAGACTCTTAGAATCATTATAATTAAAACATTCTCTTAATATTATAAAGGAGTATACTTACTTACTTACTCGTAGTGCATAAGGTTTTTAAAGTAGAGAGCGAGAGAAGTAAGAGCAACTGAATTATGGGCCGTGGTTGAATTGAAATTACTTATTTTAAGAAGTGATCGAATAGAAAAGAGACAGACTTTTGGGAAAAATATTGGCTTTGAAACCTATTTGCTCTCTTATTAATGAGTATGGTCCACGAAAAACACCGCCGCGGCCACGCAATGCATATGCTTCATTATTTACCTGCAACAAATTGAAAAAAAAACACGATGAAAAACATTCCACATTATGTAGTACAAAAAAAATGTCGCCTATAAATAACATAGGCGTGTTATTTTAGATGTCTCAAACCCAGCTACTTTACGTTTTTACTCCGAAACCGTATCTCTGCGGAGAGGAAACGTGGCGGATCGATATGGGCCGACAATAAATCAATGGTGTTTTCACCAGAGCGGATCCAACGAGGAAAATATCCAAATGCCAGTCCAAACTGCGGCTTTCGGTTAGATATTGTAATATTATGTACGAGCGTATAAATACAACTTTTGGTTCACAAGTTTCGTGTGAGCTCAACAAATATTGTAGTTACTAACTTTTAAACTGAAGATTCTTAATCCATCACCATGGTTACTTTAGCTTGTCTTCAAGGGGATCACGCCCTATATTTTATACAATAGGAGTCATGAGTTGACCTCATGGGCCCGAGATGTGTCTATTAACCTATTACCCCACCCACACGCAACGCTTGCACTCGCAACCGGACATAACAGTTCAGCTCGCAGTGAACTGCGTCACATCTTCGACTAGCTCGGTGGAACAGTGGCTAGTGACTCAGGTTCATAACCTACGGTTCCAAGAGTCGTGGGTTCGATTCCCACTCGGGACAAATATTTGTGTGACGAACATCGGTGTTTGTTCCGTGTCTGGGTGTATTATTATATATGTATATTTAAGTTTATTTGTGTATCCACTGTTGATTCTGATATCCATCTTCTTGACATTGAAAACCTTCAACACTCCTCTCGTAAAAGTACTTGAAGCTTTCAAGAGTATAGAAGAAGAGACTTTAAATAGAGTGGGAATTCCCGTTCGTAAATATTAAGAGTTCTAAATCGATTTAGGAGCTTTGACACATCTCGAGCATTTGTTCAGTAATTGTATGCAGTGCATTTGTCGTTTGGCCTAGTTCTTAAGAGGCAATAAAAGATGTGGAGCTGTGCAACAAATTTTAATTTGACTTGGGAACAACAGTTGTATGAATATTTTACGCAGACATTAATAGCTAAACTAGATGACTTTGTTGTAGAGCAATCAAATGTGTTTTTAATAAACTTCTGTGAAAATAGGCGCTTGAAAAATATCGTAGTAAGCGACGGATCATACTGAGTGCCCTCACTGTAGATCTAACAAGGACAACGATTCCCAAAATATATTTAAAAAGTTGACTATGCAATTAGGTAAATGCAAAAATATCATAAATCTTTTTGTAGTAGTTTCTGATTTTTGAGGAACTACTACAAAATTTTTCCTACACCTACCTAATTGCATATGCATACTTGCGAAAAATTGCTGAAACAATCGTATTTTAAGTTACAACTATTTGTAAGGAAAGTTAAATAAGTACCTAAATGTGCCGTTAAAAATGTAGTCGTAATTTTTAACGAGTATTAGTGAATTAAAATACAAAACCTAAACACTATTACTATTATTAGAAAAATTTAAACACAATACTGATTCACTACTTTTAGTCATGATGGTAACATAAATAACTGTCGTCGGAAAAACTTACACTTTGAGTAACAGTGACCGATGATGAATATGTCAACATACACGCCCGTCGTCCTCGTCTTATCAGGGAATTCCAGGCTATAATACTATTATTATACTAGATAAAGAAGTAAGCTTAAGATAACGCCATGGTATTCCTAGGTTTTTAAGTCTTTTACAACCTTAAATCTTATTTATTTATATTACAACAGAATACAGAACAATTTCAATGCTCACAAAATAAAACCTTTAGGCTACTCCCACAATAAATGTACTATTACTTATTTTTATTTATATGATCTACATTTTTCTTCCATTTCATCAATAAAGATACAAACCACTTTACGATTCAATAGACCTGAATCCAGTATTCCTCATAGTAACAATAATTATAAACGACGTGTCTTACAAAGATAGCGCATGTGTTACGTAGAGTATTTGTTGCACTCTACATACGTGAACAGCATTAGTTGTACTTTGATATATATTACGGATATCGAAGCAGGCTCTACACCTGACAGTGTGTCCGGACTCAACACCTGACAGTGCGTCCGGTCGGGAGTCCGGCCACGTGTGCGGCTAACCTGCTTATGAACCGCTGTATCATGTTAACGCCTCGCGGCCTCATGCCATTAGGAGCAAGGAAGCTAAGCGTCAACAAGGAGAATACGATCAAGCCTTTTAGAAAGGGCAATTACTCCCTGAAATAGGAGTATGTTTGATCGGGCGGTAGTAGGTATTTAGCCTTAATTGAAAGTTACTATTCCGCCACGCCACACTTTCAAGTTAATGTTAGGTTTCCGTTCGGTTACTACCTAACTAGAGAGAATTTTAAATAGTTAACTCACCCCATATAGATCTATGATCAAAACCGATCCTCTCTCATGACATCGGGCGTCATGCTTATCCTATCTCATCATTTTGAGTCATGTTAAAAGTCACTGGTACTCCTATTAAATAATATTTTCCAGTGTTTCAGCTTCCCTCGTTGTCATCGGTCAGTCGCCGCCCCACGCTCAGTTTCACCGCCGGAGCCTCGGCGGTGGCGGGTCGGACGCGGCACCGGTCGACGCGGCCATTGGAATCGTATTTGCCGCATGAACGGCGGTTCCCCTACGCAGCTAGCTGAACTAGGTTGATTGTCTGAACTGGGTTGATTGTAATAAACAGGGCATGCGAGTCCACCCCTGCTGACTGCCTCATTACAGCCCTTCACGACTGGGGTACAAGTTAATCGAGAACAGTGCCTAGCAGTGACATATTTCACAGTATATTGTTCAATTGGCTCTGAACTATTTTCAATAAAGGATGGCGCACTGCAAACGCCGTAGAATTTATTAATTAAACGTGCATATCCAATGGAATAAAGCCGCCACACACAAACGTAGAATTTATATATTTTATTGATTACATCAGGTCAGTCTTTACAACCACGTTTAATTACGTCAAACAAATGGTTGTGTAAATTAGAAACATACTTTAGCAGATACATTATAAATATAATGCTAATTGACTAGTTCTTTAAATAAAATGTACAGACAAGTAAAATACAGTAAAATGGTTTTAAACAAATTCACGCATTGAGTTCAAGTGAAACCGCTTTAGTAGGTAACTTGTCAGTGGTGGATGATGGATGGACGGACGCGAACACTGCTGTTATCAGCGAGCGATATCTACGGGAATCATCCGCGTTATCAGCCGGGGAGACGAATGACTAACAAACATACAGTCTTAAGCGTTATAAGTATAAAAATCTTCATTCTTTGTATTTACTCAAATCTACAGAATAAACTGAGACACAATTTATATTCTTTAGCTTACAAATTGAACTTTTAGAAAATAAAACAAGAATTTGTCCGAGTTGGAACCGTTTCAATTCAGTGACGTCATTTGAGGATTTGAAACGAGTCATCTCCTACCTAACTGGAAACTAACTACAATGTAGTGACGTACTTCATAAAAATTCGAGTAAAACCGAAATTTAAAAAAAAATCATTAACATATTATTTCAAGATAAGTAGGTAGTTGTGTCCTACTGCCCGGATAGTGGACATAATTATCTGTATATTTTAAGGTAACAAGTCAAAAAACATAAATCCTTCTCATTTATCGTGGAGCAGCATCCGGCCGATCCGTCCGGGAGGATTTCTCTCTGGCACAGAATGAAATGCGCTTCCCCCGGGAACTTTTATTTTTTCGAAGGTAGTTAATGTCACTGTCGGAGTTCCCAACTGACTCGGTTCACAGTACAAGGTACAAGTTGATAACTTTACTATGCTTTGTTTTGTATAACCAGTTACGGTCACACAACTCAAGCATTATTAGTTATTGAGCTTAATAATGTCAATTACGCACAGATTCGTTTCTTTTGAGATTCCCAAACGTAAAAACCCTACCCGCATAATAATATCATCATCACATTGTTGTACGTCACACTTTTTCTCAGGAACACATGAAGGTATCACGCTGTAATTCATATAAGTATTTCCCGTGAATTCTGAATCTTGAAATGTAGTATACCATGCACAGATAAACAAAAATAGCGAAGGCGGTTGTAGTTCTATCATGTAAAAAAATGCGCTACTTCAACTCGCACTTTTTCAGTTGTTTAACTTAAATTAAACGTTTAATCTGCATTTATCTATTTCACTTCATCAATTTGTCACGTCACTTCTGAACTTTGGTACTTTTGAGTACCTCCTCTGAAATGAGTCTGAACTGGTCTATATTATACCAGATGTTATCTAATGAGTGTCAAAAGTTACTCGACGTAGCGGTGTGGAGTCAATGTAACAGGCGCAGCACACGCCACATTCTTTCGAGACTCGTAAAAGAACATTGTTGTAACGATACACCGAGGCAGATACGAGGAGTTTGCAGTAACGACGTATCAGTACCGTGTTATAGAATTTCACATACTTCGCAGGAACATCAGATAGGAAATAAGATTCGCGCGAATGTTCGCCCCTCGGTCCTCGTTTGCATTCCCCAAGAATTGACTACTTCCAACAAATACAAGAACATTAACATTTGCTATTTTTAAAAGTGCAAGAAATATCACTGTGTTTTATTGCACACAATAGGCAGAGAATAATAAACTGTGGTACTTAATGAAGCGGCCATGATTTTCCTCAAGGCGTAACAACACTTGTATTACACAATGGCCAAATAAAGAGTTATGCCTTGCTTGTGTTCGCTACATAATAATGGCGCAAAATACCTACAGAACAAGAGAACTCGAGCTATAAAGCAGTTAAACAAATAGTAGTCTAGCCACAACGCGACGCAGTACGGTGCAGTTTAGATGTGGCTCCGTAATTGTAAAATAACTAAGAGCACGAGTATTTTAATTGTCCTCAATAAATTAAGCTGTAACATTTTGATTTTAAAAATAGTTGAATACCATGAATCAAGGTAGTACAATAAAATACGAATATTTATTTGCTGCCGTTTACTTAAATAAACAAAACAAAGTACCTTCTTGTTTAGTAAAAGGTCAACATTATCTCACAACGACTCATACGACATGCCTTTGTAGCCGAAATTTCACACACATACAGCTCTCGCTTTAAATTGCTTCCCCAACTGTATATGAAACGATAAGCTAGCGTTTGGTGACGTCAGCGAAATGTCGCGAAACTGCGGGTAGTTGCAGGAGCTTGCTAAAAATGAGCCGTGCTGCCTTATAATAAGGATACAAATGCAAGCATGACGCGCGCATCAATGGAAGCTGGTCGGCGAAGATTTATCGACGCCTCGAGTGCAGTTGAACCTCTGCCAGGACCACGAGCCCCCTCCCCCCCCTCCAGTCTGCCCCGAGCTGGTTTCCAGCCAGGAGCCGCTTTTAACAACTTATTACGACCCGCAGTGAAACTAACTTTACCCGGAGAGGGCGAGCAAAATATGATCAGAGCCGAGAGATACGTCAACAAAATATCTTTGGAAGCTCAGTTGGGTGTAAAATTAAATCTGTTTATCTTACAATAACTTCTTTTACATCTCAAAAGCTTAATAAATGGTCACAGAATTTTGAATAAAACTAATACTTGCTATATCTGTTTTGGAATATACTGCGACAATTTACGGACCCAACCTATTCCTAAAACAAGATGCAGACAAGACACAATGACAATTACGCGTGTATCTGTCGGTCCATCATCGCAGCGCGATGGTATCGCCGCGCGGACGGACCGCGTCGTGCGGTCGGCGGACTTTGCCGAGATGTTGATGCACCCATCGTCGCGTTAACAAAGCAATTCGGCCCTCTTATCTGATTGTCTCGTTAAATCTTAAAGTCACTCCTTATCCTTATGTTCCATCGAATCTACTGCAAGAACATATTTCATCATCTTTAAACCGTACTCAGAATCTTATTTGGCATACTGCACAACTTTGTTTTCCCACTATAATCGTATGTACTGGTTTTCTAACAGTGAGTTTTACAATAACAGAAGACAATTTTGTCCTCCGTAAACCATTTTTTAAACTCGATTAAAACTCTACCGGTCCAGATGACAAAGCGAAGGGACCGCGGATTTGTGTTGTGCCTCAAAGGTACCATGAATGAAGTTTTAATTTTCTCGCAACAAAGGTTCAAAGAAGCAAAAAATGAGATCGTAATTGAACGGGCACGTTCTTGACGAGCCGGCCGCGGCGCGAGCGCGTGTCCAGGCGGCTCTAGGCCTGAAATGAGCGCCAATTTTATTGTTCAACGGATATTTTAATTCCCCGAATAAAGTATGATACGCGTTTTAAAATAAACATTTATTTTACGAGTACCATTTTTCAGCACAACAAACATTGCGAACCTGTTTTTGTAGGTTTCATTTGGTTTTACGGCGCCGAATTTACCATTTGTTTTTTTTAAAGTATTTTAAATAAATCTTTATTTGAATAGTTTAATTTGATTGGCTATGATTCGAAAATATAGTAGTGTTTGTTTAGAGTTCCGTATAAAAATATACACATATAACTATTATAGATTGTGTTAACTAGTAGGCACTTATCATGATCAGCGAACTTATTATTACCAAGGTCGCAAACTTTTGATCGATTCGAAGAAGCGAGTACAAGAAATGTCGAATAAAAAATAGTACCTAATCCGTATTCAGCTGAGACGTCGATAGAACATGACATAGCAACAAGATAATAGATATTATATCGATAGATATAGTTAGATGCCAGGTGTATAGTGCGAGAGCATAACATTGTTTGGTTATCCGCATCAGTGGTCACAGTGTTAGATCAGCTGTGACTTAACATCGGAAACACCTGCACAGCCACTGGTGGATTACATTGCACCTGTCAACCTCATTTAGTACATTATAGTATCAATATTTTTTAAAGACTTAATTTATTATAAACTAGTCTAACTACCTCTATGAATATATTTGATTTCTCTTTATCATCTCATTACATTCCTAAATCCACGATAGGTAAGTAAGTATACTCGTCGAATTAGTAGTTGCTCTTGACTTGCCCATGTTAAAGTAATTAATTAGTTAAGATGTCACACCTTGCAATCTTACAAAAGCCTATTAATCGCTTCATTACCGCTGCTTAAAAATCAATTTTCTTCTTTTAGGTACGGTTTCTATTCCAATGGACTTATGACTTATCAACAATGTATCGCTTAGATTGTACCCGTCGGCAGTGTGTCGAGTTGCGCCCGCGCCGCCAATCAGAGGGAGCAGTGGGTCAGTGCCGCGGCCTTGGGCCCACCGCGCCGTCGCTAGGACCACACGACCAACAGATAAACACCTAATCTACTAGGCCTGCATATTAAATAATTAGCTAAAGATTACAATTTACACACTCAAGTAGAAATGATGTGCAAAATAATTTAAAAACGTTATTATTCTTCCAAAACTATTTGCGAATTCCGTTTCTTAGTAACAGTATTCTTCTTGACTTACGGAGTTACGGTACGTCGTTATGGATTTTTAATGAGTAAGAAGTACTACTTCCGTGACTTATGTGTTAGCACTTTAGTAAAGTGATGACACATTGAAAATTTTAGAAGATTAATGTTATGTTACCAAAGTATAAACAAGATGTAAAACTAATTAAAAACAACATCAATTGATTAGAGTTAGTACTAATTTAAAGCAATGCGTCCGCTCATATTGCGCTTTAAATTCCAATACAAATATAACGAAAAAGAGTAATTAATACCTTATCTATAACTTGTTTTTACTTCGACTGTAATATGCGCAATATTTCAATGCCGGCCTAAGTTTTAATGACGCGTGATCAGTCGTCGGGACGTATCTTATTAGCGGTGAAGGGCAAGTTTACAGTCGCGAAGATTTAACACCATTGACGGCAAACAACTTTGATGTTTTCTTTACAGCAAACTCACGGCGTCGCCGAAACTCCGAGTATTTATCAATGATCTCTGCATCGATTGAGTATCGCGCGGAGTTCGATATGATTTCCAAACTTCGACGCAGCGTCTCCGAAAGCTGCAGCTCAGTGTAACTTCACGCAATAAGGTGTTGTTGTCAAACCATAAGTTTATGCTAGCTTTAAGCCTGGCGCGCCATTTGCCATTCCGAGTATTAAGTCGAAGCATCCCGAAAGGTGTTCGCTGCTCAGTTTAGTTTCGGGAATTGCCGAAGTTTGTGCGCTAATATTCACGGTGATGAAGTTGAGAGACGTAACTACGAGTATAACGCCGTCGGCGAAGTGCTATCTCGCCGAAGTGTCTAGAGCACAACTCCCATCTCCAAGTCTTATTAATAAATCGGTGTTCGACTTAGCGTGAACGACAAGTAGTCGTATAGTAATAAGCTCAAAGTTCATCGTAGGAAGAGGCTGAAAACCAGCGCTTCGCGACGCCCGCCCCCGGCAGGATCAGCTGTGCCATATCCTTACGTCTTGGATTTCGTTACAAAAATACTCTTTTCGTTACCTATACTTTTCCGCTTGCGACTCTACCGCAGTAAATTCATTAATTGATGTTTTTTCAACAAATCATTTACACGTGTTTCGCCACGCTGAATGATAAACATAGGGTGGAATACCCCTAAAAAGATTAATTTTCAACAAATCCTTTCTTAGTGTTCCTCTATGTTATAAAAGGAACAATATCAGATATGTGCATTTCCACGGTAATACCATCATAATTACACTGGTTGTGTGTGGTATGCCTTCTTGTAGATAAACAATTTCATATTCTTCCTCGAGTTTCTAGGTATGATGAGTATGGTAGTAGCATAGCACTGTCTCCACGAGATCGCTCGTCGCGTCGGGAGCCACGCGCTTCCTGCAGGATGTCGTTAGCGCGAGGCCAAAGGACCAGGCGCCGAGCGTATTGTGTGGGGCCCCGGGACTATACGGCAGGCCTTTCACGCCTTGCACACCGGCACACGGCTTGCGAACTTTCATCTCCAACGTTTTGTATAAGCTATAGAAGAGACTTTCGTATGATGAATACTTAAAAAATATAAATATGATAAGATGACTCTACGTTTAAAATAATTTATATTTGAGTTTAATCCGACTTGCTTTGACGGGAGTTTCAAAACATCATAGAGGAATAACTCAATAGCTTCTGATACTCTTGCTGAATGCAACGGAAACATCAGGATTACATTGCCCAATTAGTACGAGATTAAGATGCAATGGATCCTCACATGTATTTCCAGGAGCTACATTCATAATCCGGCAAACGAATATGTTGCAAAATAACAAGAATGAAAAATGGATTCATTCAAATCGACCAGCGTGATTAGAGACAAAGTAAATCCACAGATTATAAAATTAATAAAATACAAAATCTAGATAAATATAAGAAAACTACCTTTTTCATAACTGACTTACGATGATGGTCTTGTCATCCATTAGGGGAGCAAAAGATTCAAAACAAATTCCCCATATTATTCTCACGCTGCCTTATATTCTCGCATATTATTTCATAGTGAAATGGTACATTCCCACTAGTTTTACTACGCAGTTTCACAGCCATACATTTTGTGGCACTAAATATATTGGAGTGGAACTGAATAGTAGAGTTAGTAGGAATGAACTAAATAGCTGAGATATTTGTGACGGTCATCAGGACCGACAGTCGTGTTATTCTAAACTATTATAACTTCACCAAAAGCCCGTCATATCATTCTTAAGAGACTCATTTCCGAACCAACTGCGTGCGTATTCTGGTTTAAAAATCTTTCCAAGTAGACGTTATCAGATACTTGTTGTTATCTTAATACAGTCATAACATCTCTCATTTATCTAATAGATACTATTTGTTTACTTTTCATTCCTGCATTGGCATTCTGCGTAGTTTTGTTAGATTTTTCCCCTTTACACATAATTATTATCTTAAAAATCAAACATAGTATAGTCTCACCCATCATTATCATTATCATTTCAGCCGAAAGACTTTCATAAACAATCTGGTTAGCATTGCTCTTATTTAAATTTCATCTATTTTCAATTTACTTTGGAGAGAAAGAGTTGTTTAATACACACGAGCGATGAATATTTCAAGAGTTATTGCAAATAAAATTAATTAGAAATTAAAGTACATACGGTACGGTAAGTGAAATTTGGGACTGTCGCATATGAATTTCTGGGAAATGGAGGAATCTGAAGCCTTAAGCCGTATTCAGCGGCATCACTGGAGCGCTCGGCCCGGCGCGCCCGTGACGTCACCGGAGCGGCGCAGGAGGGCCGCGGGCAGATTGATGCGTCCGATTGCACCGGTGATTGCCTCGCGCCGAGACTGCATTGTAGCGTGACGTCACAGCCGTCAGACCCTAGCTGCGACCGGCGGTTCCCAGCCCGTGTGACGTCCAACCAAAGACGGATGCTCAATCATTTGACGCCACATTCGTCATACCGCGTTGTGTGAAAACTGACCTAATTCGACTGTCTTCATAAATCAAAGGCTTAGTGATTTATTCAAATATTACGATGAAAGTACATTTATTTAAACTGGAGCAGTAATTCAAAATGAATGAAGTTCATTTGGCATATTTCGCATCAATGATGTTTTCAGAATTAACGTATAATAATAATTGGCACTTAACACTTTCATAAATGATTTATCGGATTCGCCGTACAAAAACTTCGTGGAAAATCAAGCTCGGGTTTAATGCTGACATGAGGATTTTATTTAATACTACTTTATTTTTATCGAACTATTGCAAAAACGATACAGATACAATAAACTTCGAATAAAAGAATAAAAGTGTTTTCTGACTGTTAGAGCAGATTCAAGAACTTTCTTGCAAACTTTATAATCGCGTTGAAATGTTATCGGGCATCAAGCTATCAACAGTCTTAGGCTAGGTAAAGCTGGACGGTTATTATAGAGCTAACGAGTAAATCGAAAGCAAACAGCGCGTCCCCTGCGAGTTCATTAACTAGTTGTTAATTAGTGCAGGCTTCGAGTTCCACTGTGACCTTTGCATCGAGCGCGGCGCCACGCGACACCAAAGGTTCACGGATGTTTAGAAAAGAAAACTACTCACGCTCCTAAAGTAAACTGTTGTAAATACTAATCTTATGGATGCAAATGTTTCTCTTAGAGATAATATTCTCGGTCTTAGTTTAAAATATCTCAATAATAGGTTATTAGTAAGCTAGAGCATTACTAATAACCTATTATTGAGATATTTTAAACTTAGATACTTTAATATTAGATGCGACTTCTAGAATAACCGTGCTTTAGAAGAGTATTTTGCTAGACTCACGCGAACGGCTTTAGAAGCTAGTTTAAAGTTAAACCCAAATAGAGATTTCAGATTATTCGATAATCGATAATGAAATAAGTTTATTCGTATCTTGATTGTACACATTAAGCTAAAAATGTTATGTCACGTTTATTATGGCCCACAGAAGTTCTTGGCAACAAGCATTTTTCTTATTGTCGACAGAAAATATACCTAATGAGCATCGCTCGCTCCGCTATCGCATGACAAGCGGCGCAGTTTGATAACACCTGATAATGATTTATTTCGTCAACACATCATAAATAGATTGTAAGGAAAATTTATCTAACCTATCTTATGACCCACTGCCGTGTTCATAGGCATCATTAGGTACATCTTTAATTATTATGATTATGCTAAATGAAACTGGTTGAAATTGGATTTAACTAGATTACTAATTCAAAGAGAAACCAGATATTATCTGGATATATGCGTTGTTCTACGCTGAGCTGAAGGTTTAAATCAAATATGAATGTACAGATGCTTTACTGTTATGAATCAAATTAATATAGATTATTTTCGCACACTCGTTAAGAATCCTTGACAAATGCTTGTGCAGGTGCTTTTTAGTGTCACAACATTATCGATACCTAACTTTGGTTTTGTTTTCAATATTTTTACGATTGTGAACCTAAATAGTTTATCATTCATCTCAACATGTCTTTGCCTAAAAAGTACGTATCTAAAACATAGTTCTTCGTGACATTCTGAGTAGTTATATAGTAATATGAAGTGTTACTGCGTCACTGGCGACACGTGCGCGCGCGCACCGGTACCGCGCGTTAGCAGACTCGTGCTATCTCTTCAACACCATGTACTTTGCTCATTTTCGTACTGATAAATATTGAAACTATAATTTACGTCTTTATTATCGTAACGATATCTAAATTCGGTCTCTAAAGCCAGTTAGTGAGTATGATTTATATCTGGCACGTTAGAAACAAGTCATCATTCATGTACCTTATGTTTTATAGGTTAAAGTGTAGGCTTTTGTAATTAACTTGTTGTCCCCTTCCTTTGGTATCTGGATATTACATAAACAAATAACATAGATCTCACAATTTACAGTAGTATAGGTACCGCAATTAATCTTAACTCTTTCCAAATCAACATCAATAGTTACTCGCTCAGTATCCAGAGTATGAGAAGGGATAAAGCTTACGGAGAGCGTTGCGCCGAGTCCCGCGGCTCCGGCAGGACTCAAATTAAAACGTTTCGTTCAATACTTAAAATGGGTAATAAATCAGGGAAGGGTCGTTGTCGGGAAAAAATGTCCTACGATTTTAGAAATCGGTGTCACGTTACCCTTTTACTTTGTTTGCTTAATTAGCGCCTGATTTATAGGAATTACGAAGTTAATGCAAAAAATAACACTTCCTAAATGTTTCTAAATAACACTTCGTTTTAATATGGATAAACCATTTAGAGGATTTAGATCTAAGATCCAGTGGACAGTAGAGAACACTTAGAGAGAATGGACAATTGGTCCACTATGTATCGCATAACTTAGCCCTTACGGCTCAAAGAGAACGCAAGAGTTGCTTTACATTTGCACCGTGTAAACACTTATTTAGGGAATTTGAAGACATTATTAAGATAGGCTTCGTATTTTCGTGTTCAACTGATATGCGTTAGTGACAGCTTTACATTAAACACACCCACAGCGCAACGTGACGCACATTTACTGTGATCTTATCGCCCAAAAGTAATTTAGATGTAGATAGGTGCTGATTACAAAATTAAATTAGGTACTCCTATAAAAGTGCAACATAATTATTTTCCTGTAACGTCTTCGTCAGTTGTTCATTGGTTATGAAGTTTCCTAATAGTTTTCTATCTCTTACCTAAATCTAAATAGGTTGATCAAAACCAATGAGAGGCGGAGTATGTGACTGGAGCTTTGATCCGAGTGCCTGAGTTTTATTTTAGGCAATCTAACAATGGCAATTTGTTTGTCTATTGTATTCTATACACCGAAACAACATCAACAAACCAATTAGTGCAAAACTGAAACTTACGTGTAATATCGAAAAGTATCCGAATATAAGCGGACTGGGCCGTGTGGTATGACTAAACCCATTGTGGATCCATCACCTGGATACAATGAATCCGTAATTCAATACCTTTACCTCTGCCCGGGGCGCTAATGGCCCCGGGCGGATATCGCGTATCGCCCCGCGCACTGCGCTGCGCGACAGGGCGGCAACTCCGCCCCGGATTACGCGATGCCTTCATTAAAAATGCCTCACCCTGTCATTATTTGTCAATAGCACGATGCCGATTTAAATGGATTAACCATTTTTAAATTCGGAACATTTCACGAAATTCCAAAGTTCACTACTGGAACTTCAGAAGTTCAGAAGCCCTGTCGTTGTTAGTTAGGGCGTTGATCAGAAGTTTATACGAGTTTTGACAAATAATTCAGTAGGATAGCGATGCAAATGCTGTAAAGTTTCTTTGTCCACGCAAGTGAAGGCGCTAAGTCGTAAACACAAAGCTTGATTAATGCTATTCTCTTATTATTAGTAGAAAGGAAGGCACTGAAAAGAAAATTCGATTGGATGTATTTTATTAAATAGGATAGCTCCGGCGCCAATGGGCCATGGACAGCGGTAAATTGTTATTTATTTGACCAACCAATGTCTAACAATGATTAAATAAAGAAATAGCTTCGTATAGTATGTTTTTTTTTTACTATATTATTCTGACGTCATTGATTCAATGCACCGAAATACTATCACAAGTAATCAAAGTCAAAACGCTAATTTAATTTGATTCAATTTTCTTTATTTTTTTTACTTCAATAAGGAAGAACAATAATTTAAGTTTCTAATATTATAATTCTTTTGAAATTTGTATCAAAAGTAGATAAGTCATTCAGCCAGACCTGATTTCGGCAGCGACCTAAAGGCAACTGTTCACAATTCGCTCCCGCAACCCTTACCACCTTATAATAGCTGCACAAAGCATCGACAGATTTTTATGACTTCGTCGAAACGGTATTTTCCGCACAACAGCTAACCCGATTGGCTCAGCGGTGCAGCCGCCGCGTCCGCGCTCGCTGCGGCCCTCCTGTGCCGTTGTTTATAAACTGCGCTTTGATTGTGGCGGCTATAAATACCGGGTGATTTACGCCAGACCTCGTGAGAGGATGCTTCGGGCGGAAACAGCGGTTAGCGAGTTTTTATTTGCAATTTAGAGGTAGTGGGCGGCACTGAGCGCCGCACCGGCCGGGAAACTATTTCGCGCTGACACCTTCAATAAAGATACTTGAAACCGGAACACGTTTGAAATTGAACAGTGTTTGCTTGGTATTCGCAATCAATTGATTGGACAATCCAATCAAATGAATGTTTCAGGATTTGCGGCCGAAGTAATTATCACAAGAGTCAATTGAAACTGTTGAACGAGGAAAGGAAATATCCTATAACGTAGTATCCTATGTTATACGATCGACTGAATCTGTAAATATACAGCTGTTTATGCAGTTTCAGGAAAGATGTGTCTATGTCAGACTTTTGAAAATTAACAATTATGACACCAACCTTACAATTTCCTCCGTCAACTCTATCGCTAGTCAAAACTATCCCCATTACTTTACAAACAATTAAAATTACCAATGTCCTGCTATGTCGAATATTATTCGCCTCAAGAAAAACATACCTGTAACAAAAAAAAAGGCAATTATGAGTAAAATTGTTAAAAAAATCTTAATGTAATTGCCAATTCAACCTTGGCGTTCGACCGAGCCTTGAAATACGTCCAGCGCTCGCGCAGGCCCGTGTCCTGAGGCATCAAATAATACGCTTTGAACCCTTTACTAAACCTCTACTTAAAGCCCAATTTAAGAAAATTGCTTTTAATTACAATAAAGGTAATTTGATCAAAACCGGCACTAATAAACAAATCATGTCTTACTAATTCCTAATGTAGCGCACTGAAAAGTGTTTGAACCATGAGTTAATATCACTAATCACTGATATGTAACCAAATATAGTATTTCGATTAGACTTAGGAAAAATACCAAGATAAATAAATATCGCCTCACTAATCTCGCCGACACCGCGCAATTAGTTCATTCGGAAATCGGAAACTATTAATATCCGGTTGGCACAGTGATTGCTACGCAAGGAAATATCAGAAAGTACCCAATCGATTTTGTATCTGAAGTTCCTAGAAATAGAAGTAAAGAGAATCATCTTTATGGTTTCTCACAATCATACATATTATATCAAATTGTTTTAACATAATTTTGATAAAATATTGGAGGAAAAGGACATTCAGATATTTATTATATTTTTTGCAAACGTCGAAATCACCAACTAAGTATGCTTATCGACATGCCAAATCACTTATCAGTTTGATGCCAAGAACCCGACAAGTCTTCTACGATTATCTCCAATAAATAATTTCTGACATCATATTGGATGCGTTTGCACTTTCGAGCTTAGATTGATAAGGTGGTATTTTCTTATATGCGCTAAAAGATAATCATGTTTATCTACTACCACATATCAAATGCACTGACTCTGGAACCAGCCAGCTCCATGATTACTGCCTCGACATTGATAATAAGCGGTATTTCCGGCCAATTATCAGATATCATGAGCCACCGGCCGTCCTGCTCAGGCATAACTGATCATTTTCATACGCGATTTCCAGACAGATAATTGAATCACATTTGGGGAAGTGCTTTGCGTCGCCATAATCTCGAGTGGCATATGATTAGCTGACGGACAGAGTCTTTGCAACATAAGGTATTTATAGAAATCGATGCAAATTTTACATTGTGTTCTAATAATTAGCCAATTGTATTTTTAAAAGAGCAATGTTTGAAATATATTCGATAAGTTTAACTAATCAACTGGGCCATATCAAGTTCATAGGTCCAGTGCATGCAGTGACGTAGCATCTCAGCATTGTGGACACACGTCGTCTGCCAGACGACAACTCAATTATTGGTCAGTCGGCGCAATATTATCAGCTCAATCTCGACCGCGCCGGGGCTGCACGCCGGGATGGACCCCGGTGCGCTGCGTGCGTCGGCGGATGACATATCAATTTGCTGGAAA
Source organism: Maruca vitrata (assembly GCA_039566165.1). Lineage (NCBI taxonomy): Eukaryota > Metazoa > Arthropoda > Insecta > Lepidoptera > Crambidae > Maruca > Maruca vitrata. The sequence goes on along the minus strand of CM076911.1, from coordinate 19,394,918 downwards.
TCAAAGTAATGGCGTATCGCATAATTGGAACGTTTCACGATTGCATCAACAAATTCAATGGGATTAGAGCTAATACCGACTCACTAAATGCACGGGTGTCAACTGCGGCGCTGAGCGGCCCTTGGTATAAAGCCGGCATCCATTTGACACACCGGCTATGTAATGGAATTGGCATCATATTGACTGAAATTTGAATTGAATAGACTTGTACACCGCCCGGATTGAGGTTAATTGCACCGATTCTGTGGAGCATTGTAAAGTCAGCGTCATTTCAAATAAACATCAAGTTGACAAATGTCGGATCATTTATCGAACTTTAATTGATTTCAATGGAAATGTCTGAGGAACTTCCGTAGATGGGGTAAATAAATGAAGTCGGCTACCAGACGTTTGTACAGATAACATTCGCATACATTACACCTATAAGGCATTTATGTACTAGTCAGTGCTGTAAGTGCGTCTGTCTAATGAAATGTAAATTTTATTATATGAGACATGAATTTTGTTCCGCTCCAATAAATAAGATATAACCGTCGCGTAGAGACAGTCCACGCATTATTATTATGTATGAGACTCCGTGCAATAATCCGATCCGCGCATGCATCGCGGCTGAACTTTTGCAATTCCGGCATGTGGGGGTGCTGGGGGAAGACGAGGGGAGGGGGGAGGGGGGAGGTTCCTTCATTGCCTCTGTTTTCGGAACGAAGCTATTGTGCTGACGCGTTACGGACACGCCAGAGTCGCTTTTTCAGCGCGTAATACATACGAAATGTATTGCGAAGTTATGGAAAATAGCAATGACATGTAAACAATTCGGATGATTCGTTCGACGCAATTGGAAGGGGCGTTGCTATGCACGCGCACTTGAAAAGATTAATGGAACCCACTGACAATAATGAGAAGTAATATTGTGTGACGTTATATGCAGAGAACAAACAAAATTAACATAAAAATGTAACCATAAAGGAAACGCAGGCTTTTCTTCTTCATAATGACCGAATTTAGACGCAGTTTCGCCGCATATTATTAAAGCTCAGTATACACGTTAGCAGAGCTTTCATATACTTGGCCACCTCATCTATAGTTTGGTCTAGTCCAACTTAATGGGAGAACAGCAGTGTTGTACGGCATAAAGCGAGGCAACGTCGTCGGGTGAAAATTGCATTAGTCAATAGAGGCAGGTTAATTGCGGCCAGCCGGGACCGGCCCCGCAGGGATGGCGGAGAGCGGACGAAACGTGGACCGGAAGTGTTTCAGAAAACAATAATGGTGGGATTGAAAACCATCCCCTGTGTATGTCTACTATTGCCGGTACTCTCTAACTTAGCAAATCTGTGAATGAAAGTCTTAAAACAAAGGTTATTAATCTGTATCTGTGCATATTAATAAAATTGTGTTTGTAATATATAGAAAAATCGCTTATTACTTATTAATACCAAAACAAAATAATTTATTTAAAATTTTTGTTTAGCTGTTTGTTCTGGCAAATCCCTGATATGGCGCTACCAATATTGACAAGACTTTTTAAATTGGCAGGTTGCCGATATAATTAGTAGTAACTTAAGATACTTTAACTTTAGAAATAAAATTTTCAAAATAATCTAGACCACGCGAACGAAGTCGCGGGCCACAGCACAGTACTTCAGTCCATTAGAAAAGCATTTGAATGATACGCACTTTTTTCACCAAGTAGAACCATCCCTAGATAGCAGGCACTTTGCAAATGAAGCGATAGTTATCTAGTTACAGCGGCGCCGGACCACGGCTGGGCGTGGGCCCCGCTCGCTTCCGTTTACGATCGTCGCCACTGCCCTATCCCTTGGGCTTTCCAATAAATGATGAGAACTTACGGCGATAGAGCCGATTTGGACAGATACAATCAATATCACAAATCATCGTTAAAATTATTCTGATTCTAAAGCAAGTTGCACAAGCTTTGAATCGGATATCAGAAACAACAGTGGTTATGCCAAATTATAGTTAATAGTATAAATGACACATACGGAACCAACGCGATGATTTTTGTCACATGAATATTTGTCCCGAGTGAGAATCGAACCTAAGATTCAGGGCGCATGGGACAGGATAAAAGAATAAAGGATATAAACTACTACAAGAAATTTGAAAAGATATAAGGAAATATTGCGTATGTTCTAAATTGTGCATTTTTAGATAGAGACGGTGTTAGCCTTATCTCTATTTTTAAATTTGTGATTAGTCACAAAGACGTGCTAAAAATTATCCTTAGTCGCTGAGAATGGAAGATTCCATTTATAGATGGATATATTCCTCAAATCAAAATAGACAATCTGTCTGGTGAGGCACATGTCAAAGACATCTGCACAGCAAACGGGGCGCAAAACCACGACTCTATCAGATAGTAGATTTAGTGTGGTGAAGCCGACGTCAAACGAGAATAACTTCTGAGATTACTAGGCTTGCTCTATTCGGAATTCGGAGCGGTACACTCTCGTAACTATCAATAGTAACAGGTCGTATCAATCTCAATATGAAATGGGAAAAACCAACACTAAACAAATTTTAACAAAAAAGAACCGCCCGAATCAAAAGCCCTTTACACTAAAAATTACAAAATAATTTAATACCTACGAACATTTATAATTATGTGTGACGGGTTTTTGAAGGCGGTATTTATTTGTTAAAAAAAATATTTCATACTCATTAGTGTTACATTTTTTGCATCCTATTTTATTTAGTAGAAATTCCTCCTGAAATTCCACTAATATTATAACTAGTAGTCTGATTATGCATACAGTATTGAAATTATTATCCTTTTAGTAACTATTACTGACTGAGTTGACTGTCACTCATCACCTTTCAAACGTAAATACTTACAGGTCAAACACAGAACCTCCTTTTACAATTACAAATACTTTTCAGAAAACTGCATCAAAATAGTTTTAGCCAACATACATACATACGTATAAACAATCGAACTAAGAACATCCTTTTTTTTTAAGTCGGTTCAAAATGCTTGAGTGCTAGACTCGGCTGGTAGGTCTGCATCGAAACGTATGCTTATACTGATCTTAGGTCACGTTTGGTGGAATCGGGGTCAAGCCTGGGCCAGAGCGGTCGGGAAGGGCGGAGGGTCGGTGATGGCGGCCCTCCAAGCCCGATCTTCGGCCGATAGCGCGGGTTCGTTAGCGCGCCGAGTGCCTTTGTGCCCCGAATTAGACAAACTATCCTTCGAGAACGGATATTGGAGTTCCTACATCTTGAGGCGGAACAACTGCGTCTGCTCAAGCTCGAAGAAATGCCACGGAAATTAATATTATACATTTCCAAATAGGTCAAATCTTAAAGAGAGGTCAAATCAAAAGTACCCGTAATCGACGATCATGCATCAGGTTGATGGATGTGGATGAAGCGAAAGTGGTGTGCCAGGACCGTAGCACATGGCAGGAAGTGATCTCTGCCTACCCCTCTGGGGAAAAGGCGTGATTTTATGTATATGTATGTATGTATTACAATAGCATTCCGCCTCCGATCCCAACAGCGTAAACTTTTGATACATTCCCACTAGTTCTATGCAGTTCTACTGCCTTACATTTTGTGCAACTAAATGCACCGGAGTGGAACTACATAGTAGAACTAGTGGAAATGAAACAAACTTTTTGATTGACATACAATGAAATAGCTTACGCTGACTTTTTTATTTGACCATCTGTATACATACATGTATTCTGTATAATATTCGAAACACCAAAAATTTTTAACATCTTTTTATTTTATATACGCGATTGCGACAGTTATCTTAACACGTATTGAAACCCCACAGCAAATTGTTAATAAATGTCCGTCCACATTGCATCAGCTACAATAAATTAATAGTGAAAAGAACGTGCGTTTTGATTTGCATTGATATCCCAACCAACCGGCCAAATAACAGGGCCGTTTGCTAAAGAAAAAAAGTTTCATTGGATTCACTTCGCGGCGCGCTGCCGTCCCGCATCTTTATAATATTAATCTGCCAGGACAGCTCAACGGTGCATTCCCATCTGTACACATTGCACAGAGCAAATAGTATCATCGGAAAGCTGTTATCAGATGTCAGTGCTTCGTCCGCGCACCCGGCACTTGATCGCGATTACTCGAGTTAGCTCGCTAGAAAATTGTTTCGTCTGCAGTATTTTTTTCTCGTACTAACAAAACTGGCAATGTTTTTAATAGAATTGTGGTGATTTTATAAAGACAGTACAGAAAAAGGGCCCAGAGGATAGTGTACCTACAATAGAGTACCTACAAACTCAGTGCATTATCACTATCCCGTATCTACTTGCTACGTTCCTTATGCACCTCACTATGTCACCAAACTTGGGTTTGTTTACTCATCAATGACGTCTCAGGTTCCAAGCACCTCACGGTGGATTTACTGAAGAAGTTTTATCGATCGAGGACTCTAATATGCAGCCCGGGACTTTGAAAACTCCGTTACGAGAAAATCGCCAGTTCAATGGCTTTGTTAGAAGTTACTGAACGTAGGTATTGTGATTGATGAAGTTTTTCAAGAAATTCGTAACTGTATTCAGCGCCTTTTTATTATTTCTGGTTTTCTGTTCGAAGGAAAACGTTGTTCAGGGATCAGAGTAATGTAATAATGATAACTTAATATATTATTTTAATAACTATCTTTTATATAATATTTATATAACCATAGTAATGGTATTATACATCACACATAAATGTTTACGAGCAAAGATTATTCATTGCATTATGTAAATTATTTATTTCCACAGACCCAGGATTAAACTCGAAGACAAGGCATCCCAACTGATCAGATGTGCCAGTGTTAGTACTAGTTTCTATCTAATTTAATGATGACCTAATAAACTGACGTCATTCGATATTTCAAACACACTAAAATATGTATTTGCAACTCCCTTTTATTCGTTTAATAGACACGTACATTTGGTGTTCCCATTTTAATAACATGCTGTGGATGCGTTGCAATTGTATGATCTTAATTTGAAAATGTTGTTATGCAAAAGTAAATATGAAAAGGCTCAATTTGCGTGGGAGTTCAAGCAAATAAAGTTCCGGTCGGAAATTGACAGAGGACATGCAAACGAAAACCAGACGAAATATGCATAAAAGTGCATTCGGCTGCAACCGATAACCGCATTACGGGCGCGGCTCGGCGCACAGGGGAACGTTTTCACTCGCCATCACAAACAAATACATCATTAACAATATTAATAAGGATTTCTCTGAATGAATAATAACACGAAAAATAATTAACATGAAAACCGAATCTTCGCATGCAGTTTTCAGTTAATCTGCATACATTTTGCTGTGGGGTATACGGACTTACTTAATCGAGATTTATTGTATTATTGTAAGTGAGCGCCTTCTTCTTCTTATAGTATGGTTGATGAACAACTTGGTGTCAGAGTTTTAAACCGCCCGTAGGCCTCTGACATTCTTTACACACCGTTGAAAAATTTCTCAGGTGTGCTGGTTTCCTCACTATGTTTTCCTTCACCGTTAAAGCGTCGAATGATGGTACATATGAATTCCAAATTTGAAAAACAGATTGGTACCTGGCGGGGTTTGAACTGGCGACCTCTCGCATGATAAGCAACGACCTTTACCACTCTGCCATCGACGCTTTTATGAGCGCCAATATTTAGTTGAAATGGAAAGGTAAGCAGCCCATACTGTTATTAATTAAGTATTGATGATCTGTTTTTGTGTCACAACACAATACATGTGCTAATTCGTTTGCTATGACTGGACATTCTACCAGCAGCTGTGTCAATAAAACCTTTACATGGGATCAGTCAATCCAATAAATCCGTTTAACCTTTCGATCTCGTCAGCACTTGAACGCTGATACAGGCTGGTCAGGTGTCGGCAACGTTTGCAGCGCTCGTGCGGCCCAGCTGTCAAAGGCGCGATGCGAGCCTCAAAGAGGACCGTAATAAACGACGATTGAATGAATACATGCATGCCAGCGGGCTCTAGGCAACGTGAGCAGCACAGGCGGTATTCATAGATTAGACCTATGAATTTTTTATAAAGTTTTATCACTGCACCAGATTCGATTTAGACACCTAAAGGTTTATTTCTAAGGTAGTTTGAACAATCATCATGGCAGTTGCCAAATGACTTAATCCAACACGTCATGACAAACGGCGCATTCTATACAAATAGGTTTTCTTAAAGCTTAAAGGCTAAACAATCAATATTTTACAGTCCAGTAGTAAAACAGTAGCGTGACTCCAAATGGTTTAAGGCTAACTAGATTTTCCCACTCACTGGCGTCTCCGACTCTTCAGTTTTCGATCGGTATTTTACGTAAACTTACTTATGAGTTGTTGTACCCGTAACCACTATTTCATTACTGTAGTATTTACGAATTGCCAAATTTTTCACGCAAAATTTACTAAATCTACGTAAAAGACCTGATAAGTCGCTAAATCGGCAACCCTGCCCAAGGTGACTGGCGCCACATCATTGACGTTAACGTGACAACCCCACTCTCACTCAGCTAGGCCTAACGATGCGCCTATTGGTTCTAAGGCAAATACAGAAAATTCAGTTTTCCGTCTTAACTCTCTGGAGTGTCGGTACTCTGAATCATCTCTGGATGGACAGCCGTTTAACTGACGATCTCGACAGAGTATCTCGCCCGAGTTGAGCAGACATTAATTTCGATAGTCGCAACCTTCTAAAGCATCTGCCGCGGCGTCCTTTATTGCCAGCAATTCGAAAGACGAACGACACAACACTTGAGCGGGCGGATTTGGCGAGACAACAAATAGGCCGTTAACGCAGGGGACTCCGGCGTATCTCCGCGGAGGCGCGCCGTTAAAAACGCGTAATGACGCCTTTACGGCCGGAGATTTGATCGCCTGGGCTTGCCTGGCCTTGGAACACAGAACCTCGACGTTCTCAATTAACACACGGGTAGTGAGTGCTTCCTAAGTTTACTACCACTGAAAGCGGCCAGCAGCCATTGACCATTTGGGGTTGGGACCATAACGTTGGGGTTCTGGTAGGTGGACATCTTCAGCAAAGCCATGAGCACTATCTTTACGCAGAAGTCATTTGGTAAACCACTCTACTAGCATGCAATCACACAACAACACCATCAACATCCACTTTGCGAATCATAATCCACCATATGCACATCACAAACTAAACAAATTATTGCCGCAGATTGAAATACAATTTTTTCTAACTCCAAAAAACACCGAAACAAAAAACATAGGGTAATTAGGAGTCGCCGAACGAGTGATGTACCGGTTTAATTACTCTCAGCGACTCCCTCGAAGGTTCGCGCGCTGACCGCGGCGTATATTTAGCCGCGTCCGTCACCGCTACCACATCTCATTAAAATAGCCGCCCGAACTGTCTCCCGAGGCGCGACAACACGATTGATATTTCTATTCATCTTCCACAATTATTATTGCTGATGGCAACTACGATCTATACGCCATTGAAGATTTTAAAATCATAATATGTGGATATTTCTATACAAATATGCAATTTTTGTATTAGTCTTACCAAGTAACTTTGAGTATGATTTTTTTTAAATATCCTAATAATATATAATAAATCTGAAATAAAACTCATTTTACTGACCTCGTAGTAGAATTTACGTAAAGTTAGTCTAGTAACCACGTGTAACAAGTTCGAAACGTCGCGCAAGTTGCACCGCAAAAATAAGTGACAATAATATCACAAAAACATAGTGTTGATAATACTAAGAGTATTAATTTTATGCAATATGTTGAAACAAATTTCGGTGCCTATTAACACTGAAATCAATATTTAGTTAAATCTTTATATTTAGGGCTCCAAATCACACATTATGTGGGAAATCGCTATAAATGATCCGTAAAGATTCTTCAGATATCTCTATTTCATTTCATCATAGTAAAGTAAATGCACACAAATCAGCAAAACAGGACACACTCAACAACAGATCAAAATTAAAACCCTATTCGCATACTAAACATGAAAACTCTCCTCTTTATTTATTCCTCTACCTATAGAAAAAAAACGCACTAAAATCCGTTGCATAATTTTAAAGATTCATGCAGGGACAAATGCGGTAAGCAGCTTTATTTTATACTAGATGTGCCCGCGACTCCGTACGCATACATTTCGATTTTTACAATTAGATTTGATATCATAACTGGAGCTAGAATTTTAATTGCCTATCCTGTGTCCCAGATGTGTTTTTATACCAAATTTCATCAAATTCGGATAATTGGTTTAAGAGTTATGGAGGAACATACATACATACACACATACAGAAAACAAATTCTAAAAATCGTGAAATTAGTATCAGTATCATATATTAAGCCTATAAACACAAATCTCTGAAAACAAACTAACTCACTCCATGACCGACCCTTACAGATTTATTATTAATATAGACTATGCAGTGATTGTGTCCATGCAGCGAAAATGTGTCCTGCAATATGAACCGGACGCAAAAAACAGTGTAACCGATTCCCGGAGTCCGGCAGCCGCGTGGGTGTTTTATTCGTTTCACAATTTTTTTTCTTGCCTTGTTCCAACTTTCGGCAATTTTAATAAAACGAGATATATTTTCAAAACATCAACAACTATCGAATATCCATTTTAAATCCCGCTGAATATAGGTATATTATTTTCATTGTAAAAAGCTTGTTCATTTTGGTTTCCAATTTTATTTTTGTATCTGTGTTTGTTCTCAATTACATTTGCAGTGAAAACTCTATAGCACTGCAAAAAGTTTTACGTAACGTACGTAGGGATATTTATTTAAAATATTGTTTCACAAAATATTACCATAACTTGTTTACCAAATATAATGGTTCGATGTCGTTACAAAAAATACTACGTTGATTTTTACGTTTTATTTTAAAATTGAATTCGCTTTATTAATAATAGTAAACAAAAAAATATATTAAAAATTAAACCAAAAGTTCTTTCCTTATCCGTATTATTTATTTATTACTATTACAGCCTCATCGATAGCCATGCACATTACTGATGCATTTCATTGCAATACAAGTATCGGTGTATGTAAATTGCATACTTTTCTATAATTGCCGAGACGAGAGATAGCAAAAACGGTCGGTAATCTATGTAATTAAGTTGGAAGCGGGCAGAAGTAATGTGGGTGCTCAACATTCATTGATGTTACAGCTAGAATATTGTCTAGGGACATCACAATAAACGTCTATTTAGCTCAATTTTCCTAACTGACTAAGATGATGTCTTAGAGTAGCCTTGTCATCATCACCGGACTTGCGGGGAAGCGGATGGCTCTCACCCCTAATACTCATCGGACTTCGGGCGAGCGGAAGGCTTTCACCCCTCAAATAATGGGCCAACAACTTGGATATAATATATTACGAAATCAGAATTTAGTCTAAATTATTTTCTACATCGGTATAAACTCTGCAATAACACATTAAAATATATTTGACGAGGAGATTAATCTCGCTACATCTCATTTGCTCGGCTAAGCCACGCTCACCGAGTCATTCCAACGTTGAACCAATAAACCCGAGCGCCGCTTAGGTCCCGCTCGTGTTTTCGTTTAAAACTTGTTCAACGCAATTATTTGTACCTTTGTACACTCACATGTGGCACGACTCTGACTTCAATATTCCGTTCCTGGAAGTATGGGGGAAGCAATCTCTGTCCGACTGCACTGCGTTCACAAAATCAGCTTCGCTTACAAGATAGACAAAGGAGTTTGTAGTAACAAACGTATAATGTTAAATCATTTAAGTACTTATGATCTTTAAAGAATTCAATTGATAATAATGTTTAAATATGAGGAAACATGGTTTCTCTAGTTCGTCAAAGAAAGAGTTAACGAATGACGACATTCGTTAACGCTATCTTTTGGATTGTGTATTTATTGACGACTCTTCACGTTTTATGTGGTTTATTTACATAATACCACGCTATTTTTAGTCTTCTATTAATAGAACTTTCAATTATAACGCCAAGGTCGAAGTCGATACGTTACACAACGCCGATAACATGGAAACACTTCGAGATCTCTGCCCCATTTCACGTAATTATTATGAACAACTTGATCGACGCCTTTAGAACGTCTTGAATCTTATAAGAATATTTATTTTCAAAGCAGTAATGTTTAAAAGTTAAAAACGCGTTAGTTTATTATGTTTCGTATTTATTAGCTTGAAAATTTGGGCAGTCTTCACAAATTGCCTCCTATTTATCGGCATCGGGTTTTACGTCAATTTGCGAAAACCCTATTTATTTATACAGGTCAAAATAAACATGAGCTACGATATACCTACTTTGGACCCCAAGACTGCGGCTTGAAAGGACCGAGAGCAAACTAAAATGATTGAACTCGAATTAGCAAACTACCGTTTAACAGGCGCGGCTGCTAGGGACATCGTATATAATAGTGCTCAGGCGACCGCGCGCCCACGAGCTGCCGTGGGGAAGGCTGCCGCTCAGAGGGCGAGGGACCTATTCTCTAACAACATTTATAAGGAACTTTATTGAAATATTCTTCCCTCTTGTGGCTTTTTATTCCTGCAACGGAATACACCTGCTAATATCGGAGGAATCAGATTCTAAGTTCAGAATCTTAAACGAGATCCGATTGAATTCGGATCGACGACTCACTGAGTCGCACTGTAACTGATGTTCGTTTTCTTTTTAATGAAACTCTTATGATATAGTCAGCTATAGACTACCCGAGTAACTAAAACGTAACTTATCTTAAAACTTTTAACTATTGGGGCCAGTGGGACATATGAATTATTAATGCGGTCTTTGCTCACGAGTCAAAGTGCCTTGTTTAGTAACCGTATGTAGGTCCTCCGAAGGTCTCTCTTGTTCTCTCGACATCTTGTCGGTTGGTCGAGTGAGGACATAATGCTGACGAGATTAGGATATAACAAAGGAAAATAGTATACGTACGGATCTTAGCTTTGTAGTCAGACGTCGCGCTGAGGTTAGATGCCGAAGACAAGTAAAATCTTTGTAACGAATGTTTTCCTTACCTGAAACAAAAAACAATAATTTTTACTATTTATGCTTTACGTTTAAATGACAATATAACGATGCCTAAAGCCGATAGAGATCATCCGGTAAACGCATCAGGGATAAACTACATTCCACAAATTACAAACTTAATTCCTATTTGCCAATTATACGTCGACCACCATTTCATTAACAAGTATAATTAATGACACAGCTAATTATTGTGTTGTATTCGTTAATGTTTTACTCGCTACGAGTAAACAAGTGCTGTTGACATTGTGTGAAGAACGTAGAGCAAGCGCCAGAGATTGCGCGCGAAGTTCCGACGGGGGTGAAATAATAAAGTGAACAGCATCGCGTTCCGAGCTGCTGTAGCGCTACCATGAGTTTAAAAATGACGGATTCAATATCGCCTACGTAAATATGTCTATGAAAAACTTGAACAGCGCCCCTAGTGGTTACGCTAAGAACTAAAATCGGTCGTATGAAAAAAACAACTCGATAGGTTTTTAACGTACGTAAGTTTTCGATAGCCAACTTATGGTACCGCTACAGTTCTGTTGCGGCTCAGGTACTAGCGAGTTATTTAATCGGGACCCTTGTTCCATCAGTAACCACGTAAACTTTGCTAAGCTCAGCGATTCCGTGTTCCTCGATGCTATTTTCGTGTAATTATTTTGTTAGTTAGCTTCGGATATCGCGCTTGCAACGGAGAATGTGCATGATATCAGGTTAATGAGCAGGTTAAAAGTTTTGATAAACTGAATCGCGAATTAATTCTATTATACAACCAAAATTGGCCTAATTGATCACAAGGTTCACAGAGATGTTGTACAGCGACATCATAATATAACACGTACGCTGAATAATGATTTGTATGTTAACGTTAAGAAATACAAGTAAATATTTTTGAAAAATATAAGGTTCTACTATGAATTTGAGACTCAGTACAATTCTCAATTTTTTTAAAGTTTATTATATACGAATAGGACTTTACAACCTTATTTTAGGTTTACCTAATGTTTTTTGATTTGGTTTTTAATCTCTCAAGGGTCTAACTCTCTCTAGGGTTAAAAAAAATTCCGCATAGCCGATGAATATGTATCCGATAAAATAATAAAAACGATTCATTTCCTCAAATCTGGTAGAATGAATATGACATATAGGATAGGTTTTATTGTCATATGACAAAAAAAAGCGTCGTATGGTGACAAAGAGAAAAACGCTTGAAAGCTCGCGGAGAATATTCATAAGCGTCGACCTTGTGGGAGAGCGTCCCCGTTCCGTCCCGCCCGTGTCCCACCCGTGTCCCACCCGTGTCCCAGCACGCGGCCCGGAGAGCCCTTCTCACAGCCCTCTGGGGCCGCTACACATCACGGTCAAACCTCAGGTTTTCAACAATATTTAGCCTTGACGGACACGCACTTATAAATGGCTAAATAAACATAATGACTCTACCAGGTTCAGAATATCTTGCATCGAGGAAATTGGCATCGATATAATGATCTATTAATCAATCGATACAATCTATATCGTTGTATCGCTGTATAATTTATAGTATATAGTGTATATCTTCTTCTTCTTATCGTATGGTTGATGAACAACCTGGTGTCAGAGTTTAAACCGCCCGTAGGCCTCTGACGTGGCTACCGTACTATAAGAATATGGGAATAGAGAGTGCATATTGTAATTGCGCGCACACTTGTGCACTATATCCTGCACCACAGTATGTATAGTCATGTTATCTGTGACAGTTGGTTGCTCTCAACAAGATCCTTCGCTTTGGTTGCAATCGGACACCATATACCGTTATATTAGAGGTTATTTTCTTTCCCTGTGTCGTATTTGCTTTTTTTAAGTAACCCTATTGCGAAATGTCGCTTTGTGTAAAAGTCCCAGGCGAGAAATTACCAGCGCAGCAGATAAAAGCTTTAATCACCGCCACTACGAGGCAGTAACCACGTTCTCTTTTTACGAAGTGTTGCAGAAGCATTAGCCATCGAACAAAAGAGACTTATTTCATTTGGTTCATCGGGAAAGGCTTTTAACGCGCGCTGTAAGTGTGAGGTGAGACGCGACGGACGGACGCGCCTCGTGAGCGTCATGTTGACAGTATTTTACAATAGATACGAATCCATATACATATAATGTTCGTCATTACTGAAGATAAAATGGCTGTGTTATGTTACGGTAGCACACGTAGTTTTATCAAGAGCAATAGTCGAGAAAAATGTGTTTCAATTTCGTGACATCACTACATAGTATAAAGCAAAGTCGGTTCCCGCGTCTGTCTGTCCCTATGTATGCTTAAATCTTTAAAACTACACAACGGATTTTCATGCGAAGATTTTTAAGTTTAACATACCGGGCAGGTCACTAGTTCATCATATTTTAAAGACTAAAGATGCTTAAAAGTTAATTCACAAAAACAATTGATTTGAGTTTCAAAATACTAACTAATAATAATGTTATTGCAACGCGTCCGCCATAGCGACCGATCCGAACAAACACGTGAATACCTTCCGATCAATGGGCAACGGTTCTCGGAACCCGCGACCCTGTCGGTGCATTATTGAAGCCGCGGGGTTACCCCACGACGCAATCCAGACATTGCACTCCGATCCGCTGATACCATGCACTATTTGACGGCTAAAATGATATTGTTATTCCTATGCTTATCGCCAGAAAATCTTTAACGCTATTTCCCGGGAGCTATCTGTCAATCAATTGGTAACGTCCAAAGTTCGGTAAATAAAAATCGTCACGGATACAATTACATTTTGTTCTCGGGATGAGGTTAATCAGGAAAGTTAGTTACAGCAGTCCCTTAAGACGCACGTTTTAAAATACAAAAAAATATATATTATACGAACTGATAAAACTCACAAAGGTATAACATTTAAATGTCATCGTAACATATCTAATAAACAAATGATCTTAAAGATTTATTCTACTATCGTAGCCATGTTATTGATTCACGACCTTTTTTAAAATAACCATTTGAATGTTTAGAGCCAACTGTGTCAGCCAGGCAAGTATGTAAATAAATGTTAATTGGCACTGACTTCCTTCCACATTCAGTCGCCTAACTACATAGTAAACGAAAATGTTGTTAACTCAGATTATAAAGTTTCGTTAATTTGTACTGCGTTATAAACTTGAAATACTGTATCTCATTTGAATACTTGCTAATGTAATTGCTTATTTACGAAATACCTAGAAGATAATTTGCAAACCGACTTCACATATCATTTATTTTTCTTAGTTATGAATTCCATGTTTTTTTATCTAAACGCGTGATAACAATAGGAATATAACATTTTGAAGAACCTACTTATTAGAACTCTGTTAAAACATACACCTTGCCTTGAACTGTACCGCAAACTACGCACACATAATTATTATTAACCGTAGAAAGAATACAATAGGACACTTGTTTTGTTTTATAATATAAACCTGCGAACCGGAATACATTACAACATAAGTACATAGGCGCTAATATGGATACTGTAGTAATAAATTTACCCGTCGTAAATGTAATAGGAGCTGTAAGCATCGTTCTACATTCAGTGAGTTCACTTTCGATTTACTCCGGTTTTATGGTTAACAATATAATCATTGGCGACAATTTGTCATATATTAACATGCTCAAAACAACCGTTAGTATACGAGATATACACACTTCACATACATACAAAAAAGTCAGCTGACAGATTGCACAGTCCACTTTACGTTTTAACTTAATTTAAAATATCATGTAAATGATGTTCTGTCAATATTAAAGAGCTCATCGTTATTCTGTTAACGGCGATCTATAACCGCTGTTGTTGCATCGCTATAATTAATCATTAACGAGGATTTAATTGTTCGAACCAATCACAGGGCTCGCGGGCTCGTTCCGGCCATTCGTTTTGCGTAGAGACAAATTAAATAGTCGCTGCGATCGAAAATATAACATACATTTTATGCTGGCCGGACTTTACATTTTTTATAAGTTTACTGATTCGATGCCGTATTGGATAGTCCCCTCTCTCCTCTGCCTCTTGAACAACAGTCGTGGGTTCGATTCCCAATGAATATCGGTGTTGGGCTATTTATGTATAACACGAGTGTTATAAGCTACTGACTTAGGAATAGGAACAATGTGTGTCATATTTTTTTATTTAATAAGAAAGTATTATTTCGAGTTAACAGTTATGGCTTTCAATTTTATGCATGATTTTAAATACTTTATGTACACTTTTAGTCAGTACAAAGACTAATTGTAGTTACTCATGACTATTCATGTTTTAATAGCTTCCATCGAGAAGAACGTAATAGATACACATAATACGTATATCAACTAAACTGCAATTTAAAACAACCATCGTCATCCTTTATCTTACCAAATATAATCACAAGGTTGTATTCTTCATTTAGCAAATGCTTGCTACATCGAGACAAACAATCGTGTCGCAAGGACGTCTGAAATACTTTTTACAGCGGCGCTATAAATGATCGCTTAAGCCGCTAAGAACCTAGGCGAATAAAAGAAGCCTTATTAAGATAGGCTGGTGTTCCTTCTTTTCTAAGAATCTCATAATCCTATCGAGTCCAATAAAATATCAGCAAGATATTTTTTCTTTATTCGTACCTACACGTAACTACAAATGGTTACCAAGTAAGCTAACCATTATCTTCAAATGTGCTAACAGGCCTTTAGCCAGGGTACACTGAGAGCTACAAGTATGATAAAAGGGATATTTTGTAAGGATATAATCCAATGTCATAAGAGAGCACAGAAACAATATGCCACATCGGGCACAAAAGCCTGGACTTTGACAAGGTTGCTTATAGGGAATCAGATAACACAGGCGATGCTTCTGTTAGATTGTCTAAGCCGTCTTAAGAATAGCCGAAGAGGCGATGCAGCGAGCGTAGATCTCGTTCCGCGTGGATGTGCCTCTATTTGCGGCCGCTAATTATAGCCCGATCCGATTTTTCCGGCAGCGAAGCAAAGCGCTGCGCAGCGCTGCGGCCGCTGGAAGACTCCACGTGGCAAGAAATGCTTCAAATAGCGGACGCGACGGCTATTATTGTTCTAAAGGGAATGAAAGATGTGTCTTCCTGGCTTTCGTTACGGAACTTAAAAATAGTCATATCATTAAGAAGTTTTTCCACTCAGTTCTAAAGTTGTGGTCCAAAACTGTTGTCTTGTCTTTTGTGGACATCAAACTAAAGGTGACATTTTTCACTTGATAAAATAGATCTCCATATGTGGCTCGTATCATCGCCGGACCACACGTTTCTCATCCTAATATTGCGCATTTCGATCCGAATATTAAACCGATCGCGATGTTTTTGAGTTGCAAAAGCGCGCGTGATGTGTCCGGTGACCGAGCGCTGTTATCCGGTGGAATGGTAAAAGCGATTCCTCTCCAAATCGTCAATCGAACACGCGAAAAATGCCAAAAAATACATCGACAAACTGCGTACATTCGGACGACAGCACGCACAGGATAGTTTGAAGGCTTAGCACGTGAAAATGTTACAGGAGAAATAGTGCCGTTTATTTAAATACATTTTATATAGCGCAAACACTAATGTTTGTCTTGAGGGAAAGTCGTTCACTCATGACACCCGGCACATGAGACAGAATCGCTATCAAATGCTCCATCGAGCCTTGCTAATGTTAATGATTACATTTAGAGTAAAACGGGTAAGTTTATTATAATAAATCATGAAATATAATGTCAGCCAATCATGGTACAATTTTAGTAATTAGCAACTTCAGTGAATACCTAATAAATCAGTATTAGTTCACTCAGTGCTGCACCTTTACACCTTTTGTGATATAACGCTCTGACAACGCTCATTTAATTCAAACACGTTCGAATAACGATCACCCATTCACTATGAAATGTGATTACTACTCTCTAAATGAGCGCACTGAATTTAACAGTAGACTAGGTAGTAATAGTATCGATTCGTGAGTAATTTATCATCATCATCAGCCCATATACGTCCGCGGGGCGCGGGCCTACCCTAAACTAGGACGAGGGCCATAATAATAGGAGGAATTTATACTGCAAGTTTAATAATGTGGGGCTCCCGAGCCTTTAATTCGCCTAGGTATCAACTTAGTCGCTCCGTGCACAATGTTAATAGCAGTTCTTTGTGGTTTAAGGCAGCGGCCGCCCGGAGCCCGCTGCCCGCGGCGGCGTACCGCAAAAAATACAATTAGACACAAATTGATACCATCTCTTTTTTACCCCGACCACCGTGACGAAGGGAATGACAGTAAAGCAACATAATTGCCGTATTTTCTTGTCCTTTTACAAATACGTTTTCCAATTTTGCGATTAATATCTTTTTTTTATTTAATCAAACCGCAAGGATGGTGGCTTCTTAATTACAGCGTGTTATAATTTAGTTCTTCGGACAGTAGTTACAGAGACTTGTTTAAAAGCGTTTTATATAGAGTCAAACTAATAACTTTTCATGGTTCATGTTTCTTGGTCAATGTTCAAAACGTAAATAATATTTTTGACTACTAAAGTACGTTTCCATACTGTCATTAATTAGAAGGTTGGTTGGTTCGGTTTGCTTTCGGTGGAACCACAAAAAATGTTTATTATCGTAGAACGTTACTATTTAAAAAGTTACTGAGTAATAATAGTGAGGAATATTTACAAC
Organism: Maruca vitrata; assembly: GCA_039566165.1. Taxonomy (NCBI): domain Eukaryota; kingdom Metazoa; phylum Arthropoda; class Insecta; order Lepidoptera; family Crambidae; genus Maruca; species Maruca vitrata. The sequence continues at coordinate 19,377,245 of CM076911.1, read as the reverse complement.
TTTACTCCATTAAGCGTTGTTGAGTGAGTGATATTAGGTGTAGAATATTATACATTGTAATAATAACTTCTGTATTAGTACAGAAAAGAAAAAACAAAGTAACAGTTTGAACTATGTTTTTTTCTTCAGCATGTGAAATTGAATCCAACCATCATGACTTTTATCAGTACATAAGTAGACTTAGATATATGAGTCGTTCAACGTTCCCTCAGGAGCAGACCGTCGGGCGCGGCGCACCGCTCCCAACTCCCGGGAGTCAAACCGAAACCATTGAATAGTGCGATTGTTCCATGCCAATAGACACGCGGTTTGCGGAGTCGGATGCTCGATCCTCTGGTAGGGAAACTATCTAGATTCAACCACAAACTAACTGCAAACACACAGATTAAAACTTCATTCTGAAGCGTCGACTCTCAACTATTATATTCGATTTGGATAACACGACGCCGAAGTTAGCTTTAAGAATCAGTCAAGAGGCAATCTGCTGAAACAAATTAATTTAACACAATTCTCGGAAATATAAACAGTTTTCGTAGTACCTTTCTTTGAAAGTCAACATTCTTACAATCCGTTGTATTCTCTTGTTTGAGATTGTATCCTGAAATAATTTATATTGCATTAGAGTTTACACAGCTCCTTACAGTTGAATTCCCGAGCGAAACGAATAATGCAAACATTTCAGTGGCTCAAGAATCCCTGGGGTGACTCACAGAGCTTATAAACAAACTATTATTTACTCAATCACAATAATATCCACTTTTTCTTCGGCTCTTGGCACGGATTTTATTAGATTCTAGTGATTTTAACAGAAGCGACAGCCACCGAGATATACCGGGTATTGCAGAACATTTCATAATAAATCAACGGTAGATCTAATATGTAAAAATTATACGAGACATTAAAATTGGTATTAAATGGTCATTAGTCATTAATAAAGACAACCAGATTTAAAACTACGAGCACTTAGCCAACAGTCACTGAATATCAATGTAAGAAGCGCCTTCGCCAATTAATATTGCATTGTTACGACCTACATTAATACTTTAAGCACAAGACTTACAAACTACATACTTTACGTGCGTATGAGCTAGTTTCTAGAGAAACATCAACCTAAAATTGTGTATTTTTATTACAAAACTAAGAAAACAATTTAATTTTGTCAAGTTCATCTCACGCTTAGCTGGATATTTTAAAATACGTATTGGAATACTGCCATCAGCCAACACTCGGGACCGGTTAAAATATCAACTATTTGCATACTGGACTATAGCAAATGTTAACAAAACACGATTGCAACATTCTATGCGTGAATGTTTATTTTCATCGTCCTCATCCTCTTTAATGAGTGAAGCCTGCTCTAGAGACGCCCGGAGTCTGATCAGCTGTCATCGATATATACTTCTTCTTCTTCTTCTTATCATATGGTTGATGGACAACCTGGTGTCAGAGTTTTTAAACCGCCCGTAGGCCTCTGACATGGCTTCACATACACTCACGATTTTTTCCTTCACCGTTAAAGCTTCGAATGATGGTACATATGAATTTCAAATTTGAAATACACATTGGTACCTGGCGGGGTTTGTAACTGGCGACCTCTCGCATGGCAAGCAACGACTTTAACCACTCGGCCATCGACGCTTTTTTATATGATATGTACTCAGGAGTACCGAAAACTCTTCTTTCATTGAGCTGGTGCGGCCAGTAGGTAACACTAGTTCGTTCGTAGTTATTTCGTGAACCAACATTTTCTTTTCAATTTAGTTTTTTTCCCATCAAACATTTTTAATAGGTCCAGTCTGTACCATGCCTTACTGTGATCAATGTAAACGTAAAGTATTCTAAAATAACGATACTAATTATAACCTGTTCCCTTCCACGACTCCTTTTAATAGTTTTTCTTTAATATTATAATCAGTGACTTGTAGGTCAGTAAAGTGTATATTTCGTCTCTATTGCGCAATATGTGATAATAGCTGTGCCACTAACTTTAAGTAGGTTACAGTAAACAAAGTTGGCTTGTAGTGTCAGAACGGAGCCGTTTGTTGGTTGATCGAAAAATCTAGAAATACTATCAGGACTAAGATGGATAGGCGTATTTTTGTTTCACTAATGTTGATAAGGCAAGCGCCAAAATATAATCTTCCGATCACATCCATCAAAGAAATGTTTGAAGCCATTAAAATAATTGTAATTAATTAGGTACTATTACTACTTTTTAGCTTAAAATTAGTCAAAGTCAAAGTCAAAATTTTTATTGCAAACTAAGTGTACATTATAGGTCTTACAGTAATATGAACTTAATAACTTAGTTGCCCTTTTCAGGCACTGCAACACAATTATTTCTATAATAACTTAAAATTGATGCAATCAAAGAGGAATTCCTAAGTTTGCTATTTGGTGATACTAATTACTATTTAATCAGTATTATATAAATCTACTTTCAAAGATCAGATACACAGAAAATGTACTTTTAAAAATCCTAAAATCTTACAGTTATTGTAAAATAAAAACATCATTATTGGTTCGCCGGTGGGTAGAATGGATACGTTTGTTTATTACATTAAACTAATTTGTATCCAGACTGCCCTTGGCTTTCTTAAATATTTACCAAACCCTTTACAAAATTTCTTGGTCCTGTCCCAACTTAGCTATAAAGGAAAGGTTTTTCCGCCTTATAAATAATCCGATCCCGTGGGAACGCCGGGAATGCAGGATCCATCAGCAGCTCTCCCGAGAGACGCTCTTGCAAATTAAATTGCCGCAGTTTGCTGGCCGCCCCGGAGAGGGAAGTAGATGTAGACACTTTATCAGAAAAAACTTGGTCTAGTCAAAATGTCGACCATTTCATGGGTAAATCAATTGCAAGTGAATTACAGTCGTTGACCATAATCTAGGGTAGTAACAGTAATCTAACATAATCCCAAATAAAACATGTTTCTTTACTAGAAGATACATGTTTAACGTCAATTTCGAAATAACTTTTTGTGGCATAATTTTTCTCTTCTCAGTACAATCTCTTTTTAAAATCGTTGTTAAAACATAGTTCAGACAGTCGTAAAATGTAGCAACGCCGAGCGATGTGCACTGTTCGTCACTCACGAACTAACAATAAGTTTTATTAACAACATTTAGTATTTGAATCTGTACTGCGACTAAACATAGAAGGAGCACTGTAGTTGAGCGCTTGGAAGCTAGATAAGAACGATTTGTAGAATGGTATTAAAACGGGCGGCTTTGCATAATAATCAGCAGCGCGGCCTGGGCAGGCGCGGGAGCCGCTTTAATCTCCGCGCCTGGGAACCTCCCCAGGGTTCCCAGCCTCCTAAAAATAATATTCATATAATATAAACACTCCTTTCATATTCAGCCTAATGCAAGCCTTCAACAAATCTCAAATATATAGTTTTTAAAATTGATTGCAAATTACCTACTTATAATCAAGATGTCATGAAACCGCAATTTCAGATGATTATCAACAACTGTAAAATAAAGAAAATCTACAAGGGGAAGATGGCCAAAAATGAAATTAATCACAAAGATGGCTCCATTAGCGCTAGCGCTCCCCTCGCCTGCGTGGCTCCCACAACTTCCCATAACGATTCAAAATGACGTCACAAAACTGAATAGAGCCTTAGTCATCCCGAGCATTCCTGCTCTCCCTACTGGATCGAGAATAAATAAATGTGCTTATGTCTGGCCGGGCTCCAACTGAAAGGAACTTATTCGATTAAATAATAAGTTACGACTATTATAGCCATTCAAAGCTCTGTGCTTGGCTTCGAAGAGTCGCCTGCTGGATCGCGTGCCGCCAGTCAACAAACAATTAAGTGTATTAGCCTTACTTCCTTGCCAATATTATCTCTACTTTTTAATTTTAAGTTTAATTTTATACTCGACAGTTATCAAGAGGTATGGGTTCTTTTTAGTAAATCCAAATATTCGTACAAATCCATAATTGTCTGTTATTGCAATCTTTGAAACCTTGGCCCATTAAAGTCAAATGGTAACATATTAATTTCGATCTATCAAAACCCAGAAAGTTGGTTGGTTGGTTGAGTGAACAATTTGATAAAATCAGTTTTCAAAATGTTCAAAGCCCGGGCAGGCTAATAACATATATTTAACGAGATGTCACATTTTCCACTTGTCGATTCGCCAGCCCTGTTCGCCGGGTAAATAACAGCTTTTCGAACTAAACTCTATAATAATAAATAATTACATGTAGCGCTGGAAATGCCTCGGGCGTTTAGCACCGGCTTAGGGAGTGTTTTGGACAAACTGTTCTTTGAAAACACGACTTGTGCTGGATTTGAATGCCTCAATTTGAATAGGACCCAATTTTAATACAATAACAACTGTAAACTTTCGTGTTATGGAACCTAAACTGAATCTTTTTAGCAATAAGAGAGAACTGTGCGGGTTCGATTCGCGTGTGATGGTCTCTAATAATTTGGAATTTAAATATCTGTAGCTCTTGGCGTACCCACCTACAATATATCAGCATGTTGCACGTTACAAAAATAGCTCAACCCATTACGATCACTGACCAAAATAATGGATGTTCAATTGAGATACATTTATTGAAGCTCATAAGCATCTGTGCCGAGACGTTACAGAAGAGTTATACAGAATATAAAACGACGCTGACAAAACTGTAATATCATCAATTGTCATTTGCCGCCATTTAAGAGATTAACTGTGGCGCACTATCGAAACCACCGGTTAAAGAATGCGCTGCGCGACCTGTGTTTATTTTAGCGTACCACGTGACGCGCGTCACCGCACGTCACGAGCGTGATGCGCGGGCGCAAGGCCGCTGCTCCCCCCCCCCCTCACCCCCCCCCCCCCCCCCACCGCTCACACAGCGCACCGTGTTTCGTTCATAATTTGTCTGTTGTTTTCTAACGGGTGTTATCACATCTGTAATCTCATCCTCGTTATGTATGAGTTATAGAGGCCGTATAATCGTTGAAGGAGTCAATAAAATCAAATCTTTGATATTTTGTTGTCTTAGTAAATAAAGACTTGAGGAACACATCATTTAATCATACGTCAACACGAATAAATTAGTGACAATATCAATGTTAATTAATAAATGTAATGGCCGGAATGTTTCTTGTGTTTGAACAACAACTTTCAAACAAACGGAGCAGCAGTAAATAAGTAACAAAGTGGACCAAGTCAAGTTACTACGAAGTTGAAAGTTTACAAGAATATTACAATAAGTACAATATTGCATCAGATCGCAGGCGACGGGACTCCGGCTAAACGAACCGAGGCTTGTAGGCGCAGTAACTACGGAACTTAAACTGAACTCTACGTGCTTTAATGAGCATCCAGTGTTAATCCAGGCACTTGTTTAAATGGTCTTGGTTGCCCTGTTGGCGAACTGGCTGTTGAATGATTGAGACTACTCGCTTCGTCAAATAATAACTTATATATCGAGTTTGACTGAGAAGAAAAATAATATTTTCCAGGAAGGTCGTTCCGAGAAATAATATCTTAGATTGTTTACCGGTTGCTCTAAGCGATAATTAAACGATAGGATCTTTTCCTATAACCGAGGATCCGATTCAATTCTCAGATTCCTGGAGAATTTTGCAGGTTTACAAGAAAATGAAGCCGATGAAAAATCTTTTTATAAAATATTATGTTAGAAGCAAGTTACTAGAGAAAATTCTAGGTAACATTTAATTTTAAAATGGTGCACGAGAAGATTTTAGTTTTCTTACTTAGCCTAATGTAATTGTATACCACGGCGGCCAAGCACAGAGGTGTAAGTTGTCTACTTCGTAACACTTAATGGTGACCAAAGGTGAAGTGTTAACTTGAGGTGTTTAAAACATTTACAGGGAAGTTAAATATTGGTATCATCATATACGCCATACATGTGATAGAACAAAATATTACTTACTATGTGGTCATTACACATCCTATCAAAACCATACAAATAAGTGGCATGTAATTACGATGACAAAAAGCAAGACTAGGTATAAATATCTCATGATGACATTAGTACCATATCCGTAGCCAGCTCTGAGTAGTATGGAGCAGATCTAACCGAGTTAGACGGCGTATTCAGAGAAGGTATCAGAGTTCGCGAGGCCGCCGCGCGAGAGCAGCCGGGATTGTTAAGCGAACGCTTCCTTATGAAGCTCGAGATTCCAATATCCGGAACGAGTGTTGGTGCCGCGGACCTGGACAATCACTAGCACTACTACAGATCGTATTAAAAAAAAACGTTTGATCGCTTCTTCCATATCGCACGTATTTACGTTCTCATGTTAAGTAGGTATGTATATTAATGCAAAGCTTGTAATTATAGTAAAAACTTGCTTCATATACTACAAAGGTATAAAATTTTCTGTAATGATTAAATGAAAAGGCAAGCGATATTTCTCAAGATGATTTCGTCAATAGGTAAAACCGCTTCGTCCGTTCAAAATATTTTAATTTGCGTGTCGAAGAATTGGAATAACTCGAAGGAAAGAGAACATTGGTCTATAAATAAGGAGCGCAGAACGTTATAAAAGCGTTTTGAGCCGAAACGAGGGCGGCTGCCGGTAGAAGGGGAAATAGAAAAGCGCGTCTAAATTTTCTTTCGTAAACTCACAACGATCATTTGCCGTCATTTTTGAACGGGAGCTGAATGTGGGAAGTTGGAGAACTACAATTGGCTGTGGTTACGTTGTCTGCTCGCGGGTACTTGCGAATATCCCTCTCGAATAAAAAGCTTTGTTAACCTGAAGGAGTGTAATAAAAAATATATAAGTTAAACTACGTTTATCATCATCATCAGCCCATTTCTGTCCAGTGCTGGACATAGGCCTCTCCAAACGCACGCCACTTCTCTCTATCCTCGGCCACTCGCATCCAGCTCCTACCAGCCGTCCTGCGCAGATCGCCACATTACCTGGCCTGTGGGCGTCCTATACTACGTTTGCCGAGACGCGGTCTCCACTCCAGAACTCGTCTACCCCAGCGGTTGTCGGTTCTACGGCTGATGTGGCCAGCCCACTGCCACTTCAACTTGCTAATGCGATGTGCTATGTCGATGACTTTGGTTCTCTGACGTTTATCATGCATTCGTGTATCTAATTTCTGTTTTGCGGTCCACTGTCACGTCAATAGTGACAGCTCAACAAGTCCACATCGGAAGTACATTATGCACCGCTATTTCCCTTTGTAGTCTAATTTTATTTCCCAAACAGGACAATGCAGTGAACGCGTCGGTAAGTGCACAAGCGCAGGTGGGCCCGAGCGACAATGATCGCGCCCCAACGACCAAATTAGATCGTTAGTTTCCTATTTATCACATACATATATTTAAAGTATACATTAGATGCGGCAGGCTGTCCAATTAGCGTTTCCTCGATATTATGTGAACCAATATAGGCCAACTAAATTAACACTGCCCGACTCTCACTGAATGGATCGCGAGTTGAAAACATCTTTCTGACGGTTATTTTTTCGCTTGACTGCTGGAACTCGTTCGGTATAGAAAAGTCCCAAAGATTTATGTACTGGCATATTACGTAGTACCCAGTTGCAAATTAAAAATGTGTCAGTCAGTACCCGGCGCGAGCGAGTGACGCGGGCGCGTACATGGAACACAGCTTCACTTCTTGTTTTGATTAAAAACCAAACTTTCAACCAATTTTTCATTAACTAAACTATTCTTATTTTTTGAGTTGATAATATTTGTTTAAGTGGCTTAGCATTTAAGCGAAAAAATCGGAATCAATATCATTGTCCTGCATTTACGAATCGTAGATGTGGTAAACCTTTTTTAACAGTTGTTACACAATTTTCTACCGGTGAGGTGGCTTAATTAGGTTTTTTATAATCAATGACTTCTATTTTCTCTTCGTATTTTGGAACCCATTCTGTCAGCTCTATATTAGATAAGCTAAGTAGTAATCCACTTCATATAATTATGTCGATCGGAATAGAACAACTACCGACAATCTATTTTTTTAAATGTTTGAATAGTTGTTCACCTCGGAATAATAAATTTTACAATAAGAATATTCAGAAAAGATATTACACAGTACACAGTCTTTCACTAGATAATACGTGATTTTTGTTACCTAAAATAGCAACTTTCAAGGTTTTCTTGTTTATTGGTAAGGTTATCGGACAGGTCGGTGTTATAATTTCATACAAACATACATATGTACATACATAAAATCACGCCTTTTATCCAGAGGGGTAGGCAGAGATTACTTCCTGCCATGTGCTATAATTTCATTTAATATCATTTCCAAGCTTAATTTGAAAATACATGATCGATGCTAACTCCTACGCAACTGGATTGACTTGAGGTAGCATAGAAACACTTCTAAAGATTGGAACAGTCGAAGGAGTGGTCTCGGCCACGTGTCGTAACAAATGTGCGGTATCGAGCGAGTCCTTACGGTTTAATCGCAAGCGAAGCAGTTAGGGCGACACCCGCGCCCCGAGCTATCAAACTTTTCCAATCGAATACGGAACTACCCAAGTAGCTACACTTCGATCAGTTTTTTTCCTCGGAACGGGGTTGAAAATATTATTTGTGCAACTCCAGACGGAGCCTAGTTCGATTTATTTTCACTCGATCTCGCAAAGCGGCGAAACATTTCAAAACTCGCACTGCCTTCCACAATAACTCTTTTGTCTCGGTGTAGCTGAGAATAAATCTGTATCTTATTTAAATGCTTTGCTTCTGTTTACAAACAAATACGTAATATTGATATCAATTTATTTTGACGAGAATACACAAAAATGTTAAAAGAGCCCTGGAAGAGGTCTCAAATTTTTTTTGTTGTTGTTATTAATTAAAAAAAGATGATTAGGTGACTGGATACGATGATATTTAATTTTCAATAAGCTCCACATTTAGTGTCGATTTCTGGGAATAAGGATTAAGCTATTGGATATCAATTTCGCTTCGAACAAAGTGTTATTATGAGTTTAAAAGAGATGCACACAAATTATGTATAAAAGTTTCCATCGACACAGGCAAGTGCAAGATATTAAAGCCGGCATTTCATCGCGTCAATTGACGTATTACGGGCCATGGGGTCATGTTCCCTCGTAACTGCCCCGCTTGCAGGAGAACGGCAATAACCTCTTTTATTATACCTTGGCGAGGTTCTTTTTATTTTAACTAAAAGTTCTTAGGACTTGAAAAAACTTGACATAAAAATCCAAATAAATATAATTTTGATGCACAATAGGTATACATACGTACTTGTAAGTACATACTCAAAGATGCATTATATCACGATATTCGTCACAACATGCCACTATATTGATTTTACAATAAGGTAAAATGGATACAATATAAACATTTCACGCATTTACGGTTTTCAATTAACGAGAAGCAAGTCGCTCTGCAGCCGCACACTGTGCAGTTTAGTTTGCGGTTAGGTTCAAGTCAGGTCTATTTTGAGATGACGTCTCGGTCTGAACTATTCAATAGTGTTCAATCACTTCTGTTGCTCAGCCACCATGAGAACTAAGACATTATCAATCATGGCGCTATCTAGAGTAATCTGCTAAAAGCTTCTCTCACAGAATGTTCATCCAATAGGAATTCTGATATCCACGCTTCGTACTAAACTTAAAATAAATGCATATATGTCTATCTGTCAGTCGTCTTTGGTACCGAATCAAATGAAATGTTGTACAAACTGTAAAAACTGACAAAGGACATAGGCAAAATTTTAACCGACTCTACCAAAAGGAAGTAATGTTTTCAGCGATAAACGTCTTCACGCGGACGGTGTCGCGGGAACTCTATTTTTATTTTAAGTCGTTAATAGTTTTTTTTAACACGTTTTTTTGTAAGGGTCGCTCAAATTAACATTTTTACACTTGTCTACAACAAGTCTAGTTTCAATGAATTGATACTGAATTTCAGTTGAATATTTTCAAAAACGATGATCTTTGAATCGCATTAAAAATAAAACTAATCATTATAAGGTGCGTAGTCGAAAGACTCGAATCTTTATCATCATGGACGCGCTCAGGCTCCGGCATGAACTGCTTTCATTCAATAATTGGGAACCAGTTTTTTCTGGGTAGCCGTGATAAGAGTATTTGGCCAACAATGTACGAGTACCTACTGTCACAGTTTGAATAGAGATTCAGATTAATGACAAACTGACCTGCAGGGAAGGTGCATATTATACAATTTATAAAATATTTGTATAAATTTAACTACGCATTAATTTAATCGTTTACTTACTGAAAAACCGAGAGTATTCGATGTATAGCTTAAAATCTAACTCACTGAATGCAGTCGTGTAGCCTAAGTACATTCCCACGTCTCTTATTAAATTTAATCATAGCCAGTTCGGTGTTCTATTTGTAAAACATGTAGGTATGTATAAATTTTACATTCCTATCTATAGAGATAAATTATAATGGCACATATACATAATACACTCCAATAGTGTAGTTACAATTATTTTACGTAGTATACTATTTTAAGCATTTGTGTGATAACATCAAGTACTTATACTACAATAAAAATATACAACATATTATATCTTTCGACGGCTTCCAATAACGAGCTGGAAATGTGGCACTGTCAAATTAAATATGCCTGCGACATGACGCAACGACGGACTCTTATATTCTTTATTAAACGATTCAAAGAAAAACGAGATACGTCATGCGCCCGCGCATGGACCGGTCTCTACCTTCATTACTCTGTAGAGAAGTAATTAAATGGTCCACAATAGTTATATTTCGTGAGCCACAAATAATCAGCTTTGCATTAATTTGGTCAGCATAACAAGAAATTATATTATAAAGCAGCCATTCTTGGTCAATAAATAATTTTAATATTGGTCAATAATTAAATTATAAGTAGGCAGCTTGATAAACCTTTAACCCGCAAATAAGCTATTTCTGCTGAGAAAATACGAATATTTTGCTAACCCATTGAATAACACGTTGTTTGATTTAAATTTCTGAACGAACAATAAAAAAACTAAGTATTATGCAAAGGAACTTTTTCACTTTTTTCTTTGTTTTTAGTTTTGGCTTTTGGTTTTCTGGCGTTCTGAAAATATCATTAATTAATTTTCAAATGGTGGACTCTTGTTTCTTTCAATCGAATATTAGGTACAAATTATATTTATTATCACTAATTGACATATTCTTATACCCAGTCCATGCCCTTCACCAAAATGGCTTAGCGCTATAAAATTCGTCTCCATTTTTGTTTCTAACCTAATTACAATGACATTAAGCAAATTAAGATGTAGGTAAAACGTAGAAAATGGGCAAAGTTCGCAGAACAGCTACATTAATAAGATCAAGCGCGTAGTAAATTGGACGAACCAATATCACGGCTCACAAAATTTACGAAAATGTTCCGAAGACTCTTCTACGGGCACAGCCGCGGCGGGACGGGGGACAGGACTGCGTACTATTTGTTTTCATTACAACTGCTCTGAATTAGATCTGCGGGCTCGTCACACAAAATTATGGAGGCTTGCAGATATGACACGAGTATTAAGTCAAGTTAAGCATGGAATATTAAACTGTCTAAGTGATATAAGTAATGGAAAAGCAATTCACAATTTTTGGACCTCAGACTAAAAGCTCAAATTTCTCACATCTGTCTATTTCTGTTTTCTCGTCTTAGACGTGATGTCTAGATCTAAGAATATTAGATTTCCATTGGACTATAACCGGCATGAAGCCCGGATAGGGCTTAGGTGAGATGAGATTAGACAGAAATAGTCGCAAATGGCGGTATGAAAAGTAAGCTTTCACGTCCGGAGTATTTGATGTTTAATTGACACTTAGACGGAAGGCACGATAAAAAGAAAAACGTCTCGGGCATACTTACGGGAACTTCTGCAAAAAGGACCTGGATTTCACTCAATCGAGTAACTGATAGAGAGGCTGATTTAAAATTGGTCGGTAAAGAAAATCGAACTAGCATTACTTATTCTAGCTAGACTATGATATTGTCATTAACGATTTACGTCTACCTATTGTACTAACACCTACAAATCTGAATTTGTATGTATTGATTGATTTAAATTCAAAGAAATATATAATTAGGCTGTTTGGCAATGCTCACAAAAGCCTAAAGATATGTACTTATTAAATCAGTGTGTTGCGTGTGTCGAGTAGAGTTCCGTCGGAGCGCGCGCGACGGCGCGTTATCAGGCATCCGCTATCTCTGATCGCGCTCGCAAGAGGCGCCACTCCACGAACCCTCGCGAGAATAACATATTATTATTATATTAACATTACATTTAATTAATTATCAGAGTCAAGCATTTTCCGAATGTTCACTTGTGCAGAGAAGCAGATCGAAATTAAACCCTAAATCGCAATGCCGACCATTAAATAGTCACAATAATTTAACATTTTCTGTTAACTTTAAGTCATAGTTGTGAATTAAAATTACGCAACTCGTCGTTGCACAAAAGAACCCTACTTTAGAGATAAGCAGAGGAGAGTCGAGGAGACAGAGGCACAAACAGCGGCCCGCCCGCCGAGGAAACGAGCATCGCTTTGAATATTCAGCAAAGTTGCAGCTTTGCAGTCCTAAACTAACCAGAGATATTTCAACTGAAGAATAATTTAATTTCGAGTCTGTCCACGTAATGTTATCACGAGAAAGTGTCGGAAAATGAAGAAACTTTGGCAAAGGCTTCTTTGAATGTTGAAAGTGGCATCAGACAAGTTGAAACGTGCCCCCCGACGAGAAAGGTTAAGATCACAATAACAAATAGGAGGTAATGCGGTCGTGCCTTCTGTAGTTAAATAAATATAAATTTCCCATGACATCGCACATTGTTTCGCTTTCGAAGTAAGTTGTGTTTTTAAAGTAGTCAATCATAGAAGAAGAAAAAAGAATACCCGATTCAGCTAGCTCTAACAGCATCACGGCGAAAGAGTGAACGTCTCCAACGGATCGGGTTCGTTCGCGGCGCTGAATGAGATGGGGCAGGCAGGCTGAATGGGCGTTCTGCTCGCTCGTGTCGAGTGTTAAATCGAGCGTGCGCCGCCGTGCCAAGCGCGCTGCCAACGGCTCCCAGCCCTGGCCCTCACTGGCTCTCTACAGTAATAAACGGTGACACGCTTAAACTAGTCAAATCGTTAGCTTAGCGCACAAGGAGCTCGTCTGTGTCCGCTCCGACAGCACAAAAGCTTGCCACAAACCATTCAAAATTGAACATGATTTTCTAAATGTTTAACTGCTAATTGTAATTAAACCTCGTTGTGTCTGATTTTAAATTCTCTCTAGATGCACCTCTAAACGTATTGCAATTTATTTACAATAAGTTACAACAAGTGCGGAAGGTTGAGGAAAAGATTAAACAGTTTATTATTGTCCTGTTATACGATCACTCGACTAATATTACAAATTCTACTGACTACTTTCAACGTTCAACGCAGTCATCACTTTAAAGCAAAATAAAAAGTTTTATTGGGTAAAGGGATTGAGGATAATACACATTTCGTATATCACAGATCATCGAAAATAAAGTCTATAATGATATATTTTTTGAGTAGGTATCCGTGTAGTGTAAGCAGTGATACGCAATAAGATATGATAAGCTGACAGTGATGGAGCAATCAGAATAAACACTGCGTAAAATATACCGCATGGTGTTCGTACTAAGTAACATATATGCTTTATTCTTCTAGTATGATTATGTTCAATCTATATTACAACTATATAAACCTTCCGGACATCATTTTATTACTTTTTTGCAATAAGTTTATAAGTAGGCTTGCTTAGAGGTTGAAGAGGCGTCTTTGCCAGATTTAGTCGTGTACTTATAAAGCATCAAAATATTTTATTGCATAAGGATTCCTAAAATCGTGTTAAGAACAAGTGCAGCACGTGAAAAAGTATGCAGATCGTGTTGACGACACAATAAATCAGTTTGACACAATAACGTAACGTTAGGAGCTGCTATCGTTCCTTACGACAATCAGCCTGATAACGCAAAGATAATTTTATTATTTAGTACACGGAGTTGATTGGACGGCGCCGCGCGCCGCCGCGGCCTCAACTCGAGATTTCTTTAAAATAAACCTTGTTGTTTTAACTCACGACCAAAATGATTGGAAGTCAAGAATTATAGAGTTCCCAATCATTTAATTATAAGGAACAAAAATAACATAAGGACTTTCCGGAAAGCCAAATAATGCGTTTGGAAATACTAAAACAGTAATACAAGTGTAGAGCATTAAAACACGTTTAATGAAGATATATTTCATTATAATTACAATAAGTTCTATTTAAGACCATTTCTCCTCGCTGTGGCTCGCGACAGCACAGATTTTTAAGGTTTTACGAGTTGATATCCGGAAATGCGATCTATTTTATAAAGGTTGATATTGGATTTCAATGTTTTTTTTATTAATGTCTTCATAAAAAAGCATCCCGTATAAAGAACTGCTAAAGAGCAGCTACTTTTCAAATTAACGCGAGTAAATACGTAGTTTACAAAACGAAAATCAGGAAAATTTAGTCTCCAACTGTAATCAACTCTACAAGTTAAATATGAATGATCGGCGTTAGATTTTATGTGCTCCGTTAAACGTCTATTAATAATGTCTCTTTTGTGTCTATCGACATTAATAGCAATTGTCTATGTTGCTCAGTATCTGTACAATATGCTGATTACGTTTCATGTCTCATGGACACATACAGATATTGATCGTTATTGTTTCTCAATATCGCGTCACAATTATCCTATCACTTGCTTGATATCAGCAATAATATTCAATTCGAAAAAATAACAAATTTTCCAATTGGCTTAATTAGTTTACTCTATATAGTTTACTTTACTAACTATCGGCTCGTTCAAACTATTCTAAGTACTCCTTCAACGAGTAACTTCCTCTGCTCTTGACCTTACTTCAAACTCTCAAGCTCATAATATTTATTCAATTTGAAATTTGAAGTCAGAGTTGTGGATAAATAAATACCTAGTTGAAATAAACCAGGAAAGCATGGAAATACCGTTCGAAAGGCAACTAAAATGTAATGCTGTTGCTATTTTGTAAAATATTCCTAAAATGCTGTCCTTACTTCCTGTTCTCCATCGTCGCGGCGAGGGGAGTTCTATCGCTGGAGCTGGTGACGCTGATGCATCCCTGACGTTCCAAGCTCTAATCAATTTGATAAAAAATAACAATGTGTGTTTATTAGCTCGGGAGCTGCCAAGTCCCGGGGTCAGTGACTCGAAATCGAATTGCAAGACGATTTCGATTTGCCTCACGTATGCTCTCGGCAGCGCGTCTGTGAAGTGCCTTTATTGTGAACGTTGGAGCTAATGTCATAACGGTGAATAAGGAAAACTTTCCGACTCATGATACCTTTCTTTGACTTCGCACCTACACAAGGGTTTTGTATTACAAAGTTAATAGAAACTTCACGACGAAAAGTTTTGTTTCTACTTGTGAATTGACATGATTGTGAAGGCATTTCTGTTTTACATTCTGAGAATAACTTCGAACAAATCTATAAACTGTTCTAATGAATATACATACTAGGTACAATGTGTATAATGTAAGAGACCACAAAGTCATCTCCATAGATGCTCGCCCATTTGTTTCCACCTATTTGCGTCGCTGTTACACTCGTACGTGTCTGCTGCCTAGCAACTATGCTTACACGGTATGATCGTATTTCAGGCAAAATGGTGAGATATCTAGACATTGAAACAAATGTGCGCTAGGCATTGTGCGATACGCCCAGCCACTGGTAACAAACGGCTGTAACCTTGGGTGCGACCTTTGGAAAAAACGCACCATCTTTTATATTTCTTCCTTGAATTTCTCATTAAATATCATTCATCATTTAGAACTTTTTTACTTTCGCCTCGTGTAACTCAATAACTGCGCATTCCAAAGTATGGTAGAGTCGCGCTTACTTTTCTAACTAGCGCGAATATAAGTAACTGAAGTTCAGTATCGTGTAGATAATAAATCGAGTGGCGAACTGGGAGGAACTTCGTAGCAACTTCGCCGCAAAGACTGCAGCCTCGCTGACCGCTTCTATATTTGCGTCTTGAAACGCAACTCCGAGATTGTAAAGTTGGACAAGTCTAGACGAGATACATTTTTACGTTCTAAAAAGTGCTATCCTGGTCATTAAACAATTTAAAGTTGACCACAAACTTTAACTAGCTGCATTGAACTGCCAGTACTTAGGCCACAGCCTGATATTGGTCTGGTTTTTAACATTCGTACTTTGATGAGCAATAGACTGAAGGTATAACTAACTATATGTCATCCGGTACCTAATCTTTTAACAACACGATTACGTGGTGCTTGTACATCGGAGCCAAGGAAAAACTTTAAGGAAAAAAGGAATTAAGTTTACATTTCGTCATGAACTTTGAAGTTAATAATCATTATTCTAATACATGAAATCTTAAGAATATTAAATGTGACAAGTATTTATACCTGGTTGTACACTTTCAACTTAGAAGCGTAATGTAACAATGATCTACTGCCTACTTCCTAAATTAAAGTCCGAAAAGATCGTGGAAAACAACGGGCTGATAAATAAGTAATTTGTGATATAAATACGCGATAGTAGATCTTAATCATGTCCATCTTTCGCATTTTTGACGCTCCTCAATTTTATTTCCTAGGTAATTTACGAAATACATCAATATTCTTGATACGTCAAAGCTTCAGGTTCCGTAGACTACGTAGGTTGGTGGAATTGTCCTCATTGAGGGCCGACCCGATCTCCTCGTTCAAGTAATGTAGAGCCCTGAGCCGCCGCAAACGCTTGACATTAAAGGCTGCTACGGCGAATTCTGTCGATCGTATTCACACAATGGTGTTTTGACCTCGACTCAAATCGCGTCTTCTGTCTTGAAATTGTAGCGAATTAGTATTAATGAAGACGGAAGTGCTTTAGGCATTTAAAATAATCCTCCATAGTTATTTTATTTGTTTCATTCATATATCATATGTTTGCTTTAATGTTTGAATGACTGATGTCAGCAAATTAAACCAGAATGGTTCAAGAAAGTAAACCCGAATCGTAACTGAACGGTTACTACCTACGTACGTCTGGCTGCACCGGCCGGCTAAGATGCTGGCGTGCCCAGAGGCGTACTGCATAAACTGATCGTCACTTATCGGATACGTCTCCACTGCGGTATATCGCACACCATTTTTCGCAAATAAGGGAACAGACGAGGCTTTCCGTCGCCGGAGGTTTCCCTGTCCCTTAATCGATGCGTAATCGCGGTGAGCTAACAAAGGGTACCGACAACTGGATTGATCAGCGAGCCCGTCCCATGACGAGTGGAGCACCGGCTACCGCGTAATCACGATCGCACACTGACTGACATTGAATGTGGCTATCAGCGATGATAAGGTGTGTTGTAACATTTACGGAATTCTTACGACGATTCGTCGACGCACAGAAGCTACTTAGCCGATTCGATTTTGAAGCGCCATATATTTACATAAATTTGTATCTCATTATCAGTTTTGAGTGCACATTGATCCCTGACGTCGGAGTGTGGAAATCTTAAAACATGCTGCTCAGAATTGCTTAACAAAGTCGTCGGCTCTTCGCTCGCTCGAGGTAAACAACGGAATGCCGAGTCGGAAGTGCCCTCGACTTGTGCCCTAAGTGAGCCACCAAATCGCTTCGGAGCTAAGGTCGCCGGGTATCGATCCGCGGCAGCTGGGGAGCGCACCGGCACCAGGCCTCCCGGCAGGCCCTCCGGCAGGCCTGCCGGCGGGCGGTGCGGCGGCCGGCGGGTCGATCGGGCGCGCTGACCCAGTGCCCGCGCGCGTGATCGCGCCCAGCGCGCGCGAGCACTATATCCGTCGCCGTCCGACCCCCAAACCCGCAACTGACACTTACCGTTTCCGTTTATGAGGGGGTAGTCGTCGTCGTGTCTGCCGATGTACGTCTTCAGCGGCGTGTCCGTGAGGGAGGGCGACGACCTGTCCCTGTCACTCATAATAGTCACTTGGAACACCGGGGCTCGACTCGATACACAGTGGGGTCGGGAGACGCCGGCCCCGCACACTCGACCACGACCGACCTCCGGCCCGCGGCTCGCGCGGCGAATAAATAATTGAAGACTGCCGTCCGCCGCTGCCGTCGCTCGCTCCCCGCGCGCCGCAATCAATCGGCCGCGGCGCCCTCTGGCGGCGGCGGCGCACACCGCACTGCGCCGAGGCGCCGCCGCCCGCCGCTAGGTGGCGCTGTCGCAGTCACGTGCAGGAAAATTACGTAGCGCCAGGCATTCGCTCCATTACCAAGATTACAGGCAAAATAAAAACATTTGAATCATTTATACAACCGGTGATAGCGTTATCTATTTAATTCAGTTACTCGCATAATCCATTCTATTTAGGAGATATCTTTACATTGAGTTTGACTTTACAAGAGCTTTTCCCTTTGTGGTCAGGACATTGTACCTATTTTGAAGCATGTTTTTTACCTTATCTTACCAGCAATTTTAAACTATGCTAATGGTTGCGATATTGCGCGTATTATCTTTATGTTAAAAGATAGGTAGGATTATGGAAGAGATTGCCACTTTAACATGATTTATATAACTAAAGCGCATTTCCGCACTTCCGGTGGAACCTCCTCATGAAGCACCTATTAATCAATTATGTACCGTAGGTACTTAATATTATATAGAAATATTTCGAAAATAGGTAGAGATGTTTCATATTGAGCTTTTCTTCCTAGCTAGGATAGGTATTGTGGTCAGTCAGAAACAAGACGGCGATTACGATAGGTACTAATGGACGATATCGGCTGTTGCAATGATTTCATTCATCACCCACCTACCGAAAACCCTTATTAGAGTTCCGTAGCCAAATGGCGAAAAACAGAACTCTTACAGATTTGTCAAGTCCGCCGTCTGTCCGTGTGTCACCGACAAAAAAATATATGCAACTAAAACATTTGTAGTGCACTAAAATATTTCGCGATAGTCTAAAAATCCGGACGGAACCCTTCAAGGGCGAGGCTGCTTGGCCGCTCTACTTTTTGTTGACTCTCGAGTAGTGCACCAAATAGGCCCACATACAATACTAACTTGGTGAGGAAATATTGCTTTTCTATTTCCATTAAAATAGATAACAACATATGTAGTTTTCTTTGAATACGTTTACCTAAATTCTATCATATCACAGCTACCTGTCTACCTTTCAGTGCACACGACTCGGTTTCTGTAAAGCAAATAAAATCAACATTGATGCTGCTTTCTTTACTTACTAGGTAATAATCATGTACTTGTCACCCCTCCGAGCTCCGGGACACATGCTGAGATGCACACATGATACGACAGATTTGAATCCGTCCTTAGTCAGCTAGCTAACACAGAACAAGAGAGCCAGAACACAGAACTGAATACAGAATCGGATTTTCCACGCCTCGTTTGATGAAAAAAATGTTTTTGGTCTAAATATGGTGAAAAAAAATATTTCTGTTTAGTTCTTTTTTCTGTTTTAATGACTAAATCTTAAATCGACATCTACACGGTCAGACAGACAGACATGAAGAATCGATAAAAGTTCTGCTTTTTTCCATTTGGCTACTCTTCGTTCTCAATCAAATCAAAAATAATTACACAACTTATTTATTAGTTAAAGCAGAAATTAATATGTTAGATACGAGTAGCAAAGTTCAGACAGTGTCCCGTCATGTTAAAACGACGTCTTACGACAGAACAGACAACGTGGCTTGTTTGTGATTGATCAATCACTTTACAACCATGTAGCCGATCATTGTAGCCCGTTGTAGGACATTGATTGATTGGAAAGCCATTTAAAATTTCGATTAAGTAAGCACCAACATTATGGTTGAATTACTACCTCGTAAGTCTAGCAGAGGACGCTGGTTCGAGTCCCAGTATCGGGCGGTGTGTGAGTAATTACTCAGCCCGGATTCAGAAAATTGGTGGATGCAGGTCCGTACCTCGGAAAGCACGATAAGCTGATAAGCGAAGTCCGATCTCACAACGGTGATGTCGGATTGCCTTCTCACCGAACTATGAGAGTAAGGGAACAGAGAAGCCAATATTGTGTTTTCGCGCACACTTGTCTTTTGATCTAAATCGGTCAGATGCCTTATGGTTGATAATAATAAAAAACAATGATAGCAGATAAGCAAATTTTTCATTAGTTTTGATATCGCTCAATTTTACATATTGCTCAAAATAATGAGTTTCAATGAGTTGTTCCTGATACACATAACCTTTTTAACTGTTTATCCTCCAGGTCGTCTCTAATTATAACTTTCCTTTGTAAAATTTAGCCGCGGCAGCTTAAGGTTCAAACAAAAAGCAGGTTAGGTACATTCAAATCGGTATTGACAAAGCTTTCGGAATCGGGCCGATCGTAATGGGTGTAACAAAGGGGCACAAACTAGCGAGCCGGGGAGCATGCGCTGACTGGTTTGGGCTATCAGTGATGCTAAGCGGGGGCACTGTGACACCCCCTCCCCTTTCAGATCTTACAGCATCCTTACGAGCTTCATTACAACACTACTGCAGAATGAAGACACCGCACCTAATCTCAACGGCGATTCACTCTCTACTACGTAGAAAACATTTAGGTCAGAGTATAGTGTAGTATAGTATTTTAATGCGAACTTCGTGTACCTACAATACTTTAGGTCTTAACAGTATAAGGAGCAACTTAGTTCAATAGTTGGTCTTTTCAGGTATGTACTGCAACATAAGAGAGCGTAAGTTATCTATACTAATCTATACTAATATTATAAAGCTGAAGAGTTTGTTTGTTTGTTTGATTGTTTGTTTGTTTGTTTGTTTGTTTGTTTGAACGCGCTAATCTCAGGAACTAGTGGTTCGATTTAAAAAAATATTTTTGCGTTGTATAGACCATTTATCGAGGAAGGCTTTAGGCTATATAACATCACGCTGCGACCAATAGGAGCAAAGATACAATGGAAAATGTGTAAAAAACGGGGAAAACGCGAACGAAGTCGCTGGCACAGCTAATGTCAGATATATATTATTTGAAGTACAAGCATTTTTGCCAGTTCGTACCCAAATATAAATGTAGTTGGAAGGTATGTTCGCTATCTGTAGTATACCTACTGAAACAAAGACGGAGAGATCCGACATGACCTAGGTACAACTTATGTTACATTGTTTGGCCCGATACCGAGACTGGAATTCAGTTCACAGTTTGCTGACGTAGACCTAAGTTTGTCTATCTATTGAAGGGATGTTCTTGTAGTAGATGATAATATACATTTAACCTACATCATGAGGTGCTCAATCCTCTATTTCCTAATCCATACTGGCTATATTTTATTTTTTTATTTACAGCTGACTGCAAAAGTTAACTGATAAAGCTAAAAACAGGACAAGTGTGAGTCTAACTTGCCGAGGATTCCGTAAAAAGCTGTCTAGTTATCTATATAAATATAAATAAATAGCTGTTCGTTAGTCTCGCTACATAGAACGGCTGGGCCTATTTAGCTAAAGAATAAAATTTAGCTTGGGTTTGAAATGGTCATAATAGTCCAGGGTAGGTTTACATACATACATACAATCACGCCTTTTTTCCAGAGGGGTAGGCAGAGATCACTTCCAGCGATCCACTTTTCACCTCTGAGGGAAACGTGACGTGACGGGTTGTGGACTACGTCGCCGGCATTCTGCTTTGTGCATTGTTTTAACAAGATCATTGCGTTCCCACGAGTAGCAAGGATATATGACGGGGGAAGTAAGGGGAGGAAGGATACAATCGCCTCGGATGATTTGGACGGAGTCGATAGTAGCTCGAGGAGCCGGGGTCGCTTACCCGTATACCGTTCACCAACCACCGGACAGATAGTTGTGACTGGTATCCCCTGACCGTTAGTAGTTGTAGGGTAGGTTTAAACAGTTAGAAAACATGGAAAATGCGAGGACGCGGTATTAAATTCGTACCTAATTTAGATTTTGAGCGCAGAGTAATTGGACTTTTGCGGCAAGAAACGGCTGTATTTCTTAAACAAATAAAAATAAAATAAAACAAAATAAATATAAAAATAATGAACAACAAATTTTAATCAGTAGTTTGTTGTTGTTATTCCAGCTCTAAAGGACAGTACAGTATTTGATGGCCTAAATATCAGCTTATAATAATATTTCCATACATTCCTGAGAAAATAGGTCTAGGGAGACAGTCGGACTAAATAACAACAACGTGACGTGAAATGAAACGTTTGGTGATAAGGAACCCTACAATTTCGATCTACTAGCAATAGACGCCGCACGCGTCGGAAGATAACCAATTGGTCAACTGAAACCAAAGGGATTACTTCAAATCCTCGCTGAGAGCTGGCTCGCACCTGTGGCGCTAATGAACGCTAAGAGGCTTTGCGGCGCTGATAAACGGTGCCGCCACGTGAACCGTCACCGCTGCACCAAGTCTGCACTTTGATGTGCATCTGCCAATCCAGATTATAAATGAAGTTGCTTGCACTCAACAGTGGAAGTTGTTGCCAGGCAGAGTACCTATTGGAAACTTACTATTTGCGATATTGAAATACGAATTTAATGTTTAGGTTCATTCTGGAAGGACCACAGAATTACAAAGACTCTGGTTAAGAATATAACTTGCTTTCTAAATCTTACTGTTAAGTATGACATACCTATGTGTAAAATCAGACATAGGTAGGCAACTACTCTATTATACTGAGTCAATTGAATAGATACTACCTAGAGCTTTCATTCTTGTGTTTAGCTTCTATAGTCCAGTCATTTAAGCTTAAACTAGGTAAGAATCTCGGAATTCGAGATACCCAGCTGTAAGTCTGTAAATACTTAGATATTGACACCCTAAAAGTGGTCTCAAAACCTACATATGGTAGGGTGTACGCAACTATAAAATTTTCATGGTCAAATGTCACAAATATCAGTTTTATAAACTTTTGAGCGAAACGGGAAGTTTTATCATAAAAGTGTGTAGGAGAAAATTGCTTATCATCTAATTATCTATAAAAATTGTCTGTACGTTTTATTCGTAAGATTCACCATTTCACAGATACAGCGATGCAAATAGTTGAAAAAGTTGTATTTTCAAAAGCTTTCAGACCCCCGTGCGATTGTGCTAGACAGTTAAAATTTTCACAACTGATGTATTTCAGTAGCCTCTATAACATCTAATACTAGAAAAAGCTTAAAATCAATGTTTAAGTGGGTTCTCATACAAAAACTGTCATTTTTTTTTCTCACACTTGGCCGGTTTTTAACGTGGTTACCCCAGTAAACCCATTCCAGACGACACCTTTTATACGTGAAGAACACGTTGTTTATAAATGGAAGCCTAGTTAAATAATTGTTTTATGTTGTTTTTAGTACTATACATATACGTTTCAGTACATTTAAACTGCTTATTATGGGTCAAAAAGTACGAAATAACCAATTATTAGAATTTCTGTTTGAAGTATAACTGAAAAAAAATACATTTTAAAAATGTTAACTGTCCATCTAACTCTATTATGAACGTGAAGATCCATATTAACCAAATTAAATTTAATGAAACGCAGAAATCTTAAATCTTCTGAATACTGAAAACAACACAAAACAATTATTTAACTAGGCTTCCTAATAAACAACGTGTTCTTCACGTATAAAAGGTGTCGTCTGGAATAGGTTTACTGGGGTAACCACGTTAAAAACCGGCTAAGTGTAAGAAAAAAGAAACACAATTTTTGTATGAGAACCCACTTAAACATTGGTTTTAAGCTTTTTCTAGTATAAGATGTTATAGAGGCTACTAAAATACATCATTCGTGAAAATTTTAACTGTCTAGCACAATCGCACGTGGGCCTGGAAGCTTTTGAAAATACAACTTTTTCAACTATTTGCATCGCTGTATCTCTGAAATAGTGAATCTTAGGAATAAAATGTACAGACAATTTTTATAGATAAATAGAAGATAAGTAATTTTCTCCTACACTTTTTTATGATAAAACGTCCCGTTTTGCTTAAAACTTCATAAAACTGATATTTGTGACATTTGACCTTGAAAATTTTATAGTTGCGTACACCCTACAATATGTAGGTTTTGAGACAACTTTTAGGGTGTCAATATCTAAGTATTTACAAACTTACAGCTGGGTATCTCGAATTCCGAGATTTTTTCCTAATTTGACTGGACTATCTATTCGTGCCATTTGATCACTCAATCTTACTATACAATTGAAGATGGGAAGGAACAAAAAAATATCATAGGTACTCATATCTTTCTAAACAGTTTATTATTAAGGTTAAAAAAAACAAGTAAACGGAGTGGTGTCGGGGAGCGTGGTTCGTAGCGACGAACAAGTTCCAGGTCTGGTCCATGAGGGGGTCGAGCGCGTGGGGGTCCATGGTGACGGGGAAGGGCGTGGAGGAGGGGTCCAGGGGGTCGCTGTCGTTCCGGGGGGTCCCGTGGGCTTCCTTGCGTTGTCGCCGCGCGCCCAAATACGCCGTCAACTCCCGCTCGGCCAGACTTGGGGCAGTCGTCAACCGCTCTACCTCTGCGAGCAAATAAATTAATTAAATAACCATAATCAACATATAAACAATCAACATCGTGACAAACATTGTTCCGATTCCGAAAGAAACTTTCTTTGGAATTGTGTTACCTTGTCTTGGATATAAGAAATATACAAATATTTGTATAACAATACTAGACGCAGGCATGTAACAAACGATGATGTTCATCACACCAATATCAAGTCATGAGTGGGAATCGAACCCAAGAGTCCTAGCGCAAGAAACAGGGGCACTATCCAATGTGCCATCAAGCCAATCAAACTCAGTTTGATACTATAATATATTACATTACTAGTGGTCCCGGCGAATTTTATACCGCCAATAGGTACTGATTCTTTTTCTATATTTTGTCATTGAAACCTTCCCTGGACTACGACGAACATTTTAAAACCAAAATTACCTAAATCGGTCCGGCCGTTCTCGAGCTTTAGTCAGACTAACGAACAGTAATTCATTTTTATTTATAAGAAGAAGATTATATTATATATATTCTCTAAATAAAATTTAAAAAATAATGTCTGTTGTCTGTTTCACGTAGACACATACTCGGCGGGGTAAATGAATATTATTTCACTGAGTTGAAAGTTATTTATGAATGATAATGGCATTTTATTTTCAACAGCATCCAGCAATAAAATAGTGAGAAAGTACTCTACTTTTCTAGTCTACCTAGTTTTTGCTTTCTAGCACCATTTAAACAGAGCCGTGCCTCAGAACTCTTTTTCCTAAACATTTACTAATTAAACGAAGGCTTGTCCTTGCTAGGAAGCCCAAAATCTTTCATGAATACTTAATAATCTTAAGACTTTTTTTTCATAAGTGACATACGATGATGACTTGGAGTAGCTTCGTCGTCATCATCACCGAACTTACACTAGATAGCCCTTAAGAGAAAATCAGACCGAATGCTGCACATGCATGTCCTCATACATGCAGACACTCATACAGACTACAATTAAAACTATCTATTTTATATAAAATGTTTACTTGCACTTTGTAAGAATACCGCTGAAATAACTTTAAATTCTCACATACACACTGCACAATGAAGTACCAAAACAAAAAAGTATCACTGCCAACATGTCAATATAACTGGTATCAAACACAGGCTACTATATCTGCTCATGGAAACGGCGGCATTCATGTTCTCGAGCAACGACATGTCGATATAATCGCAGACGAGGTCGTCCCAGTTGTCGGTGAGGTCGTGGATGTTCCTGGCGTTGGCGACCAACTTGTGCCTCATCAGCCGCTTGACCCTGTCGAGGCGCGCCGGCGAGTCCGCGAACACCTCCCGCGCGCGCATGAACGGCTCCGACGACGGCGGCTCCACCATCACCACCGTGGGCATGTTCTGCGTCACCTGCAGCAGCACCGGCGGCTTCTTAGTCGTTATCCCCCCTTTCTCGCTTTCCTTTCTCATCGCTTTCTTCAGTATCGATAAGCGCGACTTCTCTGCCAGGGACAGCTCCGTAATATTGTTTGCCGGCACAGATGTGGTCACGGGAGGCTTGGTGGTGCTCACGACGGGAACGGTACTCGTGGTGTGTGTAGTGTGGGTAGGTGTTGGAGCCGTGGGGGGTTCGGGCGGGGCGAGGGTGGAGCGCGAGGCCGGCGTGGGCGGGAGGAACAGGCGCCGGCTGAGCAGCTCGTGCAGCGAGCGCGACGGGTCGGGGAGGACCAGCAGGCTAGAGGCCTCGAGCGCGGCGGGGGTTACCTCCTCCCGCACTGAGCACACAGAAGCCACATGTTAGCTAACTCGTCGCCGGAAACACAACGGTTCGCGCACTGCGTTATTTACTAAAATTACCTTTACGTTTTTGGTGTCAATAAGTTTGTTTTTAAAAGTGGTGTATTTACTTAGTTGTTTGTTGGGTATATATGAAACGACAAATCGTACATGTATAATTTCAGTCATTTCAAAGATATATTTATAACATTACCGCTCAAATTTTAAATGTATGCGCCATGCGTTATGTGATTAACATAATTCAAATTAAGATAATTACAATACAAAACGTATTTTTAAAACTACATTTTAAAATACGAAATGTACCTGCCCGTAATGGACGAGCATGCATGAAGAGGTTAATGGATGTGGATGAAGCGAAAGTGGTGTGCTAGGATCGTAGCACATGGCAGGAAGTGATCTCTGCCTACCCCTCTGGGAAAAAGGCGTGATTTTATGTATGTATGTATGAAATATACCTGTAGTCCTTCGAAGCAGCGACGGCAGTTTGTTCTTGTAGTTATTAACTCTTTTCATATCATAGTAGTCGTTGTAGTCTTGGTAGTTTTTTATCTTTTTCCCTAATTTACCCTTTCTAGATCTTAAATTCTCTAGAATTTCATCGTTGCCATCGGGTTTCCGTTGTGCTGGCTCTCGAATTGGGGTATCGGGCCGTCTCCGGCCTTCTCGGTTCTCATCAAGGCCAGGGAACGGGTCGACAGCGGGAATCGGAGCTCTGCCCAGACCACCACGCATTGACATCCAATTTTCTATATCTGTATCTGATAATTTTCCCATATCCTCCCGTTCTAATCCCTTATCTGAACCCGTGTCCGATCCCCTATCGGATTCTTTATCAAACCCCCGCCCTAACCCTGGTCCCATTCCTCCTAATCCCTCCCTGTCTAATCCTCTATCCATAGCTTTGTCTAAACCTGCGTCCAATCTCCTGTCTAAGCCTCTGTCAAACCCTCTATCCAACCCTCTGTCTATGTTCTCCAACCTCCTTTCTAATCCCCTAGACAGTCCTCTATCAATCCCGCTTACTAAACCTCTATCAACGCCGCTTTCTAAACCTCTATCAATACCGCTTTCTAAGCCTCTATCTAACTCTTTGTCTAAATCTCTATCCAATCCTCTATCTAAACCTCGTCCTAAACTACTGTCTAACCCTCTACCCAACCCTCTTTCTGACTCTCGATCGAATTTGTCTCTTGGTTTCCGTCGTGCCACTCTCTCCCTACGACTGTGTCGACTTTTACCCTCCAAGCCATTTCTTTTATCATTACGGTAATCCTCTGTTGCTACTGATTCCTCATTGTCTATTGAATCAATGTCATCATGTTTATCTATGTGGCTTATTGGGTTACCTTGAGTTTCATCATGAATTTCTCTATTGTCTAATGGATACTTTTCGTTTTCATCATGAGTATCGTATTTGCGACTTTTGAGGCGCGGCCTATGTTTTGTGAAGTATCTGTGACTGGTCTTGGCTTTGGGGAAGTCGTCCTCCGGATCGAAGCGGTCGTGCGAGCTCGAGGGTTGCTCCTCCGCTGATCGACCCGACTTCTTGTGCCTTCTATCCGAACGTTGCCACGAATCAGATTCCTCTACATCTTTTCTTTCATCCCTAACTGGAGTTTGATCTGTTTTACCTGCAATCAAAAATACAGAAACTGAAATTGTTTGAATTTAAAAACTTTTGTAAAAAATATTTTGCATTGTCAGTTGATCGTCGACTATCACACATCACACATTGTTAGGTGAATATACTCTAAAATATATAAATGACACATCCAAACATACCACAAACGCGATGTTCACTAAAAAATTTTGTCCCGAGTAGGAATCGAAGCCATGATTGTTTAATACTCATACCAGCCAGCGCTCCAGCCAGCTCCTCCTCATACTTGTAGTCGAGCGCGGCAGGCGCGTCGGGCGAGTGGCCGCGGTAGTCGTCGGGCTCGTGCGCGGGCGCACCCCGCGCGTCGTACTCCGGTGCGCCGTACTGCGGCATGCGCGCGCCGGCGTAGTCGCCGTACCGCGAACACGCCGCCTGCATCATCAAATACCACACATTCTAAATATTAACGAAGTTTTTAAATTCGCCAATGGGTCGCCGAAGGCCACAAAAAAACGTAGTCAGTTCAACCCCAAATCATACGTTTATTGGACGTTTATTGGACGCTATTGCGGTGAAGTAAAAAAAAAGGCACTTGACTACTTGACTACTGAAGTACTATTTCCTTCTGTTGGGAATTCATGTATTTCGCCTTCTATATCAGGTGTGAATACTTGGGTTTGTACCCGTCTAAATCCTTGATCACAGAGTGCCTTTGGATACTTGTCTTATTCAGGGCTTATGGCTCGTGTGACCATTTCACAAGGTTCCCATTTGGACCCATTTGTGGTGCACTACATACATAAAACGCTAAAATTTTCGATACCGTGGTTGCGGTGGCGCACCACAGCGCCACCAGGAGTGCTCTCGCCATGCCCCTTCGGTACCGACGCCCGCCACCACGCGACCACGACCCGCCTACCACGCGACCACCACCACGGGTACAGAAACGGATGTTCGCACTCCAACAGACTGGACACTGTAAGTTCCGAAACAATTTTGCGACATAATTCTTCAACAGTGACTAAGAATTTGACATTGAAGTGATGTTTCATTTGTCAATGTGAACGACGTGATGGTTTTGTGAACTTTGTTGTAACTGTTTGGTGGCCAGATCTCTGGTTATTTTTATAACTGGATAAACAAATTGTTATTTCAGGACCATTTTTATTGGTAGGCAAAGTAGGTAAACTGTATTTCATGTATTGCAGGCAGCTACACAAATATCACACATTACATTCACTATCCCTTGTGCATAAAAGCACTTCAGCACTTTTTGGAATTGTCCTAACATTGTAAGATCTCCCGCCGAGTTAGGTGATGGACCTACTAGGGGATGGTTAATTGTAAAATTTTCGCTTGCCGTGGAAATGCTTAACGGGAGGAATCATTTTAGAATAGATCTTAGTTTGCCTCAGTTCGAACTTGTTAATGGGATGCAATAGTATTTACTATTATACCTGGGATTCTAAGACGCAGTCATATGTAAACCTTAAAGGTAGATAACTCATTAATGATTTTTGATGGTTTCGAATATTTTCCACCAGTTACAAAAACAATGACAGCTCTGACGTTGTCACTATAATCAGAAATCTAGCAACAATGAAATCCTCATAAGTCCAAAATGAAAAACACAAAATTTTAGTTCTACTCCACCCTATAAAAATAATGCACGACAATTTTACACCACCGCAAAATTGCGATAAAAACGGCATGATACAAGTGACGTAATGACCGACAAAGGCAAAAAAAAAGATGACGAAAAGGAAGAAGACTGTACTTGCTACGCAGAGTCGCACACGGCGAAGGCCTGTCCCCCCATCAGAAACGTGACGCACCCTCTGGTATGATCTCTCAATACACAAGTTTACTTTACGAGACTTACTTCATTTGGCAATGCGCCTGTCTCATGCCCTAAGAGTCGTAAGTTCAATTCCCTTTCGAGACAAATATTTTTGTCATTGTGTTTGTACTGTGTCTGCGGTGTCTGGGTGTTATTTTAAGTATATTTGTGTATCCATAATTAAAAAAGTGTATTAGGTTAAAATAGATAAAATAAGAAACACCACCATCCGCTCCCATATTGGTATTGTTGATGTGGGGGTCAAACTGCGAAGCTGAAGTGGCAATGGGCGGATCATGTGTGCAGGATGAAAGACAATAAATGGGCCAGAATCGTAACACTTTGGGCCTGAAGATGGTTTACGCCGAAGAGGAAAGCCCAAGAAAGTGAAGTGACGATCGGGTCCATGTATTAAAGAACTGGCAAGTCTTAGCCTTAAATAGAGCGAAGAGAATGAGTTTTGTACAGGTGCAGGTTAAAAAAAATAAATCAGTACTTCATATTTTTTTACCTACCTGCGTCTGCTTCCAGCGATACTACGAGTTTACACAAGACGAGATCAAAGCTCTAGAGGAGTGCGACCGGGAGAGCTTCTACCGGCGTTGCGTGCCCTTCAGCGCGGCCCTGGGCACCGCCACCTACGCCTCCATCAAGTCCGGTGAGTCTAGCTTACAGCTTAGAAGGAAGTTCCCTATGGACGCCACGAAAATCTTCATAGAAGTAAGAAATCAATTTCATTTGGCATTTTATGACTGCCAGTACTCCTGGTGGATCATACGAAACGAGTTTTTGTATTGTTTTTGCTTCTTCGGCTTAAGCCATAGAGTTTGAATTTTTTTGGTGACGTTCCGCCTTCCTTCTTACTTCTATGAATGTTTTCTTTTAGGGTACCTGTCGAAGAACCCTCACTTCGGCGTGTTCCCGAAGGTCATCGTGGCTGCTCTGCTGGGGCACGTGCTAGGGCGGCTCTCGTACTCGGCCGAGTGCAACGAGCGCATGCGCGATCTGCCGTCTGAGAGCCGGCTGGGAGCACTCATGCGCAAGTACCACGAACAAAACAACCCTCCTCCGGAATTCAAGAAGAAGTGATGTTATATTAAACCATCGACGAGATTAAATTGCATTTTGTTGCACTTTTTATTTTTATTGTTCCCAAGCTTACCTAATTATTGACATCCGCCCGTTTTTTCGCTGGATTTGTTCTAGTTTAGAGGACGCGACCGGGGCGAAGCATTTTGTGTAGGTATTTCGCTGACTGTGTTTTAATAAAATTCTGGGTTTTCAGGCGTATTGTTCTGGTCGTACGAGTTATAATGTCGCAGGCATAAAATAAAATATATAATTCATCTAACATAAACGGCGCCGTCAGTTTATAAACGCTTGTAATTTTAATCACTTACACATCAAGATAGGTAAACAAGAGTTAACTCTATAATTATAAGCTCTGTAGATATGTGAAAACCCGGGAAAGAGCAATAGGTCCTCCCTAAGTACTATTAATAACAATTTATGCCTGCCTGTGTGGATTTCATATCTTATTTAAATTAAATTAATCTGTGACTTTTTATCAAGCTAGAAGAATTATTAACTATGTAATTTTTTTATGCGTAAGTCATGAAGAATGGACATTATTTAAGATAAAAATAAATTACGAGGAAAGATACGAAAATGGTTATCCACTATAAGTTAAGGCTGTTTGATGGAATACTATTGCTTTGTTTTGCGGTTGAATAAAAAAATATTCTACTACCACTGACATCTGTCAAAAGCCATGACGTGATTGAAGAAAGATAGTAGGTCGAGAAATAAATAGTACAAAGGGAATACATAGCTAATAATCATCCTAATATTGAAATAATTTTCGTGAAATGAATGAGCCGAGTGCGTTTGGTTACCAAGAAGACGGGCAGCTGCGCCAGGCGCCCGCCGCGCCGGGCCCGGCCAACCCGGTAAAGATAACCTGAAACATGATAGATAATATGCATTCGTTGTGTAATTCTTGCAGACAATATCCTTTAGTACTCTGCGTTAAATATAACTCCTATTCGCCCTTGTTATTCAAATAATATTATACGTATCGACTGTACTGAAATAAATTTTAAACAGAAATGTTTAGGTCATCACCCTTTATTTGTTGTTTATTGTTTTTCAATATATAAAAAAATAATTAAATTTTGAAGATACGTACTGGAAAGCTTTGGTTGAATAGTTTTTATAATTTTACTACAGTACTGCAGAATCTAGGTTACTTGCTATTTTCAGATTACAGTAGCTATGACTTCTGCCCTACTAATGAGATATAGTAGCTTTCTTGCTCTAATATTACAAAATAATATTTGTCAAAGGCCACACTAGTAGTGGTATGGTAGCAGTAACAGAGATGTGTTGCGTAGGGGCAGTACAGGTTCTCGCCGGAGGAGCTGCGCGTGCTGGGCGAATGCAACACGGAGAGCTTCTTCCAGCGCTCACTGCCCATCGGCACAGCCCTCGGGCTGGGCACGTATGCAGCCATACAATCGGGTTAGTGAGGTGGAGCTCGTGGCATGGCAATTAAGAACTGCATGTTTTTGTGATTAAGAATGTGCTCTGCAATTTTTTTACTATTTTGCATTCTCTCTAACGAATTTTTTTCTATGAAACAAATAAAATAATATTAATATTACATATTAACTGTCATTAAAGTTAAATTCACAATAGTTTTTATCCTAATCCTAATTTAAAAATTGTAAAAATTCACATTCATGCCTGCCTGGTCAAGGTCATGCATGGACTTTTATTACCACCAATTACCATCCAGGTGTTATCATCATACATGTAATTTTTTCATATTAATGATAGTGATCAACACTATCAGTTTGTAAACATTTCTTTATAGAACTAGTTAATAATATTTAAATTATAAACTCTCTTCTTCTGCAGGCCACCTAAAGCCGAACCCTCGCTTCGGCGCCTTCCCTAAGCTGACGCTGGCGGTGGTTGTGGGCTACTTCGTGGGCAAGCTGTCGTACCAGCAGGCCTGCGCAGAGAAGCTTATGGCACTGCCTGGCAGCTACATCGGGCAGCTGCTGCGCGACCGCCGCGACGGGAAGATAACAGGGTGCGTTCATTATAACTTAATTGTTTTCATAGTTCTTACGAAGTTTTATTATTTAGTGGCATACCTAGCTGATGCTATTTACCACCTTATGCAGACCACAAATTATGAAGTAAGTATGGAAAATTCAGCTCCAAGCTGAACTAAGTTAGCTTAGCTCTTGGTCTCCAAAACATATTAGTTTTTATTATGAGTCCTATAACAGCCGAAAATAGACTGAAGTAGCTAGCATTTGGGGAGGCATATTATGTCCAGAAGTGGACTGTGTTGGGCTGGTGGTAATGATGATTAATCCAATATAAAATTGTGTTATAAAATGTTTATTTCATACCCACCAGTTCATTTTAAACAACTTTAGACAGATACAGATTCCATTAACCATGACCGCTTTTATTTGTGTTCAGGACGAGCCTGCCGAAGCAGTCGCCGACGATGTTCGGCGCCAACCCGGCGGACATCTACTCGGACGCCGGCCCCGGCAGCTCGCTGGACCTCGACACCGACCGCCCGATCTTCAGCGACGACACCTACCGCCCCGACCACGCCGGTATGTACAGACATGTGTCACACAGTGTAAAGTTAAACACGATAATATGCGTATTCCCAGTCACTGGCTTTGTCACCACTGAGGATAAATTGGAAAAATATTCCCGATTGTTATAAGTGGTGTCGTATGACACATACTTCCCCAGTTGTAGTAGCCAGTGTGGACGTACAGCACAGATATTATCGCAAATGTCACCATGCATGAGAAACACACAATAGAAGTCAAGTAGGACCAGATCAATACTAATATTATTATTATTTTAAAATACAGTTGCATACCAATAAGGTAATTTTAAGATGATTTTTTATATAATGTATCCATACCCCATAAAAAATATAAAGGTACCTATAAACACCCTGTTCAATTACTCTCATCCGTACAGATAGTTAGGGGTCAGGCACTGGGCTACCAGCATAACATGTCTTCA
This sequence comes from Maruca vitrata, assembly GCA_039566165.1. NCBI lineage: Eukaryota > Metazoa > Arthropoda > Insecta > Lepidoptera > Crambidae > Maruca > Maruca vitrata. Next base: position 19,343,456 of record CM076911.1, on the reverse strand, counting down.
TGGGCAACTCAGGGCTGAATAATTTCAACAGAAAAAGTCACACAGATTTAGACTGGGATTCGAACCAGAGACATCTCAGTCCTGACGTCGCTTGCCACAAATAGACCAACATGGCACTGTTGCACTGTGTGTGATTACTGAATAACCGAAACTTGAGAACTTGTCTTGAGGAATTTCGAATCCTTCACATTCATCATCATCATCAGCCCATATGCGTCCCCACTGCTGGGGCACAGGCCTCCCTAAACTAGGGCAATAAGGCCTTAGTCGACCACTCTGGCCAAGTGCGGGTTGGTTGACTACACAACCTAAGAATTTCTTTGTAGGTTTCCTCACGTAGTTTTCCTTCACCGTTAAAGCGTCGAGTCACACTTTGTGGAGATAGATAATGTAAATTAGAGCTCAATGTAGCATTATTTTGTCTTTTTAGACAAATATGTCAAATCTAATAATGATTCCAGGTCCGGAGTCGTCGGCCCCCGCGGCGCCGGCGCGGCCCGCGCTCTCCTACGACGACCTGAGGCGCCAGAACAGGGGCCAGCACAGCGACGCCAAGCAGGACCCTTATAAGTGAGTACCCCACTTGGCATCCTCGACCTTCCAGTTGTAAAATCAACCTAACCTTCTAGCAGTACTGAAGTTGTTTAAGGTGTAACCACTGGCTTTTATGCCACCTGATTTCTACAAATATGAAAATAATTCATACATGACCACTGATTGGTTTTTTTTTTTCACATACATATTTATCATGGTACAAAACAAGTTACAAATAAGATTAGATTTCAATCTGCCTGGATGGGTTTATGTTTTTGTTTTAGCAAGTGACTGTATTGAATAGTTGGTAATTGTATACTGTTTAGATTAGGATTCTTACCTCATGAAAAGCTGAGGCAATTATTGCCTCTCAATGGCATGGGGCTTGGTAAGGCAAAGGGGTACCTTAGAATCCCACCTTAGGGTCTATATGACGTAATAACATTGTATCTTCGTTAAGTATTTTCAAGGACACTCATTGAACTCTGGGGTCACATTCTTGCGGCAAAAATAACTGAGCTCCTTCCTTTTGCTTCATGCATGATACTGTGGTGACAATTGGCAGTTTACAAAAAATCTCGCTTGTCAAAAAAACAATAAATTATCGCAGTCTCTTGAGCCCTTATTTTAAATGGTTCATCCCTACTTCAAAACTTTTATTTTTCTAATTATATGTTTTGTGTTAAAATAAATAAAATGTTATTCCTGTTCTTAACAATACATTTCATCTCTTCAGGATGGATCAGAACGTCCTGCCGACGATCACGCGGCCGCGGCCGGCGCCGGCGCCGGGCCCCAGCACCAACAAGTACGGTGACGTCATGGAGTAGGCCCGGCGACCCGGCCTAGCCCCCGCACACGCCTTTGCCTAGAGCCTCTGAAGAAATTACTCTGCCTTGTAGTAGACTCATTGAATAATTTTGTACTGTAAAATTTTAGACTTTCGCTTTCCATTACACTAAATATTAGTCTTTATGGGCCTAATTAGGAGCCGATATTAGGAGTAGCAAATATATAACTACTTATTGGCCGACGTTTCGACTAGGTTACTCGAATCACGGTCGCGAGCGAATACCGAGCGAGTTATGTATTTGCTACTCCTAATATCGCCCATAAAGACTAATATTTCATTTTGTACTGTCATGATTACACACATTGGAAAACTGAAAATGTTTCCGAAATTTAGCATGTTGTTGCTAGTTCCCCATATTTAGGCCATGATCATGGGTGAACTAAATGTTCACTGTAAATATCCCGGACATTTTTAGTTTTCTAATGTCTCATTGAGTGCTACTGATACTTATGTTTAGATAACTTGTGTTTAGTTTTTCATACGCGTGTCTTTTTATCGTATCTCCTGGCTCTAAGCTAGGAACCTCAGTCGTTCTTGAGTTACATGGAATTTTAACATTGACAAAATGGCGACTTGCAATAGCATAGTCCAAATTTATTTTTGTAGTCATCGTAATTTGAATTCGAATAACTAGTAGAATTCAGTTTGTTCAAGTTAATATCTTAATTCTATTTTTACCATTGTTAAAAATATGTATTGTTAAATTGACCCCTAGTCTTTTTCGTAAAATTATGCAAGAGTGCCTAGTTACTACTACAAATTTATATAACAGTTTAACTATTGCTAGATTTTTACTATTACAACTGATATTAAACAAAATAAAAAACAAGACTGTAGACAATAAATTTGAGATCGAATGAATGTTTTAAACAGGACACAATGTTTACAATACCCTGCTGACAAAGAGGAACTACTATTCATTGGCATGTCGCTTACCGTGGTGTGATAGGCAAAGGTGTTTTATTGGGTGGCGGTCCTAGTGCATACCTAGAAGGAGAATCGCAATGTCTGCCGGTAATATCGCATCAAACGAATCATGTAATAATATTTGAATAAAGTAGTTAAGAGTTATTGGTCTTTTTATTATCGTATAACACGTCCTCGCTGAATCTGATATTTTATAACATTGTATATCCCTTACTTTATTGCTTGTACCTAAATGTTTTTAAATGAGCGTGGTTGCATTATTATATTGCTATGCGAATGTGTGCGAGTATCTAATATCACAATGTGTGTTTTGCAATATTATGCGAATTTTCATTATGGTGTTTACATGCTTTGTCTTATTGAAGACTTAAATTTGGCAAGATATAAAAAATAGCAAAAGCAATACCTGAAACGGTGAAATGCAAATAAAAACAATCGCAATGCTGACGTTCGCTGGGCACCAGGGTCTTAGAATAAAACGCACAGCTCAATGAAAGAGTGATATATCGAAAACTTTATTTTTTAATAATAATCATAAACTTACAACCAAAACAACAAAAATAAACTATACAAGTTGATATTTCAACCAAAGGGTATAGCGAGGTAAGGAAGACGAAATGGCCCCCACGGCCCATGACGGAATTATCATTTGTACTGGTATTGGCATTCTAAAAGAATACGAAATGTAAGGTCGTTGACCCCTGACCTTGACCTGTCTTTGAGATATTCGAGAAAGTTCGTAGGCGCGCCGATTTTTTTCAAATTTTTTTTTTTTGTTAAACTATAAAAGCTAGAAAGATGGGACCAATTGCGTATAATGAGGGATACTTTGAAGAATATTCTGTATTTTTTTCAGAGTTCTCGTGAAATTACAACTGTGCGAAATAATTAAACAAAATATAAATATTTTTTTTTAGTACTGTTCTATTATGTCTACCGCACCAAAAAAAATATATAATACTCTGTGATTTATATACTTATACCACACAAAAGACAATCAAAATCAAAGAGGCGCTTCTTGAGTAATTATGAATTTACTTAGTGTGCGTACGGCTGGTAGGAACTAATTAAAGAGGTAGTTTTTGGATTAATTATTATAATTAAATGTTGAACTTAATTTTAATCATCATCATCACTATTTTCATTTATTACAACATTGACTGCATCATTTGAAAATATTTTCGACAGAATTTCAGCAGGACGTAAAATGCGAGATAGATATCTCGCATGAGCTAAATAATATACATGAGCGCAGCATCCAACTGTCTTGTTTCCATTCGGACCATCACAACGATATCCTCGGATTCCTTCGACACTGTTCATATTAGGAACATAATCAATGAACAATCGGTAATGTTTACTATTTACATGTCTGGAACGAACATTTAACTTGATAATAGTTGGGGTTTCTTTGACGATAGAGATGGTTTACTCATGTCGTCCATTATTTCAGCGAGGTATGAAACAGCTAATGAGAGCCGATAAGAACCTGTAAATAATATTCTTAATTGTTCTTCGTTTAGTCTTGGAAAATCTAAAATTTCTGATGACACCAGTTGTTGAAAAGCCGTTTTTCTTCGATTCCAATGCTGCTTTTCTACCTCTTCACTTAAAGAATTTGGTAGCGCTAGTCGCTCCTTAAAGTATTGAACAATTGCCTCATCCAGCCTCAGCCTTTATCAGAATTTAATCGTAACCAACTATCATCAAGTTAAATGTTCGTTCCAGACATGTAAATAGTAAACATTACCGATTGTTCATTGATTATGTTCCTAATATGAACAGTGTCGAAGGAATCCGAGGATATTGTTGTGATTGTCCGAATGGAAACAGGACAGTCGGATGCTGCGCTCATGTTGCAAGTGTAATATGTATATTATTTAGCTCATGCGAGATATCTTCTCGCATTTTACGTCCTGCTGAAATTCTGTCGAAAATATTTTCAAATGATGCAGTCAATGTTGTAATAAATGAAAATAGTGATGATGATGATTAAAATTATGTTCAACATGTAATTATAATAATTAATCCAAAAACTACCTCTTTAATTAGTTCCTACCAGCCGTACGCACACTAAGTAAATTCATAATTACTCAAGAAGCGCCTCTTTGATTTTGATTGTCTTTTGTGTGGTATAAGTATATAAATCACAGAGTATAATATATTTTTTTTGGTGCGGTAGACATAATAGAACAGTACTAAAAAAAATATTTATATTTTGTTTAATTATTTTGCACAGTTGTAATTTCACGAGAACTCTGAAAAAAATACAGAATATTCTTCAAAGTATCCCTCATTATACGCAATTGGTCCCATCCTTCTAGCTTTTATAGTTTTACGGAAAAAATTTTTTTAAAAAAATCGGCGCGCCTACGAACTTTCTCGAATATCTCAAAGACAGGTCAAGGTCAGGGGTCAACGACCTTACATTTCGTATTCTTTTAGAGTGCCAATACCAGTACAAATGATAATTCCGTCATGGGCCGTGGGGGCCATTTCGTCTTCCTTACCTCGCTATACCCTTTATTCGCACCATTACAAGGTAATGCTCGTAATGTATCGAATAACACAAAGAGACGGCCGGGCCGGCCGAGGACTGAAACAAGGAAGGCGCCGCGACTCCGCCGAGGAGCCGCGGCCGCGGCGCGGGACAACGCGATTGGACCACTTTACATTGCTTTATAACATATCGTAGATTTAAAATAGGAAAGTTTACCAATAATGTTATATTTGGCGTTAGTTGATGTGTTACGCGTATCAGCCTACTAATCAGTTTAGCATAAATTGTCAATCGCGTTGGCCAGCAAAAACCGCAAATTTTACAAACCTGAACAAAACACCGATAATTATGCAAGACGTAAACAACAAAACAAGCTATATCGTGATCTTACGCTTAGATTAGGCTCTGGCTGGAAAGCGAAGTTATTTTCGTATACAAATCTTCCTGTGCGATGGAACTCAAATTCTAACCAGGACCTAATTATCATATCCTATAAGTATGTATTTAAAAGCAGCTTTGCAATGCATAATGTTTTCATTTTAATTGGAATTGAATAATTTGACACACAGAAACATTGATTCTATTGACTATTTCCTACGTATGTTATATTATGTATGTATGATAAGTTATGTTCCATTAAATACGATTGAAATATTATGTGATTGTTTGACACACTTTCTAAACACCGAAAGTACGGTCGGCGAAAACATGAAAACACGAATAACCGTTCATTTAAGCCATATCATACTCATAGTCCCTGTCTGTCAGAAATCTATTTGTCCACATTTGAACATAAAGAAACGGCTATTACACAAGTAGCTTAACAAACAAGGTATTATGTTCTTGTTTATTTAAAAATATGCATCGATGTGTCCCACTTCAAAATCGCCGTGAATTTTGTTTTAGCATAGTTTATCCTGTCAGCAGCTAACCGTGGTAATGTTTGCTGACTCGGTAACTCGATACTAATGACGTAGTCGATAAACTACATTTAAACAAATTCCTAAGTGATATTTTAGCCGACTGTATAGAAAGAACTACTATATAGCGTGTTGTCAGGAAAAAAAATGTGAATTTTTGAAGAAAATATTGACATTTATTACATTAACATTGACAATTCCTATTTCTTGACTAGATCGTTATTATAACTTTCGGTAAGTGATCTTAAACTGCGTTCACAATCGGTGCCGCGAGTCTGGTAAATGTCGTCTCAGTGGACTTGGCCTGAAGCTCAATATGGGAACATAAATGTACTTACACTTTTAAATTACACATACACTAAGATGCTTTGGCAGAGAGATACATTTCACCCGACCGCACCGAATTCGTGGATATCACAATCCTTCTTAACATTAAGGCCCACCAATTGCAAAATATTGTCTTTACACTTTTTTGAATGCTAATTACTACGATATGATTCTTCATTTTGGCAATAAGCGAATGATCTATAAATTCTTTTTCCTTAAATTTGTCGTGACGCCTTTTAATTTTCTTATCACTTTCCCTCTAATTGCGAATTACATAACTTGAAACAAATCAGTATTTATGGACTTAAAAGAGCAGATGCTCTATACATCGATTTTCTAATATTGGGAGAAGTCTTAAAACTCTGCGCTAACCAAGCCCTCTAAATACATTAGGTATTCACTTAACATACTAGAATAAGGATGACAATGGTACGAAACACAACGATGAATGAAGAAATATCCTCACACTACCAAATTTAAATTGAACAAATCAATGATACACTACTAGGAGTGCATGAATATCAAAACATGGTGTTATTTGCTTATATTAAAAGAAAAAAGGCTTGTAAAATAATCTCGTCAATTAAACTTTCCAGAAAACCACACATATCAACGAATTAGCTTTTTCCCATACTAATAATATATACCATTGAGAAAGATTAACCATGCAAAAATCAAATTACTTGAATGATACCAAGCTTGAATAGGATCACAGTGTGATCCCAGATCATTAACGTACCCCCGCGAGACTTGTATAATAAATGGGTTTGGAACATTTATAATAGTTTATACGCTCGTAGTTACCACATGACCAATATGCTCAAAAGTTAAGACGAGAGATCTACAAGCCATATTTTAACAATTTTATGCAATATTCTGAAACAAAATATTGAATGGTGAGATATTTCATCACTAACAATGTTACGATTTCACAAAATAATATGACAAAGCTAGTGAGAAAATTGTAACTAATATCAGTAAATTATTATTACATAATATTTATCATTATCACGAAAATACGATTTATAATAAATATTTACAAAAATTGGTCTTTTTTCTAAAATACAATTTTATTACACTGTAGATAGAGTGTAAAAAGTTTGTTTGTATAAAAAATATCGTAAAGTATAGTGTGGATTGTACAAGGTGTAAGTGGGTAGCAATAATAGTAATTGTAAGTGTAAAAATCTCAAGAAAAATACAATGAAATCTGTATATTACTTTCGTCCCGCCTTCCCAAAGAGATGTGCATATTTGACAAAAACAGGCTCCAACAACAATTTGACAAAGTAAGATATTAAATTTATTTTCGTAATCATTATTTTTCTTTGTCCCCAGGACACAATAACCTTTTTGCTCTTTGAATAATAAGCATATAAATAGTATTCCATGATCTACTTTTAGTTAGATATTTAGGCGTATCGGTAGCTCAACAAACATACACATCTCTTCAGCTGAATAAATATTATAGATTTTCCTAACACAGTGTTCCGCAAAGCAAAAGAATAAACGTTCACCGTCGAAGCGAGCGAAGACGAACTCGGGCCTAAAACGTCACATTGAGCAATTCACATTTTGTTTTATAACAAAAACACTTTAAGAAATTATCAAATTCCGTTACCTAAAAGTAGTAAGCAATCAGTTGTAAAATTATGTTAATTATTATAATTTATAAAAGACAACAACTCATCCAAAATCCATTTTAGGCCCTCCCTCTTATTAATTTTCTCTTAAAATTTGACTAACGCCAAAGCATTCACTTGGCCCTACGTTAACTTTACTCGTATCGCACCATAAACCTTCAAAAATATGTTACTGACAAACACTAAACAACTTAGGAGTAATTAAATGATTTGCTAAATAAATAACGTAACTTTGCACTTATTTCCCACGGATGGAGTGAGCAGTATCAAGCCGGCCTAGTGTAAGAGCTTGAGCTGGTCTGGTAATATAATGGAGCTTTTAAAGCTATTCCAACATTTCCAACTGCAAGTGTTACACTTGACGAAAGCTTGTGGTATAGTACATAAACTGCTTGAGGCATCCGTAAATTAACACATATTAAATGGTAGAGAAAACAATAATATAAAAATCTGAATAATAAACTTCAACAATATGTTAGTCAACATAAAAAATATTAAAATCATCAAATAAGAATAATACAAACACAAAAACATATCCGTGCGGACCGCAGCGGTCGTGAGTCAGCAACCTTCCATATCACATTGATCAATAGACTAAACTAAAGGACGCTCATCACATTTCAGAATCTTTATTCATTTAATGTTTACTAATATTAATTTTTCGCCTTTTACTGTTTAGTTTCACATCATAGAGCTTTGATAAGAAGCTAAACGTTTCGTTATCTTTTAGCTGTGTTTAGACGTAATTTGTTTCTAGTCAATCTGTATGATTGGCTATAGTTGGGTTAAAGCCTAGTACGTCAATAATAGAGGAAGATCCCAGAGCCGCCAGACATCACTTATTTTCTAATGGACAAAATATATACGATTGAGTAGTGGTGGGGTGTACTATCATCATATGACTAGTTGCTACCTTGACCAGACGGCCATTTTTCAGATATCAGCCAATCAAGGTACATAGAAACACTGCTCACCTCACTTAAATTCTGATGGCTGATTTTAACATATATTTCACACAACATCATTAAAAATCAGGTTTTATTACTCCCAGACACATGCGGTCGGCGGTTTTACCTTACAGACGCTTTAAAGCTATGAAAAAAATTTTACTTTTACTTAATTTTACTTATTTTGTGATGATTGATTTTTATATATGTTATTCAAACAACTATTTTAAAACGTTTTACAAACGGACAGACCGATCCAAGGGGCCAAACATTCACCAGACCCAACTGTTTTAGATTTTTTTTTAAATTGAATTTAGTTAAGTTTTTCTAATAAAATAGTTTGTAAGGTACAATTCTATAATTATTGCGGTCAGATAAGCACTTTTTAGTTGTTTGAATAACATATATAAAAATCAAGCATCAGAAAATAAGTAAAAGTAAAATTTTTTTCATAGCTTTAAAGCGTCTGTAAGGTAAAACCGCCGACCGCATGTGTCTGGGAGTAATGAATCCTGGTTTTTAATGATATTGTGTGAAATATATGTTAAAATCAGCCATCAGAATTGAAGTGAGGTGAGCAGTGTTTCTATGTACCTTGATTGGTTGATATCTGAAAAATGGCCGTCTGGTCAAGGTAGCAAGTAGTCATATGATGATAGTACACCCCAACACTACTCAATCGTATATATTTGGTCCATTAGAAAATAAGTGATGTCTGGCAGCTCTGGGATCTTGGACCATAAGGAAAGGTGTTGCAAGTCAAGTGTCCGTTGAGGGACAGTTCCTGCCAGGGCCTGGTTGCCCTAGTTACGGACACGACTCTCATGAGACCTGGGCGTTTGCTTTGATTCCATTGAACATCACATAATGGCTAGTTATCAACATTTTACATTGGGTGTATGTATTTATCCTAGGCATATTTCAAACAGTTCAAATTTCTTACTCTATGAAATAAAGATGAGAATCCTAGCCAAACGTCGACAACACTTACGAAGTTTCGAGATATAAATGGTATGACATATCTGTTTTCTACTAATATTTTTATAGAATTGCTTGAGTAAATACAACAAACGTCTAGTTTATAATCTAATCGATATTTCAACTGTTGAAAGAATCATCTACACACTTAATACTAGTAATATAAGCGAGTGAGCAGCAAATACATAGCTACACACTGACTACAGGTGAGTTTCGTTAAATCCAATACAAATCTATTGTAAAGATATGAATTTATGGCGTATAACGATGGCGTAGACATGAATTAATTCATTAATTTAGTGCATATATGCACTGATTGAACTTATCAGTTTGGCATAGATTATATGAACTGAAGAGATACCAGTATGATCTAATTAAACGAAAGAGTAAACTGCGCCATCAAAACAGTTTCGAAGATAACGAAAAGATAACAAACGCCCAGCTCCCATGCAACCCAATTAGGGCAGCGGCCACGGCAGGCCGGAGAAGTTGACCGGCCCGCCGAGCCCCGCGTCGGCCTCTAGCAGGCTCATGATGACGGCCATGGCCGCCTCGCCGTTCCCGTCCAGCGCCAGCGGCGGCAGCGGCGGGGAGGCCGGCGGCGGGGACGCGGGCGGCGGCGCGGCGGGCGGCGGCGGGGACCCGTCCGCCGCGGAGCTCAGCGGCACGTTGTTACGAACCTGGTACGCAGACATGTCCACGCCCAAGATGTTGTCCACGAGCGACGCTTGCTCGTACATCGCGTTCGAGGTGAGACACTGCGGAAGGAACAGCTGCTATTGCATAATGCGGATGGCCTAGGGCGCGAACAATCCGATTGCAACGTTGCAAATAAGTAACACCGTAAGATGGGATTTGTTGAACTATTACCCTTATACGAAACTTTATACTTTTGCATAGTGGAAATGGTTATAACGAAGAGTTACAAAAATAAAGTGCAAAAAATATGCGGTATTCCCGCGACATTTATGTATTTGTACAAAAAGTTAAGCTCTAGAAGTACAACTATAGTCTTTTTCAGCTAAGATGATCCCTGTGACACTTCATTGTGTTCTGAATCACGCATTTTACGTTTGACAAACAAATAATTTTATTGCACACTTTTTTCATTTTATTGCGGCGTCATTAGGAAAAATACTAAAATAAATATTTTTATACTTTTAAATGACAAACTGTATCGTTTAGTTTAATTTAATGTAATAGAAAATTTAAAAAAAGTTCCTATGCAGTTCGTATACGTAGAATGGAACTTACTACATTCCATTCAATGAAGTGTCACAGGGATCATCTTAGGTGAAAAAGAGTATAAGTACTACTTCGTGCGCGAATCCGACTCGCACTTGGTTTCTTTAACAAGAAGTGACATAATTACCTGTTGGTTGAAGACGGCATCCTGCAGCAGGTCGGCGGGCAGGTCCGGGGAGAACTCGGTCGAGGAGCGGCGCAGCGCCTCTTCAGCGATGGCGCTGCCGATCTTGTGCGACTCCACCTGCGAGTCGATCAGCCGCTGCATCTCCACGTCCGCTTCTGCAAGACCACACCGTGTCCAGATAGATTTTATTACTTACGATGATGGCTTGGAGTAGCCTCGTCATTATAACTGGACTAATAATAAACTAGCTTTCCGCCCGCGACTTCGTCCGCGTAGAGACGTTTAACGGGTTAAACATTACTTCTTAATAGCGCAGTCGTTTATAAGTAGCTATGTCCTTTCTCAGGCTCTGGAGTATATCTGGAGTGTACCAAATTTCATTTAAATCGGTTCAGTACTCTATGCGTGAAAGCGTAACGGAAAGACAGAGTTACTTTCGGATTTATAATATTACTAATATTAGGAAGTAAGGATTTAAACGAGTTTTGTCTGATGGTACCCCCTAACGGGGCTTGACCTCGGCTCAGGGCGTTGTTGGGCGGTCCCTGATGCGGACGTAGATTTGGGGACAGAAACGACCCGGCACGTGCCGGTACCGAGTAGTAAAGAGAGACGCGGGGCACTGAGGGGCGGAATAATGGACGACCACAAAACGCCGTGGGACGTCATAGAGCATAGAGCGTTATCATTCATTAGAACGTATGAACCTCTCGTAGTTACAGCGTATAGCAATAGGTGGTCCATCAGCAAGCTGACGTTGTCATCGGCCGAAGTTTTTAGACTCACTTGAATATATATGAAATAATAAAGGAATTTTAGACAGAATCGCTATTATTTTATATTTATCTGATCCCGAGATAACAATATTTTGCGAAAAGTTTAACATTTTTAGGTACCTACCTAGTGGATTGTAATAAATTAAATACCTACACATTTTCTTTGGTCTTCCTATAGGTTGTGCTATTACGACATCATCATGCTAACGCGAAGTTTTTATATTTGTTTTACTGTCAAATTACATCTTGTAGAGCGGAGAAGTTGCACAAATGCACAGAACAGGCTCAGCTCAGTGTGATGTATCATTGTAAGGTATCTTTTGATAGTAAACTATTTGTATTTTAGGTAAGTACGCCTTAGCCGCATACGATCTGCTGTTTCAAACGTAGCTTGAGAATACGGATGGTGATAAGTGCCTTTAACCTATTGGAGGCACATGGCGTATTAAGATAATGAAACCCCCATTGTATTTGACAACAAACATTATTTGCCAGAACCGTAGCACATGGCAGGAAGTGATATCTGGCTAAAAGGCGTGATTTTATGTATGTATGTTATTTCGTTAGAGTAGACAAAGAAAGTAATGTTTATCATTTTAGCAAGAACTAGGGATTTTGTAAGTAATCCCGGGGCACTGGTCCAAAGTGCCCCCTTAGAAAGAGGGGTCTGATGGTGTAACAGTGGTGGGTCACTCACTCTGCTTGAACAAGTCGAAGGAGGCGTGATGGTCGGGCGGCGCGTCCGCCGACTCGCCCACCACGGTGTTGTTCGCCACGAGACACTCCACGTCTTTCGTCCATGGGTTCCTGAATATAAATATTAATTCAATAAATATTATGTAACTAGCTGTGCCAGCGACTTCGTCCGCGTTTTCTCCCGTTTTTTTACACACTCCTGCTCCTTTTTGTCGCAGCGTTACGTTATATAGCCTAAGCTTTCTTCGATTCTATCCAACAATCCCAGATTTTTTCAATTCGAACCAGCCCCGTAGCGCGTTCAAACAAATAAACAAACTCTTCAGCTTTATAATTTAGTATAGAATTGTAATATGTTTCTTTAAAGTTGCAAAATAATAAAAAAATGTTTATATGCTTTGATGATAAAAATAAATAAATAAATGATTCAGGCTCTTTATTCCCGTTTGCCTGCTTGAATTTTCCATGGATGAGAATAAAAGTCTTACCGCCAATTAAAGGGGACAATAGGAATTAAAGGCTTTTTTCGCATTTCGTGCGCCATCACGGGTGAACAACAGTTCACCCGTTTCAGTTTTCTAATGATATATAGTTGTTTGATTTGTTAATCTACAAAAACTTCAGTTGTACTTTGAAATAAAACTAATTTTGCGGTTTAAACTCGCGTATATTGTTAATCTAAACTTGTTATATTGAGATCCGACGTTTCGAGCTCTTGACAGCGCTCGTGGTCATAGGGAAGACAATTTCAATTGTTCTATCACCGCCCTCGAGCATATTAGGCACCATTTCTATCCCTTGGTTATTTAACCCATTCCATCTGTAATAACTATTAATGTGACATGCAATAAAGAATTTGAGTTTGAGTTTGAGAACCCTAAAATAGCCATATCTCACCTGAACGGCTTGAAGTGCGTCTGTATGCGCGTGTAGACGCCGTCCTTGCGGCGGAAGGCGTAGGGCGGCGTGTGCAGCGGCTCGCGCCGCAGCAGCGCCGCCTTGTGCGTGCGCGCCACCGCGCCCAGCTCCGCCGCGCCCACGTACTCGTACAGGCTCGTGCCCAGCAGCTCTTGGGGCAGGAAGCCCAGCGCCAGCGTCACCCTACCGACCAGAACACAGCTTCACATTGATACTTAGAAAATAAATAAATATCTGCGACATTTCCACACACGGTCATCTGACCCTAAACTAAGCAGAGCTTGTACTATGGCCGTCAGAGATATTTTAAATACATACTTAAATACATAATCACACCCAGACACGGAGCAAACATCGATGTTCATCACACAAATATTTGTCCCGAGTAGGAATCGAACCCACGACTCTTGGAACCGCCAGCCAAGGTCACTAACCATGTTCCACCGAGCCAGTCTAACACTAAGTGTCTGTTCCCACTAGCAAATTTTTGCACGATTTCACAGCGAGGCGGTATGATATCGCAGCCAGTTCACGGTTTTCATGTGCGCGATTTCACGGCAAGGCGAAATCGTTGCGAGCTCGCGACGTTTATTTTTACGCAGCGATAAATTGACCAAAAGTCGCTAGTGTGAACACGCTGTAAGTTAGTCTCTTAGAGCTATAGCATACAGCGTTTCTTAAACCTGCGACGCACGCGCAGATGTCCCGCGTATACGCTCTTCATACGAGATTGGCATAAGCACATGAAGCGATCGTGAAACACGTGTCTACTGCGCGTATACGAGCTGTAGTCGTTCGTAGCCTTTGCGTTTTGATCAGAGCATCCACTATCGATGTCTACTCCGCTCTCTTGTACTCGCGTATACCTACGTGCTTCATGCGCGCGCTTGTATCATCAATGCAAACGCAACAATTGGCGTTTATAGCATTGATAACACGCGTTACTAAAAGACGCGTCGTTTGCTCGAAAAAAAAAATATCGTGTGCTATAGCTCTTAGGTGACGTGAAGACGGGGCAAGGGTTACATTTTTACCGAAAAGAAATTGAATTACAAAATTAATTACAGCAAACATATGGCGTTCAATAGCTATCGGTTGTAATAGGAGCTTTGTGAAACGTAATGAAGAATGTAGCCTTACGTGAAGATATTTTTAAACTGTATTAACCATGGTTGTACCGAGAGGGGAGGAGCAGCTTCCCCTCACCTGCACAATGTTGTTGTCCCTACTAAGTTTCATATCTACTTACTTCTTTCGGTAGTCACTAAACTAACGTGGGACTTTCACTTTCGACACAAGTAAACGTAAGATATCTCATCACTTATAAAAAATAAATCTGACAGATCTGATTAGCCCCCGAGCACAGAACGTCGATACGCCCATGACATTAGCTACAACAGGTATCGGCACGTACCTCTGATCAACGAACAGGAACTTCCCATCAGTGGCGTGCCGCGACACGTACTGCAGGTGCCTGGTGGGCGCGACGGACGCGAACTGCGGTGCGGGCGCCAGGTCCGGCAGTGCGCGCCCCACCGCCACTAAGCAGCTAAGGTTGCAGGCGTCGCCCTCCTCGCCGCCCTCGCCGCCGCCCCCGCCCTCACACATCTCTGCAGGCGCCCACGACTTCAAGTAGCCTGGAAACGTAACGCCCAATATCCAACTTGAATTAGAATACTGAAAATGTCCGGAATTTTTACCATGTTGCTTTTTTTCATGAGCTCCCGAAATTCCGGCACTGTTGCACTGTTGCAAGCATGGTCGCGGGTGATATAACTCATGATTTGGCGCTTTCAACAGTTGCTCGGGAGCCCATTAAAACAAAACGACACGGTAAATATCCCGGACAATTTCAGTCATCTTAAATTCATTAACTTGCTATGGAAAAAAGACGCATTCACATTAGCAGACGCCCTGAGACTAGCCAACTAGATTGGTGCTGCAACGCAAAACTGACCTTGGACTCTGGTAATAAACTGCCTGCTCCAGTAGAAAGAGCTGGCAATTTTTTTTTGGTAATTAACCTAAGATTAAAATTATTTTTATTACGTTAAGACCAATGAGTACCATACAGAAATGGTGAACCACGAAAGATTAATTTCTAAAAGCATAGATAAAAAGATGGCGAAAGATGCTGGAAGATTTTAAAAGAATAATTAACCCTTTAATGTCACCCTAAATACACCCTAAAAACACCTTAAAAGCCTCCCGCACTTGGCTAGTATGGTTAACCGAGGCCTGTATTTAAGGTAGTATCGTATATAGGTTGACGATCATAGTAAAGTGCAGTTGTACTGACCGGTGCACTGCACAACGCAGTACTTCCGCTCGTTCTGTTTCTTGCGCAGCTTGGCGGCGGGCTCGGCCTCCTCCTTGACGTGCGCGGGCGCAGGCTCGCCGGACGCCTTGCACTTGATGCGGCAGAAGAAGGAGCGCCGCGCGCCCGGGCACAGCCGCGACGCGCCCGCCACCACGTCCGCCTTGACTGGGAGCATGGCTGCGAATGAAGCGGAAATCAAGGTTCTATTTGACTGAAACAAAACTAACAAAACTTTACGAATCAAACTCGCGTGTATTGTTAATCTAAACGGACAAAAGTCGCCCGTGACCACGAGCGCTGAGAGCTCAAAACGTCGGATCTCTAAATAATATCTTTAACTATTTTAATTTACTTCTTTCACTTTCAACGCATGAAATAAGATATAATAATTTTTTGTTTGTGTGTGTGTGTGTGTGTGGTGTATGTGTGTGTGTGTGTGTGTGTGTGTGTGTGTGTGCGTGTGTGTGTGTGCGCGTGTGTGTGCGCGCGTATGTGCGCGCGTGTTTGTGTGTGTGTGTGTATGTGTGTGTGTGTGTGTGTGTGTGTTTGTGTGTGCGTGTGTGTGTGTGTGTGTGTGTGTGTGCGCGCGCGTGTGTGCGTGTGTGTGCGCGTGTGTGTGCGCGCGTATGCGCGCGCGCTTGTGTGCGTGTGTGTGTGTGTGTGTGTGTGTGTGCACATATGGCTTAAAAAACTATCATTGACACATAGATGATCATTGTGCCCATTTCACTGAACCGGGATCATAGAGCTGTTTGTGGAAACAGACTGGCAGGTGTGTCGCTGACATCACCTAGGATCACATCAAAAGTTACTTTCTGTGCTTCTAAGTACAATACTCACTCTTGGCGTCTATGAGCCTCTCGCGAGGGCTGAGGTCTGAGGACGACAACTGCTCCTTGACCTTGGCAACGTCCTTCGGGTGCAGGATGTCGAACAGGCTCTGCCCCAACAGCTCCGACTGCGGAACGAACACTCCGTTAATAGTTTGGATTGTTGGACAGTAATATTTAGAAAATCAGAATAAAAATCATCTGAGCTTTTGTGTTGTTTACATAGGATTTTAGATTTTCGCGTTCCATTACTTTAAAAACGATATATTAGACTCTACACTATACTTCTACACTTCTGGTTGCTAGCGAACCATGTCTGGTACATTATCTCACACAGTTATCGCGTGTAAACTCTTTGTGATTTTCACATGTACTGTCATAGTGTGTGCTTTTTTTTCTAATTTGCTTTATATATACCACTTTTGCAAGTGTCAGCACCTTCAAAATAAATGGAATATACCGTAAAGTTTACGTGCATTAAGGCCGAAACTGTATATACCTAGGAGACACATTTTGGAGTCATTAGTATTAAAATTAGGATAAAAACAGTCTACGAATAAATAAGTATATTTCCGTCTACTGTTTGTCTTTTCTCGAACCGGTTAAGACTTTTCATGATCATTCATAAATTGATATTTGGTGATAATGTTTCGTAACTTAGCCATGTAATATAATCTTAGGCTTTCGTAGCTTTCAGACGTGATATCAAACAGGAACCCATTTCTTTTCCTGACATACAATGTTGTCTTGGCTTAGCCTCGTCATCATCACCGGACTTGTAGGGGAGCGGATGTCTATCCCCCTTAAACAGGGATCCATTCACACCAACAACTGCACCAGTCAGTCATACCTGGTCGTAGTGGAGCATCATCTTGACGGAGGCGGAGACGTAGAGCAGCCGGCCACGGTCACAGCCCACCACTAGCAGGAACGAGTCGTGGGCCGCCTGGAACATACATACATCATTCTAGTTTCCTTATGCCGTCGGATACTATGGATATCAAATATCTATGAGTTATATAAGACCCTATGCAAGGCGTCATGGTTCACATGAAACACGGAAGTGCACGTAAACCTAGAACTCCCGACAGTCAAGGAAGACATAGAATAGTTTTCTGCGACCTACAAGCAAAGACTTAATCAACTGTGTTGATTGAGTCTTTGTTGACAACAACAATCTGGCATCGAAAGTTATGAACACCACTAATTTCACCTTCAGGCTAAAAATAATGCGTTTGGCCTCCGTCTTAATTATGGAAAGCATCCGATTATAGCCACGAAAGGTTGATGGCCGATAGAAAGATGAAATGAAAAACCTATATCTATGAGTGGTGTGTGGTGCGTGTGTGTGTGAAAACAGTGTTGGTCAGGAACCTTTAGGAAGAGTTGGTCAGCCGTTTTTCTCTTTAGCCTATTTGGCGTCTCCACATCAACCCGTGCACGTGTGTGCACTGTCCAGTACCTGCAGGATGAGCGCGTTCAGCTCCCGCTCGGAGAGGTAGGCGGGGCGCGGGCGCGCGGTGAGCGGGCAGGCGGAGAGCGCGCCGCGCACGGAGCGCAGGTGCTGCACCGCCATGCGGAGAACCGTCAGCTTGTCCAGCTTGCGCGCCATGGCGCCGCACATGGGCACCATCGCGCTCAGCTCCGTTATGTACGTGTTCATCTTGTCGCGACGCCGCTTCTCTATCTCGCTGTGGTTTTGCCTGCACGGGGAACTTTCAATAAGACATATAAAAGCGCGCCGGTCTACTAGGTACCTGTTTGGGGAAATAGCGGTAAGCGTTGATAAAATATCTATGAAAATAAGTAGGTGTTAGAAATCTGTACTTAATGACCACCTACACATCGAACTAATATTTAGAAAATCTTTTTCAGGAGAACTTTATGAAATATATAGATGACAGGCAAGCCCGTTCACTACCTCACATTAAAGCTAGCCTCTGAACTATTATCAGCTAATATATTAAGTAAAAACGTCGATGGTCGAGTGATTAAGGTCTTTGCTTGCTATGCGAGAGGTCGGCAGTTTAAAGCGCCACGTAAAACTGTGTTTTGAAATGCATATATACGATTATTCGACTCTTTAACGGTGAAGGAAAACATCGTGAGCAAATCTGCAAAATTCACGAAGAAATTCTAAGGTTGTGTAGTCGACCAACCCGCACTTGGCCAGCGTGGTTGACTAAGGCTTGATCGCCCTAATTTAGGGTAGGCCAATGCCCTAGCAGTGGAGACATATATAGGTTGATGATGACGATGACATTAAGTATCTATGTATAAAGATTCTATCGCCTGTTTGTTTGCATCGAATAGGCTCCGAAACTACTAGACGGATTAGAGAAAATCTTTCACCGTTGTTAAGTCACATTATCTGAGTTAAACATAGGATATATTATATTTTCAAAAAAATTGAAATCCTTACTAACATCCAAAATCCTTACTAAACTCCACGCCGTCATAATAAAGTATAAAATTACCATGAGAGTGTAATCATTACAAATGGTCCCTTACATGGTTACTGTCTTTTAGCTAAAACATTTACAAACATGCCTACATAAAACCGGGAAGGAAAAACCTCGAAAAACCTCGAAAAACCTTGGGAAACCTCCTCCTTTTTTGAAGTCGGTTAATAAGTTAAGTTAGTTAAGTAATGTAAGTTGTAAGTCACTCACTTTTTGTCGGGTAGAGTGCGCGTAGAGCGCGCGTCGTCGCCGCCATCGTCGTCGTACGCGCTGCCCGCGCCGCTGGAACAGACACACGTGGACTGTGAGCTGGGACATGGAAGAGACGGTGCGGTTCACTAACACATAGACAAATCCTTAATTCATTCATTTACTACTACTACTTATATACAGCGACATACCCAAGCTATATGACATGGCATTTTTAAGCTATTGCATAGCTTCTATCGCGAGGCTTGAGAGTGGGGACCGAATCCAGAAATTCCGTTACGAAAAAAACCCACGCTCCCCACTCGTCTAACGTCGTTTTTTTAACAATGTAATGCGATTATCGGTTAAAAAGTTTCTTGCCGGTGTCTTCTCGGTAGAATCAGCGTTCCGAACCGGTGGTAGAAACACTTATATATAAGATACTAGCTTTCCGCCCGCGACTTCGTCCGCGTAGAGACGTTTAACGGGTAAAACATTACTTCCTTATAGCGCAGTCGGTTAAAGTCTAGGCTCTAGACTATATCTGTACCAAATTTCATTTAAATCGGTCCAGTACTCTATGCGTGAAAGCGTAACAGACAAAAAGACAGACAGACAGACAGACAAAGATACTTTCGGATTTATAACATTTTCTGTACGGACGATTTGTAAGTGCATGTAAATGCCTATAAATAAATAAAGGAATTTTAAATTTGACTTAGACTTTGACTTGACTATCGTCATATTCGGGAAGGACATTCCGGTTGGCGTCTATTAAATATCAAGCTTTTTTACACTACGATGATGGCTTGGAATAGCCTCGTCATCATCATTGGTCTTGCGGGGGAACGGATGGCTCTCACCGCTAAAAATATCAAGCACATTTGAACCAATATTCAGCCGGACGATATTGCTAAAACAAAACTAAATTATGGATATTATTATTTACTACTACATTAAAAAAGTAAGAATCAGTTCATCAATCTTCAAACGGCAACCGGCCGAGTGGTTAAGTGTGTCACTATCCATGCGAGAGTTAGTGAGTACAATCCCCGCCACGTACCAATGTGTTTAAAATTCAACATCGTGAGGAAACCTGCGAAGAAATTCTGAGATTGTATGAAGTCAAAAATTTACTACGGCCTGTAGCGGTACAATGAGTTAGCTATCGAAAACTTACGTAGGTACGTTAAAAACCTATCGAATTGTTTTTTTCATACGACCGATTTGAGTTGTTAGCGTAACCGCTAGGGGGCGCTGTCATATCGAGTCTGTCACTTTTAAACTCATGGAAGTGCTACTGTTCGCCATAGTAAATAGTTTAGGATAGGCTCAAGCCTGTGGCGTATGTGGGCAGATGATGAAAGAACATAACAATGAAGCGCGTCTCACCTGAGAGCCTGAAAGTTGGCCTCGAACTTGGCGCGCTTGGCCTCTATCATCCACCGCAGCTTGGGCTTCAGGCACGGCCCGCTGAACTTGCCGTAGTGCCTCCGGTGGCACGCCCGGGACGCCCTCATCTCGCCCACTAACCGCACTATTACTTAGTCCGCCACTGGAAGTTGGCGTTAAGTAACTCCAAGATACACGCGTGTCTCGTAACTACACTTGAAGTTGGCCAATCAAGGGCGAAAGCTCGCGGGACTTCCGTTCGATTTAAGTTTACGTTCGAGATTATTTGGTACGCGTAAACTGACGATAACTTTGAATAGTTAGATATTATAATGAATAATTGGTTAGTGTAAAACTTCGTAGACGTATTATTAAAGTTGTTACATTAAACGATCAAACTATATGGTACATTGTACATTTATAAGAAAGTGAAGTTGTTAAACTATTATTTTTATCGCATCAATTCACGGGATAAACAAATCACAAACGGAAAATTCTATCCAAAAACAATTTCATTACAAAATGTAAAAACAATAGAAAAGAAACTACGAGAACTAAAAATTCCACTATATCAAAATCGACAAAACTTAGCAAAACCATAACGTATTTTGCCAATAGTTTCAAATCACTGCGCCTTCGAATAAGCGCCTAGGCACAATGTAATAAGTGCGAAGGTCCAGCCGGAGTGTTGCGGTACACTGGAGCGGATTGATCGGGATGGGGTCTGAGCGAGGGCCGGGACGCCGCGCTGGAGCGCCGGGCGCCGCGCGAGGACTGCGCCCGGCCCGCGCCGCGAGCCTGTTAAGTACCCGGCCACACAACTTAGCGCACATTTGTACGGCTTGCCTTTATTGTCCAGACCGATTATTAGGCACCAAATGTTGGCCCTAATTGTTCTTATTGAAAGGCGCACTGGTAAACTTTTCATTGTAAACGCTTGTTTGTTAGTATTCAATCCTGCGTGACCTATATTCAAGTTCTTGGAAGCTTTCTATACAACGTAGTATTTTGAAGTCTAAAGAGAAAGTCAAACCTAACATTTCTGCGTATTTGCTGGTCGAAACAATTTAACTTTTGACATATTCCAGAATGGTCTATATCAACTAATACTCAGAGTACGTAAAATGGTCAAAAAATAAACACATAATTCGAAAAATCCTGCAGATTTACTAGTCAGCTCGAGTTACTTCTGAAAGATTCTTATACTGACTGTACAATACATTCAATTTAAGAAAAAAAACGGTCAAAAAAGGAAGTGCATAGGAAGAATGCATCTTATATGTCGTGGTTTGTACAATGCATTGCAGTCGCAATTGGGTTTGATTGAGTCCGAGTCGCGAGAAGTCGCTCCACCAGGTCACTGACCCTATCACTATTGATCTCACAATTAATCAAGTATTATACGTCATACGTCGAATGATTGAAGTGTTAACTACATATATTTCATAAAATACATAAAACCATACATACAGATAATACTATATGTTAGTACTATGTTAATTGTTGGTGATGAAACGATGGAGTCAGACAAATATTATGTTCATTCCCAGAAGCATCATCTTTTTAAAATAAAGAGTGGAACTACGTTTCATTCATGGAATAAAATGTATTTGTAACGGCCGAAGTAACTTCCTTTAAAAGTAGTGTATCTACTCAGGTACTACGAGAAACGGGGATCATTTAGTTAACGTTAACGAACGTAATTCTCGATACGTACTCGAACGAAGAATTCGCCGACCGCAAAACGCCTACCCTTTGGTACACAGTTCATGCTCCAAACTAAAATCCTGGCTTTACCATTGTAGCTGAGCTACACAAGTTTGAGATTGGATCGCACCTAACATCAGAACTGAGAGAATGGGACTACCAAAATCAATACCCTACATTGGCTTTGTACGCCGTAGTCGGGTAATAAACATGACTTCAAAAGCGTCAACCTCTTTATTCGTATCCATATTTGAATCATGCTCTTTCTGAATTACAATCCAACTTAACCAAAACGAGAAAGCTTCCCAATTTTTGCAGAGCCAATCCAACCCAACTTTGAGATTCGATTCCACAAACCACTAAAAGGGTTTCTGCGTAGACATCCACTAGATTCTGATGGCAAGAAAAAGACATGAAGTCTAACTGCTACGTGATTGGTCAATATCGACATGTTTGTCAATGTCAGGTCAAAAATAACCAATCCGTTAGACCTCACGCCTACGTAATTCCCTAGTGAAGTTTTCATACGCAAAAACTCTCATAATTTTTGAACTGCTCAAACGATTAGATTGGGTTGTATAATTAATATAACTATAGAAGAATAAATCTTAGCTTCGCCGTAGCTGAGCAGCGCATCCTTTCGAATGATTAGCTCCAATCGTCAAGACCAAGCGGCGTAGCTACCGCCGCATCAGTCTCCTCTATTATACGAGGCCCCGGGCTACAGGCGCCCCTAAGGTGTAAGCAAAACTTTTTCAATGCTATTTACTTCGTTTGCATGCTGGCCCTTCTTAGTCACGCTACGCTACTGTCAAGACCATAGAAGAGTAAAGAGTGACTCACTATGAAGAGGGCTTCCTCTTGCGCGTGGCGCTGCCCGGAGTTGGCACGGCGGCCGAAGGCGCCGCCAGCGGGGTGTCGCACCCGGACATCTCGTACCCATCGGAGCTGCTGCAAAACAAAACATACTCAATTCATACGTCATCTATAAGCGTCAAGTCCAGGGAGTTGTTTACTCCTTGGGCAGCAGTGGTAACAATAAAGGGATATCCCCTAGGCGCAGTGAGCGGCTGACAAGATTCAAACTTTCAGCCACTCACTCACACACATCTAATAATAGTAGATTTTTTTTTCTATTTATTTTTCTCCTGTAACATATTCAAACTGTACGACATAGCTAATTTTCGACAATGTTATGTAATAATCGGTTAAAAGAGTGACTATCGAGTTTCTTGCCGGTGTACTCTCAGTAAAAGCTGCGTTCCGAAATGGTGGTAAAATCGCTAATATATTACTTATTTATTTACTGTGCCGACGATTTATAAGTGCGTGTAAATTTGACTATTACTTTGACTCACTGTTCGCCTAATGACAACACGCTCTTCGGCTGCATACTGGACACAACGTGGCGGTGGCTACCGCGGTGCGGGCGACTCATACAAACTGTGGAGCTACCATGAGTTTAAAACTTACGCACTTGATATCGCCTACGTAAATATGTCTATGAAAAACTTGTACAGCGCCGCTGGTGGTTACGCGAAGAACTAAAATCGGCCGTATGAAAAAAACAACTCGATAGGTTTTTAACGTAAGTAAGTTTTCGATAGCCAACTCATGGTAGGCCCTCAGTTTGTTCTACCGGGTCGCCACCGCTACCGGGTGCGTACAGTATACAGCATAACTGTTGCAAGAACTTTGAGAGAACTTATTTTAGGACGCATTGTCCAAACTCAATTTTGATTAGTTGTGAAGACCTAGAGCAACAAAACACTGCAATTCAGTCTTGCTAAGGCGAGACACAGCCTCTGCCAATTATAAGCAGTAAGAGAGTCGGACTTTTGAACTCTTCAGTTATAATAAGTCAATTGTTTGATTAAATATATGAAATAATCTATCATATTTCCTTTATGTAACAATAATAATTATATGTTATTTAATAACAACGCGAACGACTTCAATCATTTGTACATAAAATTAACAAGTTAGTGTGAAGACGGGGTGTGAAACTGTATCTAAACATGCTTTCAGGGTGATTGCGACAGGCCCAATATGGCCTGTTGAACTCATATGTGTACCTCACGGCAGCAGACGGAGCATCCTGAACGCCTTTTATAAAATAAAAATAACCGTGGTGTTAATCAATCAAACAAGCCCAAAATACATGCACCGCCACCTCTGCATAGCTTACTCAATTAAAGCAATCAAGAAAATTTACAGTAGCACATTGATCACAGAACACATTATAACTGTATTTCAAATACGATACAATTGTAAAAATATTGGACCCACTAGTATAGGTCGGTAAAATTATTAGACCGATGTTTCATTATGCTTAAAGTAGTAATTTAAGTGGTGTGACATAAAAGCATAACGACGAACAATGGTTCTATCAATTTTAAAAGTTTACAATCATTTTGACACTAGCTAATCTCCATTAAGATCGGCCATTATGATTTATTTAATTCAACAGTATCAAAGAACATCAGATCACGGATGATCACGGTAATACATGGTGTATTAGATGCAACATGGTGTATTAGATGCAACGCAAAAAAGACTGTTATAATAATACATGGTAATTATTCCTCTTGGTTTGACATTATGTCCGATACACGCAACGACTGTTATGAGGCTCAGGGTCGCAGTTATGATCGCTGGTCGGGGAATGTATCTATTATTAGCAAGTAAGTAGTACCTAATTGATTACAATCGTCTATAATATTCAAAAACTGCTCATGGGAGAGACGTATGATCTTTCTGTGTACGTATGAGGAACAACGCAAATGCTGTTAGATCCTATTTCATTCTTTGGCTCCGCATAGACTTTCTTCACCTAAGTGTCTTTCATTACTTGCAGTGACACTACAATTAGACACTATGGTTAGATACCTTGCGGCTTCAAACCGAAAAGTCCTGATGTTTATGGTCTACTAGTGACCTGCCTTATTTCACTTCGGGTAATCCTTCCTTAGCGGATGCCTTCGTCATAACATCTACCAATTCAGCCGGATCCGTCCTGTGGTTTGGGCTGTGCGTGATGAAGAGTTACATATTTAGATTCTACATACATACAAACATAAAATGACGCCTTTTTCCCAGAGGGGTAGGCAGAGATCACTTCCAGCGATCCACTTTTCACCTTTGTGAGAAACGTGTCGTGACGGGTTGTGGACCGCCGCCATTCTGCCTTGTGCATTGTTTTAACAAGGTCATTGCGTTCCCACGAGTAGCAAGGATTTATGACGGGGGAAGGAAAAGGGGAGGAAGGACACTATCGCCTCGGATGATTTGGACTGAGTCGATAGTAGTAGCTCGAGGAGCCGGGGTCGCTTACCCGTATACCGTTCACAAACCACCGGACAGATAGTTGTGACTGGTATCCCCTGACTTGATATTTAGATTCTGTCTCTGTGAAAAAAGTTTCAAATACTACTTATGTTACGTAGTAACTCACTAGTGGGTAGGCTTCCTCTTGCGCGCGTCGTGCGGCGGGGGCGCGTGCGCGGGCAGCTGCGGCGCGAGCGGTGCGCCTGCGCACGCCGCGCCCGCCGCCATCTCGCACGCCGAGCCCGCCGTCAGCTCGCAGCCCGGCGCCGCGCCCGCACTCGACCCACGGAAACGACGGCATCACGTTAGATAACACGCTATTGGCACACTACTACTACTACCGCTACGGGGTGAGAGCCACCCGCTCCCTCCGTTCGTGATGATGACAAGGCTCCAAGCCATCATCGCATGTCAGTTAGGAAAAAAGAAATACGGATTCAACTCTTTTTCCTACTATTCAAGGGGGAACAAATTAAGTTCGTAAATCTATGTTCTTTTCAAATTACCTATGAAACCTTTCGTAATGAATATTAACTTTAAAAATAATAAAAATAGTAACATTATATGTATTTCGTTCTAGTATTACTACTTTTTTTCAGAATTTCAGACATGGTCTCGCAGTACAAGGCTAACCATAATTTTGTCGTGGCAGTAGAAGACTAGGACAGATAGAGATGAAGACAATAAAATTTCAAGAAGCGAAACATTTTATACACATTTAACGAAAACTGTTTGTCGAGTTTAGTTTGTAACGGTGCCGCGGTGGCGTCAAGTCATCAAAACATCAAGTCACTTTATCAAAGTACCAGTCAGCGATCCGTTGGTGTATTATTACTGGATACTCGGAACAACACTTGCAAGCGTAATTTCATATGATAAGCTATTAACAGTATGAATAACTGATAAACTGCTAATCTTTCAAGTGTTGTTCATTACTTCAGCCGCGTCACTTCACCTTTCCTTACTTATTACATAAGGTGAGTCGGGAAGGGGCTGCTCGTGTTTAGCAAAAGTGTGACCGACACGCGACCACACAACTTTACATAATGCCTATGTAACATTATATTAATTTTCAACATCCAACACTTGTGCCAAGCTATACACAGATACATATACAAACAGTAGCTACGATATGTATTTGTCATTTGCAACCGTTACCGAGAAAAACTCCTTCAAGATTGTAAACAATCATTAGAGTGGTAGTCACAATGATGATATTGAAACACGTATAATTATGTGCATTAACCGCTGTCATAACAGCCTCAGTACCTACAACTTGTTTATTTTCTTACGCAGATGACACTGGAGGTTATCCAGTAGATTATGACATCAGTGTAACTGCAGGGGAAAATTCTCACGATCTCGATTATGTAGTTTGTAGAGCAGTGTACGGAGATGCAAGGTCCAAAGATATGAAATCCGGCTTATAAGAGAAATGAAGTATTCATTGTCGGCTGAAATTCTTAATTATTTTTACATAATTTCAAAACCAAAAATATGTTTTAAGCAGGTGATTAACAACCTAAATCTGGCCTAACAAAAAAACCTAAAAATGGCTTTTTTATGTAACAATTAATTTCTTACTATTGTAGTTTCGTATATTGTACACTTTCATGTTTTAATATAATATTAGGTATATTCTTAAATCAACGTCGCAATTGTTTCTCCACAAGCGCTCTCGGTAATGATTTATGTTGGAAACGAAACAATCGTAAAAGTGTGATTGCTATTCCGTAATAGCAAAACCAGCGAGGAATTCAAAGCGCGGTAATAAAGCATAATGCATAGGTTGTTATGCGCGCCAGTACTGTGTACATATGTATAGTTGGCAGTCGCAGTACGGACCGTTGATGCAACCTTGCACTTGAACTGACGTCGAGATTACACAATGCAGAGCGCGCGGCGAACGCGACGGCGTCTTACAGTGACCAATGTATTGATAAAGAATATAACACGAACTTGTTGGTTTCTTAGGAATGTTTCTAGCGATCTATTTATTTATTTACAGACTAAGAAGCATGCTTACTCTAAAGGTACTCGAAGATTCAACATTTACTTAAACAGTCGGTTAGAAACGGTGGCAACAATATTCAACAAATACAATTAAATTTTCAACAATGACCCCCTTAATTTTATCTTTTTTATATTTAGTTTTTTATTTTTTTATAGCGGCAACGGAAATACATCATTTGTGAAAATAAGCTTTCTAGCTATCACGGTTTATGAGATACAGCTTGGAGACGGACAGAAGGACGGTGGAGGCGTAGTACCTAATAGGGACCCATTTTTACCTTTTAGGTACCAACCCTAAAAAAGCAACATTCAGACTAATTGATAACCTCCTCTTTTGAAGTCAGTTAAAAAGCTAAAAATACTTTTGAATAGTTTGTTCGTAACTTTGGCATAGGTAAGTGATCCCACTGAACCTATCGCTGAGTTAGTAGTCGAGTGGCACCGTGGGAGCCGCCGCGACGCGCCCTCGCTCTTGACTGCGCACACGCAGCCTTGACTGACTCGCGCTGCGCACACTTTACCGTATTCACTCGATACTTGTGCCATTTATTGCATGCAATTTCACCAAATGGTACATTTTTGTGACCGTATGATTGCTAAGAATCTTTGTTCTAGAAAACTTCGTTCTAATCTATACTAATATTATAAAGCTGAAGAGTTTGTTTGTTTGAACGCGTTAATCTCAGGAACTACTGGTTCGAATTACAAAAAAAATATTTTTGTGTTGGATAGAACATTTATCGAATAAGAATCTTAGTTCTAAGAAACTTTGTTCTAATGCATTATAAGCCATAAAGCACATTTATGGGAACTTCGGCATACGATTACTAAGATTCTTTGTTCTCATGTGTTTTATCAGACGATAGTTCTATATCGGCGTGGATTTCATGCCTAAAAACCCTGTAATGCCAATGGTAATGTCTGTAAACCTAGGGGTTACAGTAACACTTTGATTGTATCCAGTTACGTTAAAATAAATTGACCAGGTCTATTCGATTTCAGTACATTATGTACATCACATTTGTGGCCTAGCCACTAAATTTTATTCGATTTTTAGTCACGCCAAGTAGTCCGTTGAAATGTTACATTTTTGGCGTCCTTTAAAAACGCAACCCCAATGTAACATTTCATGAGACTAAAGCAACTATCCACAACGATACAAATCTATACAGGTTCGTAAAAGAATTGCGCCACTAACATTTACGCGAGACGAGGGTTTATATGTCTGTTATTAGTAGCTTAACTAAATCGTATTCTTAGTACTTCTACGTTCTAAGGGCCCAAGTTAGATTGGCGAACATTCCACGTGTAACCGGAGCTTAGTCACACTTCGACAAGCACTCGGCCCATAGCGGCGCGCTGATGCATTGGCCACGCGAGTGACTCACTCGGACCTGAACCATAACACATGCGCCTACACTGCATATGGCTACGACGGCCATAACATGTTCTAGATCAATACATTTCATAATCGGTTCATACACTTCTCATCTACCATCATGACAAATTGGACAGTACCCAATAGTCTGCAATTACAGCTGTATCACGAAAGACAGATAAAATGAAATAAAGGTTTTACACATCAGAATAAATTCAAGTAAACTAAACTTACAACGAAAACACCAAATCTATGTAATCAAGTATCTAGGTAGGCGTATTATCTTAGATGATGTAGTGTAGTAGATGATATAATATTAAAGTGTAATATAGTAATATCAAAATTCAAGCAAATCGTATAAATGAGGTAGGAAAAAGTTCTTAGTAGAGCCCACAACATGCCCTGAGCATCGTTTCCGTGTTTCCAATTGATGAACCACACTGTCATGGGTGATAAAAATAATTGTACCTGTATGTATCCATTAACATTGGCCTCAGTATGTAATTATGGTAGTACCCATGAATATTTGAAGGCCGGCAGCGAACCCGTGGTCGCGGGCCAAGCCGCGGCATCGCGCTATCGGATATGCACTGCGTGGTTGCGCAATGTTTCCGCGATGACGCTACATAGTGCAGCAAGTAGCTACTACATTTTTTCCCAATGTTATTCTATTTCTTGTAACTTAAAGCTTTTGGTATTTACAAGTTAAGGGCCCACCCTAAACTAGGGCGATAAGGCCTTAGTCAACCACGCTGGCCAAGTGAGGGTTGTTCGACTGCACAACACAACCTTAGAATTTCTTCGCAGGTTTCCTCCGATGTTTTCCTTCATCGTTGAGGCGTCAAATAATCGTACATAATTATGAATTTCAAATTTTAAAACACAGTGATGCGTGTCGGGGTTTGAGCTGGCGGCCACTCGTATAGCAAGCAAAGACCTTAACCACTCGGCCATCGACGCTTTTTTTGTACAAGGTATGACAAGTGTATAGCGTTTATTTCTCAACAGAGGTAGTTGTTATTCGCGAGGAACGCTTGATACACCTACACAAAAATTAATTAATATAATCTATTCCAGTTCCTTCTATTTACAGTTTTAAACTTAAGTAGTATTATTTGAAGTTAAGTAACTATATGAGGGAGAGTCGATTGCTTCTATATAGGAAATTAAGTAATTACCTAATTATTGTCCTCTAATGTGGTCAGCTTTCCAAATCAAGCACCATGGGGAACACCCACAGGATCAGGATCACACTAAGAGTTTATCGGAAACGTTTTCCTCGTTACTATTTTCCTTGATCGCCGAGTTGGACATGTAATTATTGTTGTAAAAGTACACCGATAGCAAAACTCAAACAGATCTCATTTGAATCAAGTGCCAGAATAGATAGAATTAATGAAGTGCACTGGAGATTTGGATATGAGTATTTACTATTGCTTTTACGATCTATATGTTAGAGATTAAACTTTATAAGAAATCAATAGATCTTATAAAGACCCTTCTAATGTGCATTATTTACATTTCTATCATTACCTACTTATTACTATTAATAATTATATTATCTCAGCCTGTTCTGTTGCTACTCATAAAACTGATAAGTCAAGGTAAATGTTATATCATTGAATAAATATCGCTCCTTCGATGTTACAATATCAGATCCTGTTTATGTCACTGCGTGCATTGTGAAATGCATTCATGAAGTAAGACGGAAAAACCAAAAGTTGTAACTTTATAAGATTCAAGCATAAGCATACGAGTATGAGCTGATTAACTCTACCAAATTTTGGTTACATAATAAATAAGGTGGTGGTAAGATTGGATCATATTATTCGAATCGAAATATAGAGTTTTTCCTGTACAGCTGAGCAACTTACCAAAATTTTCTGGTTTCGCTCAAAACCAAAACTCGCTAACTTTCCAAGTTAATACAAAATATCATAAAGCATTTGTACAACATCCAGAGTACCAAGTCAAGGTAAACGTGATATGAAACATTCCTCAACAAACTAGGAAAGCTAACATAAGGCTTTGTTCGATTATTACACGGCATTACCACCACAGCCTCGTTGCGTAACCCGCCCGCGACGGAACAACAATACCACTCCACTTCAATGTATTAATCGGGCCGGATGTATAATGAGACTTCATTTCCAAATTAAATTGCAGCCATGGCACAGGTACTACTATTAATAGAGGTAATAGGAACTCGGACTATTACTCGAAAACATAATTATTTTGAATTTAGATCCTCCCTCTTAATAGTATTCAATTGCAATGTTGACCTTAACAATTAAGAATTTAAGCTAGCATGATAAAGTAAAGTAAGGTAAAGGTAATTGTGCCTGACAACTATGTATGTATATGTTATATTATTCGTAATACCCCAGTGGGTATGTAATTATGCACGATGATGATAAAGCATCAAGTTCTCATTACGACTGCATTGTCAGCATTGCCAACGACCCATACACACATATTAGTCATTTAATATGCTAACTTCTACCTAGCTGCATAACATACGCTACGGACTGGCATATGACAATACATAAATATAATCGTGTGTCGTACATTCGCTATCAAATGAAAGTCAACTGAGAGTAAAGACTCGCCTAGTTTAGTACTTTTACTAATTTCTTGTATAATATACAAAAAGAAGACAGGGAAGTGGGAAAATAGATTAAATCATGAATGCGATATTTGTATCGCGTAAAGGACCACACACTAAAAAACGGAATTTTCTATGGAAAGTGAATGGTCAACAGAGTAACAACATTCTAGTTGGCTCTCTTTGTTGCTATTAATCTACAAAAGGTAAATTCAACATACATTATTGTTGTACTGAATTTGATTGCGTAATAGGCTCTAACACTGAAGGAACATGTAAGAACGGACAGCTCCAAATGTCTTACTGGTGGTTACTTGATATCTAGGATCAATATCTCAGAAATATCAAAGACAGGTGAAAGATTTTTAATTCTCGAGGCGAGTGATCGCGAGTGGGCGGGGCCGGTGGGCGTGCGCGCGAGGGCGGGGCGCCGCCCACCGCACGCACCGCCGAATCTTGTGCACGCGTAGACAAACGTCTTGAAAGACGAACGATGGCGCTCGCGTCGCGCGGCCGACCGAGCCGCTCCGGCCGCAGACGGGCACTCGCCACCACTACGCCAAACACCGGACAATAGGCGAGTGGGCAAAAAAAATATAATTAGTCCGTTATTTAGATTATTTAAAAATATTGTACTCGTATTTTTTATTTTGTTTCACAAACAAGAAATTATGAAGATATAGTTTCGCTTAGAAGTTTCGTATGACGTCACGTTATGGTACAATTTTTACCTAGCCGTGACGTCACAAGCCCCCACTCCAGAAGTTTGATAAGCTATAATTTTGTCATTTTTCAATCAATTGAAAAACAAAAAAATAAGTGTTCCATATTTTTGTATAAACTAACTTACGGACTAAATAGAATAATAAGATTTTGACCCAGTCGTCACGCCTATTATTCTATTCTAAAAGAAGATTGAAGATTTAACAGTGCAAGACTGTAGAATAAAAAGTTTGGATGATGGTTTTTAATTTGACACCTTAAGTAGGTGTCAAATTAAAAAACGATGCTCAATTATCTAATTATTTGTATACTTACAGTATGTAGCCGAAAATGCAAGATTCGGTTTAGGTCCCAAAGTTCAAGTCGCCACATCCGTAATTAATTTTCTTTAGAATAACTTCTAGAGTAAATTAACCTAACGGTTTACACTGTAATCTTGTGCCAATTCTGTGAAGATTACTCAAAAATAATAATATGTACTGTCCTTTCCTTTTAATGGGGTCACCAAAACCCGATCTTAAATCAAATTCATGTGGTTGCATTGACGTTAAACTTATTTATTCAGTAGTAAATGTCAAATGACCCATAATTTAAATATTAAGTTACTAGGTACTTGAATATTGATTTCATAAATTTTTAAGTGACTTAAGCTTCATTTTAATTTCAATTAAATCATTTATATTTCCTGTGTCCATTTATCAAGCAATGCTTGGTACAGCCTTCCTACATACATGTCGTTTTGTTATGTCTTCCAATAACACACCAATGTAATGAATACTTTGATATTCTTTAATTTATCACAATTATCCGGGAACAACAAAATCCCCTG
Organism: Maruca vitrata; assembly: GCA_039566165.1. NCBI lineage: Eukaryota > Metazoa > Arthropoda > Insecta > Lepidoptera > Crambidae > Maruca > Maruca vitrata. The sequence goes on along the minus strand of CM076911.1, from coordinate 19,310,290 downwards.
AAATAATCACTATGCCACAGGCGCTGTCAACAATCAAATGACCAAAAAAATTACGGTTTCCGGCAATGACAACGATGTTATTTTGTAACGCGTTTTTAAGATACAATAATATTTACTTATCCAACTAGTTCTAATACTTTACGAATTCGTTCCAGACCTTTCTTAAAGCAGCAATAGCGTCAAGGTTAAACAACTGTTATCAAACTAATGGAGAACCGGTTTATATAAAATACAGATTACTCAACATTTACACACACAAAAATTAGGTAAGCGAATAGTGACGTCTATCGGACGTACGTGTTTGGCGTCATTATCACTTTTAAATAGTAGACTTTTTATTATATCCAAAAATAGTTATGTTAATTTTTTAACTAATGACAAGAACGAGACAAAATGTCAACAAGTTTCATCACTGTAATGTATTTAGGGGTGAATAGTGTTTGTTATTGATTACTAGTGGTCCCGGCAAATTTCATACCGCCAATACTGATTCTTTTTCTATATTTTCTTATTGATACCTTCCCTGGACTACAACGAACATTTCAAAACCAAAATTAGCTAAATCGGTTCAGGCGTTCTCGAGTTTTAGTCAGACTAACGAACGGCAATTCATTTTTATATATAAGATAGTTTACAAGAACACTTGTCAGTACTACTGTAATAAATTCCTGTATTAGAAGGGACGGAGGAAAGTATTCTCCTCCTTCTTGGACACAGACGATCGTTTTGACACGACCTTGTGAACTATACCAAAAAATGGAGCTTGGGTGACAGACGTGGAAGACAGATATAATGGCTAAAAAGTGATAAAGTCTCAAGGCCAGGACAAACCTTTGCTACTGTACCTTACATTGGCAATATTGGCATACAAAGTCACAAACGTATCAAATACGTTTTTCACATAACAGTGAACTCCAGATTAATATGGGCGTTTATTAATACATAATACCTTTTCAAATTTATTTTAAATTACTTATAGAGTTTAGACTGCTCTACTTGTAGTGATTGGTAACAGATGGATAGGAACAAAAATAGGTATGTTGCTAAGTAGTAAAAATAATACCATATTACATAAGCCCCTGCATTATAGTATCTTTGATAATATTAATATCATGTTTAAGTTTTGTAGAGCGGATACTCGGAGCGAGAGTATCAATTTCAAAGTCAAAAGATTATTTATAACTACAACTTGATAGCATGAACGTTTTATACATACATATTCAAAAAATATTCATTACTCTTATTGCAAAAACACCAAATAAACTTAAATATATTTAATAACACACCCAGACCCGGAACAAACACCGATGATTGTCACACAAATATTTGTCCCGAGTGGGAATCGAACCCACGACTCTTGGAACCGTAGGTTGTGAACCTGGGTCACTAACCACTGTTCCACCGAGCCAGTCATAACATGTACATAACATGTATAAAATGCGTAAAACATGGATCGTGTGACCTTGGTAATTAATTTTTAATACACAAAGAAGCTCTTGACATTACCAGACCACACTCGCAAATGATTATGAGTTTTGATGTGACTACAAAATATATCCAAAACATTCAATTTGCACCTATTTTCATTTCATTCGTTTGTTGACTGATATTTATTCATAGTTGTACTGAAATGATTATAATTATAATAATTTAGAACGAGCGAAGTCACAGACAAGAGTTTGTAATTAATTAACTGGATACAAAAAGCTGAGCTTGCAAGTATTCTAAAACACAGGTCACAACATTGACACCAATTCAGAAGCGAACGCGCACGAAAAATACTCATCGCAAACGTTAACGCGGAGCGTGCAATTAAAATCGAACAATTGCAAAACGTGTTTTGGCATTCACGTGCTACCGAGTTCGCAAGTTCTCGGTTAGGCACCGCATTAGCCAGTAATTAATATAGATTTGTGCACCCGTACAAGTACGCGCCGTGACAAGCGACCGTCGCCAAGGCACTCGCGAATGAGTTGAAATCGATACTGGGACTGTTGTGGTGTATAGTCATGAGCACACGACTACAACTGATCACTGATTAAAAAAAAATTATTCTCTCTGATCATTTTAAAGGCCCTTTCACACTGCTCATAAATAAAAAAACTTTGTAATTTTTGGATGGTCCAGAGCCGAATGGGTATGGTCGTTGCTTGCCATGCGAGAGGTCGTCAGTTCAAACCCCGGCATGTAGCATTGTGTTTTTTATATTAATCAACTCAAATAATATACAATAACGATTATTCGACTCTCTAACGGTGAAGGAAAACAACGTGAGGAAACTACACACATACGAATATATTCTAGGTAGTAATCGACCAACCCGCACTTGGACAGCGTGGTTTAGGGTAGGCCCGTGCCCCAGCAGTGGGGACGAATATGGGCTGACGATGATAATTTTCGGATCTTTGGGTTTCTAAGTTTCCATATTACTAACTTATAATAACTTTTGTTATGCGCCCGTGTAATGTATAATGAAAGTTCTTCAGAACATTATAAGTAGCGGCATTTTATTACCACACCAAGGCCTCCGCAAGTTTACCTCCCTTGTTCCTAATCGCCTCGATCTTGAACCACGGTGCGTAACTTGTTAAGAGAGTGTTGAGTTTGTTTCGTCACCTTTTTGCTGACCTTTAAGCTTATATTACTTAGATAGACGCCATGACAACGAGCGCAAGGTACACTAGGATTTCTTTAAGTTACCGCTAACCCTTATGATTCTCCAGCGGCATACGTATAAACAGTTCAATTTCCTTGGCAATCGAAGTAGGTGCATGGTCGCCGCGGGGCTTCCGATCGATGTCGCCGCGCGGGCCACCTTAATAACTGTCGCTTTGTTGGGCTAATTAGTGAATTAGCCCGACAAAGCGACCATCCCCGGCGGAGGCCGCCCGGTGCCTTTTACACCGCACAAACACACTGCGGTTGCCGCTTCAGCAGGCGGGATTGACGCGGCTGTCAGAACCAGGGCCGCACATCTGTGTTATGTTCTCAACAGTGTTGGAAAGGTACCAGATGCTGTGAATGGAATGGTAAAAACTGCTCGAGATTTCTCTTATCTGGATATCAGGTTGTTTTTAAGTTCTTTTCGAGAAATTGTGATTTCTAAATAGTAACGAAAAGGGTCAGAAAGTAAATTTGTGATAATGCATTAGAGTATTTAGAGTATAAGTGGCGGGTCCATTATCTTTAATATGGTAGTACTTTGAAAAAGTTAAATACAATATAAAGCTACATTAAATAATATACTATGTCCATGACAGTTCAACTATGATCAGTTTACATGCGGATTATTACGCGGGTTGAGAAATAGCTTAAAAAATAATAATTCTATATCAAAAATACTTTATTCATTTCAGCATTTACATACTAATAAATGGTTCATACAGCAATGATATGATTCTACCACCAGTTCTTATGCCGATTCTACGAAGAAAAACCTACTAATAACCTGCCCTCGCTTTACTTCCTGTGAATTTTACATAAAAAACTTCTTGAATCCCTTTGTCTATTAAAAAAAACCCTCATCAAAATACGTCGCATAGTTTTAAAGATTAAAGAATACATAGGAAAAGAGAAAGCTACTTTGTTTTATACTAAATTACATTCATTAAAATCATTTAATCTGGTTTTGTCATAGTAAAAGTAATAGGATGTGTGAAAGTAATGACTTCGCTCCGGCTGCAGGTGCGGTTGTGGCTGCTGCTGCCTTAGAAGTCAAGAGGCACAATAGAACATATAGAACCCCTCGCCCTAACCCTGAATACTGTTAGGTTCCCATTAACGTCCCACTTGATGAACCCGGGAAAGCGAAAGAAACCTCTTGGTCCGAAAGTCGACTTAAGACGAGTGAAGACGTCCACTTTTATTATCCCTTAACAACCTTTCAATAAACAACAGGAGTTGATAGGATAATGATAATAATGCATCTAACACGAGTTCGGAGCACGGGAGCGGTGACCTTGCGAAAACTGTGCTAATAGATTTGCATCGCGCCGTGCGCGCGCGCCGGTCGCGGCCCGACGCTTTGCGTCCTAACATTGCATCGGTGCAATCGTAGCTAAGAATACATTATGTACGATGGAAGCTCGTAATCCAATCCTTCCTTGATTGGTCTTAAATAAACGATAATAAAAAAAAAGAAAAATCTTATTTATGGCCCAGTATTATACGTAACTTAATGTATCAGTATATTGCTTGCTATGTCGTAGACATTCTTAACTGTTGGTGAAAAGGGTTTGTGATAAAGGGCTCGAAATATAATAAGAAGTCATCGTCTATGTTTTTAGATGCGCAAACTCACTGTTTCTATCGTGTGAAGACCCACGCGAGTCTCAAATCATATAAGAACTCACACAGCAAACCATTTGACTATAAAAAATTTACTGAAAGAGTACATGTATGTACTTATAAATGACTGCTAATAGTCCGTTCACCCCTTGACCTACCCAGCCCTCCATCAGCCGTCAATGCGAAGTACTTAGAGTCGCAGTTAGCCACTGCTAAATTACATTTACAACGAGTTGCACTTTGACCTGCGCCTGCATCACGTATGCACAAAGGCAGGCCTCCTTTGCCGCCCGCCGTCTTACTAGATTATTCAAAATAATCGACCGCCCGGAATTACACCCCAGCAGTTTATTAATGAAGCTACCATTGTGATCCGGTGTAAATTTCGACCACAAAGCTCGCATGGACGGATTTTTAATAGGCACCGATTTACTTTTTCGCAACACGTTAATTCAATGCTATATTCAAAGCCAATAAATAGCTTCTGATTGAATAAATACTATTTTTGGCTGACTTCAAAATCTGCGCCGTTCAGTTTGATCTGTATGTATGTTTGTCCCCGATAATCTCGCCATTGGCTGTACCGATTTGGATGCTATTTGCAGAAGAATATAGGTCGCGTTTAGGAGATGTTTTTTGTATTTTAACCAAAGTCAAAAAGGAAAAACGTAACAACAAACAAAAAGTATTACATAAAACAACGAAGCCCGCTGCGCTTACTTGCATTGCATAATAACTGACCGCAGTCACCAACTTCAAAAACTAATCCAATTCCTACTAAAATGTTTATGAATGTTCTTATGTATTTTCACATTTTTAAGTAAGTCGGGAATTTAAAGGCACATTACATAGAAACACAATTAATACAATATCAAAAATATATCTGTTATATCTGTAGACTTTTTCAATATAACTAGTACACAGTTCAGTCATAGTTATTTGTCGAAATAAAAATTGACTGTCGAATCAAAGGTGTTTCTATCGGCTGAAAATATTTTGACATTTATTTATTTGGCTATCGAAAAAGAGAAACCGAAACAGGCTAACGAAATCCGATATCCAGTCGAAAAAAAATGCCATTTTTGATCTGAAATAGCACGGGCTGAAATTAGTACTAGGATAGAGGGTGTGAGGTATGTTACCCGAAACTCTATTGAACCGAGTGAGCATAGTCCCGCACAGCCATAAATGTATTTTTGCAGTCGTAGGCTTGTTGTTAACATGGAGTGCGTAACACTGAAATAGTTAATGTTCCTTAATAACAATTTATTTTTTTGAAATTGAACGCGATGTAATGATTACATAATTTCAAAATATAAAATTTTAACACGTTACAGTCGAAACATCAAACAGTAAGTAGCTATCAATTTGCTAATCCGTATAACGCGTTTAGGCCCATAGTAAATAGTTTATTATTAACATATGAAGTCAATATGTTATATTTACGAAAAACATTAAAAAATATATGCATTCAAGCATGCGAAGATAAATTGTACCAACCCGAAAAGAAAGACGGGTCAATTGACGCGATAAGCTCGAGACCGCCGATGCACTTCCACAATGGGCGAAATGCATTCATCGCGACAACTCAACTCAAGTGATAATGATTACGGCCATGAAATCATTGCTGGACCTGCTGGCCCTCTTTTTTTCAACATACCTACTATCACTATGGCACTTGAATCCTTTTAGCAGACAAGTGACTCTCTCATGTGATCTCTTCGCTTACCCACACAAATATACAAAACCGCTATTTGCCGTCCCAACCAGTAGAACAAACGCTGGCACTCGGTCACCTCTGCGCCGTATGGCCTATATGTATAATAAAAAATTTGCCTCAATTGACATGTTCTGTAGTCATGCCAGGTCCTACAAAACACAAATTATAGATATTTTACTAAAAGCAAACAATTAAAGAAATTTATTTATTTATTTATTTAGGATATACATACATAATTAATTATGAAATATAAAAATATATAATACAAGAATTAGGTACATACACCAATCTGGTATATTTTTATAAATGCATGCAAACACTCACACACGCACACATACACATGCACACACACGCACACACTTACACACATATACGCGCACTCGCACACACACACACACTCAATCACTCATACACATAAGGTCTTTCTCTTTCTTTTTATTTTTGTTGTTGTTTTTTTTTTATTGTTTACATCAATTGTTTACATTGTTAACATCATTAACTATGTCGGCAGGAGTCATCGCTCGCCTTCATTATAGAATGAGTAACAAGCTGCACGTGCACGGGTCACGTCACCGACCACCTGCGTCGTTAGTCACTCCCCCTCGCCGCTCGACTCGACTATAAAAGGCGCTCACTTTGAACAGTGCAGGCAGTCTTGGCTCTGGCGTGGCTCGGAACACTCGTTGTACCGTTGCAATAGCTTATCCTAGACACCTTTGGATAATTAATTCGATTGTCGAATTAATTATTATCGTTAATTATAAAACTGCTGCTGTGCAATTTGTAATTAATAAATCAAACTCTAATTGTAGTTTATGTCTTAGACATTTGCTACAATTGCTAAGATTGTTATTTGATAAAAGTGATAAGTGATGGATATGGTTCTCATTAGGAAAAGTAATAAATTATTAGATCGGTTTCTATAAAACTGACGTATTATACAGTATGTTGTGATATTGTATCCCCGCTTCCTACATCAGAAGTGGGATGAGATCCACACCCACTACTTGGTCAATAAAAAATGTGTCACAGTAAATGTCTTTTAAGGGTTTATATGGTCGTAAGGTATAAAAAAAAAGAGAATGAAAAAAAAAAAGAGAGCAGAGTTTTGAAGGGCTGTTTGCCGGACCAAAACTGGTATAAAAAAAAAAGTAAAGTAAAAAAAAGAGTAAAGTAAAAAAAAAAAAAAAAAAAGAAGCAGAGTTTTGAAGGGCACGTGGCCGGACCGAAACTGGCTAGTGTTGAAGGGTTCTTTAAAAAAAAAAGGGAGAGGGAACCGGACCAGAGCAAAGTGTGAGATATACGAAGGGTCGATGTGGACCAGACCAGAACTATTGTAATATATCTGAAGGGTTAATTGTAATATATCTGAAGGGTTAATTGTAATATATCTGAAGGGTTAATTGTAATATATCTGAAGGGTTAATTGTAATATATCTGAAGGGTTAATTGTAATATATCTGAAGGGTTAATTGTAATATATCTGAAGGGTTAATTGTAATATATCTGAAGGGTTAATTGTAATAATATTTCTGAAGGGTTAATTGTAATACATCTGAAGGGTTAATGTAGACCAGACCAGAACTAATTGATTTGCAGGGTCATTATAGACCGGACTAATTAATTTTGTCAGGATGATCGAACGATGCTTTTGTTACAGAAATCTAGACATGCTTTAGTTGAAGCGTTCGAGGACGACCGCTAGTCAGGTTGGCCGTGTCGGCAGGAGTCATCGCTCGCCTTCATTATAGAATGAGTAACAAGCTGCACGTGCACGGGTCACGTCACCGACCACCTGCGTCGTTAGTCACTCCCCCTCGCCGCTCGACTCGACTATAAAAGGCGCTCACTTTGAACAGTGCAGGCAGTCTTGGCTCTGGCGTGGCTCGGAACACTCGTTGTACCGTTGCAATAGCTTATCCTAGACACCTTTGGATAATTAATTCGATTGTCGAATTAATTATTATCGTTAATTATAAAACTGCTGCTGTGCAATTTGTAATTAATAAATCAAACTCTAATTGTAGTTTATGTCTTAGACATTTGCTACAATTGCTAAGATTGTTATTTGATAAAAGTGATAAGTGATGGATATGGTTCTCATTAGGAAAAGTAATAAATTATTAGATCGGTTTCTATAAAACTGACGTATTATACAGTATGTTGTGATATTGTATCCCCGCTTCCTACAACTATATTATTATACCCATACTTCACCATCTTTGGTTTGTGACAAGCTTGATTTTGATTTCATTGTCAGATAAATACTCAAGACAATAATTAACATTATTACGTCTGGGTCCATCTATTATTTTTTTATGTTATAAAATTCAAATGTAACCATTGCTGCTGAGTTCACAATGATATAATGTGTTTTATAATCTTTAATGTAACGTTTTATTGTAAACTTGTTTTATGGTTCTAAAATAAATAAATTAAAAAAAAAAAAAAAAAAAATATATCCCCAAATACTCTACATATCTTTTGAAAAGTAATGGACGTACTGCACAATATATGTTAAAATATTTCTTCAGATGATTTAGCCGCCTCCACCAATAGGAAGTAAAGTATAAGGCGTCCGACCGATTTCAGCCATGGCGGCCGATCTCAGTTCAGATCAGCCAAGTGCGCAGAACATATTATAGTGCACAAGTGTGCGCGCAACCACAAGTTCACTCTCTATTCCCTTACTCTCATAATTCGGTGAGACGGCAATCCGACATGACCAATGAGATCGGGCGCAGGACCACCGGCTTAACGTGCTTTCCGAGGCACGGGCGTTCAACCGCCAACTTCCTAACTCCGGGCTGAGTAATTTAATTACGGAAAAACTCACACAAATTTTGCCCGACCTCGGACTTGAACCGGGGACCTCTCGGTCCTAACGCAGCACTTGCTACCAATAGACCAACGAGGCAGTTAAGTACTGCAGGTATACGGGCCAGGTTGTCGAACACCTACTTACTTCACTCCTCATTTTGCTTATCTGATAGGACGCGAGCGGGAAGACGCGAACGAACGAGGTAATAGCGCCGATAAGTGTCGAGCAATTGTCACAAGACCTGGCGAGGCGCACGCGACGCATCACGCGTCACTCGCTGATGCAGTTAGTGCAGATTGAGGCTACGATGCACTAGATGTCATCGTCTTCCGCAACACTCACGTCTACTTGATGCGCAGTGACAGATGACCCGCTAAACATTATATACTAGGGGACACATTGCTTGGTCAGTAACAGCAAGCGCACATGTCGGGATAATTTAAGTCATTGACTGATATATTCAGTTTTGGCTCTGTGTGTCTACGGCTTTATTTGAGTATTCGTATTCTGCAAGTTAAAACAAAGCCATGAACGCAAAAGAGATACGCTTAAAATAAGTATTTGTTTTCTTTTCTGATATTGTTTGTTAAATATAGTGCAGAGTTTCTAGCTCGCCATCCTCACAATCACTAATTACTCCTGAGCAGGTTATTATAGTATACTTTTCATCACACTACAATTAATAGGAGCAGAGTAGTAAAGGGAAATGTGGGGAAAAAGGGACAAGTTACTCCTTTTTTTAAACTTCCGTCGCATGCGCAGCCTTAATGGTTAAAGTTACATAGGCATCATGTATGGCGGAAATATTCTACATAAAATTGTCCTGATGTTATCCCGCAACAACATATGTCTATCTTTCATATTTGACTCACAATAACACGTGTAACTCTTGAAAGCTTAGCTGTTCGGAGCATAGGAGCAAGAAGACAGTAGGAAATGTGTAAAAAACGGGGTAAAACGCAGTCGACGTCTCTGGCACAGCTAGTTACTAATAAAAACAACCAGTCTTATTAGGCGTATGAAGAATGTAAACCTAGACAACGGCTTCTGTAAATCAGTGCCTTTGATTCGAGTGTATTCGATGCATAATGTAAGATTGTTTTTATTAAATCTATAAAAATCTCAAGAGATTTTAACTTAATGTGGAGGCGTGGGAATCGCCTTAAATTTAGTGCAAGACAACTAATGATGTGGAGCACCACGAGCAATGGATATCAAAAACTACAATATATTACAAATATTCTTAAATACCCAACTACCAACACCCAACACTATAATATTCATAACACAAAAATTTCACGAGAGGGAATCGACGGCACGACTTTTGGCGCAAGGGAACATATCCAATATGCCATAGATCCAGTCAATAATAATAAATTTAGCGTTAATAGATAGAATTAAATTCGTAATGGGTGCCGAAATATTTTCCCTTGAGTCGCTGTTTAAGTTTATTTCATTTATTATTATGTTAAATGACATGTTAGCAAAATCCGTTGCATTACAAATACTTGCCTTTTTTAAATTGTTGATAATACACAGCCATAGAGCAACGTCTCGAGAAAAAGGTAGAGAGAAAACGACGACTCGCCCCGAGCGAAAGGACGCGACACCCGATATTTCCATTAATTGGATATCCGAAGCAACTGGCTGCATTGTCCTTACTTACAAACCGTAATCACTAGTGGAATAAATACCGGCGTAACGCCGCATGTCTGACAATTTCGGGAGGCGACAACTGATGAATGTATCAACGCCAGATTTTTTGATATTATTAAATTACCCGCAACCATCGGAAAATACAGAGCTCATTTTCTGATAAAACAGAAAGTTCTGAGAATAATGTACGTCCAATCCAATATTTCAGAATTGTGAAAATACTTGTTGAAAAGGTGGAAAGGTTTACTCTAATATGTATTGTAATAGATACTTAACAAACAATACCCAAAGCACTAAACGGCCAAATATTGAAAAGGCAATAAAATTAAAATTAAAAGTTTAAAAATACTTTTTTTAGATTTCAATTTGGATCCAACTTAATCCACGAGTCGGCGCTCATATACCTAATTGTATTTATAGTACACGGCTGTAATAGCCTCCAAAATCAGTCGATTTGCAGTTCCAGGCGCTCTAAGACAAATTTCCTATCGATAATATAATAAATGAGGAAACGCTTGCGACCCCTCTGAAATACCTCGCCAATCGCTCCCCAAATAAATTGATAGGGAAAACGATGGAGCTCGCTCGCGGTGATAACGACATTCCATTCCGCTTTTTTTTGTTTTTCTAAGCCAATTACAAGTTCTACCCTTTCACTAATGAGTGCCGTCGGCTGAACATCCGTGTCGGGTCGCGATGACTGAGTAACAGCTCAAAGTTACCGTGTAAACAGATTTATTCCGAATGCCTACAATTGGTACCATGAGGTACTATAGACACCTTATAATACCCCATGTATAACAGCCAATAAAATTTAACTGTCTGTTTGTAAAATTTAAATAACTTTTTACTAAATGGGTATGAGTCTATACCAGGTACCAAATACCAAAATAAACTCTGTCTGTCTGTCTGTTTGTTGCCGCTTATCTCGGAAACGGTAATTTTAACGGGACTTTCACTATTGAAGAGCTTATTTTACAAGGTATATTATAGGCTATTTAAATTAATCATTGCTGCCAATACCATTTCCAAGCGGACGAAGTCGTGGTCGGCCGCTAGTAAAAATTAATTACTAATTATGTAATTTCAACCGATTGATTTTTTTTTATAATAGGCCAACAAGGTGACCTCACTCTACCTGATAGTAAGCGGTAGTGAGACCCAAATATGAGGTCGACAGGCACAATAGATCATATTGAGCCTGTCGCACTCACCCTGAAGGCCTGCTTAAATGGCGTTTTTACGTCCCGCCTGAAGAGCCCGGGATCATCGGAGGGAGGGAAAACATGAGCTGGAAGGGCATTCCATGCCTTAATGGCACGGGGCAGAAATGTAGAGCTGAACCTCTTAGTCCGAGCCACCAGCGACTGCATTGTATGTGGATGGCAGCGCTGTCCAGCACGTGTCGTTGATAATATAATCACCTAACGGACGCCACGCAGTTACGCGAATATTTAACCAAAATTACAAACCCGGCTTCAACAAGACTTCAACTAACCTTAACCATCAAGTTTAAGAAAAACATTGAACTTTCAGGTGCAGGACTTAACAAAGCAAGTTTCAAAGGTTTCACTTCGAAAGCAGTCGACTTGATTATTTTTTCCTACTAACACTTTGCAACTTTTTCTTTATTGTCAAGATCAGGGGCGTGGCACTGCAGAGACATTTTAATTAAATTATAACAATTAATACTTATTCGACTAACGATTAAATCATCATCAGCCCATATACTTCCCCAATGCTGGTGCACGGTGCACAAGGGCGATAAGGGGCTTAGTCTATAGTTTTAAACTGTCATGGTTACACACATTAGAAAACTGAAACTGTCCGGGATATTTACCATGTCCCAGTTTCAGTTTTCTAAGGGCTAAGTCAACCACACGAGCCAAGTGCTGGTTGGTCTTCTACACACTATAACCTTTTTTTAAAGGTGTGCTGGTTTTCCCTTCGACGTTTTCCTTTACCGTTAAATTTCGAAAAACTTAATGGTACGTGGCGGTGTTCGAACTGGTGACCTCTCGCATGGCAAGCAACGACCTTAACCGGCCGGATTTTCAACGATTACGAGTAAATACTACACATTAAATTCCTCATACCTTATGAAGTTCTGTCTATTTGTCCCAAATAAATAAAAACGACATGAGCGCTACGTGTATTGAAGTTGGCCTGAAACTGAGTGCCAAGGTGATGGAAGCCGTGCAGTTTCATTCCTGAGCAAGCTGACAAATAATAGGTATTACTTGTGTAAGGTTTTTAATCGTTTTAGTCATTATATACGGGCCTAATTTGCCGAAAAATTGGGTATGGTTGGGTAAAAGTAATTACCATAAAAAGGTCCACATGTTAAAGCCTAAACGACTAGTTACTCGCTAAAGTCACCTAAGAATCTCGCACAGAAAATGAGATATCGAATGAAAACACTCGCGAGTTAATAAAATCCGGATAGCAAGTCGGACTCGCACACGAAGGGTTCCGTACCGGTTATTTAAAGGCGGAGGAGAGTATGGCTAAGTATTAAGGTCCCATTTTTACCCTTTAGGTATGGAACCTTAAAAAGCAACTCGTTATTCCGAATCCCCCATTAGCAAGCGCGCGGGTCCGGCTGGGACCGTTGATCTGTACTCGTAACTGCACCCCTTTCGCGCTATGGCTTCGCCGGGAGGTTCACACTTTGTGTCGCGTTAGATTGATAACCAATTTTCTGTATTCCATTTTGAATTCGTAAACATACATAGCGTGATTGACTTCATGACCAAATAGGTCAAATCTTAAAGAAAGGTCAAATCAAAAGTACCCGTAATCGACGAGCGTGCGTGAAGAGGTTGATGAATGTGGATGAAGCGAAAGTGGCGTGCCAGGACCGTACCACATGGCAGGAAGTGATCACTGCCTACCCCTCTGGGAAAAAGGCGTTATTTTATGTATGTATGTATGTGATAGACTTAGTCCTGAGCGTTCTTAGTTTAGGGTAGGCCCGTGCCACAGCACTGGGGGGCGTATATGATCTGATGATAAAACGCAAATTAATTTTGAAAACTTTTGCGTTGGATTAAATTTAAATACCTATAGAAGAGACAGACTTTGCGTGTTTAAACTACTTTGAATTCTTTATAATTATTTAGAGACCGCTAACTCAAGAAGCCACCCGTTGTCCGGTCATACTTAAGTATGCACTGTTCGCTAATCTCGTTTCAACTTGGCCGCCGGCATCAAAATGTTAGTTAGACTTAGGGTTTTGTCAGTTCATTTATTTCCATTCGTGCTGTTGGATCGCAATGACACTGATGAATCCAAGAAGTACGTTACGCGCGGCGGCGACATACGTTTAGGTGACGGATGGGCCCCCACGATGGGCGAACACAAGAATGACGGATGCGCTGTGGCCGGCGGATTCGTATCACAGAATCCTCCAAACACGGCCAACGTGCAAGCTTTTAGCCATGTGAAAGTACATTATCAATATAATCTGAAGCCATAATGCTACGCGGTTCGCGAAAATAGCTGGACAATAAGGAATAAAATATATACGTACGTAATAAAATATTTCGGGCTAGTTGCGTTATTCCACAGTTGCGATTTCACCTGAACATTTTGCGATTTTCGGTTAAAACTGCCGATTTCGAGTAAAATTGCAACCGCATAAAGCAACTAACCCAATATTTCAACATTCACAGAATATTTTCTTTACGTTTTGATATTTCTGCGTCCATCATAAATAAAAATAAAAACAGAAAAATATTTCAGAGATAGCATTACAAGGAATCGAAAAACAAACCATCAGAGACAAAAACCACACAAGGGTCGAAAAATGAAGTACGACATTGGATGGCATTCTTACTCGAAGACAAAACGAGAAGTACTCGTATTACTGTGACTGGCTCGGTGGAACAGTGGTTAGTGACCCTGGCTGGCGGTTCCAAGATCGTGGGTTCGATTCCCACTCGGGACAAATATTTGTGTGATTAACATCGGTGTTTGTGCCGTGTCTGGGTGTGATTATGTATTTAAGTATGTATTTAAAAATATATTTGTATGTATATCAGTCTCTGACGCCCGTAGTACAAGCTCTGCTTAGTTTGGGGTCAGATGACCGTGTGTGGAAATGTCCCAGATATTTATTTATTTATTTACTTCCATCGTAGGGCTAGATGCTAATATTTGAAAGAAGTTTTTAACAAGCTGAACATCCATTCACGTAATAAGGTATTGGGTATTACCACTACGGTAAGATCGCGTCACTTGGTACTGGTACACGACGTTATCACATAGCTCAACTCTCGGAATCAGAAACTTCGAGCCGTAGACTAGCTCAAAGTCATCCCCGAGCCACTTCACAGGATCGCTGTTCGAATACTTTCGCATCGACATGTTTCCCGGGAAGTTTATCAATAATCCCTTTCGAGGACGGGTACTGTGGAACTATTGACTTCGCTACGCAGTTCGCAAAGTCCACTCATATTTTTGCTACTTACACGGTAAGCCCTTCACCATTATTGTACGTTCACAGAATGCAAATACACTTATTTAAATACAAAAATGTAATATCATCAAAACTGACTTGTTCATATCAATCGTCATCCAATCAGTGAGTTGTGAAACAATCATGACATTTAACACATAATTAAACAATTCAATTAACAGGCCGTAGCGTAATTTTATTTACGCACCGATTCCAACGGACATTAAAACTCTATTAAAAATCATATTCACAAAATTCGAACGGCCATCGTGTTCCAATCACGCTTCGGCATAATGAATGTTTGACTACTGCAGCCTCGACAGTACTGTGTTCGTCAAACGTGACACTTTGATCTGAGCCGACAGAAATTTAAATCGAAATAAAACAAAAAGTTTGTCTGGCTACGATGGACGCGATTTTTTAAATACGTTTTAAAATTATGGACATTTTTTTTTGAGGAAGAACAGAATACCACTTCTGTCTGAAGGTCCAAGCCGCTGGCCACTTACGAAGTTCAAATATTAGGTAGGTATACACATATCTATACAACTAAATAAAATTGAAGTGTCCGTTTGCAATATCTATATCGAATACCAATAACAAAAACGCTTCAGGAAAATGTTTGTTTATTTGTTCCCGCTAAACTCCGAAACTCTGGACCAATTATGACGGGACTTTCACTTATAAAGAGCAAATTTAACAAGGTATATTACAGGCTATTTACATAAATCATTGTTGCCAAATCCACGCGGACAAAGTAGTGGGCGGCCGCTAGTGAAATAATAATTCCACAAAGGACGCTTACTACATACATTTTTATGTTTCGTATCGTATTTTCATTTTTATGATCATGATATCAGTGAATGTAGCATGTTTCTTTTCATGGAATTGAAACTGGCGCTCGGCTCTAGGCTTCTTTTGTAGGATTTATATCCCTTTGTAATGATTCCCGGAAATCAACTCCATTATTTCGAATGCTAAACTATTATTTGATGAAGCACAGTTGTTTATTAAGAATTTAAACAGAATACAAGTGCAATTAGATTGAACGATCCGCGTCTCGAGGAAGGCCAGGCCGCACGGCGGAATGCAGCTCTCGCAAACTAATCGAAACGCAATATCCGCTAGGAGCCGAGGTAAAAGGGCTCCCTGTCGCGGCTAGAGGGAGCATTGTCGGCTCCAAAAAGTTGGCGACGCCTGTCGGCGACCGGCGCCCAGTCGCCGACACTCGGCCGACAGCGTTTGTAACGCGGGCCCTTTATGATTGCATTGACGCTGTCACGCTAAGTGACGGATTCTAAACATACAATGTCTAAAATCTGTCACTCTGTCTGGTGCAGTACCTACTTAGCCTAGCGCAGTGGTTAATAATTACATTGTAAGTGATACCAATCTAAAGTTCATGTTAGAAATTGTTGATCGCCGAGCTTGACGGGGTCTTGGACCGCATTTCCGAATGGGGCTCATGCAATCTTGTCGAGTTCAATGCCAAGAAGACACAGGTGTGTGTTTTTTCTAGTAAAGTGTCTCCTTTCCTTTCCCATCCTACTCTTCAGAGCACCCCCTTACCAATACAGGATAGCCTTAGCATCCTTGGCATGGATGTTCGCCGCGACCTGAACCAGCGGGATTACATCGAGAGCGTCATTAGAACAGCCTCCCGCAAACTGGGGATCCTGAACAGAGTGCGGCGATTTTTCACACCGGTGCAACTCTGCCTTCTTTATAAGGCACAAGTTCGCCCATGTGTGGAATATTGCTGTCACCTCTGGGATGGCTCCGCAAAATACTTGCTCGACGCTCTCGATAGGTTGCAGCGACGTGCTATCCGTATTGTCGGTGATGTAGAGGTGTCCGTAACCATTGAGCCTCTCCAGCTACGTAGAGACATTGCCGGTCTAAGTGTTCTCTACCGTCTCTATAATGGGGAATGTTCTGAAGAGCTATTCCAGCTAGTCCCTCCCTCCCCTTTCCACTCCCGAACGACACGTGCTGGACAGCGCTGCCATCCACATACAATGCAGGCGCTGGTGGCTCGGACTAAGAGGTTTAGCTCCTCATTTCTGCCCCGTGCCATTAAGGCATGGAATGCCCTTCCAGCTCATGTTTTCCCTCCCTCCTATGATCCCGGGCTCTTCAGGCGGGGCGTGAAACGGCATTTAAGCAGGCCTTCAGGGTGAGTACGACAGGCTCAATACGATCTATTGTGCCTGTCGACCTCATATTTGGATCTCACTTCCGCTTACCATCAGGTGGAGTGAGGTCATCTTGTTAGCCTTTTATAAAAAAAAAAAAAAAAAAAAAGACCATTCATGATTTCAAACTTAGCCTGATTTTATACAACCATTTTGGTAAAATCGGAATTATAACGAACTGTAAGCGCGGAGCAGGTGTCGCGAACCTTTCCAAGCGACCTTACGCCTCGCATTATGTCACTGATTATTAAACCCGGAACCGGGTTCCACGGTTACATAACCTTTCCATTTATGATCCTTTTAGGAGAGTATATGGAAGGATTATTTAACCAATTACTTGTATAATAGAACTACATAACAGGTGCAGGTTGTATGCTAAGCCTTCTTCGTTGACTTTATGTTTAAGACAGTTTAACGTTTAAACTTAAAAAAACACATCATAATATATTTATATCTCTATCCCTATCGATAGTACCTTATATAAAGAATATTTTATTGTAATTGACATGAAATTTAATAAATTACTAACATAGTTATAAGCATAAATGTTACTAACCATAATTGGATCTTGTTTATCTGAATTAATAAATGAATTGAATTGATAGTGACATAAAAAGTTTATTTAAGGTAAAACTAATAAAAAAGCAAACGTTAACCCGTTAACAAGTTCCATTACAATTAATAAAAACTTAACATTCTAAGTATCTATTTAGATGTAAATTGAATGTTAATCGAACGTTACAATAGCTAAAGACTGCAAACCACGGGGATTACGCGAGCATAGATATTTATTTGGCAAACCGTTCAGTCGTGAGGGGTGAAGAGGGGGGGGGAGGGGGGGAAAATCCAGCTATTAAATCCCGCCGCGCCCTCTAAGTCGCCCGATGTTTCCAAACCACAAAATGCCGCTGCATACAATGTTCCGCTCTTCACCAATTTGTAACTTATCTCTGATTGTTATTCCCGTCCAGTAGTTTAGAATTTGTAGACGCATTTCCTCAAATGATAGGCGTATAATGATGAGTACTGTGTGTTGCAATTTACAACACAATGGATGCGGCTTCACTAGGTAGTATAAAACAAAGTCGCTTTCTCTGACCGTATACCCCTAATCCCTATGTATGCTTAAATCTTTAAAAATACCCAACGGATTTTGACGCAGTTTTTTTATTAGATAAAGGGATTTAAGAAAACGGTTTTTGTGTTAAATTCACCCGAAGGGAAGCGAGTGCGGGTCACTAGTATAATATAAAACAAAAATGTGACCTACACTGGTTCCCTGAGAGAACCAGAGAGACCACTTTTAAAGTAAATACAGAAAATACGAGTACTGCAACGATGGCATCTAACCAATATTTTTTTGCACTCAGTCAAACCGAATGAAAGAGAAATGGTATATTTTTCCCAGACCATTGAGGCGACTTTTTGAAAGCCTAGTGCGACACCATCGATCAATAACCAAATGATTCATCAATCTGCTACAGAGAGTACGTACGACTAACAAGCATGGCAAAAGGAAACAGGGAAATGCGAGAACGGCGAAAAATCTAATCCGAGTCTGGATGCGAGTGTAACATCCAGATTCTGTACATACATACATACATAAAATCACGCCTTTTTCCCAGAGGGGTAGGCAGATATCACTTCCAGCGATCCACTTTTCACCTCTGTGGGAAACCTGATGTGACGGGTTGTGGACAACGTCGCCGCAATTCTGCCTTGTGCATTGTTTTAACAAGGTCATTGCGGTCCAAAGGTTTCCAGATTCTGTGGAACTTTCATAACCATCTTTTTTTCCATTACATGCTGTGGATAATTAGATTACATAATAAATTATGACTAATCATTGAAATTGTAAAAAGCAGTCGATGGCCGAGTGGTTGAGGTCGTTGCTTGCCATGCGAGAGGTCGCCAGTTCAAACCCCGCCAGGTACCAATGTGTTTTTCAAATTTGGAATTCATATGTACCATCATTCGACGCTTTAACGGTGAAGGAAAACATCGTGAGGAAACCAGCACACCTGAGAAATTTTTCAACGCTGTGTGAAGCCATGTCAGAGGCCTACTGGCGGTTTAAAAGCTCTGAAACCAGGTTGTTCATCAACCATGCGATAAGAAGAAGATCGAAATTGTATGATAATATACATTACTCTCAATAGTTCATATCGAACAAAACCTATACACCGTGAAATTTTAGTGGTTGTTTTCCCGTGGCAGAACGATTTGCCTTTAGTAATACTATCGAATCATGCAAATAATTCCTCGAAAAAAAATTTTTTTTTTCAAATTTTCAAAATAATAATTTTCCAACTCGAAAACGAGAGAAGTGATCGTTCTTTTATAAGATGTGACGTAATCAGGTACTGCTTGCCGCATGAAATCGATGCTTAAAGCTGAAGAAGCTCGACACCCTAAGTCATAAAGCGGTTCGAACGTGCTTTCGAGTTTCGGTTAAACCTTTCGTAAAACCGGCATTTATTGATTTTAACAAAAAAGAACTGCACAAATCTATTGTACTACTAAGATAGAATCATTTTACTGCGGGAAAACAACCACTAAAATTTCACGGTGTAGATGTTGATTAATGCTGACATCGACTCCGTACGTCGAAGCACAGTCAAAGCTGCAGGGTATACATATCATAAACGTCGCCGCTCTGTTCAGTTGTCCATATACGAGTGTATACAATCAAATATTACAGAATCAGGCAACTATTCCATGACGGTTGAGGACAAGAGCGATGGACAGTACTCGCATTCATGCCCTAATGTATGTAGTTCAATATCCTATTCATGTTGGTCTTTAATGTAACACAACTCAATGTATATCTGAGTACGTACTATGAAAAGTCATTGAACACAATCAATAAAATTAATAACAACGTCTACAAAGTATAAAGGGATAAACTCTAATTCCTTAGTAAGTTAGTTAGTTTCTCCAGATCTTACATAAATGTTGCACAGCAAATATCATATACACTAATTGCCATGTCTGACATAAGTTAACTTTTATCATTGACTTTAGAAAATATAATATGAATAATTCAAATAATAAAATAATTTAGTTCCAAACCGGGTTCGGTTTCAAAATACATACATTGAACAGGTAGTTTTTTAGTTAAGTTAGATCAAACCAGTACCATTTATCTCGTCATCGCTATTACTGCAAATACATAATTGGCTTCCTAGAACACAAGTAATACGTATCGCAAGACGTAAACAGCGGGCCGTGTTCTCTCGCTCATCTAATTATAACGGAAGACTGAAATGCGATAATGCAAGGACGAGTGCGAATGCAACGGATTTATCTGTTGCTGGAGCCTGCGTGCGGGCCGGGTGATCGATCCGGCCTGGTGCATGGATGCACCTAATATCTCTTATTACAAGTTTACTTTTACAAAACAAGTGTTCCAAATGCAATCGCTTAGTGGTAATAAACTTTTACAGTGACTTGACAGTCAACATCTGTAGAACTATCAAATGTAAATCAAATAATTAGAGCTACCTGCTCTAAATATTTAGATATAAAATATCGACGGTAACATAGTAAATTTTGAGCATGTCATTGTTAAGAATCCAATCCGGCAAATGATTTGTTACTTGTAAAAAAGTAAATGGGGAATCCCGTATTTGAGTGTACCTACGCACGAAAATGTGACATCTAGTTTACGTACGTCAATGATGTTATAGATATTATACAGGCTAATGGAACACAGAAACAGATGGAACAGCCTTCCGTAGCTCAGGACGTTGACTCCCTGCGGGTGCGTAAGGACCATTCACACTATTAATATTTATTAAATCCATCCTTTGTTTTGACTAAAATATAATCCGACCAATTCGTTCGCTTAGACCTAATGATAAAAAAAAGCTTTCAACATAAAAGCTTTTTTTTGAAAACTTGATTTTTACCAATTACGAATTGACTAAGTTAAGTGTATCGGTTTATTGTTCTTTTTTATGTGAGAAGGAGAACCCAGAAGTATGCAACTAGCTCTTTCTCAGTTGTAACAACAAGCGCTATTCGAGTGGCTAAGTGCATACATCAGTAGGCGCCGACGTCGTTAGTTTATCGACTAAAGTATAGACATAGTAAAGCAAAGTCGCTTTCCGCGTCGGTCTGTCTGTCTATATGTATGTATGCTAAGATCTTTAACTACACTGATTTGGATGTGATTTTTTTAATAGATGGAGAGATTCCAAAGGAAGGTGTTTTTGAAAATTTGAAATTCATATGCACGATTATTTGACGCTTTGACGGTGAAGGAAAAAATTGTGAGGAAACCTGCGACTGCGACGCGAAGAAATAACTTTGTGTAGCCGACCAACCCGCTCTTGGCCGGCATGGTTGACTAAGGCCTTGTCGCTAGTTTAGGGTAGGCGTGTGCCCCATCAGTGGTGACGTATATGGGAAGATGATGAAAACTAAAATGCCTATTAAATCGTATCTATCCATGAAATCTACTCAACTGTACTGTACGTTAGATCCAACAAAATATTAGACAAAATTATAATTTGTGATTCAAACTCTAGCTCCCATAGAGACAGGATTACCTAGTTTGGGCTACAGCAGCGAACACATGGAACGTGCAGAGACGCGGCGTCTCAAAGTCTTAGTATGTTCACACTAGAATTCTAGGAAGGTAATATTGTCGTTTGCTTTAATAGAGAGAGAATATTATCGTTTGGTTGAATAGAGTATTTTTTGTTTAGATTAATTCGATTAATTACCGGTCGATTCCACACTCTCACTCGTAATAATAAATATAATAAGCCAAACAAAAAAGCCTGTCTTTTCAGAATTCCGTTACGAATAGGTACGTTTTTATGAAGCAGGCCTGCATACTAAATTCTAAATCCACTGATAGTCCAGTCATTTAAGCTTAAATTAGGTAAGAATCTCGGAATTCGAGATACCCAGCTGTAAGTCTGCAAATACTTAGATATTGACACCCTAAAGGTGGTCTCAAAACCTACATATGGTAGGGTGTACGCAACTATTAAATTTTCAATGTCAAATGTCACAAATAGCAGTTTTAAGCACTTTTGAGCGAAACGGGAAGTTTTATCATAAAAGTGTGTAGGAGGAAATTACTTATCATCTATTTATCCATAAAAATTGTCTGTACGCTTTATTCCTAAGATTCACCATTTCAGAGATAAAGCGATGCAAATAGTTGAAAATGTTGTATTTTCAAAAGCTTCCAGGCCCACGTGCGATTGTGCTAGACAGTTAAAATTTTCACGAATGATGTATTTCAATAGCTTCTATAACATCTAATACTAGAAAAAGCTTAAAACCAATGTTTAAGTGGGTTCTCATACAAAAATTATGTTTTTTTTTTCCTCACACTTGGCCGATTTTTAATGTGTTTACCTCAGTAAAACTATTCCAGTCAACACCATTTCTACATGAAGTACACGTTCTTCTTATGGGAGCCCCTTAAATAATCGTTTTATGTTGTTTTTAGTATTATAAGTCTTTCGCGTTTCAGTGCATTAAAACTGCTTATTATGGGTCAAAAAGTACGAAATAACCAATTATTAGAATTTCTGATTGAAGTATAACTGAAAAAAAGAAACATTTTAAAAATGTTAACTGTCCATCTAACTCTATTATGAACGTTAAGTCCATATTAACCAAATTTCAATTTAATGTAACGCAGAAATCCTAAATCTTCTGAATACTGAAAACAACACAAAACAATTATTTAACTAGGCTTCCTTATAAACAACGTGTGCTTCATGTATAAAAGGTGTCGTCTGGAATAGGTTTACTGGGGTAACCACGTTAAAAACCGGCCAAGTGTAAGAGAAAAAAAAAACACAATTTTTGTATGAGAACCCACTTAAACATTGGTTTTAAGCTTTTTCTAGTATAAGGTGTTATAGAGGCTACTAAAATACATCATTCGTGAAAATTTTAACTGTCTAGCACAATCGCACGTGGGCCTGGAAGCTTTTGAAAATACAACTTTTTCAACTATTTGCATCGCTGTATCTCTGAAATGGTGAATCTTATGAATAAAACGTACAGACAATTTTTATAGATAAATAGAAGATAAGTAATTTTCTCCTACACACTTTTATGATAAAACTTGCCGTTTCGCTCAAAAGTTCATAAAACTGATATTTGTGACATTTGACCTTGAAAATTTAATAGTTGCGTACACCCTACAATATGTAGGTTTTGAGACAACTTTTAGGACGTCAATATACAAGTATTTACAGACTTACAGCTGGGTATCTCGAATTCCGAGATTTTTTCCTAATTTGACTGGACTATGATACGAAAGCAAAACATGCTAAACGATTGGATTAATGCGCAGATTTTTTATGCGTTATTCTGAGGTGTAATTGGAAAATGAATTAAAAATTAAATATTTTTTAGAAAAATATTGCTTTCCCCGTCTGAACGTAGACTTGAATAACTGCCCATCCGAATTTTTTTCAAAACAATTTTAATTTACTTTAGAGCTTTAAAATATAGCTTTAAAAAGGTTTCCAAATTGAAATAACGGTTACTAAGGCGAGTCGCGCCACGAGTATTCCAAACTTGTACTTATGTCAATTATGTGAGTGTGCATAGTGAGCACTTATCTACATAATTCATGTTTCATCTCTTGATTATATTTAGCAAAATATAAATCAATGTTGGATTATTCTTATCAATGGGGATGTCTGTAACTACCACTGTAAAATTTCCCGGAGTTAGCGTTCCGTTCATAGGCAACCCTAAGCGGCGCTCGGCCGCCCTCCCGCAGGCAACCCTAATACTCGTCAACTGCGATACGGGAAGAAATTTATTCCTCTGTAAGCTTCTGGAACAGAGTTAAAGAATGTCGCCGTATAATGTGGAAGCAACACGTCAACGAGGGCGTATAACATTACACTCGGCCGCCGAGTGTGATGACACCGAAAGGTTTCATATAACAATATTATGTTTTCATGAATATCTCCGTGACCCCATTTGGAATGTGCCCGATTTTATTATTATTACTACGTTCGTGGACAACAGATGATCCGTGTTTGATGCATGCTTGATTAGCTGTTTCAAGATCTACTGCGTTGTAATAGGATGCCGAAGCAACGGGCTTTTGAATGAACAGTGGATCCTTTTATGGCCTCTAGTTTTGAAAACTTCGAACGTTATGTATGTAACAAATAGGAATATAATCTAGACACGCGGTAGCGTGTCAAGCCAAGTTCAAGAAACAGAACTGGCGAGCCGCACCGTGTGTAATATTACACGAACCATTTGGAACCAGTTTTGAACCCCTCATAAATCAAAAACTATTTCACATAAACGTATCAAATTTGGCTCATATATTGTGACTTGCGAGATAAATATGTGTTCTAAATTTCATAAGCTTATCTCACACAGTTATTTAGATATTAATGTCCAAAAATCCTCATTTTTATCATTGACTGACTGACAGATCAAAATTTTAACTCAGTTCCAAATGACCTAGAGAGTTAAAATTTGGTATGCAGATAGGTAATTACATGAATACAAAGGAATAAATAAAAAACTGGCAATTTTTTAATAATTAGGTTAGGTTCTATTATGAACGCTTAACATAAATACCTAATTAGTGACTAATCACGCCTGTATACCGGGGAAGGCAGAGCACTAAGTATATATTTAGGTATACTTACTTATTTACAATTAAGAGTAGGTACTTACAGTCGGTTTTCATATTTATTACTTAGGGTAGGTACCTACTTTATTAACTGGGATTAATTATTATTTTTATATTTAGCGCCCATCAATAGTATAAAATTCGGCGTTACGATGATATATACTTTTCTACAAAAAGTAATGATATCCAATCAAAAACATAAATGTGAAATGAGAGCCAAGTTCAATGTTATGATAATTGCCTTGGTTGTTGACTTCAACGACAAAAGAAGTGAGATCTAAATGGGTGCCAAGTTCAATGGTCAACCCTGAAATTTATTTATAAGAAACACTATAACATACCTATCATATCTTCTTTTAACATAAGATAGTGTATGGTGGTAGCCTTTGAAGATCTGTCTTGGCTAGTTTTCATATATGAATTATAGCATTCGCAAGTTCTAAGCCTACGAGTATTTGTCGGTTTTTATTTTATAATTCCGAAAATTTGGATTGTTGGTAGAAACTAGCGAGCGAACATAATAATACGTTGGTAGGTTTATAGAAACTAGCCAAGACAGACCTTCATAGGCTACCACCATACATTATCTTATGTTATAAGAAGATATGATAGGTATGTTATAGTGTTTCTTATAAATAAATTTCAGGGTTGACCATTGAACTTGGCACCCATTTAGATCTCACTTCTTTTGTCGTTGAAGTCAACAACCAAGGCAATTATCATAACATTGAACTTGGCTCTCATTTCACATTTATGTTTTTGATTGGATGTAACTTTAATACGACATGGCACTCAATGTTTCTTACTTGTAATCGTAGAAGAACACATATGATGTAATTAACAAATCAAAATGAACTTCTCATAACTAAAAGGCTCTACGTAAATTACGTACCGTAGTTATACATAATTAATAGTTGACTGTGAGCCATACAAGTAGATAGCATCATGATGACAGGTATATTGTAATAATTGACTTTTATTGATTAAATACATTTTAGACATTCGAAGATGGATTGTGCTCTCCGCTGCACAGGCACAAGCTACTCGTAGTGGCGAGCGCTGTTTTCAGCACTCATAATTGATCGATGACTGCACATTTGCAATGCCCAATATGAACATATGCAGAATGACAAAACGTGCATAACATGTATCCATTAAGATTCAATGCTTTAGTTATTGCAACAAAATCAAAAGTAGAAAGTATGTAACTTAATTTCCAATATTGCCAATGTACGCAACGATAGGTATACAGTGTAAGACAAAATTGCCAAGTCGCTTATTTTGTTTCACGATCATATTTTGTCAAAGTCGACGTTGTATAGACTACAAAAGTGCATCATATTGGTTGATTTCGTTTTCTTTTCACGCTTTACCGAATATTTTTAATAACACTGGACGGCGTGCTTACGTTTCCCGATAGCAACCCTTCACCGCGCCGTTAATTGGTCCGTCCGACCGGTCCAATCTTTACGGCCCCAAACGTTCGTGCACAATGATTACTCTTAACTATAATAAAATACTTCACTGCCAATTTTATGCACATCTGATTGATGTTTACCGAATTGATATAGAGCTATAAAACAAAGTTCAATAGTGAGATCATTATTTCTGTCTTCTTGTTTATTATATTTCTTATCTGTTTCATTTAATAATACTTGTTCTGTTTCAAGGCTTTTCCGTTATTTTTTTGCAGGAATGCATCATTACAGTTATGGATCTATAACTAAACATTTTTACAACAGTTAATAGCTAAAAGGATTTAAAATGACTACTTTCTGATTTGCCTCAACAGACTGCAAGGAAAATTTTAATTTTTTATTGGTTCATCCTCGCTAATATTTTAAACGTGAAAATGTGATCGGACATAAGATGTTAGTTACTCTTTTGATTAAATTTGACATTTATCTATCTATATAGCTAGTGCATATCAAGGCAGACATCAGATATTATAGGAGTTTTCCATGCATGTTAAGTAAAGTTATCAAGATGGAGTCAGAGTAAATCGCACTGCTTATTTTCCCGTCATCGTGGGGTTAGCGCGACCGCGGCTTAGAACAAAGAGAGTTGACACCCTCGCGGTACGCTTTGAAGTTTCTTGGACACCACCGAGGCTCGGGAAGGGGGGAGGGGCCGATGACGGCGCCTCCTTCAAGCCGATTGCCTAAAAAGTCAGCACTCGCGCGCCAATAGGCGGCTCAAACGTATATTTATTTGAATCTTTAACCGATCAATCGGACAAAGATTGACTATTGAGATTTACCTATTTATCCACCATCAATAGGTAAATAGTCAGTCAGAATTTAGGTACATTTTATGTTACCAAAACTAAATTCAGTCCCAAGTGTTAAACAGATAACTCATATTTTGAATTGTGGTTTTTTTAATGCCATTTTTTCAAATTTTAAATTTACGGATAACTCATGCAAATGACTTTCAGGCTTTTAAGTTATTAACAAATCGAATCTATCAACGTCTGCGGGCGCTTACTTTATAAACCCGGGCTTTATTGACATCAAAAGATACTGACTGGTTGTAGTTGCATGAAGTCTAGGGTCGGCTAATTGTTATACGAGGTTTCTTTTACGACAAATTATCAAATATTGGACGAAATAAACATTGATTTGGTAGACGGTCATAGTTATTGCTACTTACATATTATGGTCATCTAACGAACTTACTACATAAGCAATTCTATCAGCAATAAGGTTATAGTGAAATTGTATCATGTAAACGTTAGATGTCAAAATTCTAAAAATATTTAGTAGTAGGTTTTAATAGTTGATTCCAACAGATTTTGATAATACCTGTGTACTAGAAATTACCAGTCTTTAAATAAATAAAATTTGTTTAGTTTGTCTCGTGCTATTATGGATACTGATTTATATTCATAAGGTGAACATTTTTAATTGTGACTAAAGGAGCTAAATATATAAAGTATGTTTTTAATTAAATCATCACTTTTGTGTTGTACAATGTGTATAATGGAACGACCTTGCCATGCAAATAAGTAGTGCAGTCATCCGCATACGTTATTTTTGAGGAAATTATTTTAGCTAAGAATACATAACCATCGCTTATGAACTTAAAACGAAAAACAAAGGTAAATAATAAAGGAACAAAAATCAGACCCAAAATTAATTAAAAGCGATTTATTAACGGTTTGGTCATTAAAATTGCACCAAATTGGTTCTATACCATCCAATAAGTATGTTTCCCTTCTATCAGCATTACTTTAAGTGCCTTTCTAGAGCAAGCGGATTACCTAAAGACTAACAAAACAGAAAGTTCGCAACGCGCACCGCAACATATCGCTCAAGTTTTCAAATTTCAGCGAGAAATATGTAGTTACAAGAATCGCTTTTATAACAAGCATATGCACACAATGAAAGTCGAATAGTTTTACTATGGTTGCCTTACTTTTTCATCAAATATTATTGAGAGGAGCGTTTAAAAGTTTATTTGAAGAAAGACTAGAAAAGTCCTAATACTAAAGTATAAAATTATCCATTATCCGGTTGGAAATTTAATGCATATATTTTCAGGTTTCAAAAATTTTTGTTTTTAAGAAAAAGTTTTTGAAACATTATTATTTTTTTAAGTTAATTAAAAAGTTTTGAAAGTGCATGAAGTGTTGTTTCTTGGTGAGTAATAATAGGTACTCACTGGGGCAGCTCATACGGCACGTGGTGGTAGTGCGGCGTGGGCGGCTGCAGCTCGTGCAGCTGGAAGTAAAACTCGTGAACCCGCGCGTACTCGCGCGCCATGCCGCGGCGCGGTAGACGCCTCGCCTCCGACTGACGCGCCGCGGCCCGCGCTCCGGCGGCACCCCGGCACCCCGACGCCCCGGCACCCCGGCACCCCGGCGCCCCGGCACCCCGACACCCCGGCCGCTAGTTCGCGCCCGCGCCGCCCCGTAAGACGCGCCGCCCGCCTAGCGCCCGCAACGACATTGCCATCGCGCTACTTGGATTCTAACGGATTTTCGCGGAACTCGCTCCAATTATCTTATCTTCAATTCAACACGCAATCTTCTTATACTTATTTTTTGTCTTATAAATAAATTGCGACTAAACTAACACCAACGACAAGAGCAAAGCTCAAAATAAAATGGATAGAAACTAAAACATACATTTAATTACCAAATCTATCTCATGAGTTATTAAGGTTCATTTATTGCAACCAAGCTTATCACATATGCATGTATTGACATCCAATAAAACTTAAACTTGGTAATTATTTATTTTCTGCAACAGAACATTGACAGAACTAACGCGATACAGCCACCGCTACACGTCATCTAATCGCTACTTGTCTGAATCAATTAAACCAATTGATAGATCTCCACATCGTCAATTAATTCTCGGAGCTATTTTGTTTCATACATCACAACAACGATTAGCATTCAATCTATGTCACGATCGCGCGGATTTAGAGCAAAAAACTGTTATTAATTTCAAATTAGGATGCGGTCAATATTTACCCTGCGGCAGCCTCAAGGGCCCCGCGGGGCGGCGGGGCGCGGCGGGGCGCGGCGCGGGCCACGGCGCGGCGCCCGGGCCCTTATCAGATCGCATGCACTTCACAACTACTGCTTCACAAGTACACTATATCTCAATGCCTCGAATGGTTCGTCTCGCATGCAGTGTTGCCAAAGTTAAGCTCGAATAGACCGAACAGGAAAATGATAATGGGCTCAAGCGACAATTTTTAAAGAATCCGTGTAAGCAGAAGTCAAACACTATGCATACTTGTGGTTCGTATACACGATGGCGGGCGAGGTGCGTTAGCCGCGGCGTACTGCACAAATGCATGAGCGTCCTTGGAGGAGATCCGAGTGGGGGCGGCAGGACGCACTACGCGGTCGCACCACGGAACGGCGGTCAACGAATCTCGTGCACTTCCTGGTGCGCGGGCGCGAGCGGCGCGATCTATCGCTGCGGTAGCATTGCGCGCGGGCGCGGCGCGCGGCTAAAAGTGCATCGCGTGACGTCACGGCGCCCCTGAACCTGCGCGCGCGCCGCGGCCCGATCTCACGCCACTTCATCCATCGAGTTTCCGCGAGACACTAGCGCCGTGCGCGCGCGCCGCGGCTCGTAATGAACGCGCGCGCGGCGCCCGGCCCGCCCGCCTCCGCCTTACACGTGCCGCGAGACTAATAAACACTACGTAATATTATGCAACTGCAAAATACACCCGTGTACACTCAGAATGCAACTACAACCGTATCTCGTGTTGACATTGTCGCTCGATTGCTACAAGGGACCGATGCGACAAAATACGGACGCCAATATAACATTTCTAAATAACAAGAGAAGGCCATGGAGCGACCGCCACTTCTTATACATTGTTATTGAATATCAATTTATTCTAGAATAAGCATTCTTTACTATTTGTTATTCAGACCTTAGTCATTGATCAAAATATATAGGCGGGTGTAATGTCCGGCTGCAAACTGACTTAACTATCAACACTCTAGCTCGCGCATAATCATGGACTAACACAATCCATTGTAAATTGACAGCCAATTATGTATGTACATATCATTATTAATCATTATGCATAGACTTCTGGCCGAATTTAGAGTTCCGTATCCAAAGGGTAAAAACATCCGTCCGTCAGTCTGTCACCAGGTTGTATCTCAAGAACGGTGATAGATAGACAGTTGAACGTTCATAGACGATGTACTGCCGCTATAACAACAAATAGTAGAAAGAAAAAAACAAATATTCAAACTCTCATACAAAACACGTGATTTTTATCAAAATTTGTACGAGACCCTTCGAGCGCGAATCTGTCTCGCACTTTACCGGTTTTTTAAAGTAAGCGAGGCAACACAGAAATATTCCATGTTTATGTGTATTTTGTAAAAGTTTATGCATTCTAGCATTATTATCTAAATACGTACACAAATAATTCAATAAAATATTAAAACCTGATTCCTTTTCACGTAGATCCATCTTGCATCCGGAAGTCAGACTTGGAAATAAACACACAAACATTAGATTATGCACAATTCAATGATTACAAAAAGGGATCATAAGATGCAAAAAAAAGTTGTATTTATATTGCCAAAGCCACTACGATCTTCAATAAAAAGACATCCATAATTGCATTCCTAATAATACTGCGGTAACAGAAATGTAATTACTATAGTTGGTTGTTTGCAAATAACACATGCTACTAACTACTGCCACCTTTATTGGCCAATATTGAACCGTTCGACAGAAGCACACGCATTTTTATTACAAACGGAGCTCGCGGGTCCTTCCGTCAGCTGATTGTGATCGGTGCTGACGTCAAAGTGTGCAATTTATATCAATTTCGTCAATGCCATCGGTCGTGGAACGCACGGTTTCCCGCCTCGCTCCTATGCACTGCAGACTGCAGTAGCGCGGCGATCGCTTCCGTATTTCGTTTTCAAAGGACATGCAACTAACACCGTTTGAAATTGGACGAGTTATCTTCATCGAATTCGGACACGGGCGAAATAAAATTGCGTATGACTGGTTTACACAAAAAAGTTTCCTTTTCAAAACTTTTACATGTTTTCTGAAAAAAATACTCATGAACCTACATCTCAGGAGTTCGTCGATCTTGCCTGAGAGGTGTACCTCTCAGCGCTTCTTATACAACCCACGTTGAGCTCGTAGCACCGCAAATAGAAAACTTAAACAAATTCATAACAACTTGGAAGAGTAAAATAACTCCATAACAATTAATTAAATATTTTCCTTAAAACCCCTTCGATACGTAATTAAGACGTCGAATTCTATATAGGGCGAGTTGCCCTTTTCTAAAAGTAGGTAAGCAACAAAATGTCGAAAGGAAAACAAGGAAAAATCACCATCGAAATGTTTTTGTGTAAGGGACCGTTTTCGGCACCAGTTAATTAAATAATTAAAATAACTTTTAGTAAAGTACTGGTACGTCGCTAACAAAGGGCCTAAGTGAGTCGAATGGAAAAATGTTCAGAGAAAACTATTTTTTTTTAATATTATCTACCAATTTCCAATACATGTTAAATAATACCCTACTAGACATATGTTTTTGATTTATTTGTTAGAGTTTGTTGATTTAAATTTTTTTCATTTTCACATTATGGCGTCCCGTAAATGCCATACTGGATTTACATGGATTTTCACTAACGTCACGTCTTTAGTGTCCCTCGTCAGACTAAGACGAATCGATTGAGATGTGAATAATTAAAATCGGCCTAGGCGTTTAGTTTATCTGTATAATGCTTCAAACGAATATACGTATACATACATAGGCTGAAAACACATAACCACTCGCACAGTCGGGTAATAGGCGACACGACTAAAAAAATATAATTAGTCCGTTATTTACATTATTTAAAAATATTGTACTCGTATTTTTTATTTTCTTTTACAAACAAGAAATTATGAAGATATAGTGCTTAGAAGTTTCGTATGACGTCACGTTTAAGTACAATTTTTGCGTAAGTGTGACGTTACAAGCCCCACTCCAGAAGTTTGATAAGCTATAATTTTGTCATTTTTCAATCAATTGAAAAACAAAAAAATACGTACATACATATACATACATACAATCACGCCTTTTTCCCAGAGGGGTAGGCAGAGATCACTTCTAGCGATCCACTTTTCACCTCTGTGGGAAACGTGACGTGACGGGTTGTGGACCACGTCGCCGCCATTCTGCCTTGTGCATTGTTTTAACAAGGTCATTGCGTTCCCACGAGTGGCAAGGATATATGACGGGGGAAGGAAAAGGGGAGGATGGATACTATCGCCTCGGATGATTTGGACTGAGTCGATAGTAGCTCGAGGAGCCGGGGTCGCTTACCCGTATACCGTTCACCAACCACCGGACAGATAGTTGTGACTGGTATCCCCTGACTGAAAAAAATACGTGTCCCATATTTTTGTATAAACTAACTTACGGACTAAATAGAATAATTAGATTTTGACCCAGTCGTGACGCCTATTATCATATTATCATACCTGAAGAGCACGGTGTAAATTTAGTTACACGGGATTTCACTGATGCCACGCGTAATTATCTGAACAGGCTTTGTATTACTCGTATGCTCATATTCGTAATTGTAGTCTGGCGGATACCAAAAACGCCCCACTATGATTTTAGACAACCTTTTGATCTCAATTAATAAACGGACACGCTAAATTAATAACGAAATTTGGACACACAATTAACATTATTGTTCACCGAAATGAACTTTATTATCCTCTAAAACGATTTAGAAATCGCAGCTTTCAGTGGCGTTATTACAAATGCGGACAGATTAATTTGAATTTACTGCTATCTCACTGAAAAATTAGTTAGCGCAGTTTCCCTGCAGTTTTGCAGTTTTGGACTCAACAAGCAGCAGGATACAAAAAACGTGCAAACATTACCTACAACTTCCGACGAGTAGTTGTTTTGGTGCAATCAACGTTTGACGCGCAAAATAAAATATGTCCATGTCCAAATAGGCGAATTTTTCGACAACTCGATGACAGAGCAGCGTCCTTTGCGCGTCGGATCGCATTCCGTTCTGCCCTTTGTCGACGGTTCGGAATTCATGCTACTGTGTACCAGACAGACATTACCAGTTACATTACTTACATATTTGTCATCTACTCTACTAACTACAATGGAAAAAATAATAATGAAAAGAATCATCCCGATCAAAATATGTATGAGTATTTTTGTATCGAGATATGAATAATATCGAACCACAGCTTCAGTAGGGTGGCGTTTCTCTGACGCTTTGTAACGTCATCTCCTTCGATATTAAATAATCCAGGCAGAATCCAGGCTGACATAATTAAGCTTTATTATCTCTCTCTGTCTAACGTGTAAATGAATTTGTGACATAAAATGGTAACGAGTAGTTTTAAAGTAGTTGTGCGAGTTTATCTAGTTGCCAGCTCAACCCAATAACGCCGATATGCCATATTTAACACCGGAGACGCTACGGGCTCATCGGAAGTTAGCATCACTCGCAAACACAGCGGTCACCGCCCGCCGCGGCCGAGCCAACTCCGCAACTCGTCAAAGTTCGCTGTTGCCCTCTAACTATCCGCCACTATGTGTGCATTGCTATGTTGAGCCATGTTCCAAATTTTGGGATAGACACACACTTACTTGTACTAGTCAAATTGATTGTTTAATGCGTGCTCCTGGCTGTTTTGGCTCGCTTACCACACATGTATTTTAAATTTACAAAATATTATTTAACATGCAGGGTTTTATGTTTGAGTAATACTGCTTAAGCTTCGAGTCGAGTTTGGTGGAAAACTGGGTAGTTACTTTTGTTTCGCATAGTATCAGCTAATAATATTATTGATATTGCATTTCTATGGAATCGCGACGAATTCACATTTGCACCGTTGAATTTGTTTGCTGTTGTATACAGACTGCAATACGTAATAAAGGATAAAAATCTGTGCTTTCATTAAAAATGGGAGTGTGTACTTCCTGGAATTCCGGCTTTGCGCTACTTGCTCTATTTATTATCCGGCTACAGATTAAAAGTGCAAAATAGTAAGCGTTATATTTTTATACAATCCATATACGTATACAGTACTCCAAGTTATAAAACGAGCATTGCATCGCAAAACTTCGAAATAACAGTGGAACATTACACGTAGAAACACAAAACAATTTTCGAAGGGTAAGGACGTTGTCGTAAAAAATACCCCATACATTCAAACTTATCAACCAACAAAGAGAGCTGATATAACCCCTCCGGAGTCTTTATAGCTTTTTAAATAAATTTGAAATCTAGAAAGAACAGCTCTATCTATCATATCAATCCTCGGAACCAGATATTAGTCGGAGCCCATTATTTTCCTTGAAGTGTACTTCAACGGCACTCCAGAATATAGACATACTACTGTATGAGGAATGTTTAGGAGTGACGATGTATGGCTGGGTTGCCATTCAAGTCTAAATAATGATATAACAAGGATTTCCGACTTTCATTCGGTACAGAGCAATCAAGGCAGCGGCTAAGGCGCGGTGATTAAACCGAGAAAAGCGAAGAGCGAAGGGTATCCGGTGGCGGGAGGGCCGGCGAATGTCACCCAATCTCGGTCGCGTGATTACTGACAAGCGATATGATTTCGAGTTATATAGACTCTAGTTCTCTTTCGTCTCGGAAAGAAAGAAAGACAATATTTATTGGTCGCACACATACAAGAGACAATTTATGGTTTACACGAAGGAAAGAACAACAGGATTCTTACAATTGATCTGAACATAAAGTGAACCGTCTTAAAATACAGAATTACTAAAAATTTTAAATTAATATAAGATCATTACAATTTTCTGCGTAGGTATTTTGATTGCGTAAGAAATACTGACTGGTACAATTGGTATCGAGCTTCAAATACTAATCAAATTCCTACCCAGATCGTTAATTCCAACAAACGTACATTAATTATTATTGAAAGAACATCTAGAAGGCTCAGTAAAATAATTTAAATTTTAATGTTTCAGAGTAAATCTTTAGATCGGATTTGAATTACGGTTGCAAACTCGCGAATACAACGCTAATACTCAGATCGCGATCGGCAGCCGACCGAGATTTACAACGACAAACATGATCTCCGGCGTCGGCATTAGAGGACTAGGAGTACTGAAGGCTGGCCTATCATTGATCTTTCATATAAATAAATCTAAGCACATTTTTGACAGTCGCGGCATTCCTAAGAACCCTGTTTCATCTATTCCAAAACGGCATTCATGGGTACAAATTCTCATCTGCGTAGAATCATGTGTAGCAAGTGTCTCAATAATTAGGCTTAAATTACAAAATAAAAGTAGCAGGTAAAAGTATTTTTCACGTTTGTTGGGATTTATAGAAATTTATCACACCATTACGTCTTTTGCTACTCACATCGAATCAACTATGCTACCCAAAAAGACTAAAAGTGAGCGGACATAGAGTTTCACAATCATTTTACGATGTCTATCCTAATTAGTTAGGAACATATTAATTTGCGAAATCAGTTTAAACGTGCTGACATTCCGCTACGAGTAATATGTACTGAACAATAAATCCTGAATTTGCATTGCGAAGACATTCTATTTATACACCAAAATAAATCCAGACGTCCCGAATCGGCTCCCGCTCAATGAAACGAAAGTCCTTTAAACAACTTGATCGCATTTCCAAGCTTTAAACTCGTAGCAATATCGTAGCACTAAGAAAGGAATCGTAGCACTTGAAACGGGATCGGGAGTTCTTGCAAATACAAAACCATAATGCAAATATTACAGGGAAATACGACGATAACTTGAGTGAAATATAATTTTCTGCGTTGAATCGAGTTGTTATCTTTAGAACTGCCGTGTCTTTAGTACTAAACTAGTGAGTAAGTTGCGTTCAGGTTTTTAGGGTTCCGTAGCCAAATGGCAAAAAAGGAAGAAAAAAAAGAAACAGAAATGTTTATTTAAGGATTCTACTATATTTATTATCTATATCCTTCATGGACGAGTTGGAGTCGCACTTGGCCGCTTTTCAATTAGTTAAAGACACATCGTAACCTTGGATCGCACAACCTCACAACACAACCATTATTTTACTTCATTGTTAGGTAATACAGGTACGTTCATTAACATAAATTGCTCATTATAAAACAAACAAAAATATTTCAGGAAGCAAATACTAACTACTGCGGTCTTCAGACCTCCCAGAAACGTAAAAGCCTACAATGAGAAACTAAAGCATTTAAGATTGGATTCTCTTTCTGTGATTTTTGATTTGATTGATTCTGAACCTACATGGACATGTCTTGCTTTGAGAACCTTTTTAGATTTTTTATTTTTAGAATATTGTTTAAATTGTGGTTTATTTGTATCAGTGCCTAGTAAAATGCAATATTGCAATCGTACTCAACTCAAAATCGAGATGCTCTTAAAATGGTGAAATTTTAATCACACATGCAAGCCATTTGCATGAATGTTTGATTAAAATTTGACTAGTACATGATACTGTTACACAATTTTATTTGAGTTGGTTCAATGGACCGACACAATCCACTCTAACAGCCACCAATGATCCCTCAAAGGGAGCTTTGATTAACTTTTTTTCAAACTTCATTCGTCAACTGGTTTGATGATGGTCCAAGATCCCAGAGCTGCCAGACATCACTTATTTTCTAATGGACAAAATATATACGATTGAGTAGTGTTGGGGTGTACTATCATCATATGACTAGTTGCTACCTTGACCAGACGGCCATTTTTCAGATATCAACCAATCAAGGTACATAGAAACACTGCTCACCTCACTTAAATTCTGATGGCTGATTTTAACATATATTTCACACAATATCATTAAAAATCAGGATTCATTACTCCCAGACACATGCGGTCGGCGGTTTTACCTTACAGACGCTTTAAAGCTATGAAAAAAATTTTACTTTTACTTAATTTTACTTATTTTCTGATGCTTGATTTTTATATATGTTATTCAAACAACTAAAAAGTGCTCATCTGACCGCAATAATTATAGAATTGTACCTTACAAACTATTTTATTAGAAAAACTTAACTAAATTCAATTTAAAAAAAATATCTAAAACAGTTGGGTCTGGTGAATGTTTGGCCCCTTGGATCGGTCTGTCCGTTTGCAAAACGTTTTAAAATAGTTGTTTGAATAACATATATAAAAATCAGGCATCAGAAAATAAGTAAAAGTAAAATTTTTTTCATAGCTTTAAAGCGTCTGTAAGGTAAAACCGCCGACCGCATGTGTCTGGGAGTAATGAATCCTGATTTTTAATGATATTGTGTGAAATATATGTTAAAATCAGCCATCAGAATTTAAGTGAGGTGAGCAGTGTTTCTATGTACCTTGATTGGTTGATATCTGAAAAATGGCCGTCTGGTCAAGGTAGCAACTAGTCATATGATGATAGTACACCCCACCACTACTCAATCGTATATATTTTGTCCATTAGAAAATAAGTGATGTCTGGCGGCTCTGGGATCTTCCTCTATGAACAAATCTGTCCGTTGGCCCTTTGTGCCTGCGTTGAGTGGTTCTTTCTTGTTCATCATTTACCTCTATCTTATTTCTTTAGATAAGTCTTTTACTCATTCGTAAAAGCAAAAGATAGAGATTGCAAAAGCTGCGCTACATTTTGCTTATGGATTGTTTAAATAAGCAGAAACAATTGGAAAACAAATCTACCTACATATCAGTAGTGAATCACTGATAATAGTACCTTGGAAATATAATTCCCGTCTGATAAAACCTTTTCTTTCTCCGACAGCGCTGTCGGACTCCCTGCGAAGGCAATTTGGCGGACACGTCCCGACCTGTTGCCGGGCCGGCCCCCGCCGGCGCGCGGCGGCAAGGCTGCCTCTCCACCACATTGCTAGGGAAATTTGCCTTATTATGTCTTATTTCATTAGAGCCTTCTCACGACGGAGGAAAGCGAAGACAAAGCGGCGCGCTGCGGATTCGTAGCATGTAAACTTCTGTACTATTTTTTTTGCTACGTAGATTGTTCAGAGCCTGGAATCTATGTAAAGAATGCAATATTGCGCGGCTTTTCTACTCCGAACTATGAAAATGAGACTACTTCCAGGCTGACACACACAAAAATGGTAAAATAGTATACGTATAGACCCACTATTAAATACAAAACCGCGTCAATACAACACCATCGTATAAGTTTGATCGTACTCAACACGGGGCGATAAAGCTCTAACATAACCAAGCAAGGATAAATAAACAAGCCCTTAGCAAGAATAAGTCAAACAGGTGTTGGAAGATTGGAAAATAAACCTGTTGCCGAAGCATACTTAGTGTAGCTTTCTACCCGTGACATTGTCCGCGTGAAGTCTTTCATTAATATAGCTTTCCTTTTTATGAAAAAAAAAATAAAGAATTGACCAAATTGTTGATTAGTGGAGATTAGCGTACACAAACGTACAAGTAATAATTCTGAACTTTTGAATTTTAGTTCGTTAAGCGTAAATTTTTCTAATATTTCTTTTACTAAATATCACCCATGTACAGACAGCGATCCGTTACATTTTTATTTACATGCGATGAATTGACCAAAAATTTAAATTGATGGCCAAAAATGAAATTGGTTCCTTTCTTAGCTTATAGTGGTGCGAGCGGCTAGAGATTGCATCGACTCTGCATACCTCCAGGGTATAACTAGATGTGACAATGTACGTCGACGGTATCTAGCGTGTGAATTATTTACCATTTTACCTAGACACTCGTTGCTAGCTCATGACTGGGAATGTAACATAATAAATATGTTAATTCATCATTGCGCTGCGCTGTATTCAATGAACCAGCTCACTTTCGGTGTCTATTTTTTTTTCCTAACTGACTAACGATGATGGCTTGGAGGAGCCTTGTCATCATCACCGGGCTTGCGGGGGAGCGGATGGCTCTCACCCCTAAAACTTTTGGTGTCGATTTAACAAACGGTCTCCTTTACCAATGCTGTACCTATGAACATCTGAATGAAATCTACTTTTCAGCCAATATTTCCATCAACACTGCATACTGATCTGAATACTTACTTAAACTGTGATAAAGATAATAGATAAAAAATTTGCTTTTACACTATTTGTTTTAATCCTGTCAAATTAAACTTTTCGTGAGATATGATTGAACGAGAGTAGCGAGTAACCTCGATAGAAAACAACTAATAGGTTGAATATTATAACGAACGTTACATAACTGAAGGGAGTCACCTACTCCCTTGAGAAATATTCTTGCCTCCAATTTGCTGGCTAATATCTGAAAGGTAATCAAGTGGCAACCACTTTAAACTTAGTTACAACTTTAAACTCATCGCATCGGTCATGTTAGATTACCTTGGTATCACCATCGATTCACCGAATTGTAAATGTGAACAAACTGAGCACCTATCTTTTGTGCACCTTGTATTAAATATCCCGAGTACCTAGATAACTGAACCCCGTCTAATTAATCGTCATTGCCAAAGTCGGTAGGATTATATTTTTTTTTACAATAAAATGTTTTTACTTACTTGCACTGTACACTATACGTGCTTACCCTTAACGCATAACAAATCAAATCCATACGATACCTATTTGACAACCCTGAAATAAATACGACCCTTCCCCTGCAGGATACTAAAAATATGAATGATATAATAGTATCCACAGGAGGTCGCCCTATCAACCTACAATTACGTTGTACAGATAATCCACATACACCCGCCGTGGCTGCCGACAGCCAACAATCCACTGCGGCAATCCATGAGCCGTGGACCACTGTTGGTAAAGTGCAAATGATGCGTTTGTGCAATATGTTTTCTCAGTGCATCACTGCCGCCAGGAATTCCCTTTCATTTGCAGTCAAACTGTTTGACGGTTTTGAGGGACGTAATTTTGTTTATAAGTCAAAAATTGTTGTTTTTAATTATAAATAAATAAATAATAAATAAATTCGAACCGGACGCGACACATAAGCGTATCTTGGTCGTGACTAAATGACACATTGGTACTATTTAAAGTTCTTTTATTTACAGAAGTATCTAAAATATAAAGTTTAGTTAATTCGTATTCATCGGAAATTAATAACTAACAAGTTACGTCTTACGTCAGAAATAGACAGTAAGTACAGAAAATTTAGAAGAAGAACTTTCTCTTCTTAATATAAAAATATACTTTGCTAGGACAACACAATACGAAATAACCTTTTATATTAGCAATATTACAAATAAGATAATATTAATTTGAATATATCTGAAAATTGTCCAAAGTCAGGAAAATCCTTTGTTTTGTCAATATAAAATCGATCAAGGTGCCTGTTTCAACCCATTTCTGGAATATTATCACAAAATGCATAGTCATTTAGTGATAAGCTTGTACATTTACATTTAGCTAATTAATTTTATGTGCTTTAACTATGTATTACTAATGTATAACTAAATAAGGAAGTACTAACCAGCTTCATAATCATTAAGGTAGGTAAGTATATATCATTTTACGAGTAGATGGGGATCGTTGTTAAAAGGGAAAATTTTGTAATAAAATAACATCGTTTCTTATTTTAATTAAACTTGAACAATGTAATAGATTAAGAAATATTTGAGCACCTTGACGACTCAGAACCGTTCACGGTTATTCTGAGTTAAAAAGAATACGACTCGTTTAGTAAAAATATGGCATTTGACAGGTTGCCAATGAAATCTAGATATTAAGATTGGAGGGGACTGTGCAAGGCACGAGACAAGGGGATTTTTATTAATAGAACTGGTATCGTTTTCTTTTTAATATAATTTATATTCATAGTTCAGCCTTATCTAAATATGGTTCAACCTACAACGCTACTATGGACTGCGTTTTCGCACTGTATTCTCTTTGTTTATACGTTAGTAAGCTGTTGATAAAATTGCCTATTCCAGATAACATTCAGCGTAAAAACGCTATTTCTATTTACCCACTTTGGGTGAACTTCTGCAATGTTTGTCCTATACATTTATTATCTACATAAGTTCAGTTTACATAGTCTTTGACAGGGCACACGTCTGCAGGATACAATGAGCACAATGCTACATCGAAATAGTCGAGCAGAAGAAACCATATCGAGACGGACTTTCGGCTATTGTGCTGTAGCATCACAAAGGATATTCGATGCGCATAATTTGATTCCCGTCAAAGGCCCGACCCTCCAGACGCGCCGCGGAGCCGTGCGCGAACGCAGGGTCTGTCTCGCCCTTACCTAGGCTGCTCCTAGCAACGCCCCGAAACCCTTCTACCGCAACTCTTTATCCGTGCTGTACCTTGTTAACTGCATGCTTTTGATAACCCCCACACCCACAATCACTAAGAGTAGGCAGAGCTGATAAAGTAACAGAGACATGGTCCCTATGATGCAGGAAAAAACTGCATACGACACATGGAAATAAGTAAGTATAAGTTGAACCAAGTAGGTCATTTCTCCAAGCAACATAATTCGCGACAACAGCAAGAAAAAAGTTGTTACACGAAACTTTACATATTCAGCAAGATTAATGAATAATAGTAAAAAAATACGCGTCATGTTTTTTTGTTGTTGTTTTACAAGGTACTCGGCGATACTTGGTCACTATGTAAATGGGTCGCGTCAGACAAAAATATATCGTTGAATATGAAATAGCATCGTTTATTCTATTCTTATAGAGTGGTTTCGGCGTCCGGAGCGAATCGAAGTGGCTCAGGCGTGTGTGCCCGCATTAGCCACAATCTCCATTGTGCCATTCATCAATTTGCCCTCTTTTCGCGATAACGTGTATTATTTAAATCTGTCGTTCTGCATTTTAAATGTAAATGTAGCAATGTTAGCGATGGCGTAGTCTATTGAATGGTTTATTGGATGAGAAACTATACTATATTGGATGATGAACAATAAAAATAGCTACTTAGGTGATACTCGTATCTTAAATCTTTACGCGTGTTTCGTGAAATAATTATTTACATTTCAGAAATGTTTACATACTTCTGAAAACGGACTGTTAACGAAACCAACGTTATCGTTGCCTATTGTTACAGATGTTTATGGGTCAGTGCTCGGTGCATAATCTCTAATGTACTCGTACGTGCACCAAAACAAATAATAACTACATAGGTACTATGAACGTCACAAAAAGACGAAATAGTGGCCAATGTTTAGAGTATTATGCTGTCGCTTGTACTACGTCCGTGCGTGTACCACCTCCGCTGCAGTTTCCGGCGTTGTAAAATGCAAATGCCTGTGGGCGCGTCTGTTTCGGCGCGGTGCGCGCGACCCGCGTCCGTCAATGCAATACTTGTGTATAGATGCAATTTAAATGGCATTTTGAGTGTGCACCCGCGAGCGCCGACTGGTCTCATCAAAGGGCCTGCAGCGCCCGTCAAATTGGCTTGTTTGGAATCAGCGAGCAAAGCTAACACGCACCCGACGGGAACCGGTGATCCGATTACAAGCTAAACTAAAAATAACGACTTCGGTCCTACGTACAAATGATTGAAAACATACCACACTATAAGTTTCTAAACATTGGTAACAACGAATGTTCTGATATATGTACCTACTTCTCTTTGACTCGGAAAATAAACTTATTATTATCAAGATCCTGCTTGCCGTTCAGTTCTATTCACTTCACAGGTCACGGAAGACTCACCGGGTCACAGTGAAATTATCGTGCTAGTAAGAAACAC
Source organism: Maruca vitrata (assembly GCA_039566165.1). Classification (NCBI taxonomy): domain Eukaryota; kingdom Metazoa; phylum Arthropoda; class Insecta; order Lepidoptera; family Crambidae; genus Maruca; species Maruca vitrata. The sequence continues at coordinate 19,267,340 of CM076911.1, read as the reverse complement.
ATATTGGGTGCAGAGGGCAAATATGGACCTGCTCCGACGACACCGGATGCCGCCTTCCGCCCGGATATTCCTAGGTCGGCTGACGTCAAGGCGTGACCTACCAACCTGCACTAGGCCTGATGTCATTACGAAGCCAAGAAACTCGTGTAAGTATGCACTCTTCGTAGATATGGCCAAGGAAAATATTATAAGAAATATATAATAAATATTCAATATCCATGAAGATTTTTGAAATAAAGAAATAAAATTGTATAAGGACATATAGGAATACAAAATTATTGATTTATTAAGACTTACCAATGTTTATTCACATCAATACTTATATTATATGATGACTTGAACAGATTAAAAGTTCAATGTTATAAACAAATACTGGTAAATACGACATTCGTATGATAGAGAGCGAGAGAAAAACAATTACATTACAAAAAATATGAGAAAATATTAATCTAGACCCGTGTCTTTTGTACCAATCATAAATATAACCAGAATGCGCATCTATTTGCGGATAAATCCCAATTTCATCATCAACAACATAACCCAATCAAACCCACCCAACCCTTACATTAATATTGAACGTTATGAATAGACAAATTGCAGTGACGATATTACCCGTATAATCTCCTAGTAGAGCGAAAACCAAAATTGGAAATGTCTTGGTATACGTAGATATAGCAACACCCACACTGCAGCGGGACTGCATTCGCGTGCATCATGCCAGGTGGTGGAAAGGGCTCAAATGAGATCAAAGCCGCATCCCGTCTATTCGCCGAAACGGAGGATTACTCATTAGCCGCCCCGGCGGCAAATCATTAGTGATGTCACATCACTAACGAAGTGCCGCTGAAGATTTGGAACTAGTTTTTCCGTGGAGATATTATTAGTACCACATTATAAGCGGGAAACCACCACATGGATGATAGGTATCAATTTTGAGCTGTGAATAATACTCCAAATATTAGTCTTTATGGGTCTACACGCGATATTAGGCGTAGCAATTACATAGCTACTTACCGGATAATACTGCACCGAACAGGGCAAACTTTTTTTATAAAATGGATGGACACATTCGTTTAGTTTACGCCGGAAAATCTATATATCTTAAAACGTTATGATCCTCTACTAATGTTCAATTAATATTTTCCCTCCCTCCTATGATCCCGGGCCCGTCTGGCGTTAAACGGCATTTAAGCATGGTCTATTGTACCTGTCGACCTCATATGTGGATCGCACTACCGCTTACTATCAGGTGGAGTAAGATCCTGTTAGCCTTTTATAAGATCATTTGCTCGCTACCAATCCCATCACACAAATACTCCTAAAAGCACAATCATACACACGCGCACAATCATAAACACTTGTACAAACACAACTCTTACACAAACACAGCCCACACGACACACCATACATTCGGATATACACACTAATAACAAAGTGTTCAACACACCCTGTACGTACATGGATAACGATAATTGTGTTTTTAACTGTTTGCTTACATTTTTTTTTTTTTTTTATTTACACACATATGTGCTAGAAACTCATACTCTCTCACACTAGGTATCTGATCTGATCCTATGTACAGCCAGAGAGTGGGGCCTGGTGACCTGTAGCACAGGTTTCACTACGAAACCTATTTCAGGCACCAGTCCTTCACACTTGGGCTTAAATCAATTGTTTCTTAGACCTAAGTTAGTACTAAAAATTGCCTATATTGTGAAGGAAAATAAACGTATATTATTATTATTATTATTATTATTATAAGAAAACAACAACCACAAACTAACTTGTAACTATAATACTGTCAAGTTCTAAGGACCCAACTTAATATTAAGTGTTGAAAACTTACAATGGTAAATGATTAAGTTTTGGTTTTAGTTCCGGTACATAATTCCTTGGAGGCCCAACACTACTAATCATTACCAATGTCAGACAGCACTGGAGTCACCAAGCTGTCGCATGTTGTTAATATTGATTTGTTCACAGTGTCATTTGTATCTATTACATGACCTATCATGTATAGCTAATTACACGATAGGTTTATTAGAATTTAGAGAACATTGGTCAGGGAAAAATTGTCGATACTGCAATTCTGCACCAAACAAAGAATCGGAGACGGATAAAAATTATATTAAAAACCTTTTCTTTTCTGATCTATATTTAGCGCCAAAACCTTCACACTATGTGTGACCTCGATTTCTACAACCAATATTTGACAAAACTGTTTCTCGACTACACTTAATTAAAATAATGTTCATTTATCGAATTAATTCAGCTGGCAGTAGCACCTCTATGGAAAACCGGAAATAACTGACAACAACTGGAATACTTGTATCGGATTGGACATAAAGTATTTTACCTCCGGTTCATCATGCCAAGGAATAGTGTGCTAGTAACAGTTTTAATCTCAACTATTTCATGGTTACTTCTCACGCTTGTAAGATAGCCAAAGTTTTACGTACAATATAGGCAAGGAGCCGAAAGCATCAATGAATTAGGTTGTCGTCATCCGACTAGGGATCGCCGAGACCGCCACAATGGAAGTGCAACACCTTTCAGCAGAATAAAAACAAAGGGCTTTGCTGTCGAGCCTTTCACGTCGCCCGCAACGGGACAAAGGCTCCAGGCGGCTGATAGCCTCCCGAGCCAGATTTGAATCAGTGCCATGTCCCAATACTAGTTGCACAAAACTCGAGACAAACCATGTCTGTCTATGTCTCTAAAATATTAAACAAGACTCACTATAGGACCCGAAAACTGAAAGATCCCGTTTAAACTGCTGACATTTTAGATATTTTAAGAAAGAAAGAAGTCAAATTATCACTACATATTTTAAAATAAAGTCGCTTATGTATCTGCGCCTTTGTATGCTTAGATACACTGATGATTCAAGAAGTAAGTTTATATGTATAATACAATTTAATAGATGTATTACGGTGGAATCACTGATGATTTTATCATAATTGCACCCGTGTTTCGCCGTGGCGGGTCTCTAGTATTATATAAGTCAAGATAACCTGATGATAAAATTCTACCAAAATTGTGGCATACAAGATACTATGCATTAATTACACGCACACATCTCCGCAGACCTTACAACAGTCGCCGACGGTGGGACAAACGGCCTTCGCAATTACATACTAATTACACAAATGGAACGACAGATCGGGCAAACGACAAAATGCTTAGCGACACCACAATACTCTGCTAGTACATAATCAGTAAGTTATACTATTATGTCGCGAGTGTGGCCAGAATTCATGCTATGTAAGGTCGCTACTGTGTACAGATCCGCAGAAAATGTACAATATAGTGCGTTCGCTTTAGGAAAGTAGTGAGCCGTCAGTTAAAATGCAAGATTAAATGGTCTTCACAGTGAAAATACATATTAAGGTACTAGTTTGATTCCTATCAAAATCAACTTGTTTTAAATTAGTTCTATGATCACGCATCATTTACATCGGGATATCAGATGATTCATACATTCGTAACGCGAACGAACTATAGGAACTTAATTTTTCTTGCACTCTAAATAACCTATGCCTAATGTGTTTTTAGAGCATGGTTAGAATTAATAACGCGGCAAATTTTCAAATATACTTATCAGCTTCGTAACCTTAACACGATAAAATATAAAAAAATACATGTTACGTGCCCAGCTGTACACAAATACAGATGTGGCCTTGGACAAAGTCTATTTTGATTCCTTCGCCTGAAAGTGGCACCTATGACGGGATGCAAAAAAATGCGATAAGGGCTGATCGACCTCGGATGCGCTGCGCTTATACGAAACCCCACGTAACCTTGAGGCCACATCCTCCAACAAAACATGCCCAAATTACTATGTACTTGAAATTCATGTGTGACATCACATTAAGTGATATGTTAAAACGTGCACCAAGAATAGACGCTGTTTCCGTAACTATAAAGGCAACACTGTGTGTTAAAATTACTTGAAAATACCGATGTTTTAACAATCAAGGATTTTTAAACAAAGTAAATAGAAGTCGCGAGTTATCTCGAAAACCGGCACAAATACTCCAAAAGAAAAACGACCTTCACTGCTATCTAACGTACGCCTGCGCCTCGGAAGCGATGTTGACAATGTCGTTGGTATTATACTTGATCTCCATCGGTCATATTTCAAACTAGCTGTGCCCGCGACTCCTTTCATACATTTCGATTTTTACAATTAGGTTTGTATGGAGGCCACGTCTTATCATAACTGGAGCTAGAATTTAAATAGCCTATCCTGTGTCCCAGATGTCTATGTGTTTTTATACCAAAATTTCATCAAATTCGAATAATTGGTTTAAGAGTTATGGAGGAACATAGATACATACACACATACAGAAAAAAATTCTAAAAATCGTGAAATTAGTATCAGTATCATATATTGAGCCTATAAACACAATATCTCTGAAAACAAACTAAGTTACTCTATGACCGACCCTTACAGATTTATTATTAGTATAGATATGAATCCAATATGCTTGCTCCCTATTTCAGTTAATGGTCACCTATGTTTGAGCACACACTAGTCAATAATATTATGTTCTGCTTTGTGGCTGATCTCCATTTAGATTAGATTGAACAATGTTTTATTATAGCTAATCCTCTCGGATTTCACGATAAGTAAAATATAAATATCGTTCATCTATAATATGAAGGTTTACTAGTATTTATCGAAGTATGGTGGTGGTAACGGTAAGTATGGTGCGTATTATTTAACACTCAAATCTATACTAATATTATAAAGAGGAAAGATTTGTATTTTTGTATTTTTGTATGTTTGTAATGAATAAACTCAAAAACTACTGGACCGATTGCAATAATTTTTTCACCATTAGAAAGCTGCATTATTCAGAAGATACATAGGCTATATTATATTTTTAAAAAAATTAGGGATCCTTACTAAAACTCCAATAATGTAACCCAAGGTGTAAAAAATAGACTTGACAAAATTCCTTACGTCGCCTGCGCTGCGAAAACTATTGAAGATAGAACAAAACCATTTACTAAGACTTTGCAGAACTCATCATTATCTACAAAAAGTGTCGCGACAGCATATGTCTAAATATTATAGTTATGTCACAGCAAGCGGTTTTTTATTCTAAATATTTAATTTATATGCCGCCGCTTGAAAGGGCTCTTTATTTGTACCTTGGTATTAATCCTTATCAAAATAAATTACTTTGTATTCAAGACGGCTTCAATACATTTTTATTACTTTTTGAATTATTCAATGTCGCGTGGTTGCCGCCACCGCGCTCAGCTAGCCAGCATGCGATGTAGGCTCCATGTAAGCGGCACTGGGGTACGGGGGAGTCAATTTAATATGTAATATAATAATATTATAAAGAGGAAAGGTTTGATTTTTTGTTTGTTTGTTTGTTTCGAATAGGCTCCGAAACAACTGTACCGATTTAAAAAATTTTTAACTGTTGGAAAGCTACACTATCCCTGAGTGTCATAGGCTTTTTTTTAGATAAAAAAAAATAGATTTCTCTTACGGGGTTAAAATATATTACATAGAGATAGACATATCCCCGAAGCGAAGCGAGGGCGGGTCGCTAGTTGTATATAAGGTTGGATACGTGTATGTATAGTGTATGGGCTCAAAAAAATATCTGTATTTCAGTCTGAATTGACACAATATTTTAATGAACCTACCTACCTTAAACACAAACCCAACTTAAAACATTCCGTTTCCTAACAACCTTGGTTTTACCCAACTATAGCAAAGGCAAATAAAAGATTACGTAAAACAAATTGATAATGTGAGCTGTCAAACCAAGAAAAAATAATGATGAAATCGCCGCTGAAAATCTATAAAAAACCACACGTAACATAACGACTAAACAATAACAAAATTAATCACAAACACAAATTAATCATCGTATCAAGCTACGCCCTTAACCTAAGGCTGCTAACTGGACGCGGCGGCGGTGGCGGTGGCGACAGCGCTGCAGCGGTAGAACAAATGGCTCGAATGGTCAGTAGAAAAGCTTATGCTTATGCTTGTATGAACCGCCTACACCCCGAGGTACCGCCACCGCCGCCACCGCGCACAGCCTTACACATATATATGTTAGTCACAAACAAATCACACCGAACGAAGCCGTCAGCATAATCGATCAGATAGACCAGGGGCCGTGCACCGCACACCATGCGCCGTGAGAGCTACCACTATTTGGTCATATACTACTTAAACTAAACTACGGCAAGATCGAGCATGTGGAGTCGGATTGCTAGCATTCAAAACTTTTGATAATTTTGCTGATATAATATAATCTGGTAAAGCAACTGGATTCGTTTTCTGTGGTTATATAAAATGTCCAGCCAACAAAAATGTATTTGCTTAATAGGTAACTTTTACTAATAACACGTCAAATAAAAACCCTTTATAGTCCATTGTGTCCGTGGTAGGAACACGTTTAAAATGGAACCAGCTCGATAAATTACAATCAGCAACATCAAGTCAGAAAGTCAGCAGATCCAACTGCACATGCAGCCTCTGCAGCAGCTGATGCAGCAAAATACCTGAAGTGCCTGAAGCGCGTCATGACTCGGGCCGCCTCCCGGCCGCGGGGCTACCTGCAACCAGACGCACGCTGAACACAGGGACCGACCACTCACACATACATATTTTCGATAAATCTATACCATTAAACAAAGCCGTTGCATAATCAGTATAAACTTACAAAAAATAAAAATTGATAAATAGGACAGTGTGGTGAAGTGAATGGTCAGTCCCTTACAAAAGAAAACATTGGATAATATTGCATTTCGTATACAAACATCAACACACGGAAGTAAACTTAAAACTACTTGTTTGATATTGGTTACACAACAAATGTAAAGACAGGTAACGAAACAAGCTTGATCAATGACATAATTTCATTTAGTTTTTTAATGTTATTCACCTCATAACGCAGTTTGAAATCATTAAATCGAAATTACAACGCTCACTGTACACTAAAGTACTGATAGATTCAGTAATCTGAACCGACATCTCTCAAGCTAAGGATCTACTGATACGGCTGCAGTACAGAGGACATTGAAATGTCAATAGGTTTGGATCTATAATCGTCAAAGGTAATGGCAAAACACAGATAGCATGACTGAGAGCTGAGATCCCCACTAACTGAAATTACCAAACTAAATCAGTTTATTAATATAGTGGTTTAAGACTACGCCGATGTAGCCTACCCAGCCATAATTTACACAATAATCGTAATTCGCAAGCAAACTATTTTTGCGTTTTTGATGATGTGTCAAGCATTAAGAACACTACCTGCTCTTTTAGCAACTTCGTCAGATCAGAACATTATGTACTTGTTTTCGTTGTCTTCATATTAGTCCTAACTATGCGTTGTTGTTGGAACGATATGGATGCGGGCATAGGATACATTTGGTTAACAAGTGTGTTTTAACAAAAGTTAAATATTTATCGATGTACGGAGCTATCTCGATAATTCTAAAAACATCAAATATCAAAAATTTCAATTATTTCAAAATGATTTGGTTTAAGTCCTAAGACTTTATGTCGAGGTTATTAATGTTGTATGATTTTAATTCGTTTGAGATCGTTTCTAATAATAACTTATTAAAATGCAGAACTAGTTGTTTATTTTCAAATGTTATACTCGCTACAACTGGAGTACTGGACTAAAGCGGCATAAGCGTCTTAAATAGGGTTCATTCCCGGGAATTCTCGAGCCGAGAATTCCCGGGAAATCGTTGGGCTTTGTTCCCGGGAAATCAAGCTCGAGAAAAGTCGAGAACTCGAGAAATCATTTTTCTATGTAGAAATTAAATCGCCGTTTGCTGTGTTGCGTGGCGGCGTGGGCCAAAGCACAACGGCGCCCTTTGAACTCGCTGCAAGCGCTCTGCGGCGTCATTTTTACACGTTCATTCGTGTTTCGACTCTAGCCAAGTATATTTTACTTAGTGAGTGTTTCACAATATTACGCGATAAATTGAAATTTAAAAGTTTCATTGACACATCATGGCTTTATTATTCATATTATTTTTATCAATAATATAATCTGAATATGATCTTCAATTTTACTAGGTACGAGTACCTATCATATTATTTTCTATTATTTTTTAGTCAAACTTTATCACATAAAATAACTAATAGTCCAGTCATTATAGAAAGTTCACCTCGGAATTCGAAATACCCAGCTGTAAGTCTGTAAATACTTGTATATTGACACCCTAAAAGTTGTCTCAAAACCTACATATGTACGCGACTATTAAATTTTCAAGGTCAAATGTCACAAATATCAGTTTTATGAACTTTTGAGCGAAACGGAAAGTTTAATCATAAAAGTGTGTAGGAGAAAATTACTTATCATCTATTTATCTATAAAAATTGTCTCTCTTCGTATTATTATGGGTCAAAAAGTACGAAATAACCAATTATTATAATTTCTGTTTGAAGTATAACTGAAAAAAAAAACATTTTATTAATTTTAACTGTCCATCTAACTCTAAAATGAACGTGAAGATCCATATTAACCAAATAATGAAACACAGAAATCTTAAATCTTCGGAATACTGAAAACAAGACAAAACAATTATTTAACTAGCCTCCCATATAAACAACGTGTTCCTCACGTATAAAAGGTGTCGTCTGGAATAGGTTTACTGGGGTAACCACGTTAAAAACCGGCCAAGTGTGAGAAAAAAAAAACCATAGTTTTTATATGAGAACCCACTTAAACATTGGTTTTAAGCTTTTTCTAGTATTAGATGTTATAGAAGCTACGGAAATACATCAGTCGTGAAAATTTTAACTGTCTAGCACAATCGCACGTGGGCCTGGAAGCTTTTGAAAATACAACTTTTTCAACTATTTGCATCGCTGTATCTCTGAAACGGTGAATCTTAGGAATAAAACGTAAAAACAATTTTTATAGATAAATAGATGATAAGTAATTTTCTCCTACACACTTTTATGATAAAACTTCCCGTTTCGCTCAAAAGTGCTTAAAACTGCTATTTGTGACATTTGACCTTAAAAATTTAATAGTTGCGTACACCCTACCATATGTAGGTTTTGAGACCACTTTTAGGGTGTCAATATCCAAATATTTACAGACTTATAGCTGGGTATATCGAATTCCGAGATTCTTACCTAATTTAAGCTTAAATGACTGGACTATAACTGTACTTAGACTAATTATATTTCCTATTTTTCTAAAACAACAACACACAAGCTTAGTTTTAAATTATTCTGATAAGTTTTTCTTATGTAGGTAATTTGAAATTAATTAATGTGTGATTTCAGACGAATATTGCCAGTTGTGTTGTGTGTATCACATATTAATCCTAGGACGTTATTGGAACCAAATAATATGAGAAAACGTACGTACGAATGTAAACTTCTCGACAACCCGAGAAGACCCGAGAAATTAGCCTCGAGAATTCTCGAGACCCGAGAATTTGAAAACCTCGAGAAATCATGAACCCTAGTCTTAAACTGCCCTAAAATAAAAACAAGCACATTTTTTCAACAGAAATTATTAAGTTTTTATTGACCTTTCAAATAAAACTCACATTTAAATATCCCCTGAAATTGCGGGGGATAAAGCGATAGTTTCATTCAGACCATTTTACGTGATAAACGAATCCAGGCGTACAAAATCGCGGGCGGTCGCTAGTTAGTAAACATGGCTACATTCTAAGACCCAAGATTATTGAAGACTATTTAAGAGCCTTTATCTTTGGCGTCCCAAAATTAAGAAATAGGCTTAAGTGCCGGCCGGCCGCTTGACCTATCAAACCTGTTCCAGCGGTTTGTGCTTGACATACGTGCGTCATAGAGATTATCATAATCGCGTGTCTCCGCCAAAACAAAAATTGTGGCTAAAAAAAGTATAAATAACTCTCAACAGCAAAAAACACTCTAGAAAGATTAAAATAGGCAAATGAGTTTATTGGTCCTTTAAAATATTATAATGTACTACCAATTTAGTATATTTTAATAAAAAGACGATAACATTTTGTAAGCTCATATAGCAATGTCGGTCGGATTGAATAACTGGCACCAAATATTATGGAAAATGTCTGGTCAAGGTCGTATGAATATTAATATGGCCTTCTAGAAGGATTTGCTAAAAATATCGAACTACTTATCTGTTTTCGTAGTACTTATTCAGACTGATAGATACTAGACTAGTTAAACATGAGTAAGCTGTTGATCCACTCGGTATTCACTAGGTAGTTCTTTGTTTGATCATGTGTTATGTACACATGACATAAACTACATTACTTAAAGAACCTTGCACATCCAAAAAGTCTTATACCAAATTACTTGACGAGTGCAAAGAACATACGACATGTTATTGTTTACTATAAGACCAGATATAGTAAAATCAAGACCGGGGTACACTTCAGGGTGAATACTCTCAATCTTATAGGGGCTGTTGAGAAATGGACGCAAATGAAATCGGTTGACAAGGAATGTAAACAAAATTTTTAGGATTGAGACGGAAAATGTATTTTTTACAGAGCGCCGGATAATTGTGCATGCACAGAATGCACCGTGGAGGCGAAGGATTAGGGTTGCCAAAAAAAAAGAAATATCAGGTTATTATAATAATTATCATACCTATAAGTATTGTAGCTACCATAATTTGAACTTAATCTTTCAAAATAAGGTTAAAAGCAATGAAATTTTCAAAATAGTATACTGGTTAAAGGGTATCGTATCTGTCAATGTTGATCAACCTGCCTATAAATCCTACAATGATTGGAACACTAACAGGGCACTTCGGCACTTACTCGCTGCTAATGACAAGACATCGAGTCTGTTAGGAAAAAACGAAAGACGAGAAACATGTGGATGCTGCTTATTAGTCAGACATAGGTTCAGAATTGTGGGAACTGCCTATCCGAAACCAGAATGTGTATTATTCTGCTTTCGAATTTCATTTTGCTACGGGATCGATGCCAGCGACATTATCCGCGTTTCCCCTCGTTTTTTTACACATATTCCATTGTTTTTTTTGCTCCTACGAAAATTTGAACCAATAGTTCCTGAGATTAGCGCGTTCAAACAAACTCTTTAACTTTACAATATTAGTAGAGATGCAACCAATATTTAAGGAGTAATCGTGCGGAGGTATAGGTCGTAGTGAACCTTTCGCACGGGCCCAGCATAAGGAAAGTCAATAAACTTAGTTTAAATCGTTTTCATTTCCCGTTCTAAACCTGTGTCGGTTCATGATCGCCGGCTTTACTCTCATAGATCTTAGTTCAGTTTACAGGGCGGGTGCTATTTTCATACGGGTTCCATTCCTATGCGTCCCAATCAAAAGATGCATGTCCATTGTTTTACTATTTGTTTTGTATTATTACACAAATATCACAAATTCTATGAGTTCGTATTCACGATATAAAATAAAAACTATCGAAATTCTTGCCGGAGTCTCGGTAGAATCAGCATTTCGAAGTGGGGCTAGAATCATACTATTGCTATTGAGAATTATGTAATGTCTCTATGTAGTTTTATTTAAATTTTACCTTATATGTTACTTCATTTCCTGATTGCAACCTGCCAGCTCAACTGATATACATTTCCCATGGTCAAACAATTATATTAATTATTTGATTGTTAGACACATACAAAGGGCACATAATCATAGTATGTACATCATATTTTGACTTGGTTTCCCTTTCCTGCACTTTTCTTTAGTTAAGAATTATGTTCCATCAAACAGGGCCGATACGTTAAAGAGCCATCTACAGGATGGAGTAGAAACGAATAAGTTCAACACGCGCCGCACATCCCTCAGACAGAACCCTCCACCACACACCTCCTGATACACGAACTTATTATAATTATGATGAAAATAATACACTGGGCCGCAAAAAAACCGGGCCACCAACCATTTTTCATACAAACATGTCCAGTTCTGAGGCCTATAAATATAAAGTTTTAGTGCTATGGTAATAATTTAATCTCTGATCAATTTTTAAAAATATATGTTAACCAACACCAGAAATATGCCAATTTCTTTAAAAAGAAATAAATGTAAGTTGTTTTCCTTGTTTCACACAAATTTATGTGGGATGCAAAAACCACCTTTTGTTTGCTACTTTTTAAAGAAATATGCATATTTCTGGAGATAGTTAACATATTTTTTTTTTAAATTGATCTTTTCTTACATCTATTAAAATTTTAATTATTATCATAGCACTAAAACTTTTACATTTATAGGCCTCAGAACAGTGGACATGTTAGTATGAAAATAGGTTGGTGGCCCGGTTAATTTGCTGCCCAGTGTAGGTTACAAAGATTAAGGGAATGTTGAACTAAGACCACGTAACATAATATTGTACCATAAAATATTACCTAAATAATATCATCTCAATTAAGACAGACAAAACATTAAATTATTAAATGTAATAGAGACTTTTTAATTTTAAAACATTTTTACTTCAATAGTAACACTGACTGTGATAAACGTGTTTAGAAGATTCTGCACCATATTTCACATTTATTAAATGATATATTTCCAGATATTATATCTAATATCCCTGTGTATTGTTGCTTAAAATACCTAATATTTCAGAATAACTTTATAGTGATACTTGGTATTATAGGTCAGGCCATCTTTAAATAAAAACAAATGTACATAATATAATTTATGTATTATATTAATACAGTATAAATACATATGTACCATGCAGGATACAAGTTATTTGGACAACTGCATACGACGCAGCACACGAGTTACTTCAAACGTTATAGACAATAAATATTACTAAAACAAAAGATTTGTTGTGTACGTATCTCGTTATTAACATAATAATGTAGAGCTGTGAGGTCATAATATGAAGTTAGTATTGTTGTATTTATTACATTAACAATGTTTTAAATCGATCACCACTTTCCTCAAGTAGAGGGGTGAATGTTTTAAATATCATAATATTTAAGCATCATCAAGATTTTTTTAAGTCTAATAAAAGGTATTTCCATCAGTTTGCAAAAAAATATTATAATAGGTTATTTTTAGATTTTATAATGTATTGTAATTTAACCACCCTCTCTCTGACCAAAGGTGGCTGGCGCTAGAATCGATACTGCAAATGTCCTTGAAAGACAGATTACTCTATTAGACATTGGATCACTAGTTTCCTTCGAGAAGTAGGTACCATTAATACCTCTTCCGAAGAAAATAATGGGATGCACATAAGGTACATAAGAGCTGGTGGTAAAGGCATCGGCCGTTCCCTAAGAGTGTTTACGCGTCGGCGACTGCCTATCGGATCGGGAGCCCTTAATGCAGCGCCCAAATAATACGGAATACGACTGGATCAAAATTACATAATACGAAGTTTAGTTATGTTTAGTCCATAAGTTCGTATATAGAAAAATATTTTACACGTATATTTGGGTTTTACAAGGAACTAAAAATTTATAAAATTCTGGTGTGGGAGCGTGTGACGCCACTCCTAGGAAAAAAAATACCTTATAGTGACGTCTTCCGAAGCTTCTAAGCACTATTTTATTTGTCATTTGTTGTTTGTAAAATAAAACAAAAAATACTGTTTTGAAATAATCTAAAAAACTGACAAAATAGTTTTCGTCGGTTGTCTAATGTATCTAATATCTATTCCCGAGGTTTGAACAGAGTGATAATCAGCATTGTAGAAAAATTACAAATTGTTTATCAGTTCCGTGAAAGATTTTCCCCTGCTATGTTCAGGAGTGAACAAATATAAAAATCCTTTACCGTTATATAAAAGTTTGTCTTGAGATTCGTACGAAGTATCATACTATTTGAGAGCCTTAGGTTTATTGGAATATTTTAATTTTAAAAATAATCTTTAAGAACGACTATGATTTTGAAAACTATACTAGACTTTAATGATATTATTGTCTATATTTATTTATACTGCCTACACAGCGATCTAATAATTGTGTCGATGTGCCGATTTCGATCAATTATATTAAAAAGAAACAGAACAAACCTTTAATAACGAGCTTTTTTATTGTATGTTCAAATTATACCTAATTTCCTTGATGTTCAAAGTTCATGACATCTTAAAGAAAGTTTTTATCTAGCTCTTCTAAATGTGCACCTAAGATATCTGTAAACTGGTTTAAGTGACCATGTTGCTGATATGATGATTAAGGGACATAAGGATAGCCTAATGTTCAGCCAACACTCATAGGACTGTTGGCTGTAGTGAAGTGTATCAGCTCTACTGTCCCATAAGCAAATATAATATGGATATTTAGTAGCATTGCATTCCCAAAGAAAACCCACCATTTGGAAACTACCTATCACTGGCCGGACATATTTTACACACTTAAAGTTTGAAGCACCATATCAATACTTTTTGGAAGCTATTTTGGACATTGCATCAAAAAATGGCATCGTTTCTTCACAATGAACGCTTCAATACTTCTGAGCTTGAATTCCTACTGCTCACTCCCACTTTTTGTCATATTTATTTATTTATAAAGGAAATTCAACAAAACCTACACTATACAAATGTTATATATGTTGCTCTTCCAAATCAAATTTTAAAATATTTATTACTTGTGTACAAACTAAAAATGTTAAGCTGTACACATTACACAATCAGAAAATAATGATTTTACAAAAACCACATAAAATAAAATTGTTGTTTACTAGTGCTATCTAATATAAATATGTGTCCCATATAGTTGACATGTCAACTGCAGGAAATCAACAACATCATTTGTTGTGCAGTTATCAATGATCATTCTGTAGACATCTTATTAAATCTTGGTGAATGCAATGAAGCTCAGCCAACTGTGCAGGATATAATACAGTGCAAAGTGTGTGCGCATGTTACCATAACGAAGGCAATCTTATATGACTGATGAGTAAATAGATCTTTTAATTCTAAGTTGATTAAAAATAAGGAAATTTATATTAATTTATCTTGGAGCATTAGTTTGTCAAGGAATACATTCAGATTATTTATAGTGCATGCAAAGCATCAAAAGCAATTTATTACTATAATGATGACATAAGAACTAACCACAAGTATAGTTCTTTATAGTAAGCAGTAATAAGTATTTATTATAATTATCATATACCCTTGCACAACACGAGTAGGTACTTTACTTTATTTTAACCCATTAATGGTCAAACCAAAACGGAAAAAATAAATTTAGAATTTTCTTTATTTAATCATAGTTGGGAACACAAATAAGTGAGGAAATGTTAAAAAAGATAAAAAAAATATATAATTTTGAAATTATAGGGGTGTGCCCAAATTGGCACAGTGGCCACCTGTGAGTATTATTCTGTAAACCATGTCTTCTCATTTCTAAGTGATTTTTTACATTTTTTTCAAGTACTTCGGGTCCTTATAGACAAATAACACAACCAACGTGATTTGGAAGCTTTTTTAGAAAGTAATCGGCACCAAAGAGTTGATCGTGTCACACATACCATAGATGGCTTTATGGAACTAGTAGAGAATTTCCATATCATTCTTTCGTGTTTTTTTTTTCTGGACACCATATTTACCCACAATCAGTCCCTATTAGTTCATATGAATCATAAAAAAGTCATTCATACAATTAGTGTTGTATTTTCAGCAATCCAAAATATCGAATCTGTATTCAAACTCTGCTTTGAATTTTTTCATCATTTCCTTCGCATTTGGTAATGGACATTATTTAGTCAATGGTCACAAATGATACCATGCTACCGGTAGGACAGTAGCCTATAGACGTAAATCAATAATTCAGAAGATCTCTCAAATATTACTATTTGATACTTTCTGAATGATTCATTGAGAAGTTATCAAAAAAGCTGATTAGCTGGGTTAGTGTTCACTTTTTGCACCATTTTTACAACTGTTGTGCCTTATGGCTTCGCTCCAGACATACTTGATTTGTCACAATAAACGTCAAAGAAAAAATAATAACCAGTGGTAAGAATCAACCCACTTTTTGTAGCTGAAACATCATCAAAATCCTTTCTTCGTAAGTAACAAAAGAAGATTCTGGAGGAATTATAGTCAAAATATACTCCAAGCTGTCATCATCATCTTCAAGGATGTTATTTACTACTCCTCTAAACTGTAATAGTTGTTACTATAACAATATAGCATCGTTGGTGGTTCATTTCAATACTTTGCAAAAAGTAAAATCCTAGTACACTTGTGGCCAGTGTACCCAAATTGGCACAGTAATATTTTAGGTACTATAAAATGGTAAAAAATACATTGAAGATTTTTGTAAATGTGTTAATAAGATAGGCTATTTATTTTATTTGAATAATTATAACCATTCACGATAATTTACTTGATGTGTAAAATATAATAATTACAAACAGCCACTTACCTCAACAGGTACTTTAATAGCTAAATTTCATTTGGAAATTCCAAAAATCTATCTTATGTAACAATTTTTTTTAGTGTTGTATGTAATTATTACACTTTTATTTATATAATAATGTTAGAATTTATTAACTAAAGTCAATACTTTTTTCACATACCCTCAAAAATTAAGTGTTCCCAAATTGGCACAGCGACCAAGAATGGGTTAATGTTATAAACATCAATTATCTTTGAATATTTAAATTATCTCCCTGTTAATGGATAAATCAGCAATAACATTATTAGTTAATGCTCTGGTCATCATATTCAAATTCCGAACACTTCAGTATACAAAGTACAGTGGAGCGTCGATTATCCGAACGTCGCTCAACCGAACGACCGCTTATCCGAACAGTAGTAACGCGCGGGTCAACGCCCCCCCGCACCCCGCGTTCGCCTTGCGCGCCTCCCGCGCTTCAGTTTTCGCGCACTTGTCGCGACTCGTTCACTTGTTATTGTACTCGTATGTCACTTCCAAGTAATCGCTAGTCGATAAATGATATTATGGTTTTAATTTACCTGTACGTAAATATGTATGACTGAATCAATACACATAATATAGGTAGTTCGATTATCCGAAAATACCGGTTTTCCGAACACCCACGTCCCCCAATTAGTTCGGATAATCGACGCTCTACTGTATATATGAAAAAAATATTAAGTTGGTAGCTACATATTTGCTACTGATTCTATCATTTGTTTACCCATGAGAAATAGTATTACTAATAAAAAACAAGATTATTGTTATTTATTACAAACTAGTGGTCCCGGCGAAATTCATACCGCCAATACTATAAACCTTCCCTGGACTATCACGAACATTTTAAAACCAAAATTACCTAAATCGGTCCAGGCGTTCTCGAGTTTTAGTCAGACTAACAAACAGCAATTCATTTTTATTTATAAGAAGATATTCTACTACTATTATACAGACTATTGGATCCAGACTTGATCTTCAAATTATTAGATAGCTGGAGACAAATTTATCATTGTTCATAGTATTATCACCAATCAAATAAAGAAGGACAATAAAATATAACCTGTTATAAATTGGTAAGAAAAGCAAGCTTTTCTTACCATATGTTTCATATGTTTTTGATGTATATCTATGACTGCCAGTGGTTAGCGACCCTGACTACAGCTTTAAGAGTAGTGAGTTCAATTCACAAACAGGATATATTTGTGTAACAAACATCAATGTTTGTTTCGTGTCTGGCTGTGTTATTACAAATCTATTTAAGTATATCATTTATTAAATTGAACAACAGTGGTAAACTGTTGTTTCTGATTATAATATCTGTAACACAAGTCTATAAGCAACATATGTGATTTATTTTCTCTGTAAACTACTAGAAGTAAACTAGAAATATCTAAGCCATCTATTAATGTTCGATTCACTAATGAATTTATAAAACAAGATTAAACATTATTCCTCTTTAGTAGGTACCAGAGTGAACATTTGAGTTACCACAGCATTACAAGCACTTGATGACCTTAACATTAAGATTGAGGTTTGAGTTTAAAACATCATGCATTAAATTAACTGTGTAACATGAAATGTTAATTCAAATAAAGTTATGCCACTGAAAACTAAAGAAAACTGCCTAGAAACATTTTGAACTCAATGTAAGACAATATTTAAAAAGGCAATAAACAAAAATATCGTGTAGGATATTTTTAAAGTTACATTGTTAATTATATTTACTACATAAATAATAAGGGTTTAGCGTTTAGATCTAATATAATGTGTTGATATTTATGACGTTTAACTTTTGATCAAAGTAATAGCGAACTTTATTTTTATTGATATATTATGTTAATACTTACTGCCCACACCTCGATGTAGTCGAACGGCTATGAAAATCGTCCATCCTGCGTTGTTAAACATGGAAACTCCACTAAATAGTTGGTATCAAGTATCCCGACAAAGTAACCACAATTCACTAAAAACAAAGTATTGCCAATAAAACTTTTGGGATGTCAAATGCCACTATGGTTGCCACTATAATGTAACTTTAACATAAAGACAGAAAAGAGATTATTCGATTAGGATAAACATAAGCCAAACACTATAAATAATCTGTTATTCTGATTACTACAAGTACAAAAATCTTAGATCCAGAAGTTTACAAACGTCAATCATATGCTCATTTTTTTTTACTAGATTTGTATAGCTTGTGGTCCTCCAACGAAATATACATGTACCGAGATGGTTTTCTATCAAGTGCTACGACTTAAAAAAAATTGGCTGACTGTAAAGTTTATTTACTGACGATGATAGTTCAACCTGACAACAAAATTCTGATAATTTAAATTTTATTTTATAGATATTGTGACCAAAGCCAAGAAACAGAAGTCGAAAGAGGCCGATTGTGCCTTTTTGTTAATCGTTGTGCGCTCTCGCATACGTTTCATGGAACGCCTCAGAGCGAGGTAACGCCGCATAATTCATGTTTTTTTGAGCGGGCAGCCCAATGACTATAAGTTTAGTCATTGGTGCAGCCGGCTCCATCGAATTATAAGACTTTGTCAAAAAGATAGGGAAAACTATACGCAAAGTTCTTTGCATACGGCGCCACCAGTAGGGCTACCATGAGTAAGCTATCGAAAACACGACGCGTGTTCAACACGACAGGTTTTCTATCTAGGTGCAAGATATCACTCTACGTTAGTATTTACATAGAAATAGTTTTTGGGGTTCCGTACCTCAAAAGGAAAAAACGGAACCCTAATAGGATCACTTTGTTGTCCGTCTGTCTGTCTGTCTGTTTATCAAAGAAAACAATCATCATCATCATCATTTTGGTGCATTAGGTTTTATGCGATTTTAAGTAAATGTCAACTCAACTCATCTGTCAAAACTCCTTACGAACGACTCTTTGATGCTGCAGTGATTATATTCTCTTTGGATGCTGCATTCTGGTGGAAAAACTTTAGTATAGGCACCCATTACGTAGTTCTTAAAAAATATTTTACTTATTGGAAACATTGCTCATTTTAAATAACTCGTAAAAAATATGCATGGCCTCTGGGCCATACATGATCGGCTTGGGAGCCGAAGCCTTAAAATTTGGTGAAAAAAAAAAAGTTGACTATGACAGATTGTGTGCTGCGCGGTTTGTTTTGTTGTTGGCGGGCTTGCATCCTTGCAATTTATTGATTTTTAAATATTCGTAGGGTGGTAGTTATCAGTTCATAATTTCAGTGCTGTCAATACACAGATACTAAAAATCAATATGCAAGTTCCGCTTTGTGTTGTATGGACCACTGCACATTGCATCGCGCACGCTTGGGTGTAAATTGCATTCCCAGTTACCTATTTGGGTTTTTCAAGTATTTTGGAAGCATTTTAATCTATTGAAGATAAAGAGCGAAAATGCCTGCAATATCGAAACAAGCAAAACCTAAAAAGAGGTCGCCGGCAGGGGGGTCTTCGCAGAACTCGCGCGTTCGGAGGAAGAGGACGAATAGGCAGCAGGCCCCCGGCCCCGTGGTGGTGGACAGCCCCGCCCGCCGCCCTCCGCAGCCGTCGATGGCAGAGCTGGAGCGCATGTTTGAGGAAGACAGCGACACCGAAGTCCAGGTAAATAATCCTGATGCCAATCCGAACGTGAATAACGTCGCTGTCGACGTGCCCCCAGCCCCGTTCGTGCCCACATTGGAGGAGCTGGAGGAAATGTTCCAAGGCGAGGGTGTAATAGAGCTACAGGTAATCAGTAACAATATGGCCTCTCCAAGTGAAGCTCCCATCTTCTTTGAAGGTCAAAGTGGACTGCTGTTGCCATCAGTATCTCAGATGGAGCAGATGTTTGAAGAAGGCAATGATGAAGTTGAGCTGCAGGTAATCAATGCAAATGAGGACTCGGGTGATGCCCATTCGTCTGAGTAAATGCATGCAGTCACACCAAGATTATTTGTTACTTGTTTTGGACCATTAGTAATATTTGTATGTCTGTTGAAAGGCAGGTCAATCTTCCTTGCCAACTTGTAGATTTATTGGTATTGAGGGTACTCACTAATGAGGAGCTCTATGTGCCAAATGTTGATTGAATTTCTAATTATATATTTGTTATTTACTTGAATTAAAATATTTATGCTAATGTATACTTTTGGAAGTGAGGGCTATTGTAAAGTTTGTTTCAACCAGCACTGTACAGTTTGAAATGGTTGAGCAATCTCTAATTGAAAAATGACTTTTACAGAATTACGTCTGGAGAGGAAGGCCTGTTAATGATCACACTTATGTTCTAGCCGTTAAAATGAGAAAAAAGTCATTGTGTAAGTTCGGTAATAAGTACTATGGTACATTTCAGTATGCCGATTTTCTTCTATGTTTAATAATCACTCTGATGTGCTTGTACATGTATGTCCTGTTTGACCAAGTAGGGACAGAGAGATTTTTAACATCTACTTAATTGTTAAGTAGCAATCAATGGAATTTGTATTTTTTTTCTACTTTGTGCCATTGGGAGTATTGATGTATACTCTTCTAGTCTAAGACAAAGTATTAGTGAGCAGAACATTTTACTAGTCATAACCTTTTTATCTTGATGTAAATTAATATTTAACCATAATACTGATTAAGTATTCAAGTCAAACATATAACCATGTCTTGTGTTCATTGATATGTTACCAAGATATACATTTGAATAATTTACTTATTATTGATTATGTTATAGATAAACTATGTGAGTTTAATAATTATTGATTTTTAACAAAGTTTAGTTTGCTACATTATTTCTAGTTCTAAGGACATTATTATATTTGTATAATTAAATTATACTTATTAGGGGATCTCAATTGAATTATTGAAAGCATTATTTTTATTTTTATAATTGTATAGGTTTATTTTTATACTGTTTTCCAATCTTTATAAATTGTTAATAAATTATTTGGTTAGATTTATAAAACTATAATTTTGTAAGCACAAACACATTTTTTTTAATGATTAATATGTTGTATAACAGTTCAAATCCATAGAGCAGTTAATGTACCACTGAATGTGGACAAGTTTATTCTTAAATAAGACAAATGTATCTCATTCAAATAAATGTTACAAGAATCATATATGCTTTTGATTTTCTTAAATTATCTGACCTACTTCCAATCTATAAACCTCAATCGAACCTAATATTTTTAAAAAAAAATTATGTAGGTAATTGGAAATATCAGATTAATTAAATTATTATTATCTACTGGTTCTCGAGTAGTGGATGAATGGTGTGTGAGTATGTGAAGTGGTGGTGGCTAGACAGCCTAGGAGTTTTTAAGATTTAATTAGTAGTATGCATACATGTGATTTTACAATGAAACTACTACATATTTAAAATAATTATTTATTTAGGTAATGTATAATTTGACTTCTGCAAGTTTCTTAGAACAACAATTTTAGTAGAAAAGATGAAAGATTCCTTTGTAATATGCTGTAACATTCGTGTTTTTTAAAATCAATATAATCGAATTAATGAAAATTTTGGTAGCTTGACAATTTGAGGCAGTATTTGAGAAGTAGTCCCGCATGTCACAGACCATACCTACCAGCTAGGTAAGTACCAGGCAGTGAGTGAGTGCAAACACTAATCAATACCGGTGTCGTGATTCCTACACCAAATATTTTATTTAATTCAAGCCATGTGAGTGGAATCAGCAACAGGCGCATTGTTTTTATGAACACACTAGTTTGCCGGGTTAATTTGAAATTATGACGCTACATTTGATCGGCAAATTTCGTACTTGTAAGATGGCTTTTTTCGTGATCACTACTGGAAACTCGTATAATAAGAATTCCTGTATCAGTTAAATTTTATTTATTCAATAAGTAAATCAGACAGGATAGATCACAACACATTACATAAGAATGTTGTAGTACAATAAGTTTGGCATCTCATATAATATAATATTACTTCCATAGTTTATTTGGTGTGTGGCGTTTAACATCATCGTAATATACACATATAAACAGGAGATCACATGAATAACATTTAGTAGGACTAAGGGTGGGGATCACAAGACAATTTTAAAAACGCCATCGTAACACTGACATGAAAGTGCAAGAATTTTAAATAAAACTAGTATTTAATACATACATATTTGGGATGAGAACAATTTAACACTTCGATTATTTTCTGGATTAGCTGCAAGGGTAATGAAGATAATGTATCATTAACAAGTAAGTAGGTAAATACTTAGGCAATTAATAGCTTAGTACACAGTACGAATGCCACATGGCCCACGTAAAGTATTTACATGTACTTATTGTGAGTAACATTACTTAAAGCCTAATTGATTATAGTGCCTTGATGTCACAATTATGTACTTCACATACACATGAATAACCAGAAAGCCGTGTTGCCCTATCATCGAACTTTCAGAAATGTAGACCTTGTTCAGGAAGGCGAATTCTACGCGAATTAATGCGGTTTGTCGAAATACTAGCGCCCATTACACTGAGTCCACAGGACACGCGCGAGTTGAGAGAGACAACTTACTCGTATATTTCTTAGAATAGAAAAGATACAAGATGATTCAACGCGCGTCGAATTCGTGTTCCTAGACAGGCCCTATGAATGATGTTGTGTAGAATAAAAAAAAATCTTTACCTAGCGGTTGGTATAGGTGAATTTATAGTTGAACGGTATTCCTCATTTTTTTTTTCTGGGCCTGAGACCTGATTAAATGCATCTGGCGGAAAAGACTAATGGTTATATTACATTCACCCAATCTTAACCCCTTCTAATCCGCTATCCGTAAGCGTTTACGAAAAGATCACGGTAATTTCTGTTTTTCAAATTTGATGCTTAGACCTTAATATTTACAAGATAACGAGAGAAAGTTTATAAATATATAATTTTATTAATCTTAACATTTTTTCCAAGACACCCCTTTTCCTTCTATTGGCGGAAGCGCCCGGAAGCAAGCTGGCCGCGCCGTCGCTCGTGGAACAAGTTTCGATTTATTTATAATTTAGGAGAAAAATTATAACTTATTTAATGTTTTGTCGCACATTTTGACCGAAAATCACCAGGCTAAATAAAAGATACTTTGAGCCTGATGGGCTTACAAGGAAGGATTGATCTAAATGAAGCAACGATTAGAACATTTGGAGACCAACCACGACCAGAAAGCAGTGCAGTGCTATTTAGATTTTTTTTCAAATTATGTTTATTCTCGCGACAGACGTAAAAATGGTTATAAGTCAGTAAAATCAACTGGCAATACCCACATCGTGACGGCACCTAGTTTAAATACCATTCTAAACTGCGGTAAATATCTCTTGATATCACACCGCAACCATTAAGGTTAATCAATTCCATCCGCGCGTACATCTAATTCCGACAATACAAGCGATGCTTATAAGAAAAATATAATGCATCTGGAATGGTTTCATGAGGAACGGCTCTATCAGTGGAGCTGTTAAAGAGATGCATCAATAGAAACCGTTCCAGGGTTAACAAATGTGAAGACTTATTTTCGAACGCATGTATACAGATTACAAAAATATTTACATACAGTAATATCATGAAAAAGTAATCAAGGTTTTACAATTCAATAGCTTGTTTCAATAAGATGGTAATTGTATCATATATCCAATACATTCCAGTCAAATACAACAAAATAAATTCATGAAACACAATATTAGAGTATTTGAAACTTAATTGGACCCTGCTTATACTCGAATGTGATAGAAATGACTGAATGATTTTAGTCTTTTATAAATGTATTATTTTATATGACACAATATAATCGTCCTTCAATCTCACCACAGTTTATTTGGAAAAAATACTTAATATTATATTGACAGATAACGGAATAATACAGTGATTTTTCTGTTAATAGTACAGGATCCGTGGTGTATTTTTTCACTTGATTACTATCAAGCTAATTTTCCGTGAGTAGCTTCATTTTGATAAGACGCCCAAAAAATTCCTGTGCGAAAATTTTTGATTGTGGTAGCTAACAGAGGTATCAATGATTAAATATTTAGGACCGTAGGACCGGGACAAAGTACCACGGAATTTGTAGGACAATATGACCGTTACATTATATAAATATTAACTAAGTAAAATAATAAAAATCAGCTGGTTAGTAATCATTTTTGGTGATCTCCTCCCCCTCCAACTTGTATCGATAACGAGATCACCAAAAATGATTACTAACCAGCTGATTTTTATTATTTTACTTAGTTAATATTTATATAATGTAACGGTCATATTGTCCTACAAATTCCGTGGTACTTTGTCCCGGTCCTACGGGCCTAAATATTTAATCATTGCTACCTCTGTTAGCTACCACAATCAAAAATTTTCGCACAGGAATTTTTTGGGCGTCTTATCAAAATGAAGCTACTCACGGAAAATTAGCTTGATAGTAATCAAGTGAAAAAATACACCACGGATCCTGTACTATAACAGTTATAATTAACGGCTAAGCCATTTATAGGCCATAACGTCTTTTAACTATATTACCCTTATGTATAACAAACATTTATAATAAATATTGCTTATTGCATCTGAAAAGTGAATTCATATTGAAGTTGTAGTAGATAAATCCATTGACTATATACTTTGCGGAGATAACACAAGTTCATAAACTTTATTACAAGTATTTCAACATTACCATGATTGAGAGAATTATTTTACTAACATACTATTCAGCCATTATTTAGCCCTATCAGATGTATTACTAGGCCCTTTAGAAATAGGCACGCTGAATCATATACGATAAAATATATATAAGCTACCAAAGGACCATCATCGATTATGTTCTGAACATAACCTCATAAATTACAGTGCAACATCAATAGGCTTAGAAATAGTTACAATTTTCCATTCCATGCTCCGTGCCAGCTGATCCCAATAGAAATATGAAGGCATCAGGTACCAAGTATCCAAATTCATCGAGCTCACTCTCCTACGCAACAGAGGCGAACTGAGTCAAACGGGACTTAAAAATACGCCTTAACACTAAGTCTTTGTATAGAGATAAATTATATAAATTATTGCCAAATATAGAGCGAAGTAAATTACAAAATAATGATAAAAAGCTCCAAAAATTGATATGCTTAATAATCATACAAATCATTGTACAGTGCAATGCTTCATCTCCAAATCATACCTACTAATATTATGTATATAAATAACCAGTTTGTGTTTTTATGAACCTACTCGAATTAAATATAATGCATGCATAAATCTAAGTTAAATTCATAATGAGTACACTGATCAATATTGATTACGAACTAAATTAGGTAATTAAAATACAAATAGAACGCAAAGGAATGCACGGAGGCAGACGCGCGCGGCGCGGGCGGATTTCCCGACCGTAGGGATTGGTTTCTAGAATCTGGACTTTAAAAAAGAGAAAATCATAAATTTCATCGGCGACGCCCAAATAACAAAATGGGATAGTGTTTGTTTGTTGTCCAACGGTTTCTTTATCACATGATGTCCGAAGTAACAAATGTACGAGACCGTGAGGATGTACCTTTGACACGTAGCACCAATTTGATTGTGGCGTGATGCGCTCAGAAATAGAAAACAACTTCATACTTCTATAACTTTCACCAATCACATTAGGTTACAAAAGTAATCACACAATTTACTAAAAACGAGCATAAACATTGCCTAAAAATAATTATAAATATGTTTACAATTAAATTTGCAAACGCTTTACTTAATATAGTGGAGACTCGCACCATAAGGATGTGCAAGAAAAACAACTGGAATAAAAAAGTTAGGTCATCTTATGGTCCAAGATCCCAGAGCTGCCAGACATCACTTATTTTCTAATGGACAAAATATATACGATTGAGTAGTGTTGGGGTGTACTATCATCATATGACTAGTTGCTACCTTGACCAGACGGCCATTTTTCAGATATCAACCAATCAAGGTACATAGAAACACTGCTCACCTCACTTAAATTCTGATAGCTGATTTTAACATATATTTCACACAATATCATTAAAAATCAGGATTCATTACTCCCAGACACATGTGATCGGCGGTTTTACCTTACAGATGCTTTAAAGCTATGAAAAAGTTTATTAAGTTTACTTATTTTCTGATGCTTGATTTTTATATATGTTATTCAAACAAATGAAAAGTGCTCATCTGACCGCAATAATTATAGAATTGTACCTTACAAACTATTTTATTAGAAAAACTTAACTAAATTCAATTTAAAAAAAAAATCTGAAACAGTTGGGTCTGGTGAATGTTTGGCCCCTTGGATTGGTCTGTCCGTTTGCAAAACGTTTTAAAATAGTTGTTTGAATAACATATATAAAAATCAAGCATCAAAAAATAAGTAAAATTAAGTAAAAGTAAAATTTTTTTCATAGCTTTAAAGCGTCTGTAAGGTAAAACCGCCGACCGCATGTGCCTGGGAGTAATGAATCCTGATTTTTAATGATATTGTGTGAAATATATGATAAAATCAGCCATCAGAATTTAAGTGAGGTGAGCAGTGTGTCTATGTACCTTGATTGGTTGATATCTGAAAAATGGCCGTCTGGTCAAGGTAGCAACTAGTCATATGATGATAGTACACCCCACCACTACTCAATCGTATATATTTTGTCCATTAGAAAATAAGTGATGTCTGGCGGCTCTGGGATCTTCCTCTATTATAACAATATTACTAAATTAGTTTCATTTCAAATACCAATTACTACAGATATACAAATACGACCACCTGGACTTCTCACGCCTTACAATAATGGATCGTCAGAATAGACATTTTTTACGGTGTTCAGAAAATTTAATGAAAACCTAAAATTTTAATAATAGACCGATTGAACGCACTCTAAACTACATTTGAAACAATTTCTCCTTTCTATTCCTATTTTTTATTCGATAAGAATTTAAACTTTAGATCGCACGACGTCTTTTACACACTGATGTCAATTCAGTCTTGTAACGTTTCTCACGAGGGAATGAAATGTGAGAGCAGGTTTAAGTCACAGAAAAATAAGCATTAATCATTTAAGTAATTCATATTGTAAATGCGAAGATAAAGTTCCTTAATCTTTAAATAAAAATTATTTCTCTGTGGACAACACTATCACAGAATGAAACCTCAGTGAAAAAAAGTAGGTGAACATGCAAAAATTATTGAAACATACTTTGTAACAATCTTCTGAGCTTACTTCCACCTTCTGTAGCATTCAATATACATATTATATATATATAACATGTACACAAAAATACAGCCTCTGCGTCGATAGGACGAAGATATACAAACATATTCAATATACAATGTAACATGCATTATGATATTATGCCGAGTACCTTAGTAACGAAACGAACATTGTACGTGCAAAAGGGTTCCCGATCGCGCCTTAGGCAAACAGTAAATTCGCTGAAGAAATTCGTATATAATCTAGTACTGGTATTATAAGTCAACATAAAACAGAAAAGTTAAGTAATAATGGTCATCTCTACCCAATCCACGAGACTGAAACAACATTCTCCTACAAGAGTTGTTTGGAAAACATGGTCTAGTCTTGAGACAATAAGGCAGCAAAGTCACTGAATCTACGTCGATCATTTTACAAAAATACAATTTCTCCTTACTCGTAATAAGACTTAAATTGAAAAAAAAAAAACGTCTACTTCTCAGCAATACATCGAAATATATCGTAAACTTGACCATTGATTAAGTTACAGATCACGGACTTACCAATTAAGTATTAACTACAATACCTCATACAAGACTACTGCCTTAGACTCCTTTACAGTTACAGGAAAGTTCCTAGCCAGTGGCGCCATCTGCGTAGACCCAGAAACCCTCAGCGAACACATCCGGCCGCGTCGGACTCGATGCGGTTTACTTCTTCGAGTTGGAACCAGCCTTCTGACGGTTGTCTTGTAGAGGAATCTGCAATGTAAAATTTTATGTGTGAGAACAATATATGTGACGATGTGAGATTATTATTACTAGCATCTGCCGGCTCTCGTCTGCGCGTTTACTGTTAAAAAGTAACCTATTTCCTTCGTTAGAGACATCTTCGATTAATCGGGACGGATCGATTTCGTTAACCTTGTTCTATGACGTGCGAATTATTTTCAACCTAGGTAGGTGTTACCCTTTTTAGCCGCTTAACGCTTTGGGTAGCGTCATTCCATTCCAAGGGAATTGGGGCGTATGTGTTTCCTCGGCGACTGGCGAAACGATCGTTCAGAGCCAGCCGGTGCTACTGGGCTATACTAGTAAGCTTTCTCATTTTATCTTTTATCTATTATGTAATAATGCTGTGTTTTTGTTAAATTTTTTATAAGACAACTAGATTATGCGCGCAGTTCGCAGCGTTTAATTACCATGGCAACAGTATTTGTCGTGCGCTGTTAAATGTACACTCAGCACTAACTTTTCATTCCGTTCTTTACTGTACACACATTACACGTGAAATTTTAAGACTTATCCAATTCAATCTTTAATATTGAAGAAATATGAATATAAATTTATTTTTCAATTTATTTTAACGACAAGCGAGAGAGAGAGAGAGATCCGATATGACAGATGACGTCACATACCACTACGGCCATACGCGATCCATTAAAAACTCCGTTTTGTAAGGAAGAGATAGAAAATTAACTTAAAAGGAATTAATCCTTATAAATCCTTCGTATGTGAACCGATTAAAATTTTCATTTCACATTTTATTATATGTTTTGAGTATTTTATATAAATTGTTGATGTTGAAAATTGTAAGATTGCAGATTTATGCATATTCCCTATTCTAATAGTTTTGTCAAGTACCGTGGCTCGCTGGTCCTCCATGCGGCCGGCCTGCGCCCGCATGAGCAGCGCGAAGAAGTCGTCGTCGGGCACCGTGCGCGCGCGCTCCTCGGGCTTCGGCCGCGGCATTTCTGTGCGCTGGTCCTCGATGCGGGAGCCCTGGGGGAATTATTGTATACTTAAGCTACAGGGAATCTCTGCCTGCCTCTGTGGGAAAAAGGCGTGATTTTATGTATGTGTGTTAAGCTACAATATAAGCGTTTTATTCAATGTTTTAGATGATTCACTTCCTTTCCACTGTTTACAGCACTCTAAGACTAAACAATCAGATCAATCGGTTGACAAAATCACCCCCTCGACACGTCGACGAACGCTTCCGCCGATGCCACCTGCACATGATCTGTCTACATGTAGAGGAGGCATAAGCCAGGTCAGACTGTAGCATGATTGGTTATTTTAGACGTGATACAATACATTCACCAATCACGTAGCCGTTAGTCCTCATATCTACGTTTTGCACTCTAATGAATTTCTCATACGCAAAAACCCTCATTGCATTGCAGAGACCCATTGAAATGAATTGGGTTCAGTACAAGTGTGCAATGGAGTGTACAAGTGTGTGTATGTGTGTGTGTGTGTAATAGATGTGTCAGTTAAGAAAAAATAAAGAGATATGTATGTGTACCTGCACCCTAGCGATCATGTCTAGGAAGTCGTCCTCCGGCTTGTCGGCGGCGGCGGCGGCGGGCTGGCGCAGGCCGGGCAGCGAGGCGCCCTCCTTGCGCTTCGGGGGCCGCAGCTCCGCGCGCTGCGAGTCCATGCGCTCCGACTGCAGGTCGGTGATCATGTCCAGGAGGGCTTCGTTCGATCTGATGGAAAATGGGAAAAAAAAGATAAATATCACATGTTTGAGGCCGGTTTTCGAGCCGATTTCGGACTTACTTTAGTTCCATGCAACTCTTGCTAAAGGACAGGGCAACCTTTGGTCAGTTGCAATGGTGACTTGGGATTCTCTCTTAGTCTAGCATCATATAGTCTATTCATTAAATAGAAATTTTAATACCGTAATCATTTAGTCACATCCTAATTTAAAAAGAACTCTACCAATGTCAATAAGTAGTTTATAGACAGTTATACAAATTGAAGTGTATTCAGCGGGCTTAAATAAGTTAAATGATTTCTTGAATTTGGTTATAAAGTAACAAAGGAACACAATTTCGATTGACATTATTTTACATATACATACGCTACAGAATCTTTAGATCCCAACGACTCGTCCATGTCTAAACACACCGCACTTTATAATATCAACAATAACAGGTGAACAGCCACTGAAAACCATGTGATTTGTCAAGAGCTGTCTCAAATGCGACTAGACTGTCAGTAGCAATACAAAACGAAACACAGAGTATTTACACAAAGAATTAGTCGGTGTTTTGTTTCGAAGCTCGGCACTGTGTGTGTTGGTGGAAAACGTCGACAGGTGAGGAGTGATAGAGGTGGCGATAAGCGTGGAGTGGCTTTGATAACGCCGGCCTTGGGCTAACGCGCCGCGAATTTGGGATTAGAGGTGTAAACAGCGGCGATTTGCCGATAGCGGCGTAATAGAGATGAGGCGGCTATTTATGACGAGATTATTTGGATGTTTGGGTGCTACTACTGATTTGACCGGTTTTATTAGTCGCGAAGTCAAAACGTTTTTTGAAGTGCATGATCCAGACTAAAGTTTGTTAATATTTCTTGAATTTCAAGATCTTTATTATGCGATAGACTAGTTAGGATGTGATATGTATTATGTTAAGTTATTACCTGCTTTATTGAAATAAAATTTTCGCTCTTCAT
Organism: Maruca vitrata; assembly: GCA_039566165.1. Taxonomy (NCBI): domain Eukaryota; kingdom Metazoa; phylum Arthropoda; class Insecta; order Lepidoptera; family Crambidae; genus Maruca; species Maruca vitrata. The sequence goes on along the minus strand of CM076911.1, from coordinate 19,236,377 downwards.
TGAACAAATGCAAACATTAGGTAAAGTAGTTAGTAAACTTACACCAATCACGGTGGCGAGCAGAATACCTTGTTATTACGGAGGGAAATGTTTAATTTGAAAAAAAAAAGGATTCAGACACGTTGTCAATAGTTCGTTTGATAAAAAGCGACTTGTTGGTGCCCCCTGGACGAAAGTGAAATACCTAGGAATACCCACTAAGCACTACATTGCCAAAAGTGGTGGTGGTGGAGTGGAATAGAATCCCAGCTGTTACTCTATAAAATCTATGGTGCATTCATTGCACATTGGTGGTGTAATACTAATTATCAGAGCCCTCCAGCAAGCGGACCACCTGGAAAAGGCTGCCTGTCCACCGGTGAAGCTAAGCGTTGAATCTAGGCTAGTGTCTGTTTAGCAGGTTCGCTTCGCGAGACATATTCTCTCCACTCTAATGGACTGTGTAGCTAAAGGCCGAGAGCGGCTAGATAGCATGCTAAGACATAAGGGTTGAATGTTGACATGTCTGCGGTCTGCATTGGTTAAACATATTCCGCTTTCGCTCCATGAATCGCTCCTCTGGCTAGACTGGGCAGCTACACTTTAAGGGTTGAATTTCTGGCGCTCCGCGGCCATGGTAGTAGATTGTAAGTAGTATGCTCTTATCCATCAAGTCGCTCAGCGAGAAGGGTGCCTCATATAATGCTATTCGTGTGGCCGATTACGTTTGGTTATTATTGACTGGCTCGGTGGGCCAGTGGTTAGTGACCAAGGTTCACTACCTACGGTTCTAAGAGTCGTTGGTGCCATTCCTATCCGTGACAAATATTTATGTGACGAACATCGGTGTTTGTTCCGTGTCTGGGTGTTTTATAAAATATATTTTAGTATATTTGTGTATCCACTGTCGTTTCTGATTTTCAAGTAACCCAAGTGCTTAAGATACCTGTCACAGGATCAGATTATTTAGGGTTATGAGCCATCCGTTCACCCACAAGTCCAGTGAAGCTGAAAAGGCCTCAGACGGCTATCAGCGATCAGTCCTTTCCGAAATAAAAGGGATCAGATCGATTTATATGATGTTGTAAAATACTAATTATTATTCATTTATTTTGCCATCGATTCTATAAGAAGAAGTAGTATATTATGTTAGTATGTACACGTACGCCGGCTTATCCTGGGCAGCTGGGGCGGTCGGCCGCGGTCTCGGCCGGTTCTCCTTGTCGGCGCGCAGCGTGGCTCGCTGCTCGTCCATGCGGCCGGCCTGGCAGCGGCTCAGCAGCTCGAAGAACGACTCCGCCGGGTGCTCCTCGGACGAGCCGAGGGCCGCCTCGCGCTGCGCCTTGGCCTCCGCTGGTGGCTCGTCCTCCTTCTTTTTGCCGTCGGGGGTTATCTGGGAATGGATAATAAAATTTTGTTTTTAGTACTAACCAATACAGTAGATATTTTGACGCTAAGCAGACATTTTTTTCTAATTATAAATTGTCCAGATTTTGTTTGGTATTTTCTTTTATAAAATGGCTAACGAGAAACCTCACTCCACCTGATGGTAAGAGTTAATGAGATCCACATAATATGATGTCAACCGACAGGCCATAATACCATACTGAGCCTGTCGCACTCACCCTGAAGGCCTGCTTAAATGCCATTTCACGCCCCGCCCGAAAAGTCGGGGATCATAGGAGGGCGGAAAAACATGAATTGGAAGGGAATTCCATGCCTTAATTATACGTGACAAAAAAGAAGAACTAAGCCTCTTGGTCCGAGCCACCAGTGTCTGCATTGTATGTGGATGGCAGCGGTGTCCTGCACGTGTCGTTCGGGTGTGAAAATGAGAGGGAGGGACTAGCTGAAATAGCTCTTCAGAGCATTCCCTATTATTAGATGGTAGCCAACACTTAGACCGGTAATGTCTATACGTAATAGTAGAGGTTTCAGGGTTTCGTATCTTTTTTCCAATCGTTGGCAAATCCAAACGCGTTCGATTCTGTCCTAACAACATTCAAGCAATTTGTAAGTTGAATCACACCCGTACCTGTATCAGCGCCAGCTGCTCCATGCTCTGGCGGCGCACGCGCAGCGCGCTGAAGGGCGTGCGCGGCGGCGCGTCGTCGGGCGGCGGCGGCGGCGACTCGCTCTCCGCCGGCAGCCCCAGCACCTTGCGCAGGTCGCTCGTGTTCATCTGCGCCGTCGCCATGCCCAGCACGTCGCCTAGCTACAAACGAACGATATGCTTAGAGAAGAGAAGTGAGAGTTTTCATCAACAGCTGGTCAGCTGCGTACCTATATCTATATAAAACTATAACGTAGAGTCTATTTAGTTTTTTGTGTGGTAGTTTTATGTTGTAAGAGATCAAGATTCCTTGCATAGACATGGCGTGGGCCTATAAGTAGTAAAAGTTTCTAAGATTTCGAAAAGTGATGAATCTTTATATTTACGGAATGAGGAGGATGAATTGTTCGGGTAATAATTTTTATTACTCGATCAAGTACAGGCTCAAATAAACCCTCACCTCTTTCGAAATGTTGTAGTGTTCGTTGGCGTAATAGAGCGCCTTCTCGTGGTTGCCGAGCGCGGCGTGCGCGTTGCCTAGCGACCAGCAGGCTCGCCCTTCGCCGACTCTATCCTACAAAGATAAAAAAATAACAGTTTTTATTGACCATTAACAATAGGAATGGCAGCACTAAATGAGAGATGATACACTCATAAGTTTCTCTAAGCAAAACCGAAATATAGGGAGGAATACCCAGGACACTATAAATTAAGCGTATTAGTATTTAATGAGCACTCCAAAAAAGTAGCATCGCGATCATGTTGTCAGTCTCGCCGCAATGTATCTTATCGCTAGTGAATATGCGTCAGTATACTTAGTCTCTTGATCTCTTATTGGACCATGATTCCCTCGGTCCAATAAGAGATCAATTTCGCCCAATTTTAAGATACGCTCTCGAAACGAGAACCTTTGACGCTATTAGACTTTGTGCTGCAATTAGGTACTTATGATTTTACTAGGTCCGTTTCGTTATTTTGTAGTGTCCCTGTCATGTCACTTGCGTCAGGAGTTGTGGTTTCGAACCAGTTCCAGGACAAAAATTGTGAGATGATCATCGGTGATTGTCTGTGTGTTTTTCAAATGTATTTAGAATAGAATAGAAAACGTTTATTGACCACATAACATAAACATTGTTCAGGACATAGCACGAAATCAGAACAATGTATGCGCGATCTGAAACATTTATGCAATAGTTCCAATCGGAAGCCACCTTCCGCGCCTCCTCCTGTAAAACTGTTCTAGTCGTTACACTGACCTGCAGACGGCGCGCGGCCGTGAGGTGGCGCGCGTGGTACTCCTCAGCGACCCGGTACTCCCGCAGCAGCGTGTACGTGTTCCCGAGGGAGTAGCAGGCCTGGGCCTCCACCGCCGCGTCGCCCAGCTCCTCGGCCAGCGCGAGCGTGCGCCTGCGGGCAAACGGGACAGTTCACATCCACCTGCTTTGACTGGAGCACCGGACGCTCCAGCACCCACAGCCAAATCGGTAGAAGCAATGATATTATTTGTAAGACAAAAAAGTGCATCTTGTTAATATACATACATATCTCTCGCCTTTGTGTGCTTTTACAAATGTTTTGTTTCATATGTCAGTAAAAAAAACTTCGCAGTAGTAAAAAAAAAAATTATAGTTTATTATGTCATTGGGCACAAGCGATCACTAATCATATGGTAATAGCATGTACGTACGCACAGTTTGTCATTAATATAAAACAAAGCTACGTAGGTAAGTTTAATTAGTTTCCAAGAGTTCCAGGTGTAGGGACGGGACAGATAATCCAGCAGCGATATTTTTAATGCATAGCAAACATCACTACAGTAACCGAGTCAAATCAGTCGAATCGCCACTTGTAAACGAGAAGTTTGGATACGCTTTCACTTAAGCTTGTAGGTATTGGTACTTAGCGATTTTCACTGTCCCTATATCCCTATGTATGCTTAAATCTTTAAAACTACTTAACGGATTGTGATGCGGTTTTTAGTAGATAGAGGGATTCAGGTTTTTATTTAAAATTCACCCGAAGCGAGGGCGAATCACTATTTATCAAAAAACAGCTACAACTGGGAAGAAACATTAAGTAGATTGTAGTTGAGAAAGAATTAATCCTATATTTACAAAGATAACTGTAAGTCATATATACAATTAAAACTATTAATTGTATAGTTTTATGCAATTCATTCCTTATTATGCAAAAGATATTATTATGCATTTGCGTTGCTGAGCTACAATATAACACGGTATGTAAACAACGCTCAGCGCCAAGCCAATACGAAGCATTGCCATTCGCACTTTATGCCATTCAACATTCTAGAAAGATTTAAATGGTTAATTAGCAGTCGCAATTGCATCATAAATTAAATCACAAAATGGTATTACATCAGATGTTCGCATAGCAAAATAATGGGTTATGATGCATCAAGAAAAACAAATAGCTGTTTAATGTAAATTTTAATAACCTATCAATCGTAGTTTTATGGTCATCGCAATATATAACAAATGCGGCAGGTTAGACGCAAACGCCTTGTAAATAGTGTTATTAAAATGATTTACGTCGTATGTGTGCATTGTACTGATTTGATATGCCCAATCAATGAAGTTATTCATTCGAATCATTTCTTTAATGTCCAACTTTTTTAAAGTGAATAATGAAGAGGATGCTTTGCGCTTCCTGGTGCTGCCTTCTATGTATCTAATAATATCTATATAGGCTTCTCCAGACCTGTCACAGTTTAGATAGCATGCGTAAGGATTTTTTCCTTTTGTCAGCTTATCAATCTTTTCGAAAAATAGACCTAGACAACTAAGCTTTCCTAAGCAATTTCTTAATACGAAAAACACAACAGCATAGCTTGAACTTGTAGCGCTAGCCATTCCCCGATACTACGCACACTGAACAGCCAATGACAAGACACAATGCAGACTTAACATCCAATGGCACGCGCTACGCACACATGAAAACCAATCACATGCTACACGTACTTTTATTAAACTACTTCAGGCACCAGCGATCCTCAACCTAACTTGCAACATAGCATTAGTCAACTATGACTATGCAAATCGAGGTTGATGGTGAGAAATAAATGATTTTAATTACTTGTAATGCTCGGCCGCGTTCTCGAACTGTCCGAGGAAGATGTGTGAATTCCCGAGGTTGGAGTTGGCGCGGCGCTCGGCGGCTCGGTCGCCGGCCTCCTGCGCGATCTGCAGCCGCTCCGTGTGGTACCGGATGGCGCGGGCGAAGTCCCCCAGCAGGTAGCAGGTGTTCCCGAGGTTGCCGCACGCGCGCCCCTGCGCCTGACGGTCGCCCAGGCTGCGCATCAACTCCAGGTTCTGTCTGTGGGTCAGGTTACGTATGATTTTAGACTTGCGCGTTCAATTACATTAACAAGTTGTTTTTATGGGTCTACACGCGATATTAGGAGTAGCAAATACATAGCTGCTTATTGCCCGATGTTTCGAGTGGGTTACACCAATCATCGCTCATCAGTAGTTCGCTAGCGACCATATCGCGTGTAGACCTATAAAACGCTCTTTAATGTGGGTCAGGTTCAGTTACATTTCATATACTCCAAAACACAAGTTTATTTAAGAGTTCAGAGAGTAAGCAAACGTAAATATGAAGGATCTGGACATACTTATCAATCATACTATCTATTAGCAGCGATTTGATTCCAGCCAAGGTTGACGTTAAGTCCTGTAATGGGGTTCAATTTCCTTGAGAAAGGAAGGCGATACTCACTCGTAGTAGTCGACGGCGCGCAGCAGGCAGTCGCGCACTTCCTGCGGGAAGTGCCCCGGGTCGTTCTGCCCCACGCGCCCTAGCTGCTTACCCTATAACAGCACCAACACATTCACACCATACTCTTTATATTAACACACTCACAATAGAAACTACATTAATCGCATCATGACTGTTTTTGAACTATGTACCTAGACATCCTAACTCTTTAACGGATATATTCCTTTTTTTACATCTCCAAGATGTCCCCTACTGAGTACCTCATCGTTAAGACTTCGGGCTGACAAAAAGTTAACATCGTCGTACCGGTATTTTGATAAAAACGTACAATGGACAAAATAAAAATCATAGGAAGTAAATAAACTATAAAATAACAAAATCCAGAAAATAAAATAACAAGGAAATTTAAAAAAAGTTTAATATAATAAAAATACAAGACAATGAGTAACAAGACAACACAAAATACAGAAATTTGAATAACAAAACATACAGAACTAAATTAGGTGCATAAAATATATTTAAAAGCGCTACATAACACTAGTTAGTTAACTAATTTTCATGATTCTGTTCGATGAAATATGATAATTACATGCACATTTGGTTTCCGGGGACGCCGCGGCGCCGGCCGCCTCTGTCCAATAGCGGGTCTCTCCGCACTGCACGATGGCAATACTGGAGACCAGACACAGTCTGCAGAAACCCACTTGTTGCATTCAGATATTCATCAATCTTGCCATGCCACCTGTTGCTGGGGTATTGAGAGCTAATATCGACACGGGGCCTAGATTGTCACACTTTACCCCAGGTGTAAATCTAGATTCTAGGCTACCTGAGGTTTGACAATTTGCTTTTTAAATTTTGATTGCTGTATTGTAACGTCAGGTAGTTTATCAAGGCCATAAGCACACTAGCGGGCAGTGATGCACAAAAATAGTGCTGTTACGCACGTTATTGAGTGCGTGCGCTGCGATTTGCAGCTTGCATTTCGAACGTACTTATCCTATCTATTGTATTGTCACACTTGTGGTATTAGAATATTTGTAATATTTTTTGTTTTACAATAAGTTATTTGATTCATTTGATGTACAGGAGTTCCCTGTTTGAACTATTTCAGTATTGGCGCATCTGTGTGCAGTGACGTCAATGCATTGGCGATATTGATTAACGGGCCAAGTTAAAAATAGATTGAGGCATGCTTTGTGTTATGACATCGGTAGGTACCGTAGGGTTTTCAGGTCATTTGATGACATATTTTATTTGTTCGTCAGTAAGTCTTGTATCGTCTTTAAGTGTTACTACTACTGTGATTTATGGCTATTGATAAATTCTCTAGGACAAACTAGGACCCTAACATAGTGATTATGTAAAATGAATGCGAAAAATGGAAACGAACCTTTTCCGAGCCGGGGTCCGTTGCTAGTGATGGTAGAGTCCTCCATGTGCTGTCGCCATGTTTAGGATTGGGAGAGGGACCGGGGTCAGGCTTGACCCAAAGAACTTTGAGATGGATTAAATGTAATATACCATCACTAATGCGTATGTTAGATGTACATTGTACACCAGAACTAAATGTCACTTCGTCTAGCTAATAAGAAATGGTTTTAAATCGATGAATTGCAATTAATATTACATAGAAGATACGTGACTATTCCGCTATAAATATGTCCCATAATTAACTTTAATCCCGAGGAAGAACAAAGGGTTGCTAGCTGAAGGGCGAGGAAAATGTCTTGTTATTTTATCATCATCTTTGACCCCAACAAACTTAAAGCAGAATTAGCCGAAAATACAATTGGATATTGGTGTACCTACATATTAAATGTGATGTTATTGAAGACTAGGAACCTACTTATGATACACGAATAATTCATTAAAAGCCACAATAACATTGAAACTTTATTTGAATTAGGCATAGTGTTACATTGATTTTTTTGTATGCTAACATCCAACTACATCTAAGTAGTAAACTGTAAGTTGACAGTAAATATGTTGAATATTTCTTAATATTATTGCACAATCAGTGATACTGTTGTGGATCTATTATTTTGTCGTAAAACTACAAAGACATCATCGTGCCAGAACTTAAGAACTATTTTTATGAATATTCGGATTAAGTCAATGCGCCTCCGCCGCGAGAAACGGCAGGCCACATTAATAAACGGAGACCGCGCGCGATACTCGACTGATGATGGCGAACTCATATCCACAAATAAAAAAAGCTAATAGATAAACAACGACTAAAAATATATTTTGCATAATTTCATAATTAAATTAAGAATAGATAACATCTTAAGTATCTAATATCATCATCACGAGTATTTCAGATCAGACTTAAGCTCTGCCTCCTTTAACCTATCTACCGAGATATAAAGATATTTTTTTTAATAATTTATTAATGCGAGGATAATCAAATTATCATTTATCTATACGTTACAAATTATATTTATAACAATAAAATAATATAACGTTTCCAATGCACTATTTTGTCAATAAATTATAATGTCTTAAATTTTACAAAACAAATGTCTTCCACAAGAATAGTTTTCATTGTTATACAATTATTATGTAAAAAACCAACCTATGGAGTATTATGTAAAAAATAAATCTTTTTAAAAAAAACACGGCGATTAACGCTCAACATAATTCTTGATAATGTGAAGATTAAAGATCACCCAGGACGAGTCGGACTCACTCCCTGAGAGTTATCGGCTGAGAAGGTTCCGATTCTTCTTTTCAAGTTCGGAACTCTAAAAGGAATAAATGGCCAGAATTATTTAAAGCTACAGTCGCATCAAAATACATTACTTTCTGAATTTACATAAATTAGCAGCCCTACTCGACCTATAGGATCCCTTTTAGCAAAATAACTCTATTAAGACGCAATAGTTCCACTTATGTATATACCTTATAAAGTTTTCAAAACCTGTGTCCGAAGTATACTTTTAAAGATCTCGCCAAACCCTCCCACGCAGTCTTCAAAATAGAATACTAAAGAAGCTCGAAATATAGATACCCAAGATATATTAGATAATTAATTGTGACCCCACGGCGGAGATCTTTGGACCTTGTCCCTTTTACAATTACTTATGCTACCATAAACTACGAAAATTTTAAAATTCGATCATATAAGAGACTACGTTTGAAACGGAGTCTAAAAAATAATATAATATACCTTTGGTTCAAAAAAATATTTTGATATTTCCATACTATTAACACAATGATATAATGCTAATCAAACTCCATCATGACATAGTAATCATCAAATATAAATAATATAGGGTATATCAATATTTTATTTTAACGATTTTTTCGAGTATAATAAAATTTATATCGCTATACCACAACATCCCCAAAAATACTTTTTTAAAACATTTGTCCAAATATTTTGGTAAATATAGACATCAATAAATTGTTACATAATTATCAGTTTATATTAAACTACATAATTCTTTACCAGCTTGATCTTAACAAGTCACAAAATATCGAACGCACATTTCTTGAAATCCTCCCCTTAAGCTTCACTCCAATGTCAATAGACATGACCATCCTCATTGCTTCATAACATATCAGACCCAGTCCTCTTTTACTAGCTTAATATAAACATTCCCCAAAAATACAATGACTTTTCTAAAAACGTACATCTATCCAAAATATGGTCAATACCATGATAAATATTACGTTAATAATACATATGAGACAAAGTCATACACTACATTATTATCAAGTTCGAACATCAAGTAAACCAGTAATATCAACTTTAAATCTACAAGTCACAATTCTACCTGGTAACACCGAGATAATTTTTTTCGTCATATGATTATCTATAATTTTATTATTTTTATATTATGTAGTCAATATTACGTATCTGAAACTTCTAACATTAAGAGATGTGAATGTAATTAATTTATCATTAAGCACATTTAAAAGGAGACTTACTTTATTTCCAAATATGCTGTGATCATCAGTGTAATATAACTGGGTGGGTCACACGCTATACAGTATACACTGTTCAAAGAATTTTTTTGGTATCTTACAAAGTCGCCGAGATATTACAGTTTTAACTCATTTGGTAAGATTAAAACGCTCCATACAAAACGTGGCCAAAGAATGACGTCACGCCTTTTATAAATTTGAATGCAACGCGTTTGAAATTTGTTAGGCAGATATGCCAAATATTGCGTTTATGAAAAAGGTTTAATAACGAAAGTTGTCCTAGTTATTACGATTTTACAACATCAGGTTGTCTATTATTTAAAAACATAATAGACTCGCCCACGCAACTTAGAATGTATATTGTTGTCTCAATTAAAACTGTTTCGAAAATTGTAGGCTACCAAAATTTTTAATTTAAATAATTTCCATTGTTAAATATGAAGTTACATGCAAATTCAAACACTGCCATCTACCTTATTTCCTTATAATATTATATAATAAGACATAAAATTTCAAGTTTTTATTGTATATTAAACTATTCTTAGCGTATACGAGCGTGAGTGTATACGTATACAAGGGTCAGTGAGTTAGCGGAATGGAGGTTAGTTTAATGAAAACCAACAAATAAAACAATTAAGTTTTTTTTTTTAAATAATTTGTGCCAATGTATTCTACATTTATTTATGAGAAGGATTTATTAGGTATATTATTTTATTTATAAAAAAAAGGTTTACCTTTGTCGAAGTTATCGAAATAGGCTGAAATGCAATGCTTCTCCTTTTATAGTCGGGCAATTTCTTTTTCAATGTTTCTTTGATATTTATTACACTTACATAATCTTCGTAAAAACAATTCCGCGCATTTGACGTGGCATTGTCGGCACCCATCGTCACTTTTGGCATTCCAAGACGATAATAAAGGATGTTGATTATTGATCCTCTCTAGCCGTAGTCCGATAATTTCTGCAACCTGTAACTTCTAGCTAGAGTTTGTTTTACTTGGTAACGGATGTGGTCATGTGGTAAACACAAACGGGTCATCCTCAATCTTTTCCCCACATGGCTGGAGGAATTAATGATTATAACTTCACAACCATCAAGGGCGAAAGGCCGCATAAAATAGTAGATATTTCTTCCGAAGTGAGTTAATAACTTGAGTAGATAGTTTTTGTTAAACGATTGAATTAAAAGAAACAAAATGTTTGCTTATAACAATTGAGTGAACAATAAGTTGTAATAAGTAGTAAATTTTGAAAAGTACCAGTACAATCCCCCTGCCCTCCATTCCGCAGACTTTATAGCCACCTTTAATTAGGACTTCACGCAACTAAATGACGTACGTCCTAGGGTCGCTAACTTAGCACGTAATCAAAAAATATTCAATTTATTAAAATACTATAAAACTTAATTTTAAATATTATGGCACGATCCAACATAAATAAAAGTGAAGGAGTAAAATTTGTATAGGTGTAGACAGGTAACTCTGTAGTCCTGGTCGGTGCTTTACTGTGCTGGTGAAGTTGGCAGCGGCGGCGTCTGCATCGGTAGAGGTGGCTGCATCGGTAGCGGCGGCTGCATCGGTAGCGGTGGCTGCATCGGTAGCGGTGGCTGCATCGGTAGTGGGGGCTGCATCGGTAGTGGCGGCTGCGTCGGTAGTGGCGGTTGCATCGGTAGTGGCGGCTGCGTCGGTAGCGGTGGCTCCGTCGGTAGCGGCGGCTGCGTCGGTAGCGGCGGCTCTGGCGGCGGCGGAGGCGGCGGAGCGGTGTACATGGGGACGAACGGCGGCGGGTTGTTGAAGTACATCCAGTCCATTTGTCCCTCGGGAGGGATCTGTAATCACAATCACTGTGGTTAAGATCCCTATATAAATCTAGTTACAACATTTGTGGACAGTCATGGCAAACATTATGTAAAAAGTGTATGTACCTTCATTTATTTGAAGGCATATATTGAAATACTATTCACCATAATTTACATTTAAAAAATTAAATGTTCATAGACAATGAATTATAATTATTAAACTTTAGACTCTGCATGACTCATTGAACCGAACTCTGCATGGCGATGAAATTCAGGGCGTGCCATTACTCCCAGCAAAGTTGCTTTAAGATCTGATATATTTCAAATAATTTAAGTATGTATTGGAACAATAACGATTAGGGTAGTTGTCTGTTGTATTATTTTGATATCGCTGGGTGGACCAAACAATTGAAAATAATTGGTTTGATATTACGAAAACTCTACGAGATATGACAGTTTCATTTGGGCGCGTGTTGCATATAAATGTCGCAGCGCGCTATGACGTCAGCGTTAGCTTATGAACTTTGTTTGGGAGCTATGTTATGTTGTCTTTAAGAATATCAAATGTTACCAAAGTAAAAGTTATTACTAATTCTGTAATGTACAAGACGGAAAAGTATTTTTAATTTTCGCATAATTATATTGGACTTTCACACCCAACTTTAAATGTCTTTTATTTTGCCATTTTTTTTATTTCAATTTCACTAAAGTTATTGATTTACAGTTAATTTTGTAATTGCATGTAAAATCAGACTTAGGAAACTACCCTATTGTCGTATAAATCGAAAAGTGTGTTGTGCGCGAGTTACCTGAACATGCCTGACGAAGGTGTTCGCCGGGTCGTTGGGGTCGGGCGGCGCGTCCAAGCAGCCCAGCAGCACGTTGAGGTCGTTGGTGACGCGGCCGCTCAGCTCGCCCGCGCGCAGCAGCCCCGGCAGGCCCTCGCGCGGCGTCAGGTACGACAGCCGCTCCAGGTTCTGCAGCCGCCAGCGCAGCATGTCCATCGACTCGCCGCGCGCCGTCGGGATGATCAGGCACGGCCGCTGCAGCGCCGCGATCGAGCGCATGCGCGCCTCCGTCATGCGGTGGTGGCACTCGCACATCAGCAACAGCGCGTCCGTCTGCGTGGTGATGGCCGGACGACGATCGTTGTTCGTGATCATGAACGTCATCGCGCGGATGTGCGCCAAGATGGCCACTCCCAGCACCGCCTGCAGGTTCTCTTGCACGCGGTCGTGAGCCGTTATAGGCTCATTCGCATAGTAAGCATCACGATCCATATCCGGAGCTGGCAAGTTAGTATGGGGTAGGTCCTCGGGAATTATATATGCGTTGAGGGTTTTTCGAAACTCCTCCTTCGGGACACCACTGTTCAGCATATATTCGACGCGGCTGTACAAGCCGGTCTTTGTTTCTTGAAGGTCGAAGTTTTCCCCGAGCATTTTCCCGAGCACGGGTAAGGCGCTCAGCCACGGCTGCCAGTCGCCGACGGGCATGGCGCGGAAGGCCTCGCCGTGCGCGGCGAAGCCGGCGTTGATGCGCACGGTGGCCTCGTTCTCGATGAGCTGGGCGAGCAGCTGCGTGACGTGCGTGACCATGGAGTGGAAGTCGTCCTGCGCGGCGTGGTGCTCGAGCGCGGGGCGGTCCAGCAGGACCTCGTCCATGTCGGCGCGGTAGGCCTCCTGCGCGGCGGCGGCCTCGTGCGCGAGCGCCAGGTACTGCTCGTGCGGCGAGGCGGCGGAGGCGCGCGCGGTGCGCACGGCGTCGTTGAGGTGCTGCACGTAGGCGTCGCGCGCCGCGTGCGCCGCGTGCGAGGGGCACGCGCGCACGCGCGCCACGCCGCGGTCGCGCGCCGTCTCGGGCATGCGCACCACCGGCGTCATGTAGTACTTCGTCCCGCCGCGGCCGCTTCTGCCGCCGGCCGGAGGTGCAATGGGGCTCATATTGTATATTTTTACTCCTAAAACAAAGACCCATTGTTTTCTTTTTTGGAAAAGCTTCTACGCAAATCAATAACCAACTTTTTTACCAATATTAACTAATGATAAATTCAAGCGATTACTAGTAAACTTGAGATATTAGCAAAAACTGTTATTATAATACATATTATGTATATCTACATACCTCTATTTTCCAGATGGTTCAGGACCAAAGTCAGCTCTCGAAACTTTCCATTTTCGGAACTTTTTAGAACACGCAAGTTTCGTCTTAGGAAGTCGATCCTTCGTTTGCTGTCCAGTTTTCTTCGAAGACAGTCGTGGTAGCGCTTCCTGGAAATGTCCTCAGAAAATTGTCGATCCAGGGCCTCCTCGAGAACGCCCCGGATGCGCACCGAGCGCTCCACGAAGGCCTCGGTGCAGTGGTGGTGCAGCAGCGCCAGGCGCGCGGCCTTGGCGGCGGCCCTGCGCGCGCCCGGGTCCTACAGGAACAAGACACCAACTAAATATTATCAATAGTTTTGCTTAACATAAACATACCAGTGGCGAAGGGAGTTGAAAAAATAAAAAGAAAAACATAAAAGAAGGATAAATAAAACTTACCAGGATAAGGAGTCAGGATGTCAATTAAATCCACACACACGGCTATCATAGTAGCGACGTCAACGCGCGACGCGACGCGACACGCGGCCGGACCGTAATCATTTTATGACCGTAATAATAAACCTTTTTCCTATACAAGTTTGTGGCGGGCGGCGATGGGGGGTTGGGTGGGGTCGCAGTTTTTTTTTAAATAAAATGTATTTATTTATACAAAATTCATTTTATGAACCACACTTATAATAACACACATAAAACAACCTTAATACATAATAACATGCGCTACTTGTCTACCACCTTATAATAATACTAATATTAAAGAATATAACGCCAGCTCATAATTGTAATCTACCTAGGGTGGATGTGTTCTGGCCGTAGCTGTCTCTAAGGCGCACGCAATGTTAATCTGCTAATTATCGATAGATATAATCAGTTCTAAACTAATTCACATACGACGAGCGTCCCTAGCGTACCGGTTTGTATCGAACGAGTTAACTTTTGCCAATTCGGATAGGTACTGATCGTAATTTCCAGCAATATCAAAGTTGCATGGTTATAATGGTCTATGTTACGTAAGGCGGGTGAAAAAGTAAATTAAAATTGGTGAAAATTAAAATAAAACATAAATTATAAAAGGAATCCAGTATGAAATGTAAAAAACATTGGGTCACTTCGCCCACTGGTAGGAAACATGCTTGTGGCACGTTTTCGATATACAATTCTCAGATGTAATGAACATAAGGCATTGTGATATTCATTATTTGTTAACCAGGACCGTCTTAACCATATTGCAATCTATTTCCTTTCAAAACTATTCGAAGTCCATGCTTTTACAAGTTATATTTCTGTATTTGGATAAAGTACTCACTCATTTACCTAATCCAGGTTAAAGACGGTCCCGTCAAGTAAACTAGTTCGCTTCAGCTAGAAACATACAGCTATGTTCGAGTTGTCTCAGGTCAGGATAGAGAGCGTGGCATGTCAGTGTGACGGCGACACAACATAGCTGTCTGTCTCCCCGAATTACCTGAGCGTGGTACACGTTGCCGAGGTTGTAGAGCGCGCGGCCCTCGCTCATCCGGTCTCCAAGCTGCTTCGCTATCTCGAGATGGCGGTTGCAGCATTTCACAGCTTCCGCGAACTTGCCCATCACCTTCAGGGTGTTCCCTAAGTTGCCTGATGCTTTGGCTTCCCCCATTCTGTCATCCAAGGACCTGAAAGTGTTGATAATGTTAAGGCATATAATTTTAACACGACTTTAATGGGTCATTGTATTTATTTATGAAGTCTACTAGGTAGGTATAGTTGTCAGTGCTGGCATACGAGTGTGGGTCAAAAATATCGCCAAATGGAGGGTAAAAATGAAACACAAAATATGGTTTGTTTTTTAATTTATTAACTGGTAATTTATAACATTTATTACATCATTTTATTTATTTGTAACTCAGATTAAATTACATTTGTATCTTTATATTTGCTAGAAAATTTCTACAATTGCAAGTAATTCATTTTCGGAGAAAGCACAGCGCCTCGGAGGTTTCAGCAGAAGTGCCCTTCAGTTGCAATCTTACAAGTTATCTTGCAGCAGCCGGAGGCATTTTAATTTATTCAGGAGTGATGTGTCCTTTCGAGGATTTCTAAAAGCGATTTTCCGCCGAGCTAGGCGATAATGCTCGGGGTCTTGGCCCAATGCACCAACTTGGTCTGTCGTATATGCTTTTTGAGAGTAATATCTTTGACAGCGAGATGTTGGCTTGCATTCTAGTGTGAGGATATCTTGGAACGCCTGGTGTTGCGGTTGGATCTTGATAATTGTATGTCACTAATAGGTAGGTAGTCCCTACCGAAGACTGGATGGAGGTGGATGATTTCGGAAATCAAAGTATGCTGTGTCAGGCTTCGATGTATCTTCAAATTCCACAGGATTGTACTGAGCTTGTTGAGTGCTGCCTATTCCATCGTGAGCTGAGACCAGGTCGCAGGAACAAGGATGTGGTGAGATAAGTCCAAGGAGAGCCAGCATAACGACCAAAGGACCAAGGAGCGGTAAAAGCTGCAATGGTTCCATCAGCCATGATGCTGGCTCGTAGGTGACGGCCGTAGATGTGGTGGAGTGGTAGCATTCGATTACGTCAGGGTCACCAGTTTAGGATAATTGCTAAAAGCGGTAGATCTTCCGCCGAGCTAAGTGATCATGGTCCAATGTACCATCTTGGTGTTAGTAAGTTAACACAACTTTGAGAGCATCCTGCATGCAAGTGTTCAAACATAATATGGTGCCTTCACTGTTCTTTTACAATCCACGTCTTAATTGTAAAGGTTGTGGTATGTGGTTATTCGGAAGTCTGCTTGCAACTATTTTCTTCCTTTATTCTTAATGCACTGTATTTTTACGAAATCGTATATTTTGAAATATGATTGAGGAAATGTCTTCCCCCATAGCGAAATTTTTGACCCACTCTCATACTTGCACTGTATAGTTCATAAATAATGAAATACCTATTAAAGTTTCAACCACCTGTTTGCTTAATCAATAACATGTACCTATATTTAAAGTCAAGGCTCTTTTGATACGATAATAGAAGTTCAAAATGAAATAAAACACTTTAAATACATTTCAATATTATGCTTTTGTGCATTTGCAAATGATATCGATAAGATGGACTCCATGGCCATTTGGAGTCAAGTTAAAGCCAATCGCATGATTGCAAATGAGATTATTGTCAGGTGTTTTATATCATTTTCGAGATGAATTCCATTAAAAAATATATATTATATTGAACTTCAGAACCAATTAAAGAAAAAGAAACGAAAACAAGAGTTAACATATGCTTACCTGGCCAGTGTGAGGTCATGCTTATGGTACTGCATGGCTCGGACATAATCACCAAGATAGAAGTAGGCATTGCCCAGCTGGCTGTAGATGGCGCTGAGGGTGCGCAGGTCTTCGGTGCCGGCCTGGATGGCGGCCTGGAAGAAGGCCACCCCGGCGCGGCAGTCGCCGGCCTTGCACAGGCGCTCACCCTCCAGCGCCAACTCCAGGCACATCGACCCTCCGTCGCAGCTCTGCGGGGACGTCGTTATGTAGGTGGGGGTAAAGAAAGACCGAGGGCCAGGATAAACAGGTTTAAATGCCATGTTTATCGTTTTTTATGAACACCTATTTCTATATACATTACACTACAACTGTTCTCTGATGATGGACTGGAACTCTATGGACTGTTACTAGTACAATATATCTGCGTTTTATGTGCAATTCTGGGAAAAGCTAAGATGCTACGTCAATATAAACAACGAGAGCGAACGCATGCGCGCCGGGAGGGGGTGACCCATAAAGCAAGGCCCGTGCTCTGTTTGCATCAAACTGAACAGATTTTCATGTATCGAAAAAGGTATTTCGCTTGCAAATAGCATGTTATAATTTTTCTTTATTTAGCGTAGGTAAATGGCAGATTTATTTTCAGTACACATAATATTAAACAAATGACCATTAAAAGGGTTAATAAATTATAGGTACTGATATAACAGAAAGGTGAATAAACTTCATTGAATCGAAGTCATATTAATTTACTTTAACAACTGAATTGTGACGCACGATCACGATAAACCTAATTTGGAACTGGATTCGACAGGAGTTAAGTTTTTGTAGTTACTGTTTCAACTTCATTTGCACTCATTGTGGTGTCAGTTTGTTTTGATTCTAGTTTCTAATGATAAATTTCCATAACGGGGACCGGCTACTGCTCCACTTACGATCACAGTGAGACTACATTATTTCGCCGATGTATCGCATTATGCCTACTAAAGGCACTTTAAATTAATTGATTACTAGGGGGCCCCCAGCGTCTGCGTCCTCGTAAAGTCGATTATTGCTCAGAACATAATTGCCTTATAGGGAGCTCGGTTAAAAAGACCTATGTCCTTTCTCAGTTTCCAGTCTATCTGTACACCAAATTTTATTTAAAACGGTGATGTAGTTATTGCGTGAAAACACGAAAGATAACAGTTACTTTCGCATTTATAAAATTAGTTTATCTACCTATTTTTTGTACATATTAGTTCATTGCATAAAGTTTTGTAAATTACATTTTTTATCCCTCTGTGCATTTTCTTTCCAGCGATCTTAGTGTGTTAGTGATTTGTATTTTTATTCTTGTCGATGAATTGTGTTTTATGTACTTTTTGACTATGTTTAAAATAGAGTTTAGTTTTATAGTAGATTTTTATTATTAAAAGAATAATGGATTTATCATCATCTAAACTACAAGCTTGAGACCGTCCTAACTGAGACAAGTAGGTATATCTACAGGTGAAGCAAGGACACCATGTTTTTATTTAAAGGTAAATCTTGAAACCACCGCCACCACCATAACAACATCAATAATCATGAAAAACTTGATTTCTCTCAAAACAAATGTAATTGTTACTGGTTTTACACATAACATTAATGCAGTGATGTGCAAAGAAATATTTATCGTAAATCAAGCAGCAAATAAAATTACTTAATTAATGTGGCGATAACAGTTATGTAACATTCTTATGAAATATATTAATCACAACTCACATGTAATGGTTAATAGTTTTAATATTGTCCGTTCGGTTCATTACAAATATTACAGAATTAAAACTTGTTTTCTATTCAAAGAACATGTTCATTGAATATTCAGTGGCTAAATGACTGTACATATCTGGTTCACATTACTATTAGGTACTGCAATATTATACAACAATGATATTCAGTCACTCAACAAGTATACTAGTAACTCGCTTGGTGTAATTGTCAAGCACCATAATTTACAAGAGCAGTACTGGAATAACCTTTATTCATAAAAGCCTTAATAGTCTTATAGACCTATGCATCTGAGATGAATTCCAATAACATATGGAAGAGGAACCGGACACGTAAGAAATCCAATCATAGTAGGTATTGATTCCCTCTGTAGTCACACACCTCAATACATTCTTGAAACAAAAAGGGACTTGATATACTAATCCCTACATAGTATAAAGTAAAGTAGCTTACTGCGCCTGTCTGTCCCTATGTATGCTTAAATCTTTGAAATTATACAATGGATTTTGATGGGGTGTTTTTTAATAAATGGAGGATACCCGAAGTGAAGCGAGGGGAGGTCACTAGTAGACAATAAAGTTATTTTTTTTCATCTTGATGTATGTAACTTAAAAAACTGTAAAATATACAAGTATACCTCGATAGACAACACTAAATATTAAAAATATAAAACATTTTATTAATTTGACCACTAACCAATAATTAATTTTTACTAGTTTGGTGGCCAGTGGTTAGTGACTCTGGCTATGGTTCCAAAAGCTGAGTGTTTGATCTTTGCCCGGGATAACATTCATGTGACGAGCATGTGTTTGTTTGGGAATAAGTATTATGTATTTACATGTATTTATGCCTCTGACACCTTTAGTTCAAGCTATCCTTTTTTTGGGGTCGGATAGCTGTGTGTGAAAGCTAAGGTTTAAAACATTTTATTTACATTTAAAATATTTTAATATTATGTAAAATTAATAATGAATAAGGTGTAATATTCCTCTTCAAGATGCAGGCATATACAAGCTAGACTGTGAGTGTGGCCTCTCATACATCGGTCAAACAAAGAGAAGTGTTAGTACCCGGGTTAACCATTATATCCAGTTTGACAAACCTCAAATCCTCATGAAAGAGCAATGTTTTGTCCCAAGGATGCTGAGAGAAGCTATTGAGATTAAAAAACATCCTAATTTCAATAGAGAAGATGGTTGGAGTGTACCACCTGCTTGGGATCCTATCATGAAGACCATAATATCCCAGGCCCGTCAAAAACAACAACATATTGCAAGACCTAACAATGTTGTGAGTTCTGTATGCATGAATCGGAACACACAAAATATCACAAAAAAAGACGGTAGTAATTAAACTCACTTATGAAGACACCTGTCAACTTTAGTCTTGCCCGTGACCACGAGCGCTGTAAAGAGCTTGAAACGTCAGATCTCTAAATAATGTTTAGAATATCAATACACGCGAGTTTAATCCGTAAAATTATTTCAAATGTGTAGTGCTCACACAAATAAAAATAGACAATACTATGTAAAATTAAGTAAATATATGTCTGCAACTAATTTGTAAACTAATTGTTCTATTTCTGAAGAATGTAGGACATTATTCCTTATAGAGACCAAACATAACCAAGAGTTCCGAACATCAAATTATATCAATTACAGCCCACTTGATACTCCAAAGGTCAATTTCATTGGCAGGCAGAAGAGACTACTACTTAATTATCATATAGGATTTCAAATATGAAGATTGAGCATGGTATACAAAACAGTTTTCTATAAAAGGATAAGCTGTCTGACTGACCAACATCAATGCAGGGTCCACCTAAAGTAATGATTAGAAACTTGAAAGTTTGAACAGAGGTTCCTTTTACAATGCAAGCGAGCACAAAAAGAGGTTTCTCAAAAGTACTGCCCTTAAGAGAGTAAAACAGGAGTCAATAATAATGCCAAAATCCACAAATTAGTCCGGTCAATTTAGACATTCGAAGTTACATAAATTCCCACCAAGCTGAAAATCGGTAAGATTGCTTAAAATATCATTAAAAACAAAATTTGAAAGTTCCCTATCTTTCCCCTGTAAGGAAAAAATGTTATTCAAGGTCAAAGGTAAAAAAAATGAGTTTTTCGCGATTTTTAGCAAAACGGTAAGTTTTATCATAAAAATATGTATGACAAAATTACTTATCATCTAATTATCTATAAAAATTGTCGTTACACTTTGTTCCTAAGATTCACCATTTCAGAGATACAGCGATGCACAAAGTTGAAATGTTGTATTTTCAAATGCTTCCAGGCCCCCGTGATATTGTGCTAGACAGATAATTTTTTTACGAATGATGGATTTCAGTTGCCTCTATTATCGCTAATACTAAATACAACATAAAACCATCACTTAAGGTGGGCTCTCATACTAACGCTTTTTTTATTTGCTCGCACTTGGACGGTTTTTATCGTGGTTACCCTAGTAAACCTATTCCACATTAACGTGGTGACCATGGCTTAACGTGGTTACCACGTTAAAAACCGGCGCAAATAAAAAAAAGCTTTCGTAGAGAAAAGAAAAAGAGCCCCCCTTGAGTGATAGTTTAATGTTGTATTTAGTATTAGATGTTATAGAGCCAACTGAAATTCATCATTCGTGAAAATTTTAACTGTCTAGCACAATCGCATGCGAGGCCTGGCAGCATTTGAAAATACAACTTTTTCAACTTTGTGCATCGCTTTATCTCTGAAATGGTGAATCTTAGGAATAAAGTGTAAGACAATTTTTATGGATAATTAGGTGATAAGTAATTTTGTCATACATACTTTTATGATAAAACTTACCGTTTCGCTCAAAAGTGCATAAAACTGATATTTGTGACATTTGACCATGAATATTTTTTTTTGCACACGTCGGATCGATGGGGACTTTTGACATATCATTTGTAATGACGTATTCAAGGCCTGCACAAAAATCCAGCTTGGTGGGAATTAATGCAACCTTACCCATAATTTAGATGCTAATTTGACTGGACTAAATGCTATGAATCATGACCAGTAAATGTTATTTGTTGCCACAGAGATAGAAATTTACACAAATTCCAGACTAACTTGTATGTACATAACATTAAGTATTATGTGTTTTACATACCTAACTGTTAAATGAAAGAAACATAAAAAATTTCTGATTAAACTATGTTATAAACTGAAGGTTTTATCCTATACCTTTTTACACTGTAATTTCATGTTAGCATACTTAAAGTCATATCAAAACATCATAATTCTGTCCCAGTAAAGTTTCATGTGCATAGCTGTATCTATTGTAAAACTGTACAGGTGGCTGAAATAGTTGCATACCTATATTTACAATATGTATACCTCATGTCTGAGAGTATTGATCCAAGCAAGTTCTAGGTTGATGATGTTGTATTGCATGGTGAGTTATGTAGGTATGTACCTACACTACAACATCCTGTTATGTTGTGTTGTTGAATGTTGTTTTGCATTCAATATTGGATGTATTTTTACAAAAAAGTACAATTACTTGGGAAAAGTATAGAGCTCCAGTGTCAATATATGTATGTCGGCCGTTTAGGAGCCTGCCACTGAGCCGAGCCCAGCGGACATGCTACGAATTATAGGTCACATTTCCGTATAGGGGGCACAGTAGAAGCTCAATGAATCACACTATGCGATGCGGAAAACCACGGCGACAAATACGCATTTGTACTACAAACCACTCCTTATACCTTTACTCTCAATTTATAAATTATAAATCGATGAATCAACAATACTTATTATGTGGGCAAGTAGTGCATTATCTTACCTGTGCATCCGTCGGAAGGTTTTCCGCACTCGCACTCACAGACATCTTGAAAGCTAGTTTGTGTTAACGACTCAACAAAACATAAATTTGAACCACTTCTAAGATATTCTACATGAATTATTTTTTTTCTGGGCGTGTACATTGAGCCAGGCTCAAGCGTCCCAGAATGGCTGTTTCAACTGGCTTGACATTACAGTGACAGTTATATCGGTCGATATAATGTTGCCAGCTTTTAATACCTATTTACCGTATTAATCTGATTTGGGTACATATTTGACTTATTTATTTATTATGGCATAGGTACACGACAAGTTACAATCATAATTTAATTTGCATAAAAACATTTAAAAATGATAGATTTAGATTATGACCCAAAAACGTGTACACAGCGTGGTTAATCAACAGCGCGTAAACTTACATTAAAATTAGAAACTTAGGAATAGCTCAGTTGAGGATACTTTTTACTCTTTGCCTAAACATAAATATCTGTAAACAAACATTTTCATACTTTTTTCTGTTACATCTCATTGTACTCGCGAGTCGCGACTCATCCGATGGGGTTATAATAGGAAATATTGTTCTTGTGTGATTATTTTAATATCTATGTACCTATATTGAAAAAAAAAATTATAAAAAATTATAATATGTTTGTATTTATTCGGTTTTTGTTAAACTAATAATCACATATCCTTTTTAACCAAGATGAGTCTACTTAGCTTTCCCTGTGAAAGTATCAGCTATCTCATATAAAGGCAAGATTCTTAATTAATGCGCCATTACTTGCAAACCTATTAATTTTCGATGTATTTGATAAAACTAATCTTAAGCTCCCCATATTTAAGTAGTGAATGACTTACTGGGAGCCCTTCTGGGGATACCGTGATAAAAAAATATTTTTGGAAACTAACTTTTATTGAAGTAAATATTGCACCAGTTTTAGAGTCATATTATTATAAATAAGTTGTTTTAAAATTTTTGGTCATCAAATACTTTAAAGCCTTACGGGTAAAGTAGCATGTAGTTGTCACCACTTTGCTACAGATGTCGCGATAACGAGATCTTGAGTTATTGATTCTATTATTTACAGTTGCGTTCAGTGATTTTGAATTATTGAATGGTACTCCGTCCGTCCACAGAGTATTTATGATGACATATAGTTGTATTCAGTACGGAAAATACTCTATTTTTCAATAAATTTATTGCATTATACTCTATTCCATTTATGAAGTCCTTTTTGACATTTCGAAGAACGTAACTCTGCACGTTTCAAATAAATCCAATTTAATATCACTTTTTGTGGTTAGTAGGAAATCGTTATTTAAAAAATATACAATTATGTAAAAACACCCTACAATTAATTTACTAGCAAAATTAACTTATTGTTTTTGATCTAACTATTATTTCTATATCTGAACTTCAAAATAAAATAATATTTTTTTGCGCGTATGCAGTTACGTTCTATGGTTTATGTTTTACTTTTAAACGTAGTGACGTGCCTCAAGTATTCGGTTAGTTAAATCGATCATTCACGAATGAAAATGAATCTAGCGGCAAAGGGACTGCTTATAACTTTAATGCATTTTACAATAAAACGTAATAATTAGTGCAGTCCTTTGCAGGTCATATGTAAACTGATTAAATAACAAAATAAATTAATAAATCAAGCAGTGATGATTAATAACTATAAAATCAAATATAAAAAACTTAAATGAATTGTTTGTTTTTATTTTAATCTGATGCTCATAGTAACTGTTGAGTTACTCCATTACGCGATACAATTCGTATAATTAATTTAGTGTTGCAACTATAGGTACTCGGTGCAAACACTCCTGGAAGCAAACGGTGTCAAACATTCGGTGCCATTAATTAACGAGTCTTTGACACGAGCCTATAACTGTTATGATTCTTTAAACTCAGTGTAAATTTTAAATAACTTAACTATCATTATTCATTATTATTATACTAAACATCCAATCGTGTATTTCTTTTTTCGACATAAAATTAGTTTGGAAGTTTTGCATGTCTAAAATTGTTCTTTCGATAATTTTTATCAACCTTAGTTTTTAAAAGTTAATTCGATTTAAATTTGTTACAAATCGAGAATCGTTGCCGCTGAATATCGATTTTTAAGGGTACTTCCCTAGTACTGAACTATTGACATCTGTCAAAAAGGACTTCATAATTGGAATAGAGTATACATTCGAGCGAATATATAGCCGTCTATAAGATCTGATTGTAAAGGAGCATGTAGTTGTGACAGCTAGGCTTCACATGTATTTTTTATTAATTTTAAACCGTTTTCCTTAAACTCGCGTTCAATAGATTTTGAATTATATGTATCTAGTTTCTTTCTACACGGACGGCAGTGCTACTATTGACAAAATGAATTTTTATATATATAATCTTTTGATTTGCTTTCATATTCCTGATATGAAATAAAAATGTTGAGTTGAATTATTATATAAAATGTTTAAGTACTTGTATGTTTGGCGTTACGAAGGATGATAAATAAAGTGTACGACAACAAACAGCGAATCCCATCCTAAACTTACTGGAATGTGCAATGTGCATCTGACAGATAAAATAAAGAAAATCAAACCTTATGGCAACATCCGACAAGGAACTTCGCACAGTAACCAACAGATGACGCTTACATACCATTGCCACAGGACTACGTTATTAGTATAAAATCTACATCTCACTTCAAAGTTATCTAAATATATAAAAAGAGAAAGTTATTGATTGACTGACATTAAACGCAGAGACTAAACGGCTAATCGTAGGTACTTCAAATTTGGAAGGGACGTAGCTTAGGTAGGTACCGTAGAGCCAGTGGCGTAACTATACCTGTTGAAGTCCGTGGCAAAATTAATCGGATGGGGCCCTGTGCACCACCCGTTCTTTTTTTTTTATCTTAATGTGTATGTGTGTTGGCAGTTGAGATTCTCCTATGACCGGGGGCCTCTTTCGGCTGGGGCCCCCTACCGGGTGGGGGCCCGTGGCATTTTGCCGACTTGCCACCCTGTAGTTACGCCACTGTGTAGAGCTGCACTAAGAATGGAATTCCCGAAATTTCCACGAATTAGCGGGAAAATCCTTTTGTATGAAAAATCTAAACCTTGATGAACTTGAAATTTGGCATGCACGTACCTTAGTAAACTTGAAGCTTAGTTGCAATAGGATATTGCAAAATTCCCACGAGAACGGGAGTTGGCGGGAAAAAGCTTTTGTATGAAAACATCTAAGCCGCGTAAGATATAAAATTGAAATTTGGCATATAGGTACCCTAATGAACATAAAGCTTACTTGCAACGCGTATTGCAAATTCTCTCGGGAGTTATTGGGAACAAAACTATTGTATGTAAAATCCTGTAGTCCACGCGAACGAAGTCGCGGGCACAGCTAGTTCTTATACAGGGTGTCCCAAAAAGTAGTGTCAAGCGGAAGTCCTGAGATAGAACACCTCGTGGGGCATCCGAAACACCCCCATGTATGTTCCGCGATTTTTTATAGTACACTACTTTTTGGGACACCCTGTATATACGGTGAAACCAGGATGGCATATAATATGAGGCCACTAGAATCAGAATGGCCCAAACCACAAGTTGCATTTTTTTAGTTAACTATGGAAATGTTCCCTTTCAAATCCCTGAGTTAATAGCCAGAATGGTTCAAAGGTAATTTTAGTAAATAATCACAAGAGACGTTATGATTTTGATTAAATATTAATACAGTATAGGGGCCCAAAACTTAGAAACATCGATGTTTGGATAGATCCATGAAAAATAATAAGACAACGCGTAGTGCCGTAAAAAAATGGTGCGCCAAAAAGTCGGAATTTATTTTTGATTTTCCGTGAATCTTGTCATTTAATTTTGTACGGCATCAGTTTCATACAAGTATATTTAATAACACTCCCAGACACGGAACAAACACCGATGTTCGTCACACAAATATTTGTCCCGAGTAGGAATCGAACCCTCGACTCTTGGAACCGCGGGCAGTAAACCTGGGTCACTAACTACTGTTCCACCGAGCCAGTCAAAGTTTATGTCCCTAATGAAATAAAAACAACGTTATTCCCGATCTTACTTAGAACCGTGATGATAGTAAACCCATGTGGTCCGCAGAGTTTAAACTAATTTGAGTCTCTTAGCTACCTTAGTAACTAATGATCTAAAACAAAAATCCTAGCGTGAACATCAAAAAGACACGGTAACTTAGTCGCTGGGGGCTTGGGGGTGCTGGCGGTGGCGGGGGCGCCCCCCTCGTTAGGTATGCAAATACCGTGGCTGCGGGCATGGAGCGATCGGATCGCCCCCACCCTGCATTGATTAGCCTTATGTATCCAGCATAGTACATATTTATACCTTACACATAACAAATGTTTCAGTCGTTTTCGGCTTGTGTTAACGATCTGATTCAAAAAGGATAATTTTTAAGTACTATTCAGAAGTGAAAAAAGACCGGCTTTTAGCTTTGAGCATGTAGATAGGTATCATACTTTACCCTTGTCAAAAATAGGTAGTAATATAGCCATTGGATTTTAACCGGTGAGAATTCTTTTGGATTACCTTACATCATACAAAATTTTTATCTAATAATCTAATTTATTAGATGAAAAATAATTTAGTTTGAAACAAAATTAGCGCATTATGGAAAATATATTGATAAAGGATACCCGTAGAAATAGAAATCTTTTTATATTTTGAGATCGTTACATATGTTTCTCTATTAGGAAATAGAGACACTCAGAAAGGGATCTCGCATATCATGTACTACATTATGTCTGTTTCGATGTTGTATGTTAAGAGGGCCTTAGTCAAAACATTCTTCCTAGGATTAAGGTTTAAGATTGCCTCGTCGGTTTATTGGTAGCAAGCGCTGCGTAAGGGTCCCATTTCAAGTCCGGAATCGGGAAAAAAATGTGTGAGTTTTTCTGTAAACTAATCATTACAGAGCAAGGAAGTTGGCGGTGGCAGGCCCGTGCCACAGAAAGTACGTTAAGCCGGTGGTCCTGCGCCTGATCTCTCATCGGTTATGTAGGAACGGCCGACTCACCGAACTATGAGACTAAGGGAACAGAGAGTGTACTTGTGTTTGCGCTCACACTTCTGTACTATATTAAGTCCTGCGCGGTTGGCTGATCTCTATTGTCATCGGCTGCCATGGCCAAATTCGGTCAGACACCTTATAAGGTTTAGAAAACTCTCTATAGGTATGTAAGCTAAACACGGTGTACCTTCATATGTACGAAAAATGTAACGACGTAGTTACTAGAGAAGTCGTAGTCATTTTCTACAGTTAACTTAGGCTTACTCCAGTAAGTTTGTCCATTCCACGTGACCTTACTGCCACAATCCGCAAGCTGATATAATAGCGGGGGATGGTAATAAATGTAGTTGGGAGCGGGCCGGAGCGGCCGTAGCTCAGAGCCGAGCGGCCGGCGGAGGTCAGCCAGACCCGCCGAGGCTTGCTCACTGCGCAGGAACAACGACATCACAGCCCTGGATGAGGCAAATACTTTTCCCGTTGAAACCTTCTTTACCTACTTGATAATTTATGTACGTATCATAAAAAATGTAAGCAACGTTGGATGATTGCTAGGGTAGTATTCTGAGGCATCGTATGTCACTACATAGTTCCAAAGCTTATGATTCTTTTTCTATTAATGTCTACACATTTAACTGAAAATCTTGAGGTAGTACATGCATATAAAACGTTATAGTCCATACATTTAATACAAACTCTACGTAAAGGTGGCGTAAGGCGACTGCACACGACCTCATCCGGCGCGGGCCTTGCGGCTTCGCTTTTCCCAAGATATAGTTCAAGTTTTAATTGCTTCCTATTTCGCTTTTACAAATAGTTGGCTTAAAATAAGCCTGCCCCGCGACTGAGCATACATAGGCGTCGATATAATAGGAACAGCAAGTTTGGGCTACGATTCGTCGTTTGATCAACGCTAGGTGGCGCTTCCAGAGCGGTATACCGTAGAGTGGTATCAGCCACTACCGGCACCAGCGCGTCATCCTCGCGCAGCCTCGCGCCGTGCGCGCGCGCAGATTACACGACTACAGAGACTACCCCGATGAAAAAAATCAATAATATTTTAAATAAAACTAAATTTTACATATCATATTTAGAGATCCGTCCTTTCGAGCTCTTTACAGCGCTCGTGGTCACTGATTCCACCAAATAGTTACCGACAAGAAACTCTATGGAACGAATGTAATCAACCAAGTAATACAGCTGGGATTTGCTTGTCATATTTACCTATTTATTTATTTATTCAACAAATCTTATCCTATCCTTACAGGCTAAATTAACCTAATGCGATAGAACAGACTACACTTACAATTAAACTATTTATAAAAAAAAAATATATGTATATTTACACTTATATCTTCACGATTATATCAATAAACATTCTTACTTTGAGTTAATTTGTGCGTGTCTGTGCGTGTGTTTGCGTGTGTGTGTGTGTGTGTGTGTGTGTGTGTGTGTGTGTGTGTTAATATGAGTGTGCTAGTAGTACTTCCGTATCATCATAATCCAATGGTAATAAAAAGTTAGTTAATAATAATATTTGTGTACATTGCGTGACGTTATATGAGATGTTATAGACTTATTTTTAACAGCGATTACTAAAACCTGTGCGTTTATTAAAAAATAAAGGCAATACGGTCTTTATCTTGTACATAATAATAATAGAGAACAATGTGTTGCCTTCAACATCAATATCGACCTATTTTCTTCTGAAAATTAGCATTTGCTATGCCAAATTATTATATTTATTTACTATAAATAATTTGATATTCTCTTGATCCCACAGTGCTCTGTGGAACGCATGGTATGGTATGATCTAGTGGTCGGCGATTGTTGTGAGGACCACCGCGCCTTTGCAAGTCACTCCACCTCTGCCCTCTCACGCCGATGCACTCTGAACCTTACCATCATCAATATAAAGAGTAAAGTTCCCTGTGAACGGTCTCCGGTGTATTCTATGTACGTTTCAACAAAACAACTTTGGAGTATCGATATCTGTCAATTCTGATTTCGGTAATCGAGCGGATCAAAGGTACGGTCGAGTGGTCTCGCAAGCTCTTATGTAAACAAGACCTCGGTAAATATTTACCGGGCGCAACAATAGGAGATACTTTTGACGTGGACTTTGACGGGGTCAGCGGAGACACCGCTATGGTGGGAGAGTTTTATTAATTAAAGGCAATGAGACGTGCGGTTGGGACCCGGTGTCAAGTCCTGACGCACGCTAACGGGTTTGCCCGGCGATGTTTATCAATGTGGTTAACACGTTTATAGCAGTATAGCACTTGCTACGCGTAAGGTTCGCCATTTTAGCCAAATTTACTGCTTGTTACTTACGTTGTCTATATGTGTAAATTTATGGTATCATGAGTATATTAAAAAATACGACATTCAGCTCCTAGAGCATTGTTACACGTTCTGATAGTTATCAGAGTGTAGCAATTTTGGACCCTGCCAATTCAGTGTTTTGATATGTATGTAGTCACATTACAGTGTTTAAACTCAAACTCAACCTCAATATATTTATAGCTTTTCCATAATGTACAAAAGGGTGTTTTGTTTTTATTTTATTTTTATTTTATTTATTCATTATGGTACACAAACAGAAAACTGTCATTACACGTATTGGTTGGTTGTAACAATTGAGCATAGCCTAGACAGTATTCCTATTCCAGTATTGTTGATCTAGCGTAGCTTCGCTTCGGGTATATCTCTATTTCTGCGTATATCATATTATAACATCCCCGTAAGTTACTTTTCAAACCATCTAGTCCTAAAAATTCAAACTCACTCTTGAGTTACTAGTATGGTATACCATACTAGTGCGGTAAGAATTTTGAAGTTCTTTTTTAACACGCCTCGCGCGCTAGACTTCTAAAATTAAATCAGTGTTTTCCTTCCTCTTGAATCCCTTGATCTGATGAAAAAATCCGCATGAAAATAGGTTGCGTCGTTTTAAACGCGTTAAAATGTAATCCAAAAAAATTAAAGATTCTTAAATATAAAAATGTTTGTTGTGCCTCACTCGACATAGATAGGTCGGTAAGTATAAATGAAATTTTCATAAACATGAACATACAATGTTATCTACGTATACTATATTTTATATACATAGAAAAAGTGTAGTTCTCAAGTATCCACGTAATATAAGTTGTAGTTCCCTTTCTTGCACGAGCTACATTTACGATTACACTCAACTGTCGAGTGTCTTATTAACAGCTCTACCGGGTCATCGGAGTGCGGGGCGCGTGTATTCGCGACAAGACACATTGTCAAGTACTCTTGTGCGGTCTGAGCCCCATAGCTGTAATTACTCGGAGATAAATACTTAAGCTCATTTTAGATCGCATGGGGTGGGATCCAAATGCCTTTCTGTGGTCCGGACCTAATCGTTTTTAGGATAAAATCTATTTACTGTCCGACATTTCCCTTTTCAATTTGATGTAAAGCTCGCGGTTTCGTGCAGCTGATTTTCATTCACAATTCTAATTTAAGGCCAAATAGTCTGTAGATAAGTACATACACTATGAATATTTAGTGGTTTTTTTCCCGAAGCAGAACGATTTACCTTTAAAAGTACTATCGAATCTGCTAATAATTTCGCGAAAATGAAAAAAAAACTTTTTATTGATCCATTTTCATTGTTTGTGTCAAGTTCTACAAATGTTTATTGATGTAGGTAAGCGTAATTGTTAAGCAGTTATAGTGGCCAGCCGCATTCCTAAGATGATTCCATTGCACATCGCAGGCAAGAAGAATACAGTTTCACTGCATAACTACATACATACACTAGAAGTGCTAGGTTTCTCGGAACATAGCATCTCAATGGATTGTCGGCTTCCTCGTGTAATGCCAGCTCGAAATCTTGTCTCCGCTAAATCAAAACATCTGAACCGGCTGCGCACAAGTGGAGCAATCAAGTGGCAAATTCGGTTACTCCCAGCGGCAAGTTAAAGGCGCCCAGCGGAGGGGGACCCTATTTATCGAATTAGGGCTGTGTAATCACCGCTCATCGCCCGGCGCGATTGTTCGCTGACGTGGCATGTGAAGATGGACATGTCTTCGTACTTGGTTTTGGGAAACATGTTTGAGTGTAGGTCTAGGTATGTGTGTTTTATGTGTACTGAGTAAAGATCATAAGGAAAATACACCAATATTGTAATTTTTAATTAGGTGTGTTGGAAGCGATGAAACAATTATTCTTAGAACTATATCGATGAGAATGATATTTTTTATAACAGTAAGACTGATTTAAAGATGTTTTAAGAAATGTTGTTGTAAGATAAACCTATAATTGTGTCAATATAACCTAATAAATGTATCTAAAAGGAATTTTACCTTTATATTGGCCGTGGCTCTTCATCTGTCAATAAAGCGCAACTCGATTGAGTCCTATGGACGGTAAAAAAGAATATGAGCCCAATTAACGTAAAATTGTAAATTGGGACGTTACTGTTATTTATGCAGCTTGTTTGTGAGATTCAATATCCTCTCAATTTTGTTACTCGTTGCAAGTATCAAGACCGTTGGAGTGCGTGTGTGGGCGAGGGTGGATCGCGGAGTAGTGGCGCGTGACGGAACGACTCGTACGCAATGTTGTGACCACCGCGTCCACTGTGATCTATGGTCGAAGAACACCAGGTTTTCTGGAAACCAAACATTGAAATTGCACTACTATGACTAACTATGTTAATATATTTATGTGTCCGTGTACAAGTGCCGACAGACTTCCAGCAAGTTCAACGTGATTCATTAGTATAACTTTTTTTATTAATAACCAGATTGACAGGAAACACACACAGACACTAAATTTTAAGTACAGCTTTGCCACAATGATATATCTGAACAGAACCAAATCAGATCGGATAAGTCGTTTCAGAGATTATCGTGCATTACGCACAAAGAGACAAACTGAGCCTAGTTTTGGTTATAATTGCGGTGATACAGGTTTCCAATTGTATTTTTTTTTATCATTAATTAATCATGTACGTACGCACATGATCATCAGATCAGCTACATTTGTATTATATGTATAGAAGTTATTTTATATGTGGCGAAGATTATTTCCCTACAATTAGTATAGAGGTAGATAGATGGTATTCATCTAACCTTTAGGATACATTCAAATTCCCATAGCATGCAATACGTTCACCGCCTCATACGTAGCCATAACCACGCGACGCTTGCCTCACGACTCTCTAAATCAGTGCCGTCTAATACCTCACAGTCTGAGGTGGGTGAAACATTGCAATTTGTCGGGATGATCGTTAATGACGTCATTCAGCGTCATCCCCCGGGAGGAGGCTGAGGCAGAGGGCGCGATGTTCGCTTCACTAGTACAACCATGATGCTTGTAGAATATATCGGGACAACGAAACATTTAAGCAAAGGCATTAATTTGATCGCATTTATACATATATAGTCAAACCAATCTGTAACTCATACACTACTCGTCATTCGGTACCTAGTAACTTAAGTAAATTTAAGCTTAAGCAATTTTTAAGCTATTGCATAGCTTCTATCGCGGGCCTTGAGCGCGGGGACCGAATCTAGAAATTCCGTAACGAAAAAAACTTCACGCTTCCCACTCGTCTAACGTCGTTTCAGTTCGGCAGTCTTCGACACGGCGTTGTGTGCGTGCGATTAGACGTATTGTACGACTCTACGAAACTCGCACGAATCAAGACGAGCTGCTCCGAAATCGGACGATGCTATGCAATAGCTTAACCGCGGCAGTCCCCGAGTGCCACACGTCTTTTTTAACAGAATCAGCAGCCATCCTGGAGTCACTTTTTTCTGCCTTACTGATTAACTTAGAAAACCTGTCAGATAATGTATTAATCAGACGATAGATACATTTTCTACATAGGTCATTTTGTAGAATTCTTCTACAGCAGGAGGAATAAAATTGTAATATTGTATTTGTACCTATTTCTAGTGAACCAGCAGAGTTTGAGGATACAATTTCTTCGTGAACCTAGTACCTTTTTATTATAATTTTTTTATGGCTTGTTGTAGCCTCGTCGTCATCTTGCGGGAGAACGGATAGCTCTCACTCCTCAATCCTAGTACCATATTTTATAATACCTAATGTTCCCAAATAACACCCGCAACTGTAGTGGTCTGCGCTAATCAAAACGTGTGGTTACCCTTCCACTGTCCCTCTCTGTAACAATATTTGTGACTGCAAACAGTGCCATGCGGGCACGGGGGAAACGAAAAAATATATACTTTTAATCCTTCTCGCTTTGTGCCCAGTCCCGAGGGCTCAGGGCGCGGGGCTGGGGTTCGATGCCTTGTAATTGATATTTTATTACTTGTAAGTATCGAAAATTATACAAATTTCACACTTGCGCTTTTGCAGGTTCTCGTTTAGGTATGGTACGACGGGATTGATAGAATTTTTTACATATTTTTATGCAGTTTGATAAGAGATAGGTCTGTAAATGGTTGAATATGTAATGTTTTTTTTTTGCAGATTTTAGAATCCATGAGAGCGAGACTAATACAGATAGTCATTGTTTTATCAGTAATTTAGGATTGGAAGAAATTCCAGTCAGTACCTTTAGTTACTAAACAGTAATAAATAACTGTATAAATATGAGTAAAACACCCTGAAAAGGTATGACTAAATAGTCTTAAATTTTATATATGATTGATAACAGTGTTAGAGTGATTAGGTAACCGAAGGTCAGGTTTCAGGTCACTAGTTTGATTATGTGTTCTCTGACACATGGAATGAAAGCAGCAACTTAAAGCCACGCCTGAGCTTTAGAAAGCCCAAAAGCTTTGTCGCAAAGCGCACGGCAGCCATAGGGTGGTTTATGATCGGTTTCTATAATACAGGGAGTAGCGGGTCAATCTCACATGCCTGTAATTTCGCTGGCATATTCAGCTGCATATGAATTATTCATGACTTGAAGCAAATGATGCGCATTGCGCCACGGTGACCTGACGTAAGTACTCGTAGTGGTATGTGCGTTATACCAGTGATTATTAACGTTTTGGTGTCTATTTTATTTTATTTATAAATGATATGAAATGAAATAGATTATTCTGCAAATAGATTTACATGAAATAATTTTGCACGTCAAGTTATCAATAAATTAATCACAAATAAATAAAATTTGTACAAGTTACATAATTCTTTGATTGTCCAAGCGAGCAGCTCATCATGTCCTGGATTTTTATCATTTAAGTAGTCTTCTACTTTATAATAACCTTTTTTCACAAGACACGACTTAACAAAAAGTTTGAAATTATAAAAAGGCAATTCAATAACATTATGTGGGATCTTATTAAATAATTTTGTGCTTAAACCTAAGACCTAATCTTGTGCTTAAACTTAAAAATATAATCGCATACCAAAAAAAATAAACACAACTGCTAAGTTTCTCTTAAATTCTTGACAAGAGTTCTGAAATAAGGATACCTACATAGATCGATCGCAATTGATTTATCGCTCGAAAGATGTGATGTGAACAATAGATTAGGTAAATATTATAATTACGTAACTTGTATTGCCATTGATGTTGCTTCCGAAGAACAGTCATGGTAAGTAGTTCCTAGTTACATAATCCAGTTATCAATCTGGGCCGAGGCTAAGCCGATCGTGTCTGAACTTTGCGATCTAATCAATATCGAGCAGGGCGCAAGCATATTTAATGAACGGACATGTACTTGTATTACAACAGTTTACGATTGCGTTGGGAATATTCAAAAACGGCACTATTATATCTTGTCTAGTTTTGCTACAGGAAGCCTAGGAATCTAGGAAGTATTACATAATTTAGTCAGTATTTCAGTTTCAGTCAGGTGTGTGAAAAGTTAAATAATCGATACCTTCTTGAGTTCTCCGTACCATCGTGAATCGTTTTACCTACAACTGAGCAATATGACAACGGGAAACATGCTTTCATAGACGAAAATCACCGTTAGTGATGTCTCTTTAGACGTTTCAATAAAGGGCTTGATTTTTTGTTGCTGCCGGCGTCACTATAATTCACTTTCCGGTATTTAGCGCGTGTTGTGACGCGGCCGCCGCCCGCCGCCGCCGCCCGCCGCCCGCGGCACGCGCCGGGCCCGCCCTAATTGGATCCTAATAGACCGATAGAAACATCGGTTATTCGAAGACTTCACTACGGTTTTTCGGTTACGCCGACATTGAGATGTTAATATCTTTTTACCACGGAACAGCGGTTATCAGAGATTTTTCATTGTACCATAAAAAAGCCTTGTAAGTACGGGTGGTGTGTGGTAAGTAACTAACGTACTTACTTGATTTTAGGAAAAGGGAAATCAAAGACTAGGTACACTAATAAATATTAAAATAATTTTGTAAATAAAATACTATTGTGTAAGATAATTTCAAATGACATCAAACACATCAGTATCGGTTTCGGTTATTTTTATTGGCAGCACTACATCAGTAACTAATCTGCTTTGGTTTTTATTGCTATTCAAAAGGAAGAATTGCGCACACGCGACTCGTATAATACCATTAGAATATGAAAGAACTGGGATGAAGGCACTGATACTCACTTTGTACTATAATATGATCGTGTAACACGTGTCAGACTGGAATTACTGCTTTACGAACGAATTATCGAAATACTATACAACTGGGTTTCTTATAGGTATATTTATTTGTGTCTTCGTCGTATTACCTGTGGACACAATTTGTATCATCGACATTATCGTACTGGCAAAATGATGTAAATCGGGAGCATAAGTACTTTGCTTTACGCTACTTAGTGCGTTGAGCAGCAGAATT
Organism: Maruca vitrata; assembly: GCA_039566165.1. Taxonomy (NCBI): domain Eukaryota; kingdom Metazoa; phylum Arthropoda; class Insecta; order Lepidoptera; family Crambidae; genus Maruca; species Maruca vitrata. The sequence continues at coordinate 19,200,139 of CM076911.1, read as the reverse complement.
AGCTATACAGTAGTGACGTATATGGTCTTAGAAATAAGATCTATTATTTGTTACTTATTACTGGCTTTACAGATACTACCCAGTTATTGTTATTTATGTCAGACATTAACTAGCAGCTTGTTGCAAAGACGGAGGCCGTAGTGAGGCTCGGTGTTGATGGCGTATTGTCAACGACGTCAAATTAAGGTAACCACATAAATTTCCATTTCAGCTCTCAGTCCTTTGGTGATTACCTGTGCAAATCTAAGACGATGTGGGCTATGGTGAGGCTTTAAGTGGTAAATTGTGGGCCACTGGAATATGCAAATGTGGCCATAACATAACGCCAGTTTTAAACACTATTTATGACTCGTATTGGTACGAGAGCAAAAAAGCGTCGATGGCCGATGGTTAAGGTCGTTGCTTGCCATGCGAGAGGTCGCCAGTTCTAACCCCGCCAGGTATCAATGTGTTTTTCAAATTTGAAATTAATATGAACCATCATTCGACGCTTTAACGGTGAAGGAAAACATCGTGAGGAAACCAGCACACCTGAGAGATTTTTCTACGGTGTGTGAAGCCATGTCAGAGGCCTCACGGGCGGCTTAAACTCTGACACCAGGTTGTTCATCAACCACACGATAAGAAGAAGAAGATCTGGATTTTTGGTCGACAAGTCTGTTTGATAGCTCTTTACGTAATTTAGTTTGTCGTTGTTGTGTGTTGTGTGTGTATATTGTAAGTTAGGTTCGAATCGATAAAGGTAACTTTTTCCATGTAAACTTTTATTCGGTTCTCAAAAAAGTGGTTAAGAATTTTATCGACACATCCCAGTTTTGACGTGAAATAATTCCAATAACATACTGTCTCTTACAAACTTAATAAGCCGCTATCACTAAGGATTTAGTGATAGCGGCTACCCGGCCGGCCGGCTGGGTGTTGGGCGTAAATAACGCGGCGCCGACAGATTTATAGTCCAGCCCTTCGCGGCGACGGACCGATAGCAGACCAGGTTCCACGTTCATTAAGCCTCACTAATTCAGAATTCAATTTGCTTTTGTTCAATCTTGTGAAGTTGTGAACCGGCTCGTCCCAGTTCGAGCATCCCAGACTTATATTAGTTGCGATCTAAGAAATCTAACTAGCGATTTAACTAATCGCACCTCTATTAAATTGCTCATGAGCGGACGACTCTACAGTATATCGACAGACTACATTTCTTTTTTACATTCCATCTAGACACGCGGTAGCGTGTCAAGCCAAGTTCAAGAAACAGAACTGGCGAGCCGCACCGTGTGTAATATTACACGAACCATTTGGAACCACTTTTGAACCCCTCATAAATCAAAAACTATTTCACATAAACGTATCAAATTTGGCTCATATATTGTGACTTGCGAGATAAATATGCGTTCTAAATTTCATAAGCTTATCTCAAACAGTTATTTAGATATTAATGTCCAAAAATCCTCATTTTTATCATTGACTGACTGACAGATCAAAATTCTAACCCAGTTCCAAATTACCTAGAGAGTTAAAATTTGGTATGCAGATAGGTAATTACATGAATATAAAGGAAAAAATATAAAACTGGCAATTTTTTAATAATTAGGTTTTTTTTTTATTTTTTTTATTTTTATAAGAGGCTAACAAGATGACCTCACTCCACCTGATGGTAAGCGGTAGTGAGATCCACATATGAGGTCGACAGGCACAATAGACCATGTTGAGCCTGTCGCACTCACCCTGAAAGCCGTGAAAAAGGAGACCACTGCTGCGGTTAGGTTCTATTATGAACGCTTAACATAAATACCTAATTAGTGCCTAATCACGCCTATATACCGGGGAAGGCAGATCACTAAGTATATATTTAGGTATACTTACTTATTTACAATTAAGAGTAGGTACTTATAGTCGGTTTTCATATTTATTACTTAGGGTAGGTACCTACATAAAGTCTAGTTTTAGTTTTGAATTTGTCCTTTTCAAAGGACCCACGGCGTTACGATGATATTATACTTTTCTACAAAAAGTAATGATATCCAATCAAAAACATAAATGTGAAATGAGAGCCAAGTTCAATATTATGATAATTGCCTTGGTTGTTGACTTCAACGACAAAAGAAGTGAGATCTAAATGGGTGCCAAGTTCAATGGTCAACCCTGAAATTTATTTATAAGTAACACTATAACATACCTATCATATCTTCTTATAACATAAGATAATGTATGGTGGTAGCCTATGAAGGTCTGTCTTGGCTAGTTTTCTTTAGTTAGTTAGTTAGTAGTCTAGTTAGTTGTCTTGGTTAGTTTGGTATTTGTCGGTCGAAAATTTGGATTGTTGGTAGAAACTAGCGAGCGAACTTAAATACGTTGGTAGGTTTATAGAAACTAGCCAAGACAGACCTTCATAGGCTACCACCATACATTATCTTATGTTATAAGAAGATATGATAGGTATGTTATAGTGTTACTTATAAATAAATTTCAGGGTTGATCATTGAACTTGGCACCCATTTAGATCTCACTTCTTTTGTCGTTGAAGTCAACAACCAAGGCAATTATCATAATATTGAACTTGGCTCTCATTTCACATTTATGTTTTTGATTGGATTCTTTTTTCAAGATGCTTACCCACTTGTGTTACGGAGATCGGAAACGAAAATTAAATATTTAAATACATATTTGTTCTGGGTGATGATGAAACCTACGTCTATTGGCGCAAGAAACAGGGGTACTACCACATGGGTCATCAAGCCAGTCAGTCACAAAAAAGTTCGAGCTGTTTGCAGCTTTGGATATTGTAAAATTATTTTGTTTTTAGTATTAGAATGAGAATAATGAGCAAGAGCAATACTGTGTGGTCCAGACTCTACTCTCTGATTGTCATTATTGATAGCATGGCTTGTCAAATCTTGAGACATACCAATTCGACTACAGCACGCAGGTGTGCAATAATCATCAACATCATCATCAGTCCATCAACATCATATACGTCCCCACACCGGCACGGGCCTACCCTAAACTAGGGCTATAAGGCCTTAGTCAACCACGCTGGCCAAGTTCGGTTTGGTTGACTACACAACCTAAGAATTTCTTCGCAATAATTATAAGGTCAAGTTCATAAACTCATTGTATTTATACATGTAAAATTTACTATCAAATATCACGCATATCGCACTGTTTTGCGGTGCGTACGCGCAAGCTCGGCTGAATGGGCGTTTCTTCGCGGCGGCCGAGCTCATTCAAGCACTTCATTGTACGTTTAGATGTTAGTTGTGCAACGAATAAATTAGCTCATGAAACACATTTTTTGCCGACGAAAAAAGGATGAGGTTCTCAACTCAACACGATCACTTTTAATGCTCTCGATGAATATTTTGCTTAATGTGAAATAATTTTGACGGTTCATCCAGAAGAATCGCTAAAGTTTATGAATACGAACTTCATGTTACACTTATTTTACCGTCATGATCTCAATAATTAGATAACCCTTTTATCATCTATTAAGACAATGAAGTGTCTAGTTAATATTATTACGGTTGTAAGTACTTTAAGTAATGACAAATCTACTGCGTTCCTACGGTGAGAGCAGAGCTGCTTTAAAATAAGAGAGCAGCTGGTACGACAATTTAAGATTCAAGATCCTTAACGTTCAATTCAACATTTCATGACTAACCGAAGCTTGTGAATGAGTTTGATTCATTTTACCATATTTATTTTTTTGGCACAGTTGATAATTTATTAAAAATGTTCATTGTGCTCTATCGAAATCCATTCTGCATTTGTATGTTCCCCTGGCCGACGTTTTAAGCTGTTAGCGGCCGGTGAGTTATGCGGCTTGAGTCGGCCGCTTTTTGCTAATCAAATTTTGATTTACGCGGGCCAGTTATTAAAACCCCTTTTAGTTCTGCTCAGTCGGCTATTTTCGGATTTGCTGTCACAATGTAAGGTGGGTGGGTGGTGGTGGGGTAATTGATAAACTTTCTTAGGAATTGATAAGCCTCTCAGGCTGAGGCTTTGGTTCCCTCCAGGATCATTAGTTGAATTTGCAAGATGTTGGATTCGTGGAATCTCATGGGGTATGGGGTACATTACCGTAATTTCTTAAAGTATTATGTTTACTAGTACTTTTATTTCCAACTAGTGGTCCCGGCGAATTTCATACCGCCAATACTGATTCATTTCTATATTTCAATGAGACATTGAAACCTTCCCCGGACTACGACGAACATTTTAAAACCAAAATTACCTAAATCGGTCCGGGCGTTCTCGAGTTTTAGTCAGACTAACGAACAGCAATTCATTTTTATTTATAAGATAATTGATTAGCAAAAAAAAATTCTCAAAAAATTCAAATACTTTTTTCTTTAGAATATTTTTGGTCGGTTAAGTCAATTATTCTCAAAAGTTTAGAAAAAAAAATCATAACTCGAAAACTATAAAAAATCGCGGAACATACATGGGGGTGTTTCGGATGCCCCACGGGGTGTTCTATCTCAGGACTTACGCTTGACACTACTTTTTGGGACACCCTGTATAAGAAAGATGTTTCTTAAGCCAGCTGATGCATATTTGTTAAAAACACTTAAAGTTATTTGCTAAATACTGTTTGCTATACTTGATTTTAAACATTTAAATCCGTAAGAAAATCAGAATTTCAAAGATATAGTAGATATTTTCAAAGGTTTATATACGAGCATCCCTTGTCATCGACTTATCCGCCACTGAATTGAAAAAACTGACAGGCCGTGGGCCGAGGCGTGTAGTAAATCGTTGCGGGTGTGGGGATAAATCGGTGCGTGTCGGATATCGCGTCGCGATCGAGTTAAATCATGCTTATTGGTAACGAAGCGTGCCGCGTGCGCGCGCGCTCGCGGCACGCTCGACACCGGCCGGCGAGTGGCTTGGCGCATCTCAGATATTATTTAACTTATTCAAATATTATATGAATAAGTCAAATAATATTTAATAAATAAGAAAAAAAAATCAACTGAAAGGGGACTTGAACCACCGGTCTTCCGATAGCTACTTAGGAATACTGTCTAGGCTATGCTCAATTGTTACAACCAACCAATACGTGTAATGACAGTTTTCTGTTTGTGTACCATAATAAATAAATAAATAAATAGCGTCTGACGCGATATCGGAAGACTGGTGGATCAAGCATAGCATTTAAAAAAGCAACAAATATAAAATTATTCAAATATGTAATTGTAATATTATTTGCGCGAACACTACAAATCAGGAGTATCATGTAGTTTGAAGAGTATTATGCGGGATTTTAATATAAATTGATTGACAAAGAAATTGTGTATCTAGATGAGTTTTTTTAGCACATTCAAGTAACTTTACAGTATGTCTTGATGTTGATACTGAATTTCATAAAACAAGTGCTTAGCTACTTGTCGTGGAATAGATGTATGTATCTGATGTTGTTTGTGTCTACATATTTTTTTACGTAAAAGCAAACTTCAACTATCTTGCACGTATCCCTAAGGAGAGAATTTGTGATTGTTTCCTGAACTATCTGTGTTCTCACAAAATCTAGTAAAAAGTAGAGTATTCAACTGAACTTTTTCGTCTGTGCCAGAATTGCACCCCAGCAGAGTCCTCCATCCCGGGCTTTGAGGGGGGAGGGGGGAGGGAGCTGCCCACTCGTCTTCTGAATGAGCCCGTGTGCTCGTAACATCGGATACGTCATTTAAGTAGGTACAATATTAAATATTGATAATCTCCTGTTTGGATCCGCATCCTTCAGGCTTCAACAGATGCAGTTATGTTTTAGTTAAGAAAGATGTAATAAAATGTACTATTTGTGTCTTGCTGCTTCTAAGATCTGTAACCCAAGTGCTAAGGCTACTTACTCCGGAATAAGAACAATGTTCAAGTATTGATAAGTTGTTTATATTAGAATGTGTTACTTAATTTACCACCGGGCGCTGCTTTTCACTGCACTAAGGTATTATTAAATAATATATCGCCAATACACGCAAAATATTTTCTACGTTGTGTATGTCGATGTCCTCTGGATAACTAGACCGTAGTACGAGTGACCTAGGATCTAACCTTAACCGTCACTGTTACCTACTTTACCTTGATACATTCATCCCTTAGTACTTGCCTCCTCTAGGTCGTGACATAGCATTATAGATAATCAAGCAAGAAATTACCAAACAAATAATAAAGGTCAAAGACCTCGATGTATACAAATAAGCAATCTTGTGTATGGGCGGATTAACGGGGTACCAGTATTATTGGTAATTTCATCACTTATGTCAGCGGGATAACATTATGAGAGTATTATTGACTTGCGGTGCCTCGAATATATTTAGTTCTGTTACGGTTCATGGTACGGTTGAACTTGGCAAGGTCGGGTCGACCTAGGCTGAGCTCTAGATTTCTATACCTACCTACATTTTGCCGAGGAGTCAATTACCTGAATCATTTATTAATTTATTTAAGGATAGCCAACAAAGCATACACCATTACAATGAGATCTTAGTAGTATAAAATACATTTTGAAGTGCTGCCTTAATTAAAGGCTACCACGGCATGCAAACAGTTCAAGTTATACATTAGAAAGCAATTAAAAAAAAAGAAATGAGAACAACGCAAGTGCTGCAGTTAGTAGAAAAAATAGGAGTGTTGACAGATCCTAGGAAAATGCGACCTCAGGACCTGCCAACCCACCTAAACTATACTAGTATATGAAGCTTACTAAACAGACAAACTACGTTGAGCTGGCAGCTAATGCTACCAGTTTAAAAATTTAGGTAGCGAATAGGACACAATCGACATCAGCTTTACACAAACGTGACGATTGACTGAACTGGAACTGAATTCTATTCATGGTTGAAAAATGACCCAAATTTGTCCTAAATCTTTTCGGTTTGAATGGAAGATATCTTGAGTTTCTAGCTAGTTTGAAGGGAGCGCTGTAATTCACATATTTCAGTAGATCTGGACAATCAATAAGACCGTTAACTATCTTATAAAAGAACAGGCTGTCCAATATCTCGGCCATCTGTGAGTTTTCCTATACCAAGATGATTCTTACTATGTATTATAGACTCTACCTATCGCCCTTTCACACCAAACCTATTTGAACGGGTGTAGTCTATAGACGAGAAGAGACTTTTAAACGATTTTGCCATAGACAGCTTTCACCGGACTGAGTCTCGGACAGAAATGTAATGTTTTTCTGAATATGCTTGCTTTTAATATCAGCACTCATACAAGAGAAACGCATACGTATTAAATAGTACTGGGTAGTATTAATCGAAGAAGAATTGTATAAACGCTATGGCCGTTAAGGCAAGTCCAGAGATGAGACTTACTCCAGTAATTCCCCATGATTGGGTCATTGAAATCGTCGAGACTTTGCAGCGTTCAAACGAAGACGAGCTGATTCATTGAATGAATCCGAGATACTAGTAGTGTTGTAGCATAGTATTTAGATATATATGTATATAGTTGGTTGCGGATTCGTTCGTCCCCCTTGTAGGGTCGGTCTCGTTCGGTTACCGGTTTCACGGTAATTCTATGTAACAGTATTCGGCTGCAGATTTGAAGGTAATACTTAAAGCCGAGTAAAATGTAAACATGCGACAGGGTTGCCCGTCTAAGTGTATGCATTTTAGCTAGTTTTCTTTATCGAGCGTATACTTTGTTTCGAGACATATGCATACCTCGCATTTCGTACATTTGTGTGGAATTACAATACTGTTAGATGGTATTCCCGTGGTTATGGTGACCACCGAAGTAGATTTATGCCGCGACCTTAGGTAGCGCAGGAGCGGGTTCGAACTCTGCTCAGCTCGATTTATTGATCGTTGTTTATCACACTTTTATTGATCGTGTTTTTTTGATGACGTGTCGCACTAAGAATGTTATTGAATATGAGTAGATCGAGAAATAAAGAACATTTTAAGTTCGGTGTCACTTTTTGCAGATAATAACATATTAGGTAGACATAACATACTTATTTTAAAGAGGCGTGTTGGATGTCATGCTAAACTTAAAACAAAAATAATAGAAAATTTTGCGATTAATCGTAGAAAATCAATTAGATAAAATTAACCATTTCTTTTACAAAAGAATAAAAATTATTAGACGAAATCATTTTTATTTTAACAGTAATTTCGAATTGATCACGAAAAAAGTGATACCCACACAAGTTTATTTGTCAACGAAGAAAGACTAATTTATTGCTCCACACTAATTTATGCTTATTTAATTTATTTATATATCCTTCAAAAGGCTCACTTCGCTAGTAGCCAAAGCAAATATTGTAACGAACCGAACCGTCTCGTCTCTACGCACTTGAAATTTATTTCGCTGATAAAACCTTAGTGAGTGTGCAGTCAGTTCGTTACTCGGCTTGTAGCGTAACGAAGTGTTTGCAGCGCGGGGGCAGGTAATCTAATCTGCCGGCGCGGCCGCTCTGTTTATCCCGGGCTCGGGATCGGCCAGTGCTGTGATCACAGTTCCTCGTGATCGCGAACTAGTTCTAGAACAGTTCCACGTGCGTCTGTTACTTCTATAGCTTATGATAATTACACATCGTTTGCTTTCTTTGAGATCCACTTTGCTACCTAAATACACTATTTCGTCTATAATTTCTGGACTGTGTTATGCCTTAACAGGGTGAGTTAGTTACCCAATTCTTAGTCATTTATGATAATGATAAGTTTGAAAGTTGTAAGTAGACACACAATTTCAAACGCACAGGTTATATTACGACCTCCTCTTGTATACTCTAGCAGGTAGGTGAGGTCCGGATACTGTAGATGCCCTAGTAGGAGGTAGAAGTAAGTATATTTCGCGGTCTGCGATATCACGTCCATGATTTTCCCAATGAAATGAAAACGGAATTCGTCGTTTTATGTCGTCCACATAGCTAAAGTATCCCTAACTCCACGTTAAACTGACGGTGTACTGTTGGGAACTGTTCTCAATAGTACATCTGTAAGGACAGGCATAGTATCGGGATCGGCACGTGACGGGAATGCGCAGATCGCGGATACAAGCCGATTGAAATGTTTAGCCGCGGCGGGCTCCGGCCTCTCAGCTCTGGACTCTAATCCGTGCCGTTAAGGTCTGAATTCGGGAGAACTCATCAGGCTCTTCTATTACGCGCTCTGAATCAGGGCTAATTTAAAAAGATCTGATCTAATTTTCGTTTGTGCGTCGAGCAACATTAGAATGAACCGAGAAGTGACCACCTTCTATTAAAGTATACTTAATTTACAAGTACAATAGGATATTGCTTTGACATCTAGACGTAGCTGATAATTTGATCTCAGTCTAAACAGTCGGAGGATAGTTAGAGTTGAACATCGAGAACAATAAGCACATTTCCTTTTCAACCATTGGCAGTGTACCGCTCATTCAAAACAAATCAAACATTGCCTCTTTTGCAATAATCATTCTCACGGGATTTAGAAGTCCGTTTCTCTTGCATTAACAATGTTGCCGATGAGTGCACGCGTTGCAGATCTGACTAAACATTGCTTTATTGCATAACGTAGTGCAAATGCACTGTGCTAGTCGAGTGTGCCTTATGGCTGGGAGTTAGGGTTGATTCTCGCGTGTCTGGGGCCGGCGGGGAGCGGCGGCAGGAGTATTGGTGGTCGTTGGAGCGCGAGAGTCGCGTGCGTGTCGGTTCGAGTCCCACGCAAAGCGTTCAGAGGAATCCTGGGTGCGTTTAAAATGTGACGATGTGTCGATACTTCTCTAGGTGTAGGTGCAATAGTGATGAACATGTTTCGACATCGATAATATTTTATCGTAGAAAACCTACATAGTTATTTTTGTGTTGTACACCTTTTATGATTAAATTACATGAAAATAGATTCTGGCAATGTAGAGTAATGCGTTAACACATTATGTTAATTGATAAAATCTTTGCAGATATAGAGTAAATCGTTTTTTTAACTTTGTCTTTATTAAAACATACTCACTTGCGTTCGACTACAATAAACTGTTCTAGTAATCAACAGACCTTACGACTTTGTTTTGTCGTCCCTTAGATCATTTTAGATCGAAATATGAAACATGTTCATTGCTCAATGTTCATACTATCGTTTCATGGTATGTATCGACTCGCGTGCTAGCACTATTTAGGGGTGAATGAGGTTCGTTTGTCCGCGTGGCTTCTGTCGTGTAATCGGAAATTACAGAGCTCGCCCTTCGCCCCGCGGGCTTCGGTTTGTTGAATTAAAAAGGCGACGAGTCGCCGGCCCCGGACAAAGCCGCCGATTAGGGCTCGCGGCCGATTCTTTTGACGGATTTGGTTTGTTATTATTGATGCCTTGTAGCGTTGATTAATTGCGGAGTTGGATCTTCAACTTTTTCATATCAAGTTTCGTTTGATATTCTTATCTATAGGATTTGATACGGGCAACACCACAGTGTTAAGGGATAAGATGCTGATTTACAATGTTCAAGGAGCCTCTATTAAAATTGCAAAATACTTTTTCGTTTCTTTATCACATATCTACATTTTTGCACCTTAAATTATTGACTCTTTCAAGACAAGCAATCGTATCTACAAACATATACCAATAGAAGACTATGATATGTTTTAGCAGGCCTTCATGGTGAGTGCGACAGGGTCAATATAGTCTATTTGTGCCTGTCGATCTCATATGTGGATCTCACTACCGCTTTCCATCAGGTGGAGTGAGGTGATCTTGTTAGCCTATTAAATAAAAATAAAATGATTTAGTTGACAAAAGCAACATACCTACCTATTAGATAAACTTAGTAATTTTGTAAAAACAAAGAAAATAAAATGATGTATAACATATTGATTTATTGGTAGCAATAGCAGTAATAAAATGTGTCCAGTCTTTTGTAACTAAACCGCATCGACCCCATGGCACGTAAGCGGTGGTTACATCGGCCGGGAGTCGAATTGGCGACCCCTGCGGCGCCGCGCGGAGGGCACATTAACACTACTGTTTTCTTATCCCACGGCTTAATTGAAACATGAGTTGGTTTCGCTAATAGCTGGAAAGGGGACTCCGTTTGAGGTGCAATTGTTATTGTAGTGTATGCACTATACCACTGACTAAGCACGCCTAATATTGGCTCGACAACGCACCACCACTCCGTCCTGGCAGGCGGTCGGACACAGACTGAATCGTCCCTTTCCGCCGCGCGTGACGTATGCGCACGAGACAACTTCGTACTTGTCAATACACTACATCTCTCTCTTGTTTTAATTTAGAAGATGTGTACATATTTAAAAATATGCAATGAAGTATTAGTTAGTTATTTTAAAAACACTTCATTTAGCTTACAACCAAATCATCTATTTGTTGAATTTAAGTGGACTCAGATGAGTATATTTCTTTCTCTAGTTTAACGTAATAATGCAGACTCCCTTCACATTTTAAGAGGAAGTCTATTTTCTTATTATTCAAATGCACCACATTTTATGTTTTACAATGTTGGTTAGTTCCTCATCACCTGCAATTTCTTTTTCTACCGTGTGAGGTACATGGTGATAATTCAACGCCAGCTTACTTCTTCTGTCTGTGTTCCTAACAAACATTTCATTCATTAGTTCAAAACAACATTCCGTGAAGTTCCTATTCCGCCATACACCCTTCTCACCTTCTTCTTTTAACTTCCTACTTTCAACTTCATTTAGTTCTTCACTATACAGGTATTTTTAACACCCGCAAACACAGGCTTGCCTAATTGCCTAGGATCCCGCAGAATGCCATTGTTATCGTTTTACTAATTTGAACCATTAATCCAGTCGTAAAATAGTCGGAAATCTTTAGCCCAATCTTTCCACATGAATGTCATTTCTGTTATACGAGTATTGTCTTGAGAATGATGTTTCAAACTTCCGCATCTTCTGCAGTGCATAATGTATGTTTCACGTTTATTTTTCGTAGTCTTCTAGTAGTTACTTCCACATTTTCCAATTGAATGGACATCTTAAGATCACAATATTTCCACTTTAATGGAGATCTTAAAACAACAAATTATTTTCCAATTTATTAGAGACCATAAAACCACAATTATTTTCCAATTTAATAGACATCTTAAGATCACAATATTTCCAATTTAATGGACATCTTAAGATCACAATATTTCCAATTTAATGGACATCTTACTATCACAATATTTCCAATTTAATGGACATCTTAAGATCACAATATTTCCAATTTAATGGACATCTTAAGATCACAATATTTCTAATTCAATGGAGATCATAAAACCACGAATAATTTTCCAATTTAATGGACGGTTTAAGGTCACAATACTTCCAATTTAATGGAGACCATAAAACCACGAATAATTTTCCAATTTAATGGACGGTTCAAGGTCACAATACTTCCAATTTAATGGAGACCATAAAACCACGAATAATTTTCCAATTTAATGGACGGTTAAAGGTCACAATACTTCCAATTTAATGGAGACCATAAAACCACGAATTATTTTCCAATTTAATGAAGTTGTGAAATATCTATTTAATTCTTTAAATGGCTGCTTTGCTGGCTCAATTACGTCACTATCAAGTAGTTAATTGATTTTATTATTATTATTTTTCCTCAAGAGGAATTGATATTCACCGGTATGGTTAAGCTACAGGTCCAACAATTTCATCAATCGGAATATCGACTAAGATATCTTTGAATTTGGGGAATTCTATAGTTTCTACTTGTTTTATTCCAACACCTATTTTTAAATTTTTGCCCTCTATCGCTGTATCCTTTCCTAAATTATTGAGTTTACTTCATAAAGGTTGCTCTATAAGCACACTATTTGTGTCAATTAAATGGCTAATATTTATTTTGAGTAAGCCACACCATCAACACATCGTTATACATAAATATAAAGTTATCATAGAATGTGAGTTCAGAACAATGTGTATTTTATAAGACAAATGCGATCTACTTCACCGTTATTCCAGCTAATATGGAAGTTTAGGAACTTAGCAACACTCGTTCCTAATTTCTGTAATATCGGTCACTAGCTGTGCCAGCGACTTCGTTCGCGTTTCCCCCGTTTTTTACACATTTTCCATTGTATCTTTGTTCAAGGTTCAAAAAGGAAACGTTACCATTTACTGTTACAATTAGGTCGTTAATGGTCATAGCAAATTAATATACCCGTAGTTAACAGTTTTTTTTTCTACTCTCTACTAAGTTTAATCTTTGTATCGTTATCGGCAGCGAGTCCGTCATTTATTACAATGCTTTATATTTTGTGTGACTTATGTATTTAGTACATTGTTACATACAGGTTTATATACGACCAGCTGTGCCCGCGACCTCGCCCGCGCGGACCACAGGACCCTGACATACAAAAGCCTTTTCCCGCTTACTCCCGTTTTCGTGGGAATCTTGCAATCTCCTGTTGCAACTAAGCTTCAAGCTCACCAAGAAACCCGCATGCCCAACCTAAAGCCTCCAACCCAAGCGGATTAGATCTTCCATACAACGGATTTTCCATCTAAACCCGTGCCCGTGGGAACCTCGGGAACCCCCCTCTCAGTGCACCTCCACGGCACCCAAACCACGCCACCTCCAAACTTCAAGTGAACACGCTCAACCGCTTAGGGTGTGCGTTGATATGTCAGCCAGTCAGTCAGTTCTTCCTTTTATATATTTAGATTAAATATTTATCGCCAGATAAGATACAGCCTTTGTAATATTGTAAAATATGCCATGGAGAATTGTAACATTATTATTGCTAACAATGCACAAACATTTGTTTGTATACACTTAGTGCACAGTTAATTTGATGACCCGAAACACGGTGTGTATAAATCTGCTCACATTTATCACCTAATACCCAATAACAAACTTTATATTATAAAGTTGTTTCCAACTGTACAGTGTACGTTGTCCCCTCCCCTATGTTTATAATGAATTCTTTAAATTTATTTTTATAAATGAATTATTAAAAGGTAGACCTAATAAATGGAATCTACAATATTGAAGAAGAGTATTTTGAACATATGCAACTAGCAGATGTATGCCAGAGCTGTAGTGTGTGCATCTTTAAGTTCAAGTACATATTGGAACATCTAAAAGTTCCATTTAAAGTGAATTACGTTACCAGTTAACTAACATACACCTTGTTTACTTGTTATCTCTTGGTCACGTAAACAATGTATGGAAAAAGTACTTTTACTTTATTTCATGAAAATATCACATCGTTGTTTAATTGTGTACAACGTGAAAATCATTGCAAATCAAAGGTGTGCCATGGGGTAATCTGTAATAAACAATTTAATGATTCAGATCAATGTAATATAAGTTTACGCGCTATTGATTAACCATGCTGTGTGTACACGTTTTTGGGTCATAATCTAGGTTTGTAACTTTTTAATGTTTTTTATTCAAATTAATTTATGATTGTGACCTGTTGTATGCCATAATAATAATTAATAAATCCTCTGCTTTTGTGTTTGATTATATTTACCAAAATTTTAAATAAACCCGGCGAACTTTATACCGCCAATATACTGCCTCTCCCGGTCAAGAATGAAATTAACAGATTCTCCGAACTAACCCATAATTTGCATCATTACAATGACAACCATCAAAACATGTCAATACGGTAACAATAACGCTTGACAGAAAAGTTGGCAGAACAGCATATTATATGGGAAAATAAAACTAACGTCTTGTTCCTAAGTATTCTATGATATAAAAACTTTTGTTCTATGACCTGCAGTCATATAACGTTAATACATTATACCCGTCAATTTAATGACCAGTAGTCATTTACTACTGCTAACCACGTCATTTCTCAACGACTGTCAATTTAATGACCAGTAGTCATTTACTACTGCTAATCGCGTCATTTCCAAATGACTGTCAATTTAATGACCAGTAGTCATTTACTACTGCTAATCACTTTATTTCCAAATGACTGTCAATTTAATGACCAGTAGTCATTCACTACTGCAACTCATGTCATTCCATAACGACTGTCAATTTAATGACCAGTAGTCATTTACTACTGCTAATCACGTTATTTCCAAATGGCTGTCAATTTAATGACCAGTAGTCATTCACTACTGCAACTCATGTCATTCCATAACGACTGTCAATTTAATGACCAGTAGTCATTTACTACTGCAAATCATGTCATTCCATAACGACTGTCAATTTAATGACCAGTAGTTACTTACTACTGCTGACTATGCAATTTCTCAAAGATTGTCAATTAAATGACCAGTAACCATCTGAGGTTCTACTGCTGAATATTTTTATTGTATACTAGGTAATACTTCGATTTATGAAGTTATATCAACTTCCACACAATTGGACCTTTGTCCCAACTCGGAACATTTCAAACAATCGTCAAAATGTAATATACAAAAATCTATTGAAAATATTTATAAGGATCATCTGTAGAAGCAAGAACAAAAGGACTGCATTCCTGAGCCGGTCGGACGGCTAACCGAAGTGTTTTTCATTAAAATGTACAAGTGTCGGTAACTATGTACTTTTGCAATTCATCTAGTCCACAGTGAAAAGTGATTAGTAAACGCATTGAATGACAATTAATTCTTTTTCATTTTAATTCTCTCCATTTCAATGAGTTCGATTTCAACTGAATTAGATAATTATGTAAATATTTAATGAAACAAATATATTTGAGTCTACGTGAGTCCTGCAGATACCAATTTAATGGTCAACTCAATCAAATAGTATTTTCTACGTTGAGAGGCAACCAAGCATACTCGTACCTATCTCCTATACTTAGCAGCATATGAAAATAATCTAATTAAGGAGTGTAGGTACCTATGTAAATAACAATTTTAACATTTCAACATCGTAACAACTATCCAAAACGTAATTTCTATTATTTCATATTCAAATAATGTTATGTTACAATAATTTAATGTAAAAGTCATTTCATAACCATACTGTTACGAAATATGCAAATATGGCAATGTAAAGTATCAGTAGCGAGTGCCTATTTACCCACTGCTGTTTTTTTTTCTAGCAAAATGTTCTTAAAATACTTTGCAATTGTTAACTATGCACTGTATTGGTATCTAGCCATAACTAACGTTTGAAACAACCGGACCGATGTAATGTAGATGTCTACTATGAGAATAACTTAACCTGAGCACTTTATTTTATCACATAGCTCTTCCCTTCTTTTTAATTTTTTATAATTGTTACGTACTTACGTTTATCCCCGTCGCCAAATGTAGTGTATGCACTATACCACTGACTAAGCACGCCTAATATTGGCTCGACAACGCACCACCACTCCGTCCTGGCAGGCGGTCGGACACAGACTGAATCGTCCCTTTCCGCCGCGCGTGACGTATGCGCACGAGACAACTTCGTACTTGTCAATACACTACAGTTATAGATCATTGAATTATGTTCATGTAATGATTGCGAATTTTTTTTGGAATACTATATTTTGTTTGGAAAGTGATCTTTGTAGCGACTGTATCTTTCTTTACAATTCAAAGACGGTGACACTATCTTTGAATTGTAACTATCTACAGTATTTACTATCTTTATACTAGGAGTGCGATGCTGTTGTACGCATTATCTATAGTATACGTTGATCTAAGTATTAGTTATAGCTTTAGATACTAGATTCACACACTCAAGTTCAGTCATCCTTTTTGGAATAATTACAGTTGTATTAATACCAGATTTTTGAAGCACTTAAAAATTCTACATTTAGAATTTGCATACGCTAAAGGAAACCCATCCGCGATACGCGAATATTCTATTTGATTGAAGTCTATTAACACCAAACACTAATCGCCACATTGACAAATACGAAGTCTATATAAACATTTGGCATACGACACACGAACTTTGGTCCCTCCAGCTCTTAAACGCTGTGTGTACCAAACGTATAGATATTGTTCGTCTCCAGGGAGACGGCATTAAGGCAGCGCTCTCTGCCAGCCGACTAACAAGGCCCGCGGGACGCGGAATATGTTACAGCGCCCCCTGGCACCCGCGGACTCCTTGATTTGTGGATACACCCTGTATTGTTTGCAGCCGAGTACAAATATGGTGGGCCTTAAAATGCCACTTCGCGAGTACAAGTGAACGAAATATTTTGGCTTAACTTTGTAGTTCGAGAGTGTTCCTGTATAATGTCCAGCTGAGGGAACCTACATAATACAAACAAACGTATAAACCTACTTGAACTAGAACTTAAAATTTTAATGGATCTTCCGTTCACTCTTGGCAGAGTGGTCATGGTTGCTTCGATGATACTAGGAGGTTACGTCGTCGTCGGTCTTCTTAGCATCAATTTCCTCCCCGGCAATGGTTTTCCAATTCAGGCGGTTCATTGCGTAGCGAGAACACTCAGTTAATTAGTTTTGCGTGATTATTTTGATAATGTCCGTCCATATCGGGTAGGAGATCGACCTCTGGATCTCTTGCATTCCGCGTGGCCCTGAACCACCAGCCTCTCGTTTCTAGTTATGTGGCCAAAAATACAAAAAAATAATGCAAATTTACGTCTGCCAGTTGGACATTGTTGTTAGCACAGAAATTGTTTTGACGTTTAAGTCTACATTTTATTTCGTCTTCCTAAAATAAAATCGCAGCGGCATTTTAGCCCCCGGCGGGACTAGAAATCCAGTTACAGATCACAAAAATAGGGGTCGTTCTTTGGAGCGAGCTCGGGGGCGCTCTGGGGGCGGCGGGGGCGGCGGGGCGGCGCGGGTGTCGTAATCGCATCGCGCGCTCCGCTGCGCGCGCGCCGCGTGTAATCGCGTTGCTCTAATGGTCTTAGCACAAAGGGATCAAGCGATCCACTGACGCGCCAAATGTCCGACGTTACAGCAGGCGTTGCAGTTTTTGTCGGCGGTTTAGAATTGCAGTTTTGAGCCGCCGGTGCATTTGCACTTTTGATTGCAGTCTGATTGTCTGACTATCTATGAAATGTTTGCAGATCGAAGTTACCACACTTTGTTATAGTGCATACGTCTTACTTTGAAAGGATTCTTTAAATTATGAGAATGTTGAAGGACCATAAATGTAAAATTCAATGTAACATGTGCTATTTCAACGAAAATTTGATCAAATTCTTTTTGATGTGTGCCGAGATGCCCTATGAATATTCACCGAATGCACTGACAATAATCCTTTATTGGAAACATTGTAAGCTCGTAATGAAATCAACGAAATAACACTGTTTGCGAGTACAAAGGTTCCGCTCCCCGATACAACGTAACGACAAAGACAAACAGCGCCGAGCGTTTGAACGGGTGCAGGGAGCCGGGACGCGCCTGTCGGGTCGCGACACCTACGGACTGTTCCAACAATCTTATAGGACTCGAGAACTTAGTTTCGAATTTGAGTCATCCCAATTTTAGAGGTAATAACTGAGTTTTAAACATGAATATGAATCTAAAATCGAGGATTTGGGCCTAATAGAATAACTGTTCTTTTAAAAACCATAATAAGATGCAAAACTATCGGAGACTTTTAGAATATTTTGTAACTGCTAATGATATAATTTGTTTTGACTATTGTGACAAATAAACATATCTATATAAATTATGTCGCGGCAACCCCACTTAGCGTGGGACAAGGGCAGGAAAATGATATGATGATAATGTTGTTTTTAAACTACCGAGCTATATGATTTTCGCCTGTTAATGGAAAATGAACGGCAGCCGTGAGGGTCAACGACCTGATGATTAGGGCACAAATTCAAATCTGCGGTTAGTGGTCGTTGGGTTAACGAGAGTAATTGGTCACGTTTGGCACGCCACCGATTAGGTAGGCGTGACGACGGGGACAGGGATGCATACATGCTCTTTATTGCACCCAAATAACATGAGTTTTCACCTCTTTAATAAAATAAGCCGCTAAAACATCGATTTTTTTTTTCCTACCACACTTACAAATTAATAAACTAGCATAATATGCTGCAAAATTTTAATTTTAATTATATAGAGCTGGAGTAAAAAATTTAAAATGAAAATAATATTCTTAATTTGAGTATAAAAAAGAAAGCCATTTCTATAATCCTAAAAATAACTTATTTTGCTCGAAGTGTTAACAGCTCATTTAAAAAGTAGTGGTCTCGACATGCAAGCGTACGAAGTGCGCATATGGCTAATCCTCAACATTCATGTCGCGTGCGAAAATCAATGGACTCGCAGAGGACACCGTCCAATTGTCCAACGTTTTGGGGTTACTCAACGCACTCATAACAAAGCTAAGTAGCTGTAAAATTAAAAATGCTTTCGAATGATTACATTTTTTTATACCCGTAATAACATTAGAGTTAACTCCAATTATAATAACTTTATTTAATCTTTATCTTCTAATCTATACGCAATATAAGTTTTGAATCACACAACAAGATATCAACTATGGTCGAAACAAAACTATTAAAAACTTTTATTAACGTATTTTTATCTGGTGTGACAAATACTTACCATACAAAAGCCACGCACAGATTTACTGTCAAAATATTGAAATGTTTCGTATGGTCCAGTTCCCTCCCCCTCCCCACAGGCCCGGGGAGGCCGCTCTCCCGTTCATTATTCGCACTAATAAAATAGCCAGTGAATTTCCACCTGGCATTTACATCGTTACCATAATGGCCTCTTCGCTTGAATATTTGATTACAACATTGTTACCGCAAATAAAGTGATGGAGTGGTCTTATCAATCGAGGTGCGTTTTAATTGTGCGTACCTGATCGGTTTGTACGAGTACTCTCATACGTACAATATTGTGTCTGGATAGACCATTAGCACCTATGAGTTTCTAATACTACGATACGTGGATTTGGAAAGAATTCCGATAAGAATTTTAACGTTTCCCGACCACCTGATAAAAATCCAATAGTAAATCTGATTGACTAGTATTATTTGTCTCATGTCTAGATTTAAAATTAGCAATTTATGCGGTTGCACGTAAGAGGTAATCACATCTTCTTTTTTTGCGTATATTCTATGTTGGCATCAAAAATCAAATGAACCATACTCTAGCTAGACCGTGATCCATCATATGCGAGTGTAACGGTAATTAAATAATATACCCTTAAACTTATTACGTATCGTTAAATTAATTGGTTAACAAACCTCCGCTTCAGATCTGCGCATTAATACGCTGCAATGAGTGGGGGACAATTTCGTGAATGCGACAATTTTACACAATGAAGTTATGATTGGGGGAGGGTTATCACCGTTATCAGCGATCTCACAACAGCGCGAGCACCTGCGGTTGCTACAAGTGATCGTTTTTTGTAGTTTGATAACACTAATTGGTCAAAGGGTGCCGGGGACCGGCGCTAATGTTTTTGGTTGTAGATCGTTGAGGATACATTTGTATTGTAATTGTAGATCTTTGATGATACGAATCCAGCTGTATAGATTGTTAGTATTGCCGCTTTTGTAGCGTTAAAGTATCGTCATGTCTTGGTTTCTAGGTTGTAAATACGAGCTATTTTAATACTTTGAACTTGATATGGCTTATTGATCAGGGAATTTATCTAAGTAAAGAATGT
Source organism: Maruca vitrata (assembly GCA_039566165.1). Classification (NCBI taxonomy): domain Eukaryota; kingdom Metazoa; phylum Arthropoda; class Insecta; order Lepidoptera; family Crambidae; genus Maruca; species Maruca vitrata. The sequence continues at coordinate 19,179,656 of CM076911.1, read as the reverse complement.
ACATGTCCTATACTTTGTACTGTTTGTAGAAGGGTACAGTCTTAGATTAGATAAAAATATATTTATATGAATCAGATTTCATAACTTAATAAAAAGGCTTTTAGATATTAAGTTATTAATCTGATTCGTGTTAAAGTTGGCGCCACATATACTATGTTTAAGCATAGTCCGCAGTCAAACAACAGCCTACACTTATACATAGGTCTGATTGGTGTCTGTTTGTGTAACGAGCAGCGTTCGAACCCGCCAGTTACTTGCCCGTTAAATTAAAAGGGAACCGTCCCCCGTCCAATCGGAATTGCAAATTCGCATTTCGCCTCTGAATAACTGAACGAACGATCTTTCCGGCCCGGGACGCTCCAATAAAAAATATGATTTCAAAAGTGGAATTAAAAGTGTGATGGCGTAACCGGAAACGGCTCTCGGATGCGACGAGGGCAAGTTCCGGCGCGCGCCGGCAGGGCGGCGCCACCGGCGAGGCGGGATCAAAAGCTCTGATTAAGCTCGTGTTAATATTTGATTTTGCTTTGAAATAACGTTAGAAATGTGTGTGTGTTTCAATAGTACTATTTGATGTGTTGAATTTCGACTGAAATTAAGTACTAGCTTTAATCACTGCAACCATACTAACTGTGGCTCGCAGGATAATGATGCTTTGGAGTAATGAGACCTGTAAAGAACAGCGGTTTATCGACTGCGAGCGAACTCATGATCACTTGGAACAAGCTTAAAGGCGAAAGTTGTTCAATTTCTTAACCTACAACTGTACTCTACATACCCCCTGCGAAGTAATAGGGGAATATCGGGGGTGGATTTTGTGTATTTTACTGAAAGCTAGTGTAGTTAATCTATTTTACATGTCATACAAGTAACGTTTATATCGTAGTATGCAAACCTACAATATCAGTAACGTTTATTTCTCGTTACAACGGAAAAGCAATTATTATTCAGCTTCACATTACGCTTGCAAAATTATATTCCCTGCACTGAGTCAATTAAGTCGTATTCTGTTTAATATTATTACATTACGTATTTCATTTACATGAAACGCATTTTATAAAATATTACTTGGCGAATTCGATAATGTACTTTTGGGCACTTATCTCGAATCATATTGAGAAATGAATGCTTGAATCGGATAAAACTTTAAGTAACTCATGTAAAATGAATACACAATTCACATAAATGACTCGTTCGCGGCCGCACAAATAAAGTACAACTCAGGAACGTAAAAAGGGCAGTTTATTCTGATATTCAATGAGCTTTGTTTTTATTGATTCCGTGGTACTAATCATTAGTGCAACAGTGCCTGCTGCCTGCCCGCACTAATCCTAAAATAGGTCACACTACGCCGTCATTACACTCTTACGGTCTCGGCTTATAATCCGTCTGTACGGGACATGCGAGCCGGTGTGGGAGGGTTCTGTACGGGGCACATATCTCTACAAATGCTGTCTTGACTTTAAGGACACTTATTGTTATACGTTGAAGGAGAAGTAAGCTCGCCGTATAAGAATTTTAAGTAACAGGCCTGGTAAGGAGGTCAGGCCATAAAGTCATCCAGTATCGTTTAACATTCTTGATATTAAAATTAATGTGACATTAATTTCCGTATATTTGTATTCTTCCAATCATATTAAAATGATACATTGTTTTAAAATATACTGCACTCAACATTGTATTTAAAAGGAAGTTTAAAAACAGATGTAAATAACTATAACCATAAAAATGATGTGTCATGTTTTCCGAAATAAAATATTGAACTCTTTACAACGCAACGTAAGTGGTGTCATTACCTTCTTTCGGTAGCAGAGCGGCTTAAGGACTCTTCACCTAGCTCACAGGCGGCACAGCTGTATAATTCTCAATACACCAAAATTGGTCTTCATGACTAAAAAATGTACACAGAAAAAGTTTTATCAAAAAATGTCTAATAGTACTTCCTTGAAAATTAATTTCAAGTAAGTATTAGTATTTTTACAGCACTGCCATAAGCTGATTCGCGTGATATCATGACGATGACTGGCTCGGTGGAACAGTGGTTAGTGACCCAGGTTTACTACCTACGGTGGTCGTGGGTTCGATTCCCACTCGGGACAAATATTTGTGTGACGAACATCGGTGTTTGTTCCGTGTCTGGGTGTATTATTAAATATATTTAAGTATATTTGTGTATCCACTGTTGATTCTGATACCCGTAACACAAGTGCTTAAGCTACTTACCACGGGATCAGATCAATGTATGTGATGCTGTGAAATGTTGTGAAAAATATTTATCATAATAAGTTTTTAAATAACTTAGAAAACTATTGAATGGTTGCCCACTTTTACATCCAGGTTCTCATTTATCCTTGTCATTCTATTTAGGTTCCATATTGGGAACATCAATAAAATAGGAAAGCTATTATCCCGGCAGATACAAATAAAACGTTTATGTAGGTACACAACATCGATTAGTTATTGGTGTGAGGCAGCTGCAGCGAGCGGTTGCATGTTGAACGGAACATGTTGCTTGTCGCCCGCAACCATGTTGAGGATCGACAAATCATCCGCAACCCGCTCACTACAAATTAGTTTTTTAATTGTGATTCGTTGTCCAGAATGCAAAATTTGTAACGTACTGGTGTTACGCGTATGTATTTGAGTGCAATCAGAAAACATTCAAAGTTAAAAATATACTGCAACAAGCTTTACTATTGGTACAACGAAAGAATAGTATGCAGGTATGTTTGAGTAAAACTAAAATGTAATTTCTTTCTAGATATGTATGGACGTGCTATTGCATAGTTGTTTGTTTTCAGAATAAGCATTATTTTTTTTTGCAGTAACTTAAAAATTTAGTAATGAGTATCAATACCTCGTATAATCTATGTTTATATTGTCCATAATTTATTTAGAACGACTGAAGCAAATAAGTAACATTGTTTGTTCAAGCCAGACAATAAATCAATTCTAAACAGGTAACAATAAAACCGGTCAAGTGCGAATCGGACTCGTATACGAAGGGTTCCGAATATACTTGGAAAAAATATTACGTTTATTGTATAAGAGACCCCTTTGAATATTTGTATTATTTTGATTAGCTGTCTAGCCACCACCGTTTTGAGATACAAACTAGTGACATACAGACGGATGGATGGACAGCAAAGTTTTAGTAATAGGGTCCCATTTTTAACTTCATTCGGTTAAAATCTCTAAAAAGTCCAACCGAGAAATGTGGTCTGATCATTGATCATTCACGATCATACTACAATTTTAATCTCTCCTTTTGTTAATTTGTGCGTGCTCGGGGTCTCCTTAACGTTGCAAATTCTTAACCCAGTAAATTTTAACTACCAAAGATTTGAGCCCGATGTCCAATAGGAACAGTAGTAATGCAGGTCGTACTACATTACGCTCTGTCGACACGAACTGATGTTATCAATCTGTTACGTCCCATCGTAACTCTCGGTTATTGCATCGTATTAATCGTTTCACTGAAACCAAACAAATATGCAAACCGGCAATAACTCGAAGAGACCACAGCGGTCGCAGCGCCCCCTCTCGTCTGGCGATAATTCAGCAAGTTTTACCGTGATAATTGAGCACCTTTACATAGGCGGGTCCCGTGCGGGGGGCCGTAGCCAATGGGGGCCTTGCGCGCAGGCCCGCCCGGCGCCGCCCTCCGGCCCGCCGGGCCTGCCGGCAGTCCCAGCGCAGAGGCCGTGTAGTGCAGGCGTGTGAGGCCGCGGCCTGAGTGAGTGACCGATGACCCGCGCCCGAGCCCGCAGCGCCAGCGCCTCCGAGGAGGGATAACCGCCAAGGTGTTGGGCGTCAAGCTAGAGATGAAGGTCGGTACATGTGCACTTTCTAAAAAATCTTTCGGCAACAAACGTGGAAGACTAACAGACTCCTCTTGTGATACATAAGTATCTAATGATCCTTATTTAAGTTAGACCATTTTATTATCTTGCACTAATCAGACACAGTGTATTTTTAACTGACAATGATACCATACTCTAACTGGCTTTCTATCTATGTGTGTAGCTGAAGAAACGAAGCTTCAAAGTCAGCCTAGCCAATGCATCCAATTATATTTCGCTTGGTCCCTGTCAATTTTGAAAATGAAACGTTATTACTACGGCATATTTTATTATGTTTATCTGCAGGTATGTCCTTAACGACTAGATAGGCGCAAGTTTACATTAATGTATTGTAAGCTGCCATAACATAAATATTACACGTTTCAGGCGTGTGTTACAACGACAGTGTGAATTTTAATTGCACTGTAAAATAATAATGAAGTAAAAAACTGAAAAACATATTATTTTTATAAACATGGGTTGTGTCATTGATTTACACAATCTACACTAAGGGGATACTACCGGAAGCTTTCCAAATAGTTCAAATACAGTCAAAAAATCTTTTCAACCGTGTCTTTTAAGCGGATATGCTATTTTCCTATTGACAGTATTACTATACAAATATTAGTAAAAGGAAAATTATATTTTTGGACATCTTTATCATGAATCTTCAATAGACTCTGATTCCTTCTCGTTTCTTCTTCAACTTTTTAGGCCTACGCACTGCACGTAGGTACTATAAAATTAATCCACATAGATATTGTTCAACTAAACTACTTAGTATGAAGACGAACGATTATTCTTATACAGTAAGATATATCTATAGTTCATAAAAATATCATCCTTTAACATACTTAAGAACGGAAAAGATCCTAGTTCAATTGTATGGGTGAAAGTTAATTTAACAATAAGAAACATGCAATGAAGAAGAGCCGTGTCGTCTACCAAAATTGAAAACTGCTATTTATCATTAATTGCGATGTACATACCAATAATATACCTATTTTGTGTCAAAGTTATTTGTATTTACATCATTTTTTGGATGCAATTTCAAAGTATTTAAAATATAACGGATGGAGAAATAACGGTTCTCCAAAAAAATAAGGACATTGCATGCCTGTTGAATAAATCACATGATGAATTGTGCTAATTATAACAAAAGTATGCATTAAATTTGATGGGTACCTGGTATAATTTGGTGGTAACCAATAATATCGAGTTATAGGATGTTACTTAATAAATAAGTGGCTTTTCACAAATAAATTGAATATATTAGTATGTTGTTTATGTAATTGGAATAAGCGTAGAGTATTCATATACGTAAAATTTTACCAATTGTCTTTAGGAAACATAATTTTCCTTTTAGCACAAAATTTATTACTGAAGATGATTGCTCTATACAAAATTAGCTAAAGCTTACGATATAAAAAAATTGAATGTATTAGTTTTATTATTTACAGAATTCTTCGTACACAATATTACTAATAATTATTTATTCGACGAATTCTCACAATCCAGACGTAAGAATTTTATATTACAAATAATAAAAGAATAGAACAGGGAATAAATGCATGGATATATTGATTGTTGTTGTCTGACATGTTACATGTAAGCATATTGAATCACAACTGTATCTTATCAATTATTTATTTCTCTGCTATTCCCTGTAACCAATTGTTACCTTCAGATAAGAAGCTCATGTATCAACATTATTTGCAAACCTAGTTAAGTCTAGGCACTATTTTGTCTTTTTGTATGTCTAGATAAAAATAAAACAACTACTGCAATGACTGTTTGTGCCAAAATAAATTAAAACAAAATATTACAAAATTTTAGAGTACCTCCAACTAGTGTTGCTGTCTTATTACCTTAACCTCTTAAATTCCGAAGATAACACGGGCGTTATATTGTTTTTTATACAATTGTACTGGCTTATTGAAAATTTATATTGCTAGTTGTATTAATGTTACCAATTGTAAATAGTTTCACGTGTCGCCATACGGTAATCAACGTGATTGCGATGATTCAGAAATAACTACAAATAAAATGCTCGAGTAATATTCTGGTGACGTAGTAGGCATCGAATTCGCTAATGAACACAATGCCTGATTACGTTGAAGTTTATCCAATTTCAACATTTAATAAAATATTTCAGTAATTTGACCGTCCCCACTTAGTTCTTTAAATCATATCGTATCACAATCATGTTCAAAATTAAACCATATTCACACGCCATCTTTAAGAATGCTTCAAATTACACTATGTAGGTAATCTTATATATAAAAATGAATCGCAAAATGTGTTGGTAAGCGTATAACTCAACAATGCCTGAACCAATTTGGCCAATTTTTTTTTAAATGTTCGTTGAAGTCCAAAGATGGTTCGAGAAAAAATCGTATAATTGCCGGGAAAACCCTAAAAATAGCCCTTTTATTTTTCATATTTTTTTGACAGGTCTAACTACTATTACAGGGTCAACTATAATTTTAGTATAACTATAATTTTCTACTTTTATAATGTCGACCTAAGTATAGGTGCACAAGAAAAAGGACCTAGGTATTCAAGCCATAATGAAATCATAATATAAACATATATTATATGCAGACAATACTATCATAATATGTAGGTTAGTATATTTTTCTTAATATCATACAGTCATTTGTTAAGTTGAAGTTATCGCAAAATTCTTAGTTGATTGATGGTTAGCTATTTCGTAACTTCGCATTGATAACTGATGAGAGCTTTCTCTAAAGGCCAGTATCACGCATATGAATTCCAAATTGCTCGAATCAAATTACGAAATATTTTGATGTTTTATGATTTATATAAATAATGAATCATCACTTTTATGATTGTTAAAGATTTAAAAAGCGCATTCAGAAAAGTGTGTGTGTTTTTTATGTACAGGGTTACCTATTTCTTGAGATTCGAACATTTCATATTCTAGGTTTAAAGATCTTTATTTCTCATAAGATTAAATCACTTAAATTTTAGTTTAAATTCTAAGAATATTAATGAAAGTGTTATACGTATGCAACAATTATTTGGTGCGGTCTTTGTGAACTTATCTGGTCATTCCGGCGACAAAATCAGCAAATTTGGAAAAAGTTATTGTCTAACGAGGTTGAATGTTTGTATGTATAATACATATATCAAACAAAAACCACGTTAGTTGTATGAAGGAGCTGTCTTGGCATAATTTTTTTCATGTATTCAGTATTTGTTGTAATAGCGGCAACCGAACACATTTTGTGACAGACAACGGAAACTTACTTAGGTATGGGGTCCCGTTTTTATGTTACCCTACGTTAATGGAACTCTAATACTAACAAAGCCTAGATAAGGTCAGGTGGTTAAGAGGTAGTTGTATGAGGTTATCGCGGCCCCGAGCGGGTGGCAGCGCTGACGGAAGAGACACTTGCGCTCGCGCACGGCTAATGCGGTCGCGGCGCACCGGGGGCCGCCTAAATAACATATTAGCTGCAAAGGACTGCGATATATCTCGATTCGGGGACGGAACGAATCGATGCCGAAGACAGGATTTATCGATTCGGTGTAATCGGATTTGGGCCTCCGCAGCTCCGACGGCGGCGGTCGCCCTTGTAGGGCTAGAGTTCAAAGTCAGTTGACCAACTCAGTCATAACGTGGTAGTCTTGATTTAATACTTGATCCTACGATTAACAATCAGTGTTTCCGTAAATTGCTCCCTATTTAGAAGTACCCATATGTAGTATGATAGTGTAAGGAAACACACTTTTAAACATATTATAACTACTGTTATACTTTATGTGTTATACATGTCTACTACGGATCTTAGCATCATAAATGTTTTATTGCTTTAGAGCAGAGTAAAGAAATAACAGAATCAATTCTAGCTTGTCTCGGCTTGTAGGTATTCCAATTAGATATCGATGTGGATAGGTGCCACAATAAATTACAATGCACGGCTGGCATCAGATCATTGTTTGGTATTATTGGTTTAACACTGGGTTTATTACCCGCAATTGAACAAAGTGGATGGCTTGCAGTGCAATAACACTGCACTAACATATTGACGGGTTGTGGTCTCCGAGTGTGGCATCACAAAAAAAATCGTTTGCACTTTGCAAAATTGCGATTTGTGTACTTTGGCTAGCTACATGTAGACAAATATTGGTTGTTGTCTGAATCATAACTAAGAGTTCCCGTAAATCATATTGCGTATTGCTGGTAATTCGGTTGCTGCAAGATACTTCAGTTCTGTGTTTTGTTTGTTGATAAAGATCTATGCAAATGTTCTAGTAACTTGTATCGCTTGGAACCGATATTATTCAGTGCTCTTGTTGCAACTAAAATATGAGAACATTTATCTGCATTCTAAATGTTATGCTAAGTATATTTAAATTGTGAATGTCGTTTCAAGTCTTCACTTTTCAGAAATACCCACAAAGTTTTCGAAACACGAAGTGAAAAAATATAAGGAAAAGATTATCTTTTATAATACCTAACTAATTGTTATACGGTGACATGAAGAAGACATTCAATAAATTGTACTTTTACATTGGGATAATTTATTCAAGTTCATATTGTATTAATATACCGGAATAGTAAAAATACTTATTTAAAATAGTTGTACTTTTAGTACCTAATAACTGAATTTGCAATTTGCGGCTTAGTCATTATGATGGAATTTAAACAAAACAGTGTTGCACCATATTTTAACACAATTTTAATTCAATTGACACAAATCATAGTGCCTTGTTTGTTTAGTTTTCTTAATTCATGTTAAACAAGATTGTGGAAGATGCTACGAAAATCACTAGCTCGTTGATGTCTTCGCCGCGGCTACGCGAGACGCCCGGCGCCCGTAGCGCGCGCCTGACCGCAGACACGGATTATACCAAAAACTGTTGGGAATATTACTGTGTCGCAATTTTATATAAGGAAATATTAAACTAGTACCTTGACTTCCTACATTATAATATTTAAACACCAACTAAATATTATGAAGTGAACTTTTACACCTTTAATCAACATTAGCTTCGACGGATCGATTTGTTTTTATAGAAAACTTAAAAGCTTACTGTTTATACATCAGTAAATTCTCCAAAGGTGTAAAAATAATGAGTACTCGGATCCTTTATAAAACAAATTTCATTGAACAAGTATGTTTCTTTAATGCTGTATTACTCTTAAGTTTTAATTGATCTAAATAAAATAGTGAGAGCTAAGATCGTCAACATTAATTTAATCAAGTTTACTAGGACGAGTCAAATAGTAAAGTAAAGTTTATCATAAAATCTACGCCATTAAAAATGTTAGTAATTAAAATTGCATTAAGCGTTTTAAAATAAAACATGTAAAACGTTATGAAGTGTTAAATGAGTCAAATTTATTGTGGCATAAAACACATTTCTTGTAATTTCCCTTAAATTTAAATCTCATTAGAGCTCGAGATAACATCTAGAAAATCTAGTTTTAAGATGACACTGCAATTACATGTTGTATAATTATGATTTTACTGTACTTATGATATTAATAACGGGGACTAGTTAAACAACACTGGTTTATTATTATTTAGGTCTTGAATGATCCCTGCTTAGTAAACAAAACACATTAAAAAAAATTGCTTTCTTTTACTTATATTATAAAACTTCAAAATGTGGTATTTATATGTAGTAGTAGTATCAAGCGGAGGTAAATTCATGTTGCTATTACCTTTATAGTCCTAGGCTAGGCTGATGTTCATAATAGTCGTCATATTTTTGAGACAAAGAACTTACAGCTTAAAAGAATGACCCGTGGTACGTTCACTAAAATTTTATAATAATTTAAAATACGTAAAAAGATTGACAGCACCAAAATGGTAACACTGTCACGAAACACAAAAAGGACGAGTTGCGCTAACCGCTTTTGAAAAAAGCGTCTTCAGTTATTCGTTTCGTCATTTTGTGAGCGTAAGTGTCGGGCGGCTGGTCTGCTCACAATAGACCGTGAGACGGCAGCTACCGCGTGTTTGTGGAGCAAACACGATGACGGGCGTTCCGGGCCGGCCGGGAGGGTCCGCGGGCGCACGTCGAAACCTTTACTATTACTTAGGTTTAGCTTTGACTGCCTCGAAGACACGTTGCATACTGGTCTTGCTCTTGATGTTCGATTCTCACAAAGCGCAAAATTTTTTTTTGTAAAATGAACATACGATCAAACAAACGAACATATTATATGCACCTTATATGCGAGCTTCACTAGATTAAGTCAAACTTTCAGTGATATAGGATTCACTCAACAAAAATTGTAGGTGATTTATTTTTAATAATCTTCGTAACAAGTATAACCGTTGACTTAAGTCTCATAAAATGGACTTGACTCAATCGACCTTAACTTTAGGCTAAAGATACCACACTTTTTGAGGATTTCAATATGCATATTTCATTTTGATTAATAGTTTCTAGTTTACTGAATCGAACTTTACATAGTTGCACTCAAGTAATCAAAAACGCTAGTCTATTTAGACATTTTCTATCATATTCCACCTAACGACCAAAGAGCTTTTTCAAATTAATATTTATATTTCTATATCACGTCCAATACTTGATAAGAAGTCAGAGTTTTATAATCACTCATAAATATTATGATCGATACGCATGATGCCCCCGAGATATGTCGTGAACTTCTGTTTCTGATCTCGCTCGCATCACAACTCTAGCTATATATTTTTAATCGCCAATGTTAATTAAAATACGTTACGACGTTAATATAAAGTGGGCACAGCATTTTTAATTACTGCGGCCAGCTGTGGCCTGGACGGCCATAACTTTGCGCAGGCGCAGGGATGCTGCGTGCCGGCGCTCGCCCACAGACGCACGGCCGCAGACGACTGACACGGGCTCTTGTGTCTTTACTGGTAATGATAGATGCCATATTAACAAAAACGGTTAGGTAAAGAATACAAAAATGATAGTGAAGTGTGAGTCTTAAGATAAGTAAATTCAATAGAAGTCGTGTTAAGGGTATTATAAGAAATAATGCCTACACGTCTTTTTATAAAAAAACACTTTCTGCATTACCGCCAAATGATAAGCGGTTGTAAGGTTCTCGTCATCATCAGGGTGAGTGTGCTGTTGAGCCTGTCGAACTCACCCTGAAGGCTTACTTAGATGCCGTTGCAACTGTTATAGTATCTAAAACTGCAATGTTTAATAAAATCTATAATAGCTGAAGGCATGAATTATCGTATAGTATTAAAGTATTAATAACAAAAGCTTTTTCACCTCTGCATTTATAGTCGTTCAAACAATTTTTTTTCTTAGATAATTTAATCCCAATTTACCCTTTAAAATATTTCAAAGTCCATGTGCGTCGCACACAGCCCTTCTGCCGGCCGCTCGACGCTCTGTGGCCGCGTGTGTGTTTCCGTGTTCATTAAAACTTGCTAAAGTGCACTCTCAGTCGCCATCATTTCAATGCTAATCGCGACACAAGACTTATTTCATTAATTAGTTATCATCGAACGCGCCTTACGGACAATCTGTTATCCAACTAGATAAAATAATTATAATTAGCGATAGTTGTATACATACTTTTAGTTTTTAACGGTTATAGCTTATCTTCCATCTAACCTCTTGTTAACCTGAGGAAATCATCTCAATCTCTGATTATTATTTATTTTACTGCTTTACTTTTTAATGGCGGTGTTAATAATAATTATACGCAGTGGTATGATCCAATCAGTCTCCTATCTTTGCCCTGCGCTTTAATGATGATTATGACCTTGATGTATTTAGGTTTATAGTGCCCATTGACTTAAGCAAGGATACTATCTTTTCTTTAATTAATAAAATGAAGTAATTGAAAACATCTTTTACTAGTTATTATAGTAACTTGATTGCTTAATCTGAAGGCAGATCATTGGTTATTAAGAATAACAGGATTTTGAGTGACAAATACTAATAATATATTGTTCATCAAACGATTTGGAACTCTAAATAAGTTACCGCAAGTAAGTGTAATAAAGACAATACATGTATGAATTACTAGTACTAATTCTCTTCACCACAGTGCTGGGAGTTAGTTAGTTAACTCTAAGTGTTGCAAAGAAATTGATCAATTAATAATCCGATACTGAACCCTTACAGGAATGGCGTGCTCGCATTCCACGTGTCGTTTTTTAATAAGCCCGTCTCGTCCTGATGACGTGTGGATGAGCACCTCACTAATCAATTGTCCTCTCAGAGGTCACTATAGAGAGATGGGAAAAAAATAAAGCGAACCGCACTGCCACTCTGAACCTTGCGCCCTCGAGATAAGAGCGCCCCGCACTCGTATTGATTCGTAAAATATTTAATTTTTTACCGTCCCGACGTTTATCAAATCCTTATTGTGGCGGTCGATATTGTGGTTGCCGATGGATATTATAACTGACGTTTAGATGTGCTTTACGCTTATTCTGATGATACGAAGGTTTAGCCTCTTGATATTGTTGTTGGGCGTAAATATATAGGTTTGTTATGGGTTATAAATATGATAGGATGATTGGGAAACTATTCTGTACGAATGGGGTTATTGGGAGTTTCAATCGGTCAGTTTAATTATTGCGGTGTAGTTATTTATTGTACGGATCATCTTTTTCTGGTAAATTCCGTCTATCTGCCGTTAAAAAATAATTTTAAGCCTATCAAAGCCTTTAAACCATATTGTTAGCAATATTTCTTGAATCTCCATTTCCATACAAGTCTTTAGTGTTTAAAGCACAGGTATCAGGTTGAACCATGAGGACCTACGTTTTTAGGTTTACTTATCGAACAATCTAAAAATAGCTTCAAACCCAAATCGAGTGTACTGTCGCGACAATAATAACATTGGTTGGCATTTCTAGGTCTAGTTATACATTGCATTAAAAAAAATTAAATCGGATTCCGGTTAAGCCAAGTGTAGAGTCTAATAACGCCGTCAGCGAGGGCAGAGAGTAAATGCAACTGTGCGGGTTTTAATTGCCCCGACACCCTTAATTTATGAAGACAGAGTGCGCGCTGACCGCTCCGCGCGCGTTGAGATTCACAAAATAAACAGGCTTTTTTACGTCTGCATCTTTTCAAAGTTAACTTTAACTGGTTTTAGAGAGAAGAAATAATGTTGACCTTAATGTATTTCTTCTATAAATACCTTCTAAGAATAACATGGTAAGAACTATGGCAATTTACTTTTGTGAGTAATAAATGGGTACTGTTTACCGATAATTCATACGGGTATTCAGTGTTGAAGTAAACTCCGTTCTTATACAAATTATGATTCAGGTCGTGGTGACCGATTCTTCATCTGAGTAGATCATCTGGAGATAATTGTTTGTAATATTATGGAAGTAAATCTCAGGTCACATTTAGATAATCAGTAAACCTATTTTTGATACAGCTTAAAGGTAATCCGTCAGGGCTGCCTTTAAGTTGAAAAATTGTATTTTACTCATCTTCTTAGGAATACATTTCAAGTAGGACTTTCATCTTGTGCCCATACTCTTTTTATGGGTCACGGCTTTCTGGTGAGACTTCTTTGACCCATTTTCATATAGCCGATTTGATTGTATTGAATTATCAAAAAAGCGTCGATGGCCGAGTGGTTAAGGTCGTTGCTTGCCATGCGAGAGGTCACCAGTTCAAACCCCGCCAGGTACCAATGTGTTTTTTCTAATTTGAAATTCATATGTACCATTATTCGACGCTTTAACGGTGAAGGAAAACATCGTGAGGAAACCAGCACACTTGAGAGATTTTTCAACGGTGTGTGAAGCCATGTCAGAGGCCTACAAGCGGTCTCAGCTCTGACACCAGGTTGTTCATTTACTATGCGATAAGAAGAAGAAGAAGAGATCGAATTAACAATTTTACAATAACAATGCAACAAAACTTGTAGTAAACCAAAATATACATGTCCATCACCAGTTAGCTTCTATTGAAACCGTATGTAAAACCTAACGTAACGTCCAGTTTTTTAGTTGTCCAGTCACCTACACCACAAAGCCAAATCGCGCGGCGTTCAATAACGTTTCATAACTTATGGGTGTTATTTCTTTGTGTCTCGCGCATAGCTGGGATGCCGATGACGGATGGGCGCGGGCGCAGCACAATGGCGCAGGCCCGGGCATGCGCGCCGATCTATCAACCGCGAGGTGTTAATTATAAACACACTCCTAGGTGATACCACCAACAGTGCTAACATGCCCGATTTGAATCATCGTTTATCGATCGACGCTTTAAGTAGGCTTCGTCTGAGGTGCCCATGAGGTCCATGGTTAACGATTGAAATATCGGTATCTAAATTATACACCTGTTTAAATTAAATTTTTGTAGTGTTTAGTATACACTATTCAATTCGACTTACTACGACCAAGGAGTGAAAAGTGAGGGTGAAAAGAAATCAAAAAAATTTGAAAATCGACTATCTATAAATTAGTAAATCAAAATAACAGTTGCGTAGTCTTCTCAACCCTCTTGAAGAGTCATTCAATCATTATGTATGATAGCATACAATAGTTAAGCCACCGCTTCTCAAACTTTGAACCGAAGTTAGAGTGATCGCGAGGTCTGCGCAGGCGCTCGCTGTCGTCCGTTGTTGCGCGACAGTGACGGATTATGACGGACGGACTCGTGCCGTCCTATTTACACCTAGATCAATAGCGTTAGGAGCTGCTTGTGACTCCTATGTGAAGCAACAAAGGATTATTTTACTATGTTTTACTCCGTCTAGCGTTTAGATCGGGAAGCGATCAGATAAATCACTGAAAAAATAAAACTAAATCATCAGCTCTAGTGTAACCAGTGGGCTTTTTGAGTATATTTAAAAAATTGGATATCCTGTATGTCACCATTCTACCTAAAATGACATTTTAAAATGAGAAGAATAATTTTTATTCGAGCTGTGCACTAATTTTGACTGTAAACAAGACAGACATGGGCGTTACGAGCGAAGCTGGCGGGGACCGTCGCACGCGCACGATGCACGCCATTTTCAACCTTACCGTTTTGCCGCAAGTGTTGAAATAATTTGCTATTTATGAAGAGCTTTGTCCAGGGCTGCCATAAGAGAAAGTTTTAGTTCATGTCGATTTAATCCTCATCCTAAAACATTCCGATTTAACAATTTGTTTCTGGGATGTCGTATTAATCTAATGTGTTAGAGAGTTCCAAGTATATCGACTGTGTTTCATTGCTGCAAAATCCCATAATTACCATAATCATCATCATCAACCCATTTACGTCCCCACTGCTGGAGCACGGGCCTACCCTAAACTAGGGCGATAAGGCCTTAGTCGACCACGTTGGCCAAGTGCGGGTTGGTCGAGTACACAACCTAAGAATTCCTTCTTAGGTGTGCAGGTTACCTCACGATGTTTTTCTTCACCGTTAAACCGTCGAATGATGGTACATATGAATTTCAAATTAAATTATATTACCGTACGGTAATATAATTTTTTTTCTACGTGAAACTAAACAACTTATTCTCAAATTGCTAAAATCTCAACTAAAATAGTATTGTTTCTGAAATAAATGATGTAGGTTAGTACCTATATCATTTATTTATTTAGTACTACACCAGCCCTATGACAGAGTACAATGAAGCGTCGCGTCGCCCGTGATTTAGCGGCCAGCCCTATATTAGTGTGGGTTTAGCACGGAGCGCGGGCGACGCCGCGCGCCGCGCTAGTTTATTTGCTCCTGCGCACGCAAAAAGACGACCGCCAACACTTCGTTATTTAGGCCGGCTTACCGCGACGTCGGGGTACAAAACGATTTTGAAAACCGCGTGAGCTTTATAATAAGTTGGCGATTGGTGAGCGAACATCAATCTTGTTGAGATTTTATATGCTGTGGCGGAACAGAAAAAGTGTGTTGCAGATTTATGGAGGATTTTGTAAGAGGAAAATAATACGATACCTTATTTCATTCTATGAGGTAAATAATTATGATGTGTAAAACATCATTAATTATGTACGTGAATTTCATAAACTACATTTTAAACCTTTAGTATCCTACAACCTACGGTCTACTAGCTATCTGAAACTTGTTCCCCAAACGTATTTTTATGTAGAAATGTTTTTTTTTCGTTTCTTAGCAATATAGTATTAGAATATATTATAAAAACACCAACCAGGAACAATAAGATATCCACAAAGAAAATACTACATACATTTCAATAAATTAATTGCAAAAGAGATTTAGATGCGCGTTCATGCACACACGTTACATCTAGGTACCTGCAATATGTTGAAGTACATACTATATTATATTTGTATCTAAATACTTAATAAATGTTACCTAAACCTCAAAAGCACCTATCGGACATTAAAGGTGTCGCCTGTACTAATTCCAGTTCCCGAGCCCACACTTTATCACCGCTGCACAAAGCGCCTAATATGGTTTTAAGAAGTTTTGTCGGTCTCCTTTAACGATTTATAAGATCAACAGATTACTCGTGTAATAAACTAATAAAACACATTTTTCCATTGGCCACTGATAGATGTGGCGTACATTTTTCATTATAAAGTTATTATGGGGTTCATAAACTAGTATAATGTTCGAAGCGTGTACAAATGGCGTCGGGCGCGGGACAATGCGGGCCATACTTCAGCCGGGCGCACGCCGCGCGGCGAAGCCGGTACTCTCCGATCGTAGTAGTATGTATATTTGTTTGAGTTTACATATATTATTATGTGATTCGATTTTGACATGATTTTCCCTCTTTTCTTTGACTTCAATCAGTATGATATAGTTTTCTTTTCATGCGTACCTATCTATTCAAGTTTTCGTTGTTTTCGTCTCTTTAAATTGTGGAATATCTTTACACCTACGATTTTTAGCTACACATTCTACACCTGAAAAATATGCTATAAAAATCCCCGTAATTTATTAATAAAAGTATATTTCATCAAACTTCTCATAATTATCTTTATTTTGAGTAGGTTCCAATCTGCTAGCCGTGCAAGCAGCAGCGGATTTTTTCGATTTCAAAATTATCTTAATATTAAACGCGTCTACTGACCTATTGTATTGTAAATACTCTTCGTAATCGGTCTCACAGATCTCTTATCTAGCGGATTACGGTAACCCAATACGTAATTTATCAATTGCATACTGAGAGTGTCCTGCGGCGTTGGTACATCACTATACTGCATGTAGTAAGTATCAAATAACAAGATATGTAGTGCCTACTAATCTCTAAAAATATAAAAGGACTGAGAGAAATAAGTCAAAAAACAAGCTTCCTTAAAAAGTACTAAAACGACAACTATTTTTTTAATTATGAGATTTAAACACTTAGAAATACCACATACACTGAGTATTATTATTAATTAAATCAAATGTAATTGTTCCTCTCAAAACCGAGCCTTTCATTTCACTAAAACTGTATATCTACAAATTCTACACTGCTAAGAATATCAGTAATGATTTTAACCAAAACATAAAAGGAAAGTAGCGTAGCCGGCTTCCTCTCAGACTATGACCAATATATTATTTTTGAAATGAACGACATATATAACATCGTATTTGTATTAAAAATTAATGGGCGTTATCACGTGACCAGTTGTTATGTTATTGTAATCTTTTACCGCTTACGGGGATTAAGCGTGTCCCCCGCGACATATATCATCATGCGCGGGCGCATCGCCGCGCGCTTCGAAGAGCTTCGAACCGCTTCGGGGCGCTTCGGGGTACTTCGGAGCGATTCGCACCGGACGCACGGGTGCTCGTTTGTTCGCGCCGCGGCAATTTTTTACCGCCCTGTGTCTAATGAGCGTTCGGAATTGGCATAAGTTACAATAACAACTTTAGGAATGTCTGAGATATTTGATTGTGTAGTAAAGTTTAACATTTCTTAGGAGTTATCTTGCTAGCATTGAAGTAACATTGAAGATTTTTATTGCACGAATTGTGAAACAAAAAACGTACTGAGAATACTTCAGGTTTAAGTAATGACTCGTTGCTGAAATTAAAAGTGGTAGTAAAAATACATTGAATATTGGTAAACGCGATAATATGATGGACGCGTGCAGTCCATTACCCGGCATCAATCCCTCGTGGACCGCGGCGCGAGCGGCGGCGGCGGCGCGGGTTCCGTGCCAAAACACTTCATCACATAAGTGTACATACTTGTACTAAAGTCTTAACACTGAACGATTATAATATAGTTAAGTTAAAAATGTAGATAACAATAACTCAAGTTATTACTACGGTTCTAGCTTTATATTTGGGAAGGCAGATAATTATTTGAAATGGTATCTAAGAGGCACCTAACTTTTGTTTATAATTTAAAACTCACTATTTGTTAACAATATTATTCTAGTCATTATAATTTACTGTGATAAGATACAAATATTAAGGTAAACTAGAATAGTCTAAACTATGAACTAATAGATAACTAATAGAATGGTAAACTACGAACGAAATACACGTTGTGCACAAATAGGTACACCGGAAATACCAGAATGTCTAAAAATCTATATTTGCTTACATGCAATGCATGCAAAATAGATGCAGTGTACATACCTATATATAGCAAACATCCTATTTCGCGTCTATTATAATCGCTGTTATAATAATTATGAAAAAATTTGATAAATAAATAAATGTCCAGATAATACACGTGGTCTACCGCGCTGCCGCGGATCCCGCCCCAAAGAGCGGTGATGGCCGCCGATTAATCTTCTGACTCTACATTTATAATCCTTTTATAAACTGCCGGGCCTCATGTCAATTTTAATAACGCCGATCGAGCCATTTGTCTCGCTTCGGCAGGACAGCTTTAGGGGACTCTACCAGCTCTCCGTAGAGTGTAGGTATGCGGTTGTTTTTTATCCAAATAATAGCTCTGTTATTAATCTCGCCGCTCGTGCGTAAACTTCGCGATCTTACGTAAGGCTGCGCTCGGCCGACGAACGAATTAGAAAAATGCTATTATTCTTTATGACTTGTTTTTATTTCTGTTTAACAATAATATCCCAAACGAATTCCTTAGCTAATAGCCGAAGTGATGTGTTTGAAATATGAACGAGTGTAGAATCTCAAGAAGGGTATTTAAAGAGAGACTTTATGCTTTCAGTCACTTTTTTAGTCTTTAGCTTTTGTACAAAATGTGTGTTTTATTATGTTCTAATTGTACTATGTATTTGTTGTTTCTTGGAATAAATGAACATGCAAGTCTTTAAACTTTAATTATTTTTGATGAACATAATATATTGAAAGTATTGAAAATTAAATAAATTATGTTATATGCGTTTTAAAACGATAAATAGGTAATAATAATATATCGATATCTTTTATATCGTATTGTCTAAATTTTATGATTTACAAATCTCCCTGGCGCTTGTGATTAACCTTAAGAGTGGGCACCAATAACATCCTTCTAATAGTGATACGTAATGCCCGAAACTGATCGGTTCCATAAACTTTAAAAGCTCATTCCGATTTCTCTTTGATCTCAGCCGCTCAGCCCTTGAAGCCATACAAATAAATGAATTTGATCAATCGATCGAATTCCAAAAGACATTTAGGTCGTCGCGATTGTCTCGACGCGTGTGAAACGCAAACTGACATCTTTATTACGCGTCCGCTGCAAATCAATCAATTTCCAACCCTAAATCTATTGAAAGACGTGTTGTTTTAGTATTTTTGGTTGTAGTGTTATGAGGAATTGGAATTGGTACTTTAAGTGGTATAAGATAGGTATTAAATTGTTGTGTGGTGGTTTTGTGTGTGCGGTGTGTTGGATTCACTTGTGTCAATTGGAGTGCGAGGCTGCGGCGTGCGCAAACACACGAGGCAAACAGCGGCCTGAAAATCGCGCAGACACAATGGCTGTCGGCTCGGGCTCACACGCCGACCAGTTAATGCGTTACGAAACGTTTCATTATGTTGGAAAGTAAATATTCTATTTGATGTACATAGAATTTTTCAAGGCGACCACTGATGTTCTTTGACGATGTTATTTGTACCAAACATTTACAACCTCCTTAGTTAGTAGGCACACTCTTCTCAGAATAATTGGGACCATTATTGTGAATCGCGATGAGTGATGATCTTGGTCATAAAAGCCTTTCAGGATCCTCCCTTCTACTTCCTACTGAGAAATACAAACTGTTATAATATCTACCCTTAACCCGATCTTTTATTTATTGACGTTACTCATAGAAACGTTTAAAAGTTCTATTGTGAAGAATACCCACATTCAAATGTTGGTCAATCTAGATGACCTAGACACATTATCTCTGTTATTATCGTTCGCTTTGTTTCTCGCGTCGGCCACGCGTTCTTCGGCGCCCGCGCACACAATACGTCGGACAGGGCTGCTAATTCAGTACGAGAAAACCTAGTGGTTCTTGCATGAGATGGTAAATTAAAACAAAAGAATTGGTGGTTAGTATTGTAGTATGATTTTTTTAGCTTTACTAGGACATTTGAATTAATTTAAGCTAGCTTTCTGGTATAAGCTGGCAGATTGGTCATAATTCTATGGCCCATAACTGACTGTATGCCTGAATCTATTCAGTCATAGCAACTTTTTAGGAATCTAAATCAAGTAACCCTAACAAAAGATTTTTAAACTAATGTGTTATCGACGAAATATTTCATTTCATTTCATTTCATTTCATTTCATTTCATTTCAAACTTCTATCATGCCTCATGTTAGCAGTGTGATCTTAGTTAACCCTTTCGTGTCAACCCTGGTTCGGCTAGCAGGTGCGTGGGCGGCGCGAGGCGCCCCGCTGCGCGCGCGCACGGCGAGCCTACACGCCGATACCCACCCTCCGCCCCACGCATACGACACAAAATTACGCAACAGCCTATTGTTTCGAATTGACCACGAACTACTATCCAAAGTTACTACTTACACCATTATGAACTCTCAGTGTTAAGCATAAGGAATCATTTGAACAATCCGTGAGTCAAGGAGTCCAGGTGGACTTACCTACACCGAAAGTATTGCTCATGATTACTCAAACGATTATGTTATCGAATGCAAAGTGTTATTAAAAACTGCATCCCGTTCCAGATTCCTGGAGATCGATATCGCAGATAGCTTTTGATACACATGTACTAAACGATTATATCCATAAATATTTTCTTGATGAAGTGATAATTTGACAAGTAGGTGTCGACCTGATTCAATAAACCCGATACACCATGAAATGCAATTTGGCTAAAGTGGAGAATAACTTAACGTTTGAAACAATCTATCAAAGGGACTTTATTGCATAATACCAACCAACAGTTATTTTCAACAACCTGCGTGCACCTCAGGTAGTCTGGGTGTGTGGAGGCGCCGGGTACCTAGCGGTTGATTACAGGCCACTCCATATGCTAAACGGCATTGAGATCGCTATCGGGCTCTTCCTGCTTCCAGACAACCCGCTCTACATACTCGTACAGCCATCTACAAACAGATACTTGTCGAAGAAATGGTAATAAGTAAATGATTAATACTCCCATATTTGTCTCGGTTGGCTAAGCATTATTTTTGATGTGCTAGGAAAAATATAAAGATAAAAATGCGTCGCGTTATAAAACTAGTAAAATAATTACTTTAACTCGGTGTACTTAACTCGTGGTTCAATCAATTACAAGAACTGGAATCCTGTATGTAGGTACGGTTATAGATGTTACTTTATTCAATTATTTCAATGTTTATTTTAATTACTTTATTATAACTCGTTGGCATGCCACGGAGGTCAGACAACAAATGTAGTATTTTATAACCAGACTCTTATTAGTGAAACATAGACACTAAAAAAACTGAAGTGTTATTTAGTGTGGCTACCACACTCCAGCGATACAGGGAGTCACGCACGGTTTAGTCCACATTATGTGAAAATTTACTAAGGGCCTACATAATGTACATTTCGTTCTTAAAGAACATAATGAACGTTGTTGCATTATTTTGTTTGAGGACTAATTAAAAGTCTGGTTATAAGAGAAGCTACGAGTGATGTAGGCTTAAAAAAGTTTTTTTTACATTTTGTTTGTCTATTCAAAATATATCAAAAACTGAGACTATCCTTATTCGGGTTAACATAGAAAATGGAGGGTATCTGTTTCAATTTACGTAAACCAAACTAAGTAATGAACCTGTCACGTATGAAAAGGCAAGTTTTTTAGCGAATCAAAAGTCGCAGCGGGTCGAATCGCTCCAGCCCGTCGAGTTCACACCGTTGCATAAAGGATCGGTACAGATCATCGATCACGGCCAGATGCGCGCGCCACCTGCCGCCGACGCGAGCGCAACACCTAACCGAAATTGAGACTTTTTTTGTCGATACTTTGAATGTTGTCCGGTATTTGCGGTTGATTTCACTATATTATGACGTTCTTGTAATTTTGTAGCTCTTATTTTTAACATTTTCTGTTCAAAAAGGTTCTACTGTTTTTTTTTTAAATAACAATACCTTATGCTCTTCGGTTTCTTGAAAATACAAAATCATTAGATTTTCCTGTAAATTCCAGAACTAATCTTGCTACTTAATGGGTTTACAACAGTACGTTACCGGGAATAGTGTAATTGTTAATATCCATACCTGTCTTAACTACTCGTAAACATTGATTTACATTAACTATACACATTTACAGTAGATATTGTTGTTTATTATTTCTTATATTTTCTGAACTTAGGTGTAATCATAATTTTATTTCCAAAGTTATTTAAAACATCAATTTTGATCAAAATAAAAATAAATTAAGAATTACTTTTTACTATGCAATTATTTTGTTATTAATTATTCAACTGTTCAGTTAAACACCTTAAAATAAATACGCTGCAATCACAATACACACGTTACGGTAACTTATCTCGTGCCGCCATTGTCTAATTCGTGTCCAATGTTGGATTAATAAGCACAATAAATAGTCCGATATTTTAAAATGACGAAGTTTAATTTTCAGTAATGGCGTTTGTTCGGGCCGGCGCGCCCGACGCGGACGCGGCGCTCGGGGCTGCGCGCGCGCCGCCGAATATTAACACAACTTTTAATTAGTTTAAAATTTTGTTTGAAAACGCTATGAATATTAAAAGGGTCTCGCCGACCGTTTAATTTACTACTTTCCACCCGTCCGATCGGCTCTCATCGGACTCGTAATTAAACCCAAAAACAGAACTAGCCATCGCATTATTAATATTGGGAAACATGGCGCCCTCGGCTGTTAGTGGGAAAAAAGCTCGGAATTTATACGTCAATAAGAGTTTGTTGGGCATTATCGTAAAACGTGAATAGTATTTAATAGTTGGCACAAGGAGTGCCGCGCCTATTAGCGCGTGAGTTATATGACAGTTGCGATGCGCAGGACGCCCGCTCTCGACGACGCGTCAAATGTATTCAAACTACCTTTTCTTGTGAAGAGATGGACACGTGTATTTTTAATTATTTTCTTAAATAGAGGCGTTTGTTGTAAATTATTAGCTTTGAGCGTATTGGAAAACAAGATTGAATGTATTATATCTACCTACTCATAACTTACAGATATCAGAGAAACTTCGAGCTTGAATGTTTTGGTGATATTCCAATGAAATTATTAATTTTGTATGAGGTCAATGATTCTAAATCAATCCACATAGGCATTTACAACAAATTATTCCTGCAACATTGATATAACGTCAAATAACTCGGTTTGATAATTAGAGAATTATAATTGTAATACTAGATTTTTGCAAGTTGATAAACTCGTTTTGTGGTCCAGTTTAAACACAGATTCAAATAGCAAATCTCTAAAATTAAATTTTTATCGATATTTAGCATTTTACCATTTAGTAGGGTATGGTATGATTTTGCCGCAGCTATAATTGCCCGACCATTAAGTCAGAGCCAATAAAATAGCTGTGGGCTTTAAGTGCATCATTTGATACTGAAACAATTTTGTGATTGCAGCTATTATAAAAGGCGATTTCATAGTACGAGACCATTTAATGATGATGGTTTTATATTAATTATTTTGTTGATATATTATGACATTCACGTTACCTAACCAGACGGCAAGTGATGCATAGTGGATTGCAGAGTTGATCTTTTTGTATTAGTAGGTATATAGTATTTCAAGTGCACAGGTACACATGTTGCAAAGGTGTAATCATAATAATTTATGTTGTTCCTAAGACCTTAAACTCCCACTTAAATATGTATTTATCTTTTTCAGGTATTATCACTGAGCAGCAGTATTCTGGTGAGCCCGTGACTCGTCATATTAGTAGACAGATAAGGTTGTTTTAAGTATGAAGCTTATGCTAATTATTAAAGCTTAGCTTATACCTAGCTTCTCTACAAGCTCTGACTTTGCTCTGACTTTACTCTACAAACCATAATTTGAATGATTATCTTACTTTTTCGCTATTCAATCTTCAGTAATGACTAATCAGCGTTGTTAGGCCATCATCAAATCATCGAGACTTATGTTATGTGACTTCGGGTGAGTTACATATTCGTATAAAATTCTTACGTGCTGTCGCTTCTTCTTAGTAAAATGTACCAATGTATCCCTGATCCCTATGTATGATGTATGGAATACCTAATTGAGCAACTCAATCAGGGATTTAAAGTTTTTATGTATGTTTTTATAAAGTTTATTTATAAATGTTATTTATACTAGAATAATTTCATTTTCTCTATCTTCAAACTGCAGTAAAACAAGTCATGTTTAAAATTCACTTAAATCAAAACCCATCGCTGACCCACCCGTCTTAACACTAAAAGCGTCTTAAGCACACATTAATCTATCTCAATCATCGACCCAATCCCGTAGTCGGATATCCCAAAACGATATCTGCCATCGGTTTTGTTTCCAATATGCAGTAAAGACAATAACGAGGCGCCCGCGCACACCCGGGGGGCGAATATGGCGGTTAATTGTTTGTAATTAGCGCCCCCCGCCCCCGCCCCCGCCCGCTGGTCTCTCGCCTTTATGGACTGTTTATAGCTTAATATGTTATGATAGCCCTATTGGAGTTTTGGATAAAAAATTAACAACCTGTCTCGATAGAGACCCGGCTGAGTTGTGATGCCGTTAACGCTGGTCGGGGAGTATTTGTAACAAGAGTTATGTTTAGTGAAAATGATATCGGAACGCATTATTTCTTTCTAAGGTATTTTCGTATCAATTTATTCGAAGAAAGTTAGTGTCTATCATGAATACGAAGCAGCTGAAAGTACATTGATTGGATTCTGCGCAAAAATCGCCCTTTGAAAACATCTCATAATACGATTACAAAATGTTATGTTAATAGATTTATTTTATTAGAGTGGACCTATAAAGCGCATTGCTTGTACTTTTAGTCTTAGGTACTTAAGGGTGAGGATATTTAGATTAGTACATCATAATCGAATGGTCACTATGATATCAAATGACTGATCAAATCCAGTAGAAACGATTTAATGTAATGATTGTGTTTTCGAAATCATTTCCTAACACGGTGTTAGGGCCTGTCTGTCTGTCCGTAGTTACAAATCTAAGTCCGTTGCCGGGTTGAGACTTTTCTGGTCTACTCTAACTCAACTCAACTATTGAAGATTTTGATAAAGAAATAACGTAATTTTAACGTAACGTAATTTTGACTGGCTCAGTGGGTCTGTGGTTAGGGACCATGTCTACGGTTCCTAGTGTCGTAGGTTCTATTCCCGCCAAGCACGAATATTTTTGTAACGGATATCGTTGTGTGCTCCGTGTCTGGATGTGTTATTATTTATGGTGGTGATTATACCACAGTTGGTTCTGATATCTGTAACACAAGTGCTACAGCAACTTGTTTAAAGAATATTATAATGATGTTTTGTAATTTATATTTATTTAATTTACCTACTAACTACAGGGTTACAGATAGACTTAATTATTGGCCCATTTTGTAGTGCCCCTGCCTTTTGCGCCAAGAGACTTAGGACCGATTTATGCTCAGGAAAAAATATTTGTACTGTTAATGATTTTTGGCCGTGTTATTTCGTGTGTGCAACTCTTGTTTCTGATATCCGTAACACAAGTACTCAAGCAACTTAGCGCGGAATATTGCCACAGGCGCAATCTATCTGATTTTGTGTAATATTTATTTATTATCTTTGTTTATAGGGTGCGATACATTTTTCGACCTGCATAGTCCAAAAAGGCGTGATTCTATGTATGTATAGTCCAAGTAAGACATCCCGTTTTTCACGAATTGGTCCATTATCATTTGCAGCTCTTTTGGCACGTACGAAACTATAGCTATCAGTTCAACTTTCCTCAACCCAAGTTCAATTTGAATGAGTCATAATCACTGTCCATAATTCACTTAGCTTGAGATAGCGTATTCATACATCAGTTAGTGTCACGGACATGAAATGTGGAGTCTTTATTTGTAGGGTTTCCTTAAGACTTCACCATATGATCAGTTGCCATACCTTGACCGCGTGCCAGGAATAAGAATCTTTTTTGTAAGACAACCTGTATTGGTTGGTTAGTCACAGTTAGAGTGCAAGTCGGTGAGCGCGCGTGTGACGTCACGGCGGGCGCGCGCGCGTGACGTCACGCCGCTCGCCACGCCCAGCCCCGCCCCGCTGTCGGGGCCCTCCACACCGGCAAATAACCATCCACCATCTCCACACCCATTTTAAACTCTAAAATAAAGGAACAAAGCTCATTATCCCGCGCGGAACAACGTCTGCCGCTGATTGCAATCCCTCTGTGATTCCGAAGGGAAGTCGAGTTGCTTTTACAGGGGTTTTTGAGAAAAACGTTACTTTTTGGGTACAAACATACGTATAAGATGAAGTTGAGAAAGTCTGATCATAACAACCAATAGTTATTGTCATATAAATTTGAAGATCCTAAAAGCAAAGACAAACTTAGAAATTACCTATGTATCTTGATTCTAGTACCTATGATTGATAACTATTAGGACAAGCATTGTGTGAGTTACTTTTTCGTATGATACTTTATGTGAATAGTGGTGGTAACAGACTCTTACAAATTTATGTAGGTATTTTAGATGAGAGTGTAAAGATTGATTCGTGCGATAAAATTGTCAATGTAAAAAATGTTTTTCAAAGACGAACAAAGCCTAGAGAAAGCGCCATTGTTGTCCAGGAAAACTGTCACCTTCGTTTGTTTATTTTCCTAAATTTGAGCAAATAAAGGTTTACACGACAAACGTTATGATTGATCGTAAACAGTAGGCCTTCGTGGAACGCTATTATTAGGTCGAGATCGGCCGATAGCAGCATTTGCATACCTCGCCCGGAGCGAGACGGATGGGCCCGTGACCCCCGTCACCGGAAAAAAACGTTTCATCGTCGCCTGAATGGTGTGAAACTCTCCCCATTATCCGGCAGAACCCCGCCGCGCCGCATTGTGCGCCTCCCGATAGCCCACGATACTGCCTACACCGCTGACGTACACACATAATTTATATCCAATCTTTTTTTGTTGTTACCCAGTTGGTTTTGAACATACTACACCTCGGCCTTTGACTGTCGATGATCGATGAAAAAACTCTCAGGAAACCGAGATCCCCTCGAGCGCGTCGAAGCGAAAACAAATAAGACAAGTATCGCTAAAAAACAACGCCCAACTCGACGAGTTGTTGGCGAAATGTTTTGGGCAAATCGGCCGCGATTTCCGCGTGATTCCTCCCGCCTCAAAAATTGTTTTCCCTCTGAATATAAATGAGCTGCGGATTCTCAAGACGTCGCAATTGGGCAGTGTTATGGAAATGCAGACGAACACAGGCTCGTTTGGGTACATTGTGCCGGGTTTGGGGCTCGTATTGCGTAGTTTCTATTTCCCACGATTTCTGTTTCACTTGAGCATGAATATCTTTGTTTTCACAATACACGCTTATTTTGGAGAAAATTACATGAGCGTTGAGCGTACAAACATTCAACACAGCTACATATGTAAGGAATTCCAAACCAAATACGATTCCTTGAAATATTTCAATAGAGAGCGCGCCCATTCCACAAACGCACCCACCTACAAAAGTTAATCTTCCAAATACATTTATCATGTTCAGCCGATAAAAATGCCATTGAGATCAGCCGTACACAATGAGATACAAGCTCTCCGTACCTGATACGAGGCCGAAAGTCAATTATATTCAAATATAAATCGGATTTGCAAACGTAAGCCCGTGACAATGGCGTAGGCAGGCGCCGTGGTGCCACCTTTGGGCTCATTCCTGGATAATGGTCGGAAGAGGGACAATGGCGGGACAGTTTGGCGGGACAAAGCGCGCGGGACAATGCGGGCGGGCGCGATCACGCCTGTCCCGCGTCTCGTCAGCCGCTTGATTGTCGCATTATGTTTTATTTTGTAGATTATAAAGTCACTTCTGTTGCCCGTTTCTCGGGCCATTGTGTCTATTAGACGCGGTTGAGGAAGTGTCAACTCCATTTGGACACAATATAGGATTATTTGTGTCACGGTATCTGTTAAAGGTTTTTTGCTAAATGAGTTTGATTAACAGTTGTTAGGAATTCTACTATGACGCTAGGTGGTTAAGGCCAAACAGTTTTCATGATTGTCATTATGCACACTTTAACCTTCAATCAAGCAATGGAGAATACATGGACCACATTTTTAGACCTTACGTGACATCCAATCAAGCCAAGGTCCAAAACCTATGATAGATTGTAGCATGCCCTGCCCTGCCTAAGTGCTTATATAAAAAAGTATTCAATGCGGGATTCAATTACGTCATGGCTATTTGATTTCGGTTGTTTTAAACTAATGTAGACCTTTTTTCTGCACTTCAGCTACAATCCGTACTTGTAACCGATCAGCTAATCAAAGCGTGCATGACACATTACTTGTTATTAAACTATTTACAATAGATTACCGAGGGACAGCGCTTTGGAAAGGCGATCGGTTTCGCATCCCATTCATAGCGGGCCAGCAGGGTGCCGTCACGCCCTGCGAATCAGTGGAGCGCCCTCACCTGCCCGCAGCCAGCTTATTACAAACCAATGAAGCCGGATTTATTGCCTTTTGATGTACTCCCGAGAGTCCCGGACACAGAAGTTTAGGCGCCGAATTGTGCAGGATCGAAATTTGTTTAGGATCAGACAGGCATTGACTTATATTCCCGGGCTCTTCAGGCGGGGCGTGAAACGGCATTTAAGCAGGCCTTTAGGGTGAGTGCGACAGGCGCAATATGATGTATTGTGCCTGTCGACCTCATATTTGGATCTCACTACCGCTTACCATCAGGTGGAGTGAGGTCATCTTGTTTGCCTATTATAAAAAAAATACAAGCGCTTATAGATCGTACTTTTGTGGGAACACTTAGTGGTCGGGTGGTGTTAGGTTTCAATTGTTAAGTAGTAAGTTAGATGTAAGTATGAACTGACTGTGAGGATACTTCATGTGTTTGGAATATTATTTTTTTAGTTAGACAGAACAGAATTTGACTTTTACTTGTTAAAAGCAAGAAAATGAAGACTTGAACAGTTATTTCTTAAGTATACCATTAAATGAGTATCATTGAAATTCACACGTAAATGCTACGTGCATAATATCAACATGAGACGCTCTTTATTGCAATTAGCAATTTTATAACGAATTAATTTACACCGTTAACATCTCGACCGGACGCCACAGAAGCAGGAGCTAAACCGAGCAAGCAAAAAAGGTAAACTTAATTTGCATAATTTCAACGGAAAGCAGGCCAAATAAACCCTTCTAAATGACGCGTTAAATACACTCAAACATCGTCATTATACACGAGTACTCAACTGCCAGAAAAAGTAGCGTAAAAAGTGGATTCGTCAGCTGAAGCCTCCGCGACAATGCGCCGAGGGGGTCCATTATGTCTGTCAGTGGGCCCTTAAGGAATTTGTTACGAAATGTTTGATAGGTGGCAACTGGCATTGTGGGACTCGGGATTACATATGTGCGGTTATTACATTGTGGGGTAAAATGACGGGTGCTCATATTGGTTACAAAGCGTGAATTTGTTGTGGGGCGCGGGGAGCTCGGGCTTTGTCTAAGGCGGCCGGGTGCGAGGCTCCGGCCTGTCACAATAGCGACACCGATACCCGCCGGGACCCGACAGATTTATGAACTGCTGCCATTAACACCGCAGCCGCGCCGCGGCCCCGGCCCGGCAGGCGAATCACTTTATTGACACTTCGGAGAGGCGCTTCCGATGAACTCGACGGTGTTTAATACGAGGGGCGTTCGCTTTCCGTAATTATTGATAGTTTTCAATTGTTAACCCATAGTTTGCTAGCCTGCCTACTTAACATTTTCTTTCAAACTATTCATGATAAATCTGTAACGACTGGTTTTTGATCTAATAATATCCAGCTTAGTCTTGAAGTGGTTTATGGAGCTGAGTGTAATCTATGGACTTTGCCGTTCTACACTTTAGAGGATTATACTTAAAGGTACGTATGACCGTCAATATTTACGGAAACAGGTAGCTGTTTGCCCTACACGTATTATCAGAGGTATAAAAATAATATTGCATCGTACGCTTTATGAGCTCTTATTGTCTCACAATGCGTAACCCTTTACAAATATGACGTATCTAAAGTAAAAAAATATGTACCGACATAGGAAGATTAAAACATCAAGCAGATTTCTGCGCCACCCCAGATACATAGCTACTTGTCTATTGTATGCTAAGTAGCAGGAAGTGGGAAACATTTCATGATAATGTGGAAACAAATTGCCCTAAGCGAAGCTTGTATTAGCTTAGCGGCTCCGCGCTACACAGAGATAACATCTCTGAATTTATTAGCGGGTGTAACAATGAAAAAATTAACATGATTTTTGACAAAATCGTTGAATCTATTAAGCGTATTAACCATATATCACAAATACAATGGTCTTAGACAGAAATATGGTAATGAGACGACTCGGCGTACTACGCACTAAATTCGGCCATGCAGTTTTTTGCCAACGTATTGTTATTTTATCTAATCTGCCTAAGCAAACAATAATACTGTATTCATCCAGTACCACAAAGACACTCTTCAGGCGCGGCGTAAAACGGCATTTAAGCAGGCCTTCAGGGTG
This sequence comes from Maruca vitrata, assembly GCA_039566165.1. Lineage (NCBI taxonomy): Eukaryota > Metazoa > Arthropoda > Insecta > Lepidoptera > Crambidae > Maruca > Maruca vitrata. The sequence goes on along the minus strand of CM076911.1, from coordinate 19,148,820 downwards.
AGTGCGACGGGCTCAATATGATGTATAGTGCCTGTCGACCTCACATTTGGATCTCACTACCGCAAACCATCAGGTGGAGGTAGGTCATTTTTTTTGCCTATTATAAAAACCACCTGCTTGCAGCACAGCAACATGGGACACTCAGAAAGTTTTGAGAAAATAAAAAAACTAAATTGTAAGGATAAAATATTCTCACAAAATCTTTTCAAAGATTTCAAAGATCTTTTATACAAAGTTTCATGCATCTGAACCAATTTTCAAAACATTTTTTCATTCTACCACAGACACCTCTTTCACGGCCATTTCGAACGCTGTTAGCGCGTCTTCCGGCGATGAAAACTGTATCCCTTTTTTCTAGTTATATTGATAAAATCAGGATTCGTCACCTGTCACAATGTCCTAAATGCGCCGAGACAAGCCTGCTTCAAGGCATCAATCCACTCAGGTCTGCTTTTGAGCTTGTGTTAGATTGTGCAATACCCAACGCGAAACTATCCACCTCACGCGAAGGTGCTCGTGTAGAATCCTGTGAAAGCTTCCTGAATCAATCTGCAGTGTAGGTATGCTGAATGTCATCGTATGCAATTTGCCTATTTTGTTGAATTTTTTTTTTTACTTAGAGCAAACTTTCTTCCGTGACAGCCGTCGTAGGACGACCACTCCTTTGTTCTTCCCCCAATTTTTTTGGAAATCTTTCTTAGTGGCCTGGTTAGTTTTGATAAACAGAGCCAGGTAAATGCTTAAATTATTAATTTAACGACATAAAAGAAGTGATAGTTTTATTTTGCATTGTAGGTAAATATTTCAGCAAAAATAATTTCTACTTTGGTTGAGCTTTTTATGGTATGGGAGGGAAGTTGAATGCGCTTTTTTATATTCACTACATATCCCTGAAAATTAAACATCAACGACCAAACAAATATCATTGACGTTATAAATCCCAACCTAGTTTATCGTAGGTTTAATTGAATTCTAACGGCCCTAGGTGATTAATTTCCTAATTTCGTATTCATCACGCTTAGTACACGAACTAGAATATTGTAACAAGGATTCGTAACACAATATTGTGAGTGGGATTATCAAAGTCATCGAATAATATATTATATTATCTCTAGTCGCAGTCACGCTGACTTTTAATATGCGGACAAAAAGCACTGCGCGCGCGCAGGGCGGGGGAGATTAAGCGGCTAAAGCGAACCGGCACGTGCCTCCTTTGTTGGGCACTATTAGCGGACCACTCTCGTGTCACTGAAGTTTGACTTCATTATTTTAAGTCAAAATATTTAATAATAGAAACAGCTCTTTGACAAAAATTGTACATGGGAAACAGGAGAGCTCTGATTGTAATTAGATGACAATACCTGTAATAAGTGTTTACTTACCACTCTTGTAATGTTTGCACTAGACTAGTAATCCGACAAAAGTCAGCCGTCACTTTCAGACTATCTTTGTAACGAGATTTTATAATATTCGAAATAAAACTAATTTTACAGACTGAGCTAGTGTAATTGATTCTTAAGTGATAATGATTTAGAGACCTGACATTTGGGTTCTAGCGCAGAGAGCTCGTGGCCACGGACGGGAGACTACAGTTGACAGTGCCTTGATAAATTTAATCACTACTGCCATTAGATCAAGATTCTTCTTAATTGAAATTAGGATACAATAGTAAGCTATGATGTTGGCCACCACTAATATTATGTGTAATTTTAATAAGTAAGACGTTGTAATAAACTTCGCAATTACTTTTAAACGACGACCTGAAATAAGTGTCGAGTTCTTTCGTCGTAGAATTTCCTAGTAGTTTTTACTATCATAAATAGTATTAATGTGTCGGGTGACCGCTGTGTAACGGTAGCCATTCATAAGGGCTAGTCGGGTTGGCGGCAACCGCGGGATGACGGACGGTCGCATGACCGCCCCGATGACATCGTGTGAGACAGTGCAGTAGCCAATGCAGTAACTGTATTCTTATATTCGCAGAATTAAGAACTGTTCTTAACCGCACAAAGAGTTACGACGAATATACTTAATTTCTTAAAAATATTATTTTTAAAGTTTTTTATCCTTTTGGTTAGATTTCTGGCCAAATGCACACTTACTTACTTAGATAAATAAAACTGGCTTCTGCAAGATGAAACACCGTGAAAATTTAGAATACATGCTTATTTGTTCGATATGCAACCACACATTTAAATATGTTTTATTAGATTTCGTTATTGCTTGCCTAACCCTTTTGTATTGCATATAAAGTTTAGTAGGAAACCCCAATACCAATAACACTGATTAAACCTCGAACACTGTGTACTTTTCAAATTCAAATGTTGTGATTACAAGTGACATGCCGTATTATTTGGCTGCTGTTTACAAATTCGAAGCGTTGTAATTGCATTAGGAGCAGCAAACGCAGCAGACGCAACAATGCGCCGGCCGAGGGTGCAGGCTCTAATGATGTTAGGCGCTAATTCGTGGGCGTTGCTAAAAATCTGTTGTCGCAAAGCGCGGCGGGCGAGCTGCGACGGCGAGGGACATTCCGGAGAGTATTGAGGTACTGAGTATTGAGGACTCCTTAGTAACAAAGATCAAAAACAGAAGCTGGATATTAGTTCCTGATTTATAATTTTGTCAATCTTTAAGGAATCTTATACTCGTAGATATCTAGGACCGTATTTTGCCTTAGCAATGGAGTTACTTTCATCCATATGAAAATGGATGAGTACTAATAAATAATAATAAATAAAACCTTTATTAGAAACTTAGCTTGCAATATTAGTACTAGAAAAGTGCTGGCCTTTTAAATCTTGCCCAAATACCCATGGCAAAATCTTACCGTAATTAAAAGTTTTTGAGGGCAACGCTTGTTTGTTACAGAGGTTAGAAAAGTTGATAAAATATTTTAGACTTTTCAAATACAAATGGCTAAAGGGATACAGGTACATTATTCAGACGGTTAACAAATACAGATTTACACCAACCAATAGTCGTGAATTCCACATTTTTCCTCGCTGCTATGAATTTGAATAACAACCGTTACATATCCTAGCTAGCACAGATCCCCGGCGCCGCTCTCCGGAGCCCGGGCTGTGACGCGGGCATGTGCGGTGTAATCCAATAAAAACTGCGCAAACAGCGCCCCCTCCCCACGCTGATTGCGACTAATCAAATGTGCCGAAGACACGTGCGCCCGTTACAATACTGTCGCATTATTTTAAATCTCGAATAAAATTCACGATTCCATCGGCATAAAGGCGGCGTGCGAATTTGTTTACGTCAATATTGAGTTAAACAGTTGACAGCAATTCCCTTACTGTTCGGAGCTTTTATTGGAGCGGCGTGGACGGTTTTTATTCTGAGTTTTATTTTACAAGCTTTTAATTTCCATCGTTTAAGCTCAAAAAGTCTTAGTAATGTGGACAACTTTAATCGAACTCTGTGTATTCCGTCCTATCTGTCTATGTATTAAATTGAAGATAGATCAATGATATAAAAAACAACCTATGTATCTCATATGAAATCCACACATCATATCAATAGGTGGTTAAATTGTGATGTTAATATTGGATTTGTGGCAAACAATTCCTGTTAGTCTGAGTAACTGTCGGAGCCATTAATATCGTTACAATGGACTTGATATGTTGACTGAGGGACTATTCGATGAGGCATTAAATTTGTTGGCACAGCCTTACCAGGCTAGTCATAACCTACTGGGCTGCAATATGCAATGGTCTAAACTAATTCAATATTCAAAGTTTGCTTGCGCCCGGCCCCACGAATGGCTGATTCCGAGTTGCGTCCCAAGAGCTGCGAATTCGCATACTAATGACCTCCTCCGCATTTGTGGTGACTAGCAATGCGAATTCAGTGGTGAATATTTATCAATTTCAAGTGGAAGACTTTAGAAACATGGGTAGAATGTATTTTCTTCTCTATCTTTTATTTAAATTGTCTTGTATTGTTAGCTAGGTAGATTGGTATGCTACTGCTTTAAATTTGGTTTTGCATTACCAATATTTAGGAAAGACTCCCTTAATGCCCTTTGATATATGAAATGAATATATTTACTGGGTACAGACCGACGGACACACATACGGACAGCGAAGTCTCAGTAATATTGTCCCGTTTTTACCCTTTCGTATTTCCTGTCTGTAATAACAAATATTGCGAGAAAATCTATACTAATATTATAAAGCTGAAGAGTTTGTTTGTTTGTTTGTTTGAACGCGCTAATCTCAGGAACTACTGGTTCGATTTGAAAAAATCTTTTTGCGTTGTAGGTATAGACCATTTATCGAGGAAGGCTTTAGGCTATATAACATCACGCTGCGACCAATAGGAGCAAAGATACAATGGAAAATGTGTAAAAAACGGGGGAAACGCGAACGAAGTCGCTGGCACAGCTAGTGTAAAATAAAATGATGTGAATTAAAGTGCCTTTCTAAACATAATTACAAATACTTTCGTTTTATTACATTAATTGTAATAAACTAACATAGGTCATAACCATGTCTAGCCTGAAATAACCCGAGGCAGTCTCCCACGCATTCACATGTGTACCAAGTAACATACTAAACAAGTAGCTAATGACGACATAGCATTGCGGGAACCTTGTTAGTCGTAAAACTTACTCCACCAACAACTTACTACCTTACCTTTAATAAAAATATTAATAAAGGTATAAGAATCTGTCATGTCAAATAAGAACTAAAAGTGAAAAAGTGTAAGTCACTAAGTCTAGCCAAAATCGAATGAAGATACAAGATATTTCCCTCATGTTTCTAACTTCCTCGATTACTGTCAATGCTGTGATTACATTAGCTAGTTTTTACCTAATATAGATTGAATGTTGTAAAAAGACACATTAACTTATTTCCCGTGCCGCATATGCCGGGAACATCATATCTGGCGTAACACTAACGATACCAAATTCGAAGTGCCTGACGATTAGTTGACTGACTGTACTCATAAGTAATGATTTTGCTCAGAGGATCGTTTTATCCTAGAATAGAAGAATTAAAAGCTGGGTTGGGCAACATTTGGGAAACTATGCCGAATCTTCTCACTGTCTATATTCCACAATGCCTAAAGATGAAAGCCTTCAAATCCAGCTGGTAGGAACTGGATGCGCGTAGCCGAGGATAGGCGGGAGTGCTGTGCATTTAGGGAGGTCTACGCTCATCGGTGGAATTATTTATGAAAAATATGAAGTATATGATAAATTCCAGTTTCACTACACTACCTTATTAAATTTACTTAGATGTCGATGGAGGAGTCATATAAGCCTTTATGTTGTATAATTCAACCATAGCGCACGTCTTCTACTACCAATAGTGAAACAGACTCTTAAAAGTTTCATCACTCGTCTAAAATCATTCCTTTTGATTTCACGCGGTCGCGGGCTTCCAGCTCTCTATTGTACAACATAAAGGCGCTTTTTTTCTTAACTGACTAACGACGATGGCTTGGAGTATCATCACCGGACTTGCGGGGGAGCAGATGGCTCTCACCCCTAACATAAATGCGCTGCTGTCAATTGTTGTTTTGTGTTTCCAGACGGAGCACCGCACTTGCTGCGCGTGCGGCGAGCCGATCGCCGACCGCTTCCTGCTGGAGGTGGGCGGCGGCGCGTGGCACACCGCGTGCCTGCGCTGCTGCGTGTGCGCCGCGCAGCTCGACCGACATCCCTCCTGCTTCCTGCGCGAGCGGCAGGTCTACTGCAAGCAGGACTATGCCAAGTGAGTGCCGGGGCTACTGCTCAGGACTATGCCAAGTGAGTGCCGGGTCTACTCCTCATGGCTATGCCGAGTGAGTGCCGGGTCTACTGATCTGGGTAATGCCGATTGAGCGAGTGCTGGGTCTACTTGTCAGGGCTACGCCGAGTGAATAAGTTCCGGTTCTACTGCTCAGAACTATGCCACGTAAGTGCCGGGTCTACTGCACGCAGGAATCTGCCAAGTGAGTTGTACTTTCCCTGTGGAGTAAGTACAAGGGAGCAATCAACTGTGATGGCTTGTATGATTCTAAAGCTCCTCTAACATTGATCGCGCCAAGTAAGTGAGAAGCAGAACCACCTCTAGAGTTACCACTAAGGCACTTGCTGTGGGTACGTAACAAGTCAATTTACAAATATATCTGCTAGCGCACTATATCTAAAGAGTGAGCCTTACTGGATTCGATTAGGGGTGGCATTATACCGCTCCAGCAAGGCTTTGTGCGTAAGTGGATTATACTTTTTGTTAGATCTTTGTTCTGCTCATAACAGGATTTTGAAATGCGATTTCCAAAATCTTTAGTATGTTAAAATGAAATATCTAACATGATGCGATTAGTGGCACTAATATAAGTTACTTGTCGAAGGGTAGAGCCCGGTAAGAAGTAGCTTGAACATTTGGGATCGGTGGTGACTGGCGCCTAAGTTATGACTCAGCATAAACGAATGCTAAACGTCAAACTGAGATACATGTTGAAAGGGACGGTGAGATCGTAGATTAGTTGTCAAGTATCCTGATCGTGCCTTGTAGGCTAGGCTTTTAATACCGATCTTGATGGTCAAAGATACCTATAAAGTACCTACGATTCAAATATTCTTGACTGTTTCTATCCTTTTATGCTGTTCTACCGTTGTGTATCGTATTATGAATGATAAATGAATACTGTTTTAAACATTCGTTTAGTACTTTAAATATTCGTTTCTTTAGTTGTTTAGTACAGGGACAAGGGCAGGACAATGATGATGTTTAATATACGAATGTATAAAATCATTGACTCAGATTATGCCGTGTCGCTGAATCGGTCACGGAGAAACATTGTCGATTATTAAGTTTAGCGAAAAGAGAAACACCGAATCATTCATTAGTCACAATTGTGATTATCGGGCATTGCTATGAGTCCTAGCCATATACCGCAGCGCCCATAGACCCACCAGGTCGGACCGACCAGTTTTCAAAACACAATGCGGCCCGTCGGAATGCCTGACATCCCAAACGTTTCCTACACGGTCGGAATCATTTAGAGCTGCTTAATTCCCGTACAATGGCCGCTCTGCGTCCAATTAACCTTCGACGTATCGAAATGTCCGGAGTCATCGCGTGGCGGCGGGCGGGCGCGGGTCACCGGGCTCGCCGGGCAGGCGCTGCCGATACAGGGTGATAGGGAAACAGACACAGAATCTATCATGGCTTCGCAAGTTCATACAAAATGTAGTGATTCTGAAATATGCTGTTTTCAATACCAAAACAGTAAATGCAACTTAATAAAGTCCTTTCTAAGAGTAGCAGTCTTACATGTAGGTTATAAAGCTTAAGCAATTTAGCTAATGACGTATGGGACGGAGGCTGAAACATACGATACTTACTTTGGAATTTGATAACTGAAATTAGTATTAGATATTGGTGGTAGCAGCAACAATTCACTTTCACATACGCGTTATCTTTCTTTATAACCTAATATAACATATAGAATTGCTGTCGCGTCTGCTGCCCTACCCACTGAGCTACACAGGTGTTAAGTCACCGTCCAGGTGGAATCTTAAATGTGCGATATTATTCAAATCTTAAAGTTGCATTACAGCTCTAAATAGCACTTAATCAACAAATAAAAATATATAACTGATTAGGTTATTAGATAAAATCCAAAGTATATCCGTACGTTGTGTGCTGTGTCGATCAGCCTGTGCGTGTGGGCGGGCTGCCCCGTGACCCCGCGTGGGGCGGCCACGTGTTTGTTTCCGAGATGAGTCGCGCCGCAGCGCTGACGGGGCGCGATCTGCGCGCGCGCAAGTCCGCGACTCCCGAGACCGCGGACGCTAGACCGCTGGGTATGCCGAAAGATTGAGACTCTCGACGGTCTATGGCAAATTTAGGTACATATTTTTAAGATTAACAGTGCACCAACATGCGCATTTGACTCAACGGTACTTACCTACTAAGTTAAATTTTTAGTAATTAACTAGAATAACTTTATTTTATTTACCTTATACTGTCCCACTACTGGGCAAAGGCCTCCCCCAATTCACTATACTTAACTAAACTCGTTTTGTTGTAACTAAAGACAAACTGCAGTTCTTATTACTAGACTATTATGTTCGTTTGTAACTCCTCCATGGATCCCCTTAAATAGTTAAATGATTGCCGTTGATCATGGCTCATTAATCAGACACCACTTGTCACTCATAAATAAGGGAGTGAGCATTTTTGCTAGGAATAAATTAACGGCAATATAATTATATTTATTATACCTCATTGTACGGCGCAGGGTTTACATATAAAACCTATAAAGGTAACGAGTGTGTTGCACCGTTAACTGCTGAGTTATATCCTTTTCAAAAAAATACAAATAGACATATATTTTTGGTGAAAACATTTAAAAGATACATGATACTTACCTAAGTAAGTATACCGGCTTGAGCTATCACCCGGGGTGAGGCGAGGTCATCGCGAAAGTTACAACGAGAGACATGAATGCTGTTTCCATTACTGTGGTCCGATCGGAGACGTACAATCGACAAAAGATGTGAGCGATGTGGGATAACAACAAAGTCGATCAGTTAAACTTTCACTGAGATTGTTAATATCCTAGGTGGTCAACTGGAAGTTCTATGAAGACGCAACTCAAGTTAATTTATTAAAACCTTTTTGTGTTTATTCATAAAAAGCAAATTACAACGGTAGATTTTATAAATGGTATTTAAAAATATATATTTAAAGGAAGATCTCTGTCAATACCTTGAAGATCAACGGAATTAAACAGTTATATTTTAATTAACCTTCAACTTCTAAGATAGACCATAAATTCTTTGGCTTGTCAGTCTAGACTAGTAAACGAGTATTTCTATATCGATTCCAGCCTAGGTGATACATCAAGTCGGCACTTGCTTGATATTTCTTCTGTATCGATGCCCTAATTTGTCACCAGGTGACTGATGTGCCATGTCAGGCTTATTAATGTATTTAAATAGTACTTGTAATGGTATTAATAAACCGGGTCTATAAATACTTGTGTTTCCCATAACGCATGTATCCAGTCGAGAGTAATTAAGTGGTTTCCACCATATATCGGTGCATCCTCCGGAATTATATATTCACAATTTCAATTGAATTACCATAAATCGAACGGGTCAAAAACAGGTGCGTGGGAATTTACTTTTATGGAAAAAAAGGCCGGGCGCAACATGATGACTGTCTTGAGAAAAAGGTTCCGTCCATTTAAAATTGTGATTATTGATGTAATGAACTTTATAAAGATTATTACATAAAATCCATAATAACCTGCTGGATAGTCCATTACTATACCTAAAAACCACCGCAATAATATTTTTGTAACAAATGTTCAAGTCCGATAAATAATATTTAAAGCATATTTTGTGATTGTGGTAATTCCCATGTTTTATTTATTTCTTAAACAGTTACTTCAGTAGTATTCTCTAATATCTTTCAAAGAGAAAATAAGTAGTAGTTTTCTTGATATGTTACACATCCGTTTGAACCCTAAACCCCCATCGTCTGACGTAGCTTATTGAAAATCAGTGGACAAAGCGTCCGTGATAAAAAACGCCATGACTGGCAACCGTGGCGACGGCTCCATTTGTCATCGTCGCTTTGACAACAGGCCCTGCAGCCTCCGCCTGACGTGTGGACCACCAGACCACGGGCCTTATCTTCAGGTGTCCATCTCTCACAACAGTGTTAGCACTTTTAGGTTGTAAACAGACTCACTTCAGAGATATTCTAACATGGACTCGCAAAGATATTGCAACATTTCCTCATAGACTTGTACTCTTAGTATAATCTACCCCAATATTATTTTAGAGTCATTCAAAATTCATAGAGCGGTCACTCAAATGGGAACATCTAACTCGAAAATATTAAGCGCGACTTTTAAAGAATTTGATGAGTCATCGTGTGCCTTTCTGTCATTGCGAGGTGATTTGATTCTTGGTTTTGATATTTGACGATGTGGCGACGCAAAATGTGTTGTATTTACTGTCACAAAGATCCAGAAAGTTGAGGAGTGAGAAAAGTTCTGATTGAACATGTATATTGTTTGAATAACTGAATTCTAATTAAAATCATATTTACAGCACAAAAGAAAATTCATTCCTATACTGTTTTTTAAACAAATGAATGAAATGCTTCAGTTTTAAACAAAGTAAAGTGACATTAACATCGTGTTCACACCTAGCGATTTTTGGGCGATTTCGCCGTGAGCTCGCATCTTGCACGCCGCGATATCGCCGCGATTTCGCGGCGGTTATCGATCGAAATCGCCCAAAAATCGCTAAGTGTGAACAGGCACTAACTTTCTTAGGTAGGTATAGTAATAACAATAATAACAACTAGAACGTAGTAAGACGTATTTTTGATAGGATATTGCATTCAATCCGAGCACATAGGGTTGAAGCGGTGACGGGTGGACCACCAACACTTATCCCGGGTTACATTCCGTCACCCCTGTAGGAATCGTGACTAATGAAATATCGAAGGTCGGTCATCATAACAATAATTTATTACTGTCCGACGCCACAAAGGGTTATGACAGTGAGATATCTCCGCGCGGAGCTTGGAGCCGCCGCGCGTGGCGGTAGGCGTATATTGTTAGCGGTTCATTTGGCGGTTGTTTATATTCATGAACTTTTATTTACCTACGGAGTTTATACTTGTTATAAAATAATTCAGTAATCCAATATTAAAAAGTGAAAATTATGAATTTCAAGTTGCTAATGAAATAATAACTCTCTGGACATATTTAATTCTGTTACTTCACTACTACTGTTAGGACATGCATCTATTGTGAATAATAATTTTTGGTTTCTGTAAGACGGATGAACAAAGTTTCAAAAGTATTAAAAATCTTCTTTGAAAATCTCGCGTGAGTCCAGCAATCCTGTCAATCTACCAAAAAGAGCGCTCAAAAAGATCCTCATGATGAAAGTTTCTGAAAGTGTTATCCACACCTCTACCTCCCGTCATCGCCAGTGCACCCAGTCTTACTGGTCGGCACTGAGCTGTGTCGTCTCTACGTCTCGCGCCCTCGACGTGAGTGGAGCCTCGTCGTTGAGCAATGGCTGACCACTGATTGTGCTCTTTGTTGCACCATTCGCCATATCTCTTACAATCCACCACGTGTGACGTGGAGTGCCGAGTTTGAAGGATGGTCACATGGTCATGGCTGTGAGGTCACCGCTTGCTCGAATAGGCTGCACGTAATCAAATCTGTTTAGTCGTATTTCTTTATCCATTTTTTATCTAAAAGTTTGTAGTGTTTGGTTAACGTTAACCGTCATGCTATAATAGCAAGTGGTTGAGGCAAACTTTTATAGTAGCGCAAAGTCGTAGCTCAAGAAATGACCATATCATCGTTTTTAGGGTTCCGTAGCCAAAATGGCAAAAACGGAACCCTTATAGTTTCGTCATGTCCGTCTGTCCGTCTGTCCGTCTGTCCGTCTGTCCGTCTGTCACAGCCGATTTACTCGGAAACTATAAGTACTACAGTGATGAAATTTGATGGGAATATGTGTTGTATGAACCGCTACAAAAATATGACACTAAATAGTAAAAAAAAGAATTGGGGGTGGGGCCCCCCATACATGTAACTGAGGGATGAAATTTTTTTTTTTCGATGTACATACCCGTGTGGGGTATCAATGGAAAGGTCTTTTAAAATGATATAAAGTTTTCTAAAAAACATTTTTCTTAAAGTGAACGGTTTTTGAGATATCAGCTCTCAAAGTCGTAAAAAGTATGTCCCCCCCCTCTATTTTTATAACTACGGGGTATAAAATTCTAAAAAAAATAGAGGTGATGCATGCTAATTAACTCTTTCAACGATTTTTGGTTTGATCAAAGTATCTCTTATAGTTTTTGAGATAGGTTGATTTTTATTATATTTGCTGCTACGGAACCCTTTGTGCGCGAGCCCGACTCGCACTTGGCCGGTTTTTCTTACCTGAACTTTGCATGTTCAGAAATATTTGAGGTAAACCTTTCCTTTTTTAGTCGGCCATAATAGGTTCTATTAATAAGCAATATAGGTACTACAATTTATTTGGTGCCAAGAAAAGACTTTGTAGGATTCAGGTGGTGACACATTTGGCATCAAAGTATCCCTTACGTTAGCATATGAAGTGACCCACCCCACCGTCCGCCCGCCTGCGCCCGCGCCACTACGCTGCCCACTAGCAAAACAAAAAACCCGGCTACCAGACAAAAAGGCGCGCTAAATAAACAATGAACCAGTGATATATCAACAAAAGCAATTATCTTACGCCCGGGGGCTGCGCTCGCTCCGCTGAAATATCGTGCGCTGTGACAAGCCTGGTTAACGAGGTGTTGTCCTTTTTCAACGGCCGCGAAATTACTTTTCGAAATGTGTTTGTGTGTATTAATATCAATGAGTTTCGGGCTTAGCTTCGTATTCGATTGTGGCGTAGACAAATGAGCATCGCTAGAGGTTAGATGAAAGTGTTGGAGATATGTTGTCCGTATCGCTGATGGACTCTTTTGGTTTAGTATTGTATCAGATTTTTGAATGTTCTCAACTTTAGGACGAAGTAGAGTCTTAGAGCTTAGAGCTTCTTAAAAATCAGTCAAGAATGTGATTACCTAAGTTTTCGATAAAATCCAAATAATAGTAAGGCTCAAGAACGACATTTTATACTATAATAATGGCACGTAAATAAATTTAGGAGCACATTCATTTACTTAATAGGTTCAGTAAAATGGGGAATAAAACTAGATATTATACTTGTTCCACACGAATGACTACCGGCAAGTAGTTATACCTACAATTATGAACAATTCCTCTAAGTAGCGAGTCTTTAAGGCGGTTAAGATATTCAGTTGATAATAAGAGGAGTATTTAAACTCCTACAGCACAAATAGATACTGCATTTAAACTTGAATTCCAAGCAGTCGTCGAAATATCTACAAAGGTAAAGAATGCCTATCAATTCAGATATAAGTCGGTTGTCTTTACTCAGGTGGTGCTGTTAAGTGCATTCCGGCTTGTTTCTTTCATTGCAATATGCAGGTTGTTCCCATTGTTGGGTATTGCGGATCGACGGCAGCTTATTTATGCGCTAGAGATTAATTAAACTCCGAGGCGACACGGCGCATTTGCATAGGACAAGCGCACTCCCGGGTGTGGGCGCGCTCGCGTGCGCCCGCGCCGCCGCGCTGCTACGACACAACGAAATACGCTTTGTGGCGATCGCGAGCTGTCTGAAGGAACCTAGGACTCCAAAATCCATGTTTCCTACAGGAGTCATAGTTGCTGTCCTAACTGCGGACCAATCGTTATGGCATGTACACTAGTATGTGTGTTTTATCTAATATGTATGATCCTTTGTTGTTTGACACTTTGTATTTCCTTGTGTTAAATTTATAGTTCATTAAAATGATAAATTGGACTCACATTTTAACAACTTTCTACTTAGCGCGAACGATGCGTCTCCGAAGTGCGAAGCGTAAGTGCGCGCGGGCCCCGGCCCCGTCACTCGCGGAGTCGCGGCGCGGCCGACGCCATACGTCAGCCAGCGCCCACGGCGGCCTCTCGAAATCGTTCAAACAAACCTCGTATAATATTCCAATGAATCTCAGATTGAACTTGTATCTAAAACAAATAACTTAAATCATGTCGTCGAGTGAATGGACGGGCTGAATGGGTATTAAAACGGGGAGGTGCGTGCGCGCGGGAGGGGGGGGGGGGGGAAGCAATCAACGAGTGAGGATTTACGAGCTTGGCCCGCGGCTGCGGCCGGTACACGGCATGATATTGTCAAGCGGCCCGAGGTCTGGTCTCCGTAGGTATAACAATGGCAGCCGCCGGCTCCGGGGCGGCGGCAATCAGCCGGCAATCAGGTGGAGGCGCGGTGTCGCCCTAACTATTATTTATCGAGTGGCACCTCCGTTCGGCACCGGAATCGTATATTATGTGGAGACGATATGCGTGACCAGCTGATTAGCGCGAATGTGAAATAGAGACATGTTGCGTAGTTCGACAATTGTTAGGATGCATTACGCTTCCGTAAGGTTGGTATATGAACGCGAACGCATTAACGCCTACGCGAAAACAATATTGATACGTGAGATTGTATGAGTAGCTTAAGTACAAATGTATGGAGTCGACGAACCGAACTTCTATTCGGGATGAAAAAAAGAAACCCCGGGTCGCCGTTCGCCGCGCCGCCGCAGCCGCCGCCGCGGACCACCCCCACACGCATAGGCAACGGCCCGGCCTTATCTGCGCCGTACGCGACATCTTCATTACCGGGAGTGTTAAAACTTGTTAATCTGTCACTTGTTAATTATTATGCGGCCCATTAATTGTTTCGGCGGCGACAAAATGTTAATAAGTGCGATAAGCCGGAGTGGTCAAAAGCGGCTGGTCGGATGCAAATCGCGCCGCGGCCGATAACGGAGCCTTCCCGGGATTAATACGAGCCCGACACGCGATTCTGCGCTTTTAACTCTGAAACAGTAGCAGCGGAACCGATAAAGCTTTTAGTGACGGACGTTCTCATCGTAAATCAAAGTCGGAAACTGGTCCACATGTGACCGGCGTAGATTGGACCGTGAAATAGGTGTTCGAATGGAAGTATGTGCTTTGAACTGTTCAAAGGTTCCGCAGTCTAATCAGCATTGAAAGAAAAGGGTTCCTAAAGATTACCTACACGTATTTTATATCAGTCCAGAGATAAACCTCGTCAAAATCTTTATAAAGGTTTACGATAATGTGTTGTGAAGGTCGCGGCGCCCTTACTCGCGATGCGCTAATGGAGTGTTGCATGAGTTTACTTAATTAATTAAATATTGAGGGTCCGCGGCTGGTAACGGCCGGCGACACCCGCCCGACCAGTTCGCTTTGTTTTGCTTCAATATCGCGCCGGTAACGGGTTTATATGAGACGATCCTGTTCAGGCATAATGATTTGTAAACATCATAACAGCATTCTTGCGGACACTAGCTGGCAAAGCACTATCTAAATTTGTATAACAAAACCACGAATAGAGGATCAACAGTAGCTTTGTAAACTTCGATTTCTTCTATGACTACCTACTCAGAGCGACGACCTTCAAATCTTAAAAATATTTTTTGCTGGCATTGAGAAACGATTGGTAACAGTTACATTACAGCCCAAGGTACCACAATACAATGTGATGAAAAAGTCCGTTTGGATCCTCCAGTGTAGTGTCAAGTTTCGTTGGAAAGTAAAGATAGATAATCGCTTAATGTAAAAGCCATTCGAAGCCATTTACAAGGTTTTATGCTTCAATTGGTCTAGAGATTAGTTTTTATGAATATGGCGGTGTTTTCTCGCCCTCCCGCGGCGCGAAAGGCCTAATGAGTCTTGAGCTAGTACGCTTAGGGGCCGTAAACAAACGAACGCGGCTGTAGGTACGTAATAATGTCAAGCCTTCGGTGCGAGCACATCTGCTTACGTGAAACGTTAACAAAGTTATCCAGTATGCCATACAATACTTTTTAAAGAGTTATTCAGAGTATTTCCATGCCTCGTACCATCTCTGCTTTCTTGAACAATCTATTTACGTTTTATTCGTTTTTAGAGTTTAGTACCCAATGGGTAAAGACTTAAATTCAGTAATAGAGTCCATTACGGAATATACAGATATATGGAACCCATCGTGAGCGAGTACGACTCGCGCTTGGCATGTTTTTCACTTTAGAATGGCCTCGATTCCAAATAATTGAAAAATGCATCTGAATTTTACCACCGCTCGGTGGAAGGTGCATGATCGGGTTTAATTTCTCAGTAACTGCGTATTTATGTTTAAAACAGAAGATCTCTCTTCATATCTGAAAGAGGTCAATCAATTCGATCAAGAACGAATTGTGGTCGCAAAATCCTTTGCTACAATTTCTGCCGTAAATACTGCGACAGAGTATCAGGTAAGTAAAAGTTTCTGTGCATGTAAAATAGGGGTAAATGATGGTAAAAAGAAACATAGGTCCACCTCGAAGGTACGGTAGGTATCATTATTTATCTCCTTCACCGCCGTTGAAAGAAGCAGAACAAGTTATCCAATGGTTGTACAAAGTAAGTAAGCATGTGCATAGTACTAATGCAACCGTTATTATGCCCGTATTAACATTATTCATCCAAGTGATATTAATCGTAGCAATGCGAATTACCATTTCATACGCGAACGTACCTTCAAAAGTACTGAATTTATTCTCTCTGCTACTGCGAATTAAAACTGTTCAGTAATTTATGGCTAATAGTACTATGACTATAAATTACTGGTGTACGGTAGGCCTGGGGGCCTAATGTTTTAATCTACTGAAGTATACTTTCTGCCTCAAACAGTTTTAGATCTTATTGCGTTCGGCTAGATCAAGCAAACTCCGTGATCCTTTCGGGGTTGACTGTACAAGCTTTCTTAATGTTTTAATTAACTCCCCTGCACTATTTCATCCAGATGCAACGTGTTACGAGGATTTAATTTATTTTAGTAAACATTTCGAAATGAGGTTTTATGTGACTTTAAAGAGCGATTGTGTAGTCGTTCTTATGGTTTGATGTTATTTTAATCGAACTTCAATTATTGATTTATATTTATTAAATCATAATTCATGTTTATTTCTCTCATAATTTTATAGTTCAAGTGATAACATTTTTATTATTGTAATAATTTCGAGATGGATCTCAATAGTTTATTTCTAGTAATGTTCCGTGATGTAGTCACCAAATAGCAAATCAGTTTTACTCAACAAAAAATTACTAATCATGTGTATCCAAATATACAGTGTACACAATAATTTCGAAAGGAATGTGTTCCAAGTAAATCTACAAGAGAAAAAAAATACAACATACATATTTCTTACGTACAAACCACCGTATCAGTACGGTACAATTTTGACAACTTACTCAGTTTCGTAGCTTTGATATTTGTGACCGTTTTGTAATGTAAGAAGCGAGTCCCATGCGCTCGCACTGACGCTGACGCCTCCCTGCGCAGGAGCTTCGGCGCGAAGTGCTCCAAGTGCTGCCGGGGCATCTCCTCGTCGGACTGGGTGCGCAAGGCCAGGGACCAGGTCTACCACCTGGCTTGCTTCGCCTGCGACGCCTGTGGCCGCCAACTGTCCACGGGGGAGCAGTTCGCGCTGCATGAGGACCGGGTGCTGTGCAAACCCCACTACTTGGAGACTCTGGATGGAGGGTCCATTTCGTCTGATGGTGATTGTTTTTTTTTATGTAAAGTTTGGTGTGTCATATCCGCTTCGGAGTTAAAATGTATCTGTACTCTGTACAGTCTACATTGGAGGAGATAAGTCCAATACATTCGATGCGTTATGTTGCAATTCCGGCTGATGGGCGCTTAAGCTAGATCGCCCACTGTTTTTTGTTTTATGCACAAGCCAAAGTTTTGTACGCTGAAGAGCGACAGAAATGGCTGAAGGAACTCGCCCATACATAGGTAACTTTGATACCTTTGCATTATGATTAGAAGGTAAATCCTCCGGAATTTTCAAAAAAAAAATATTCAAATATGAACTCAGAATTGAAGAAAGACATTGTGCAACAGTCGATGATTTTTTTACATTCTACATAGATACTATATTTCAAGCCCAAGCAAAAAGGTTCTTATGTATTACTCGATATAGCCAACAGGTGATGCTAAAGTTAATAAATGTTTGCATTGAAATTGAAAATTAAATTCATGGGAGGTACAATAAAGTAACGGATAAAAATATGTTCGCTAACATTATAATCACGTGTTGATTATATATTTTTAAAAGAACAAATTGCAAAATTATTAACACAGTCAGTAATTATAATTTACTGAGCCATATTTAAGAAATATGGTTTCCGTTTTGCCTTAAGTTCCACTCGTGACCTACAGTACAGATGTTTCAGTCTCACGAACTAACTTATTCTTCATTGGTCATTAAAATTATAATTGAATTAACTAATTATTTTAGGGCAGTTTTACCCTAGCAATGGATGTACACTTTGCACTGTGCACTGGGCAGTCCTAAAACAAAGTTTTTTAAAAGGGTGTTTTATGATGACATACGGACGTCAGTCTTAAAGATTTAATCCTAAATCTGCAAGTAAATTATTTATTTTCTTGGTAGTATGTTCACAGTTGATTGTATGTGCCGACAGATGGCTGCGACTCGGAAGGCTACCACAAGAGCAAAGCGAAGAGGGTCCGCACGACGTTCACGGAGGAGCAATTGCAGGTCCTCCAGGCCAACTTCCAGCTGGACTCGAACCCGGACGGCCAGGACCTGGAGCGCATCGCGCAGGTCACAGGCCTCAGCAAGCGGGTCACCCAGGTCTGGTTCCAGAACAGCCGGGCGCGCCAGAAGAAGCACCAGCATACCGGCAAGGGGAAGCAGAATCAACGTTAGTACTGACACATGACACATGCATTTGATGCTTGCTTTTATTTTGACAAGGTATCTACCAGATAAGATGAAGCTTACGAATAAACGCACTATGGAACATTGACGTCAATACACTGTGATGCAGTCATACGTAAATATATCCTCCGTGCACATTTGTACTCCAAATTACACCATCCGAATTGGTTACCATGATTGCGTTTTCTGATATAAAACTTCATGTGCTTGCGATTGCTTGCGAACTGCTATGCGAAATTCAGGTCATATGTTTATTGCCATGGATGTTAGTCGTGATGTGGAGTTGACGTCAGATGTTGTCCGCAGTGATATCCCGGGACGCGGACCCGGTGGGGTTTGGCCGGCCCATCAACCTGCACCTCACCTACTCTTTCCAGAACAAGCCTCCTTTTGTGCCAATAGGTAAGCCATATATACCCCTTGATATTCTAGAGATACTTAACAGCACCAGACATGCGGGGGTGCGGATGGCTCATACCTCTTATTTTTTTTTTAAATCGTATCCGCACCTCGCATTTACTTGCTCTGTATCAATTCTCATGAGATCGTTTGTGTATTCCAGATGGGACTTCCTTCACGGATTCGTCAATGGATGAGCTGTCCGAGGACTCGTCCATCCACTGCATGCAGAGTGAAGTGTGATCGCAACTCACTAAGTGAACGAACGATGCATTTGTCATGTGGACAATATAGCGGCTAGACTCGATGCTCTGTCTCTACTGCCAGTGTAGGTACTATATATAAAGGCGTCCGACCGATTTCAGCCATGGCGGCCGATCTCAATTGAGATCAGCCAAGTGCGCAGGACATATTATAGTGCACAAGTGTACGCGCAAACACAAGTGCACTCTCTATTCCCTTACTCTCATAATTCGGTGAGACGGCAATCCGACATGACCGATGAGAGATCGGGCGCAGGACCACCGGCTTAACGTGCTTTCCGAGGCACGGGCGTTCAACCGCCAACTTCCTAACTCCGGGCTGAGTAATTTCATTACAGAAAAACTCACACAAATTTTGCCCGACCCCGGACTCGAACCGGGGACCTCTCGGTCCTAACGCAGCACTTGCTACCAATAGACCAACGAGGCAGTTAGTGTAGGTACTACTCCTTAAATGAAGGCATTATTTAGGCAATTTAATTGACAAACGAACTTAACCATCGGTGGTAGTTATTGTATTTAACAGACCGTTAAGATACAACTACTTCTTATGGAACGGATTTGACGGTTTGAATGATATCTGGTGTATTATGATGTTAATCAAGTGAAACCAAGAATTCAATTTCATTTAAAGACGCAGCTCGCAGATTGCCCAGCATGCAAATTTGTAAAAAATCACACATAGCAACCAAAACTTGAAATAATGATGCATAGTAATAAAATATAACGTAATTTTTAATCTTTGTATACAAATTAGTACTTCGTTAATCAATGGGGTATTTCTGTTGTCATTTATTTAGGTAAATTACCCACACCTGATTTGAATGGCAAAAGAAAGTTACGCAATGTAAGATTATTCAATTAGATATAATAGAGCCTAACTTTTTAAGAACCTTATGCCAATGCATGTAAAGGAGCGTCTAAACAGATCGTGTACAGGGCGACTAGTCTTATAAGCTATAACCCTAAATAAGAAGACCTTTAGGGATCTAGTGTATTACCTAAGTACTTGTTTCGAAGTGCAGTATGAACCTTATGTATTCTATGGGATTGGGCTCAAAGAACACTTACAAATTACAAATGGATAGAGGAAAAGAGAACTTCTGATCCCTGATTGCTTACTCGCTAATAAAGTACAAAGATAGTTTAAAAAGAACCATTTAACAATAGACGTGTTCTTTAAGCCTGACTCGTAATGAGCTATAGGATTAGTGGTTGCATTTAACATATCATATAGGTCTGGTATTGTCATGGCTTTTAATATATCTAGCAACGTAAGGTACTATGCATTTTGGTAAATTAACGAACGTAAATAGAAAAAATAAGTTTTCTACTATATTAAGTAGATATGGATTTTACTACCTGCTACTCTTTTCGTATATATTTTAGGTGCCCATTATGTTGGGAATATATGCTACAGCAGCACTCATGATCTTTAGAACTATATGTTTTTGCACATTTCATATATTCACATTACTATTGTTCTGTGCATTTCAAGAAGTTAGATTCAAGAATGTTTTTTTAATAGGTATCTAAATTTTTTTTGACGGACAGTTTCCGTTCAAAAAAAGATATCAACGTCATATCGCACGTATAGTACCTACAGTTCATAATCAGATCTATGTTAAGTTAATGCGAACGACATAACGGTTTGCTAATTACCGACATAATTGCGTTACGATAACCTCCCAGCTCTGACGCTCCTGACGCGCGATGTACACCCGGGTATGTGGTACAGGCGTGTGGAGTCATATGAATACATTGGTGATAACACGTTACGATGCTTTTAAACACTTTAATTTTGTAAACTACATATTTGCACGTAATATCAAGGTAAACGTCCTAAAGAATCAAATTTATTTACGAAGATAAATGCTGTCTTTAAATGGAATTTAGTTAGTCCGCCCAGGAGCGGAACAATCTCGGATAGACAAAAGTTAATTTACTTACTACAGTAGTTACTTCGCTACGTTCATTATAAAACGTTTTTAAATATTAGGTACTTTGACTGAGTCACCTACGAAAAAGTCGGGATAGATTTTATCTTCCCAAGGAAATGCAATAAAAACTTATGTTCTATAATTTAAATAGTAGGTACGCTGATATTTATTAAATAGTTTATTAGCATTTAATGTAAAGAATTTCTAGGTTTTAGGTATATCGTGTAATATATGAAATATCTTAAAATTCTAAACTGTTTCTGATATTTATTGTAAAAAGTAATATTTATTTATTTATTTATAGTAACTGTGATATGTTTGCTGACAAATCGTTTCTTTTTCATTAAAAAAATTGTACACAAGTTCTACCGTTTATTAACTGCCTTTTCAAAACAGTTCTAGAATATGTTGATTTAACTTCGAATTTACTTCTTAGATGTTGTATCCTCTAAACACTAACTCTTATAAGTATATTGTAAACATATAAAATATAACATGATATGTCTAGATGCAATAGTTTTGATACGCTTTCTATAAATTTCAGATCGTGTTAAAAGATTATGTACTTACCTAATTATCAATAAGGACAAAATCTCTAGGTCCTCGTCTCATAAAACCTTTAGGTGTTTTATAGCGTAGTAAGAGTTCGAGTTATCCGCCACTCGGACATTGGATGTAAAAACATCTAATTTATCATAGTAAGCGTAATATTTCACATACCTTTAACGTAAAATAACTGTCTATTAGTATGTTCTGCTAATCACATCGAATTGAAGAAAGATTTTGATAAATTAAGATCATTAATACAACACCTCAGTCCTAGTGCCAAATCTAAGAGTTAGACTGTTATACCTAGATTTTATAGCATTTTTTAAAGTTTATCAGCGATTTATGAAATTTGATGAATTCGTGAAGCCACTGGAGTCCATTTTCTTCTTAAGCAATGTATGCATTAGAATAATTGATTATTTATTTCTTTCAATTTGTGCCAATTCATTTTGTAAAATCTGTATAACATCGCTTCGTACGGCATTTACTTAAATTATTATTATTGTATAAAGTTATCATTATTGTACGTAATTTCACTACAAAATGAAACGCGAATAAATATGGTTGAAAATTAAAAGGGGTCTTAAAATATCTTGCTTATTTTGAGTGTCTTACCGAATTATCTGGGCTGAAAGTGGCCCTCATGGGCTCTGGCTCATGCCCTTAACGATCCCTAGCTTGCCGGATGTGCACATTTTGTAGTGAGGTTGCCGTCGTAGAACTAGCCGTCAATTACGTCGAAGTAGCCGGCGACTCACAGATATATCTTGTCCAGTATTGTAAATAAACATTCTATCATTTTATTTAATTATTGTACATGGTAGCAGTCTATTTATGTTTAGGATAAGCGACATAGCTCGTCATCTTGTCATTTTTATGTAAAACGTTAGCGGTAATTGAGTACTAGGTACTAAGTTTATTCTGTACAAATTATTAAATATATAATGTTGATTAAATAATGCATTTTTCAATTTTAAATAAGTCCAAACACGGATTTTATTGAATTATTTATTATTACCGATAGTAATAATTAACTAAATAAACAAATAACATAATCGTACAAACTAATAAACTAAACATTGGGTTTTGGTATCTAATGCCTAATGTACTTAGAATCAATAATGGGTCTTTAACCATTATTTGTTAACATTTATAATGTCTTGACAAGGAATATAAATTATTTGATTTCCAACAGATGCCATATCACAGTCGTATGAAATGAACATGCAAAAAAGTTTAATGCTCGATCAGCCAAATATAAACGGCGTTTATAGAGAAATATCCGGATTAAGACCAGACAACAACCAACTTTTGATTTACTTACAATATTAAAATATCAGTTACTTATATCTAAAATTAAATTATCAGTATAGGCACATGATGAATAAGAAACAGTATCATTGATGTATATAAACACTAACGTTTATAGTTTCTGATAAAGCAGTGTAT
The DNA here is from genome assembly GCA_039566165.1 of Maruca vitrata. Classification (NCBI taxonomy): domain Eukaryota; kingdom Metazoa; phylum Arthropoda; class Insecta; order Lepidoptera; family Crambidae; genus Maruca; species Maruca vitrata. Next base: position 19,125,837 of record CM076911.1, on the reverse strand, counting down.
CACTTTCATAACAAATTCGTTTAAACATTTTGTATACAGTTGGTAAACTAAGAGTTCGTCTACGAGGTTACATCATTCATGATGTAACATTAGCTTGTTATACACTTAATACTATGTTGCGTAAATATAAATCTAAATAACTTAAAAGTTTGAAAAGAAGGCATGTTTATAGTCAACGCAATCGAAGAGAATGATCGAAATTAGTTCATTATCCTGAGATAACATTTCCAAATCCAAACGAGAAACCGGTAACAGTAAACTTTTATCACAGACTAAAGTAAAGCAGGATCATAAACATGTAAAGCCAGTTATCAATACGTACGAGAAGGATTAGCTGTAACTATAATCTTCTCCATTTGCGCTTCAAAACTATAGTCAATGACAGACAGACGAACGTGCGAATAGCAGTTGCTAGGTAATTACTGATAGTTGCGCAACAGGGCCGATAAGCGCGGCCCGCGGGGTCGCCGGTCGGCTCGCGGGCGCGATCCGATAGCGGGGCCAAGACGAGACAACTCACACCAACCACTTCATTTTTGACCGCAGTAATCACGTATAATTGCTAATTAGCGTACACCGGAAGTAGTCAAAGCACACATAGGTCATATTGAAATGAACAGAACAAAAATAGTAATATTAAAATGGAGTTTCGGATTGGGTTGACTATAAATACTTTTCAAACGATGCTTTTGATTTCTGCAGGTAAGATCGCAACGCAAGTTTTTGCTACCAGAGCTTGCATTTATCTAAACCATAACTAGAGATTCACTTGAGCTAGTTGGGAGATACATCTAAAATACTTGAACTAAATCGCCTATAATTTCTCCATGGCGTTGAGGAGGAGGTCCATTTCCTGGTGGACCTCCCGGAGGAGGTCTTTCATCTGCTTGGCGGAGTCCAGGATGTCGATGCTCTGAGTGTACGGGTTGTAGCGCACGCCGAAGTCTCGAGGGATGGTTTGAGCGAATTTACTGGAAACATACAAACATTAAGTGTAAGTAAGTATAAGTAAGGTTAGATTAGAAAAAAATGAATAAAACATAAATCGAAACAAAAAAAAAACAATTTTGAATATTCACAATTTAGTCAAGCATTTTTAGATTAGGTACTTCATTCTAATGTTATTGTGAAAATAGTAAAATAAACTTTTATTTCATCATCATGATCTACTTAAAATGTCAACTTGCTTATCGGTAAACCTAACCTTGAATTACGTAATCTTGTTAATTGCCAAACAGAGTTGGTCTATTCGTCAAAGTTCACCAACTTACATCATCTTGTCCTTGGCGCTCTCGAAGCTGTTGGCAACGAAGTAGACGGGCTGGTACTCGGTGATGGGGTACTTGGTGAGGCCGGTGACCTCGGGCTCGAACTCCTGGAGCTGCGGCTTGTCCGAGAGGCAGTACTGCAGCTCGCCGAAGGAGGAGAGTAGCCCGGCGCCGAACGCCTTCAGCGCGCCGTCTTGCCGGCACAGGCCGAACTCCACCGTGAACCAGAAGCACTGTAAAGGAGAGAGTTATTGATAACGTGATATTAACATTACTGGGGATGTCCAGGTAGAGTGGTTGATCCAATCATAAAAACTTATTTGTGATGTTCAGTATAAGTATGTGGGTGGGCATTATAATAACAAAGTTTTAGGTGCCTTTGAGGAAACTAATCAAACTAACAGTGCTTTAAAGTTTGGATTCTGGCAATTGGTCATTAAATTTCTTTCTTCATTTCTTGATATGAAATGTGTCTTCTGAATATTGAAAGAAAGAACATAAGGTAAGAAAAATTCTTCCATACCGTGGCGAGCTTCTCAATGAAGTCATCAGGAGCGCCGAGGGATGCGAGCCCGATCTCCTGGGAGAACTGGGCGAAGGCGGGGTCGGCGAACAGCGGCGCGTGGCCCAGCAGCTCGTGGCACACGTCGGGCTCCGGCGTGTACAGCGGCCGCGAGTGGTGCCGGATGTACTGCGTGCTGTGGAACACCCGGAACGCCAGGCCCGCCAGGAAGTCGCGCGACGACAGCAGCCCCGCCACCGGGCGCAGCGTGAAGCCCGTGCAGTCTAGTGAGGAGCGTAGGGTTTAGTGGAACTCAGATAGAGCAGAGGATAAAAGATCAGATCTCGTTGTATTGTCTATTTTTATTTGCGCGAGCACTACACATTTGAAATAAAGTTAAGACCTACATTGATGTGAGTCTTAACCGTGACCACGAGCGCTGTAAAGAGCTCGAAACGTCGGATCTCTAAATAATGTTTAGAATACCAATACACGCGAGTTTTAATCCGTAAAATTAGTTTTATTTCAGATCTCGTTGTTAAAGAGAAGTCAGTGACCATCATCAAAAGTATGGACATTGGGGGAAGCTAAAAAATCTGCCTCATAAATGTAGTAAAGTTGATAATCTCACCTTTAAGGAAGTTAGAGACATCTTCTAACTGAGGAATGTTGTCTTCTCTGTAACCGCAGTTCTCGATCAAGAGCGGGAACACGTGGTTGTGCTCCTTGCAGGCGTGGCTCGGGTAGAGCTCCACCAGCTTCCGGAAGACCACGCCCCACGTGGCCACCTCGTCGCGCGTGTAGTCCACGTGCGGCAGCGGCTGCCCGTGCTTGTAGTTGTACGCGATGTCCGCGAAGTACTTGCGCCGCGCGCGGTACTCGGGGTCCGTGAACCCGGGGTGGTCCGAGTCCAGCTCCGCTCCGTACGACAGGATCTGGTTGGCGAACCTGTCCAGGTCGCGGATGCGCCGCGGGAACCAGGGGACGGCCGCTGTAAAGACTATTGATGTGAGTCGAATAATAAACTTATCTCCTAAACGTATGAAGTGAGACATGAGACTTTAAACTTCCAGTTATAAGGAAATTACTCCTTCTAGCTACTAGAAGATGGTAGTTTCTTGTGTATTGTACATTACGACATATCCATGAGGGACATATCCATGTTTCAATTGATGCAACTACAATTGTAATATCAGTACACAAATTGACTTCAATCTCATTGATTGAACATTGTGCATTACATTTATGTTGCATTCAATAGTTTAAAGTCTTATTCTCACTTTCAGATTAATTGTAGATTGCTACTTACACCTATTGTCCTTGTAATTCCTGGAAATGATGTTCAAGTAGGTAACGCTCTTCTTCAGGTCCTGGAGAGCAGCACCGAAGTCTCCTGCGCCGTGCTCGCACTCCACCATGAACTCGTAGCCGGGCCTGCGGACCGAGGAGCGCGACTCGATGTGGCTGAGGTTGACGCCATGCTTGGAGAAGATGGACAAGAACTTGGCCAGCGCGCCGGCGCCGTCGGGCGTCTCCGCAGAGAACAGCAGCCACGTGGACTTGGCGGAGTCGCGGCCCTCGCGGATGTAGTTGCCTCCCTCCATCAGTTTGGGCTGGAACAAGAAAAATGTTTTCGGTTAGGGACTCATTACAGTCGTCATCATTTTTGTCAAGCTAAGTTTGTTTACCCGTCTCAACCTGTCGAGTAGCCCCAATCCAACCCAATCATTCCTAATCTCAAGCCTTGACTAGACGAAAGAGGGAGTGTAGCACAACGATATCAACCTATTTGATATGAACTCATTTCAGATTATTAATTAATAATTCTCAATCCGCTATTGATCATGTTTACATTTCCCAGTTCCTTGATCTTAGCGATCATTGTCAGTATCTCCGTCCGTATCTCCGACGTTACTGTCTCCGGTGACGTCACACGCAGTCACGTTGTTCGTAGAAAGTCCGCTCGGTATCGCGACCCGCGGCCGGCGCATGCGCACACCGCTCCATTTACAATATTCGGGTTGCAGATACACTATCGAGATGTGATAACCTCCCGCTCCCAGGCAATTCCCGTAGTATAAGAATGGATCGTAGGCTATCCCATTACGCGAAAATATTCGTTAATTTGATTTTGTTACCATAATTAAAAGCAAAAATTGGCTATAATTTAAGGTCAAGGTTTAATAAAACAAAAATTATTTTTGTCTGTATCGAAAAAGCTCTCCATGGAAGGGTGACGTTAGTTCTAATAATTATTTTTTTTTGTTATTTGAAAACAAATTGAATATTTATCAGGCCACAAAATACCAACTCGGATTTAATGTTTTTGTTTTGAGTACGGGATTATTATAGCGAAGTCATTATTTGATTGAGTGAACGTTTGCCATCACACACGTTAGGCCCGGCATAATGATGTATTGAGGCAATGTGTTGCATCTAACTAGCATCGACATAGAACAGCAAATACTCATATTGGTCATGTTTACATCATGTGTTTACATATAGGGTGGAGGATCTGACCACTCGCTTTACAAACACCGTTTCGCGCCTTCGGTTCTATCTTACGATCTATCGATAAACCGGCTTCTGCGCATGACGAAACAATAATCTATCATTTGTATTACCATTATTATTTGTAAAAATACTTGTCTTAAGATGAGTTCATTGATTTGTAAGTTGCTGATGGGGGTGAGGATGGGGGTCAAAAGCTGCTTTCGATGATAATATGATGATTGTAGATCTGTTAACATTGAGATACTCTTTTATTCATGGCTGGGCTTAAGATAAGCAAAAGACAACAATATATAAGTAATTTTTAATATGAGAGGTATCTGTTTCTAGGAAAAATAGAGATTTATAGAGCTTGTTTGTGTCCTGTTATCAATAAGTTATGTATAGGTATTTACTATATCAGAAGCTGTACTTTGTTATGAAGCTGTTTTTCCTTTGTAGGTTTTTAATGCGTTTGTTTGTTTACAAACATGATGTTGGATAAACGTTTCGCCATATTAAGTGATATCTTGGCAACAACATAGTTCACCAAGCACGGCAATGTTGATCAGAATGTTGTTTAACGAAACATTGAATAAGTAAACTGAAGATTAAAAACCTTTGTATGCACACATTGTGACTTTAAATTCTCAATGTAGCTGATGTACTGTTATTTATTTATTACAAAAGGCAGAATACTTAACGTGGTGTGAATAAAATGAGTTTTAGATGAGGACTAATGAACAGGTACTATTTCTTATTATTAAGTAGGTATGACAAAATCGTAACTTTTATGTTTGTTTGATCTAAGACCAAAATAATAGGTGTCTTAAATATTTTGTGGTGAAATCGATTCGACAAAGACTAGCATCTATGTGTTCGATGTTTAACTAGAATACTAATTAGACGTTTAACTTTAATAAATATATTGATAATGACGAGGCTCAAGTATTTAAGCTGGATTACCAATGAATATAGGTAAGTCTGGTGTTTTTACATGTCTAGTAGGTAACTCAATCGCGTCGTAATAATAGACAATATTTTGGAAATACATCAACATCATTTAAAACACTTTAAGGAATAAGTAGAAACTTATTGGTCTTTACAAGATGCATTTCTTCTTCTTTCTATTGTCATCAGTATTAAATTGCACATAATTTTCCTAGGAAAATCAAAACAGAAAAGGCCTGACGCTATTTTGATCGCAAAGCATTTTGATGAATAAATTCGCACATAGCCAACTTAGATAGTAGTCTATCATAATTCTAGTAGGTAATTACTCTTTTAACTAAAAACCAATTATTATTTTACAAATTACATGATTTAGGTCTGTATTATTTTAGGGAAATTATGTAATTAAAAATAAAATACAAACGTGTATATAATATAAGCGAGTAATTTAGATTTCGTAAATGATAACTACAGGATCTCGTATTGCAAAACTAAAAAGATTGTCAAAATTTTATAAAACCAGATGATTCAACCGAATTGATTATCCTATCTCCTACCTTATCGGGAGGGGAGGAGGACATCTCCCTGTTGTCATCTCGCTTCTGTATGTCCATGTCTGTCGCGCGCAATGGATCCTTGTAAACAAACGCCCGGCCTGCGCGCGCGCCGCATATAAGCGCCGCTTGACGTCACGCAAGGCACGCCGCGCGCGAGTGAGTTCCCTGCCTCAGTGACCTGAACGAACGGGCCTGCTCCGGCGTATAGAGGATGCTCACTCTTGAAACGCACCGAGATTTAAGAATCAAGTCTTCTAGCACAGGTACAATATTTTCAAAATAATATAGGGGTGAGAGCCATCCGCCCCCCGCGCATGTCCGGCAATGATGACAAGGCTACTCCAAGCCATCATCGTAAGTCAGTTGGGAAAAAACATCCAAAAGCTGCGTACCAATTTTTATACTTAGGTACTGCAGTCCTCTCATTGTATTACAGTAAGTATTATGTTTCAGCTTAGAAGTTTAGCGTTCTGATTTTGTTTGAACTGGCGACCTCTTGCATGGCAAGCAACAACCGTAACCACTCGGCCATCGACGTTTTTCCACACCACCGCACACATAACCGCCGCACCGCGTACATAAACGAATCGAATTCCTACCCAGGTGATTAGTAATGTTCTTATTAATTTTTGTCCATCGGCTTGTAGTCTACAATGCTATCCTTCACATTTTGGTTAATTTATTGAGTTCTAATAATGTCATTTAAGTATGTATTCAATATTTTCTTAACTCAAATTTTTATTCAGTATGAATTTTTATATCAAAATACCTAGGCTCACATTTAAAAATGTATCTCTCAATTATAGGCATGTAGCGCCATCTAGTGCAGGGTTGCGACATTAACTGAGTCCTTCCGCACACCCCAAGCACAAGCTTGGGTCGTTAGTGTCGGAAAAAATAATTTAGTAAAGTTGAGGTTTTATTCACTTTTTATTATAAGTTTAGCTCTTGTTTTACTTTAAAAAGTATAGTACGAGAAGGTATAATAATCTCCAAGCCAGTTTAGTAAGGGTATGGCCCAGCATAATTCCCAACGATAAATTATAAAATATTATAAAAAAACTGTTGTTATCAGGATATTATTAATTGAAATGAGTGAAGCTAAGTACAATAAAAAAAAAATTAAGCCTGTAATTTTGTAGAAAAGCAAAAGCGGTATATTATTGGAGGAATACCAGGGCGGGGCGTGGAATCGAACCACGGTCCTCTAAGATCGAATAGTAGAGTGCGCTACCACCTGCGCCACCCCGCCGGTTGTTAGAGGGCGAAATTAAGAGTTACAATACGAACTGAAACGAATAGGATTTCGTTGATTTCTATGAAATACTGACACCTGTGTGGCTACCATGAGTTTACAACTTACGCACTCGATATCGCCTACGTGAATATGTCAATGAAAAACTTGTACAGCGCCGCTGGTGGTTACGCGAAGAACTAAAATCGGCCGTATGAAAAAAACAACTCGATAGGTTTTTAACGTACGTAAGTTTTCGATAGCCAACTCATGGTAGGCCCTTTGACCCGACAGCCCCACATGAAATCGCCGACGCGCACGCTGTTTTTTTTTCGTGATATTTTTTGAAGATATGTAAAGAATTTGAATATTATCCTTTTTGTGGTTTATCTATAAACATAATTTCTTATTAAAGAATTAGGGTGACCATGATGGGTATTCACAATTATTAGATATACTTAAATATATTGAATTACACATCCTGACACGTACATGAACACGGATGTTCGTCAGACAAATATTTTTCACAGTTGGAAATCGAACCTACGACTCTTGGAACCGTAGCCACTAATCACTGTTGCACCGAGCCAATCAAAGTTGCTCGTAGAAAACTTAGGCATTTTGCATTGCCCTTTTCGTTTTATTTTCATTATTCGAATAGAAACCGGGGTCGAATCCTGTAAATTCAACTAGCCGCAGTGGTCGAGCCATAGCACTCAAGCTTGATTTCATAAATATAAAGATTTACTATTTATGGAAGATACCTATCACCGCTTAAATGAATACATCGATAGTTGTTGACAAACAAATCTTGCAATGTAAATTGTAAAGTAAGTACGATAACAACCGCCCAATATCTGAACGCAAGGGTCGCACCAACCTGATTGGACTGGTCGCTTTGCTAATGTGGTCTGGGAGGGAAGTAATTAACACCTTTTCTACTTCAATCAATTGCACAGTTTTGAATATAGTTCTGTTCCACTTCACCACAAACACTCCGCGGAGCAACCTCGTGCTTCGTCGATGAATAACGCGAATAGTTGTTAGCAACCTTTATATAGTTTGCTGTTCACAAAATATGCGTGCAACAGACACCCGCCGGCCGCAAGGTTACTCGGGTTTTTTGTTTGAATCATTCATCAACGAATATTGCGGATACTTCAGTAATTACTGTAACTGTAGAGGTAAATTGTATGTTATTAACTTTGTAATTAGTCACATTTACTAATAAAACAAGTAGATAATCCATGAGGAAATTCACATTTATTTCTATTTATTTAAAAAGGCATGTATCTAAAATCCGACAATCCGGTAAAGTCCCGCTAGAGGTATGCGCATTTAAAGTAACATTTTTCTATTTTGTTTCATACATAGTCTTCCCGCTATTTTAAGAAGGCTTATGTCAGATAATTAGATAATTTATGAAACAGCAATAAAATTCTTGCAAACTTCTTTTGCCAGTAGTGTTTACTGATTTCTTGGACAATTGTAATTTTCAAGTTTCAAAAATGTGACTTGCTTTGTCACATGCATTGAAGCTACTCTGATTTCTAGTAACAACATCGAATTTATAAAAATACATAATCGTAGTCAAGTAAAGTAGTAAAGCCAAGCATGTAAGTACTCAGTAGTCAATATCAAGGTGCTTATTACACCATAACCAGTTACGAGCTAGAAAAACTAACTTTAACTAGTCTGTCCGAGAATGAGTTTGTAATTTGCTCTTAGTAATTTAAACAGCCAAATAATATAAATTTAATTAAAAGCGATGTAAATAACAGAATGTTCACAAGGGCAAGTACATAAGCCGCAAGTGAGAGTGACTTTCACACAATATATTTGTTCCGTTCGCTTCTTGTAGCCTTGACTGAAGACAATATTTCGCTTTGTGTGATTTGTATTGTTATTATTTTTTGGTGATATTTCAGGTTCTCTAAGCAGGGAAACCAATATGCGGTCTTCGTCTACACTATAGTCGTCTTCGCTGAAAGACGACATACCGCAAGTCACATAGAAAACTATTGCTGAATATTGACTCAGGTTATTAGCTTCATAGTAGGTACATAATAATTGATAACAAAGAGTAGTGTTACGTAGAATACATTGATCCCTGTTCCGTAACGGATAACTTTAATATGCGACATTTATTGCCAATCATAAAACTTGCTTATCCTAAATTGAGTTATTGGACCTCTATTCCAGTATTTACCAGTAGCGTGACGTAGAAAAACAAAAGCCTCTTACGGGACGGCCGTAGCTGATAACGGGAGTCAATCGGTGTCACACGCTTATCACACGTACACGAGTTTACAATACAACCCGCTGTAGATACTGTGTAGGCACAGCATTCCTATGGACCACCTCCGTCATTATGATCATTTAAGTAACTATTTAACATTTTATCAATATACACATACATCTCTGTATAAAATATCAATGGTCATCAATCTTTTCATTGCCCAGTAAAGTCCAAATATGATACATAAATCGGGCATGTGTTACGTAAGCTTGCCATATGATCCTCGCACCGAAGTTCGTCTTAAACAATATAATCAGTGGTCTGATAACGCTATCGACAAGTATAAATACGCCTGTTTTTACCCGCGGCCAAAATAAACCCAGAGGGCCTTATTCGCTACTAGAGACGTCATAGCGATTGACGTCATTTTTAGCATTGATATGGCCAACTTTAGTACATGTTTGTATGTTTCGAAGGGTTACGTTAAGGCCCTATCTCATTGTTTTTTTTTTCTATACGTTGATCTGTTTAAGGTGGTGACTCGCTGGTCTAGTCTATGGTTGGAAGCAATTATTGCGTCAAAACTTCTGACTCGTGTCACATGCGAAATAATGATTGAAATGTCAAATAAATTATCCAATTATTAGCGTTTCGTTTTGTAGTTTTTATAGCTAACCAAGATTAAATTTCAAGATGGTACAACTAAAACAGGTGTCTCTTCGGCTAAAGTCTATCAAGAATATCCAGAAAATTACTAAAACCATGAAAATGGTGTCGGCTAGCAAGTACGCATACTCCACTTAATGTTACGTTTATACAGCTTATTATACAATACATGGTATGTTCCCATACCGTGAACCTTCTTTATCCTTAATGGCTAACAGTAATCCCTATTCGATCCCTTAGAATCCCAAGCAATTCATCATCATCATCTTCGCGATTTCCCGGTTGCATCCTTGCGGAGCCCGGGGTCCGCTTTCCTACTCCTAGCTCTCCACTTCGCACGGTCTTCGGCATCCTTTACGGAGAGTTTGTTGGCACGCATGTCATCCACTACGACGTCAAGCCAGGCCTTCTTGGGCCTTCCCCTTCTGCCGGGACCCGGCGGTAGCGACATGGCTAGACACTTGTTCCCTACGTAGTTTGCCGGTTTCCGTAAAACATGACCGTACCAACGTAGGCGGCACTCTTGCAGTTTATCAGCGATGTCTCGGACATGAAGGCTGCCGCGAATACGGGAGTTCTTTACGCGATCAGCTCGCGTAACTCCCGACATCCAGCGCAGCATCTTCATCTCCGTGACCCGCAGTTCCTGCTTGTGCCGCTCAAGTAATGGCCATGCTTCACTACCATATAAGAGAACAGGCCTAATGATGGATTTATAGACCTGTCCCTTCAGTTTAACCGGCATTTTAGGGTCGCAAGTGACGCCGCTCACCTCCCGCCATTTATCCCAAGCAGCAGAAATGCGTGCCTTGACGTCGGAGTCGATGTCGCCGTTCGCGTGGAGTACAGATCCCAGATACTTGAACCGGTCCGTGCGCTCGACCGTGTCTTCGCCTATGCGGACGGACATGGGATCTGTAGTGTTGCAGGCCAAGTACTCTGTCTTCGCCACGTTGAGTTTCAGACCCCAAGCAATTCATTAGCTCTAAAAGCTCCGTCGAGCGACCATCGCATATGACATATTATTATGGTCGTCGCTTCATTTAGCGGGCCTGTTTGTCTCTCTGTGATTAGTTTGCGTAAGTTGGCGAATAATTATAAGAAACATTATAAAAATCTTAAACAAAAGTAACAAAAACTCATTCTTAGAACTAAATACAAAAGAAAAGTATAAGGCTCAGCTGAAGCAGCGAAAGGTTAACTTCAGGACGGCCCTGGTTTTCAGCCTCTTCCTACCGTGTAAGATACAGCCTGTTCAGACTGAAGTTACGCAAATTTTCCCCGTAACCCAATAACCATCGTCAAGAGAGACCGCTTGATGCACCAGGTTCACGAAGGCGGAACGCGAGCTGCAGGCGGCGCGGCCCTTCGGCTACGGGCCGCGCAAGTTCTACGAGTCCAGCCAGTTGGTGAAGGGTGCCGTGGACAAGAAGGCAGCCGACAAGGACGCGAAGGAGCCGCCGCCGCCCGAGCCCGCGCCCGAGAAGACCGACGAGAAGGACGCCAAGGCCACCAAGAGGCTGTACGTCGCGGTCACCTCCGACAGGGGTATCGTTCATAAGTTGCCTAGTCCACCCCCATGTTCATGACTTTCTGATAATGTAGGTGTGAGCGAAGATTACGTAGAAAAAAAATATGTCTCTATGGGTCTACACGCGATATTAGGAGTAGCAAATTACATTGCTACGCTACGCCTGACGTTTCGACTGGGTTACACCAATCGTGGTCGCGAGCGAACTCCTAATATCGCGTGTAGACCCATAGATGACATATTTTAGTGTAATGGAACGCGAAAGTCTAAAATCTTACATACGTAGAAAAAGTTGTAAGAACGTTGTAAGTTATAGCAACATCACAGACATTGATCAGATTCAGTGCTAAGTTGCTTAAGCACATGTTTTAAATAACACAACGGACAACCATGGGTATGTACCGTGTCTGGGACATGGAACAAATACCCTTGTTCGTCACACAAATAATTGTCCCGATTGGAAATTGACCCAACCACCGGGCGCAAGAGCCCGAGCACTATCGAGCTAATCATTACTCTACATCTAGACAATTCAGACTCAAAACAATACAAACATAATTAATATGCCTTTTATTGGACTTACAACATTGAATCAACAGTCATCACCAGATGACACGTTTCCCGAACACAATATCTAACATTGCGGTGAATGGAACATTCATCTCGTCGCAATAAAAATTGACATCGACCCAGTTCTAAAGATTCAATGTCGCGTAAAGCGGGACGTGCAGGGCGCTCAACAGATAACGCGTCCCGGGGTTATCGGGACACACCAGCAGCAACGAATATGCTTCGAAATCAGTAAAAAAATTGATTCACACACCAGGCAACGATGTCCTAATCGAACTTACGGTCACAGAGGCTAAGGAATGCATTCCTTATCTTGAAAATATTCTAGGCGCGATGTTGGCCCTTGCGCTGAGTATTTTAATAGTACACTAAACAAGTATAAGTACATTCAAGGATGCATTAAATTCTCCTCATGCACTGGCGACAATCAGACATCATCGAGAGAGGCTTAGCGCAGCAAGACACGCTGCCAACAAGGATGTCAGCTCTGCTCGTGATTCCATTGCCCATCCACCTTTTTGACGCAGACAATAAGGTGTAAGATTGAACGATGTAGAAAGATGATGATTAAACCTTTTTATTTTGGATTACCAGAATGCAATGATTTCCTTGTAGTTTTCCTTGATCCAGACCTCAAACAAGTTTTGATAGCTTAGGGTTGTTGTACGGGTCATTCATTCGCACATATTATAGTATAAAAATAGTGCAGATTGCAGTAGTTAATTAGCAATAGCAATAACTACTAATCAACATACATCAATAAATAAAGTAATCGCGTCATTCATTTCATAGATCACTCAATTCTTCTAAACTATTGCGTTTAGGGTTATTCCACAATAACAAACGGTTTTTTTTAAAGCTTTAGTAGTGGGTATTGCGACGATGTAATAAAACCTCACTCTCAATACGTTTGATTTATGAGTCATATTCGAGTGAAGAGGAAATGATGCGGATAATGTTTATTGTTGAAATATTAAGGGGCATTTCATCAGAAGTTTTTGCGACTGCGTTATTACGCCTCAGTAGTTTGATTGCCGGCGCTGGAGTCGCAGAGGTCGAACGCACGATTCGTCCGTTCTGGTCACAACAATTGGATGCACAAGCCGTTTTTTATTTATAAAAAATCTTGGAGTCTTTATCGAAACGTTGGATTTGTTTACATTACATTAAGATCACGTGGAAATTCCAAACGTGCAATATGTAACAATTATTTCATTATTGGGGACCTTGAGTTCGCAATGAAAATATACATAAAATAGTATAGAACAAATTATTTGGTTATGTTTCAGCTATAGGTACTAATACATTATTGAGTCGCAAAATACCCTATATAAAAAAAATCAAAATCGTGTTGTTGTTTCCTCAGACTTGGTAACTAAAGTATTTTAGGTCCACGTTATATGTTTAAGACCTACAATTAACTCGATGTTAGCATTGCCACTTAAATGATATTTAAATGTAATCAAGCACCATTAATCCGCCACAATTTGCTAACATTATGTCATTAGTTGATAAATGTGTAACAAATTGCTACTTATTTGGCACCCGCTAGACTGGTACGAGATACACGACTAAAGGTAATCGCTAAGTTTATTTCGATTAAAGTAAATGCACCAATTATGGACGGTTTAAGGATTTGTTTTTCGTTTTTTCTTCATAGTTTGTATGTTTTGCAATATACGTTCGCAGGGATTTGGAGGTTAATAAAAAGTCCTTTTCTTAATAAGTATTCGATGTTTAAAATCAGTTATAAGCTAGCTTCAATAAAATATAATTTAGGAAAAATAACCTTTGCCAATCTCCATTTATGGACAGGGAAGATCCAGTTATGAACACCCAATTATGGACGTTATCCAATTATGGACACCCATTTATGGACATTCTTCAATTGAATGCTTAAATCTATAACTCAAGAGTATTAGGGTTGAGTATGTTAGTATAATGAAATAAAAACCATTTAAATTAAATAATAAAATAATATAATAGGTAACTCAAATATCAATCAACAAACAGTTATCAAAAAGTAATCGGCAAAGGCCAAAGCCTTTAAGCCAAGAAAAACCAAATAAAAATGTCCTCTTAACTAGTATTATTTAAATAGGAGACCCCTTCGTTGGTCTATTGGTAGCAAGCGCTGCGTAAGGTCCGAGAGGGCCCCGGTTCGAATCCGGGGTCAGGCAAAATTTGTGTGAGTTTTTCTGTGATGAAATTTCTCAGTCCGTAGTTAGGAAGCTGGCGGTTGAACGCCCGTGCCTCGAAAAGCACGTTAAGCCGGTGGTCCTGCGCCCGATCTCTCATCGCTCATGTCGGATTGCCGTCTCACCGAGTTATAAGAGTAAGGGAATAGAGAGTGCACTTGTGTTTGCGCGCGCATTTGTGCACTATAATATGTCCTGCGCACTTGGCTGATTTCAATTGAGATCGGCCGCCATGGCTGAAATCGGTCGGACGCCTTATTATTTAAATAACATTTCAATATAATCATCTCCTTCACTTCTCGATCTTTAAGCAAATTGGTTTAGAGGTTAAATAAAAATTTTAAAAAACCCTCACTCTTTTCTATTCACTTTGCCAACAATAATCAAAAATCAAATGTCTTCTTACTAGTTTCATACCTATCAAAATACAGCTATAATCAGTCTCAACAATTACTTATACATAAAATCACGCCTTTTTCCCAGAGGGGTAGGCAGAGATCACTTCCAGCGATCCACTTTTCACCTCTGTGGGAAACGTGACGTGACTGCTTGTGGACCACGTCGCTGCCATTCTGCCTTGTGCATTGTTTTAACAAGGTTATTGCGTTCCCACGAGTAGCAAGAATATATGACGGGGAAATATATGATTTGGACTGAGTCGATAGTAGCTCGAGGACCCGGGGTCGCTTACCCGTATACCGTTCGCCACCCACCGGACAGATAGTTGTGACTGGTATCCCCTGACTGTAATATAATTATTATGTATATTACCCTGTCTTAAATTATAAATGTAACATGACATAAAAAAACACAAACAACTCAAAAAAAAATTTTTTTAGAAAAGTTATTCTAGTTATTATTTTCTAAATAGTGGATATTTTCTGTCCTTTTCTCACTTCTTTAATTGCATTTGCCATTTGTTCTTTAGTATAAGCTTTTCTAGTCGCCATATCTAAAGTGAACAAAATTTATTTATTTAAAAAATTTGAACCTATTTTGGACACCCATTTATGGACACAATGTTCATAATTGAATTATTAAGTTTAAAGTCTTAATTTGCGACCGATCTAAAAATAAAGATAAAGGTAAACGATTGTACAACTATAAGATGTATGAAAAACGTATATTTGTAAAATATCCTTCATAGACAAAATGTCCATATTTGGGTACAGGCTTACAAAAATATCCAATTATGAACATCGATAAATTCCGAGGCTAAAATTACTATGAGGTTTTAGATAAGAATATATAATTAGCCTTTTATTATCAGTAATTCAATAAATAATATAATTTTTAACAACAATATTACACTTGTCATAAAAAAAGCTAATAAATTTACTTACATGCATTGCGCTCCTTATAAGAAATTTCAAATCTCGACACCAAAACGCACCGCACTAGTAAGAATCGTTATAGTCGAAAATAATATAGCGGAGAGCTGTCAAATGTTGTTTACATCAAATCTAGAATTTTGGTACAACCGATTTATGTTGCTGTTGGAAAAAAAATACCTACCGGTTTCTTATTATTGGAGGCATTTTTGGAAACTGTCCATAATGGGGTCCGCGTCCATAATAGGTGCATTTACCTTAGGTCTAGTTTACTGCTTGGATTAGAAATCATGATATCGTATGGGGCCACGATAATCGCTACGAATTAGCCCCTGGAAGAGCACAAGTCCTATATATGTTTTCGGATCGCCTTTTAATTTTGCATACGTGTTCCTATTTGGTCGAGTACCTTTCGTCTAGTCTCTATTACGCCTTTTAGACCGTTTTCAAGTTCGAGTCCTAATCTAACTAAACTCTAGTCTCCATATTAACTCTGAATCTCAATTTAGGATTATATTAGGATAAGATTTTAGACCTTCGCGTTCCATTACACTGAATATTAGTCTTTATGGGTCTATACGCGTTACTCCTAAGTAGCAAATTACTAATCGGCGCTAGCTAACAAGGCTGGTAGCTATGTAATTTGCTACTCCTACTAAAGCGTATAGACCCATAAAGACTAATATTTAATTTACGTCCCTTTTTTGATTTGGGTCCCTACTTTGAGTTTTCGTACTTCTAGGTCTATATCAGAGTAACTGTTAACTAGGTATTGTTTTAAAACAGGACAATATAAGAGGCTCTTTTCTGCCACGTGTCATTAAGGCATGGAATGCCCTTCCAGCTCATGGTTTCTCTCCCTCCTGTGATCCCGGGCTCTTCAGGCGGGGCGTGAAACGGCCTTTAAGTTTTCCTTCAGGGTGAGTGCGACAGGCTCAATATTATGGTCTATTGTGCCTGTCGACCTCATATGTGGATCTCACTACCACTTACCATCACGTGGAGTGGGGTTACTTTGTTCGCCTTCTATAAAAAAATATCTACACCGTGAAATTTTAGTAGTTTTTTTCCGTAGCAAAACGATTTGCATTTATTAGTACTATCGAATAATGCTAATAATATCTTTAAAAAAAATTTTTGCTGCACAAATCTATTTTACTACTAAGATAGCATCATTGCAGAGCGATGAGTATGAATGTAAGATTTTAAACTTTCGCGTTCCATTACACTGAAATAAGTCTTTATGGGTCTTCACGCGATATTAGGAGTAGTAAAATTACTTAGCTACTTACTGCCCGACGTTTCGACTGGGTTACACCAATCGTGGTCGCGAGCGAACTGGCGCCGCCCGTCTTCGTCTGCCATAGCGGTTGTGAATTTCTTGATCCACCCCCGAACCAGCACTAATGTCATTTGTACAGCTACCCACATCTGTCCGACACACAACACTCACTGAATCCGGGTTTATATTAGACGTAACTTTCCGCGGTATGCACTTACTAATCACTGGGTTCCATGCCGATGATAACTTGAAACCATCTTCCCTATTGAAATTTCTGTGTTTCTTAATTTCAATAGCTTCTCGCACTATTCTTGTGTGATAGTGACGATCTGTTGAGAACACCTTCGGGTCATGTAGCTCCATCCAATGATTAGTACCCATTTCTAATAGGTGCTCAGCCACCGCGGACTTGTTCGTTTGTCGATTTTTAACAGCTGCAATATGTTCTTTCACCCTCACGGCTATAGCCCGTTTGGTTTGTCCAATGTAAGAACTACCACAACTGCCATCGATTTTATATACCTACACCCGGAGTTTGGAAGGGAATAACGTCTTTCGGTGTACGCAACATTTTTGACATTTTATATAACGGAGTATATACAGTCTTAATGGAGTACTGTTTTAGAACTGTTCCAATCTTATCCGTTATACCTCTTATATAAGGCAAAAATGCTGATTGCCGATTAACCTCTGGGTTCCCTTCCCTTGTATTTCGCCTTCTAGTCCGCCCCGGCGTCCCATATCCGTTGCGTTTCAGTACCTCCTGAACATGCACGAGCTCTGCCTGTATGCATATACAGGGTCACATAGTTCATACGCCCTATTTATCAACGAAGACACAACAGATTGAAGGTGTCTGGGGTGGTGGTGTGAAGAGGCATGTAAATACCTGTCCGTGTGTGTGGGTTTTCTGTATACAGAGTGAGCTAGGGTCCCATCCTGTTTCGCACAAATTTTCATATCTAAGAAGGCCAAGGATCTATTTTTCTCCAGTTCATATGTAAACCTTATTTTCGAGTGTAACGAGTTCAAATGAGTCAAATATTGTTCGACCTCTAGTTGACTACCACTGATGATGCAAAATACATCATCAACGTACCTCTTCCACAGTTTCACAGTCAAAGGTCCATTGCGTAATGCTTGATTTTCAAAATGCTCCATCCAGATATTGGCAATAACCGGCGCCAAAGGGCTGCCCATTGCCACTCCGTCAATCTGAAGGTTTGCTGAAGGAAGTACTGCTCTCTGAATAAGAGGTAATTTCCGTCTAAACAATTTTCAATCAGAACAATATACTCTTTAGGCAACTCATGATCTTCCAGTTTACACTTAATGACCTCAAGGCACTCCTTTAGCGGGACATTAGTAAAAAGCGACTCAACATCAAAACTAACCATTATGTCTCCGGGTTCTAGCCTGATGTTCTTTATAATATCCCGAAAATGATATGAATCTTTCACAAAAGACGGTGTACCCCCAACTAATGGCTGCAACACTCCAGCTATACGTTTCGCCAGGTCATAGGTCGGCGAGTCGATCTGGCTTACGATCGGTCTCAATGGAATATTACTTTTGTGTATCTTAGGCAAGCCATAAAGTTTAGGTGGTTGAGTAGGTTTAGATCCTGTGCAAGTGATTGAACTCGTCTTCTGTGAAAACATCTTTGTGCTGGTAAATTAAGGACCACGATTGGTGTAACTCAGTCGAAACGTCGGGCAGTAAGTAGCTATGTAATTTTGCTACTCCTAATATCGCGTGAAGACCCATAAAGACTTATTTCAGTGTGATGAGTATGAATGCCAATGGACGTAATAGTAGAGGAAAGCCGAAGAAGACATGGATGAATTGCGTGAGAGATGATATGGGAGTAGACGGGAGGAGAAAGGAGTAGACGCTGAGATGACGAATGACAGGCCCGAATGGAAGAAATATACATGTTGCGCCGACCCCACTTAGCGTGGGACAAGGGCCGGAGAGTGATGAATGATGATAATAGCATCATTTTACTGCTACTTTATAATAGAAATGTTAAATGTGTTGTCGTTCGATCTGCAGGGTTGTGCGGTGGCGTGCACAGCGGCGTGTCGCGGCGCATCCGGCGCACGATGACGGAGCGCAAGGCGGAGGGGCCCACGCACAAGCTGGTGTGCATCGGGGACAAGTCGCGCACCATGCTGCGGCGGCTCTTCGCGCCCAACATGCTCGTCAGCGTCAAGGATGTCAGTGGAGACAGTAATAGGTTTAGTAAGGCGGCCGATCTCAATTGAAATCAGCCAAGTGAGACTATTATGGTGCACAAGTGTGCGCGCAAACACAAGTGAACTCTCTGTTCCCTTACTCTCATAGTTCGGCGAGACGGCAATCCGACATGACCAATAAGAGATCGGGCGCACCTACATGCTTTCGAGGCACGGGCGTCCAACCGCCAACTTCCTAACTCCGGGCTGAGTAATTTATTTGCAGAAAAACTCACACGAATTTTGCCCATCTCGGACTCGAACCGGGGGCCTCTAGTATCCTTACGCAGCGCTCGCTACTAATAGAACAACGAGGCAGTAATAGGTTTATGTGGTGGCGGAAGCTAGTACCCTCATCTCTTACCATCGTAGCCATCATGAACTTTCAGTCACAATCTTGTCATTCAATCGTATAAAGATCGGATACAAAATGGTTTGCTATGCTAGTTATGATTGCAAAGCTATTCACGGGCCTCGGGTCTAACTTTGTATTCCTTGGGGAATCATGTTATGTCATGTGTTGTGGTCTGTACCAGATCGGTCGCATAGCGCCGGTATTCGCGGACGCGTCGGTGATCGCGGCGGCCATCGCCGAGGCGGGCTACACCTACGACATCGGAGAGATCTACTACAACAAGTACTTCAGCCCCGTCAAGTATGAGCTCTCCATCATACCGCTCTTCAACAAGGTCAAGATTGAGGTGAGGATTCCCTGACTACCGAGTTCATATCATCATTATCATGAGACCATCGCAATCCACTCCTGACATAGGCCTCCCCAATTGGGATACCAATGATTAATTCACACTGTGGTACAGTAGTAACATTATCAAAAAGCAAAGAAATCGTAAAATCTGAGATCGACTACCGATTTATCAGCCTATATGAACCACCTTTAATTTATTCATTATTATGTACGCATAGCAGCCCATGCTTGCCAGTTTTGCATGATCGATATACAATTAAATTCATTAGGGGTTTGAATAAGGATCGAGCAGTCAGAGCGGTAAACCGGATTAGTCCTTAAGGTCATGTCCTTTAATAGATAAATTGCTGTAAGTAAGTCTGAACGTAGATACCTACTGCCACTGTAGATCTGTGAAGTGTGTTAATCTGTCGGTCCGCAGGCGGCGCCGAACATGAACGCGTTCGATGACGTGGACGACGACCAGCTGGAGTGCTACGCGGAGTGGACCGTGGCCGCTCTCGTCTACTATGCGCTCAAGGTACATTCATTATAGTGTTATCTTCATTGTGTCACGTGTATCTGTTATGATCATAAACGTCAGTGGTGTAACTATAAGGTTGCAGAACTGGCAAAATTCCACGGGTAACGGGTTCCCGACCTACGAGGGGTGCCCGGCCTTAGAAGCCACGTGCACAGAAATGGAGAAGTTACTATTTTTAGAGCCCCATAAAAGATATTTGCTGTGGGCCCCAAGCGGTATAGTTACGCCTCTGATAATTATAAGATGATATTTAAAAAAATAAAATGTGTAATTTGTGTGGTTTCTTGGAATAACATTAACTTAAGGCTCTATGATTTTAAGCTTTCACGTTCCATTCAACGTGAAAGCTTAAAATCATAGATGTCATTTGTACCCATAAAGACTAATCTTTATGGGTCTACACGACCATGATTGGTGTAACCCAGTCGAAACGTCGGGCAGTAAGTAGCTAAGTAATTGCTACTCCTAATATCGCGTGTAGACCCATAAAGACCAATATTTAACTTAAGACTCTTCGGCGAACCGATATTTCAAAACGATTATAAGTAACAAAATCAATAGCTCACTAACAGTGACAGAATAATAGTGCAGCTTCTTTTTATTCACTGTAACGTATGTATGTTCAGTTAGTTCAATTCCAAATTCAATCTAACAATTCATTTGCAGTTTTATTAGTATCCATCCACCGATCCTAAAATTTTATTTTCCAATTAGCTAGAAATCCAATGTTCACGTGTTGATTGACATTGTTTTTTATCAGGAGAGCGCAGCGTCGGAGCAGTCTGCGCGCATGGCGGCCATGGACAACGCGACCAAGAACGCCGCGGAGATGATCCGCAAGCTCACGCTGCTGTTTAACCGCACGCGGCAGGCCGTCATCACCAGGTGAGCGCATGGACTCGCCCAACTGTAGGCTAGTCTACTAATAGGCTTACCCACCTATACGCAAGAGGTCATTTCATAGGTATACTGGCGGATGCTTGTTCAATTATTGATTTAAGGTTCCAATACAATGGCCACAACTAAACTACTTTGATTTTTGGAATGATTTAATTTAATTGCTATCAAATGACTGATAAACAGCTATAATGCATTTTGATAGCTTTGACTTTTCAAACCGATTTTGATAAGATTTTCCTGAAGACAAATACTAAGTTTTCAAACCTGTGGCCCCTTTCCATGAAACGTTTTGTTTGTTCTCAGAGAACTTATCGAGATTATATCCGGAGCTGCTGCACTCAAGTAGAGCCGTGGACATTGTACCATAAGATCTCATTTGGACGTTTTATCTTTGTAAGTATTATACACCAACGGAGGCAGACAGTCGTTAAGAAAATTAGGTTTTTCCTCACAAAAGTATTATCGAATTTGTGTTGTATTTATTGTGTTCATGTGAAATATAAACTGGTCAGTTCAGTATTTTTATTTTATTAAATAATAAACAATAATTCTCACTTAAGTGTAATATAGAATCAATAACTAGGAACTGCACAAATAAAGTATTATATTCTAAAAAAATACGTATGGTTAAAGTGTTATTTGCGTTAAGCTTTTGAACTACTCATCCGAACCAAAATAAATGTTATTCCTTCCTGAAGAAAGGTACAGCGGAAATTACAGTAATTTGCTTTAAGTGTTCTAACATAAAATTGACAATATCCTACTCGGTTTGAAATAGAGGGATCTCTTCAATGAAGTATTATTAAGCCTTACCCCTGAAAATGGTTTAATTTCGTCACCTGACGTAGGAATTGCTTAGATTTATATTTAATTGTAACAATTTATGTTCAGCATGATAATGATTTGGTATTCTTGTGGTTTGATACAAAAGAGAAATGTACATTTGCACAATTTAGCAGATTTTTCTGGCAGCCATTGACCATTGAAATTTCTTTTGTTTAAGAAGTTTGGATTTCGCAAACACAGCATTTGCATTGTTATGAATTGTTTCGTGTGATATCGATTTAGTAGCTCCTGGTTCCGCCTGGTTCCCGTGACGTCAGTGGTCCTCCTTGAGGTGCTGGTCGTAGGCGGCCTGGTCCAGCAGCCGCCGCAGCTCCTCGGGCTTGCTGAGCTTCACCCGGAACAGCCAGCCTTCGCCGTAGCAAGCTTTGTTGATGAGGGACGGTGACGATTCCACGTTTTCGTTCTTTTCTGTGATCTGAAATTGAACATATTGGTAAGGAGCTAGTGGAATTGATGTAAGCCATGATGCAGTCGATAAATCAAGGCCAAGGTCGTAACAATTTCCAATGTGGATACACATGTACTTTGTAAAATATGCTTTAACCTGTGTCTGTCGGATTTTACATTTTAAATGGTCCATGGAACATGTAATATACGTACATGTACTTACTAAGAGATCAAGACGGCAGCAAGGGCCAGAAATTCACAGGCAAGTTCATAGATCACAGTTCGTAAAGACATTGCCGGGCTAAGTGTTACCTTTCTAATGCTCTTCAGAGCATTTCCCATTATAGAGACGGTACGTACGGTTCCCCTTTCCAGTCCCGAACGACACGTGCTGGGCAGCGCTGCCATCCACATACAATGCAGGTACTGGTGGCCAAGAGGTTTAGATCCTCTTTTTTGCCACGTGTCAATAACGCATGAAATGGTCTTCCAGCTCATATTTTCCCTCCCTCCTATGATTCTGGGCTCTTCAGGCGGGGCGTGAAGCGACATAAGCAGACCTTCAGGGTGAGTGCGACGGGCTCACCGTGGTCTATTGTGCCTGTCGACCTCATTTGTGGTTCTCACTACCGCTTACCATCAGGTGGAGAGAAGTCATCTTGTTAGCCCTTCATAAAAAAAAAATTGTGAATATAACATACGGTTCCCGACACGGGCGTGTAGACCTCGCTGGCGGCTTTGACGCTCTCCAGCGCGCCGCACTCGTCGCCGGCCGCCACCGCCGCGCCCACCTCCGGCAGCTGAGCGAACACCACTTCTCCCAACGCGTCCTGAAGTCCACAAGATAAGGATTTTATTGCCATAATGGCAAATAGATCGAAATTGTCTTACTACTTCGAAAGGTTTATTTCTTCTTCTTTTGTTATTTAGGAGCTTTCATTCTCTAATCAATGATTTGGCGACGCAATGTCTTTATGAATCGATGATCTGTCACGATTCGTGTCTGTCAATCTTTTAGATAGATCGAAACAGATAGAGCATAGGTTTGAAAAAAAATCCGAAATGTGCTAAGTAATCGAGCTGATTTCTGTCTGTATCTATATACATTTGGAATTGATGTATGATGATTATTCTAGATCTTTTAAGTTGTAAAGGTCGATAAAGTGTCTTCGTTTTTCTATGATTAATCTTCTTAGTTGGGCATTTATTACATATTTATTTTATAGATTGGCAGCAAAAAGTTCTATACGAAGTAATAAGGTCCTAATCACTTGTCTCCTAAAACATTGAGTGAGTGAACCCATCGTGATACGGCGGTGGGGTCGCGCGCGCGACCCGCTCCATAAACACAGATCAGATAAACTTTAAGAACGAATTGAGTTACATACTATGTACTTGCAAAATAAGTTGCCCAGTACGAAATAAGACGTGATCAGGTATCAACATTTGCCTGCAAGACAGATGTAGCAGTTTAAGTTATGACCTAATAAGTTATATCTAAAATGTAGTTCTGCGAGCTTAATTATACATTGAAATACGAAAAATATCAGATTTTAAGAGCTCCGTCTCCAAAGGCTAGAAGAAGACAATCCCTGAGCCTACCATCCGTTCCGTTCGTCGAAGGTTCTTCTCAATTACCTGTGCGTAACTGGAGATGCCCACTGTGCCTATGTTGTCGGTGACTGATACCCATTCGTGTTTCTTCGTGTAATACCGATCTGAAATGTACAACATACAAATTATTGAAATATACTCAAAAATACAACAATTAAAATACCTAATAATAAAAATGCAAGCACAGCCAATGAGTATTAAAATGAATTTCTATGAGCAGAACTTTCTTAATAATTTTAAAATATGCGCTAATTTAATTTTCTAAAAATAATTCACCTGGTCACCATAATTAATACACATAATTTATTGATATGACATTACGTCACGTCATTTGTAACGAGTATTAAATTCGCAAAGAAGCCAAAACTATAATTCGCAGAAGCAGTTATTCCTATAAAACAATTTCAATCAAGCTAGATAATCATAATCATAAGAAGTTCGGATGATTACATCAAAATATGAAGTACGAATAACTGATTAAGTTCAGATATCGCATTCTATCACAGTGTTTATTGTTTTGCGATCGAAGCACACTGTTACAAACATTACGTCATGTTGCGTCATTTTTTGCGTCACATCTAAGTATGTATATTGTAAAATTATTAAAAATCTAACAAAGCATCCACTTTTTTATACATGGCTATCCAATACTATCCATGTATAAAAAAGTATATGCTTTACGTTAGATACATAGCATTTTATTTTATGACGGACCATTCCTATTCATTACATTTAATAAATAAATAAACTACACATAGCTTTCATACATTGTGGATATCTATAAATGCTAAAATTTTAAAGTAAAAGGAGCTCAGGGAATGGGTAAGGGAGTCAATATAGGGAAAGTACAGGTTATCAGATTATGATTTGAACTGTGTTACTTATGAATCAATGTAAAAATAATAGAGATGTTGTTTTGTTTATTTAGTACCTTTATGGTCAGTGCTGTAAAGGGCGCGGCGACAGCGGTGCCGGGCGGCCGAGGGCCGGCTCAGCCTCGCCATGCTCCGGACTATTCCACAAAGGGCCATTTCTGTTATCCTGAAAGGACCACGAAAGAATTACTCATCTATAATTTTAAACTGTCATTGTTACACACATTAGAAAACTGAAACTGTCCGGGATATATCAGTTCACCCGTGATGATGGCGCTTGCAACAGTGCCGAAATATCGGGAGCTCATTAAAACAAAACAACATGGTAAATATCCCGGACAGTTTCAGTTTTCTAATTACTCATCTACTAGCAATGCTGAGATTAGTGTGGAGACCTCAAGGGATACCTACCTATATAATAACGTCTGATCTAAGGAATTCGATACTGTATTTCAATTCTGCAAATTGGGTTTTTTACTTACCGTTTTAACACATATTTTATTATGTTCGCGCACCTAAAGCTTAATTTCACGTTGCGTTGATTCATGAGCTAAA
This sequence comes from Maruca vitrata, assembly GCA_039566165.1. Lineage (NCBI taxonomy): Eukaryota > Metazoa > Arthropoda > Insecta > Lepidoptera > Crambidae > Maruca > Maruca vitrata. The sequence goes on along the minus strand of CM076911.1, from coordinate 19,100,375 downwards.
CATCTTGATATAAACTACAGTTCGAGAACTTGCCAAAACTTGAAATATGACCCTTATAACAACAATGGCTCCTAATTTCATAATGTTTGTGTAAGCAACCCCGATAGTGTCATTACGTGGGTGATAACGGCATGGGTCCCTAAGAACAAGATATCGATTTTCACATTTGCGGTCGTTAAGTTAAAATTTTACACAGTTGATAACGTTATCTGCCTACCTAAAGTGTGGAATTATTGTAGATTGGGGCTAAAGTTACATCCTTCTCGCTGTAGGTAGCAACTAAGCCTCGTTGTGATTTGTGCTTTGCAGTTTTAGTCTGAAAAACTTTACGGCTTTGTCCCAATAAAGGAAATTATATCAGCCGTTGTATTCTTTCCACTTCTAAAGTTGTTTCTAGCTCATCTTGATTCCCTCATAGGGTGCGTCCCAATTAGGTTTCCTTAGTTTGCCTCCCTATACGCAACTTCTCAGGCGCAACCAGAAAGAGACAAACAAATCGTCGCTAACTGTGTACATTACGCACTGTATGCAAACTGCATTTAAATTGTGTAGTCAGGCAAACTGGAAACAAAGAGTCAGCCATTGACTGTTCGCCTAATGGGGATGCACCTCCAGTAACTGGGGATTTAGACAAAGTAACAATATCGAAACGATAACGAATTTCGAAAAGAACGAAATGTATGGGATTGACCACGTGATTTATCGCGTCTAATGTCAATTCCATTCATTTTATTCTTTTCGAACTTCCTTATCGTTTCAGGGCCTGTTTAAAGAAAACCATACATCTGTTAACCTGTCCCAACTTTAAGCCCACCGAAGAGCTTGAGCCAACTCTAAACTACGGCGATCAAGCCTGCCTGGCCAACCACGCTGTCTACGATCACGATGCTTTCCTTCACCGTAAGTGTGTCTTATAACTCGTAAGGGAACAAATGTCGGTAAATATGAAATTCAGTTTTAAAACACATTGGTACGTGGCGGGGTTTGAACAGGCAACCTTTTGCACGGAAAGCAACGGCCTTAGCCACTAGGTCAACGAAACTAGACCTAGCTACTTTCATTATTTTAGGTTAACAAACTATGTATAGGTAATTTGACCTAAATTAGTAACATAGACAAGGCGTGAGTTGGGTAGGTATATGTTTCAAACCCTCGTGTTCAGAGTAGTTACGTTTGCTTCCGTTAAACATGTATTTTTGTTAAATTAGTAAGAAATATGAGTTAATAAAACTATTCCTTAAAATCGTTGAAAGTTGCCATAATCAAACAAGAACGATATAAGTATTGTGTATCCCTTTTTTATTCACATAATGTACACAATACTGCGTCTTGAGTATGGTCCCTGTACCCATCCAAGAATAGAAACTTGTACTATTTAGATATATTTTATCAACAGTAAATTATAGCTCGTCGACTATGCAATTTTCTATTAGGTAGCTACAAAGGTTTTATAACAATTGGTCAGTTTACCTTCTATATATCGGAGAGATGCCGAGTCCGTCAGTCTGCGTCCCGCGAGTGCCGCCGTCCGAATGAGGGTCGCGTCTGCGCTTTATCGCAATTCGGACCACACTCATTAACAAAACACTTTGTTAATGAGATGAATTGAATGCTAACTAATATTGTTTGAGAGCTTGTTTGTTGTTGCGTTTAGATTCTCGCAAAATGTTCCGTTGATTGATAAATAAAGATACAACGACACACGAGACAAATATTTGTGTGATGATGGACATTGATATTTGTCCCAAATCAGGGTGTACTATTTAAGTCTATGTAAATAAATACACAAGTGAGAGGACAAGCTACTAGGAAGCTATCACCGTGAAGGATACGGCTTATGCCACTTTGCACAGTGGTCCTCAACTAAGTCCTGGACTCATCATTGTCAGTAGTCGAATTGGAGCACGGGTGCTGTCACGGCAAAAAAAATGGTTTCTATTGCTTTGAATATTTTTATATCATCGATGTATGTATAGGCAGCGAACCATTACATTTTTATCATATGTCATCATCATCATTTTCCGGCCCTTTTCCCACGCTAAGTGGGGTCGGTCTCTCGGATCTCTGTGTCTACTCCTTTCACTCCCATATCATCTCTCACGCAATTCATCCATGTCTTCTTCAGTCTTCCTCTACTATTACGTCCATTGACGTTCATACTCATCACTCTTATAGTCACATGGCTTTCTTCCCTCCTCATAACATGCTGACCTTGCACTTTAAACCTTTTCTAAAATTGGTATAGATTCTTTTTATGTGACATTATATGGGTCAATATTGTAGCAAATCACCTCCAACCATCATTCCATGAGATATCTTTCTAATTTCTAACAACCTATTGATAAGTAAACTATTAGTCTCATAGACTTCTTTTTGGGTTATTCCACTAATCCCAATTAGGATTCCACATCAACGGGGATAAGTGAACTTTTTATTCACAAATCCCCATCCATTGATGCCTATGATGGGGATTTGTAGAAAAAAGTTGGTGATGAAGTTAACAAACTCCTATTATCTTAGAAATATAAATACAATAAAAACCAAACCGAAATTAACTGTAACTAATTTGTATACGCAACATAGTACCAAACCTCGTTATTCTCTTTGCTCCATCAAGTCACCCCACTAAAATCAAAACGCAATCATTTTGCCTTCAGTGGAGCGGCCTGGTGGGCCAAAATGGAATGACGAGTTACATTACTAGTGTTACAATAACATAAAGTAAATAATATCAAAGTGGCGGCGGTAAGACGGTCGGTATCCGTGACATTATCTCGTTATCGGTCCGCTGGGGGTCGCTGACGTAACCGTCCTCTGCCGCTATCGGCGCTGCGACACCTCCAGGGTGACCATTTCGTCAGTTAACTGGGGTATATTCTTATAATGCCAATTTAAAAAAGTGTTTGCAACTAAATTGTTAATTAAACTGTTCACGGTTTTCTTGTTTTCAAGGAAATGAAAATTATATTGGTCGAGTATTCAATTAGAATTTCTCCATGGAAGTGGAGGTATTGAGCTTCCTCAATTTGTTACTTTATATGTACCGACAAATTCTCTTTTAAGTCATTGGTTTTGTAATCACATTTACTATATTTTATAGGTATAATAATCGCAATTGTGTGTCCTTATTTTGATCAAAATTAAATAATGTTAATAGATAGGAAAACTACAAAGACGCTTTTAATGGATTGTTATTTATAAATAGATCTAATATATAAAATTCTCGTGTCCCAGTTTTCGTTGCCATACTCCTCCGAAACGAATCGAGAGAATCGGTCGTCTCATGAAATTTTGTTAGCATATATCTGAGAATCGGCCAACATTTTAAGCCTGAGCACTATTTTGGGTATTGGGTAAGTAGTTTAACAAAAACAAGCTTAATGCATTTTACAGCAATTTATTTTTATTAGAAATTACAAATGATTAACCTATTTAGTATGTATGTACCTATGTACATTAGGTACATTACATTGTATTGCACGATGGATTTGCAATCTTTATAAAATACCTTACAGACTAAATTATAATACGACTTCAGTTGAGATTTGTGTTATCTCCAGATGCATTGTGATGTGATAAATGATGTGAAGACGGTTCTTCAAGAACCATCTCAATCTAGAATTAGATGGCAATTCGTCGTTTGTAATGAGTAAACATTAGTTGTTTAAATATTTCAATCATGAATAAGTAGTATATACGTATAAAATAGAAAGGCGTTAGATTAATGGTAATACGGTTTCCTTATCCTAAGAGTATTCTTATGCTATGAGACTGTCAAAAGACTACTATTTGACCTTTGAACTCGGAAGAGTGAGGACAGACGTCAGTTATAAAATAGACATGGCAATATTAAAATTGGCACAATATTATAGTGGTGACATGGTTATGGTTATTGTTATGAGTATAATGTATTACACAAGTGCCGCCGGACCGAACGAGGTACCTGAACATTTACTCATATCTTATCAAGTACAATAATCTCGCTGACCTATGCACGCACTGCTTATTTGCAAATATTTTACGATAGAGCAAGATCCCAGGGCCGCGCTGTCAAAGTTTATTTTCTGACAAAGAACTAACATGGGATAAAATTGTCTTAGTAGAAACTTTGAGTGTGTGCTTACTTGTTTGCTTGGGTCTTTTTATAAGTACCAGGCCCTTAAGGTTGATAAATATAGCACTATTCGACCGCGTTTATCTTTGCGGACGCTTCGGCTTCGGCTTCACAGGCTGGCCGGACGGTCCCAGCGGCACGTTGTGTACTTCAATGTTAAATACGATTATGATATTTGTAACTTACACCTATTAAAATGACAAGTTGTAGTGAAGAAGCAGGAGGAGGACACGCTACAGGCGTATTCTGATTTTGAGCGGTTCTATTGTGTTGACGTGCGATTTCTGGAGACTATTTGGCCGCTTGGCCGCTTGGCTGCCTGGCTGCTTGGCTGCTTATAGGTAGCAGGGCAAGATTGGAGAGGTGCTGAAGATGGAGGAAACCGCGCTGTAGGTGGCGGCCAGCGCGCCCAGCACGCCGATGACGATCACTTCCCAGCACACCATCTTCATCCAGCCGGGGGTCTCACTGAAATTATTTCAAAATCAATCAAATTTTTGATTTTCAAGATAAAGAAGAATTGTGTGATATAATTTAATGACTGTTACAAACATTGTACCCTTTTTCTGCTAGTGCATAACAAAGCGTACATAAAGACGCACACTTTTCCCCAGACAAATCTGAACCTCAAAATATATTTGTCATCGTCTCGGGTTCTAATCCTTTCAAAAATTATACGGACGGTGATCAAGGATAAGAGCTACATATGTATGTAACATCATACGTAAACCCGTGGCTTGTCTTGACAGCAGAATGGTGATGATACTCACATAGCCTTCTGCCCCGGCGCCTGCGGCAGCTTGACGAGCCGCAGGTAGCAGTAGGAGGGCAGGATGAAGGTCAGCAGCGCCACGGTGGTGCCGCCCACCAGCGCCAGCACCTTGTCGAAGCGCGGCACGCTCTCGCCGATGAACAGGATGCCCAGCATGATGGAGACGCGTACGCCCATGCGCCAGCCGGTTGACTCTGGAAGGATATCCAATTAGTTCTGGTCTAGTAAAAGGAAGGAGGACAAGAAACCGCTTAGTTTCTACAGGGAATTGGGACCAATCTTCTCAGGCTATTAGATGAATACAATTTTAAATGTTCTCCATTAAAAGAAAAAAGTGTCTTATCAAGAAAGATGAATCTGATTTCCTTGTTAATTATTCACCAGATTATACAACAGATGCAGTGTTGTTGTTTCTCAAAAAGAAAAATTTTACTCGGTATTCAAAGGCACATTATATTTTCAGTTCTACTAGCTCTTCTAGGACTAGATGCCAAAACGTTGTATCTAAGACAGTTCGCGGCCATTCTGCTCCTAAAAATAGCTGCAACCTATCAAAACTCAGTCCACTTACCCCTCGGCACGCTGTACAGCTCCTCCATCTCCTGGCAGACGGGGTTGATGAGGATGACGAAGGCGGCCACCAGATGGAGAGCCATCAGCACGTTCCCCACGAGCTTGAGGGGCGTGTCGGAGAGCGAGGCGGCCACGTTGGGCGCCACTTGCTCGCCGTATACCGCGTACCCGGCCACCGCAATAGGCAGGTACAGCGCCAGGATTGCTGGAAACAGTCTGATGGTTAGATAGGATCGCTTTGCGCACGCTGTCGTTACAGTGGGAATGGGTATTTGTTATCTTTAATTATCAAAACAACTTTCAATTGCTCGTCATTTGTTGATCGAAATTTAGCGAATAAATAAATTAAAACAATTCAAGGGTTACAATATGAAACAGATCATAAATTTATGGTAATAACATCCACTGACACTGACCGCGGGCAGTTTAGGGTAACTAAGATATTGAGTATATTTTCAAGTTTTCAGTGAGCTGTTTGTTTGTCCAAATAAAATAAAACCATGAATAAAAAGAAAAGTCATCAAAACTTAAACAAAAGTAAAAGTCTAAATAAACATTACAAAATGAAAAAAGAAAAGCTAAATGTATTATAATCATGAACTATACCAGAGCCGCTCTAAGTTGGCCGATTTGACACTTTTTATTTTATATTTTGCATTTATCCTTGTTAAGAGGAACATATTTAGCGAACCATAAAGAACAACTTTTAAAAATAAGACGTTATTTCAAAATGTCAAATGCACCTAATTATCGAATTATTTGTCTTTTATTACTTAAAATAATTGAATTATAAAAAGAAAACGTAAAATTTCCACTCTGTATTACGCTTTTACAAGGTTACGCCGTTTGACACGTTTTCATAGGGACGTAATGGGTAAATACTCACCAGGTATTTTTTAGAAATAGGATGAAGGATTTAATAAGTATTGTATTTTAAAAATAAATATATTTTTAAATAAGAAACTTCAATTCAATCTTCTGGATGTGAATAAATGTTTTTAATAAAAAAAATGTTATACTAGGGTATTTGACCATTTTTTTATTTTGATATAGTTGGATGGACCACTCGAACACAAAGACACTGTTGAAAGTATCACTTTGATATCTGGATAACTCTACGAGATATTACAATTTTAATTGCACATTATTTGGGCGAGCTCAAAAATGCTCCATACAAACGTCGACTGGCGTGTGACGTCACACGCTAGTTGGTTGTATGCAGCGCCTAAGAAGTTTGTTCGGTAGGTTCATCAAAAGTTGCGTTTATTGATATGTTTTCATAATGAAAGATGTGACTAATTTTGTTATTAATAAGATGACAAAGAAATTTTAAATTAAAAACTTTAAATGTCTTTTGTAGTCTCATTTCGCTAAAAACTTAAGTTTCGTTTTCATTAATAATATTGATTTACATAAATCTTACTGATTTTCATAAAAATGGCAAGCATAACAACCACTGTCAAATACCTATCAGACCTTGCTTGGTTATAAAGTGGAAATAACTGTTACTTATATACTTCGGCAATTTTACCGTTGTCCCTCACTAGTGCAGTCAGTCTGACATGTGTCAAATCGGCCAACTTAGAGCGGCTCTGGTATACCGAGTTTGTATACCTATAGCACAAAATTGTTGAGCAATCAAATGCAAAAGTGATAGTAGCCAGGATCAACTAACATGTGCGAATAAAGACAATATCTGTGACATTAATTGTATATGTGTAGGGATTTTCTAAGGCATATAATGCCACCCTTTTACAAGCTTTTATTTTTTAAAACTAGATAAAAGCAAACTAAAAGAACTAAGTACCGAAATGTTCGTCTGGCACCCGATAGCCTCTAGACCTTAGCAGCCTCTGTACATGTTCTTAAAGAGAAAAAAATATTGTTTTATTTTAATTATTCAATAAATTAAGGGGTTAGTAATGAAAGTAATATTCTATTGTTTTGTTATATTCAAACTACTCTATTAATAAATGGTATTAAAACTTTTATTCCAAAAAATACTAATAAAATATGATTTTTAGTGACTAAACCTTTTTATAAGATTTTTTCATTAGTCATAGAAATGTCCTATCAAAGGTTATAAGTTGAGTTCTACCTAAGTATTGACTAGACCTACATCAGAACCGCTCTACCATGAATTAGTCAAGCTAGTCACCCATGAAGCTGTACTGCAGGCACTTCCCAAACTTGCTCTTGTCAGCCATATCGTTCTGGATGGTGGGGAAGGTGGAGGCGCCGCCGAACGCGAACATGATGGTGCCGAAGGCCAGGAAGAAGTCCTGGAAGCCGTGGATGCCCCAGCGGAAGGTGAACGGTCTGATGTCGTTCATCATCTGGATGAAGTACAGCACGCAAGCCAGCACGGTCGAGCCGAACGCTATGACGCCGGTGAATCTGAGGAGAACATTATAGTTAGGAATTATGGAGAAATAAATATACTATGAAACCAACTACGTAGGTCCTGAATCCAGAGAATATAACAGGCAATTTCCACGTTCCACACTCCCTTATGAGAACTAAATTATTTTATAAGGCGCTTAAGCGATATACTCGAATTTAAAGATTTAAACATCATAAAACGTAAATTAGCAAAAATAACGTCGTTTAAGCTCGAATTTTCGAATAGGTTTCATCAATCATGGTCGTGTGTGTACTGGAAACGCCCATCTTAGTTTTAAGCATTGGTTGTTATAATCTGACCAATACTTAGTCATTGGAGTGCGTTACTCACGAGAAGTCTCTCGGGGTGCCGAACAGCATGAGCGGCGTCATGGCGCCGGCCACGATGAGGTACCAGGCGCAGAAGGTGACCTCGGGCGTGAGCGCGCGGAACACCTGCTCGATGATCTGCGCCGCTAGCAGCAGGTACACCACGGCCGCGCCGAACAGCGTCACCGTCATCGCCATGGATACCACCACGCTGCGAGAACATCATATATATATAAATATATATACACAACACCTCATACATTGTTATGATTCCGAACTAAGTTGCTTAAGCACTTCGGTTACGGATATCAAAAGCAACAGTGTTATACACAAACATACTTAAATATATTTAATTACATGGAACAAACATCGATGTTTGTCACACAAATTATTGTTCCAGGTGGGAATCGAACCCATGACTCTTGAACCGTAGCTAGGGACACTAACCACAGTTCCACCGAGCCAGTTAAATGCACCACCTATTTCCCCAGATTTTTCAGAGAAACCACTCCATCACACTAATATTTGTCCCATCCCACGACACTATCCCACCCGCCATCAAGTCATTTAATTGAGACGACATAGCCGAACTAGTTGGACAAGTTTCTGATCTCATTTAAAAACAGTTTTGTTTTTGATCTAAGCTTCACAGTGAGTGTCATAAAAATAAAATCGTAACATTGTATTCAAATCAAAAAAATGTAAGTTAGCAAGGATTCGACAGAAGCGAGACTAAACTTTACGTCAGTGGAAAATTACATGAAGTCCTTACCAATCTATAATATAAAAATGAATCGCAAAATATGTTGGTAAGCGCATAACTCAACAACGCCTGAACCAATTTGGCCAATTATTTTTTTAAAATGTTCGTTGAAGTCCAAGGATGGTTCTTACGGCGAAGAAAAAATCGAATAATTGCCGGGAAAGCCCTTAAAACAGCCCTTTTCTTTTTCACATTTTTTTGACAGGACGAAGTCTGTCTGGTCCGCTATAGGTAATATTATCTTGCTAAAATGTAGGTAATCCCTGATTCAAAAGACTAGAACATTACGGTGTCATAAAAAACGAACTCGTACGTTCCAACTATTTCCTTTTAGTTCTGCAGTGGAAGGAGCATAGAGCAATACCGATAGAAAAAGTACAGTAGTCACCTCCAAGTCTTCCCTAGAGCCTGGTCGGCGATGATGGCGTACGGGTTCCTCTTCCTGCTCCTCATGTCAGGGTCGCGCGCCTCGATGATGGACCAGCAGTCGCCCAGCCGCTTGCCGCTGAAGGCCGCTATGGCGCACATCACCACGATGATGGGGACGCCAACCCATCCTGAAATTAGGAACACAATAACGATCAGTCAAGTCAATAACGACCAAAAGCAATGGCGGGAGACTAATAAAATATTATCTTCATATAAATTATTGTCCCGGCGAAATTCATAGACAGCTATAATTATGTTGTTACCTTTCGGCGCAATTTTCTTATTTTTTTTAAATATAGTCTAGACAATACCGACCGCCAATACCTTCACTTGGCAATACCGACTTCAACAAAAACAAAGAAATATCAACCGCGTTGGACAAAATATGCGAGTATCTTTATCAATGGCTATGTATTATTTTAGTTAAGCTGTGTGAAATATTATCCAAAGCTAATCAGTAGTTTCGTGAAAGAGCAACAATCATAGGTCCTTACAAACATTCGCGTTTATAATTATGCATTAGTAGTAGCATAGTCTTTAAATTAAAAGTTGGCTGTATGAAGGTCGCTGGGTCCATATTTTTCATGAATTTAAAACTTATATACAGTGATCTGTATATATAAGAATGCTACGGCGAAAATATTTGTTTATGTCTATGTTAGGGCCAAAACGTGGCGTTACGCCAAACGCCGGGACGCGTGTGCTTACAAAATGGACGCTACGCGTGGCGCCGCGCCGGCATCGCGACCACGCGCCCGCGTCCCGTGGCTCGATGCTAATACAAATATTCGCTGTAGCCTGCCCTACCAAAAAGACTACAAGGACGATAGATGATATATTGATTCGGAAAAAATGTATAGGTATACAACTTAATGCATATCAACCGTACCGGTATGCTGCAATTATCAATTAATCTTAATGAGTTAATTTACAATAATTATTACAAATCAATACAATACAGAACAATAATATAAATGACTCTTTTCATAGAATTATTTCAATGATCATGTATTTCGTAATTCGCATTGCATAGCAAAACAAAATTTTTACAGCAATAAAAATGGACGGAACCTTTACCCTAAAATACAAAACCTGTTTGACGAAAATAATCTCTTCTCGTTTGAGCGACGTACATTTTATCTACACTACATACTTAAATTAAAACAAATCAAATGTGTAACAATTAAATCTTAAATGACTTAGAACTAACTAAAACTACTCGTATTAAAAAAATGATACTCACGTGCCGAACTGCATGTGTACCGCACTCAAATAATAGTTACTTTATTATGATCTAATGTAAGTACGTACGCATTACTACTGGCCCTAGGATATTCCAGCTCACTAACATAAATGTTAACAGTAATCGTGGACTCCTCCATCGTTTATTAGAATAATATAGCTGTAGAAAATAATTAAGTGAGGGAGGACGTCGATCCGCTGACAGCTAGCTCGTCAAAATGGCGCCCAACGCGGGGTAGCGGCCGGCGTAACCAGACCAGACAGAAATTCGTCCGAGTCATAAATCACCCCCTTCCCTCGAGCAAGCAGTCAATAAGATAGATGCACTTTAAGGGGTAGTTATGCACATTTTCACCCTTTATGTCCCGCCGGCGCGACTAGATGGCGTTGTCCCTAGTTGCATCGCGCTATCGTTATGTTTTCCGGACAGTATAAGGCTCAGCGTGAATTCATAAATCAGTATCAGTCTTCGGTGATGTAAATATGTAAGTGTGAGGTATTCTATTACAAAGATATCGAACCAATTTTTGGAGTCGCAACCTATCCACGGTTGCGACAATAATACTTGTTGGATAGGGTATTTTATACATTTAATTAATGGAACTTTTCAAATTCAAGGGCCACAAGAGCGGCTTTTTTCAGCATATACATTTTTACATTTATAGAAGATTAAATCTAAAGAGCTAAACTTAAATGAATTTTATTGTTTGTAGGCAGAAGTTAAGATTTTAACATTTAAGTAAGTTTACTTAATGATTGATTTGTTGATTCTGAAAATAATCTTGTTCGTGCAACGGATTGTCACATTTTTTTATTTTAGGGTTTTTTAGCAACGACACCTGAGAAAGAAACTCCGATACTTGTGTGAGAGACAATGATTAAATGCACTAAGTATATAGGTTTGTAGTCATTTATCTCTAAACTATTTTCCAGTCACCAGCAAACTAGTTGGATGACATCAATTATTAGTTTAAAAAACCTGTTCGTCTGATTACGAAAACATAGAGTAACCCATTAACCTGTTAAATTATTTTAATGATCATCTTTGGTTGTTTTACATTAGGTGGTATGCAGCTATTGGACAGGTTTTGTGTTTGAAGACTTTTATATGAGCTGTTTTTAAAAAAGATATTGTACGTATTTGACAACAAATAAAATAAAAAAATATTTTTGAAGGTTTACTACCATTGAGCTAAACCTGCTAAGTAGATTGCTGTGCCCGATAGTATTATGTACGATTACCTTATGAAGTAACAATGAACATTGTATATTTGATATTAACTTTATTCAGAGAAGAGTATTTCTATCTATGAAGATAATAAAAAATATTGTTAAAGCATTTCACGTTTTGCCCATACCAATCATATTTTAAAATTATAAAATACAATACACTCGCATTTGCAAACAAAGGCTTTAATCTATTTTACGCTATCTAGATGATGCATTAGATTCATAATAAGTAGAACAATATTATTTGCTTAACTCAAACAAGCATATCAGGTGTTTCTAAAAAGTAAACATAGCTCGAGATAAAATTGTTTATTTGTAGAGTTACCTACGTTAATTTAATGCAGCACGCAAGAAAATTACCTACTTATTTTATGATTTCATTGTTCCACAATCGCTTTGCCATTTATAAAATTAAAAGTAAATCACATATTAATTAATTGCCTTGCTGTTACACGTCGCTATAGCATTTTTCCATATTCGTCTTATTCTCAAGAACTGTGGAAAAATATGAAAATATAGCTCTACTGGAAACCAATTCCTACCTACCTAGATAGAGAGTCCGTTATCAACCACACAACAGCCACGTTATCAGTCATACTTCATAAAAAGGGATTTAAATTTTTTAATAAAAGAAGATTTAAAATTTGGATGCAGCTTGATGGCCCAGGCAACAAAAAAAACTCTGTTAAAATAATTACTATGATCACACATCATAATTATTCATTAACAGATTAAGCGCCGCAATTGCTTCACGATTGTCTTGTTGTAAGACTCACTTTATGTCTATCTAGACACGCGGTAGCGTGTCAAGCCAAGTTCAAGAAACAGAACTGGCGGACCGCACCGTGTGTAATATTACACGAACCATTTGGAACCACTTTTGAACCCCTCATAAATCAAAAACTATTTTACATAAACGTATCAAATTTGGCTCATATATTGTGACTTGCGAGATAAATATGTGTTCTAAATTTCATAAGCTTATCTCAAACAGTTATTTAGATATTAATGTCCAAAAATCCTCATTTTTATCATTGACTGACTGACAGATCAAAATTCTAACCCAGTTCCAAATGACCTAGAGAGTTAAAATTTGGTATGCAGATAGGTCATTACATGAATACAAAGGAAAAAATAAGAGACAGACCTTCATGGCTACCACCATACATTATCTTATGTTATAAGAAGATATGATAGGTATGTTATAGTGTTACTTATAAATAAATTTCAGGGTTGACCATTGAACTTGGCACCCATTTAGATCTCACTTCTTTTGTCGTTGAAGTCAACAACCATGGCAATTATCATAATATTGAACGTGGCTCTCATTTCACATTTATGTTTTTGATTGGATCCTTGTAACAGGATTACATCTCATACGCATTACAAAAAAACATTGCGTGTTTTTTTGCCGTATTGAACTTAGTAATATTATCTAAATATTACCTGTAGGTACTATTGAATCAGAGCGGTCACCTTGTGTACGTCATTAAGTATGGGTACCTCCACATACATGTCAAATCATTCCCCCTTGACCTTTGATGATAGCAATGCGAGTTTTTATTGAAGTCCCCTTTTCAAGTGTCTATTCAGACATCAAGAGATGACAATATTTTTTTACGCGCTTTTAACAGACAGGGGGATCTCAAGGGAAATAGATACTGGATTGAATGTTTACGTAATGAGAAGAATATTCACCTGTCTTGACCAGGGCCCTTGGCAGCGCCAGGACGCCGCTGCCAGCCATCTCTCCCGCCACCAGGAAGGCGGTCTGCTTCACTGTCAGCCCTCCTCCATTGTCCCCGTTGCTCGCTGGCTGTCCAGGATCCTCGACACCCTAGGAACAACTCATACCGTTAAAGTTTATGGTAACATATCTCGTTGGAGATCAGCTAACTGCGCAGTACAAAATTTTTGCCTGACTAATTACGAGATGGCTTGATATCATCACCTGACTTAAGGGGGAGAGAACGGCTCGACGGCTCTCATCCCTCAAAAACAATCGCAGGTTTGTGCACCTAGTCCAATCCGTCAGAGTCTATGATAGATCAAGGGTACGATCTAGTGTAAACGAGTATACTACTTGTAGATAGAAGTACGGGTATCGATCTTTCTGAAGCAAAACTTCCTTTACTCAACTTTGCTACTCGCACTGGATAATTAGGCTGCTCTACCAGGCCTTTATTATAGAAAAACAAATTTAGGGGGTGCAGCGTTTAATTTTTTTTTATCTCATATTTTTTATATTAAAAATGGTTCAAAATTATTATACGAAAAAGGATGGGTTGAAGAAGAAGAAGAAGGATGTCGTTAGGACCTTGACAAAATAACATGAGTTTCTGATAATAATTTAACGATTTGATACTAAAATCATAAGTCATAAACGTTATGTGAAACTCCGTTTTGACGGGAATATTTCTGTAAAGGCCAGCACCGTCAGGTCTTTCAATCATATTAGATGGAGATAGATAGGTCTCGTCCTTAACAATTTGTATTCCAATAGGAGATTATCGTGTTAGTGGCGAAGTAGGTCACAGTTTCCCTTTTAAATGAAATCTTACTGCATAAGAATAGTTTCCAATTCGTATAGAGTAGGTTAGTGTACTCGCATTCGATCCTTTTTCCATTATTGGTCATTTACTGAAGTTTAAAGATACGCACCATATCAATCGAATAATTTTAATGAGATGCTACTTATTCCCACTGGGTCATTAATTTTTGAATTTAGGTATGTATTGAAGCAGGTTTTACGCGATGTCCATCTATGGAAATAGATCCAACTTTTGGATTATTGATATCTTTTTACTAGTATACAAATATATACCTATGTTATCTGTAAAGAACCGGTTAAGGCTCAAATCAATAGTTGACAACATACAGATTTACCTAAATCATAGAGCTTTTTTAAAGTACTTACATTTTTTAGGATTTTTTCTAGTAAAATGAGTCTTTATGGGTCTACACGCGATATTAGGAGTAGCTATGTAATTTGCTACTCCTAATAACGCGTGTAGACCCATAAAGACTAATTTTAGTGTAATGGAACGCGAAGGTCTAAAATTTGTTCTAGTAAGTAGTTTAAAATTTGTAGTAAATATTTGTGCAATACAATATACCTAGTACGTTGGTACAATTAAGTATACCTGACCAAAACAATATTCTGATAAACAATATTTTCAAGAGATCATGTGAAACTTTCCAAAAAAAAAAACAAACTTAGCGAACTTAGGCTACAGCTTTGTTGGCAATCCACACGCCCTGAGCAACTCTAGACTACCGACTTGTCACACACGAATAACACAGTGCAAGTTTCATAGTGTATTGCCAAACTGATCGCTACACATGAAGACCGATCCATTAATTAACGATTCATAACGTTCCCTAACTAACTGCAATTGATAGATTGTTGCGTTGCACAGACTCCAAGCGGAATGTAGTTAGCTTATGTTTACTTTTACCTACAGCCTAACAATTCATACTTTAGAATCAATTGTAGAAATAATAGTTTTACATTTTAAAGTAAAGTCTCCTGTATACGAGTTATTTATTTAGGTTGGAAAATTATTAAAAGTCCTTTCATGGTAGACCGATGTAAATACATTTCATTGAAAGCGGCAGTTTGCATACTAGTCCAGTCAAATTAAGAAAAAATCTCGGAATTCGAGATAGCTGTAAGTCTGTAAATACTTGTATATTGACGTCATAAAAGTTGTCTCAAAACCTACATATTGTAGGGTGTACGCAACTATTAAATTTTCAAGGTCAAATGTCACAAATATCAGTTTTATGAACTTTTGAGCAAAACGGGAAGTTTTATCATAAAAGTGTGTAGGAGAAAATTACTTATCTTCTATTTATCTATAAAAATTGTCTGTACGTTTTATTCATAAGATCCACCATTTCAGAGA
The DNA here is from genome assembly GCA_039566165.1 of Maruca vitrata. NCBI lineage: Eukaryota > Metazoa > Arthropoda > Insecta > Lepidoptera > Crambidae > Maruca > Maruca vitrata. The sequence continues at coordinate 19,084,632 of CM076911.1, read as the reverse complement.
TACAGCGATGCAAATAGTTGAAAATGTTGTATTTTCAAAAGCTTCGAGGCCCACGTGCGATTGTGCTAGACAGTTAAAATTTTCACGAATGATGTATTTTAGTAGCTTCTATAACACCTTATACTAGAAAAAGCTTAAAACCAATGTTTAAGTGGGTTTTCATACAAAAATTGTGTTTTTTTTTCTCTTACACTTGGCCGGTTTTTAATGTGGTTACCCCAGTAAACCTATTCCAGACGACACCTTTTATACATGAAGAACACGTTGTTTATAAGGAAGCCAAGTTAAATAATTGTTTTGTGTTGTTTTCAGTATTCAGAAGATTTAAGATTTCTGCGTTACATTAAATTGAAATTTGGTTAATATGAACTTCACGTTCATAATAGAGTTAGATGGACTGTTAACATTTGTAAGATGTTTCTTTTTTTCAGTTATACTTCTAATAATTGGTTATTTCGTACTTTTTGACAATAAGCAGTTTTAATGCACTGAAACGCGAAAGACTTATAATACTAAAAACAACATAAAACGATTATTTAAGGGGCTCCCATAAGAAGAACGTGTACTTCATGTAGAAATGGTGTTGACTGGAATAGTTTTACTGAGGTAACCACATTAAAAATCGGCCAAGTGTGAGAAAAAAAAACCATAATTTTTGTATGAGAACCCACTTAAACATTGGTTTTAAGCTTTTTCTAGTATTAGATGTTATAGAAGCTATTGAAATACATCATTCGTGAAAATTTTAACTGTCTAGCACAATCGCACGTGGGCCTGGAAGCTTTTGAAAATACAACATTTTCAACTATTTGCATCGCTTTATCTCTGAAATGGTGAATCTTAGGAATAAAGCGTACAGACAATTTTTATAGATAAATAGATGATAAGTAATTTCCTCCTACACACTTTTATGATAAAACTTCCCGTTTCGCTCAAAAGTGCTTAAAACTGCTATTTGTGACATTTGACATTGAAAATTTAATAGTTGCGTACACCCTACCATATGTAGGTTTTGACACCACCTTTAGGGTGTCAATATCTAAGTATTTACAGACTTACAGCTGGGTATCTCGAATTCCGAGATTCTTACCTAATTTAAGCTTAAATGACTGGACTATACCTAGTGTTCATTGAAAAGGTCCATTAACTATACAAATTCCTAGGAACTTAAACCTACACATTACATGCTGCGGTTTGCTGGACTTGATCGACATCCAATAGTCTGCAGCGTCATAATAAAAACGAAGCATATCAAGTTACCTCGCCAAGGTCTGGTCAATGCGAGCTAAGAATTTCGTGTGGTCATTTACTAACGATTAAAGAAATTAGGCACTTAGTATAACATTATTACGTAAGGTTTTTTTCTGATTAGGTTCGACATTAGCAAGTGATTTACAGAGAGTTCTCCGAAAAAAACATTAACTAAAAGCTTTTTCGCATCAATGATTGTACCCACTGGGCACTGGTGTTATTAAAAGGTGTTTAAAATTAAAAATATGATGATGGTTGGTACCAAACTTAAATTAAGATCCATCTGAACATTGTCACATACCAACGTGAGAGCAGAGTAGTTGCCAACTACGGTTGACATAATGCAAACTATAATCCCATTACTTGCACGACTACTCTTAATCCCTTCATAATAAGTAATGAGGGTTGTAAACGAGACATACCACTTTAGGGTCTTTAGAACACGGTTAGTCACTATTCCGAATTACAATCTACCTACTGGTAACCACTAAAAGGACATTGTAGCGGTTGGTAAGAGAAATAGATTCTTATTTCAGAGGGGGTTAATATTTGAAGAGGTAGAAGATGGTCTAATAAATCGTCAGTTTCATTTCATCCCGCAGCAACACAGAAACGTAGCGATACAGATTCGTATTCGGTTTGCTGATAGAGCTTTCAATCAGCCTTTGACTTATTGAAATATTTAGGAACACTGATGCTTTGGTGAATATTGCGTTGCGTACCTAGTGAGTGTATGAAGTGAGGAGGTGCTTCGTACCTGGGGCGCGATCAGAGGCGTGGACTCCGTGGGCGCTTCGCTGCTGGCGCCGGCCTGCGCCTCCAAGCCGTTCTTCGACATCGTATCTTCAACAAACAACTTCTGTAAGTTTTCCGTAAACTTAAACACTTTTACGGTATGATCACTCTCCGTGGATAGGTACAGTGGGTCCGTGACACTTAGGTATGTCTTGTTTGTGTTTAATCCTGTTAAATATTTAAAATAAATTCTTATCATCAAATTAAACAAGCTGAAAATAGATTTGAGTAGGAAAGGTAGATGTCTAAGAAGATAAATATATTATTTTGAATAAATTATTGTGCAACATAATCTCATTAGCATCTGTTTTGGATCACAAATCTTTACTAATGGAATATTCCATGTTTTATGACAAAAAGTACCCGAAAGATGTCTGGTCAACGCTCCGGATTATGTAACTGGCTGACGGCTAGTATTCGATTGGTCTTGTTTCCTGTCCATCAAACTAAATTGTATGGCTTCCCAGCCGGTGTCGGTACTCACCTCTCGGCAGCCGCACGACCGCTTCACACACTGCTGAGCACAGCACTGCCCGCGCTTGCAACACAACACGGCCGGCGAGCGGCGGAACCGCTTGCGTGGGCGCACGCGACTTCTGCATGTAAACCCAAAGCATACGGCCCCTTATCCCGTGTCTTCACCTGGTGAGCTCTATTAAGCTAAACCGGCTGGTAACGCATGGCAATAGAATAACTAATTCAGTGAAGAGCTTTGGCGTTCCGTTGGTACCTATCTGTCACCGTGCAAGAAATTTTACTACCTACTATTGACCAACATGATGTTCAACACACGATACATATACTGGGCAATCATTTCAGTAACTTGATAAGTTTAAAAAGTTAATGAGATAAGATATCATAAATACCTACTTACTTACTTAGGTACCGTGGTAGGTACTAATCGGTAACTAGGTACCTACCTACCTATGTGTAACTGCACTGGAATAAAAGGGCACCTTTAAAGATACATATGGATTCGAGCCTGATCTTGACTAGAGATTATTTTGAAATCTTATCCAACCGTGCTGAGTCTGACCATTGCGTGTGGGTTGTCCAGATAGGCACAATAAAGGTAGGTTTACCTAGATAGGGTAGATACTTACTACATTTGTATTACATTTGTATTAAGAATTTCAAACTTGAAAACGTGCTAAGTACGTAGAGTAGTTTGAACTCGTTGCCGCCATCATCGCTCGAGAATAGAATAAAGTAAACGTTTATTTAGTACAATATAGTTAATTAAATTTACCGTTTGTTTTCGATAATAAGTCAGACGGCATAGTACAAATATACCTCAAACCAATATTGTTAATTCGAATTTTACTGACTAGACTGATCATCTTAGTCAATGATTTGATCAAAACCGCTCCACATCAACATTGCTGAATAAAATGAGTAGGAGCTAGGAGAATTGAAAATTACCTTAATTAAGTAAATAAATACTAAGTACCTAATATGTACAAATGTAATATAATAGTGCTTATTATGTTTGCAATGATATGTAAACATTATATAATTTAACACTAGGTATTTAAAAAAATATTATACAGGGTGTATGTAACAGGAGGGATGGATCATCGTAAGTCAATCGATGGGGGACTTCAATACCTATTGATATAACCCCCATGTATGTTCCGCGATTTACAATGGTTACAAAGTTATTGAGATTTTTGTGAAATTTTAGTAAAAAGCCAGAATTCAGTTTAAAAATCTTCACTGCTTAATTACTGGACCTGCTTGCATGATTTTTTTTCTAGAATTAGTTCAATAGTGGGTCTTTATAATTACGATACCGATTTAATTCTAAACCCTATCATATTAGAAAAAAAAAATCTTCATAAAAGTTTTGCAAATCGAATTGTGTCTACTAACTTTCAAAGCCTCTAGTGAAAAAAAAGTGCTCGTATTTTTTTTTTCTAGAACTTATTTTAAAAACTACTCACATTCATGAATAGTATACCCTGAAAATTTCATACCGCTACTGCCAGAGCAACAAAACGAAAAATGAATGGAACAGGTGCCATGAATCAGTATTTAAATTTTTCGTTTAAAACTTCAATTTAAAAAATAAATTCATACGTTTCAGCAAATTTAAATGCTATTTTATATAGCAACATTATTAGCAGTAATTTTACAGAATTGGAAATTAAAGGGGTGAAAATCAAAAAGAGAGAATACTACTGCATGCTTAATTTTTAAAGTCATTGTAACTCACAAAATAATACAAAAGATTTGAAAGATTTATTACAAAGTATATCTATAGGCTTAATTTTATTTAAATTAAATAGAGAACGTAACGTTACAACATCTTCGATTAAATCCAATAAATGCGCAGTGCGAATGTTTTGTTCTTTGTTGTAATTTCATACATTTACCACGTATCCACCTTGAAAAAATCAATAAAAGCCCCCACTTGCTATATAATTGCCAAAGCTCATTTATAATTCTTAGGTATTATCGTAGTACCTTAGAGCTGGGAATGAATCATCAGGTTTTGTTTTATAAGTAAAGCGTATATTGTTTGCTTTTGCGTAGAACGAAACGTCAAACTGAGCTGCCATAGGTTGTCATAGACAAATTATAAATCGATCAAGTTACATTGACAGTTTACTTGTTAGCCGGTTCAAATAAAATGCGTCATCCTTACATGGTTGCATAATAACATTAGTTTTATGTCAAAAGTTGATTTGCTTTGCTTCAAGTGTACGTGATTGTGAATATATTTCATAGATTTGTTTTCGTACGGATAATTATATTAGTAATCAAGTTAGAGCTCGGTAAAGAAAGTAAAGTACCTAAACCATGTCTTGCATGTTGATTGTTTTTATCAGCTTTTCAGAGGGTTTCTAGTGCACAAAGGTATTGATAGCGAATTGTACAGTCGATGACTAAATTTTATCAACTACTTAAATAGATACATGTTTGTGTATAATATTTAGTGTGTAGTGTAAAGCTACTTCGAGGAATGACTCTATAACGGAGTTAGAAATAATTTGAATCGGTTCTCTTTGAAAACTGTAACCTCCATTATTAATTCATATGATTCAAATTTGTAGAGACAGTTACTTTCATGTATAATTAGTTGTTTGATATAATGAAATCGCTCGATTTGGGTACTAGCATGAGAAAAAAATTGTACTGGCTTATGAACAAGTTAAAAAGTAATATGATAAGTTAAAGCAAGTGCAAAGTTAAGCCTGTCATATGTAATTGCTTATTTATTATAACCAGTAAATGTTTCATAATACTACAAAACACCACAAAGCAGGTTTAAAAATACGATATTATTTGCAGTTCATAAAACAAACTTTAAATTGTAAGCTTAATTCAATAAAAATGATGTCCCTCAACTTTGGTACCTTTGAAACTCTTGATATAACAGTTGTGTTTTTACATTTGAAACAAAATTAGTCTGGAGCAAAATTAATAAAAATAAGTGGTATTTTCTTGAAGTTTATACTTTAAGCCATTTAAAGCAAAAATGAAATATATTTAAGTTTTATGTTCAAAGTACCTACATAAACATTTGGAGATATTTTAACCTTAAGATTACACTATTACTAGAAGTTATGAATTTGCCCTGCGACTGTCTGTACTCCTTCCATTCTATATGCACTGCTATTTTTCATTTGCTATGCGACAGTCATTTTGTATTGACTGGTACATATGTGTTGAATAATTGAGCAACATAAGCTTATGTTTGGTTTTAGGAATGACAACTGACAAAGAGGTCATACCATGTAATTTACCAGGAGGTGAGATATTTACTTTGTATTTGTAATATTTTGTGCCGTTTACATGTAAAACTGAAACATATCAGCACTATTTGTATAGGCAATACCATCATAATTGGTTAATCAACTTTTATTTGTACTTTAAGTTTTTGTCCTCGATACAATATTATAAGAAATAACTTATACATTTAAAGTTATGTCATTGATACATAGAAATTGAAATCCATCCTATATTAAGTGTGATTAATAATAAAATGATGGTTCACAATTTGAAGGATTTGAAAATGGTTCCAAGCATGTTTAGTTTAGTTGTTCAAGAGACTTTTGTGTACCCTTAAAAGTTGATTCATTGATTATGGATACAATTATAAAAAAAATAACATATAGGTATGTTATAATGTGTGTCTTCTAACATGACATTATATTTTTGCAGTATTTTAATTACCTACTACAATACAAGGACAATCACATTTGTCAATATGATGAATTCAGAGGAATCTGATTCACTGACAACCCTGCCATCAGATGGACACCCTGAGGATATGTCAGGTATGTGGTAGGCTTCAATTTCTTATATTAATAAATAAATAAATATTACACAACATCACACACATTGATCTAATCCCGTGGTAAGTAGCTTAAGCAAATGTGTTATGGATATCAGAATCAACAGTGGATACACAAATATGCTGGAATAAATTTAAGAAAACACACTGTGCCTTGACACGGAACAAATAATGATATTCTCATAAAAAATTGTCCCAGGTGGAAATCAAACCCACAACTCTTAGAACCATAGGAAGTGAGTTTGATTCACAGTCAAATTAAATAATCTTTGAATTCAATTTGTTAAACATGCTGGATATAAAGAAAAAAAAATTACACCCACCCAAAATTACAACCTTAAACAATGTAGAATTACTTAAATAAATTTACAATGCTACAAATGCACAATGAGTGTTCTAATGCTATATGTATGGATATGTACAGAATATTTATATCACCGTTTCTATTGTAAGAAAAAGTGTTTTCTTCGCTATTATAATGTTTTTAATCAACGGCCAGTGGCACATTAGAACCATTAGTGCTTGTAACATGAATGTATTAAATTTTTTGTACTATTCTGAAGCTTCAGGCACAGAAGATGCACCATCCTCAATGGTCTCTAGTGAGGCCGAGTCGGAAGGGAGCGTGCTCTCGGAGGTGCCCCGTGACCAGCTGGATGCACCGCTGAACCAGTCCTCGGAACGGATCAGTTTGGACAACACACAACAGGACAAGCCCATTTCGATAACATCCAGCGACTGGAGGAGCATAGGCAGCAATGTTTCTTCATTCGGTTCTAGTAGAGGTTTGATTTCGTTTGTCTGTATGTATGTAATGTATATGGCATTAATCTTCAAAACTACACAACAGAATTTGATGGGATTTTTTAATAGATAGAGGGATTCAAGAGGAAGATTTTTATGTTTAGGAGTGGGTCACTGTTAAATATAAAACAGTCTTGGTTACCATAGTGAAAGGCACTTTAGAGAACCAATTCATTTTTGCACCTTAAATAAAAACACAAATTTTAAAAGTATGTTTTTAGGATCAATCTAACACCTACGTATGTGTGCTGTTTTTGAGTTAGATTACCTTTAATAATTATAATACATTTTCCCATTTTGTGCTTTGTTAATTAAAAGTTAAAACCAAATCTTCCTGATTAGTTTGCCTCTATTATTTGAATTGCTCAATTTATGTTTAAAAAGGTAAACTGAAGTTGTTATCAAATATTCGACATAAACAAGCAACTGATTTTCCTTATGGTAACTTTAATTTCAGTCTTTAGTAGTGTGGACAACCAAATGTAGGTGCAATGTAAATCTACTTTGAGTTATTAGTGTAAAAAATTACAGATAATTATCAATTTGAACAAGTATCAAAATGATAACATTACATTGTAAAATTATCAAAAAATTCGTCAATCATTCTGGAGGTAAAGTTTTGGCATATTTCCTTGTCTATCTTTTACATTGGTTACTAATCAAAATGTTTATTAGGGTAATAAATCCGTGATAGGTACACACAAATTCATTTGACTGAGTTATGGCCTTGATGTACTGAAATAAAACCTTTTTATGGCGGAAATTTCCGGTTCCGCAAGTACATTTTATTTTTGTTATTGTTTGGCTTGTTTGAATTTTGCCGTATTGAAACACACCACATATTGGCTTACTCTCAACATTACTTTTCAAAAGTATGTTCATGATTGATTAACAATACATTTGAAATATAAAACAAAGAACTTGATGTGTAACATAGACATATTTTTATAAATGGATACGTTTTTTGTTCTGCCAGGTTCCATGCTGCCCTGGGGCCCCCATAAGGGCCCTGTGGCCCCGGCCGACGCGGACATGCGCCCCGGCGAGTTCGTCATGCGGTTGCTCTTCACCGAATTCACAGTGCAGGCCGAGAGGAAGATGGAAGTGGTCATGGCTGAACCGCTGGTAATTACTTGAGCTTTTTACTTAACCACGGCTAGCCAATAGATAGGGAATGATTTTGGCAGTCTATGTATGTAGGTTTAGTGAGTCGTAACATCGGGCAGTAAGTAGCTATGTAATTTGCTACTCCTAATAACGCGTGTTGACCCATAAAGACCACTATTTAGTTAATGGAGTCTGTTACAAAGTTCCTTGCAGTGATGAAAGAGTTCGCCCCACAGATGGTGATGACAATCATGTCGCCATTGTTGTATGGCAGTTAGAATGAAATCTGCAGAGTGGAATCGAAATAGTGTGATAAATTGGTATGAAAGAATAGTTGGCCATCTTAAGCTCTGATGAGTCATGGTAGTCTGTGTGGACGATGGTGAAAAAAAAAACATATAATTAAATTTTAATGCTCAGCTCATTGTAGGATGGAATTCAATCGAACCATTCTGACATTCTAAGGGACTATTAGCTTCTTCACTCTTTAGGCGGCCTCATGCTCCGGACCTTCGGGGTTCTGAGATATTTGAATTAAAAAGGTTTACATGCTTACATGCTTAGAAAAGAGAGGTCACACCTCCTTCAAAACAAAATGTAACCTCCGTGCTTGTTACAGCGCGCGCGGATTGGCCACTTAGAGCCAACATTTTTCTTTTTTTACTCTTTTCCAATGTTCCACGTTCCACGATCTTCTTTTGTTTTTGTTGACCATAATTACACATTTTGTACGACTTTTGACACGTTGAATTTAGCGCGGATTATTTAATTATGTTATCACTAACATTTTGTGTTTGAAGTTCAATTCAATTATCTTGGCGCTCACAAAAGAGCGTTACTTATGTTTGTGGAATTTTCTAGCCAGATTTAACATGTTTTTCTGCATGTTTGTTGCAGGAAAAGCCCCTGAATAAGACGCTCCAGCGCGGCGAAGACCCTCAGCTAGATCAGATCCTGAGTGCTTTCGGGACCCTCGCTGAGCACTGCCTGCCGTCTCTGCTGCGGGCGCTCTTCGGCTGGCTAGAGCGGCAGATGGCCGACTCGCCGCAGCTCAGCGAACAAGCCAAGAAGCCACACCAGGACCAGCGGAATAAGAGGTATGGGTGATTGGGTTTGATGTGAGGGCGTTATTGTAGTATGTTGTGTTACTTAGACTTAGTTTACAAATATATTATTTTATATTGAACAGTTTAATGATAAATGTCTGGTTTTTAACCGACTTCAAAAAGGAAGGGGTTATCAATTTTTTTGCGATAGTATTGATTTTCACTTTAAAGGATAACATATCATTATAATCTACTTGATAATAAAAAAAATATTATACCATTACGAGTAGTAGTAAGATGCAAAACATTAAAATGATTGCCTGATTGAATGTTAATATGATTTAAGTGTCAAGCGTTTAACGGGCGCCAGTGACACGCGCGCGCTTATAATTACATAAAGAAGTATCTGCAATAGCGTTTCAACAATGATACAACGCTTTATTAACGCACTTACTGTGCCAGCGACATCTTCCGCGTGAATGGCGCGTGGTCAACCCGGGCGCCACCCCTTCCCCCCCCCCCCATTTTTACACATTTGCCACTGTTTCTTCGCTCCTATTGGTCGCAGCGTGATGTAATATAGCCTTAAGCCTTCCTATCCAATACAAAAATATGTTTTCAATTCGAACCAGTAGTTCCTGAGATAAGTGCGTTCAAACTCTTCAGCTTTTATAGTATAGATTTGTATATACTAATCTCTTCTACATCTGCATCTGTGTTCCAGCATAATCTACATAGTGTCTGGCAGCGGCGCGGGCACGGAGGCGGTAGAGCGCAGTTGCGAGGAGTTGCAGGCGGAGCGGCGCGACTTGGCCGTGGAGTTCCTATTCTGCCTCGCGCTCATCGAGGTGCTGAAGCAGCTGCCCTTCCACCCCGGCCATGAGGACCTGGTCCAGTACATAGAGAATGTGGCCTTCAAGCGGTTCAACTATAAGGAGGGGTGAGTGAGACAACGTCTTACGTACATTAAATTCAGATGAGAGACTTCCGAGAGAGAGTAGATGATGACGAGGCTACTCTAAACCATTATAGTTGTCAGTTAGGAAGAAATGTATCTTTGATAGCATTAAACTTAAGTGAATATTATAGTATTTCCTTTTACTTGCACACATTTGGAATAAAACTTATGATCGTGTGCTATATTAGCGTATATATAGATTCTAAAACATATTACAGCCCTCATGGTGAGCAAGACTAAAGAGGACTGTCATCTTCTGTAAAGATGAAATACTTTATTTCAGCATGCTTTAGAACACTCACACTATCTCAAGAATAAGCTTCTAACACATTAAATTCTGTCAACTAAAATAATTTTAAACATACAAGTGGATCATATACTTACCGTTGGGATAAACGAGTTCTGGAGTGTATACTGCGTCTCGGCAAACGTAGTGTGGGACGCCCTCAAGCAAGGTGGAGTGACGATCTGCGCAGGAGGGCTGGATGAGAGTAGCCTAGAATAGACGGGAGTGGAGAACACGTTGGGTGGCCTATGTATAGCAGTGGATAAACCTACAGGCTGATGGTGATGATGAAGTGGATCATATAGTATTTATACATATACAAATGCATTGTTGCAGGCTGCAATCCAACCCGAACGCGGCGAACGTGCACATCATAGCGGATCTGTACGCCGAAGTGATAGGCGTGTTGGCGCAGTCACGGTTCGCCTCCGTCAAGAAACGGTTCACGGCTGAGCTCAAGGTATGCTGTAAAATATGTACAGTTTGGTCATATTGCGTGTTTGCGATATCCCTGTTTTGTGAATTATAAGTTGATAAGCAAATGTAATGTTTACTATCGCGGCGTAAAACCCATGAGTCATAGGGCTTCCCCTATATCTATAATTGTATTTAAAATTGCTAAACCATATAATTCAAATCCAGATAAGGCTTTAAGAAAGCAGCCGATATAGAAATGGTTTTAAATACTCTATTATTTATTGCTTTTCCATATTTACAAAATGTTTACTCCTACCGATTCGGTTTTAAGATTCAAACAAAAGCCTTAAAAGTAAAAACACAAGCAACATTTGTTGTCGACATATATTACTGCTTGCAGTCAATACTACATGTGGCATCTACGCCGCGAGGTTATCTCGATGGCCGTGTCCACTGTTGCCATAGTCGCATGCAGGTCAATAGCTAATTCTTGTTCTACGTGTAGTAAGTGTTCGATATGCCAGTGGCTTGTCCACATATGAACTGCAGACAGATGACAGCGATTGCAGTCGTCTCTCCTGTCGTAAACCTGCTGCTGGCGTTAGAGAGGCTAAACATGTACCCCATTAGTATTATCTATTATTTGCGCGAACACTCTTCAAACAAAACTTATTTTGTCTTGCTCGTGACCACGAGTGCTGAAAAGAGCTCGAAACGTCAGATCTCAAAAAAATATGTTTAGAATAACACGCGAGTGTAATCCGTAAAACTAGTTCTATTTCAAATGTACCCCATTCCCACAGGAACTGAAGAGCCGCGAGTCGTCCCCGCACACGACGCAAAGCATCATCTCGCTGCTGATGGGCATGAAGTTCTTCCGCGTGAAGATGGTCCCGATCGAGGAGTTCGAGGCGTCGTTCCAGTTCCTGCAGGAGTGCGCTCAGTACTTCCTGGAGGCGCGGGAGAAGGACATCCGCCACGCGCTCGCCGGCCTGTTTGTTGAGATACTGGTGCCGGTGGCTGCGGTGAGTTTTTATGTACCACAAATTATCTACAAGTCAACTTTATGGTTCAATTTTTGCCTTGGAGTACCGCCAAGTACCGCCAGTACTAGCCAAAAGCTTGATATATAATTGCCATACTATAGTTTTGTCTCTTTTCAATTATTTTTTTCTATAATCTAACTTACAGTAAAAATAGAATCAGTAAAAATGATATAATCTGGACCCAGTTTTCATCCCTATTTTCATTTAAGAGAAACAATGAATTTTAATCAGTATCATTAGTTAGGGATCAATAATTATTGTGAATTCATCTCTGACTGATGATGAGATAAGATACCGATGTAAACAAATTGTAACGTTAACTTCTCCGCACAGACGGTGAAGAACGAAGTGAACGTGCCTTGCCTGAAGAACTTCGTGGAGATGCTGTACAGCCACACGCTGGACGCGTCCACCAAGTCCAAGCACCGGCTGGCGCTGTTCCCGCTGGTCACGTACCTGCTCTGCGTCTCCCAGAAGCAGTTCTTCCTCGCCAACTGGCACTGCTTCCTCGCCATGTGCCTGTCCCATCTCAAGAACAGGGACCCCAAGATGTGCCGAGTGGCGTTGGGTAAGTTTGGAACCGTTTAATTAGTATATTCTATACTCTCATGTGAACTTTTCCTACCTCTAGCACTTTCTAGTCTTACAATGCGTAATTCATTATGAAACTGAACTAACAGTAGAAACATTCTTCACCAGAATCACTGTACCGACTACTGTGGGTCTACATGATTCGCATCAAATGTGAAAGCAACTCCGCAACCCAGTCTCGGCTTCAGAGCATCGTCAACTCGCTGTTCCCCAAAGGATCCAAAGGAGTAGTGCCAAGGGACACTCCCCTCAATATCTTCGTGAAGATCATACAGTTCATAGCGCAAGAGAGGCTAGACTTCGCCATGAGGGAGATCGTCTTTGATCTTCTTATGGTCGGTAGACAGATCAAAATTATTCTTACGCCAGAGAGGATGTCTATAGGATTACGAGCGTTCCTCGTGGTGGCTGACAGTTTACAACAGAAAGAGGGAGAACCACCGATGCCGAGGACTTCAGGGACGTTGCCTTCAGGGAATACTTTAAGAGTGAAGAAGACTTTCTTGAACAAAATGTTGACAGACGAAACAGCTAGATCTATTGGGATGAGTGCGTACTTCCCTTACGTGAGGCGGGTGTTGGTGGAGATCCTGAGGGCTCTGGATGCTCACTACGGGCGGCCGCTGATGCTGACTAACACGCAGAACGTGACCAAGGAGCAGGAGATCAACACGGGCGAGAGGAAGCCGAGGATCGACCTGTTCAGGACGTGTGTGGCTGCTATACCGAGGTGAGTGACTGGAGTTATTACATCATTCCTCTGAGTTTTGTCATTGTAAACTGTATGTTGGTGTCTTAACTTAACTAGAATTGATTTGCCCCTGATACAGACTTTAGAGTGAATACATTTAAAATGTCTAGTACTTAAGAAATTTCATTAAAAGGTCCTTCAAATATTGGACTACTGTAGTCTGAGATGTCCGTGAGTCCGTTGGTCTGATGCGATTGGATTCCAAAAAACCGGCCAAGTGCGAGTCGGGCTCGCGCACAAAGGGTTCCGTAGCAGCAAATATAATAAAAATCAACCTATCTCAAAAACTATAAGAGATACTTTGATCAAACCAAAAATCGTTGAAAGAGTTAATTAGCATGCATCACCTCTATTTTTTTTAGAATTTTATACCCCGTAGTTATAAAAATAGAGGGTGGGGACATAGATTTTACGACTTTGAGAGCTGATATCTCAAAAACCGTTCACTTTAAGAAAAATGTTTTTTAGAAAACTTTATATCATTTTAAAAAACCTTTCCATTGATACCCCACACGGGTATGTACATCGAAAAAAAAAATTTCATCCCTCAGTTACATGTATGGGGGGCCCCACCCCCAATTCTTTTTTTTACTATTTAGTGTCATATTTTTGTAGCGGTTCATACAACACATATTCCCATCAAATTTCATCACTGTAGTACTTATAGTTTCCGAGTAAATCGGCTGTGACAGACGGACAGACGGACAGACGGACAGACGGACAGACGGACATGACGAAACTATAAGGGTTCCGTTTTTGCCATTTTGGCTACGGAACCCTAAAAACAAGTTAAGTTGTCAAACATTGAATTTGATCTCTCACTGCAATATGATGTTGCAACAATAATCTCAAATAGGCCTCTGATCAGACAACCATAGAACGTCATACAAGACAACAACATACTTGTCGAATACTAAAACAAATATCGCACCCACATATTTTATAATAACCACACTTAAAGTGCAAATTATTCATCACCACCGGACTTGCGGGGGAGCGGATGGCTCTCACCCTTTAAATATGAACTTTAAATTTCGAACTGTATCTACGATGGTTCCTTATAACCAAACCCATCTCTACATACATAAAATCACGCCTTTTCCCCAGAGGGGTAGGCAGAGATCACTTCCAGTAATCCACTTTTCACCTCTGTGGGAAAAGTGACGTGACGGGTTGTAGACCACGTCGCCGCCATTCTGCCTTGTGCATTGTTTTAACAAGGTCATTGCTTTCCCACGAGTCGCAAGGATATATGACGGGGGAAGGAAAAGGGGAGGAATGATACTATCGCCTCGGATGATTTGGACTGAGTCGATAGTAGCTCGAGGAGCCGGGGTCGTTTACCCGTATACCGTTCACCAACCACCGGACAGATAGTTGTGACTGGTATCTCCTGACTAAACGAAACCCATCTCTCCCCAGACTTATCCCAGAGGGCATGAGCTCCAGTGAGCTGCTGGACCTGCTGTGCCGGCTCACGGTGCACATGGACGAGGAGCTGCGCGGGCTCTCCTTCCAGAGCCTTCAGACGCTGATCGTGGACTTCCCCGAGTGGCGGCAGGACGCGCTCGCCGGCTTCACGCAGTTCCTCGCCAAGGAGGTCCAGGTGTGTACATGTTACTGTCACTTTAGCGAAGCTTAATAGTGAAATGGTCTAGTAGTAAGTGCCAAGGAGACCACGTAGCGCGCTTTTTGTTAAACAACAGCCTCAGAGTTCTGTCATATTTGGTAACACCCAAATATAAGCGAACAACAATGGTCAAAGAACAACCTGTCTGTCAATTATCTTTTAACCTTTTACATCTCCATAATGAGTTAGTTACCTTATTTCCTTAAGTGGTTTCTGTCCATTATCCATTTCCAGCTTAGTATCTTTCTTCTAGACCAGACAGTTACAGGTTGAATGAGGTTATATTGAATAAGCCGCACCGCAAGATGTTGACATGATGACTTCAATACATACTAGGAAAGCAAGATTATACCGTCTCTCCTCTCTGTGGTTGCTCCAATCGCAAAGTATTCTTTGCTTAGTACCTTCTTCGTAGAGTAGACTGTAACTAATTGTGTATAGAAAACATTTATGACTGGAGAGGTCTAATGCCTACTCCTCTTTCAGGACACGTCCCCTCAACTGGTGGAGAACGGTCTTCGCATGCTGCTCCAGCTGTTGACGAGCTGGAAGAACGGCGAGCCCGTGGCCGCAGCGCCGGGCAAGCTGGAGCCGCTGGCGACTGTGGTGCGCGGAGCGGAGGCGCTCGGCCTGGTCATGCTGTGCCAGTGCAAGGCATACCCGCGCCGCCTCGCCGTGCACATACTGAGGTGAGAGTTAGCTCATTAAAAGAAGAAAGAAGAAACAGCCGCCCACGAGGGTGAAACGTAGTATGGGAGAACGTTGACGTGAACAAATTTTACAAGGCATGTAGGCTATTTTAATACATAATTGCTACTAAAACCTATTAATACGCGGACAAAGTCGCGGGCGGCCGCCAGTTTTCAATAAATAAATAAATAAAGTTGGAGTTGGGGCAAAGGAGATTTGGAGTGGATACCGCGTCCCGTCAAGCGTAGTAAAGACGCTGTCAGGTGGAGTGGCGATCTGTGAGGGAGGGCTGGTAGGAGCTGGTTGTGTGTATGTGAGATTTGGGGACGCATACTGCTGGACATCATGCATGGCCTCCCTCAATGATCTCCACAACATCGGTTCTGCGCCTCTCGGTTTTGTATAGGACCTTTATACGTTGCGATTTCTGATACATGGTCGTCACTTTAAAACCTTACTGCTACAGAAAACATGTGGGGAAGTATATCTGTATTCGATGTAGGTACAGGTTGCAATAGTATTTCTAACGCAAAAGATCCCGATGCAGATGGTTAGATGTAAATGATTCCTTGCAGACAACTAGAAGTCGAAGGTCGAAACTCTCGATTAAAAGTTAAACTTTCAAAAAAGCACAACTAAAATAAGCATATTGCTTTATATAACTTGATTCTGAAATGTGTCTACACCATTCTAAAACAAGTTTCCATTCGCAGAGAAACGAAGTGCCTCCTAGAGAAGCTGCAGCTGACGCGCGACGAGCCGGCGCTGATCGACGCGGCGGACGAGCACGTGCCGTACTTCGCGGAGAAGTGCCTGCCGCTGCTGCCGCCCGCCGAGAAGCAGGCCATCCTGGCCGCCGGACAGCCCGACCTGGTGTGGATCGCGGAGAGGAACCACGCCGTGTGGACTGCTGGTGAGAGACTATTGGGATGATCTTTGGTGTTATGATATCTTTGGTACTTCGCGGAGAAGTGCCTGCCGCTGCTGCCGCCCGCCGAGAAGCAGGCCATCCTGGCCGCCGGACAGCCCGACCTGGTGTGGATCGCGGAGAGGAACCACGCCGTGTGGACTGCTGGTGAGAGACTATTGGGATGATCTTTGGTGTTATGATATCTTTGGTACTTCGCGGAGAAGTGCCTGCCGCTGCTGCCGCCCGCCGAGAAGCAGGCCATCCTGGCCGCCGGACAGCCCGACCTGGTGTGGATCGCGGAGAGGAACCACGCCGTGTGGACTGCTGGTGAGAGACTATTGGGATGATCTTTGGTGTTATGATATCTTTGGTACTTCGCGGAGAAGTGCCTGCCGCTGCTGCCGCCCGCCGAGAAGCAGGCCATCCTGGCCGCCGGACAGCCCGACCTGGTGTGGATCGCGGAGAGGAACCACGCCGTGTGGACTGCTGGTGAGAGACTGTTGGGATGATCTGTGGTGTTATGATATCTTTGGTACTTCGCGGAGAAGTGCCTGCCGCTGCTGCCGCCCGCCGAGAAGCAGGCCATCCTGGCCGCCGGACAGCCCGACCTGGTGTGGATCGCGGAGAGGAACCACGCCGTGTGGACTGCTGGTGAGAGACTATTGGGATGATCTTTGGTGTTATGATATCTTTGGTACTTCGCGGAGAAGTGCCTGCCGCTGCTGCCGCCCGCCGAGAAGCAGGCCATCCTGGCCGCCGGACAGCCCGACCTGGTGTGGATCGCGGAGAGGAACCACGCCGTGTGGACTGCTGGTGAGAGACTGTTGGGATGATCTTTGGTGTTATGATATCTTTGGTACTTCGCGGAGAAGTGCCTGCCGCTGCTGCCGCCCGCCGAGAAGCAGGCCATCCTCGCCGCCGGACAGCCCGACCTGGTGTGGATCGCGGAGAGGAACCACGCCGTGTGGACTGCTGGTGAGAAACTGTTGGGATGATCTTTGGTGTTATGAAGGGATGTTCTCTGATTACATTATGTTTCTTAATTTTTAAGAAGGAGAAGAATCTTAAGTTTCATATGTAGTACTTATAAAAAATTACAATGGATAGGGGGTGGTCGATTGTCTTGTTGGTTGGAGATGATGTGAGTATTTTATTTCGATGAATTGTTTTTCTTGAGATGTTTCACAAAGAGTTCCACCTTGGTTAATGCTAGCAAACATAAAAAATTATTTACATAATTTTTTTTCATAATTGTTTTCTATCAAAACATTGATTGCAGACGAATATGTTCATTTAAAAACGTAATTTTGTTGCAGGTACACAACACGATGAAACTTCTACCAAAAACAGCTGGAGTGGCAGCGCTTCCAATGGCGCTGATCCTTGGAAGGTTTGTTTATCATCATTTGTTTATTATCGGACTGGTTATCATTAGTCCGGTCAATTTAGACCAAAAAATGAGAGTGAAGTTACATAAAGCTGAATTTTAGTGAAATTGTTCAAAATATAATTATAAACAATGTCTCGAAATTCCCCATCATTCCTCTGTTAGGAAAAAAACTGAGTTTTTCATGATTTTCAGCAAAACGATAAGCATTATCATAAAAGTACTTAAGACAAAATTGTAGATCATAAAATTATCTATAAAAATGTATCAATTTTTTTTCTTACGAGCCACCGTTTCTGAGATATAATAACACAAACTAGTGCATTGATATAATAGTTATTTGCTACACAGATTGTGTAGAGCCCAGCAAAGGGCTGCGGCTATACGGGCTACTTTAAACCAACTGTGTTATCATATAAAACAGAAGACGTACGCGAACAAACGCGCTGGCAGAGGCTGATATATTCAACTTCTTCTTGTCTTATGGTTGATGAACAACCTGGTGTCAGAGTTTTTAAACCGCCCGTAGGCCTCTTGACATGGCTGCGCACACTGTTGAAAAGTATTTCAGGTGTGCTGGTTTCTTCACGATGTTTTCCTTCACCGTTAAAGCGTCTAATTGAAAAACACATTGGCGGGGTTTGAACTGGCGACCTCTCGCATGGCAAGCAACGCCCTTAACCACTCGGCCATCGACGCTTCGAATTCAACTATAATGTGCCACTTTTATCCCTTCCAGGTGATCCTCTTCGGTCTGCTGGAACGCGACCGCGTCCCGGCGCGCTGCCCCTCCACCATCCAGCAGGCCTGGCCCATCCTGCACGCGCGCATCCATGCGCTCTACACCATCATAGAGCCGGCGTGAGTACACATCGCTACTGACCTAAGACTACCTGTCCACCGAAGCAGAGCATGCAGTGCGGAGAAACGGTGAAATCTATTGGGAACATACAATGAGGAAACTGAAAATGACCGGGATGTTTACCATGTTGTTTTGTTTTAATGAGCTCAGTGCAAGCTTTAGCGTTAGCGTTAGCCATGATCGGGTGAACCCGTGATCATGGCGCTTGCAACAGTGCCGAAATATCGGAAGCTCAACAACATGGTAAATATCCCGGCCATTTTAAGTTTTCTAATACATTGAGGATGCTTTTGATAAGTGAATAATTTAAGATTACGTTAAGAATTCAACTGTATGTGGATTTTCCAGGCCTGTTAACGACAATCGCGCATCGCTGTTGTCCCGTAGCCCGGCGCTCCCCAGGAAGCCGGAGAAAGAGCGCTCCTTCACAGATGGGTACATGCAGGTACGTAATAAGAAACGTCTTAATTTTTCCATCCTTTGGTAGGACCAGGAATGTTAATGAAAATGTAGGATATATTTATAGTTTTCTGTTTATGTCGATCTCATATCTTATTTGTACCCTTGGAAGTGTACCTGTCCACCATAGAAATTTCGTTCACGCATTTCGTTCTTATAATCTACTTTAAACTCCTAACCCAAAACAAATATTTTTGATAAAAAAACTAAAGCCTGTACTGAACTTTGTGTTTAAAACTCTTTTCCCGTTCCAGGTGTGGAAGTACTACATGACCATGGCATACCTGGTGGTCCCGGCGGTGCCGAGCCCGGTGATCCGCTGCGCCAGCCCCGACCTCAGCCTCAGGTGACCTCTCAGAGCCGCGCCGCTACTGCCTAGGCAGTAGGCGTTGCACACCTTGATCTTTGACATGTCTTACTTTTCCGAGTGGCGATGCGGTGGAGGCTAAACGATTAAGTGACAGGTTCAGCTACCGTACAAGTTTTTCCACACACCTTAATGCAACATGGATAATATGCATGTTGCGCCGACTCCACTTGGCGTGGGACAAGGGCAGCAGAATGATTCTTCTGCTAGGACTTATAAGTAACTTGCAAATATCCGAGAAATCAATCGGAAGCTACTGTCATTTTGCCAATATTGGCACATTTTAACTTCACTGACGATAAACAGCGTATATAGATTTCTACAAGATTGGTTCAAACAGAACATTGTTTACTTTGTCGTTCAATCTACCACCGCATGATATTTTTAAACAACTCTACTTACGAACGTTTATCACTGTACCCTCCCGTAGTAATTGGCTTGACCTCGAGTTATTTTGATTGGCAGTTCCCTGTGTACTCTTGACTGGATGTGCTGAACGTAGCGAACCTTCTTTTGCTCAACGTTTATATATTATATGGATTATTACGTTTATTTGCGTGTTTTATGATCTTAGTAATAGATGAGTGAGTTGCGAATGCAGGGAAAGCTTTTGACTTTTGCGTTGTTTGCTATACTTGTCTTAGTGAAAAAAAAAACATCCACTATTTAAGTAAGTACATTTAATTGATTGCAAACAGCCTCAGTTAGTAGCAAAGACTCGTAAATTTATAAGCCGAAAAATTTAAGAGAAAATTTTGTGCTTACGTATTTGGTCAAAGTTAAATACAGAGTGACCCACATAACACTATAATTATGACTGATCGAAACAAGATAAAATAGATTGAAATATGTTAAAATATACAATAATATACACTTTTGAATATCTAAGTATTTTGCAGACTGACACTTCCTCACTCATATGAATATTTACTACATATATATTTCCTATTCTGTCACTTATTTCAATTTCCTCTTGTATCACTTACTCTGTTCTTTCACTTTCTTCATTTCGTTTAAACTTATAAAGCACATTTATTTATGTTGCAAAAGCCTTTCCTCTATTCGAAACTCACTTGTTCTGATCTAGATTTTATGAAACATTTATTATAACGAGTCCTTATTCTACCACTAACTCATAACCAAAGGAGTCCATTCAGTTATGTTTTGAAACTCACCTACTGAACAAATTCTACAATATGTCTGTCAGTATACATAAATTATGAGTATCATATTTTTCAGTTCCTAATAATAATATTACGAAGGTATATTAAACCTTCAAATTGAAAATAAAAATATATAAATATTTATTTTATCATAATGTGAAAAAATTATTGACGTCAATCGTTAAAAGACTTAAAATTAGCATCGTTCAACAATTCGTTGACCTTTGGTCGAAAGAACATTAACACTAGGCTGACCAGGTTTTTATATAAGAGCCTATGTGGTAGAATAGGGCTACATTTACGTTGTACAAGGCGCATGTTATTCAATATACGTCCAGTTGGAAGTGTACCGAAAATTTAACCCACACGAAATTATGCACATTCCCACATCGGAGAGTTTGATCCACACACTCATTTTATTTGAGTACACTACAAAAAATAAATGATAACGTTATGCATTGCACGAGATCCCGCGCACTTTTCAAATACATAGGTATACTACGGTATTAAGAAAAGGGTTTTCCTAAGATATTCATGAACTTGGTTTGTCAAGAAGAGGTTATGGGTAGCAACAGCTTATTAGTATCTAAGTAACTATAGTTAGTTTTATGTTAAACTTTTTTAGGATTTTAAGGAACTAAATAACTCAATCGAGTTCCTAAAATCTTTCTTACAGATTAAGATACTACGTGTAAAGTCAAGGATATTTTTGTATGTTAATCAGATACGTTCTGTGAGGGAACAGGTCCTAAATCCCAAGCAAGAATCGTGACAAATATGTTATAATGTTATGTTAAATAGGAACAGCTGTACAACACTACGTCATGAGGAGGCTCAGGGTAGTAAAAGCTCGCTGTGAAATAGAATGGGTGAGGTCGTTGTTGGCTGGGCTAACAGACAATAAAGTATCGTCAATGTATCACGTGAAACAAAATGAGTGATAATGGCGATCAGAAGAGTATTTGAACGTATTTGAACGTCTCATGTGTCACATTTTCCAAACAAAAACATACGGAAAATACCACAAAAAGATCAGAACCAATTTAAAACTGTTGTGTTCCAAATCCTGTGACCTGCTTGTTTAAGTTGGTAAAATAGATTGATAATGCGAATTGTAATTTTGGGTAGGGAAATCTTCCTTTAAGTTTTGTAAAAGAATACTTTACAGGTATGGGCTGACGATAATTTTGAGTATACAAAAGTATTGGGGGACGGGGGACACCTGTGAGTGGTGGACTCATGTGATGGATGGCACGGCGGGTAATCAGAATGGTGTCTGTCCAGCAACACCGAGGAGGGGTGGCTAGGCGGCGGCGCGCTGGGCTCCTCGAGCGAGTCGCTGGGCGCGCCCGGCTTCTTCACGCTGCCGCTGAGCTATGCGCGCGGGCACAGACACCACAAGCGGACGAGGTTACACCGCGCGCGAGCCCGCCGCTCGGTGACGTCACCGCACTATACTCATGCTCGCGGCGGTCTCTGGCCAGTGTCCTTGGGTGTAATACGGCCGATCATTGTACCCAACATGGTGCTGTTTGTTATACGATCTGCTCAATAGATGGCGCTGTTCCAAGTACTTTTGAAACTGGTATCTTTTTACCAGATTGTCTTATAATTCTATTAACAGTTTTATTAAGGTTTACAACATTAAAATAATGTGGTAACATAAATTTATCAACAATATTATCACCCTATCAGTATCTCATGCCTAAAAAAAACCAATGAGATACGAAACTGTAAGGTAAATAACCAAAAGAGTTAAAATTATGATCGGTTATATTATTTACATATTACACCCATTTACTTGTGCCCTGGGGATTTGTAGTACGTCATCGCGGGTTGTAAGGAAAATTCCGTTTAAAATATGAAGATCAGTATCTTCTCATTCAGTGTTACAAGATTTTATATGTTAACTGCTGCCAACTAGGTGAATTCCTACTGTATCTAGTCCAAACGAACCCCGATGCCGTACTCCAACACGAGAGACCGCCGCTCCATGCCATCAGTCACAGCCAGCACAGCTAGCACTTCGCCCGGCACGATCCGAGCGCCTGCGCCTCACCGGCGAGCCATAGCGTGTTGTCCCATTGTGAATAAACCCCATCACTACACCGGTGCCACTCATACATTACCAGGGGTGGCTCGTTCATGGATGTCGGGTTTGGGAAACTGTGACAAGTTCATGTGAATTGTGTACGTCGAAATCTGTATATTTTATGTGATTATCGTCTTCAATCTTAAGACAGCTACCTACTTTGGACTTCCTACTCAAGTGATTTCAGTTTCATATACAAGGTCTGTTTAATAGTACTGATATTTGAACAATGTATTCATGAACAAAATAACGCTAAATTATAGTCATTATTTAATTAACATCTTTGAACTGCAGTAACGAAGCTAACATCACAATAACATGTAGTGAATGATGTTTAGTTTTTCAATACTTTACATGAAATTATATTCTTACAACGGTAATATGCAATTACCTATGTCACTGAGCTCTTGTAAAAAAAATTATACGATGTTCACATCTTCTTGTTCACAGAGTTGGGACACTGATCATAACATCCATACAAACGAACTTTGTAAATAACTGTACTCATTGTTTGGACTTAGAAGGATTTTTGTTTGTAATTTACCATCTGTCGGCTTTGTTTGATAACGGAATGTCTAAACTAGCAATAGTTGCAAGACGAATAGTTGAAATGTTGCCTGACGACCTCATGTTGAAGCTAGGACCATATCGCGATTTAATACCTGGGGTATATGAACCCTAAAATAGGATAAAACTTACGCTTTCGCTCTTGTCTAGTATACAGTTAACAATATGATAATAGTACATACGTTGTGCTAACAGCTAAGTAGTACGCTATAAAACTTTCAATACGTGTGTGAGTATCCGAAATGTTTATCTAGTTTTGGTGACCTCAGGAAGTAGAATACTATATTATGTATCATATCATAGTTCCAAGTCAAAGCTCATCTTCGATGATCAGCTTTGTCTTGGTGAATTATTTGCAAATGATGTGTGAAAGGATAAGAACAAAATATCTATATTTTCTGCTAGGAAAAGATAAGATTTGCCATTGCAACGTAGACAACGAAAACTTCCCACTTTGAGTAGTCGAGTGTCATAATTAGATTCACTTACCATTCTCCGTTTAAATGTTGTTTAGGATAATAGAGTGATGTTGACTTGTCCGTTTGTTCTGTCCGGACAGCACGCTGTTCCTCTCCGCGTGTCCGGAGACTCTGTGGGGGTAATGACCTTGTGACTGCCTCTGTGCGTAGCCCTAGGTCCCGTGTGTCGCCTCCTGTCCCGTAGACGACAACACAGTACATCCTATCTACATCCTTCTAGAGCATGTCTTAGTTATCTTCGTGTTTTCTGTCTTTTGTCCTGTTCTATCATCATTTAGGTCTTTCGTTCCAACTTTTAAGGTTCTAATTTTGGTATGTTTTTCTTGCTGTAAAAGTCTTCTCTGTCTCAATTACAACAGTCAAACAATGAAGTACACGCAAAATTCAAAATAATCTTAATTCACTTGTGAGAAAAGGCGTGTGGCCTTATTTACACAAACTTCCTGTGTTTAGTCATAGTTCACTATTAACACTTAAAAACATGTTTGCATATTCTGAAGAACATAAGTACTTTTGAAATACTTTATTAAAGGAACCGCTAAGCGCGAAGCCCGGGAGCGGCAAGTGCTACAAACCTAGCCTGCCAAGAACTCCAGCGGCACGAGCTAGTCTCTTTTCTTTTCTTGTGAAACTTTAGAAGAAGACCTGATCTAGATTTCTTAATAGTCTCTTAACAAATGTATTAGGAACTATTACAGGGGTAAACATCTGGAGCTATTACCATACAGGGTACATTGTGTTCATTTGTGTTGCCGTTTAAGCTTCATAATGTAAGGGTTTGGTCGTAGCATTTGTGGAAACGAGCCTAAACTTTAAATAACTTGTAGATATAAAAATTATGTTTGATATCAGAAACAAAAGTGTAAAGAAAGCTTAGTGCAAGTTTCTACTTTTGCAGCTCGACTATTGTATGTGATCCAAAAATGTGAATTGTACAATAATTTTTGTCTTTCTATTTCTTTGCGGATTTTTTCCAACATCATCTTGATCCATCATTGTATGTGATTAAATACATGGCTTAATATTAGTTTACATTTATTATTAAGTCTTTCAATTAAGTTGCATGCTAAATTTCAGTAATGGTAGAAGTTTTATAAGCTCTTTAGATTGCTAAAATGTGTGTCAAGAAGTTATGCTATTTAAATGAATTATAATGCATATTAGAGCAAAGGTTTTCTTAGAATATTAGATTATTGTTTTTCAAAAAAATGAGCATTTGCTAACTTAGAATATGCATAAAAACTGTTGTTTCCTGTCGTTTCAATGTTGATGGTCATTTTGTGGTCAATCGCAAGTAAAAGCTGTACATAATTTATCTAAATAAAGAGTTGAATAGACTTTCCTAAATGTACGCACAAGTCTTTTCCCATTGGTTATTTGAACAGTTTGGCATTTAGCATTAAATTTGTCCATTTACTTGAACAAGTTAACTTACTCAGGGTAGGTGAAACGACATGAAACACCAGTGCCCAACACCAGTGACTGTATTGTGCCGCTCGCTCCCGCAGCTCGTCGCCGGACTCGCTGAGCGAGCGCAGCGGCGGCGAAGCCCGAGGGGCGCAGGCGTCGCCCGGCTCCCTCCACAAGCTGGCCGTGCCGCTGGCGCGATGCGAGGTGCCCGAAGTGAGGGACGCTGCGGTCGCCGCGTGTGGGAACATCAACCCAGATGCTCTCAAGTGAGTGGACTTTATTTCTTCTAGGATCTAGAATTTAACACCTGGACACTTTCCATTGAAGACTAGGTAGTCAATGCGCAGCGGGGTCGAAGTCCGAGGGGCGCAGGCCTCGCTCGGATCCCTCCACAAGCTGGCCGTGCCGTTGGCGCGATGCGAGGTGCCCGAAGTGAGGGACGCTGCGGTCGCCGCGAGTGGGAACATCAACCCTGATGCTCTCAAGTGAGTGGACCTTATTTCTTGTAGGATCTAGAACTTAAGACCTGGACACTTGCCATTGAAGACTAGGTAGTCAATGCGCAGCGGAGTCGAAGCCCGAGGGGCGCAGGCCTCGCCCGGCTCCCTCCACAAGCTGGCCGTGCCACTGGCGCGATGCGAGGTGCCCGAAGTGAGAGACGCTGCGGTCGCCGCCTGTGGGAAAATCAACCCAGATGCTCTTCTGGATGGCCTTGACGCCTGAGTGCCAGTATTTCCACGACATCGGAATAAACCATCAATGTTACTGTGAAAGAACATTGAATCATTCGTATGACTTGTACTAAAACTGGTCGTTATTTCACAGAGACCTGATGGAGGAACTAGTCCCGCTGTTGCGTGAAGCGGTGGACCGGAAACAGGAGAACATGCGTCGGCGCCGGCGCAGGGACGCGCTGCGGCTGCACCTCAACAAGATGCTGCTGCTCATTGCGCAGAGGAAGACCTTCTCCACCAGGTCAGTTGACGAGTATTCTCTTTATGTTCTAGATGAAGATAGGATTGCTGTTGATACAGAGGGCTAATGCATACCTTTCATTTATTAATTCTTTAATTAGAAGGGGGTATGTGTGAACATCATTCATACATACCATTACATGGTTCAAGTAAAAATAAATAAAGATTTCTATACATATTGTGAAACTTAGAAATCTTTGGAAGCTATTTATAGTCTATTGAGTTTTTGAATGTTTTGAAGGTTTATACGTATGATTCGTATGATTCGACCATAATGTTTCATTAAATCTTCTACTACTACTACACTTCACCTTTGCCTATGTCCCACGCAGCCCATTCGCCCTGGAGGGCGGAAGCCTGCACTCCAGCCTGACGGAGTACCTGGACGGGGCGCGGCAGTGCCTCGAGGTGGAGGCCGAGAAGGACGCGCCCGCCGCGCGCGAGCAGCGCCTCACGTTCGCAGACTTCGTCACAGAACTCATCAAGAGCTTCCCCTGTGAGTTTACCCTTGTCACTGGAGTTGTCTGCCTGGAGTTACATCCACTCACTGAACCTGCTGCAGCGTTTTGGCAACCTGACTGATGGAGAAGATGGTGCAACAATGACCAATGTTGACTGGTCCTTTAAGTAATGTAATGTGGCGCTCACGTCAGATATGCAACAAACCTCCAGATTCACCTTTAAAATTATACTTTATCTATGAGGGCCTAGCGAACTGTGTACTGATGCATGACCTCGTAGAAGTACGGTATTTGTTAAGTCCAATAGACACATAATACTTTGAATTGTCATGTTTGCACACATTAAAAATCTGAAAATGTTCGGGATATTTACCATGTTACCTTTTTATTCGAATTCTCGATATTTCAACATTGTTGCAAGCGCCATGATTACGGGTCAACACAGTTGTTCCTATAGACACATATTTAAATGATATTTATTCAGTAATTAAATATTTGCACATCATTACATATTATACAAATAATTAAGTTAAATTAACCTAAAGTAACTAAATAAATTCATTCTTCCAGTCCCAGATCGCTGTCCATAGTAATATTTAAATTAATTTCTTATTTTAGATCCACATTTGTTTTTAAACTTGCATTCTATTATGGTAACATCGATCTGTTCTCTCAGTGGAAATGTACGGGTCGCTGATGAAGAAGGAACTCCTGCGCAGCCTGTTCACAGCCTTCTCGGGCTGGTGCGGGCCGCTGGCGAGGCACCTCGGCGCGCTGGTGCCGCAGCCGGCGCCGCAGGAGCAAGACGATCGGCTCAACCTGTCTGCACTCAGGGTAACATGAATAACTAGTCATGAGAATGCTCTGAAGAGCTACTTCAGCTAGTCCCTCCCTCTTCTTTCCACTCCCGAACTATACGTGCTGGACAGCGATGCGATCCACATACGATGCAGGCGCTGGTGGCTAGGATATGGTATATTGCCTGTCGACTTCATATGTGGATTACGCTACCGCTTACCATCAGGTGGAGTGAAAATATCCCCAGCATGTTAGTACCCGGACATGGGCCTCACCCGACAGCCACAAAAGCAGCCAAGATGCAAGAAAGGGCCACAAAAGTAGCTGAAGCGACAGCTACTTGTAGCCGATGGTCAGTCGACCGATACAGGAATATGCCGGTAGCGGCGTATTGTGGTTGTGCCCTTTTGCTGCACTTACTGATCGATCTCTTGTCAGATAGCCGTTTAGGGCAAACTGTTTAGATATATACCTAAGCTTTACATTTGAACTGCTTTTTAATTTACATAGGAAACGACAGCTTTTACAACCGCTTTTATGTAGAAAACAAGAGTTCTGTGATTGCATATGTGTTAGCAATGGTTCACCAGATTTTTATCAACTTTGACGCTAACAGGAATTGAACGAAATAAGACTGTAGATTTTTGGTATTGGTAGAAGATCGATCTGATTACCGCAGCTCAACCGACATTGCTTTTTTTTTTCGTGGACTGGGATTTCAATAAACAGACTGTAGCATCTACCAGGCACCACCAGCTACTAGGGTATCTTGGAAGGATTGTAGTTTTACTTCAAGACTACGGTTTATGCTTGTTAACAATTTTCGCATTTCCAAGTTTACCATGTTTGTGAACAGGCGATGAGCGCGCTGGTGTGCTGCGGGCCGTGCTTCGCGCCGGCAGCGCTGGCTGAGGACGGCTCGCTGTACCCCTGGCTCAGCGAGATGCTCTCGTCCACCAACGATAAGGTCAGTACACTTACATAGAAAAGACATCACCACCAGCCTATACACCGTGAAATTTTAGTGGTTGTTTTCCCGCAGTAAAATGATTCTATCTTAGTAGCACAATAGATTTGTGCTGTTACTTTTTTTAAATCAATAAATGCCGGTTTAACGAAAGGTTTAACCGAAATTCGAAAGCACGTTCGAACCACTTTATTACTTAGGGCGTAGAGCTTCTTTAGCTTTAAGCATCGATTTCATTACCTGATTACGTCACATCTTGTAAAAGAACAATAGCTTCTCTCGTTTTCGAGTTGGAAAAATTTGAAAAAACATTTCTTTTTTCTTGGAATAATTTGCATGTTGCGATAGTATTACTGAAGGCAAATCGTTCTCCACGGGAAAACAACCACTCACATTTCACGGTGTATACGCGCCTTGATCAAACACGATGCCAAGCGTGGGTTGGTCGATAGACACAGCCTTAGAATTTCTTCGTATATGTTAAATATGTTTTCTTTCACCATTCAAGCGTGAGTATAAATATAACGCCTGTTTCTCTTTGTTTTGTGATGTGATTAGTAGATGAAAGGGATTAAAGAAAGCAAAATTCATTATAGCAAACGGACCACAGGCGTTGCTGATGCTGAAATCTCAAAACCACGATAACTCGCCTTGTTATTTAATAATAATACGGTCTTTACGAAAGTATGTGTAACTGTGTATTATGTCGTGCAATAAACATTCGCTCTGTGCAGATATACGAGCTGGCGAGGCAAACCATAGTCCTACTCTTGGACTGCAATCCCGACATCGGACCGCTGCTAGACTGGACGGTGGACAAATGCTTCACGGGGCCGCCGCGTGTCGCCGACGGCTGTTTCATGGCGCTCGCTACCATATTCAGTGCCAGGTCAGTGTATGATCCAGTCAGACACCCCACACTAGTCTAACATGTGTAGTCATCGCACTTGTTACTTAGCACGAGGTCAGTACAAACATTAGTCAAGTCTAATGTTGAAGTAGGCGTTGTCTACTTTATATTTAGGTAGCACTTATGTCATTATCGAAGCAGGCACTTAGGCACTAGAAACTGCCTCATTCACTAGTAGCTGACTGCTGCTTCGTTACTATATTTAGCGTGTGATCAGGCTAAACTTCTGTTCGGCTTTCTTTATATGCCGGCAACTTGACAGGGTTAGAGGGCAGCACTATCAACACTCATGAACTTGTCACTGCACCATTATACAAGTAGACATGGTTAGTACTTCAATAGTGGCGAACCAGATGGCAGCACTTGTGTCGAGTGAGGTTCTCTAAATGTCAAATGCTACTGTAAGCGGGTCGGTTTTGCGGGTTTATTCATATTGAGATTTATATTTTAATATTTATCAATATGTAAGAGTCAATATGATAATAAAGTGAGTGTTTTTAAAGCGATGCTGAGAAAAATTATACGTCTGCCATTGTTTGAGTAAAGTGGTACTGAGGGACATTGTTGCTTGGCCAATAGGTTTACGTTTTAATGTATAAGATATGATTTCAATATACATTTTCGTTATGGCTCCCGTAACAAGTATTTACAGCGGGTTTTTAGGTCCTCACTAAACAGTGGCGCAGCCTAGTGAGCTCAAAAACGAACCCAAGCGCACGGTATTAATGTGAATGGGATCACCATGATCCCACTGGCATTATTTTTATAAAAAAAAACAGAAAAGATAATGTACTAGGCCATTATTTCATTGTTTTAGTGCTACAAGTAAAAATGCACAAAGATTAGGACCGGGGCTCGGACTGACGTTTTGGAGGTATCGCAGTTAGCAGTTAGCAGGTAGTTGAACAACTTATTCCAGTTGTCGCACCATTGCGATTTCGAAATCGTGTGTCGTATATTATTCTTCTATTTTATATTTGTCTAATTATAGCAAAGCGGAATTTATAACAAATTTTGATCATACGTTGTGATATTTAGATTTTAAAGTAGTCTTTTTAAGACCATTTCGCCGTAATTAGTTATTGTTTCGCAGATATCAGAATCAGCAGTGTCAGTAAATTTATTTAATGTCACATAAATGTATGTTCGACCGCTCCCGAAACTATCAAAAATCGGTTAACAGAAGTTCAAGCAAACACGTACAGGTCCTAAAAATATTATTTATATTATTTCAGTGTCATCTCACTATTAAACGCCACTATGCTTTACAAACATCTTTTCCATCTGTCAAAAACCCGTATGTCAAAAAACCGTAAGATACCAGAACATCTAAACACTCTGCTAAACCTTGTAACTAAACATTTCATAAACTATAAGTTTCACTACCGTATCCACTACTGATCTCCAATCCAACACTTCCCTCTTATTAAGTAACTCTCTAATAACGGAGTCCATCAAGCAAGCGTAGAATGCAATATACATACATGAGACAAACATTTGGGATTCATCTGGTAGGTAATAAGTATATGATGGTCAAATAATTCCTACGTATCCCCGCTGAATTCATAATTTAATTGGTGACTAAGCTATAAATACGGGCTCAACGTCTCGTTCAAATCAGAGATTCAATTTGAAAGTTCGCACGTCATAGACACGGGTGCACAATGAGCTGTCGGGATCGGCTCGCTGGAACTACGACGCACCCCACGTACACAGTCCCACTTTGCCTGAGGGCCGGCCGCGTCAATATAGATCCAATCTTCCGATAACAAACGATTTTAGGACTCTCGCAAGACTGCAGTGGCGCGATTATGGTCTGGGCTCAACCCTTCAATAGCCTGTGCGTTATAATAAACATCTTTGTTTCAACGCTTATAATCTTCTCGCTTCATCTTGAATTATGCCAAATAGTTGGCACAATCATACTATTTATTTTTTATCTTTTAGGTGAAGTGCCCGACTCAGTATCAGAAAGCGAATGGATATTTCAGAATAATTATAAATTGTTATTGCAGTCAAAAACATTAATTGATTAGACTTAAAAAAATATAAGACCTTTAAGTTTTGTTCATAGTTTTTTAGATTTAAATGTCTTATTTTTAGATATTCTAAAATTGATTAGCCAGTATGTCGAAAATAAAACAACGCTTGTTTTCTTACCCAATTAACGAAGATAACGAATGATGATAGCCTTGGGTATCCATGTCATTGTAACCCTAATACTTACGTTGGTATTATTTTACGTGTTACGTTTGTGATCAAATCCATTCCTATAGTAGTATGCACACATGTGAACGGCGTCTTAAAGGCTTCGCTTCGGGATCTTTCATATATCGCTACCTTAAATCTCAAATGGCGTAACCGCCAATTTGGTCAAAATGACTTTTTAATGCAGTTTTATTCAGTTTTTTTTTCTCTATCGATCTGTATATTTAAAATCCTCAAATTCGCAAAAAAAAGGTTATTACGACCCAATGTTTTTTATAGATTTGAACACTTTTCATAAGGTAAATAGGTCGTAAAAGGCTTAGTCTAATTTACTTGGTGGTTACGCCCCTAGAAATTATGGTGACGTGAAAAAAAAGTAAAAAAAAAAGGGTGTAAGGGACATAATTTTCCGGCGTAACTCGTAAGACACGCTATTTTTCGAAATTGCAATACAAAAGAAAGGCGTTTACACCCAAAATCGCTGAACACATGATTGTCATTATTATTGTTAGTATTGATGCGCGGGGGGATTAAGATTGCGGAGACATTGGCTGTTTATTGCTTTTCCTTGTTTCGGCATTTTAAATCAATGTCCAAACACAAATCAGAATCAAAGACCAATAACGCGCCAAAGTCAACATAATGGTCACAAAAAATAATAAATACACGGAGGAACGTAATCTATGCGCACAAGTACGCAAATGGCTGAATACATAGATAAATGTATGGAGAATATACAGCAGCGGGGGTTACGAATGACAAAATGAGATACACCCGCGCGACCGTCAACAACAACACAGCGTTAGCGATTCGCTCCGTATTTTTATTCCAAACAGCGATTATAAGTGTTCATTGCAGCAAAAAAATATTGTGAATCGGGACTCTGAACATCCATTCGCATTCTGGTGAAAAATATTCATTGAAGTGATCAAATCAACGAAATTATCAAGCAAAATCTTCCCCACGAGTGGACATTACGACTCGCGCTGTCGGTCGCCGTTGCCCGTGAGTCATCGCGCCTTCGCTGCTCGATCACCCGTGCACACTCGGCGTCAAAACCACCTAAGTGCCGCGCAGCGCGTTCATTGTGTCGTCAAAACCGCGAAACGCCAAACTAACCGCGTTCGTTGATTTTTATATCTACTGTGCTCGGCGGAAGTATGCCTATGATGAGGCCAGCACCAGGGCTGGTATGTGCCGGCTGCAAAGACAACATCAAAGACAAAAAATACATCGCCTGTACAAGTATTAACTGTAAAAATGTATTTCACCATCAGTGTGTGAACTACAAAAACCCCACCACAGAACCAAACGAAACATGGATTTGTCCAGTCTGCAAAAACTCCATTAAAAGAGTTGGTGACAACTCAGCAACCCCCGTGCGTTCGTCGGAAAATGTCACGGTGAGGAAACCACGGAAGACTAGCCCAACTGCAAGTTCTACCTTCAGCCCAACAGCGAGCACATCTCCAGACTCGCTAGCTGAACTTACACAGGAAATCCGGCTTCTGAGGGAGGAAGTCTCTACGCTGAATACAGAGTTTAAAATAGTGGTAACGGCACTAAATAAATGTGAACAACGGCTGGAAGATGTAGCGGGAATGGTGACAGTGCAGGAGGCCCGGCTCACGGTGCTTGAAGCTAATGCGTCGAGTGTTGACGACCTAAAGGCTGAAAACGAACTGTTGCAAGAAAAAATAAACCATCAATCCCAGGAGATGCTTAGGAATGACGTTGAGATTCTCGGCCTCACTGAGAGCCCTAGTGAAAACCCTCTTCACTTACTAGTATCTACAGCTGCTACAGCGGGAATCTCACTGAATGAAGCTGACGTTGACTTTGTAAAACGGGTGGGCCCTAAACGCGCCAACAGTATCACATCCCGACCCCTTGTGGCCCGGTTCAGCAGACGCACTAAAAGAGATGAATTTGCTAAAGCTGTCAAAGCACGCCGCCCAACTACTGCAGATGTCAACATAGAAGGACCTCCCAAAAACATATATGTGAATGAGAGGCTGACACCTGCTAACAGATTGTTATTTCGCACCTGCAGGGTGGATTTTAAGGAAGCTGGCTTTAAATATTGCTGGACAAGGGGAGGAAAAATCTTTGTCAAGCAACGGGACGGAAGAGGAGAAGGATCAGAAACCTTCACCATTGCACGACAAAAAGACATCAGCCATATCCTGCAAAAATACAATAGCAGACACCAAGCAGCAGTCGTCTAACGGAATTGGAAAGGCTATATTATCTGCCCTTGCTAACGAACTCTTTTCATGTTTTTTCTCTCGTTTTTGTAAGTTAATTTTTTGGCTATTATTTATAATTAGTTTAACTTATATGAACCTACACAATATACACACACCCTTATATACCAAACACTACATGCCAGGGATACATGCCTGCTTTCACTCACAATCATGGGCTTACATAAAAACAAGGCTTTATAAAACCAGCTCCACAATTTCAAACCAAAGCTTTTACTATCAGTATGACTATGGCTAACTTAGACATTTTAGCGGAGCTGGATTTAAATGGTCCTCCTTGTCACACAACTTACTCCCCTGAAATATGTAATGCGTATATAACTGACACATATAACATTAAATTACTAACCTTGAATATCAGAAGTGTACAGCAGAATTTTGATCAATTTCTTGTATTATTTAAGAGACTTAACATGTCGATAGACGTAATTATTTTAACGGAATGTTGGATCGGGGAACACTCTGTCATTCCGCAAATGAATGGCTATTCATCTTATAGGACCCTCAAGTATATTAACAAGGCTGGAGGTGTAATAGTCTTTGTTAAAAACTGTTTGATGCCAGATGTTACGGAACCATCTTTTGAGGAAGCAAATTGTCTAGAGATAAAACTAGGCACTACTTTGACCCTGCTTGCCATATATCGCTCGCCATCCTTTGTTAACATTACCCCATTCATTAACTCTCTCATCACCAGAGTAAAGTCTATCAAATCATCATCTTGTGTTGTTATGGCAGGTGATATAAATATAAATATTTCCCCAGACAATGATTCTGAATGCAGTTCGTGGTACTTATGCACTCTGGCTGAGTTGGACCTGGTCCCCGCCGTTTACAAGCCTACTCGTTCAAGCTCCTGCTTAGACCACATTAATATCTCCTCGAGATGTTGTTGCGAGTCTGTGGTTTGTAGAACAAGCGTCACGGACCACGATCTGGTTATTTCAGGAATAAAAATCAAAAACCTAGTCAAGAGAGAGCAAAAGGCTGACTACCAGGGTAAATTTGGAAGCAGTCGAATCAGCTCTGGGTAGAGTGGACTGGGATTGTGTTTTTAACGCTGCCTTTCTGGACGACGCTGTTTCATCCTTCACAAATAAGGTTACTTCTATAGTTAAAGAATTCAGCTCTGATGTTCGAGTGAGCAGATCAAAATCAGTGATTAAGCCTTGGATGACGCCCGGTCTTATTAGATGCTCAAAACACAAAGACAAATTGCACGCAAAAGTGAGAAAGAATCCGGATGATGAAACTCTCAAAATAATATTCACTAGATACAGGAACTTTTATACTGATCTTATTAGGAAACTTAAAAATAAATACGAGTCCATGGAATTAGAACAAAATAAAAATTGTCCAAAAAAGCTGTGGAAAACAATCAAAAAGATAACTAGCTCCACCAAAGTCGATGAAAAAGCGGATGCACTATTACGCATCAAGAATACAAGAAATGAGTCACTGAACCACTGCAACAAATATTTTACTCGAATTGGGAAGTGCTTGGCGGAAAAAATACTCTCACAGACTAATGAAACTCAGGACTCTCTGGCGGCTAGGGTTTCACTTCAAAACACACCTTTACATTCATTTTTTCTGGAACCAACTGACGTTAATGAAGTTGAAGCCATAATAATGAATCTAAAGGTAGACAGTGCTCCAGGACTTGATTGCATAACAAACAAAATATTGATGGGGATCAAAAACCACATCGTGGGTCCGCTAACGGCCATATGCAACCTAAGTCTATCTGAAGGAGTATTTCCTGCTGAATGGAAGGTAGCTTCAGTTACGCCGATTCATAAGTCTGGAGAAAGAGCAGATCCTAGTAATTACAGGCCCATTTCTTTATTAAGTGCTTTCTCAAAGATCCTTGAGAAAATAGTGAACAGGCGGCTTGTTAAGTTTGCTGAAAATAACGATCTGCTGTCTGACAGACAGTTTGGGTTTCGGCAAAACAAGTCTACCGAAGGTGCAGTGTTGTTGTTGACTAACCTTGTCTCGGAGCACCTCGATAACAAGAGACCTTGCGTTGGAGTGTTCCTAGACTTAGCCAAAGCATTCGACACGGTTTCTGTCCCTATACTCATTAGGAAATTAGACAAGCTCGGAATCCGTGGTATTGCTAACAAA
The DNA here is from genome assembly GCA_039566165.1 of Maruca vitrata. Lineage (NCBI taxonomy): Eukaryota > Metazoa > Arthropoda > Insecta > Lepidoptera > Crambidae > Maruca > Maruca vitrata. Next base: position 19,048,549 of record CM076911.1, on the reverse strand, counting down.
TGGCTTCAGAGCTACCTGAGTGGCCGCTCACAGAGTCTGAAAATAGGTAATGATAGGAGCAAACCTACACAGATAGAGTTTGGCGTTCCCCAGGGCAGCATACTAGGACCAACCCTCTTTATCCTATACGTGAATGATATCATGGCATCTAAACTATTAAATGCAGATATTATCTGTTACGCAGATGACACAGCTATAATTTTTCATGATACCACGTGGACGAGGGTTGTTGATCGTGTGGAAAAGGGTATGAAAATCATCAATAATTGGCTTCAAAGTAATCTACTGACACTTAATCTTACTAAAACCAAATTCCTCTGTTTCCACAAAACATTAAGAACAACACCCTCTGTCACTAAAATCAAAATCCACTCCTGTGCCTCACATGTGTCCCTGCAATGTAATTGCAATAGTATCTCCAGATCACCCACAATCAGGTATCTTGGTCTGGTGGTCGATGAGAAGCTCTCTTTCAAAGATCATATATCCGCAACGGCCGGTAGAGTACGTAAGCTGATCTACATGTTTAAAAATCTGCGAAACGTGGCTAATCCTAAACTCTTAAAAACTATTTACACTTCGATGTGCCAGTCCATTATTTCATACTGTATTGTGGTGTGGGGCGGCGCAACAACTAGCAATATGATACCTTTGGAGAGGGCGCAGAGATCTGTGCTAAAGGTTATGATGAACAAACCGATCCGATTCCCTACTAATGATTTATACAAGGAGAGTAACATTATTAGCGTACGCGGACTTTTTATACTCAGAGTAGCAATGCATGTTCATCGCATGGTTATCAGCTCTTCCGATTACGATTCTATGCTCAAAAAAAGAGTATTCAGACTGCCCCTCCCCACTATAAAATCAGCCCACGCCAGGAAGTATAGCAGCTTCCTACACCCGTACATTTATAATAAAATACAATCTCGTTGCTCCATTAAGAATTGCACAATATCCGAACTTAAAAGCAAAATTACTACGTGGATTGGCACATTGTCCTATGACGAGATTGAAGCATTCTTAAGAGCTTTCAGATGACTGTTGAGTGAACACTGTTTCTGATCCCAAGACATTTTATCGTAGGGCTCAACAGGCCTCCCAATATTTAACAGCTCTCTCATTCGGACTATTAAAATATTATGAAGTGTCTTAGTATTCGTATATTTTTCATTTAAGCACTCTACGCATATCATAATATTACATAACTTTAATTATTCAAATGCCCAAACACACAAGACAAGCACACACACACACACAAAACACACACACATACACACACAAAACACACACACACACACACACACACACACAACACACACACATACATACACACACACACACACACACACACACATACACACACAAAACACACACACACACACACACACACACACAACACACACACATACATACACAAATCCACCCAAAAAGGTTCATTTCATGCTACCTATTGTCATAATAAAAATAATTATTAAGTTTTATATTTGCTTAGCTCGTCAAAATTAGGTTTAAAGTAAATACTATTAGTTGGCAATTCTCTCTGTTAGTTGACATTAGTCGCATATTGTAATGTGAATTAATTGTAACCGGTGTTAAATGATTATCTACTTGACAGGCTTAGCCTAGTGTAGAAATCATAGCAACTTGAGCACAAGACTCGCTTTTCGCTACAACTTTACCTAAAATGTATCGAACCAATAATATTGTAACCCATTTTGCTATTTGTTAAAGTTGTTCAATAAACTATTTTATTTTTTTATTTATTTATAAAATTAATCGAATTACGTATAACTATAAGTGAAATTTCCCATGTACAAAAATTCTTCATCCTGTTATAAAACTTACAAGGTGAGTATTACCCATTACATCACTATGAAAACGTGACATATGGCGTAACTCTGTAAAAAGCGTAATACAGAGTGGAAATTTTACGTTTTCTTTCATTATTAAGTTATTTTAAAGCACAAAAGACAATTACTTTCGGGAGATACGACCTTCACCTCTTAAAAATCATGTTTTTTTATGGGGCGTATACGCCTTTTTGTAATATTTCACAAGGCGTAACCGACTTCTAGTTTGTTAAATATAAGGTTTAGCTACACGGAGTTCTTACTGAAGCCTTTATCTCAAAATTCTAAGAAATTTCATGTATAAAACATTTTCACTGCATTAAAATTGACAAAGTTATATAAAAAAAAAACTTTTTTTTTCGTTTTTTTGCTCTCCTGAAAAGTTGCGTTTTGGTGGTTACGCCATTTGAGATTTAAGGTATCGATATGCACTATGTAAGGTGTAACCGAACTAGTGGTCTCAGTTGCGTGTCCAGTCATATTCTAATCAAGCGTCCCGCGCGGGCCGCCGCCTCTGACAGGTGATACGGATCCAATGGACAGGCGGCGGCAGGGCTCAAGGCTGTGCCGACTTTTGCTTTAATTAAATTTGGCATCACACTCTTTATTGAATTACGCGCTAACTGTCTGAATCCTCGCTTCGCCTAGCAATACGGTTGCAGGCGATGATGCGACAGATTCGCCGCGCTTTTTCATAATGAATTTGTAATCTACTGAGAATGTGTGTGTGAAGTACTGACTTCAGATAAGGTATAATAAATAAGATCCCATCGTAACATAAAAATGGTGGCTATATTATTCAGAAAAAGTTTAATGTAATGGCATTATATAATATAGTCAACTTAACTGAGTTCGCAGTTCTATACATCAACACTGTTGGAATTTCAAAAGTTAACAAATACGAAAATACACAACATTTTCTAGCTTCCACGAACTTGCTTCATTGTATAAATACCATGTAAATTTGGCAATGGAAGCTGTATTATATTGAATTGTATAAAATGAAATGAAATATGAAATAAAATGAAATAATTTATTTTGCAAATAGAGTTTCATGCAATACTTTTGCACTTTAAGTTATGAATTAATTAATCACAAAAAAAATTACATATTAATAATTCATTGGTATCCAAGCGAGTATCATGTGCGTGGATCTTATTATTGAAGTAGTCTTCTACTTTATAATAAGCTTTTTTTAACAAAGACATTTAATAATAAAGTATGAAATCATAAAAAGGCAATTTAATAATATTCTGTGGGATCTTATTCGGTCGATCGTATTATACTAGGATGCAGTTACTATTCAAAGCCACTATGATTACGTTGCTACCTGTTATTCATTAATCCTTCATGGGAAATGACATCATTATATCAATGACTAGTGACCCGTTCTCGCTTCTCTTCAGGTGAAATCTTGAATTCCACTATAAATTAATAAACAAAAACGTTGCGTCGTTTTAAGGGACAGAGAAAGCGACTTTGTTTTATACTACACTAGCTGTGCCAGCGACTACGTTCGCGTTCCCCCCGTTTTTTACACATTTTCCGTTGTATCTTTGCTGCTATTGGTCGCAGCGTGATGTTATATAGCCTAAAGCCTTCCTCGATAAATGGTCTATACAACGCAAAAAGATTTTTTCAAATCGAACCAGTAGTTCCTGAGATTAGCGCGTTCAAACAAACAAACAAACAAACAAACAAACAAACAAACAAACAAACAAACTCTTCAGCTTTATAATATTAGTATAGATATGTAGTGATATGTATAGAGTATGTAACCGTTAATACATAAATGAAAACAACAAATTACTATACGCATCACGCTTCAAATCTTCTTGAAGGATAAGTGAAGTCATAGACCTTCACTTCTAGCTGTGAATGCGTTATATGCTCTACAAAAATCAGAGTTGTTCAAAATCTCAAAGCAAATCAGGAACACCTTCAGTCCCTTTTTCATAAATTATTTTTATGCTTGAGGCTCGATTTGTGCACTGTCATAACGATCAATATGCCGAGTCCAATCCATTTATCGTGCGCGGGCGTGTGTCATCGAATGAGCAAAATGTTGTCCGGCGGGGTCCGCTTATTAAATACCTGCGACCCGCGGCTGTAATGCGACCGGTCGCCCGCCCTTTGACGGCCGTGCAAACAGTGTACGATTTCAGTGCAATTAATGTACACGATGGTTATGGTTATGTTCAGGACTCGCGGCCGCCACCAGTAGCGCTACCATGAGTTTAAAAGTGATAGACTCGATATCGCCTATGTAAATAAGCCTTAGAAAAAGTTGTACAGCTCCCCTAGCGGTTACGCTAAGAACTAAAATTCTTAGTATGAAAAAAACAATTCGATAGGTTTTTAACGTACGTAAGTTTTCGATAGCTAACTCATGGTAGCGCTGCAGGTTTATATAGCGCGCATTCTCTGGTATCAGTCAGCCCACCCTTATCATTGCTAGCGCGTTTCCGAAAGCTATTTACCTTTCCGTTGTTTTGTTTTCTTCTACCTTTTGTAGTCCCGATAAGCTCTTATACTATAGCTATACATTGTCAACTTGTGGGTCGTCTACGTAATTCTCGCGTCTTTTATTTGCCGAGGGTTATCTGAGAGAGATGATCAGAAGAGATTAAACGTCTTAATTGCACTAAATTAAGTATATTAAATAGGTCATACGAACTCTGGTTTATAGCTCTTCTGGTTAGCTTCTAGCAAAAGCTTTTATTTTATAATTTTTAAATAGTTAAAATTTTGTATTAAATTCTAACAAGATAAGGTTATCTTCTTCTGATGATAAGCGGTAGTGAGACCCACATAATATCATTACTTGCACTTATACTTTTGTTACGTTTAATATAGCTTACTTCTAACTTCGATTACTTACTTCGGAATAATACTGACAATAACGCCCTAAATTGTATTTTTGTGCATACGGAGCATCCATGTGATCTTAAAGTCTTGAACAGGGTATCATTGCAGTTTAGTGAATCACGTTTCTTTGTTTTTACAATCTGTTAGCGCTGGTCGTGTGGGTCGGTGGGCTGTAAGTGTTTTTCATTTGTACGCGCGGTGCGTGCCGTCGGGCCGGGCTTTGGTATTAGCCGGCCGCGCGCGCCCGCGAGCCGAGTGCCGACCACCGGGCACATGCATGCGCCCGGCATTTGTTATTGTTGACGTAACAACACGATCGACAACACTCGCGATCGGGGGAGGCACGAGTGCGTGTTTACCCGACGATGCACACGTTCATGTAGTCCAAAATAATTACAACTCCGATATCGCCTGTCTACATCGAAAATCTTATGAAGTTTGCTATTGTTTTGTTACGTTACAATTAAAATGTTGATAAGGCTTACCAACTATATATTCATATTAATTCTGACAGTAGTAGTTTATGTACTCGAGCGAATTCAATAAAACAATAGTTGCATTGTCAATTTAGATTGTACCTGGCAGTGACACCCTGTGTCATAGAAGTTATTATAGCATAAATTAATTTACTTAGCTTTGGCTAGAGTAATCCAAAGGAGAAGCCAATTCAGGAAAGGCAATCAATTAATAGCGCAACTAACGTTAACGTTCTCGACAGTAGCTGATCGTGAGACAATAGAAAGCCGGCGATCCAATAACCATATGCTATGGTATTAATCAGCTTGTAGGCTAAAGTCGGAGCGTGTCTATCGAGATTGCCTGGTGACAAAGGCGGCGCTGACGAAACCATTCACGGCGCCCCGGGCAGCTTGACTGCTCTATTGCGGGTGCCTGTGATTCAACTTCACTACAATAGGGAGAGGAGTGCGAATACCTACCTACACTTTTTGGAAACTAACTCTTGACAACTATTACGTGTTTTCTTCATTACAATCGATCTTCATAACATTTCACTTTTGATCCGCGCCAGTATTTCCGTAGTCACATCCTGCCTAAATGAACAATAAACAAAAAATCGAAGGTACTTCAACGGAGAAAATATTCAAAATATCCGGTCGTTTAACAAAAAATAAAAATCCCAGACGCGGGTGGGCGCATAGGGCGGCGGGGGCGCGGCACCTGGCAAGGTCCTGTAATATCCACTTTATTATTGCATCACGAAATGTGCTCGAATCCGTCGCTCCAAGCGTGGGACAAAGGTTGCTTTTATTGCACAAATAGAGATCTCGGACGTCGAGTTCAGGTTTGCACCGCCTGTTGGAGTAGACTGCTAAGCATATGAAATTTTTTTGTTGCGAGTTGTACCTGCACTGCTGACGGCTTATTTTTGTTCGTCATAGTCTCTAAACAAGTTGATTGCGCTGTATGGCTTAATTCCGTAAAAGGTAAACAACGCCTAAATGTTCGAAATGCAGGTAATCATACGACTTTCTCTGCTCTGGCATGGATGAGAAGTGGTTTTTCAACTTTTATGGTGTAAACAATCCTGGATTTGTCCTGAAGGTATCAACAAAAACCTAAATATGGTGACAAAACGAATACACCAGTGCGTAATGATCATACCCCTGGTCAAGTGTTAGAAAATTCTCCAGTTGACTGATAACTTACAGAAATCACAATTAGAATTTGTGCTTGGATAGTGACCTGACTAATTTGATCAAAACCGAAATCAAAGCTGCCATTCGCTCGGAAATGTCTCCTATCAATGAGAAGTAGCATGATTCGGTACAATGCATCAGTAATCAATATGATGAATTAACTTAATCCACTAGCACATTATTTATTCACTATTGTGCCTTGAACGTATTACATTAAAAAAATGAAAAACGTTTGAGGCTCAAAGTTGATGCATTACGATGACTCTCAAAGCCTGACTCTCAAATCTATATTAGATAAATCCACTGGTTAAGTTGAGATCATTTGCTGATATTACAAGATATGTCGCGTGCGTCATTATGCTACGCAAACTTTTATAATAAAACATTTCGTAAATTAGCTTTTGTTTTCTAACTCTTTCGGGTATCGAGAATAGTTTATAGAAAGTTAGTCTTTTCGCACCAAATTTAGTGCTTAACGTTCTATGGAAATGATATGCGACGCATACCGGGGTACATACGGAAATGTAACCATACTGTAGATTTCTGTTCCCGGGCCCTTTTATGTATTACCTAAAGTGCGTGCGAAACTACCCTTTGGTTTACCATGGCACGTTATAAGTAAACGTATGAGATTGTGGGGTACCATCCCATATGGCGACAATAAAAGTAGACGACTCTAATCTAAGTAATATATGGAGTTCATAAATCTTTACGACAGGATATAATACACTGGCCCTCCTTTTTTTGTTGGAGTCGCAAATAGATGGGTTCGGCTTGTGTGGGAAAACTCGTCATCAACTAAAAACTTTTTTGAGATCATAATATTAGGTTTGTATTGAAGTATTTGACTTATGGACACGTGTTGAATTAGTTAAAACTGACTGAGCTGGAATTTCGAAGTTAAGGCGCTGATTTATTTCGAGTTTTACCTATAATGTGTGTGAGATGCATAGCTGCACATTGTGTTATCGAATCGTCTTTGCCCGGGGCGAAGGGCACCCTGCGCCGTGCGCGGGTCCCGCACCCGCGGTCGCGCCGCGCGGACGCAGGCCTCTCGTTTTAATAAACTGTCACTTCGGGACACTACAACTGCAATGAGCCGACGTAGAAATATGATTTTGATACATGGTAAAGCGATTCTTATAAGTAACTTCTCTTGCCATTAGGATTCTAGATATCTTATTATTACATTAAATTCTCCAGTCATTTAGTGGTTGCACTTCTCTGCAAAGAAACTTACCGTTTTCATTTTTCTTTGTATTTATTTAGCTCGGTGCCCGGGGTTTGGTGGAATTGTAATTTTAATATCTTCGTACGCAATTTAAATTTTGTTCCTTTGGGATGAACTATACTTACAATATTATTCCCTAAGGCTAAAACAATGTTTGCGGACTTTAGCTGCAATTTGACTACTTAGTTATTTGTCACTGTGGTATTGCACCTTTGTTTGTCGTATCTGCAAGGCTGCCTTTGATCGGCTCGCTTTGACGCCACATGGCCTGCAGGTATCGCCTCGGTTAGCCGATGTCACTGACGAACCCATGCATGTCGGTGCATGTAAATCGTAAACCAACGTCAAAATCGCAAATATTGACAGCAAATATTATGATTGAAATCCAATATGAAACTGTTTCTGAACACAAATTAAATAAATAAAACACAGCATCACATATATTGATATGATCCCGTGGTTCGTGGAGCTTAAGCACTTGTGTGTGCACTTGGATACACAAATATACTCAAATATATTTAATAACACACGGAACAAACACCGATGTTCGTTACAAAAATATTTGTTCCGGGTGGGAATCGGACCCACGACTCTTGGAACCGTAGTCGACCCTGGGACACTGACCATTGTTTCACCGAGCCATCCAAATTTTATATTGGTTAGTCACAAACACAATATTTTTGTTGGTTATTTATTTATTAGCCTTATTGCATGATTGTAGCCGTTAGATATAATAATTATGTAAAAGAAGTTTTAAAACAATGAACGTTACTTGAATGATAATAATTCGGTAAAAGCTTTCTTTTGAACATGCTCCATATTAAACTTATTTTTCCGATAATATAAAATTTAAATGAGAAATATATAATTTATTAATAACCCATAGGTGTCTCACCTGACATGCGAAACAAACCGCAGCTCATTAACACTAGGCAGCAAATAAACCAGATTTTTTTCATCGAAACGTCCCCAATTCGGAGGCCTATAAATATAAAAGCTGTAAAGCTCCCTCACCTCGAGGTCAGAAATGATGAACTAGACGGCGTTACTTAGAAAAAGAGAAACCGATTGGGATGAAATTAGGCTAGGCGGCTGTACCTTATTAAATTTTCTAATTTTATAAAGTCATTATTTTCAAATTAATTTTAAATAAAAAAAAATGTTTCGTACTTTTTAGAGAAACATTTTTCCTCACAGTGTTCCGCCATGATTTTTACCCATCAAATTTACCTTACTTTTTGCTTTGAACCGTTGATAAGGCAACTCTGATCATTCGATCGTCATAGGAACTACGAACGTACAATCGCGGATAAACATAAATATAAAGTATACAGACTGTACGGATTTTTTTGTAAGGTGGTTATAATACAAAAACCTAAATGTATCAAGTATTCTTCAGCAACAAATTGGTTCATCCAAACGCGAGATAATCGGGGACGAATGTAATAGATCAAACTGAGAACCTCCCCTTTTGGGTTTGAAGCGTGCTAAAATACGTATAGAGGCCTAATCGAACGTAACGACAATTCGGTTTGGAAAATACGTGGGATTTATCGTGCTGCCTGAGGTATTAGTTCATCGGTGGCAGGTAAAAATTTGAGGAAATATTATCACTGTCATTTCCATTTGTAAGGATACGTTCTATTTTAGGCTGTTGAGCAGCGACGCGCCGGGAATACTTGATGCGAACGACGCCGGCGTTTAGATTTGTGGCTGCTTGAAGGAATTTATTGCATGTTCCCACGACAAAGGGCATGATTATTAAATGAAATGCCGGGTTAACTGTTATGTGAATATAAGCGATTTGATTGAATCGTTCGACTAGCGCACCCTCCGAAGAAATAACACGTATCGGCGGATCACTTTGGTGTCTGTCTCTGTCGCGACTCCTTTTCTCATGTGAAGGCATCAAGTTAATTTTTACTAATTCATACTTTTTTCGTGGAATGAAAGGCAAACAATTGCACGCCTTGAAGAAATACAGGTTGATTTCGGTAAACAATTACACGAATATTGGACAGGCTTGGAACATTAAATTATTTACCTCCAAAAAATGTCGTTAATCAAAAGAGGAAAGTAGTTGATCCTCTCCTTTCTGAAGAAAATCTCTGTTGATGCATTTGGACAGTTAAATATTTCGTATTTACGTAATGATACTTTCGTATTTTCTATATTTCATAAAACTGTTTTAAAACGTATATTATGACCAATCTATACAATTGTAGCCACCGACATAAAACGGTCTTTCCGCACTGGTTAATTTAAAACGAAACGGATGAATAGTCGAAAATCAATGATGAGAGTACAATAGAATGCAGATGTAGCGCGGGTGGTTGATAAACACAAATTGTGAAATGAAAATCAAAGCACGGATAAAGGACCGTTTACAGGGCACGTTGATCTGTTCGCTCCATCTCTTAGTACTCGAGCCATATATCGAAAAGAAAAGTGATCGGAGTATGACTAAATCGTGAACGATTTCTGTGCTCAAACGACGTCGATGTCGATGTCGGATGTATAAGGAGTAATATATGCGTTCATTGATATATTAACATAGATCGAATAGGTGTTAGTTGATACATTTGCGACCAACAATACCATTTTTGTTTCAGTTACAAAATGGTTCCTTTTTCATTTTTTTGTATTAAACTACTTGTCCGGGCAACGCTACCTGCGTTGCTTTTGGAAAAGTAATTTTATACCGTATGAAATTCTTTTCTAATATTAGATTAATACTTACTAATATCAGCTAATAGCGACCCGCCCTCGCTTCGCTTCGGGGATATCTCTATCTCTATGTAATATATTTTAACCCGTAAGAGAAATTTATTTTTTTTATCTAAAAAAAGCCTATGACACTCAGGGATAGTGTAGCTTTTTTCAAATCGGTGCAGTAGTTTCGAAGCCTATTCGAAACAAACAAAAAATCAAACCTTTCCTATTTATAATATTATTATATTACATATATTACATTGACTCCCCCGTACCCCAGTGACGCTTACATGGAGCCTACATCGCATGCTGGCTAGCTGAGCGCAGTGGCGGCAACCACGCGACTTTTCTCTAATACTTGCATTTTTAAACTCGTGATATCTTCCGAATTAAATGTCCGAATTGAATAATTCAAAAAGTTATATAAAGGTATTGAAGCCGTCTTGAATATATACAAACTTATTTTGATAAGGATTAATACCAAGGTACAAATAAAGAGCCCTTTCAAGCGGCGGCACATAAATTAAATTTTTAGAACAAAAAACCTCTTGCTGTGACATAACTATAATATTTAGACATATGCTGTCGCGACACTTTTTGTAGATAATCATGAGTTCTGCAAAGTCTTAGTAAACGGTTTTGTTCTATCTTCAATAGTTTTCGCAGCGCAGGCGACGTAAGGAATTTTTCAGGTCTATTTTTTACACCTTGGGTTACATTATTGGAGTTTTAGTAAGGATCCCTAATTTTTTTAAAACTATAATATAGCCTATGTTACTTCTGAATAATGCAGCTTTCTAATGGTGAAAAAATTATTGCAATCGGTCCAGTAGTTTTTGAGTTTATTCATTACAAACATACAAAAATACAAATCTTTCCTCTTAATAATATTAGTATAGATATTGAAAACGGCTGATCGTAGATATGAATTCATGACGTATCAATGACAAATAACAACTTAATCCAAATAAATATTTATTGATTTAATGTAATGAGATAAGCCATAGTCGACATAAACAAACGGAGGGACAAAAACTATATTTGGGCGGTTAATTGTGCCTCTGAGTGTATTAAGTTTTTTTTAAATATTAAAGCGCTCACGGTGACAGACATGCGGTTGACTGGCTCAATAGAGTTTATTGTACCTCTGATATAGGTACGTCTAGAGATTCGGCCTTTACCGTACCATATGAATCAAGTAAGTCGATCGTAACAAGCATTCGTTTTGTATCGTAACGATCAGTCGCACCGTATTTGCGGGCCTCGATGCGATGGACTACGATGTGTTATTTAATCAGTTATGTTACAGGGGATTGTAATCTTCGCTCACGGCACGTTTGGTTGGGGCTTAGCTGTCGTTGTTTCAGTTCATTAATAATCAATATAAATAATACTAATTGAATTTTGCATTTTTTGATTTCATACTTATATACGTCATATACAGTAAAACCCGCTTAAGACGATTTCTCAGGGACCCTATCAAAAACGCGTCTTAAGCGAGAAAGCGTATTATGCGGGATAGGGAAAATAACACGAACTATATATATAATTATGTATTATTTTAAAATTTCGGTATAATAGGCATTAAATTGTACGTATAAATTACATTCACATTATATAATTTTAAACTGTCATGGTTACATTAGAAAACTGAAACAGTCCGGGATATTTACCATGTTGTTTTGTTTTAATGAGCTCCCGATATTTCGGCACTGTTGCAAGCGCCATGATCACTGATGTGACACTGGGTGAACTGTGGGACTGCGAGAATGACGGTTGGTCTAAGGGCAGACATATCGGTCTACCCTCTTCCTCAGTCTTTTATTACGCACGACACCACTACCATCGTTCACATTATTGTCACTACATTCACATTGGTTGATAAATCAGCCATACCTAAGCCCGAATTAGTGGACTTCCCTCAGTCGAAAGGCATTCGGGGACTCCTTCCCATACATAATCATTAGACCCTACGGCATGCGTTACAGAAAGTTTCTACCACGCGGGCCTGTTGCGTGCGTTTCAAAAATAAAAATGCGCTTTTAGAGCGCTCGACCTGTCGGTTTTGGGCGTATTAAACGGGATGACAATCGTATTAAGCGTTAAGAAATGTATGAAAATATATCTTAAGTTGCTGGGACTGGCATAAAGTGGCGTATTATGCGGGAAATCGTAATAAGCGTGATCGTCTTAAACGGGTTCTACTGTACTTCCATGACCGCTGTGGTCAATAAGAAATAAGTATAACCTTAAATCTCTGAGTGCAATTGAACTCGCCATTACCGGAGAGACGCTTAGTGTACTTTACGGTTTTCGCCGGGAAACCGAATCCATTTTTTACAGAAATAGATATTTTTGAATAAGCACGTATTTGAGACATGACCTCACACACCATCTGACCCCAAACTAAGCCGAGTTTGTACCATGTATTTACCTTTTGGTGATTCATTAATATTTGGTGCAATGAGAAAGTAGGATTTGTTTAATAACTAATACCTATACACACTGTAAAATCAATAGGAAGCCAATATTTTTAAAAGTGATTCGTAATGGATGCGTACAATAATTTCCGGTGTTTCAGGCTATTGTGTGGACACAGCCTGGCGCGGTTGTAAAACCCGATATCGCTTCACGTGGCTCGTATCAATATTTTTATTTCAGCGGCCTACCACTTTTTTTTGGAAATGTGGTTAGTTTCACTGAAAAAAATATAGACTAGACAGCCCGACAGGCAACGAGATTGGGGCAAGCATAGAAATTAAAATATAGGTGTCTTATTATTAACCTGACAGATAATTAAGTATTTAAATGTCTGAAAGACTGTCTCGGTGGTACAGTGGTTAGTGACCCTTAATGGCTGTTCCAAGTGTCTTGGATTCGACCCCCACACAGGACATATTTTTGTGTGTGATTAATATCGGTGTTTGTTCCCTTTATGGAGAGCTGTTTATATATTTATGTTTATGTGTATTGTTAATCCACTGTCGTTTCTGATATCCGTAACACAAGTGCTACTCAAGCTACTTACCACCAAATCGATGTATGTGATGTTGTGAAATATTTATTATTATTTAATAATGTATTTCAAACTTTTTCAGTCGTTTAAGTAGAAGTCAAATAACTGACTATTGTCTCAGTATTCGTTCGTAAACAGGAATATAATCATCAGACTATGTCTACTAAAGAAGTAATCACATCTGATGTTTATTCTTCAATTATCGCTAGCAATGGCTGTGATTTATTCGATACGTGTATCATTATTATGTCCTTTTATGATTTTTGTTGTTGAATAATTGGCGACAAACCGCAGAGTTTCCAATACAACTGTATGCAGTTGTCCCCTCATGCGCGGTGCGGGTTAACCAAAGAGCGTTTCACACGAGTCACCGGACATCGCGCCCGGGTGAGGATTAGCTTCATGACGGGTAATTGCCGTGATCGCGACCACTGTGCAGTGACTGAACTTGCACTGACATTATAATTGATTCTGCGAATTGATATTGTTGTCTTTAGCTATGGTCAGGACTATGATTGCGTGGGACTAATGATACCGAAATTGAATTTCCAAAGTTATTTGACGTTTTCGTTTTAATCTTAAAATCAATGTTTGTAGTTCACAAGAGACCTGTAGAGTACAATTCCTATACACAGGATCTACTAACCTACCTAACTCCTGAAGCTAGATTTCATTCTATAACATAGTTGAGTTCAATACATGCAACCCCATTTTCTATAATTTGATTCTACATCATATTTGCGTACTAAAAGCAAACCCATGTAAGTTAAATTTAGTCAAGGCAGAGTTGAAAACTGAATATTTGGTTTCGAGATAAAGTTTTCGAGAGAAATTGATTGAATTAAGTCAAATAAGATTAGTTGTTATTGAGAGTGATCGGCTACATGGCGGCGACATGTGAATGTAGAAACTTATTATTATAAAGCTTGCGGTTGGAGCGTTTATTATCTAAAATAATTGGTCAAGTTACAAAGTTTGAAGGGACCGTGGTAATATTTTAGAGGGGTAATATTTTGTTGATAATCTAAATCCTTAATAATACCATTATGGAAACAAGCCAATCCAAATATAACTTTATTAGTTTTGGGTATTTCACCTCGATATAGATGCTTTATTATGTTAAATATTAGTGTTTATGGGTCTACACGCGTTATTAGGCTACTCCTAATAACGCAAATACATAGCTACTTACTGCTCGACGTTTCGACTGGGTTACACCAATCGTGGTCGCGAGCGAACTGACTTTATTATGTTGTTACTCAAGGGATAAAGAAGTACTTTGAAATGTGAAATGAGTACTGACGAAATTTAAACCTTAAATTACTTCAAGTCTATACTGTAAACAGTGCAGTCTCAACCGACAACCAAGGGTTTTATGATTTGCACACCGAATCCCAAGACTCTTTAGACTAATGATTACAGGAGGCCATCCATCACTCGCCGCTAATTAATAGCATTACCGTGTATGTGGCCGGGACCCGCTGCAGCAGCCGTCGATACCTTACGCAATACTCTTTGTGTAGCGACATTATGGCCCGACAGCACTTTAAAAGCTTTCTGTTGCCCATTCAGTACAATAAAAAAAAACAACAAGTCAACGTCAAATCCAATCAAAAATTGCTTTCAAACAAAGAATATTCCTTTCAAAGGTAACCTTCAATTGACAGATATTAACTACATCATTATTGTTAGTAGAAGTTGAGGTTTCTCAAAGAGAGCTCTTGTCAAAGTTATCAAAAGTTTAGACTTGGCCAACGATAATTTCAGTTTTGACGCTTGCGTGCGGATCTCTGAATAGTTCAATAGGCTACAAGTGTTCATCATGCACTGTATCTTCCCTGCATCGTATTTACCGGTATTAGCTCAATCCAGCGCACTGCAGGGGTCTCCTTTTGATAGAGACGCAATATATACGGCCTGCGGCTGACTGCTGCATCTGAGCTTTGATGGCGTCTTTGAGAAAGCTTTCACCACTTAAATTGGTTGTTTGTCTACCTGGGTATGCTATTGATAACCCCTGATACACAGAAAGGACCCACGAGGTTATTTCTTTGCCGATAAACCTTTGACGTCATTATGTTTTAACGATAGTTTGGTTTTAGAAAAGCTTTGAGGTCGCAAGATTAGATGCTACATAGTTTGGTGTTAGATTTTCGCATATTATCTGTCATATGTTACGTATGTATTATGATGAAACTTTGTCAAATCAATTTTTAGAAGAGACAAATGTTTCAATTATACATTACTATTATTTTATACACCGTGAAATTTTAGTGGTTGTTTTCCCGCAGCAAAATGATTCTGTCTTAGTAGTACAATAGATCGGTGCAGTTTTTTTTTATTAAAATCAATAAATGGCAGTTTTACATAAGTGATAAACGTAACATTCGAATTCGAGAACGCCAACTAACACCAGTAGTACAAGCCGCGATATTACATTAGCAAAATGTTGAGCTATTTTTTATGCCATAAAAATATCCATCATGGTGAAAGTATATTATATATATTTTATTTGTAGGTAATCTTTATTTTCTCGATATTGGAAGAAAATGCTTGCGTTGTCTGTTACTCAAAATATACATTTTAAGTTACTTTCATTCACTCAAAGTTGGCATATATGTTGGGAAAACTCTCACAAACGATCTGCCTAGTTCCCATTATCCGTCGTGTGCAAAAAAAAATATTATATAATATATTCAATGGCAAATATCGATCTTTTCAATTTTCAGTTAACCGTTATGTTCTATAATGAAAATTGGTGAGACATTTCATAATAAGCAAAACGAACGAAGCAAGCCTTAAATTTTCGGAATTAATTTGTTGTCGTTATATTATAAAATTATAGCCTGAAGTCAGACAAATGTTATTAATTTTCCAACAAATAAAGAAATATTGAGGAAAGTGGTGAAAATAATGTAATACATTTACGGCGTAACCAACCTTTCATACCGATAAAAAACAATGATTCAGTTTTATAGTACAGGATCCGTGGTGTATTTTTTCACTTGATTACTATCAAGCTAATTTTCCGTGAGTAGCTTCATTTTGATAAGACGCCCAAAAAATTCCTGTGCGAAAATTTTTGATTGTGGTAGCTAACAGAGGTATCAATGATTAAATATTTAGGACCGTAGGACCGGGACAAAGTACCACGGAATTTGTAGGACAATATGACCGTTACATTATATAAATATTAACTAAGTAAAATAATAAAAATCAGCTGGTTAGTAATCATTTTTGGTGATCTCCTCCCCCTCCAACTTGTATCGATAACGAGATCACCAAAAATGATTACTAACCAGCTGATTTTTATTATTTTACTTAGTTAATATTTATATAATGTAACGGTCATATTGTCCTACAAATTCCGTGGTACTTTGTCCCGGTCCTACGGTCCTAAATATTTAATCATTGCTACCTCTGTTAGCTACCACAATCAAAAATTTTCGCACAGGAATTTTTTGGGCGTCTTATCAAAATGAAGCTACTCACGGAAAATTAGCTTGATAGTAATCAAGTGAAAAAATACACCACGGATCCTGTACTATTAATAAACCAAAACAAAAATTTCGTAGTCGCACTCGTAGTGCTACGAAAGTGCTACGCCACGGATGGGAATTTTGAGCGAGTGAATTTTACAAATGTAGACTGTGAACTACCGCATCTCTATAAACTTATTGACATATTATTTTGAAAATGCTTGTTAAACAATATTATTACCACTACTGATTCCCGTATCAGTAAATTCATTTCTGGAATGAGCTGTTACTTAATTGATTGATTGCCAACTTTGTTCACGCAATAATCCCGCCTCCCCGATACTCTCCGTAAGAAACTTAATCCGCGCCGAGCGATTGCCGAAAGTTCTCCCTTAACAGCACCATTAAATTACCATGTTTCACTCCCACATCGACGTAGTCTTACATAAAATCAGCGTAATTCCGCGGTAGATTTAAACGGACTTTCCTCCGGCTATGCCTACTTGCGTTGGTTTAATTATACCAAGATTAAGTTAATCCTCATTGCGTACATTCTCAGCGCGCTGTCACTCGAGTTCCCCACTGATGTAATTAAAGTGCACACGTGTGTATTTACAGGTTAAGTTTGCAGGAGGTACGCGAGCATCTGACAGGCTAATAGTAAATTGTACTTTGAGTTTTGTAGCTACACATCGCGCATAGTTTGACGTCTTGGCTAATGTTACAGTGATTGATAATTATTTTAATTTCATATAATGAAAAATATAAAACTCAATTTTAACCATGAAACATAATGGGTAACAAACAAGCATGCATACCTTTTTAGAAGTATACTAGTTGCAGTATACTGGTTACAGTATACTTCTAGTAAATTAGGCATTTTTGTATATTCATGTACTACTAAGGTGTAATACTACTATAACTAATAGGCAGTGCGGTTTAACACGAGTGGGCTCAGTGCCTATTAGCAGTAAATTATTGTACTTATATTAAGCTGCTTTAAGGCTACAAAGTGAACTTTATAATCACCCATCAGTTTGCTGAAAATACACATGTTTCCTGATACGACTTTACCGAATGCAAACACGCTTTGACTTGTGTGCAGGCATTCAATTAGTGATTTCGGGCTGGCCACAAAAGCTCGCCCGGATAACCTTTGCAACAATGATTTTACCGTCAATGTGCGCTGTACTCCGAACTCCGATACCACAGGTATTGACGTGTTCTTAATAATGGCGGATACAACAACAAATTGGAACGAGTAAATCTCTATTTAACCCAATGTCTGACCTTTTTCGACAAAGCCATTTTATGTTATATTGCATTAAGACTAATCAATGCATGTTGATGAAATCGGGCTACATTGTTTTGTGTTTTTGTTCGCGTAAAAAAGCGTCGATGGCCGAGTGGTTAAGGTCGTTGTTTGCCATGCGAGAGGTCGCCAGTTCAAACCCCGCCAGGTATCAATGTGTTTTTCAAATTAGAAATTCATATGTACCATCATTCGACGCTTTAACGGTGAAGGAAAACATCGTGAGGAAACCAGCACACCTGAGAAATTTTTCAACGGTGTGTGAAGCCATGTCAGAGGCCTACGGGCGGCTTAAAAACTCTGACACCAGGTTGTTCATCAACCATACGATAATAAGAGAAGTTCGCGTAACAGGGGGTGGAAGCCCAGTCAACAGTGCTGAAATAAAAACAATATTTGTTCTTGCTTTTATATTTATACAGAGTTGCGAAATAAAGATAATTATATTACCTTATTTAATTCACACAGTCATACCATTTAGACTTTTGTCTCTTTCCAATAAATTATGACACACAGCGATAAAAGTAAATAAATTATAATATTGATTTATCTTTAACAAAACTGCTCCTACACTGGCAAACTGTCAAAAATTATACAAATACAAATACAAATACAAATAGTTTATTTCCAGAAAACATGTGAAATATTGAGCATTACAGTAGGTCCCACACTAGGAAAGGTCCTGTATCGTGGGCACCTGGTATAAGGAACAAAACCAGGAGAGCGACAGATTACATTTGAAACAAAAATTAAATAATTATCAACTATGTATTTGAAAACTGTGCTTACACATAAAATAATAAATTAAAAAGGTTTTAAATTATTTTAAATTATAATATTTTTATTACTTTATATTTATATTTTGCTGTCTGTGAAGTGTGCGAGTGAAGTGGTATGAAACTATGTGTGTGTGTGTGTGTGTGTATATGTGTATTATATGTGTGAGTTTGTGTGTCTGTGTTTGTTGTGAGCCCGTCAGTGTTTTTGATGAATGTATTTATTTATCTTATTTTAATTTTATTTATTCTATTTTATTTTAATCGCCTTATTAGGTCTTCAGTCTGTTGGTAGGTTTGGGACAATAAAAGGGAGGAGATTGAAAACTTTGCTTGCCTTACAGTAAGGACCTTTAGATCGCATTGTTTTGCAATTTTATTGTAAATGTGCGGTTTTTATTGTAAATTATAAGTTTGTTTTAAATTATAAAGTGATTTTGTAAGCTGTATTTGCATTTAGTTTTATTCGATAAATATGAGCAATCAATTAATGTTTACGATTTAAATCAAATGATTAAAAATATTGGAATTTGTATTGACAAATTCCAATTCACTTGATGTGCCCTTTCGCTCGGCAGGTTATCGGAATATAAATTATGGAGTTTTTCTTCGAACAGATCTAATAGAACTTGTTCAACTGTAGTGGAATTAGGCTCTTGATAGATAAGTTACTAAGTTTGTAATATTACGAAGGGTGGCTTGTTTACATTAGATTAAAAACAATTGTTATACAGTCTATGTCCTGAGCTCCCTCAGTTTAGAATTCGAGTAGTATGTCTCAACAATAATATGACTACCAAATATTTCTTAGTTCCTTGTAATGGAAAACTGTTAATAACTGCTGTCTGTCTTTAGCTGTTAAATATATATTTTTGCTTTCACAATTTTTGGTTACGTTGGATCGCGTGACCGAGAACCATGAAATCCTGTCAGTGTATCTCACGCTTGGAATAAGCAAGGCTTGCCCAACATCGTAACTTACCTATGAAGGACGAGGAGAGGAAAGCTCGAGCCCATTGAAACCGAAACACGGCACGTTTATCATTAACTGTTACGTAATCTTTACTAATATTATAAAGCTGAAGAGTTTGTTTGTTTGTTTGTTTGTTTGTTTGAACGCGCTAATCTCAGGAACTACTGGTTCGATTTGAAAAAATCTTTTTGCGTTGTATAGACCATTTATCGAGGAAGGCTTTAGGCTATATAACATCACGCTGCGACCAATAGGAGCAAAGATACAATGGAAAATGTGTAAAAAACGGGGGAAACGCGAACGAAGTCGCTGGCACAGCTAGTAAAAGATAAACCAAATTTTTAAGTGCGATCGACACCGATATCCATCTAATTTATAAGGATGAACATTATATCATAATGTCTGGAACATGAATGTGCATTTATCTAATTTAAATTTTACGATAGAGCTCAAGTATGTGGCACTAAAACAACGAATAAAAATAAAAAAAGCTTTTATTGATAGTATATTAAGAGTCTTTAACGGTGAAGGAAAACATCGTAAGGAAACCTAAGAAGAAATTCTTAGGTTATGTAGTCGACCAACCCGCACTTGGCCAGCGTGGTCGACTAAGGCCTTATCGCCCTAGTTTAGGGTAGGCCCGTGCCCCAGCAGTGGGGACGTATATGGGCTGATGATGATGATGATGATATTAAGAGTCTACACTAAATATAATCTGCATATCGTCTCTTCACTATTATGAATTGTTTCAATACATTCTGTATTTTAAACCGAATTTAGAGTCGTATTGATTTGTGTATAAATATTTACACGTGCCGGCCTTAATAAATAGGTTAGAATTTGTTTAAGCCAATCTTAGGGAATCCAACAAAGTACTGACAGCAAATGAATGTAATATGTGTTTATATTTGCCTCATTTCACAGAAAATAACTATGAAAACATAATTAAAGAAAGTAAGCTAAATATATGAGTGTAACAATATTTACCATATACATAAGTCACGCTCATGAAAACGAACTTCTCCAAACGTAATTATGGTTTAAGTGATTTATTATTTTCAATTGCGAACATATTTCGCCGCGTAAGGGCAGATTACCTACCATTCCGATAGCCCAAGCGAGCGGTCGCTACGGAATAATGATTATTGTAGGCTTAAGCATCAGGATTTATTGTATTTAGTTGTACTAAACGAAACCTAATATGTATGTATTAGATACGTTTCGTATTATACCACATTTGATCCGTTCAAAGATGTACCATGACGCTGTGTGGTACTCGATTGTTTAGAATACTTACCTATTTTATAGCTGAGGAATTTCAATATTAGTCCAGTCATTTATGCTTAAATTAGGTAAGAATCTCGGAATTCGAGATACCCAGCTGTAAGTCTGTAAATACTTAGATATTGACACCCTTAAAGTGGTCTCAAAACCTACATATGGTAGGGTGTACGCAACTATTAAATTTTCAAGGTCAAATGTCACAAATATCAGTTTTATGAACTTTTGAGCGAAACGGGAAGTTTTATCATAAAAGTGTGTAGGAGAAAATTGCTTATCATCTAATTATCTATAAAAATTGTCTGTACGTTTTATTCCTAAGATTCACCATTTCAGAGATACAGCGATGCAAATAGTTGAAAAAGTTGTATTTTCAAAAGCTTCCAGACCCCCGTGTTAGACAGTTAAAATTTTCACAACTGATGTATTTCAGTAGCCTCTATAACATCTAATACTAGAAAAAGCTTAAAACCAATGTTTAAGTGGGTTCTCATACAAAAACTATGGTTTTTTTCTCACACTTGGCAGGTTTTAACGTGGTTACCCCAGTAAACCTATTCCAGACGACACCTTTTATACGTGAAGAACACGTTGTTTATATGGAAGCCTAGTTAAATAATTGTTTTATGTTGTTTTTAGTACTATACATATACGTTTCAGTACATTTAAACTGCGTATTATGGGTCAAAAAGTACGAAATAACCAATTATTAGAATTTCTGTTTGAAGTTTAACTGAAAAAAAAATACATTTTAAAAATGTTAACTGTCCATCTAACTCTATTATGAACGTGAAGATCCATATTAACCAAATTTAATTTAATGAAACGCAGAAATCTTAAATCTTCTGAATACTGAAAACAACACAAAACAATTATTTACTTTGGCTTCCTTATAAACAACGTGTTCTTCATGTATAAAAGGTGTCGTCTGGAATAGGTTTACTGGGGTAACCACGTTAAAAACCGGTTAAGTATAAGAAAAAAAAAACACAATTTTTGTATGAGAACCCACTTAAACATTGGTTTTAAGCTTTTTCTAGTATTAGAAGTTATAGAGGCTACTAAAATACATCATTCGTGAAAATTTTAACTGTCTGGCACAATCGCACGTGGGCCTGGAAGCTTTTGAAAATACAACTTTTTCAACTATTTGCATCGCTGTATCTCTGAAATGGTGAATCATAAGATAAAAACGTACAGACAATTTTTATAGATAAATAGAAGATAAGTAATTACCTCCTACACACTTTTATGATAAAACTTCCCGTTTCGCTCAAAAGTTCATAAAACTGATATTTGTGACATTTGACCTTGAAAATTTAATAGTTGCGTACACCCTACAATATGTAGGTTTTGAGACAACTTTTAGGACGTCAATATACTACTTGTATTTACAGACTTTGACAGACTTACAGCTGGGTATCTCGAATTCCGAGATTTTTACCTAATTTTACTGGACTATATGGATTGAAGATTTTGAAAGACTCATGCTCAATTTTCTCGAATATACACATTGCCTTCATTGAATAACTATATACCATATTTTCCTTGTTACATACCCTTCCAAGTTTCATATGATATTAAGTCTCTTAGCTTAAGTATGTTACAACTTAATAAAAGTGTAAATTCAACTTGATAACAAGTCAATTCAGCAGTAACAACTCGGACTACGGGCCTGGTCGTTGTGTGGAAGCGCCGTGATTTCCCCCGAGCTCGTTCTCATCCCGACAGTCGATCGCGCATCCCGGCTCAACGGCTACCTTCACCTAATGCGGCTCTCCCGGTTATGCCGAACTTACATTTTTTACTCCCGGCCTCTAAATACCCCGCAGGCTTCTCAAACAAACGATGCAATTTAAGTTTAGGCATTGCCCAGCAGTGGCTACGGAATTCTAAGTGAATTCGATCCTATAGCGGTAAATGCTTGCATGTTTATTGTATACAGTTTGTACCGTTACGAGTAATACTACAAAATACAGAGATATGTCATTTCACTCACGTTATCCATTCTCAGTACCGATCTACGCATTACGTTTAACACAAATAATATGATATATATTTCTTGCTTTATGTTATTGTAGGAAATAAGCATCTTTGTTCCTTTTGTTTTGTGATATGTAAGCGTTACTTCTTTGAAGAAACCTTTGTGTACGATCTCTACACTTTTGATCGTTTTCTTAGGAAATTTGTATATTTGCGTGTCGTATCTAATATCTGTCAATATAGATAGATAGCTGTGCCCGCGACTTCGTTCGCGTGAACTACAGGATTTTGATTTTTTTTTAACTTAAAAGTAGTCGTAGTCCCGTCAAAATCTTTTCTGCCACTTAAGAAGTTAGTCTTCAACCGGAAGAAACATTTAAAACAAAATTATTTTGGTTTTTATCATCATCATCATCTGTTGTTTATCGTGTAGTAATAAATAAGTTCGTTCGCGTGAACTACAGGATTTTGATTTTTTTTAACTTAAAAGTCGTAGTCCCGTCAAAATCTTTTCTGCCACTTAAGAAGTTAGTCAACCGGAAGAAACATTTAAAACAAAATTATTTTGGTTTTTATCATCATCATCATCTGTTGTTTATCGTGTAGTAATAAATAAGTATATTACACAACATCACATTAATTGATCTGATCCTGTGGTAAGAAGCTTTAGCACTTGTTTTTATCAGAACAGTGGTATACATTTAAATATTTAAATAGCACAACCAGACACGGAACAGACATCGATATTCATCGCAGAAATATTTGTGCTGAGTGGGAATAGAACCCAAGAAAAGAAAAAAAAACAAAGAAAAGTCCAAGTGCAAGACGGACTCGCACAACGCAATTTATTTTTAAAGTTTACGCAATTCTCTGTACTTGACGTTGCTTTATTCTAAATTTTGAGAATCTGAGTACTTCGCAGATAGTAGTTCCCTTTGCGAGTGTCAAAAATTGGCAGCATAAATGAATGTTTCTTTTGATTGTGTTTGCTCAGGCGAAGGGACAGTAGACCTGAGTATTTGATGTAACTTTCAGTTTGATGTTTTCTCCTTGACAAAAATTGACGATGATAAACGGATCCTATATAAGGGGTTCGGTTATTCTTTTCGACGTACGAAATCCTAAAATCTATGTTTATAGTGAACAGCTTCCTCATATTGAATAGATCATCTTCAAGTAATCCTAATTGTTCATCGATCAATGTGAAATAAAGGACGTCCTATTCCAAAGCCAGGTAGCAGTTTATAGTTAGAGAGGAAAAAAGCGTCCATGGCCGAGTGGTTTAGGTATTTGCTTGCTATGCAAGAGGTCGCCACTTCAAACCCTGCCACGTACCACTGTGTTTTTCAAATTTTAAATTCATACCTATGTACGATTATTCGACGCTTTTACTGTGTGCTTGAGTCATGTTCTTTCTTAATCCCTGGCAAACCCCTCATTTTCTCTTTTCGAATTTTATGCTTTACCAAATTAAATATGCTTATGCTATACTTTTATATTGATTTTCATATTATTTTTTGAACTCAATATTGAATTTCTTCAATTTGATTGAATATTTAATACCCGGTTGGTGCATACAATGTATTAATCGCATTGTAATCATCTCATCCTTTTTTCTGATACCAAACCCTTGAGTATTAATATCAATGTATTTTTTGACAACCAACCTTCTTCAATTCGGCAATTATGGAAATTTGAATGCTCTCGTTAATTTGACAGCTTAAAAATATGTCAATTAGGTGACACTATTTTTTAAATTAAAATAGAAAAAAGGTGACAATTAGAATATTTTCGATACATGTTGTCGATTCAGAACCCTTCTAGTAATTTACGTAATTTAATGGCACTCCAAATTTATCAATTCCAAAAGACAAACTTCACATATTTGACGTATGGTATACCTACATACAAACTTTTCCACAATATAATATCGAAGTAATACGTAGAGCACAGTGCCATCTTTTGAACTACCAAAAAACTTATCACGTAGGTACTCATGTTATATCAAACTTGACAGCATTTATGGCATGCTGTACAAAGCACGATGCCATCTATGTGTAATTTTATGAACAATAGCTGACCCAACAGACTTCGTCCTGTCAAAACAAATTGTAAAAATTTGTTTGAAATTTGATTTTTTTTAGACAAATTTGGGTTTTTCGTACGGATCCCTACTTTTTTTGAAAATGTAATATAGCCTATAACCTTCCTCGATAAATGGACTATCCAACAGTGAAAGAATTTTTTAAATCGGACCAGCGGTTCCTGAGATTAGCGCGTTCAAACAAACAAACAAACAAACAAACAAACAAACAAACAAACTCTTCAGCTTTATAATATTAGTATAGATATCAAGAAATTAATCTATTGTATTATATTTCATGTGAACACTAAAAGCAGAGTACTATATTTTACACTTGTACTATTTTCACCATGGTGGTTCTATATATTTATTATGTAAAATATTATTGCCCAAAAAAATTTATTGATTACACCTACTTTTTTATTTTCTTTTCGCTATGTATGATGTCTCACCATGAGCATGTTACCAGGGAGTACCCGTGTGACCACTACACGGCCATTATCAACGTGACCCTGATGTGCACGGGCTGCCCGCGCGCGCCGGTGCACGAGAGCGCGCTGCAGCTGCTGCAGCTGCTGGACAAGCGCTTCTTCGGCACCACCGTGCCGCTGCCCGCCGACGACGACAGCGGTAAGTCCAGACCTGTAGCCGCTGCAAGCTCAAGACAAACTTCGACCGACGAGTCGTCCAGTACCCCTGTCATATTTGAGTTTTGTAAAAGAATCGCGCGGAAGCGGAGGCAGAAAGACTAGCTGGCTACGTCCTCTTTTAAATTGGCTTGAATTTCTAACTTCATTAGTAAAGTCTGATAACTGAGCTTACTGCGAAATTCCAATATTCTATGTTTAGTTTGACTCCAATAAAATGCAAAAGAATACTAGACGACAACAAAGGTGTGCGAAAATACAAAGATAATTACATTCCTTATTGTCTTATCCTGTCTATTGGCATCCTGTTTAAATAGACAACCAAAGACCAAAGGTGGAATCCTTATTAATTGACTAGAATTTACGTGAGATAAACAAGCGCGACGCAGCTCTAAACTAAATTAGTACAAGCCAATTTGAAACCACAAGTTTGCTACCTAGTCCTACCGCGTATGTGTCGTATGCATGAGTGCCTTCCATATAGATAGGTACTCCTATTATTCGATAGGTGTTAATCTTTGCTCTGTGATGTTCATGGCCACGCTCTGTCGAGTAGTTTAATTATTGTTCGGGCGTACATTTACATTAATATGGTACGTGGCTTGAGCGCCGATCAGTCGGTGTCGTCAATAGAAAAGTGCCGCGTTAGTTTTTTTCGTTACACGCCCATCAGCACATCAACTTTCTTACATATTTATCGGAAACGAAAATATCGATATGCGTGTCATGTTAATGTAAAAGAAACCTAGCTAGATACAAATCGAACTCCGCTAATATGTACGAAAAACGATCACAAAATTGGCTTATCGTCACGCATCGAAAGATTCTTAGTTTTCTTTATATTCTGTGTCTAGTTACAAAGAATTTCGGTTTCGGAAAAGTATTCAGTAATCTGTGTCTGTGTGTCAATTAATTACCGATGTATGCATACATGATTTATGTTCGGTTCGGCCGTATTTCATTTTGTTCCCATTAATTTTACTTTAATTCAATACTGTCTATCCAAAAATAATTTAATTTTTACTCGCAATCGATCACAGGAGACTGTGCTCCAACCTTATTCCTGGTATTGTTTTTCAATGTAATTACTTATCTTTTGGGGAACATGGCCGTGTGTTAACATCAAAACGTCCTAACATAACACAACCGAATGATTCACTAACAATAGTGAAACCTGTTGTATCGAATAGGATTGCCGAGCATCGAGACCTCGAGACGAAGTCACTTGGTAGACAACTTCTATGAATATTGAGAGGATAAAAAGATATGAAGTGAACAATAATATCTCCGAATTGTGTTTAGCGGTGAGATTCACATAATAAACAAATATGCAATAACTTATAATGTGCACACACCCTCACAGGATCATGTTTTTGTACCTAGATTGTACCATGTTGCGAATTGTATATTTATTCTATTCTATTCATTGCTAGTAGTGGTAGATTAAAACCCAGATACGTATGTATGTAATTGCAATGCGGTGATAGGTTGTATCTAGCTAAGTGATCATGTGATCATGTTCATTCAATTTATGTTATGCGACATGGCGTATGCTTGCGTGGGAAGAAGAGGCTTTCTACGAATAAAGGGTGAAAGAGAGGTGCAAGGCACTTTGACAGATGGGATGGATTTATACTAAGCGAGTAAAGATGAAGAAATGGCTGTAAAAAGGACGATTATGAAAGAATCGTCTCTATTATTTACTGTTTTAATTTTATTTGCTTTTCATCTAATAATCTATACAAATTATGAAATTACATAAATGATTGCAACATCTGTATATTTAATTTTAATAAACCGTTGCAACTGATTGTGCTGATCAGATGTAACGTGCATTCTCTTATATTATGATAATGACATGTAGTAACAATGAATAATTAAATAAAAATAGAATAATATACTCGTATTAATTTAGTTAGATGTTGCAGTTATGATCAAAAGTAATGCACACATTTGCAAACAGTAAAACCATTTACCAGTATTTTCAATCAGCTGTTGGTCGTAAACTGTCAAATGTGCCGGGACTTTTGTGATGAATCGTCCTCGACGAGTTATTGTTCAATGAGTTACACCCGCCGACCTATGGATCAGTCCCCTATTCCTGATTTATTTATTTATTGTGTCTTCGGAGTTTGTCTTGAGCTTTTCTGTCTTAGAATTTCAGAAATTACATATTATTTTGTTTTCTTCATTAAAGCCTCGATATTGTTTTTATATTTTAAGTTGTTTCTTGGGCTCATTTGAATATTTACCTACTGTTATGATTTCTATCTTTCGATTAGTTGTTGATAGTAGAAGTAGTTTGAGAATTAGATGGTACATTTCGTTGTTGTAGTTAAACTATTGACTTGTATATTGCTGAATTCTACATTTATTTTGCATTTTTTTAATAGTCAGCGACACGAATAATCGCACTATACTTGTATACTCTTAATGACAAGTATTCGTGTGGGATTTCGTTATGTTTCATAGTTCCTAAATTATATTTAAGTTATAATGAAATCAAGCACAGTTTCTTAAATAAGAGTGTGATATGACATGACATTAAATGTTTTATAGGTGATATACTTTTGTACGACGACCACTATAGCTATAGTATTATATATTTATACTATATTTAGCAAAGGGTCAAACTATGTACCATAATGTGTACATAAATCAGTTTTTTTTTATTATTTTATTTGGGGCTTGTATCCGCATAACTATGTATATTGTATCTTCACTATAACAAAGAAGAAACAAAACTAGAAAAAAGAAATGCTTTAATTAAATAAGGAAATTACTTCCAAACAAGAACTGGTTTACAATAAAAGTAGAAGCTGAGCGCGTCGCGCCGCCGCGGCTCCGGTTGTAAAGGTAAGTCTCCTTTGCCCTACATTTCCCTATGAATACTGTTTTATTTTATATTTGCGACATTTTAATAATAGTACAAAAGTTTATTATAAGAATTTAACCAGCCAGATTGCCTTACCACGTCAATACAGACCTAAAACGTGCACGTCGCGGGTCGTTACATTCCCTCTAATATGGTAGAGCGATGTGAGAGCCACCTGCAAGACCGGTGATGATGACAAGGCTACTCCAAGCCATCATCTTTAATCAGTGTCTGGCGCACACGTGAAGCTCGTGAATAAGTGCTACCTTCGGTTACTGGTCTCCTCCAGCTTGCTTTACATTAAAATTGGTCACTTAAATATATACATGAGACTCTTGTCGGCGTCATCTTGGTATAAACAGATTTCAGATTGGATGGTAGATACTGTTTTCGGTATATGGCGTTTAATAAGTGCTAGCAAACGCTAGTATATGAAGCCTTCATATGTATTTCATGTATGTATGACTTTGAAGTACGCTCACAGTTTTCGATGTTTGTTTAAATAATGTCAAAAACTTTAAAAAGGTATGGGCTAAGTGCCTTTTTAACATGTATGTATATTTTATTGAAATATGTAGGTAGAAAGAAAAAGAAAATCTGAGAATATTTCAAACTTCTACCTGTTGCTGTTACTATGAGAAAATAAAAGCAAATTCCAAAAAACATCTTAACGAGGGAGTCCTCTTACATATTTAAATAGAATAGGTAATTCATTGCCTATTTTCATAGAACTATATTTCTGTAAATATTGCCTATGTCAATATATGATCTATAAATGACAAAAACACGTTTCTTGGATCGGATACATTATAAATTTACCTGTCTGGATACGAAACAAAGACAAGCACTTATCGCTATGAGACTTCCCCCGGGTGAGGATGAAACTACATCTCTTGGCCCGAGTGATATTATACCGGTGCGATTAATCTGACGACAATTAAAGTCAGTTTAGATATTAACAACTTTAGACACATTAGAAAACTGAAACTGTCCGGGATATTTTCCATATTGTTTTGTTTTAATGAGCTCCCGATATTTCGGGATATAATATATTAATTATAAACAAAACAACATGGTAAATATCCCGGACAGTTTCAGTTTTCTAATGTGTGTAACCATGACAGTTTAAAATTATAACTTTAGACACCTTGCCAATGTTACGTATCTAATATCATACTCTCTCAAATATTAAAATACCGGTATAAATAACTAGCACGGAGTAGCCCATGGGGCTTGAGTGCCTTGATTTACCCTGCATTCATATTTAAGTAGCTCGGGTATGTACGGGGATTACTTACGTCCAAAATGTGGTTGAATTCTTTGATAACGTCGTTAAGTCTTCGTTACTGTTCGCTAAGTATGTAAATATGTATTTTGTCTATGTATACAATATTTTTGTTTGGTGTTGTATAATAGAGTTGCCCTACATTGGGCTCCACACTCACACTTAGTTATGTACCCTGAATAACTAAATAACAATGTAAGTGTACATGTGAAATAAATTTATCCTATTAATATCTGTATATCTGTATCTTATGTTGGTAGTCCAATAAATAAATAAATAAATAAATAAATAAATACATAAATATTATATATATGTGGATCAATCAATAAAATAGTGAAGAAATATTATTTTGGTTCACCAATCTAAACAAATGTTTACTGTCATAGTCATTAAGTATCATGAAATATTTTGTTGCTTAGTAATGTTTTAGTTTGTATTTATTTGTGACCACATTATCTAACAAACGTTTAAACTTGGAATCATTAACTATACTGATAGTTTACTCATGCAACAACAATACGGGACGAATAATCCCTTTAAACAGTTCCTGACCTTTACTCAAACATTAAACTAGCTGTTTATACTGTAAATATTCACAGAAACAGTTTGGGTTTGTAATGAAGGGAAAACTAAAATTTCAGTAATTATGAAATTGTGTATAAACAAAGATGGATAAATTTTAACGGATCACAGCTCTCGACGAATAAACTGGAGTTTTTTTTAGTATTTCCACCAGGCTTTTGATTTCTTCGTCTTAGCTCGCATCAGAAATGGTCGCTTTCAGAAGTTGTTACAATTAAGGAAACACACGGCATTATACCTACAAGTAAAATACAGATGCGATTTCCAGGCATTTTTTTCTTTAACGAGTTTTAAGGTGTATTCATCCCCTGTTGTATTTAGTATCTTTGTGTCGTGTTTGTATGCATTGCTTCCTCAGTATTCAATGAAGGATCCTGCTGGATACGCCACAGTGCAAAGCGCCCTCTCTTTTTCAATTTGCGACCAGTAATCCTGTTTTAAATAGTCTTATTTTAAATTCCCTTATATGTGCATACACGTGATGTTGTAATTGAGTATTATTATATCATTCATTGAAAGAAACTGGTTTACTTGTGAATATTGAGACATTTTAATATATTATTATGGTTTTTTTTGTTCGGTTATTTCTGATTACAAAATACCGCTACTATTTTTTATTTTGATTATGGCGTCAAATAAATTTGCTTCAGGAAGACAGTTATGAAATGAAATCTTTTCTTGTTGCAATGTCCTAGGCCATTATTAACTTAAGGTTTAGTAGTCGATGAGTTCATGACCAATGATGATATTAAAGTTTAAGATCCAACCAACAATTTTGCAACGTTTTTGATGTTTGTGTAAAATTAATTAATCAAGTATAATATGTTACCGTAACAGATCCATCCTTTGATTAGAGCGTCTAAGACGTTGCAGGATCATGTCGCAAGGCTATCTGAATACTCAGCGTCCTAATTATTAGTCCATCCGTAGAAACTGGAACGTCTATATGAAACACATAATTTGTCACACAGGTAAGACAATTGTAATTGGTCAAATGAACAAACGGTAGCCAGTAAGTAGTAAAGTGTTAACCGAATAACAAAACGTGATTAATTAATTAAGGGGTGTATACTCGTAAGTATCGACCGTGTTGATGTATTTTCACGATAGTTATAATATTTTCATAATATCAATAAAGTCTTTTAAAAATATTCTATACTTTTTAGTGGCACAACCCCAGGGGACGTGGACGATTTTATTTCTTATATGTATTTTAATTTTATTATTTCATTGTATACTTAGTAGAGGGTTTCAAATAAGACCATTATTCCCAGTAAAGCAGTGCTACGCTATGAGATCATTTCTAAATAGGTCGAGTTATACCGTTAATGGCAACTATCTAGTAAAATTACATTGAGCAATTATTATTTAATAATTAATTTACACCAAGGTCGGACTAAGCGTATCCACCGCTGTTAAAGAGGGCCACCTACGCCCTAACATAATTTTCGCCGCGGGGACGAGGCACACTAGTGATAACAATGAAAGCTCTGAAATACTAATCTTCTTCTTAACAAGCTTACTCGTCAAACTTTAAATAAATTGTTATTGCCACCTGATGTTTTTGAAGTCGGTGATCAGTTTCCTTATTACAAAGTATTGTAGAGAACCGGGCCGTAAACAAAAAAAATATATAAGACACGGATTAAGGTGAAGATGAAGATTTCTTGTTAACATGAATTGTTAAATTGAACGGGTAACTTTTGGATACCGGATTATACACGTTTTCTGAAACACAAACTAACTAGAGATAATTTTTCAATAATTAAATTTAATAAAATATAATTATAATAATATGTCTTCTTCGTTTATACGTACTGCAGGAATATATAGATCTCAATAACATACAAGCTGTCCGGAGCCTTGACGCCGGAAGTCGATTTCGCGCTTTAGGCTTTGTTTCGGAACGGCAGGGCGAGTAACGCGCGTCCGCACGTCGCCGGCCGCTCGTGGCGGCTCCATGTTAATAACTTGATGTGGAAGTTTTTTAATTTCGCGCCGGAGGTGGCCACGGAATCTTTTCACTCATATTTTTGTCAACGCTGAACAGATTAATTTAAAATAAGACCGTGAGATAATTTGAACAATAAAATTAGTTCGGAAAAGCAGACATTCCAGTATTCATAGGCACAATATCACATTATACATTGCTGTTGTTGTTCTTCTCGTGATATCAGTTGGTATCTGTACATTAAAGATTTATAA
This sequence comes from Maruca vitrata, assembly GCA_039566165.1. Lineage (NCBI taxonomy): Eukaryota > Metazoa > Arthropoda > Insecta > Lepidoptera > Crambidae > Maruca > Maruca vitrata. Next base: position 19,015,730 of record CM076911.1, on the reverse strand, counting down.
GATTATCTTTAAAAAATCCCAATTTGTAGATATTTTTGTTTAAATGTCTATTTGATCAGATAGGATTTGTTTAATTTCTTTGAGTGACAATGTTCTGTAAAAGAAGTAAATAGTCTTTCTTCTTAACCAAAGGAAAATGATCCCTTGTATCGTCTATCTCACATTACCTGCATTGATTCCATATTCTTGTGAATATATTAATATATTCAATTTCTTGTCCCAAAGTCCCCCGTCTCACACTGATATGCGAAACGCATGCAATCAAAGAGAAATATAAAATCGGCAGATATGTTTGTAGAGTAAGGCTTCCTACCTGATGGCGTGTCCATTGTGTCGGGGGTGTGTTGTGTGCAGCGGCCTGTGCGAACTGCACGCAGGTCTTGAGAAACCCTTTGAGAGATGTCCCTTTGAATGGTGTGCCCTACAAATAAATTTCTTTGTGTAATATATTATTATATCCTGACTTTATGTTACAATCTTTGATAAATTTTCATGCACGCTTTGTAGTAGATACCTATCTAATATTTATAAATCGACTGAATAACCTGGTATAAATTTAGAACGCTCATACAAATATTTAATGTAAATTTTGCTTTAAAAATATGTAACTATATTTCCGTTTCTCTGTTTGCAGAATTTCATTTTCCCTATGCACTTTGTGAGTGACAAAAGCTTTGATCTTTACGAACCGCGCTTTTGTAGTATCAGCCAATTTTGCATTAAAACAAGCAGCCAACATTTAATTTGGTTCCAAATAATAGTTTTGGTATATTCGTTCTGGGCGAGGAGACCCTACGCACCGAAATGATATTTCATTTAAGGTAGGAATTCCTTTTGTGTTGGCATGACGGGGTTTAAACCCCTCTCTCTCATACACTGTGGTCCGACCGGTCAACTAAATTTTGTGACGGAAGCCAATTTAATATCAATTAGTCTGCTCTCCAAACGAAATAATTTGAGAGTTTATTCAACCCTTTATACATAAATTTCCGTTTAGCAAACTTTTCCTGTAAAATTATATGAGAGTTATTCGTGTTTTACTTTTTTATAAAATTAATTTGTGTTCTGATATACATCAGATTCCACCGATCAGGGCCCACCAGGATTCGGGGTTATGACGTAAGGTAATTTATCTTACATGACTTATAAACATATATTATTTTAACTATACACCGTGAAATTTTAGTGGTTGTTTTCCCGTGGCAGAACAACTTGCCTTTAGTAATACTATCGAATCATGCAAATCATTTCTCGAAAAAAAACTTTTTTTTTCGATTTTTCAGAATAATAATTTTCCAACTCGAAAACGAGAGAAGCTATCGTTGTTTTTGAAGATGTGACGTATTTAGGTACTGCTTGCCGCATGAAATCGATGCTTAAAGCTAAAGAAGCTCTACACCCTAAGTCATAAAGCGGTTCGAACGTGTTTTCGAGTTACGGTTAAACCTTTCGTAAAACCGGCATTTATTGATTTTACCAAAAAAGAACTGCACACATCTTTTGTACTACTAAGATAGAATCATTTTACTGCGGGAAAACAACCACTAAATTTCACGGTGTATAGTTAAAATAATATATGTTTATAAGTCATGTAAGATAAATTACCTTACGTCATAACCCCGAATCCTGGTGGGCCCAGTAAAAAGTGTTTGCGGCAATGCGAGCTCGTTTGTGAAGGGCCGGATAATTAATTCATGGAGGCCTCATTAAGACGCGGCGGTCGCCAGGTAGCGCCCTCGCCTCGCATTGCCTCGCTTTGTTGTATCCGCGCTGTCGGCAGTCCACGTACTAAACCGAATCCGATTCGAACACAAACATATTCTGTTCCATTCAGTCGATGAAATGTCGACATATATTCGCGTTCGCGTTTATCCTCAGAACTTACGGTCACGGAGATTACGTAATGTTTTATAAAAAATATTTATATGAACAAATTACTCAAAACAAGCTGAACGATATGCTGCTTAAAACAAAAATGGCTATTTATGTTTATTTTAAATTAATGTTGCTACAAATCATAGACGGTCAAAACAAAAATATTAAATAATGCAGAGAAGGTATTTCAAAACTGTTAATAAATACGCAGTTAACGCAAAAGGAAGTTAATAGAGAGCCTGTTAATCAAATCAGGATAACTAGAAGAGGGCCTCCAAACTATGCGAGCCACCGCCGGTCGCTATCATTAATAAGAGGCTTTTCATTAGAATTGATCGAGATATAGTCACCGGTATCTGTCTTGTTCATGACGTCGTAGTTATTAACATACTACTTGAGCGAGTTTTAAAAATACTTACTGTATGTTTGCGCATTAGGTAATATAGTTAGTTTGAATGGAGCTTATGATTATAATCACATCTACTTCCAATTCAAATTCTAGATATGTTATACCTTTACCAAGATTATACCGTAAATAAGTAATGGGTCTACTTATTTTAGGTAAATCTTTGAGGTTATATGACGCCTACAGACCGTTTTTAATGAGGTTGTTTATTTCAACGAATACCAATATCGTTGTTCCCGCTCGGGTGGAATGTGATATTTTGGTATAAGTATATAAATATACGTTGTGGAAGTCTCCGTACGGAATATACATTTAATGCAGTATTTATAATTATCGACCGCTAGCGGCTTTGTAATGAGCAAACCGTAACAGGTCATCAATACATTTGTGAAACTGTAAAAGAATCGGTCGCCATGGATTTTTTCGCCTATCCGTTTTTTAAATTTTAATTTTTAGTTTTTTAATTTTAATTTCTATTCAAACTAGAATTCATATAATTTTATTTGATCATGTGTGTTAGATCAGCCTCATTATTATCATCCGACAATCTAAACTTTCCTCATAAACTGTTTGATATTAGCACAATATTGATAAAGTCATATCGTGCTAATCTTGTTATGATTAATTTACAACTAGTAGAATTAGCCTCCTTTTAGGCAAAGTATTCGCCTGTAATTTAAAAGTATAATAATCTTGGCACATTGTGTTGGTACAATCTTTGCACTGGTTTTGTTCACTGGCAGTGTACTCGGACAACAGAATGGGCAGATGGATATCTGTTACACTTGTTAGGACATAGATGGTCTGCACCTAAATATCCATAATGAATTTAAAAAGCTACAGATGTCACTCATACGGAAAGGCAACCGCATCCCAAACATTTGGTTCGTATTGCGTTATTTTGTCTGCCGCGTAGGGAGGGACTCAGTTAGAAGCCATCGATACTACGAATTACATTTTGTCCCGTTTCAGATCTATTTTTGTTATTGTTATGCTTAAAATGTGTGTTTTTTCACATTTCACAGAGTAGTTTGTGAGTTTTAAAAAATACTGAAATTTTTTCCCCCGCGTGGAATTCGAACCCGATGCCTTTTTTGCCAACGCTTGCTTCTTACATACAGTAACAAAGTTATAGTTACATTCTTTATATGGGGTATGCTCTACAATTTTTATTGTAGTTATAGTTATCTTGTTGGGACGTAGATGCCCTGCACCTAAATATCCATAATGAATTAAAAAAGCTACACATGTCACTCATACGGAAAGGCAACCGCATCCCAAACATTGGTTCGTATTGCGTTATTATGTCTGCCGCGCAGGGAGGGACTCAGTTACAGGCGAAGCCATTCGATTCTACAAATAACATTTCGTCCCGTTTCAGTTCTATTTTTGTTATTGTTATGCTTATAATGTGTGTTTATTTTGTACAGTTTCTACACTTACACTTAATAATTAGTGGAGTTCCGTTAAACATGAAAATGGTAAAAGCTCGGAATCCAGGGCCAGTCAATGAATGTGTATAGGAAGTGCTTGATTGCATTATTAAAACCTGAAAGAAAAAAGTTAAAAAAAAAAAAATGGCCGATCTCGTTTACAACAATTTTTTTTTTACAAAAAATTTTTATAGTTGAAATTTCAATTGTTTATGTGATAAATTATGTTTGCTGAGTAATTTCAATGTTAATTTATTAAATTTTTACAAAAAATAATGATTTACAAAAATAATTTTACCATTAACTATATGACACAACGACGGAACGCAGCCCCCGCCGCCGCCATCTCTGCCCTCGGCATTGTAAATGCATCTTGTGTATTAATCCTAACTATCCTAACTAATATTATAAATGCGAAAGTAACTCTGTCTGTCTGTCTGTCTGTTACTCTTTCACGCCTAAACGGCTAAACGGATTTTGATGAAATTTGGTATGATAATAGATGATAACCTGGAAATGGTTATAGGTTATTATAAATAATCACGCCATCGTTCTTAGGGGGTAGGCAGTAGGCAGATAACTAAATTGAGTTAGTGATTTTTAGCCGTTTTTGTTAGGACTTTTGCTCTTTGACGTCTAAACCGATGAACGGATTTTGATGAAATTTGGTATGATGATAGATGATAACCTGAAAATGGTTATAGGCTATAAATAATCACGTCATCGTACTTAGGGGGTAGGCAGTAGGCAGATAACTAAATTGAGTTAGTGATTTTTAGCCGTTTTTATTAGGACTTTTGCTCTTTGACGTCTAAACGGATAAACGGATTTTGATGAAATTTGGTATGGTGATAGATGATAACCTAGAAATGGTTATAGGCTATAAATAATCACGCCATCGTTCCTAGGGGGTAGGCAGTAGGCAGATAACTAAATTGAGTTAGTGATTTTTAGTCGATTTTGCTAGGACTTTTGCTCTTTGACGTCTAAACGACTGAACGGATTTTGATGAAATTTGGTATGATGATAGATGATAACCTGAAAATGGTTATAGGTTATAAATAATCACGCCATCGTTCTTAGGGGGTAGGCAGTAGGCAGATAACTAAATTGAGTTAGTGATTATTAGCCGTTTTTGTTAGGACTTTTGCTCTTTGACGTCTAAACCGATGAACGGATTTTGATGAAATTTGGTATGATGATAGATGATAACCTGGAAATGGTTATAGGCTATAAATAATCACGTCATCGCACTTAGGGGGTAGGAAGTAGGCAGAAAACTGAATTGAATTTGTGATTTTTATTGTTTTTTGCTGGGAGTTTTGCTCTATCATGCTTAAACGGCTGAACGGATTTTGATGAAATTTAGTTAGGAGATAGATAGTAACCTAGAAAAGGATATAGGCTATTAATATTCATGCTATCGTACTTAAGGCGTAGGCAGTAGGCAGAAAACTAATAAAGTTAGTGATTTTTAATCATTCGTTTTAAAAGTTTACCTCATTCACGCCTTAACGTCTGAACGGATTTTTATAAGACTTGGTTAATTTAAAAACAGGATTCTAGACACGGACACAGGCTACTTTTTACGGCGGGAAAATTCCTCATTTCTGCGGAAATCTAGTGTGATCGTGTCAAGAAGTCGTTTTTCTTCCGTCCGTCTGACAACTGTTACGATTACTCTAATAATTTCTTAAGTAGGTACGCCTAAATTATACACCTATAGAATCCCTAGAATGTCTTCTTTCCATTATTGAAAACCGCATAGTTATTGATATAGTACTTTTTGAGATCCTAGGTAAGAAACACATTTTGGGCGCCCTTCGCAACTTCATTTTATACTATGTATAGAAAATAATAATTAAAAAGTTGAGATCGCACAAAATATTTTTTTTAACATTTTTTTATATACTTTTCTAAACACATTTCAAAACTTGATATAAAGATTCATCGACTGGCCCTGGATTCCGAGGTATAAACCTTAAGGCACTCCACTAAATGTTCCCTATCCTATTTTGGCTAAGGCCAATAGAAATCAGTTAACTGCGCAGGATACTAATACTTGTGCTTAAAACACAAATGCACTTAGTTTTATCTTAAGTCTTAAGTTTGTTAAGATGGCGAGAGAGGTTAGGCTAAGGTGCTCCTTTGGCTTGATGTGCTTTTAAGGGAATGAGCCAGGGGGATCTGCTCAGGTTAGAGAAGAGTATTTTTTATAGAAAAATAATTCACGCAATTTCGGCTCGAATGGCGATTTAGCCTCTGACCTCGTGTTCTGTTTTCTCATCCATAAACGCGTGTCACTTTATTGTATTGTACTCCTATGAGCTGCGCCTATTCGAGTATAATATAATTTTGCCCTGGCGGGGTGCCAAGGCTTCATAGGTATTTAAATTTTACTGACCATTTTTGTGAATATATAGTTATTTGCATGTAATAGTTATTTTTATGGTAACTTGGAGAAACGTTTAAGAATTGACCGTATTTATAATTACAAATTTTTTAAGCATTGAGAGTTAGTTAAGTGTAAAATGTAAAAACCTATCAAATATTATGAATGTAAATGTAACTGTAAATGTGAATCCAATATTATGTAAATGTATATAATCTCAATACAAGTGTATACAAATAAACGACGTTTCAGGGATCAAACTTAGCCACGGGTGTCGCCCCCGCCGGAAATTTGTTTTATAGCTAAAATAAAAATACACATGCATTAACAGTTATAAGCCTTTTCATTCGTCCTGTTTATTTTTTATTTCCAATGTTTTCATTACGCCACAAAATAAACTAATATCAGCCAATTAATCAATAGGAAAAATCTTGTGTCTTTATAAATACCCTACACATCTCATCCCACGAAATGGCTGTATTTTAGAGTTGCATTGAGTCAATGTAGACATTATTCGATAATAATTTCAAATAGATACATCTATGTCTTCCCCACGAACCAAGTTTAGAGTGGCTGACATATCTGTTTTAGTTTACACCCTATATTTCATACCTCTCAAGTAAAGATAAAAAATACTTACAAAATGTCCGTTAATGTAGAACTTCGGATAGAGAGAGCCCTGTCTCTGTGCAACTCGACGATGGCGACTCATGTTATTTCCCTAAATTGATATCCATAACTTATATTCATTAGTATTTTAATATTAATAAAAAAATTGGGTATTTTACAATATTCTAGTCACCAGTTAAGTCCCTTGTGTCTTAAAACCTGATAAAAATATATCAAATTTATATCTTTAATTGTATTCGTATGTCTGGGAATCGAACCCAATATCATTCATGACTTCCAAAGATCGTCTACCTGTTAAATTCATCTTAAGTGTTTCTTGTGAAATTTCACACATTTCACAGAGTAGTTTGCGAGCTTTAAAAAATACTGACATATTTTTCCTCGCCTGGGAGTCGAACCCGATGCCTTTTTTCCTCGCCTGGGATTCGAACCAGATGCCTTTTTTGGCAACGCTTGCTTCTTACATACAGTAACAAAGTTATAGTTATAGGCTAGGTAGCGCTGATCTGCAAACCGCTCTTCTCTCTTCTCTGAAGGTTATCTTTAAGATTTGATTCTTCATATAGGGTATGCTCTATAATTTTGATTGTAGTTATATCCTACAGATTCCTAAATGGTAATAACAGGCGCAATGAAAGCTATGAGAATGTGATAAACATGTCAATTCTATATGATTCCGTTTTTTTTTGCCTCACAACAAGCTCCGTGGCTAAGGCATGTTTATTGCCATTATATGCCATAAGCTCAAAAATACGGAAGGAAAGAACTAAAGACTATAAAAAATACAGCATGATTGAAACGACAAATTATGACACACAGTTTATTTTGAATACACAAATTAAAACACTCTTATGATAAACATTAAAAGGGGTAGAAGAATATGAAATATAATGATATGGATTTCATGTTACATTGCGAGACTTATCGAGACTAAAATAGTTTATATCGTAAACATAAGCTCAGGTAAATTAACTTTGGTACATATTAAATTGTATTTAACATTATGCGTGACATATTGAATTACAATGAAAACTTTATTGGACAAACAAACCCTCATACACTTATATATAATTTTGAAAGTTACATTTTCATATGTTTATAATTATGTAATACAATGTTGATCGAAACATATATATTAAAAAATAATAGAATAGTTTTTTATTCGGTGGAGAATACTTATTATCGCTTAACGTTTGATAATGTGGCTGAATCGGAGACTTACCAGTTAGCAAAGCCGTGTTACAGTTATATATTTTGTTACCATCTTTGTAAACCATGTGACTGCAAATAAACAAATAAATAAATAAATAAACAGTTATTTTAATTGTTAACATATAAATACAAGTGAAACCTAGTACAATCTGATGCGGTTAATAACTAATTTATTATTAAATATAAGTCTCTATGGGTCTACACGCGTTATTAGGAGTAGCAAATTACATAGCTACTTACTGCCCATGTTTGCAGTAAGCTCGCGACCATGATTGCGACCCAGTCGAAACGTCGGGCAGTAAGTAGCTACTCCTAATAACCTATAAAGACTAATATTTAGTGTAATTGAACGCGAAAGTCTAAAATCTTAATTTATTATTGTTTGACAGCAGATTTCATTTGTGTTATAACGTAAAGGCATACAAACTTTGCTTGCAAAATATCAACTCATCGGGGATGATTTGTTTTAGAGCATTTTATCTAGACACGCGGTAGCGTGTCAAGCCAAGGTTCAAGAAACAGAACTGGCGAGCCGCACCGTGTGTAATATTACACGAACCATTTGGAACCACTTTTGAACCCCTCATAAATCAAAAACTATTTCACATAAACGTATCAAATTTGGCTCATATATTGTGACTTGCGAGATAAATATGTGTTCTAAATTTCATAAGCTTATCTCAAACAGTTATTTAGATATTAATGTCCAAAAATCCTCATTTTTATCATTGACTGACTGACAGATCAAAATTCTAACCCAGTTCCAAATGACCTAGAGAGTTAAAATTTGGTATGCAGATAGGTAATTACATGAATACAAAGGAAAAAATAAAAAACTGGCAATTTTTTTAAATTAGGTTAGGTTCTATTATGAACGCTTAACATAAATACCTAATTAGTGCCTAATAACGCCTATATACCGGGGAAGGCAGAGCACTAAGTATATATTTAGGTATACTTATTATTTACAATTAAGAGTAGGTACTTATAGTCGGTTTTCATATTTATTACTTAGGGTAGGTACCTACATAAAGTCTAGTTTTAGTTTTGAATTTGTCCTTTTCAAAGGACCCACGGCGTTACGATGATATATACTTTTCTACAAAAAGTAATGATATCCAATCAAAAACATAAATGTGAAATGAGAGCCAAGTTCAATATTGCCTTGGTTGTTGACTTCACCGACAAAAGAAGTGAGATCTAAATGGGTGCCAAGCTCAATGGTCAACCCAGAAATTTATTTATAAGTAACACTATAACATACCTATCATATCTTCTTATAACATAAGATAATGTATGGTGGTAGCCTATGAAGGTCTGTCTTGGCTAGTTTTCATATATGAATTATAGCCGTCGCAAGTTCTAAGCCTACAAGTATTAGTCGGTTTTTATTTTATAATTCCGAAAATGTTGGATTGTTGGTAGAAACTAGCAAGCGAACATAATAATACGTTGGTAGGTTTATAGAAACTAGCCAAGACAGACCTTCATAGGCTACCGACATACATTATCTTATGTTATAAGAAGATATGATAGGTATGTTATAGTGTTACTTATAAATAAATTTCTGGGTTGACCATTGAGCTTGGCACCCATTTAGATCTCACTTCTTTTGTCGGTGAAGTCAACAACCAAGGCAATATTGAACTTGGCTCTCATTTCACATTTATGTTTTTGATTGGATATAAAATCTAACTATGGGCGCCAGTAATTAGCCGCTATTGTTTAAAAACAGACCAAGTGCGAGTGATTTTCATACAATCTTGGTACAGAACAATTCGTGCACGAGTGCCCGCCTTAAATATTTATTTTATTTGTGGTTTTAGCGGTAATAGAACTACATTATTCTTGAAAATGTCAACTGCCTAGCTATAACCGTCTTGAGATACAGCCTGGGAGCAGACGGACGGTCCCGAATTTTTACCCTTTTGGTAAGGAACAGTTAAAAGCGAAAGGTTTTATACCGCTTATAGTTAACGCGAAGTGACAAATGTCGAAACTCTGAAATTGAAATTAAAAAAAAACGATTTTCAAATCTTTTGGAAAGCTTTTCGAGTGATTTATTAAAATTTTATATTTCATTTTAAACATACGGTAATTTTACAAAATAACTTTTAGCTTTCCATGTTAGTAGTCGAGGACGATCGAAGACACGGCTTAATGGAATGGAAAAATCCTTCAAATTACATTAGGAGTTAATTTTCTATGAACTCAATTTTAACATAATTAGGTTATCAGATGATATATCGATGGAAAATGTGTAACCTGTGAAAGTCTGTATATTAACGAGCATACTTTTAGTTTCAATCTAAACTAGCGGCCGCGTGGAAATGATTTTGGCAACAAAAACATATTTAAACAGCCCGTAACGTACCTTGTAAAATTAGCTATTTATCAGTGAAAGTCCCTAATTGGTCCAGCCGTTTTAGAGACAGATAGACAGACATTTTTTTTCTAAAAGCGTTTTTGTTACATATAGTCCTACCCATTTAGTAAAAACTTGTTATTTTTATATTACAAACAGACACTTCAATTTAATTTAGTTGTATATTTGTTGTTTTATAAAGATACACTAACACGATTTATTATTGTTATAAGTAGCTTAAACAATAATTAAACTTACTTTTTCGTCTTATAAAGTAATCACACTATAGTTCGTTTGTGTTTGTAATTAAGTAAATCATATGATATTTCGTCGTTCTAACGTCCGTTGTATAAAAATCATTAACAGATTTAAGAAAAATATATTTTTATACACATGAGTCGTATATATATCTTATTTAAGTTGAACTCAACTTATACTTAAAATTTCTACTAAACTTTTCAAAATAGTACAGTTTCTGTCAAACAAGTTATATCCTATGCCTTCGAACAACATCTCAGAGGGCAAGGGAGTGCTCTAAACCAGCGTTGCCCGGGAACACACTCCCGAGGCAACATCAGCTGAGATCCTCCTTACCTTTGTCTCATGCATGCTACTTGTATTTATAGTATTTTTTTATGTTAAAATGTATTCTTGTTTAGTTAGTTTTAAAATATAAAACTCCATTGTGAATACAATTTAAACATGCATTTGTATATTTGACGTACACATTACTGAATTTTAACCCGAATGAACTATAGTATGATTACTTACAAAATATAATCCGATACAGATTAAATTAAAGTATAGAAATACAATGAGTAAAGCTTTGACCAGTTCATATTCCAATAATAATAATTCAAATATACACCCGTTTACATTTATTGATCACATATCCACGTGCTCATTATAAATACATGTACTTACAATGTATTATATGTATTTATAATGTACATGTATGATACGTTAGGTTGATATGTACAGATGTGTTGCATTGAATACAAAGTAGAAAATACCTAAAAATGTAATGTCCTAATTGTAATTGTGTATATTATATACAATAGTAAGCCAAAAATGTGGAATGGGACTTAAAATACTTTACTACTACCTAAGCTGGCTATATAAGTGCAACGGTTTTGTTATTCTAGTACTCGTAGATCCGAACCCAAAATATAAACAATTTTTGAAATTGTGATGTTTGAGATAGATCTTTTCTAAATAACTGTTCGGTGAGAATATAAGTAGCAGCAGGAAATAAACACATAAAAGTTGTAACCTTCAGCTGTGTCAGTTGACAATCAAATGAAGTTAAACATTATCAAGAATACAATAATAATATGTAGTACGTTTACACTGTATTGTTACGTTATATTATGCACATGTATATTACAGCAATAATCCAGTACAAAGAATGACTCGATTTAATTAAAAATATGGGAAATATTATTCAAAGCATTAACATACCTATATAAATATACACAAAATAGTTCACTTACTTACATACACTTGTATTTACTTACTATGTCTGCGAATTTGCGGACTGATGTGATCTTGCATACATTTATATGTCAGCATTTGACGAAAGTTTTGAAATAAGCTGAAGCTAAATAAACACGTTTTATTACATAATATATTCCATTTTTGAGCAAATATCAAATTAATTTTCTTATTACAACACCACACATAATTTACCATAATAAAAAATAAGCAAAATTCATTCATCATACAATTGCTTTTCCAAATGCAATTACATGTATCGAGAGCTGTGGGACAACTAATGTCAATACACTTACTCATCTAACTTGGGAGCATCGGCGATAAATAAACGCAATTTGTCTACATTACCTGGCTCGGCAGAATGTCCTTCAAGTGGCAAGCATGTGCGCGGCAACGCCCTTTCGTGCCCTTGCCGCTCCAGTGTCGGCTGAGAAACAGTAGGAAAGGCGTTGGTTTGTCGTGGTTCTGGCCGAAGACTGAAATAGTGATGTCGTCTGTCCCGTCACGCTCCGTTGCTAGCCACCAAAATAACCAACTAATCCTAAACGTGCATAATGAATTAGAATTATGTGTCTAACCCTAACACACAACCATCTTATTTAATTTGTACTGTCAGTGCATTCCTTCAATTGCATCGCAATTGGATCTCCTTACTTAAGTGCAGATATAATAGGCATCTGCCTAATATTACAAACGTGTGCAAACATGATACCTGCCTACGTGATCGATCATATAGTATTATAATAAACTACTAGATGAATAGGATGTTTGGCAACTTGATGTGATTACGTATTACACTGTAAAATAATTATGTTTAGAACTTATATAATTTGTTTTATGATGGTCATCTGTTTGTGAACCAATAAATAAATAAAAATGATTACTGAAATATCAATAAATGAGAAAATAACACGGCCGTGATTAATATAACACACAGTGAAACAATTACGATATAATTTTGTTTTTTTCAGCTTAAATAAAGTCTCTCATCATCTTACGTATAATTTTTCAAAGTTGTGTATGTAAATTCAAAAGGACTTAATTATCATACTATTCATTCATTTGAAAATTGAACAAAAATTACGACTATTAGTTACTGGTATAACCAATACAAATATTTTTTTACAATGTAGCATGCATCCTTTTGCAAACACTAGTCATTTACTATCAAATAACTTAATAACGAATTAGATAAAAGAGTAGGTAGAGTATCTATGTATGTACAACACATGCGCGGGTATGAATGTGTAACGATACCTATAGAGACATACAATTAACTTTCTTCCTGTGTATTTATTCTATGTCTAGGTTTAAGGATTAAAAAATGAATATAAGAATGTACTACTGTCATACAATTATGTATATACAAATATTTTATAACAATACGGTATTTTACTATAACCGATTATACATTGCTATGTAGCATTATATACTTACAGGGCAAACTGAGAAGTCTGTTATGAAACATTCAAATAGAAACCCAGAAATTTTGAATATGTAGACGAATACGTGTTGTTAAAATGCCTAAAATATGAAGTTTAGTTACCGTGTGACCCTACAGCGATCCGAGTAACGTGATAGTGATCTAACTAACGACACACGTCGTATTCTAGGCAGGATTATTTATACGCGCGGTTGCTACCCTAAGCTCTCGAACTGACAAACGAAGTGCGTTGCTTGAGGAGCTTTAGTAATTTCATAGACCAGCTTAATCTAGTATAAAAATATAGTAACTCTAATGTTATCCTAAAACACTAATTTCATACCTACTCAAGAATCCTATAATACGGATGTTCACTGTACAGACCCAAATACATAGTACGTATTTAATAAAGTCTAGATCAGTAATAGATCGATATACAAGTGCATGGTTAATAAAATACTGTACATTAATTGAAAACCTATGTATATACATGTATATATTACATTATACCTACTATCGGCAAACTGCGTACCAATAATTTTACTTTTTTCTTTTGGAGCGGCTTTTTATGCCGTATGTGTGTAGGTATTAAAATTTTTAGTGGTAGTGTCTGCTGGTTCTATCGATATTTATTTTTTAATTTACTATGCGTCTAAGTACTATGGGATGGTGGAATATATTCTGCTGTACTATTCTTTTTACAAATAAAGTGTATTATTGAAAACATACAATTTTTCTGTGTGGTTCACACGATATTTTCGATGTACTTTGGAACCCATAAATGACAAAAATACTTACTACACCTATGATTAGCGAGAATACTAGTTTATGAATACCACCTTCACACAAGGGGACGGTGTTTTATTTGCGTTAGACTATAGTAAAACGAGCTCGTACTTCTTGAATCAAGTCCGTCAATAATGATGCATTGCTATCTTTGAGTGTCAGTCCAAGAATCATATCTAAAGAAAATATAACGAGTCGCATGGAGTCCACGGATGTAACGCATCCGTGGACTCCATGCAAACCTCAACGCCGTCCTTCAACACCCCGAGACGGCGAGGCCTGCGATGTTGTTTCTGGCGGAGACACAGATTGGCTGCCCCGCCGATACGGCATACGAGGTACCCGGATGGGTGACTCGTATCACGGTCACTTGCGCTACCTAGGGTATTCCGATCTCTGCCTGGTTGGCGCAACAGTGCCGTGCACCGCTTCCTCACAACCCGTGGGGGTGACGCGGAGACTGTGGCGCTAGTCATCAGCAGATTGGGATGGTATGCGTGAATACTTCGCATCCATCCCTTGATACTTCAAATATGTGCAGCGGAGTGGTCTCCAGTGCTGACACACCTGTACCTCCTCTCTTGTATCACAAGTTTGCCCATGTGTCATTGCAAAATATACAACAGGCTCAATAAGATCTATTGTGCCATTGTGTTCATTTGTTCTACTGCTTACCATCAGGTGGAGTGAGGTCATCCTGTTAGCCGATTAGAAAAAAAGGTGGTCTTCAGGTCCATGATAGACCTATGCAGTAGTTACTTTATATTTACTACATAAGGATAAAGTAGTAAACATGAAAATGAAATGTCGTTCCAGGATTCCTACTGAAACTTGTAGTATACATACAGGTATATGTAGTATCCACGTGATAAGGTTACCCGTGTAAATTTTATTATTGGGTTCATTTTATTATTTGTGTTTTATTTGAGGTCGTAGGCTGTAATTAAATAATGGGCTAAATGAATACTCCGAGGGTCTCGCCGCGCCGTGCATTTGTGAGTCCCTGACCGGACGGGCGGTGTACCGGGGCGGCCGGTAAGCACGCGGCGGATTAGACACTTCCCATTGCCTCGATTGAAATAAAACGAACATGGTGCTAGCTTTGAATTCAATTGCCGCTCAATTTTACGCACCGTACGATAACAAGCCGTATAAAATATGTGAATTCTTTTACAGTAGATACCGTTGAATTAAAAACTACATTTAGACGAGAGAACCTCCTCCTTTTTGAAGTCAGTTAATAAGCACGAGTGATCTCATCTCTCGTGAAATTTTAAAATTGTATATGTATGTAATTTCAGGGCTTTCTTACTACATGAGTAAGAAAGCCCTGAAATTACTTTTGTAAGATTATTATTCACCAAAAATATATTTTGAATTCGATTTATTCTCCCGCAAGTCCGGTGATGATGACGAGGCTACTCCAAACCATCATCGTAGGTCAGTTAGGGGAAAAAAGGCGGTAGTCAGCGTGAAATCGCGCGATACAAGCCAGAGGGCGGGAGGAGATCGTAGCTTCCCGTGGAACTCTGTCCGTTGCGTCCGCCGCACCGACAGCCCTTCGGTGACTGAATGCACTGACGGATGTTGTTTCTTTCCAAACTTCGGAACGCACCAACATACTCCAGCGGGCGATGGGGTCGTCATATCCCTACGCCAGAATTACTTTTTATCATGATGTACGCTATTCAAGTACTCGTATGCATGTAGCTCGATGCATTCAAAATTGTAATTATGTTTTAACAACGTGTGCTTAGATTTTCAAAACGCTTTATTATGTAAGGAGCTTAATGGAAAAGTATATTGTTATACATAGTTAGTTAGGCTTGTATTCTGGTTTACATTTCTTAGTACTTACCAGTGGCGTACTTTGAAATTGTAATTTCAAATACTCGTAATTTAATTGATTGAAAACGTTCCTTACAAAATCTTAGTAGCGTCGGCGCGTTTCGGTCAGTGTTGTTACTTGAATCACTGTCGCTATAAAACTATTAATATAATTACATTCCATTAGAAGCTTTTCAAGTATTAGTAGCACTCGTTCGCTTAGGGTCCCAGACTCACTATTACCGCATTGATCTTTTTTATTTTTACCACAATACACGTCCAAACATCGGATATTTTTCTTTTCCGTAAGTTTAGTTCTACCTATTTCATTTTTTTTCTTCTTCAAAATACATAAATCTTTGCATTTCGGTGATCTCAACACTTACTTCTTTTCATATATTTATTTTAACTTGATACTTTTAATACTATTCACAGACAGGCAACAAAGTTATTTTTTTACGGTCAAGATGTCCAGATCCCTAAAATAGCAGATACAAAAAAGTCTTAGTTACGCCGACCCATTTTCGCTATCAGTAGGTGCATTCCTAGTACTTTTGTATAAATTTGCAATTAGTTATAACTTAAATTATTGAATACTAATAAATATACTAGTCACTAATATTACTATGCACCATACAATCCAGTGCCTTTTCTGCAAAGAAATATAAGCTAATAATATAGCAAAAACTAGAAACAAAATGAACACTGCAGTTTCTTTGATAGTAGAAACAATAAAAGCTTGTAAAAAGGCCCTATGTTAAAATCTGATTGATATTTGTATGTGAGTTAATCTACGTGGTAATTGTGTAACTTAGTTTATTACTAACAGGTCATCCTACAAGCATTTTTCATATCCATGTTTAAATGAAACACTCTTTAAGAACGCTGTCTAGGCACTTGTGGTCTACCATTATTGGTTGTTATTGCTATTATTACAAAGTAAAGTAGAAAGCTAACATAATTATATATGTACATTCCCATAGGCATTTATTTACACACTAAAAATACACACAGTAATCAAATTATGAAAACGTGGGGTGATAATTGCTACTCTATTATATAACAGGATTTATTATTTCCTGTAACATCTAAGTTAAATAATGCTAGGTAGTTATCGTATATAGAACAAAATCATTTTTTAACAGTTAATTATTTAAGTGAAAGTATTAGGGTTAAGACCAGGGTAAGCTCTCCGAATGCAGAGACAGTCTGTAGCGCGGTAGAATGATGACTGAATCTACACGGTTGTTCGAATAATGATTATGATGATTTTACGACTCGGGGAACAGCGCATTTGGTATCATGTTATTAAAGAACTATCTACGATGAAGCCCCATTGAAGAATGGTCGTTGGTCGAATATACGTAGAGATTGATTCGTCTATATAAAATGTTTTATATTATTTCGTGTAGAATCGCAATTCTTTATGTTTGTTTTTGTATTATAGTTATTTGAAAAGATTTTTTAATTTAACAATTAACTTGTGTTGTATTTAAATCTTCATAAAAATGTTTGTAAAGTGCATTTTGGTACGATGTATAAATTCGTTTACCTAACAATTTGAATTACGTTGTTTCATGAATACGAAAAACGTACGTACACGCATAGTTTTACTTCTTTGTTGGTAGACTCTACAGAAAGCAGTAGGCCTGCTCTTTGCCGTCTCAACCGGGAGGGAGCGACAAGTCAGGCTTGCGTGCTGTTTGGACACGTCTCTCAGCTGCCATGCCTCGCTCGCTCCGGCCCGGCCGAGCGGCGTGCCCCCTGGGCCGGCTCCTACGGCCCGCCACAGCGCAGAACTAGCCCCAAAAGACCAGAAGGGAAGTCTGGGATAACAACACAGAACTGTTGACCTAACTGAATGACGCGCCTGCGATGTAACGCGACGTGAATCGGGAACAGTTATGAACAGCAAACATCCAGTAATGGACACCCAGTCATGGAAACTTATGCCTATCTGTCCATTACTGGTGCAATTACTTTAGTTCACATTGAGTGCTAACCCCTTCTGGTCTATATTGTACCCCGGTACCCAGCCAGGATTATATAATTATCCGTGTATACCTACACTATTTCCTATCACTAGTACTACCAAAATATAATTGATAAAACCTACATCTACTCGTGTTTAAACAAACCCTACTAATTCTGATAAACTTCCGTCTAATAATGCTACATAACTACTTATCGGTCATTGGCTCTCGTGACGGTTGACAAGAGATGAAAGTAATATGTAATAGATATAATTTACTGCATACAAGTAGTTGTATAGGATTATAATGACGAGCATATATTCATCTGGTTGAAATAGCTATTTGATTGAATGACTAGTTCATTTATTAAATGACGATATTAAATTGAATAACTAGACCGAACTTTATATGAACAAGTGTCACTCTAAGTTCAATAGTTAGCTGATTATAGAATGGGGTGACTGAAATTATTTCACGGGATGACTAAAATGTTTTGGAGTCTGAGGGATAATTGAAAAAAAAATTTTAAAATAATATAAATCATTTTAATCTTTTACGAGTATATTCAGCCCATTATACGGCCTACCCTAAACTAGGGCGATACACGAGTATATTAAGCATGGTTAGAATTTTTATTATTTTAATCGGTTCAGTTTGTAGAGAAGATTTATAAAATCAGTATTATTAAGACATTTATGGTCAGCCTAAGTAGTAAACCCTTCTAAGGACGACCTTAAATTTTGGCGGCCAATGATTTATTTTTGTGTCAGAAATATTAAAACAGGAAAATATTCTATGTTTCTATGTTAAATTGTCGAAAACTGTAAACTTTTGGAGATAAAAATAAAATATTAAATGGCACGCTTAGTCGTTGATTCACATCAATCCGTGAATTAGTTGGTTAAATTGTCAGTATTGCCAGTATCTTCGGAATTAAATTACAAAAAAAGCGTCGATGGCCGAGTGGTTAAGGTCGTTGCTCGCCACGCGAGAGGTCGCCAGTACAAACCCCGCCAGGTACCAATGTGTTTTTCAAATTCGAAATTCATATGTACCATCATTCGACGCTTTAACGGTGAAGGAAAACATCGTGAGGAAACCTGCACACCTATGAAGGTTGTGACTAGTCGACCAACCCGCACTTGGCCAGGGTGGTCGACTAAGGCCTTATAGTTTAGGGTAGGCCCGTGCCCCAGCAGTGGGGACGTATATATGGGCTGATGATGATGATGATTACACATCAAAGTAGTCCTCATTTTTGCTGTCTAAAGTACCTAACTTTAAAGGTGCGAACTATTAGTAACCTAAACCAAACAAAGTGGGCAACATAGATACCATACAACGATTATGCTAAATGACGTTCAATCAAGACGTTGAACATAGCAATGAACAACTTGACGAGTTATCCATTAGTCATTCAATCAAATGTAGTCATTCAATGAACGAGCTGGTCATGCAATCAAAAAGCAGATTCGATCAGGTGACTGCGACATTTACGATTGTCGAGTTTTACTCGGAAAAACCGTAATATGATACAAAATATACAACGCACCTTGTGGATTATGTAAAAACATAATGTCGTATTTAAGATTTTGTTACATATATACAGTTAATGCCATAACAAATTCTTATGACATAAATAAGGTCTGCCGGGAAAGGCAATATCACAAAATGCTTGTTGACGAGTTCGTGTTCTTATTCATATCAATGCAATAAATTGAAGCGGCTGAGGTCCGAAGAGCTCTGTAGAGTATTGACTTATTAAATCGGGAGCACTACCCCTTATGCTATCAAATTTGTTCGTGTTACTAATATTAGTTTCGCCAGTTAGATATGTAGTCTGTTATCAAGCTAATATACTAAGTCATCGCGCTACATACGTGCGTGTTACGAAAGCTGTTATAACAATAAGAGGTTTTTTTTATGAGAACTATATGCTGACTCTATTTAGGTCAGAAATTATAAAATTTGGTAAGCCACAAATTTACAGCATTTATATTTTTTTTTTTTTTTATAAAGAGGCTAACAAGATGACCTCACTCCACCTGATGGTAAGCGGTAGTGAGATCCAAATATGAGGTCGACAGGCACAATAGACCATATTGAGCCTGTCGCACTCACCCTGAAAGCCTTGAAAAAGGAGACCACTGCTGCGGCAACAACGAGACAAGGCGTGGAGTCTCGCATTGGTATTGAGCTGTGCGGGTCGGAGTTGGCCAGTCCGCCGAACGGAAGGGCCCCCGTGTCTACGGGTCTCCCTGGCCGGCGGGCTGACCCGCTCCGCCCGCACAATACCGCCGCTAAGACTCCACTGGTCCGGCGCTTGCCGCACCAATGGTCCCCCCTGGCTCCGGTTCGTACAGTGCTGATCCCGGAACGCGACCTGACCGAGAGAGGTCAGAGTCACTTGGCGGGTTTTACACAACTGTATGGTGGTAACAGCAACCGGTCGACAAAATGTCTCCCACCTGACAAAAAAATGTCTCCCACCTGACACAAAATGTCTCCCACCTGACTATAATTTTATAATTTTTTAAGCATAAAAATATTTTGTTGCCACAAAAAGAAATAGGCAAGAATTGTCGTTGCGCCAATAATTTTTATAATGGTCAATGCCAGAAAAGGAAAACTGCAGGCTATCTAATGAAAAATATGGCAAACATTAAACCATTAATAGCACCGTAGAGCCGGAGCCGTGTAGCAAAGTTCTTCTTATTAATATTTATAATGACAAATGTATGCCTTAATTATTCTAAATGTAAACTTTATGCGATTCAATACTTCTGCGTCTTAACTATTTCCTACACTTCTGTAAATAATACATACTCAAAGATAACATACTATGACTAATATTATTAATGATTTCGTCGTACGCTACTAGTTGGGAGCAGACGTGTACAACGTCGGCTCTAAAAATCCATTCCTTAAGTTTTTAAAAGTGCACAGAAAAGTTGACCCTACCGATAAGGATCATTCACTCGTCTAAGAGTGAATATTGGGCGCAGTGGCTTAAAAGAAATTATTAAAAAATAGCAGTGTTCGCCTACAAGGTCACGGACGATAGATGCGAGCGCGGGGACCGCACACCTCACCGCTACGGTAAGAAACAACTGCAATAATTGCTCACTCCTTCTGGCTCACTGTGTGTACACCGTATTGCGCGCTTGAGTGTGTGTATCCAACACAAAGATGAATAGTTGTGCGGCTTGTCCCGACGCGATTGATGACGAAAGGTTTATGAAATGTAGTCGCTGCGCAAAGAAATTTCATCTCCTATGCCTTAACATCAATCCATGTGATCTGGATAAATTATCTGGAGATTTTACCCGTATATGGTTATGTCCCATATGCCAAACCAAACAGCCTAAAAATGATAACTCGCTCAAGCCTGCTAGGCCGTCCACTCCAACAGGTCTGGCAGATATGACCTTTATCAACACTCGACGTAAGGCACAAAATCGGGCGGACGGCGATGCAAGTTTGCCATCTACATCGGATAATACGTGCACGCAAAGTACCCGCGAAATTATTCGAGAAGAGCTTCGCGGTGTTATGTCCGAGTTTATGGCTGAATGCATGCTTGATTTCAAAAACACTATCAAAGCCCAGTTTACAACGATGTTGGGCGAATTGAATGAATTTAAAAATTCCTTAGAATTTATGAGTGCGGGCTTTGATAGCATTAAAAATGATCTTTCATCCACAAAATCGGAACTTGTACTCCTAAAAAAGGAAAATGAAACCTTGAGATCCGACATGCATTCTTTAAAACAGCGGGTAAGTACATTCGACCAGCTATCTC
Organism: Maruca vitrata; assembly: GCA_039566165.1. Classification (NCBI taxonomy): domain Eukaryota; kingdom Metazoa; phylum Arthropoda; class Insecta; order Lepidoptera; family Crambidae; genus Maruca; species Maruca vitrata. The sequence goes on along the minus strand of CM076911.1, from coordinate 18,994,112 downwards.
GTTCATCGAACCTGGAAATACAATGTGTCCCCGAAAAACGAACAGAGAACTTAATTACCATTGTGCAGGCTCTGGGTAGAACAGTAAATTTCAGCGTGGATGAAAAGGACATCGCATATTGCTCCCGAACGGCGAAATTACACTCAAATAACCCTAGACCCCGCTCGATACTACTTTTAAGTTAAACTCACCTCGGACCCGTGACTGTTTACTCGCTGCTGTCATCGAGTTCAACAAGAAAAACCCTGGGAAGAAACTTAATTCTGGACATCTTGGAATAGGATCCTCAATCTCAACTCCTATCTACGTGACGGAGAATTTGTCGCCGGAGAATAAACATCTACATGCAGCAGCACGTCAATTAGCTAAAGACAAAAACTACAAATACGTCTGGATCCGCAGCGGCAGAGTATATCTTCGTAAAACAGACGTATCTGAAGCAATTTTTGTACGAAACGAAGATGTCCTTCAGAAACTTAAATAATGTCGTATATTCTAAATTAAATACTAATATTTTTCATAATGTTAAAATGCATCCTTAGTAAAACTTATTAATTTTCTCTTCCAAATTAAATATTTATTTCCAAAATGTTCGTGGATTACGTACCAAAACGAATGACTTGTATATTAACTCAGCTAAATGTGATTATGATGTTATTATTTTGAATGAGACATGGTTGAATGGTAGTATTAAGGACTCAGAGCTTTTCACAAGTGACTTCAATGTTTATAGGCGGGACCGCGAAACGAGTTCATTACAACGTAAAAAGGGTGGAGGCGGCGTTTTAGTAGCAGTTTCAAAACGTATTAAATCAAGCATAAAAAAAAAATTCGAAAGTTGTTGTGAAGATTTGTGGATAGAAATTGAAGCCATACAGGGCAATAACATTGAAAAATTACTGCTTTGCACTGTATATTTTTCGCCTCCCGTTTCTAAAGACAATTTTGACCACTTCTGCGAACACGCTAATCAAATAATTAGTAAACACAACCAGATCCTCATCTGTGGAGACTTTAATCAGAGCAATATAGACTGGACTGGGACTCCAGGTTCACCTCTCACATCTAAATTAAATACGAGTTCTTCAACTTCCACCGATCTCTTAGAGTTTATGTCATTAAATAACTTAAATCAATTTAATTATATAACTAACCATAATAACAAAATTTTGGATCTTATACTCACTAATGTACCAATCACTGACCTAGTATTCTCATCAGTACCTCTCAGTCAATCTAGACACGCGGGAGCGTGTCAAGCCAAGTTCAAGAAACAGAACTGGCGAGCCGCACCGTGTGTAATATTACACGAACCATTTGGAACCACTTTTGAACCCCTCATAAATCAAAAACTATTTCACATAAACGTATCAAATTTGGCTCATATATTGTGACTTGCGAGATAAATATGTGTTCTAAATTTCATAAGCTTATCTCAAACAGTTATTTAGATATTAATGTCCAAAAATCCTCATTTTTATCATTGACTGACTGACAGATCAAAATTCTAACCCAGTTCCAAATGACCTAGAGAGTTAAAATTTGGTATGCAGATAGGTAATTACATGAATACAAAGGAAAAAATAAAAAACTGGCAATTTTTTAATAATTAGGTTTTTTTTTTATTTTTATAAGAGGCTAACAAGATGACCTCACTCCACCTGATGGTAAGCGGTAGTGAGATCCACATATGAGGTCGACAGGCACAATAGACCATGTTGAGCCTGTCGCACTCACCCTGAAAGCCGTGAAAAAGGAGACCACTGCTGCGGTTAGGTTCTATTATGAACGCTTAACATAAATACCTAATTAGTGCCTAATCACGCCTATATACCGGGGAAGGCAGAGCACTAAGTATATATTTAGGTATACATACTTACTTATTTACAATTAAGAGTAGGTACTTATAGTCGGTTTTCATATTTATTACTTAGGGTTATACCCCGTAAACGTAGGAAAATACAGTAACTGATTCAATTGTTTTATATTTATAAAGTCTAGTTTTAGTTTTGAATTTGTCCTTTTCAAAGGACCTACGGCGTTACGATGATATGTACTTTTCTACAAAAAGTAATGATATCCAATCAAAAACATAAATGTGAAATGAGAGCCAAGTTCAATATTATGATAATTGCCTTGGTTGTTGACTTCAACGACAAAAGAAGTGAGATCTAAATGGGTGCCAAGTTCAATGGTCAACCCTGAAATTTATTTATATCCAATCAAAAACATAAATGTGAAATGAGAGCCAAGTTCAATAATATGATAATTGCCTTGGTTGTTGACTTCAACGACAAAAGAAGTGAGATCTAAATGGGTGCCAAGTTCAATGGTCAACCCTGAAATTTATTTATAAGTAACACTATAACATACCTATCATATCTTCTTATAACATAAGATAATGTATGGTGGTAGCCTATGAAGGTCTGTCTTGGCTAGTTTCTATAAACCTACCAACGTATTATTATGTTCGCTCGCTAGTTTCTACCAACAATCCAAATTTTTGGAATTATAAAATAAATACCGACAAATACCAAACTAACCAAGACAACTAACTAGACTACTAACTAACTAACTAAAGAAAACTAGCCAAGACAGACTTTCATAGGCTACCACTATACATTATCTTATGTTATAAGAAGATATGATAGGTATGTTATAGTGTTACTTATAAATAAATTTCAGGGTTGACCATTGAACTTGGCACCCATTTAGATCTCACTTCTTTTGTCGTTGAAGTCAACAACCAAGGCAATTATCATATTATTGAACTTGGCTCTCATTTCACATTTATGTTTTTGATTGGATTAGATTATCATCATCCCGCGATAGAATTTAATGCTGTGTTTACTAATAACATGAATTCGCTTCAACCCAATGGAAAGTCACTCAAAAATAACTATCATAAGGCAGACTACGGTAGCATATGCGGTGATCTAACTGAGTTTGACTGGTCGCGCGAGTTCAGCTCATGTTCATCCGTGGACACGATGGTTGATAGGTTCTATCAGATACTTAACTCCGTTATTAAGAAGTATGTTCCCAAAACACTTACTGGTACAGGCAAGATCCCAGTCTGGTACAACAAAGAATTAAGGAACTTATTAAAGGAGAAGAACAAATTTCGCGTCCGCTTTAAGCAATACAAGAATCCCCTAGACAACTTATCTTTTAAATCATTGAAAAAAAGATGTGATGCTTTAATTACACAATGCTATAATAAATATATAGTGTCAATTGAAGAATCTGTAAAATCAGACCCGAAATATTTTTTTTCTTATATAAAGCAAAAAAACACCAACAGCGCTTCGTTCCCTTCTTCTATTGATTATGAGAACAAAACGGTTTCGACAGGTCCTGAAATATGTAATACCCTAGCTGCATTTTTTTCAACTTCCTATAATAGCGGGACAAACGCTGCCATCTTGTCCAACAGCAGCACAAGTAAAAATTGCGATGCTCCTCAAACGTTGTCTGCCATATACCTATCTGAAGATCAAGTGCTGAAACGCCTAAAATCTTTAGACAGAGGAAAAGGAGCGGGGTCAGATGGAATACCCTCGGTTTTTGTCGTTAACTGTGCGAAAGCATTATCCACGCCCCTAACATCCATATTTAACGCATCACTCTCTTCGGGAACGTTTCCATCGGCTTGGAAGTCCGGCCTTATTGTGCCCGTGCATAAATCGGGCGACGTAAATAACGCCAAAAACTATAGGCCTATTACAATCCTGTCAGTGTTCGCAAAATTATTTGAATCTCTACTTTATCCGTACATATCATGGCACATTAAGAGCGTACTGACAGACACCCAGCATGGTTTCGTTGCTGCTCGCTCTACTAGCACTAATTTAGTGGACTTCATTGATGATATAATACGCTCTGTGGATGATAACATACCTGTAGATGTCATATATACAGATTTATCTAAAGCCTTCGATAAAGTCCCACACACTATCCTACTCCAAAAGTTGTCCCATTTTGGCTTCGCTGGTACTTTTCTCAATTGGTGTTCCTCATATCTACGAGATCGTACTTCTGAAGTGGTGATAAGTGGTTTTAAATCTGATCCTTTTTCTAATTTGTCTGGGGTGCCCCAGGGCTCCCACTTAGGCCCAATATTTTTTAATATATTTATTCACGATGTAACATCTTGTCTTAAACACAGTCAACCATATCTTTATGCGGATGACCTCAAACTCATGAGACCCATTAGGAATTATCAAGATAAAATGTTACTTCAGGAGGATCTCAACAGCTTAGTCAACTGGTGTGAGAGCAACGGGATGGTCTTGAATACTGACAAATGCTGTTTTATACACTTTACCCGCAAGCATAGCGAGTTACCCTCATCTTACGCAATATCGGGTAAATGTATCAGGGAGGTTGCAACCGTTCGTGATCTCGGCGTAATTCTAGACAAACAATTGAACTTCAAGGAACATTACGATCACATAGTAAATAAAGCACTAAAATGCTTAGGTTTCGTTACTAGAAATACCAAAATGTTTAAGGACAGATCATGCATTGTGAGGCTATATGAGAGCTTGGTCAGACCTATTCTTGAATACTGTTGCATAGTATGGAATCCGTATTACGAAGCTCATTCCAATAAAATCGAACGTGTCCAGAAGAGGTTTATGTATCACTTAAGCTATAAATTTAACCTATGTAAAAAGTTAAAAAGTTACTCCGATCGATTATGCAAATTCAAATTAGAGTCACTAAAGGATCGCCGAAAAAAATTAAATATGTCTTTTCTTCACAAAATAGTTAATGGTGGTATAAATTGCCCGCAATTACTCAATAAACTAAATTTTACAATAACTCACAATCTCCCACGTATATCGAGATACTCGCTGTTTAAGCCTGTACGTTCTAAAACAAACCTTGGTCTATTCTCTCCTATAAACAGACTTCAGTCAGATTATAATACAATTAGTAAAAATGAGGTCATGGACATATTTAGCTTGAGTCTACCTGCATTTAAAAAAAAAATGTATCAACTTCAATCTTTTCAATAAATCTATATTATTTAACGTTAAGTTATAGTAATAATAATGTTATATTAAGTTATAATAATTATGTTTAATGTTATTATCAATTATTATTAATGTACTAAAAATAATTTTATTTATTTAAGGTAAGGGATGCCTTATGCTCCCAACTATCTCTGTTTTGTGCTTTTCGTGGCAACCTGTAATTAAGACAGCACCATGTCTTGTGAACCTGATGTGATGTACAATTATTACTTTTAAGGTGTATGTTCTTGTTGGTTGCTCAAATAAATAAATAAAATAAATAAATAAATGATGCTTAATACTGGAGAATTTAGTATATTAATAGGTAGTTTATTCAAAATTGTTATTAAAGTTAAATGTAACGATGCCAGAATGTCAGCGCGACCCTTGCACACACTCCCGCTTTACGCCGCATAAACCAGATGTGACGTTTATGCGCTCTAGCATCTAACTTAAACAAATAAGGCGTTCTAGTATCTAACTTAACAAATAAGCGTCAGATATATTATAGCATTCTAAGTAGTTTAAATTAACTGAAAAACATATTTATTATTGTTTTCTTGGCACAAAAAGCATTCAAACTATATTATACAACAACTATTCAAAAAATATCTTTGATAACAGTTCTCATTATTCTGTTAGGTGTACAAGTATTTATATTTATAATACTTCCGAATAGGTGGGTCACTGTGAATGTCAATAGATACAAATAGTTCAATGTTTATTTAAATCGGAACCTCTTTTGGCTTACAGGCTGTAAAGGTGTACGCTATGTTCGTGTCAATTAACTGATACGTTCAAAAGTGGTTTATGAACACTTTGGCAGCTAACATACGTGTAATGATGAAAACTTTTATCTAAGATAATTTTAACCACGTTGAACGCTAATAATAACTTGCGCCTTTTCTGCCAACATAAAATTTATCCTGTATTCTTCAGATAATTTTGACTTCATACAACGCTGTATATACCTTTTATGTAAAAGCTATGAACAGTTACAACATTCTGTTGAGTCTGACGGGACCATGATTCACTCGTTCAGTGTGTTTCTTCATCTTAATAAACATATATATCTTATTTTATCTAATCGACTGATGATGATATAAGTTTTTATTTTTGTATTTTGCGTGTTTTTAGTTGTTTTTGTATTTTTAAATTTTTATATTTTTTTCGTAATTTTAATTTTTTTTACTTTTTTTGTATTTTTAAGATTTTAACTTTTTTTGTATTTTTTGTTTTGAGTTTTTTTTGTATTTTTATTTTTAATTTTTTTTTGTTTTTCTACAGGTGTTAGAGACTTTGCCTCTAATAAATATATTTACATATTTACAGTACATTAAAACTAATTCGTTGTTCTACTGACGTAACCTACGTCTAGAAGTTTTAATGCCATATTTAAATAAATTAACAAGAAATTGGAACAGAGCAAGGATATCAAAATTATTACATATTTTCATAGTCGAGCTCAGTTCATACAATATATAATGAAAAAGTATTAGGAAAGGAGTAACATAATAATTATGAAGGAAGGAGGGGGGATAAAAACTAGTTATATACGCGACCCTTGCACACACGCCCATACTTCAGATGTTAGTAACTAGTTTTAGCAAGTAAAATAGAAATCAAGTAAAATAGTAGGTATACAGCGCGTCAAATATGCTTAGAGTTGAAATACAAATAAGGCACAATTGACGTCTTTTAACAATGGGAGTCTTAATACTAGCATTAATTTAGTGTATTTTGTTTTAATGTAGTACGAGTAGTGGTGTTCGGGTGTGCTATGTGTTTGTGTGTGTACATTGCTGATGCATATTTCTACTAACTCGTAGGACGAGTTACGATTATTATGGTATATTCTCGTAGTTTTTGTTTTGTTGAAGAAAATAATAATGTGTACAGTGTTACTCGTTATAAAACTTACCAACCGCCGATTTTTCTTTAAGTCCCTTATTATAAAAGGTAGAGGTTACAAACGTGGCATTTTTGATCAAATAGATAATATCTAGTATTAAACAATACATTGAATAAATTTATAAATATAAGAGCGACCAAGTTTGGTAGGTCTTCTTTCGGAAAACCATTAATCTTGATTCGTAGAACCTCTTTAAAGAGTCATTCTATACTTTGTCGGATTTGACAGAGACAAATTGTAAGGAAACAGAAGGTTCTGTTGAGCTATGTTTAAAGACTGAGAGTGAACTCTTGCAAATTTTTCGTGCTTCGATTAACCATGATTATGCTAATGTTAAAGTGTGGGGTAGATATTGTAATCTGATTGTCTTGTTTAGACAAGCCCTGTATATCTAGTTTAAAACCCGTTGATATTAAAGCTGTTTCACACACTCGAGAAATAAAAGGAGATCCACAGAAAATAACCATGCTCATCGAAAATACCTACATGTGCTCTACATATGCTATTCGCGATTGTTCAAAAGGTAAATATTGATTCATGCTGCCATAGGTCGTTATTGCAAGTATTGCAACTGATGAACCCGGTACAAGGTCAGACCACTTGGTTGTTAGAAGGGCGATAGAAATTGCCTATACTATTTAAAAAATAAATCAGTTGCAAATAGCGTGGTATTTAACAAGTAAAAGGATTTAGGATAATCCTATTTATACACTTAATTGACTTCATATTTTTTTAAAACCTCACAATAATTATAATTCGTCTATACCCTTCGTATCTTTATTGGAACGCTAGAATTTTTCAAATAAAAAAGTTATGTAGATAATATTCTGTATGCTACCTAACCGGTAACTAATTATGAACCTGGTTGCCTATTGTTTCTATTTATTATATTTTAGAATATTTTACGCTTTTACCTTTCTCGTCGAGAAATGTTATCTACCTTACCTATTATTAGATCGGACTATGCTCTTGACACTGTTATTTACATTTTTAAGGTACTAACACTTTTAAGGTACTGATTTTATGATTTGAAAAATGTCAACATTGGCCCTCTTAAAAATTATTTCATGAAAACTATAGTAAGGATGATAATGTTTCATTTGTAAGTTCGAAGAGAATAAAAGAATCATAATCCCAAAAAGATATAGTTTTTAGTCCACGTAAAGTTAACTCGAAAACCTGGTTGGTTTAAACGACAGCTTGTATGTTCTTAGTGGCTCTCAGCGCAACTCATTTATATACATATTTTTGACAAAAAATGTATATAAATGAGTTGACTACTTATTTTTGAAGATTCCAGAGTGTACATTTCTCGAAATTATATCCATGTGTCAGTGCACATGGCGTAAAAAAAAATACCAAAATAAACAAAAGTTTGATTTAAGGTAAAATAAACTTTACGTTCAAGTTCAAGAATATATTTTACTCGTGTATATTGGCATCGTTCGCTACAACTTCTCCCCTGATTAGTTTGTGGAAAGTAGAAGTGCACCAATTTTTAACCAAAACGTTCAATGACCAAGTGTTGACGTTTATATTTTTATTTACGTTTGTTGAATTTCTTTGTAGCCTATTTTTAATTATCAAGAAAAGATGTAATTTTTCAGAAAAGTAATCCTAAATATTTCATTACCTTAATTTTATTAATGATTAATTTGTTATTAAATAAACTATTCCGTATGAAACGTGTTAGAGTTAAGTCACAACCTCTCTTGAATCGAGCTTTCATTTTATTTTATATCTTATAACTATTACAAAGACTTTACAAATTATTTGAATAATGACAAGTATTGGATTATCATGATGTCATATTTGGATTATCATGATACTATTGAATAACGCAGTAACACCAATATTAAGTCAGATATGTGGTTGCCCTACGCGGTTTTAACCTTATATTGGAAATATTTACGGATCGTTTGTTATTTTGCGAACATGAATCGATTTCACACGCGTCTGGCGCCTCGTGCGTTCCCGGAAAATCACCACATAGCTCATTGTGTGCTCCAGAAATGTTTTATCGCGGGGAGCTCCCCTGCCTCACTGAATACCACAACGACAGACAGAAAATTACATGACACCAATGACACATTGTATTTTTGACATTCGACGTTTCACGCATTGACAACAGCGAAAACTCGTATTCATATTAATATTGTATGTTTTTGGTTTCTATCTGCTTTATAAAAATGAAATCTTTACTCTTAATACTTTCAATAGGCATTCGTTAAATTCTCCAATATATTTGAAAATAGAGGAAAACCCGGCTATGTTCGGGATAAACGTCACTCATATAGTATAGTTTAAGTACCTATAAATTTAGGTAAAAGGTACCTATAAATTTATGTAAAAGGTAAAGCAAGGCAAAGATTCACATAGCATAGTTTATTTACTTAACAAGTTTTAGAAATAAGAACTGTAAAAGTTTCATAATTTTAATTTTATATCAACTTTTAAAGTACACCAACATTAATTAACGAAAATAATTATTTTGCTATTAAGGTAATTTTCTCTTACCCCCTATTCCTTTGTTTTAGCAGCACTTTATTTTCACTGCCTCTTTGGTATATTGGTAGCAAACGCTGCATAAGGACCGAGAGGTTCCCGGTTTGAGTCCGAGGTCGGGGAAATTTTGTTTGTCTGTAAATTAATAACTCAACCAGAAGTTCGGAAGTTGGCGGTTGCACGCCATTGCCTCGGAAAGCACGTTAAGCAGGTGGTTTTGCGCCCGATCTGCCATCGTTCATGTCGGATTGCCTTTTTTTTACTTACGATGATGGCTTGTAGTCGCCTCGTCATCATTACCGGACTTGCGGGGAAGCGGATGGCTCTCACCGCCGTCTCGCCGAACGATGAGAGCAAGGGAACAGAGAGTGCATTTCTGCACACTTGTGCACTATAATATGTTCCATACAAAACGCCACTTGTATGTTGACAAATATGCTCGAATTTTTTTTACGTTTTTCGTTTTTAGGCAGGGCCCTTTGCTATTATTACATAACCATTAGTACGGGGGGCCCTCTCTATTTATACTTTTACGTGAATCTCTAGGTTTGCGTCTCGTGAGGGGCAAACATAGTTCAAGTATATTTCAGCTTATTCCTTGTTAAAATTTAGAGAACTGGCCAGCCGCACCGTGTGAACCCGTACCGCACCGTGTTTTACCGTGTGTAACTATTTCAAATAATCGTATCAAATTTGGCTCAAATATTGACTGACTGCCCTGTAGATCAAAACTCTAACCCACTTTGTGATTACCTTAGAGAGTTAAACTTTGGTATGCAGATATGTATAATTAGACGAATGCAAAGAAATAAATAAAAAACTGGCAATTTGTTAGTTAGTTTCTACCATCAAACCAAATTTTCGGAATAATGAAATAATTGTACTTGTTCGTTTAGAACTTGCGGAGGCTATATATACGAGTAATACTATACTTAATATAATATGAAAACAAGCCAAGATAGACCTTAAGAGACTAAACGTTATCTTATGTTATAAGAAGTTATGATATGTTATACTGTTACTTATAAATAAATTCCAGGACTGACCACTGAACTTCTTTTTTTTTAGAAGTCAACAACCGAGGTCTACCTATTTTCACTTTAAAACTCACCGTTTTCGAGAAATATGGAAAAAAACCTAAATTGTGCACTTTTGACTTTGAATATATTTTTTGCAGAAGTGCGATCGATGGGGACTATTGACATTTTATTTATAATGACGTATTTAACGTCTCTACCTATTTCGAGCTCTATGCGAATTTTTCCTGGGTCAAATATAAAAAATCTAACATTTTCAAGAAAACTTCCACTTACTGCACCTGGTGTAATGATCTTGTGTACCGTTTCAGTGTGGGGATATTTATTTAATTGAACATAATATTGAAGTTTTACCTACTATAAGAAGCCGGTCAGTTCTCCAACGTCATTCTTGATAGGGGAAGCCACGCATACTTTTACGAGAGAGGTTAATAGAAGTCGGTCAGCGGCCAGCCGAGAAACGCCCTTGGAGGGCGTCAAGTGGTATTCGCATATAACATTGAAACTATTTGCGTTATAATCCCGATCGTACAATAACAACAATATATCTCATTGACCAAACATTAAGCTCATAAAAGTGTACCCTAACACTTTTAATATTTATAAAATGTGAAAATAGCAAAAAATATATATCCTGTAAGTGGCCCTAAAACCACTTTCATCTTAAGTACCCTTGCTTCTTAATATGTACACTAGTATTCTAGTAATTAACTAAGTAGATAGACACAAATGAGTTTATGAATACGTTGCCCTTATTAAAAATCGAATTGATATGGCACTTTCAAGTCACGCTGAGCAAAATTTAATATAATAAGAGAAATCTAATATTATCATAATACTGACTTTGTGTGTGCTATTTTGAACCGCCCTGACTATAATTCTATTTGGCACAAAGGTTCCCTAATTGATAACGTACATCTTGTATTTCACATATTATTATCATGAATTAAACTCAACACCGCCAGGAAATGAAATACCTACATAAATATATATTTTGGAAAAGCCATCGAAACTTAATGCACTTGTTACCTCCTCCCGAAACTTATTTATGCAGCGTTCCGTGGCTTGTAATCGATTTGCATACAAACCGCTAGTTACATGCAATAACGACGTCTGTTTAATAAAGCTCATGTTGTATTACTACGATCGTAGCGTCGTAGCGTCGTAGCGTCGTAGCGCCGCTGATGTAGCGACGTGCATCGCAGCGATTGTCGAACGATAGTCGACAGAACGAACTTAATTTGTTTGCAACGAAACCTATTAATGTGGTATTGGAACGATCGATAGGGCAATTGTAACCGAGGCGGAAATAAACCTTGGTTTAACGACCCCGAGGGCGCAATAGGGTAAATGTTAGTGTAGCAAAGAAATTTATTCGAATCCCGGTCGGGGCTAATAACCTACCTGCAAACTACTAGTATGTATACGAGAGTTGTATTAAACACTTCCCGTGCGGTCCATGCCTAGTGCCAACCTATGCACGAGATAAGCCTAATTTAAAATTCAATTATTTATGATTTAAAGATACTATACCATAGCTAAAGCTGTATTTAATGAATAAGCTATCACTTATAAATATACGAGTACATGTACAAATATTTCATAATACCAAAGATTCGAGGCTAAGTAGCATTACACATAAAATTATGATTTACAGTTAGAGACTTGTTACAGTAAAATAAGCATTTTTTTTATCTTTCTTACAAAATCTCAGCAACTAGTCAGCTAAATATTAGCAAAGCTTATCACTTATTTACTCGTTATGTCTCTAAGGCCGACATGCTACATAATAATGCCAAAAAGTTCTTACTAACTTACAACTATAAAGTAGTAGAATAATTAATGTCTTTTTGCGCTTCATTGACGTTATCTAGTATCTGTTACTAACACAGTTACAATTGAGTGTCTGAGGAACTTGTCTGGCCGCTTAAGTACTGAAGTGAATCTACTATTACCATTGTATGGGACGAGAGTTGTCCATATAGATCTTTAAAACTATGCAACGGAACTATTTGTATTTTTTATAGAATAGGTAGAGTGATTAAGAGAAAGGATTAATATTTAATTATACCAAAAGTGAAGCAAGGGCCGGTCGCTAGTAGTTTATATATATAGGAGAGTGTCTACAGCGTGGACGGGATCTGACAAGGGCAACTTTTTTTTTCGAAACTGTTGCATGTTTCGCCGTCTAGCTAGCGCTTAAATAGTTATACAGTGCAATCTTAATATAACGACTTCTTCGAATTAAACAAATCTTCGTAATCCCCTTAAATTGATGATATGTACCTTCACATTGCAAACAACCTCTTTACAATGACTTTTCAACTATCAAGAAAAAGTATTAATACCTGTAAATAAAACCTTTAAATAATTTGCCGCGAGAATGTCATATTTCAACACGTTTTTGTTCGTAAATCAATCATTGTTGTTTGCTGGGATATAATGTTAACATTTCGTTGTATCACTACAGTGTATGCTCCCACAAAGATACATACACTGTAGCGATATACCGAACCTACTTTTACGGATTTGGAATTTGGGTTGTGGTGAATAAAACTTTTTTTACCTCATTATTACGAATGAGACCATCCCTTACCTCAACATAACAAACCTTAGTTCGAAGAATTACTTGATCTAACGAATATTTACTTGTCCCCCTCGGATTGGTTATATTGAGGTTGCACTGTACTATATTGCTACTAGGCTACCATAAGTTTAAACCCATGTCAGTTACTACAATAACAAACCATTTCCGTAAATACAAATGTTGGCATTTTTAGTAATACTAAACTATATTGATCATATTAAAAATAAAGCTTCCGACGAATTAAGAACCTGCGCCTTTATTTTTGAAGCCGGTTAATTAGTGTGCAATCATTAAATTTTAAGCCAGGAGTTAAAAATTTTTTCATGAATCTGTCAGCCGAAACATATAGGTTTATTATTGTTTAGTATCATCATGACCAAGAATACGTTAAGATTGACGAATACGTTATGTAATTTAATTTTTAAATTAGCTTCGTTAAGCTTTAGAGACGTCGGTAGTAAATAAATGAAAAGGGGAGAAGGTATTGAGTCCCCGGGGCTCGGGTCCGTGGTGTCGCCGCTCACCAACAGCTCGCCACCAGCTGCCCTGCGGGCTCCAACTGCATTTAGAGCCATTTTAGCCGTCTAACAATATTACGAGTATTGTGAAATATTTGTACAAAACTAAGGCTTGCCATTAAAGCATGGAACGCTTTTCCAGCTCATGTATTCCCTCCCTCGTATGATCCCGGGCTGATCAACCTGGGGAGCAGATCTAATACCTAGAACTAATACCATTTTTTTTCTGTGGTCGTTATTCGTTTGTGTTGAACGGGTGGTATTCGCTTTTTGGTATTGGTCAGGAATAGTTTGTGTAGCACATGACAGGAAATGATCCCTGTCTATCCATCTGTGAAGAAGACGCGATTCTATGTATGTATGAATGTATGTATACTAAATAGGTCTATAAGATGATGAGAGAACTTTATAAGCATCGCGTTTAATTAAGGTCTATCAGACCAATAGTAATATGAACCTTTTCGGTTATTGGTTTGGTATTCGAAATTCATATATCAAAGCAACGGCACTAAAGAAACAGCCATCGTTTTGTAGTAGTGCCATTAACAATGAACGGATAATATATATACGAGCCCTAAACAAGTAGAATGTTATCAATGTGTACATTTAATCCTAATAACACTTTAACTTAGATTAAAATTCACACACTTCTGAGTATTTACAACCATGATCGCTTATGAAATTAAAGTGCGATTAACACTTTTCCCTTAGAGCGCTATTTACAAAATTCCTTTAACTGAGTCCCAGACTCCTTACTTCAAAAGTTTCAGATCAATAATATTCATAACCTACCTTATACTCGTAGTTACATTGTTAATGTTATTTAAAAACATCATAATAAAACATCAGTCTTGTTTGAATTATATTTACAAGCAATATCTTGGTTCCTTCTTAACTATGTCGCTATTTATTTAAGCCACTACGAACGCTGCCTATAATGCAACTGGAGTGGATATTCAATAATGCATTTCTGACCTGGTTCTTAAGATCAATACCTCATAAGTACTGTTTAGTTCTTGAGGTTACTTTGCACTTTAAAGTAAACATGCATGATTCTTGACATATTTTTTACAGTTTTATCCATAAAATTAGTTTCATTTCAAATGTGTGGTGTTCCCACAAATAATAGACTAAACCAAACTGCCATAACGTTTGGATGTGTAATGTCAAAATAAATCAACCTGGGCTGGTTGGGCTAATTAAGCAATGGGGGTAGAGTAATGGAGGGGCCAGCTTCAATTAGCGGCCTAAGAGGAAACTCTCGATCCAAAATGTTTGTTTTTTAATGGGGTAGGCAGTATCGGAAAACAGTTATATGTTTTTCGGAAGGGACTAATTATTTAAATACATTCACAAACAGAAGAAGATTCTGCTGTTCATGCGTTATTTTTTAGGTTTATTTTATAATTAACATTTAATATAATTTAAATTGAATTAAAAGCCCATAAAAGAGATTTGTAAAAGATTAAATTGCACAATTAAGGCATTTATACACGTTGATAACATGTATGTTTTTGTAAAGCACAAAAGGTTATACAATAATCGCGATATCTGAGTATCAAGTGGTTTGAAGTAAATAATACGAGTATGAATATCTAAGACTAACCTTTATTCTGATGTCCGGGAGCAGGCCGGGTGGAGCTCCAAGGGTGCTCTGATCTGCAAGCCGCCTTGTAGACTGGCCGGTGACCGGTGATGATCTCGAAGGTGATGAAGGTGATGTTGGTGATGAGAAGAAGCTCGTCTCTATACCTAGCGAGCCTCATAATTGTGTAAACTGTACTATTTCTTAAAACACACTATTAACATTATTGGTAACCTTGCGGTTTAAATGTTACATTTTTAAGCACAATGTTTCAAATAGGTTTTCTAGTACATAAGTATAACGTAATTATTTTCATACGTATTATACTTTCTATATTAAATTTATATTGGAGTAAATGTTTATTACTCTTGATTAAATATAAATTTATGTACCTACATACCAATAATGCATATACATTTATTATACATGTGTATGTTGTAGCAATTATTTATTATACATAGCTACATTATTACGTTGTGTAATGATGATGTTCATTCGTTTATAATTTTGAATAATTTTTGCGGGAATTTTGAAAATAAAACATGCCAATGGGTCACTAATATGTATATTTCTAAAAATTCTGAATTTAATTGCCAATGGGTTTCGCGGTTGCCAATTTGTAGGTCAGATGAACATCCATTCTACATGTAACTGTACTACCACAGATACTAATCGCGGCTGATCATCACCGACACACGCCTCGGTTAGATCAGCCTGTAGTTCAGTTCATGTTCCTGGTCGCGTAAACGAACAGTATCAAAGTCCGACGCAAATGAAACCAATTTAGCAAAAACAGCTCGTAATTGTGAACATACTTATTCATTCATGTTCCTTTAAAATTAGATAGATAGAGTGTCTTATACTGTATTGGATTTCTTTTACGATTAACTTTTCATACCGTGTTTTGATTTTCTGTTGCATTGAGTAAATGATACATATTTATAATAAATAATACATGGCTATTACGCAGTTTCCGCTTTAAGCCGTGTTTCTCTTCCATGTTTATAATAACCACTAATTAAACTAAATCTAAGCAACTTAGATTTGATAGATTGAAGATAAATAACCTTAGTTACATAAACTTAAATAAATATTATTATGTAATATAAATTTAATAATTATACACAATCTTTTATATTTCTAAATTATAATAACTATGATCTTGTTAATGGCTGAGCCAATAACTTAATATAAACCGATTAAAACTATAACTTAATGTATGAGGTTAATTGTCAATCAGATCTGTGGCTATAGAAAAGTCCTCACTGAATCATATAAACATTGTCTTTGGGATCGTCGTGTACACACTTGCGGCCAGAACTAGGACAACAACAGCCGACTCACAGCACAACGAGCGAAGACTAAAATAAACACATAAACCGGTAAAGTCAAATGTCAGTCGGCGGGAATATTTGTAGTTCGATGCGCTCATTCGGAATCGGATTCGTAGTATGCAGCGTCGCCGTTAACCTGCGGCGGCGCTGGCGGCTGTTGTCGAACGTCCACGGGGAGATGAAAGGGCCGCGGCGCCGGGAAGCGCACCCAGGGCCCCCAGGGCCCCCAGTTACCCCAGTGGGCCCAGGCGCGCCCGCGGAGGGGCCCGATGCCGGGCCAGCGGGCCCACTCGTGGGGGCCACGCTCACCACCGCGCAGTTGGTCGTCGCCTCCGTGCAGCTGACGAACGAAGCTGCGGACAAGTGGACCGTTACACACCGAACTCACAACTCGACTAGCTTCGGTTTTCAACCATTCAAATAATTAAAAAAACATTGGCATTAAGTAACGCACGCCTATGAAGAAATTCTTAGGTTGTGTAGTCGACCAACCCGCACTTGGCCAGCGTGGTGAACTAAGGCCTTATCGCCCTAGTTTAGGGTAGGCCCTTGCCCCAGCAGTGGGGACGTATATGGGCAGATGATGATGATGATGATGGCATTAAGTAACGTGCGCGAACCTAGCGATAAATCTATATCGGAGGAACATCGATATTGTACAATTGTACAAATTATTCATTTACGTTGTTTCAGTTAGGGTCGGCAATCACCCCAGGCCAAGTATGTCCATTTTGGAAATGCCTGTGCCATTTCCTCGCCTGTTTTCCCCTTGACTGTGCATTATGCCTACTTAGCTGTTTCAGCCGGCTTATTACATCCAAAATACAGCGACCCAATTTCCTCGTAGCGACTTGGATTTTGCCGCGAAACTTTATTCATAAGTTGACGTTTAGGTCTTATTGAAATTCTTTTTCGAAAAATTGAATCTTCCCTTGACATAGAATAAACACAGTTCAATAATGATGGATTGCATTGTGAACAAGAGGCATTGTATTCCGTAAACTATATCGTTTCATGATTTCTTCTACGTCATCTTGCGCCATTTGATCGCCCTAGCGTTGTCGTCGTAAGACAATTATAAACTTATTATTGGAAATTTAATAACGAACGGTGTCAGCGCACAGTCGATTAAAACTTTTTGTTGCGTATCGATGATTCTAGCGTTTCGCAGGTTGCTATGAAACGTAATTACCGCGAAAATTTCTCTGAAAAAATATGCCACCGAAACAATTTCAATTTTGTCGTTATGTACCTACGTGAAACAGGTCGATGAAAAGTTTGTTTAAATAAGCTATATTGGATGAAGAGTTGCATGTAAAATTGTATGTCATATATCCACATAAATATCGTGTAGATATAATTTAACTTTTTTTTATTTAGAGCAGAGAAACCGATTGAAGTTAACGCGATGTTAAGACATGACCTTTTTTAAAACGACTCCGGCCTAGAGGACGTGAAGTAAAAGAGGCGTTTTTATGTCGCCGAAGGACGAAGGTCACTCCGATCTGACCTTAACTGCCCACAAAGATATATGCCAGTCACATGGAGACCTAAGGCATAGGGCGAAAATATTTAAATACGCATTTTTGGGTGTTGTTGTCAAGATGTTTACTTAATACACTTTGTCTCCTCATTAACATATCTCCAATGAACTCAGTGATCATAATTTTCTATCGCATTCATCTACAAAACATTTTGTTAAAAATTACCTCAATTCTTCACGTTCTTCATGATACACTTTTAAATTAAAAGCGAAATATTTTTCTTTTTTTATCGATAAATGTCTGTGGATAAGAAATCTCGGATCTCTCCAATTCATGAGATTTGCGAACCGCCGCCAGCCCGCTTTATTAAGGTCAAATTGATTCGCCATCAACTTCGATAATGGAACTTTAATTATAAAACAAAAGAATTAATTTAACGTTCCAAGACGAATTTAACATACCAGAACAATTTTAATTTGTAACTTTTTATTTTTCAACTTCCTTTTATTTAACAACTAGATACGCGTAGTTTGATGGCGTTAAATTTGGCTCGCTTTTAGTTCCATGGTTAATCAGGAAATATGAAGGTTAAATAACTATTTAATTAACTACTAAATGGACATGCTATACTTTTGCATAGTAAGTTCACCAGAGCACCCTAACGGAAGTATGACAGTCAAAATAGGATTCATAAGCCCGTACATAAACATTTGTACTAATATTATATATCTTTAGTTTATATTAATAAATATCTCATCACCATTCAGTACCCACCATACAAAATACTTATTTATAGGTAGTCGAAACTTTTAGAATAACATTTAATGTAGCGGTACCTTGACACATTTTTTTCATAATAAAAAAAAAATGTTTGTCTCGGCAGCTAGTTATTATTCCCAAAGGCATGCCATGTGAGATTTAGTGTGGGTTTTGAATTAAACATATTTATATGTTGTAATTGTAGCTGTACAAATTTGCATTAATCCTTACTGCAAGGCAATGCGCTTTGTTATCAGCCGTCAATTAATGTTCCCAATGAATTTTCCTCCAACGCCATGTGTAAGCGATGCAGAATCCAGGTTCTGGGTACACAGTATTTGTTTTCTTTACATTACTATCACTACATAGTAAGTATAAAGCAAAGTCGCTTCGCGCGTCTGTCTGTATGTATGCTAAATCTTTACTTCGCAACGGATCTTGATTTTTTGCCGTTTATAAGTATATCATGCATCGTTGTCCTCAAAATTTTGATTGTCCTTCAAAAACATATCAAATTCGTATGAATCTAAATAACGGACTAATTATATTTTTTTAGTCGTGTCGCCTATTGATATCTCATACGTCGTGATTTGCATCATCTAATCTAACCTGTATTTCGATTAGACCTTTCCGAATATATCCTACCTACATTTCTTAAAATTGTGCTTCACACAATATTCACGTCTAGGTCCTTATAGATTAGTCACGGGGAAACAAATTACTTAGAGATGAAAGCCCTAGACAAAACCGCGAACGAATTAGATCAAAGAAGTCGCGCATTAATTAGAGAGCGCGTCGAATAAATGGGCTGCGTGTACTTACAATGTTATGAACGTAACGAGCCAAGGCCAAGTTAGGGATCTTACCTAAACCTATATTTATACCACATTACGTTTACTAGTTTGGTGATATTCCATGTAAAATAATATTTTAACAACATTCTAACAAATCCGTTAAGTTTTGCGCTCGCTTTCAGCGATATATTTTTATGATTATAGAAAATCATGTACCATTAGAACACCGAATTTGAAATGATAATTTAATCAAAGTTCAAATCGGCAAGATATACAGTCGTGAAGAGTCAACAGGCGAGACAACTAAAAATACTTTTTTTAGTTAGATAATTTACAATTGTACAAATGTACACGTATTTTTTTATTTTATTTACCAAACAACAGATGAGGAAGATATAGTGCTTTTTGAAATGATCATTAGATACGTGGCCCATATTTTTTAGGAAATAACCTACGGACCAAATGGTATGATATAATTTTGAGCCAGTCGTCACGCCTATTCGCTGCTAACAGCGCGCCCAAGTTTGCGCCCGTGCCCCGAGCATACTTCACCTACCGCGATTCAGTGCAGGGGACACAGGATCAGTTTACCATACAGACTAAAGTGTAAGATTTTAGACTTTCGCGTTCCATTGCACTAAATATTAGTATTTATTACACGCGATATTAAAAGCAGCAATTACATAGCTACTTACTGCCCGAGCGAGCGTTCGCTTCGCGACCATAATTAGTGTAACCCAGTCGAAACGTCGGGCAGTAAGTAGCTATATAATTGTTACTTCTAATATCGCGTGTAGACCCATACAGACTGAAGTGGACAATATCATTTTTCAATCGTAGCCACAGTATACTCCATCAATATAATTGGGCTCAAAAAGTATCCCTAACTCGATTTGTGTCGATAGCGAAACTTACTAATGAATCGACGTGATTTCTTATGACGACACTGCTAAAAGTCATGTTATTCGGGTCTAAGAAGTAGCAACTTTTTCGGAACTCGGATCAAACTGTGACGTGTTATTTAGTAAACTTAACATTTATATGTGCCCTAATTTTGTAAGTCGAGCTATGGCCGAGTCAATATATTTACTTAAAACGTTTAATATTTTTAAAGGTACTGAATTAATTAATAACCGACATGGTATTACATGGATCTCATCACAACTTTTTACGGTAGAACAACGAGTTGCGAGACTTGGTTTTTTTGATAAGTATTGTTTTTTATGGGATAATATTTTACTCGAATGGACTTATTGTCTAGTCGTTGAAGATGACGTGGCAGGTAAAGTAAAGCATACATAATTCAAGGAGCTCTTGTAACGGACACTGAGATATAAATGTCTTAGATTTCATCGCGCTCGCTTAAAGGTTACGGATAAATCATAACAAGGTCCTTGGAATTAGCCAGTGTTTTTCAAGTAGACCTCTCTCGAGGGATACTTGTCAATACACACGATTATAGATCTTGTGGTTGTTTATTATGTGCTTATGCATCTCTTATCATTTCGCGATACAAATAAGATTCAAATTTCTTGAAGAAATTGTACGCCGATGATGAAAGGCTTAGGACACGTGTAAGTAGAGTTATTTGCCGAAGATTTTCCTCATGTGAGAAAAGGCTAAACCGGATCGTCCTCGTGATCAATCTCTCATAATAGGCGTTCTTAAAAAGAGTTGTGTGAATCGGATTATGTGTGAATGCTTCGATGCCGCCGTGATTAGAGATCGGATATCGTATGAATAGTGTTGGTAAATTCCTATGCACATTTTATTTTACTTTCGACTTGAAGTGTTACTAACAAGTATGTAGGTAAAATAATTCTAGAATTATCTCTTACAAAAGATGAACATTGTAACTATTTTATACTTCCCAAGTTATTTAACTGAGTTAAAGTTATATACCTACATATTACGTATGTAAAGGTTTTGGAAAAGTTCTCTTTTAATTTCACTAATTTATTTTGAATAAATTAACACGCTTTCTTTCAGTTTTAATGTATTTTTGCAGGTAAATGCATGAAACACGTCCTAAACACGAAATGAATACACGAAAATCCTGTGTTTTGTTCAATAAACGCTTTCATCAACATCAAAACGTCCATTTCAATTAACCTCCCGGATCTTCTAGGTCTTTGGGTAGTATACAGTAGTAAACAGGATTTCATACGTTAATTAGCCAAGTTCTGAGTTTTATATATTTACTTAGTTGACACGTGTTTATTTTGTTCGATTCTAGTTATTGGATTATTTTACTTAGCTTAGGCGTCACGCCTCTGTTTGATTAGTTACTTGACTTTTTATCCCTTTCCAATGCAGGAAGCTTTTCATAAAGTATTTAACCAAAATTACCACAGCCCGGCTCTGCAGTATTAGGGCCACGTTTTTCTATAAGAGAAGGTTCACAATTCCTTCCTCCTTACGCAATTGTCTGTCTCAAAATTCTCATTACGGAGTGATTTTTATCTTTACATCGTTGAAATATTAGTCCAATAATTTAAGGCAATTTAAACCACTATCTGCGGAAAATTTTGTTGCTGATTTTTTTTGTATACACCTTAATTACGGCGTTATAATGAAAATGTGAAAAATAGACATTGATATCGTGCTGGCTAAAAAGATATAAAGGTCAAAAGGTCACCAAAATAAGTGCTTTGAAAATATCTCGCGACCTATTTGACCAAAAAAATCAGTTGACTAGGATTTTCCGCAGATAGAACCTTAAATTATATGACTATATACCCTTCAGAACGAAAACTATTGTATGATGGCGACTGAAATATGTAATTGAATAATGTTGGTCTACAAACAAGAAAATATACGAAAAAACCAATTGTGTCCTGTTCAATTTACTCTGAAACATCGCAAGTGTTGTTGTTTTTAAACAAATCACAACATACTATATTTACCAGGATCCGTTGCGGGATTGATAATAAAAACATTTTATCTGTTTCATACGAAAGCAAAACAAGTTTTCCTCAATATTCGATTGACAGGAAATCGTTTCCATACATGCGCGCGAAATGAACAGTAATAACGTGGGGTTGTTTTTGCGTTGTGGACCTTGCGCGGTTGTCGTAAGGTTGATATTAGGGAGTCGAGGTCGGTGCCGGAGCGGGCGCGAGCGACTCCGCCGCCGAAGACCCGCAAGTGAATTGAGAGCGCACTTTACTTCGCCTGAACAGATTCCGCAGAAAACATTTCATTCGCGTTCATCGTGTGAAGTTAACTTTATTACCTACTTCTAACTCACTCGGAGATTTAATGATGAGCAATGAAACGAATCTAATGAGTTATGTGCAATGACTTGAAATAAAAATACATTGTCCACCCATTACATTTATTAAAGAGCTTAATTAATACTATAATGCACTTGCTAAGTAATCGTAAGCTACGGCGTTCTTGAAGAGAGTTAACAAATGTGGAGTTGTCTACGTTACTATTAGTAAACAGTTGTTGCACAAATGTCACGCCAAGTTAATATAAAGTAATCAATGGGGTAATTGACAGCAGGTGGCATTTATGGTTTGGTTTTGATATAATCATAAAAATGTGCTTTTAAAATAAATGGTATTTAAAGTCCTCTGTTGTAATATTGGAAGACTTACGTACCCACTTAAGTCTTCCGCGCATGATATGTTTGACATGTTTTTTGTTTAATTTCTGTCAAGGCTTTTATCTCTTCATTCAAATATATTTGTAAAAATGTACTAAGCCTCTATCAGAACTAAGCTAGAAGCTACTTCAAAGTTCACGATGGCTACAATAGAAACCATAGTCAAGTACCCCTTGTAAGTGCGTCAAACGTGAGAGGTGTAGTGCTTACTCGAGACGCTGCTGGCCCGCGCGGGGTAGGCGGTGGGCCGGCGCACGGCCACGCCGCGGCGCGCGCGCCGGCGCAGCCCCGGCAGCGTCTGGCGCAGCGCCCGCCGGAAGTTCTGGCCGCTCAGGCAGTACAACAGGAAATTGATCCCAAAATTGGTGTTGAAGAACAGCAGCGCGCCCTGCTGCAGGACCGCCCAACGCCCGTTGTACTCCGCCGCGCTCTGTTGACAAAACAAACTGATTTTAGGCTTTCGCGTTCCATTACACTAAATAATAGTCTTTGTGGGTCTACACGCGTTATTAGGTGAAATGATTTAGAGAGAATGTTTACCACGTGAAATGATTCAGATGATGTACACGAGGTTGCAGGCAAGTTCTGATTAGGTAACTGGCATTACCTATTAATTTACAATTTGTGTATTTTAAAATAATAGGTAATGCCATAATAGGTAAACAATGTTCACGGGGTTGGGAACTCAAAAAAAAAGCAGTTTATTAATTGTATATTATTACTATGAGCTGTCAATTGCTAAAGAGGATTTAAAAAGTCCAATCCACAATTTACAATTACCAATCAATCTCAATAGTCAAAACTTTAGTCTAAAAGATGTCAAATTCCAGAAACATGCAAATGGCCGAAGTGTTTAATTGATTGAACTGTAAGAGCCCAGTGCCTGCTGTCGTCGTTAATCCGTTAATGTTAATTTCGTTGTTTATGGGCCCTTATATTGCAGACGTTTGTTTAGCACTGACATGACAAGGCGTAAGATTTAATATAAATAATGCAAAAAGCTAATGCCAGACCTGGGCACCGATCGCTTAATATGATTATTCTGGCTCTTTATTGTGATTATCCATACTAAACTACACCGATAAAGGGAGCACTGATACGTTTATACTTTACATTAAAATGTCAATCACTATCTAAAATATAAACGCCGTGGCCCATAATGTTTATATCGACAAAGAACATTATCGTTTGAGTAGTGGAATGTTCGTGACCCTGGGTGACCTCCCAAGGACATGTATCGGTTAGCGAACAATTACGGCGTATCCCTCGGGACCTACTAACGAGGATAACCTCGATGACAGGACGCTGTCGATACGTTAGAATTTAGTTTGCTAATAAACATCTTCACAATAAACTATACACAATAAAAAATTTGGCTATCTAGAAAGTAACGAAGGAAATGTTGTCATAAATTTCCCCCGAGGTGCCGTGCGAGAAATAAAAACGTAGCTACGGTCAGCGGGCAACGGTAGCGAGTTGATGGGCGATTGTGTGCGGTCCCGGGGGAGTCCCCGAGGCGCCTGCTAAGCGCCCGTCCTAAACAAACCAATCCGGCGCCGACTCCTACTACTGACATGCCTCCGGCGCTTACGGATGTCTAACAGAAATACCTCAAGTAGGATGTGAATACTGATATGGGTTTGATCCTATCCTATCTGAAATAGCAATGGAATAGGACACGGCGATGGTATTGTAACGCTGTAATAGATTTACAAATCTAGAACATACAACACTGGGACCGAACATTACAAGATACATTTTAAATTTTAGTTCTAATTTCTTATTATTTGATTTACTTTAAAGTTATTGCATGATAATACTTTAACCTCAATATAGTGTCAATTAAGCAAAATCGCGCGAAGTAAAAAAAATAAATGTGAAACGTTCAAATAGGGTTTATCCCTAACCAGCCAGCTTAATAGGGCTCATTATATACAATTTCAATAAGGAACAACATTGCAAAAGCTTTTAAAAGCGTTTTTTTTTTTCGAATCCAATTGCATGTTTTAATGACTCGCCGTACCGGCAATTTGCTAATGAGTTGGTATTTTAATTTACTTAGAAATACATAGAATTCATCGGCTTTTCTTCGCAACAGCAAAAGCCTGAAGTCTTTCTTCCCCTCTACTTTATTAAGGTATCCAAACGGGAAAAAGTAGAAAAAAAGACTTGGTGAAATGGCGTGCTGCCTGTTATATGCTAAAGCAACATGAATGTCCGTGAGGCGGACATGTGTTTCGGTGCAATTCATCCTTTGCGACGTCATAGCCGGTGAACGGTACAATTTGTGTGTCTTTTTATAGCACAGTGGGTTACGGCCTATCGGCGCGATGGATCAGCCGATAACGTCTGTCGCAACGACAAGGGATTGACCCCGAAGACGTTTGAGTCCCTGCGACGAACCTTTCCACCACCCAAGGCTGATGCGGGAACCGCAAGGAACCAGATTTGTTTGGTCGCAATAATCTTGGATCTGTGCGACGAACACGGCTAATGTTATTGAGTGAATCCTGCCTTTGTATTGTGAATTGGGATATTTGCGCAACAAAAGTACATACTTAGACCTTATTTGATTTTTCATTCATATAATTTTCACGTCACTACTTCGTTTTGAGATTTTGGACTCCACAAAAATTTTTATTGGTTACTGACTGTCATACAGAATACTTCAACAAATATCTGAAGTTGTAAGCTTCTATCACTAAAGCATAATCAGAATGTGAAATTAACATCAGAGCACCAATTACATTAGCATTATTGTGTTAAATAAAGAGTTTATTTGTTAATAACCCGGCTCCCTCTGTTTTGATTACTGGAATCAATGTTGACTGCGAGTTATTTGCTCGGTTAAACTAATATCTCAGGCCTGATACGAGCACGAGCTACCTTTGTTTGTGCCCGGATTAATAATGACACACATTATACTTTTGTACCTGAGCTCTGTGGGGTCGCAATCTTCTGCTTTTCACATTTCAGATAATAATCTCAGATAATCTATTATCTAATACTAAGTCCATCTACAGTAAATATAGTAGACGTGCTTATTAATTAGCTTCTGTTTATTGGCCAATTAGTTAGCACAATACGTGGCTCTGTAATTATGTTATTCTGGACACAATCCTCGTATTACAAATCTATCGATTGATCGCGTCAATGGTTGCGATCCATCTCGTTATTTGGTAATTGGGCGTAAATAGCCCAAATTAATTAACAATCATTCTAACGGAGCGAAGGGATGCGTTTTAACATTATTAAGGATCATTTAACTAGCTTCAAAAAGGAAGAGAATTTCAATTGAAATGAACCGTACTAGTGAATCCACCCAACCCTGTTATACGTAAACATCTCGTCGTTCACAACTGTCTCATAAACTTTTGATACTAAATTATTTAAAACACGCGTGTCTCCTCAAGTTGTAAAGCAATAAGTATGGTGAGCGAACGACTTATAAAGATAAACCTAGTAACATGGCCATAAATATATACCTTAAATAGAAACAACGTTTTTGACAGATCAAGGTTGATCAATAAAAAAAAGCTCGGTGCAATTAAGTTGGGACGAAAGGTCAATATGTAGTACGCCTAATGTATCTCCAGCGAGGTGAAACATTCTTGGCAGAGGCTCAGTAATTGGGCCATACATTCACGTACGCCATTTTCGTTTATCCCAACTACCACGCATAAAACACTCGGATCGATTGTGGTGGTCGAATGTAAGCACATTTGTTACGATTATAGCTAATTAAATATTGCCGTAATGGGATGAAACTATTTGGATAGTCGCATAATTACTGAAATATGAATGTAGCTAATCGAAATAGGTTGTAGCTTAAAACATTCCACAAAGAGACATACATACACACAACGTGAAAACGTCGTGCTTAATTGTGAAAGATATCTAGAAACTGATCACAATTTACAACTCCCCGTCCCAACATGAGATGTGTAAAAATGTCGCAGGAAGCTCGTGAAACGGAATATAAAGTGTAATTTTACTAGCGTCCTCGCGCGGATAAACACTGTAAAACCGCTACGACGGAATAAACATGCGAATCCACTCGGAACGCTGTTGATAAAACCTTTTGAGCCTTAATACGTCGACATAAAGGCCAACGATTCGTAGCTAAGCCTGATTTGCTTTTACGTCTACGGAATGTGTTGATTTGATTCGGTGTATGATCGAATGTCTCATTTAATGTCGTCATACAAACTTCAGTAGGACCCGACACCCTTACGATAGCCTGACATTAAGTTCTGAAAAATATTAAGTATCCCAGAGTTTTCTTTTTTATTATAATAATTGCCTTGAATTGTTTAAAATCTTTGTATTGCATTATATTATTATAATAACATAGCCATTTTTAAGTAAAACTGGTAAATTTGTTAGTCAGAGACTCATGATCCCACATAAATTTTTATTACGATTTTGAAGAATCGTATAAAAATTATATATTCAATAAATGTGTCTTACAGGAACAGCTTTAAGTCGATGTTCCTTAAATTAGGCCTCTTGTTTATGGCGGGACCAAACAATCAAATTATGCTAACTCGTCTTAAAGTGAGTTTGGAAAAGACAAAAGATTCCGACTCCACTTAAAGGATTGTTTCGATGTGGAACAAAAAGCAGGCGTTAATTTATATTATTATCTATTCCGTCAGGAGCTTCAACTTGGTTAATAATTTACATTCGTGAACCTTTAAGTTGTTGAACTGCCGAAGTTCAATTGGAGTTGAGAACACAGACGTCATATGTTGCACGCCCCATTAAGCTCGTCAAAGGTGAACGCTTTCGAACTTGGCGTAAAGAGTGAATAAACAGTTAGAGCCCATTGAAAACACCTCTTCTAGTTTTTAGTATTTTCGCTTATGAAGAACCATTGTTGGCATTACAAAATAGAAATGATTGTGAAGGTCACTCTTACTTCTACTTGGCAAAAGGTCACGATTATAACGGTACTTGAGGCAGGATTAGAGAATATCCGATTCCTAGTGCTCAAGAAGTCAAGACTACCAGGAATTCCAAAGATAAAGTGTGTTTAGATAGTCCGAGAATACTTGATAGTTCAAAACAACTTAGTTGTTCTCAAGTAAGATTCAAGGAGGGTGTATTCCTGCAGCGTTAACTATTTTCAAGTATAAGCAAAACACAATTATAATTCTAAGAAATGTCGTTGAATTTGGAGGAGGTAAACTTGAGAATTATTTTAGATGAATCATCTGTTTGAATTGAGAAATGCACATTAAATATTAACATGAAGGTTGTTGAACTAGACAAAGCTCTTTTTCGTACAAGAAAATCTCCGATAGCCCCGATGTAAATAGAAAGACAAGTTTGAATTCATCATATACGTAGATACTGAGCGTCAAAATGGTGGTAAAATGCACGCGGGCCGGAGTTAGTTGGCGGGAGTTGAGTAATTGCGGAGCTAAGCGGCCGGCGTTGGTTGAGACGCGCAGTTCCGAGCGATTAGCCCACAAACAACACGCGGCGGAGGCTTCGCGCCTCGGGGTGCTTAGGCTGCGGTTGTCGTGGAAACAATTTGCCATTGTTTCGTACTATAAACTTAGGTCCTTTTTGGTTTTACGGTGTATTTGAGATAAGATCTCTTAACTTGTGCTGTATCTTGGCACTCACCTAATTATTATGTTCATTTTAAATGTTCCGTTTTGGTAGCAACCTTCGTGCGCAGGTTTTGGCACTTGGCCGGTAATTTTTATAGATTATATGAAGATAATTTATTAACCTCACTATCAATTACTTGACAAAATAACTGACTATATTTCATAGTAAATTTAAAGACCGGCGAATGATGTTATATCACGGCGACATCGAGTTAAGTTATTCATTTTCTGTTATCGACTGAGATTGACTCGGTGATGTAATCTACATGGGAGTGTAGATCTCAAACCCGTCCACGTTTGGTTAGATATATCATAATTGTCTGATGCGTTGTGTTTTTGTATTGGGCTGCATTTATCTGCCTCATGAGTCTGTTGAAACGGTTTTTATGTACGAGATGAAAAGTTCGTTCAAATAATAGAGAAAAAGGAGGAAATTCTTAGCATTTTAGATACAAGTTAACTAAAAATAAAAGAAGCAACTCAAGGATGCAACTGTGTAATAAAAGTGTAACAAAGTATCCGAGTAGCGCGAACTAGCGCTCGGCGGCCCGCAGCTCGCGGCCGTGGCGCTTATTATGCTGAGATGCACTTGAGTGCACTGCAACAGGTGGCTTTCCTTCTTTCTCGGCCTCGGCGGGTCGCAAACGAACGTCTTAAGGACTTGAATCTTGTTTCCTACAATATTAACGCGCGCGTGCATCAAGTAACAGCTTTTTCAGCTAAGTCAACTCTTTTCCTGCTCCTATAATGGAACTGTCAACGAAGTACGAGTAGCCGCACTTTTGTCACACTTTTATCTCTAACTTCCAAACCCTGACTAAGTAACACAGACAATGCTAGTGTTCTATACAATCCCGGCATAATAGGCTGGTGTTGATTAGTATTAAGCTACTTTCTAACTGATCCTTTTGCCTTTATTTTTGTCTCCCAGGCGTGACATATCTTCGCTAACAAAGTGTTCTATAGCCAAGTAGGTAACGAACGAGACACTGATTGGCTTATCTTTAACTCGCGTGCCATATGATGTTGAACAAAAGTATTTCAAACACGAGTTATTCATCACTTTACAACGGTCTAAGATCTTATATTATATTTCTTTACTCTCTAAGAAATGTGGGGACATTTCTTACAATTTGAACTATGAATGTATAGCAATTTTGTCGGTTGCAAATACATACTGCTGCGTGAAGAAATCGATTGGCATTCGAGACAAATTCTTTCGCGGCGTCTACAAAAAAGTTCTGTATGTACAGAGTATCATAATTTGCATTGTTTGCATTTCGTGTGAGGAATTTATCGTGCATGGCGGTGCAGCGGGCTGCAGCGCAACAGGTGGCGGTCCCCGGCGCCCGCTGTGACGTCACCACGGCAAATGTGAAATAACGCGACACTTATTGTATATCCAGAGAAGAGCCTAATGATAATTATATTTCATTCCATGCGAGAGCGACGCGATTAGATTCAGGGCCGCGCGAGCGATCCAAACGCAACCGAATTACGCTAACGCAATCATGACCGACACGTGATAACTGCATCCCTGATATTTAATCACGAAAACTATTTATGAATCTATCAATGATATGATAGGAGAATAAAGTAAATCTAGGTCGTCTATTTTTTAATTACTTAGTAGTTGTCTGTACTGTTGGCTTATTACTTAGTAGTTTTGATATATTTCTTTGCCAGCATCGAATTGTCTATATTAAGAAATATCTTGAATTTTCATCGTGAATCCCATCTAAAAAGATCATCCTCGACTGACATTATAAATCAAGCAAACCAAAACGTCTGTCCGTCCCACCAATATTGACATGTTAGACAACGGATGTGACGGATATGCTCTTAATTAGTCTCAAACCCGATCCGACCCGAGGAACCTTTATGGATGCAAATCCATTCAGATATGAATTTTCCGTCAATATAGAGTTTTAGAGATATGTACATATGAATAGTCAAATCACTCCATAGCGCTTATAAACGGCTTTTAGTTAATCCGAGTACCAATTTAACTCTTTGATTGTAACAGAGTGACAATTCAATTCGAATTGGATTCTTTCGAGTGCCCTTTCAATTAAGACCGAGCGCCGAATTGAGATGATATGACTATAGGCTTCTCTGTCCTAGCTGAGTAATTGTATCGGGTTGCTTAATTCAGTTAATGGCAGTCCGCCCCCCGCCTGGCCGAAACATACCGATAAGTAAAATTAAACCGCTTCACAATTTGCTTAAATAATTGCATCGAGTATTCTAGTCACAAAGGATTCCAACCCGTTTCAGTTTATTCGACCGAAACAAATCCGGGGAAAAAAGAAAAAATGGTTTGCCTGTGAAGGCGTGTGATACCTTAAACATATTTCCTCGGATCATCGCGGGCGCTTAGTTCTATATTGACACATCACTTTCACTCGCTGTGTTGCGTCAAGAGTTTTTTTTTTATTAATATGTATATTGGGCGGTATAAATCTATCTCTCGCTACGAATTAAATTTCAGTGTTAGAATATTATGGCAAATATCATATTAATTTCACATACTGTCGAGGTGCGATTTAACGTAGCCCATCTTGTTTTCAGTTCTCCGAACGGTCTCTATTATTGTTATGTTCGCATACGAGAAATGAGAATCAAATTACACATACATACATACATACAATCACGCCTTTTTCCCAGAGGGGTAGGCAGAGATCACTTCCTGCCAGGTGCTACGGTCCTGGCACACCACTTTCGCTTCATCCACATTCATCAACCTCTTCATGCACGCTCGTCGATTACGGGTACTTTTTATTTGACCTTTCTTTAAGATTTGACCTATTTGGTCATGAAAGGTCTTTCTTGGTCTTCCCCTGTCGACATCTCCAATCACACCCTCTCTATATATACTCTTCGTTAATCGTCTTTCACTCATCCTCTCAATATGACCAAACCATCTAAGCATACCTTTCTCAACCTTAGTCACTACATCTTCTTTCACACCACAACGTTCTCTAATTATTTCGTTTCTTATTCTATCACTCAGTTTCACTCCTAGCATACTTCTAAGTGCTCGCATCTCCACTGCATTTATCCTACTTTCGTGCTTCTTCTGCCATACCCAACTTTCGCTTCCGTACATTAGTGTCGGGATCAACACTCCTCTATGAACCGCCAGACGTGCCTTTTTGGACACCTTCTGACTGTTCACAAAGGTGTGCAGCGCTCCGTTCACCATGTTACCAGCATTCACTCTCCTTTCAATATCGCTATCACACTTACCATCTCTTGTGAGCTTGGATCCCAAATATACAAATTCTTTCACTTGTTCTACTTTTTCACTTCCAATCATAACATCGCAAACTGTCATATCATCACCTTTTTCAAAAACCATGACTTTCGTCTTACTGACATTCACATTCATTCCTTTCCCTTTTAAAGATTCATATAGAACAGTCATCATATCCTGCAACTCCGCAGCCGATGAAGCAAGAAGGACTTGATCATCAGCGTAAAGGAGACACTGGACGATTGACTCATTCATTCTCAAACCTTTCTCACACTCTCTCAGACTAGTCAAGCAACTATCTAAGAATAGGTTGAACAGCCATGGTGACGCTACACATCCCTGTCTAACACCTTTTTCGATGTTAATCAAATTGAGTTTCATATTATGTTCTTTTAATTACTCTCACGTACCTAAGTGCTTTTAGAGATTATATATAGACATATGCTGTCGAGGGATATTTATTAGAAATTTTTTTGTAGAATATTTCCGTCATACATGATTTCTATGTCATTTTAACCATTAAGGCTGCACACGCGACGGAAGCTTAAAAAATGGAGAAACTTCTCCCGATTTCCCAACATTTCCCTTCATCACTCTGCTCCTATTGATTGTAGTGTGATGAATAGTTCACTATAACCTGCCTAGGAACATAAAGAATAATTATACGAAGTTTCGTTAAAATCCGCCGAGTAGTTTTTGTTCTATAAGGAACATACAGACAGACAAAAATTTTACTGACATGCATTTTTGGCATCAGTATCGATCACTTATCACCCCCTGATAGTTATTTTGAAAATATATTTTATGTACAGAATTGACCTCTCTACAGATTTATTATAAGTATAGATGATATTATGTGAATCCAAAATTGTTCCGTCTCAGAAATTGGTATCAGTTGAAAATCAGAGGCTAATTATTCCGCTGAAATTACGAAATCTTGAATATTTATGGACAGGCGACTTATATTTCATGTTGGCTACATCAAAAAATTAAAACAGTTTGTCACCTTCACGCTTATTTCACTCTATCTGAACTTTCTTGTTTCTTCACAAACAAATCCCGTCTTAGGAAACAAGATTGTCTCAAGTTAGAGTCGACCTAATCCGGGCTACCGTTTTTTGCTCGACGCAAATCCCCACAAAGTGTCTTTCAGTATTGGAATGATCCGATCGAAAACAAATAAGGTTTGACCGGAGACGGGCGGGAAAAAACCTATCGACAGCTCATTCACTTGAGCTTCACTTGCTTTATAAATTATTACAATATATTTTTATGTTTCAAGTTACGTCATACAAATAAAGCGAAATTCAACGCCTCGGTCTAGGTCCTGGTACTTACTCGTACATATATTTTTTCTTTTGATAAGTCGAATAAGAAAACATAACACTTACGGTTATGTTTTCTATCTACAAACGTGCGTAATCATCATTTCTCACAAAAATTATGGAGAAACGAGTGCATAAATTAATAAGGCGTCATTATCAAGTAAACTTCACCCGCACCTTACGCCTTTTTCGACGACGAAAATATCGCAAGGATAATAAATTTTCAAAGAGTCCTTATAAAAGCGAAAGTAAACTTACGCCACTTGAAACAACAGCTTTCGTATTCTTTGGAAACGCTCAACAATTCATTAAAAGTTATAATTTTTCCTTCACATTGTTGAAACTTCTATTGCCTAAACAAATGTGTTCTGAAAACTCTCCAATTAATACAAATAGTTTATGTTCCAGACTTAATATTTAAACTGGAGTTAATTTAACTTCTTGTTAGCGATGAAAAAGAGTACTGAAAGGTTTGAGATCGGTTATTTACTCAACTTTCAGCTTAGATAAATCCAAATATGATTATAATCCCTGTGGTACCGAGGCCCGTTCCCGAAAGTTTGATGCTTAAAGTTTCCAACAGTGGGAAAGTTTTGATTTTAAAATGTAGTCGGCGCCTAACGAGTGAAGCCGCCGCGTTGGCACGAGGGCGGCCGAGCGCGCGCGGCGCGAGCCACTCGGCCCGTCCGCGACTACGCTTTCAACCCTTCCTTCGCTCTGTTCAAGTTTTTAATTTTGTACGGACTCTAGGCAAACTCAATACAATAACGTTTTTAATAGGTGATGGAATTTGAATAAGAATAGAAAAAACTTTTCGCAAAGTTGTTTTAATAACTCCCTTTGATTTAGTACTTTCTTTCGTCAGAGTTATTTGAAATCTGTCATGGTAATATTGGACTGGCGACCTCAGGGTTTAGTTTAAAGAGATTTATTTGTTTGTCCCAGTGTGTAATGTATGTACGAATATAAGAATGAAAGTAAAACAATTTTTTATGTTTTCGAAATAAGTTTCGCTCAAATATCGTTACCATATATACGAATGTAACAATGAAAGTAAAACAAATTCTTAGGGTTTCTTTTATCTTAAAAGAGTTTTTTTCTCTTCTGCAATAACTTCTTACTTCAATTTCTAAAGTGCGTGTCGTTCAGACCCTTTTGGTAGCGACGGTGCTGAATAAAGTCTAATAAAAACTGGGAGGGAGGCAGCGTTTGCCGAAATCAAATTATTCCATGGTGCATTGATTTTTTCCTCAATATTTCATTCGTCACTAAATCTCTGATAAAGAGCAGTCCTAATGAAAATCTCACAAGCCATCTTCAAATCTTAATTAATCGTAGAGATAAGAAAGTGGGCGCTGAACTACTCGTGGAGAGACAATTACGGGCCATCAGCTAATTAAAGCGTGAAAAGATTGTGAGTGGAAAGACTTCATTGGAAACCTAGACACGGATGGCAACATTCATCACGAAAACATGTGTGAGTGGGTCCTAAAAAATGTTGAAATGGCTGATATTTTGAACGACCTCTTCAATTTGTGATATACTATTTAGATTTAAATGGGGCGCGCTGTGAGGTTTCAAGCCATGCCACATTAAAATTCATTGTTGGCATTTGTAAGGTATTATTCAAAACCAACATTGAGTACTTCGGGTCAATTGGCAATGGCAAATGTCAAGGGCATTAAAAGATACTAGTGACGACGTTTTTTCAAGTGACTTCGTTGGTGTCTACAACGAAGTCACTTGAAAAAATTGGGTATTGTGAAATCTTACTTAACGGGGTCCATTGAACAAACGGTTCGCAAAGTGTTCTGGTCGGCAAAGGTTTGCCAAATTAAATTAATAGAATCCGCAGGGCGAGTCGAGAGGGCGCTGCGTTTGATAAGCATTCAGCGAACAACGCCACTCCAGCCGAGGGAGGCCCGCGGCCCGGCCCGCTCGCTCTCGACGCGCATTACCGCAAATCGGCGGAGATTGGCTCGTGATTTGACGGTGATTTCCACTATTTTCCATTTTGTTCAATGTATTTTTCTCCGGTTTTATACGGCAAACCATAAGTCTTGCCATTTCCGATGCACATCAGTTCCGGAAGTCGAGCACATCTCGAAATGACAAGAATAAGGAGATAACCAATAACATCGAAGCGTATATATTTTGTTGTACTATTTAGTTTGGCTTGGCACTATATATAAAATAAAAATAATCTCCGTTTCTACACCAGCCTAATTTTGCGTATCAAGAATCGTATCTTATTGAGAGATTTCTAAAGAATAAAGACCTGCAAAAATGAGGGCGACACAAAAGATCCCTGTGAGCTGAGGGTTGCTGCGAGCAAAGGCTTATGCCTCTTTGTAAGATACGATTGTAACATAAAAAAATACCATATATTCAATGTCATTTCCAGAAGACATTTAATTTTCGTATTGATTTGTTTGTATCAGCCACAGCTGATCTTCATTCAGATCGGCCGCAATGTCCGAAATCGGACGGATATGTGTATGGTTTGTCAAATCTTAAAAATCGAGGTAACTTAATAAAAAAAATCTGATTCCACTAGAATAGAAAATATTGTTAACTTATAGATCGAACACAGTTATCTGGGAAAATTGTAAGAAGAATACATCAACTCTTGTCTCAACACAAATCTCAATCTCTCATTGAAATGCCTAATGCGTGGAGATTAGATTATTTTTTCATTAACCCACGTCGCGGGTGACACGCGTAATGGCCGCGGCGCAAAGTGAACAGGGACAACTCGACTAACTTATTCTTGTTGGACGCGATTATACATCTAATTAGACGCGAGATCTGACAGCTAATTAAAGCTGTGCTAATGTGAAAGCTCTTGGGGACCTTGAGGTATTCATTATTGAACGAATGAGTGTGAGAAAAACACGCTCATTATTGCTTGACTTGCGCACGTGAACAAACGATAGGTTATATTGTGTGTGTGCGTTACTTTATGGGTTGGAAACTAATCTGGCTTAGTAGAAAATGGGATACTACAATTTAACGAGCTTTTAGAGAAATTCAAAGCATTTCTACTATTTGACTTTGTAAATGCCTAGTTGTTTGTTTAACCGTACTGGCGAGATGCCGCGCGACAAACGATCTGTGTAAATACGTGATCCGAAAACAAAAGCCTCCGTTTGCGGTCTGATTTGTATATAAACACCTTTTGCGAATAAGTACGAAGAGTAGTTTAAGTTATAATTTGTTTGAAATAAAATTAATTTTACGGATACAATTCGCGTGTATTGTTAATCTAAACATATTACTTAGAGACCCGACGTTTCGAGCTCTTTACCTCGTGGTCACGGGAAATACTTGTAATTTGTTACTATAATAGTTAGATATCTATCTATATACAAATATTGTCTCAAATATTTCTGAGGAAACCTATTTAATGATGAATTGAAATACTTTCTGATGAGATAAATCGTCTTTTGACTAAAACTGCCTCCTTTACTTTTACACTACATATTGAGAAGTGGTATAGATTCATAAATTTCATTAATTTACGTCCATTTTAATTTATGCTTCATAAAATTAAATTAGATTATACATTTTAAAAAAATACTCTAAAATTTTTCTGATCTTGTCCTTTATATGTATGTATTATTCACGTAGGTACATATCTTGTGAGGATTCTGAAGATTTTACTTAGACAATATTTGAAAGAAAACGGTCGTCGGTCGGACCATTTGTTTCGGAAATATAATAAGTGTCTGTAACCGTCCGTTCGTGTCTCACGTCCGCAAACAAGTCGGTCGAGCCGGTGTTGCGCGGTCCGGCCCACGGCTCGGCGGCAGCCGGGGAACTTAGTTCAAGTGCTCCCACTCCCGCCCAGACCGATTATTCCAACACCGAGCTTGCAGATAGAGCCCGAGATTAGTTCAATATTCGTGTTTAGTTCGCATCGGCATTGGTCTGATTAAGTTGTCAATTGTTTTTCAAACCACAAAATTACAAGTACACTCGAACATAAATTAGTTCCACCTGAGTGGAATTTATGATACTAGTACAGAGCTGTATTTGAACGCGCTTCTGTTCTCATCCCTAAATATTTAATAGAGATCGTGTCACCGCGAAGTAATCCTCTAGTTTCAGTGAAAAGACGTAATAGTGTCATTCGTAAAAATGGTATAATCACGTATCCGATAGCGCCGTGTCGCGGCTCAGTCGATCGTAACTTGTCATCGACTCCGCAAACACGGCGTCCCGCGGGCGCGAGCAGATTGTGTCACGCGCGTCCCGCGACAGAATAATGCCTTGTCTATTAGTGTTTCGTCTGCGGTTATCGTCTCAGCGATGGGATTCGGATAATTTATCGGAGAGAATAGGCGGAAATGTTGTTCAATTATATAATGATTTATATATATTTAATATATTTCCTGTACACTACAGGTGTTGCCTAATAACTTATAATGCAAATATTAATTTTGCCCTCAATGCTATAATTTGTTTCGTTACAAGTTCTGTAAGGAATTTCCTAATTTAGTCGCAGAGTAAGGAATGTTCTAATATGATTTTGTAAGACTGCCATACCTTGCTCTTTTACGTAATAAAATATTGAAGGAATTTCACTAACGAATTTAATTGAAAATTTGTTGAATTGATATAGTGATTTAAAATCTTCTCGTTGTTGATCACATAAACGATAGGTTCGAAGAGGGTAGAGCTTTTTTGAGGCATAATTACCCTCACAAAAATACCTTAACGCTCCCGGTAAATCATTTAACATTTATTTAATATTCGAGCAGTAAGAGTTTCTCCGAACTCATTAGGAATTTGTGGTTTCGCTTGAAAATGTATGCAGCATTTTACCTAATAGCGCCTAGACCTGTCGCCTTAAGTAGAGTCTGAGCGGTAGTGAGTTTTCATTCGAACAAATATACTCGGCAAATAGACGTTTTCGTTTCGTAGGACGCCTTTTACGACGCCTACGGGAAGCGATGGCGTGCGTTTTATTGAGTTGGGCGCGCGCCGGCCGCGTACGCGCTTATAAAGCAGAACGTCAAAATGCGAACGTGTACACTCCACAACGAGTAACGAGTTATTTATTGTCGATATAAATTTATTCTAGATAGTCGACTCAAATACTCAAAAAAAAGTTTTATAGAAAAAATAAGAGTTGTTACTCATTGTATAGCAACTGGTTCTCTACGACAGAGGTTACATTTTCTTTTCATGTCATTTCAATTTAGGTAGAAAAACATGAAGGGGTTATTCTGAGAAATTATAACATATTAATAAATGGCGTTCCCTTTTTACCTTTTGCGGGCGTCGATAAATAACCAAATTTTTAAAATCAGAATCATGTTAGGCGTACTCCGTTGGCCCCAGACATCACATTTGTTACGCAAACCGTTACGAAGCACGTAAATGGAAGATTGTTTTAAATTTATATTTAAACGTCGTATCATATTTCCCACAGGTGAATGTCAATATTTCGTTGTTCAAGTAGGTATGTCAGACGTCTCGCCACAATTAGTACCTACGATATCTACTTTATGTTATTATTTGTATCAATCGAAGTCTCGGGAGTAACCTTTCTAACTATATTAACTTATGTATACTTGTGGCCATAGAGATTTGACTCCCACACAAGGGACTAACCTATGTACATATTTGTTGGAACTTGCGATAGATATATCATTAATATGTTTCTTGATTACTTTTCTTTTCATTAAGTTTTTTGGGTACATACCTACATATAGGCATTTTCTTTCTTGGGGCAACTTTCAAGTTTTGATAATATATGCTTAAATGTATAAAAGTAGTTCTGTCTCTAAAGTTATATGACCGCCTCGGGTGTTGCGTTTGCGAAGAACACGCGCTTTTATCTTTAGGAAACGTCAACCGTACTAAATTATTTAAGTATTGTGTTTGTAGCTCATTTGTATAGTTATATATTAGTTTGGTTAAGTTGTGTAGGTAACTAAGTATTTGCAGAACTTTCATAGTAGGTACATTTTCACAAATCATGAAAATGATTTCAACATATTGTCTTAAAATCTCACCTATAAGTATAAGACTGTTACACCTAACATATCATCAAAAGTAGCGAAAAGTCAGAGAATTGAATCCAGCACGAACGTTTCGTGGCACTAAACTAGGCGCGCTACAAATACTCAATCACAATCACAAAGAGTTACACGTTTAAAGTAAATATTAACTTTAATATTTATTTTAAAAAATCCAAATAAAAATGGTATCATTGCGTGGAACTCACAACAGAAATTGGAATCGAACCGATCTCAAGTTGTTTCTTAGCATAACAAAATCACAGCGCATGCACTGGCCTGTACTCACACTGATGATAAAACTAAAAAGCAAAACATTCATTCATTCACATTGAGAATCCCGACTTGTATTGGTTTCTGGGCACGCTAACTAACATAGCTTTTGATTTCAATTGATAAAACAATGTTACATCATTGTCAGGAGTCGAACCCGAATCATTTAACTAATATAAATATTGTCTTTACTTCAATTTATTTAGTTGCATAATTTTTATCCAGTTTCTTACTTAAAATATTTTTACCAATACATATAAGCTTTAAAAGCTGGTAATGTTAAAAGTAATAATGATTATTTATTGCACAATGCCAGGTAAGAAGGGTTTGAGTAATTGATATACCTAGTTTGCTTAGATCGTTAAAGAAAAGATCAGATTATCTAGTATTAAATTCGTAAAGGTTTTAGAAAAGCCAATATAATTTCAACACAACTCCAGTTGCGTGTACTTTATAGCTGGTCTATAGAACTTTTGATTTATCTTTAAACATCGATTCAGCTAGCCTACCCGCGTGAAAGAATATTACCAGCGTGAAATTTGAAATTAAGTTTCGTGTAGCCTTTTGCTAGCCGCTTGCGTTAGCCGTTTGCCTCGATTGTATAAACCCACAGTTCAGTTAAGGTGCTCTAAAATATCACTTGTGTATAGAAATCTGTTTTCTATTTACCGTTGCTTATTTAATCTTTGATTTTTCGCATGTTGGTTAAAGATAAATTATCTTGCCGAATAAATGAATACAGGCGTCCACAATAACCATGTTTTACCAATAAAAAAACATTTATTCATAAACAACACACTTTAATCAAAATAAAAACCAAAAACAATCATTTTCTAAAACTAAACAACAAACAACTCTCAAACCCACACATTAAAATAAAAAATCAAAACAATAACCTTCATAATAACGTAAATATATATTATCTATAACAAAAATAATTTTAAATAAAAATAATTAAGTGTTTGACAACTTATCATAACACAAAAAAAAATTAAATAATGGAAATAATCATAATAATAAAAAAAAAACAAATAAAATACGATCGCGTAGCGAAAGCACATTTTTCCAATAAGAAAATACATTAAAATCGCCGGATAAATTCGCTGATGCATTCGCAGTGCAAGCGCTAAAGTGCAGTCAGACTTACCAGGTCGAACGCGTAGGTGAGGATGCGCAGCGTGTACGCCGGCAGGTTCAGCACCACGAACACGCTGGACACCAGCAGCAGCATCCGCGTCACTCGTTGCTGGGAGCGCGGGCATCCTACCACTCGGGCTGTCCTTCGAACACCAACTTCGGTCGGCCTCTCTGCCTTAATGAGCTGATGCCTCGCTCGCTCCAGCTTCCAAACTCCTATCATAATCCATGTGTTCAGAACTATGATCACCGCAAGCGGTACAGTGAAGGAGACGGCCGTGTCGATGAGGTTGAATCTGGCCGCGTGCTCCAAGTAGTTGTAGTCGATGTTGCAGTCGTTGGGCGAGGGGACCGCGAAGCGCAGCACCGGCACGTTGAGCAGCAGCGCCGCGCCGGCCACCGACGCGATGATGTGCCTTGCGCGCGCCACCGAGCACACGGCCGTGCGCCGCAGCGGGTACAGCACCGCCACGAACCGCTCCACCGTGAACGCCACCACCAGCCACGCGCTGGAGCACGACGTCACGTACGACGCGTACACGAACACCTGGCAGAAGCCCTGCCGGTGGAACAGGTCCGTCACCTGCACGGCGTTCAGCCATGGGGGCAGCAGCTGCAGCAGGAATACGGTGTCGGAGAGCGCGAGCGCCGACAGGTACTGGCTGGTGGACTGCAGCCGGAGCTTGCTGCTGTAGAACACGAACACCGACACGAGGTTCCCGAGCGCGCCCAGCAGCACGAGCAGCGGCGTGTAGTACACGTTGAGCACGTTCGCGACCTGTCCCGCGACGTAGTCGAGCAGCGTTTGGTTTGAATCGGTGAAATTGCCCTCCGATAAAGTTTCCAAAGTAAAGTTAGAGCCGTTAAAAGATGGCTCGTTCATGTCGCGGCGACCGTCCGCCGCGCCGACCTGCTGCTGACTGCCGCGGCGGGCGCGGGGTCCCCACTTATACCCACGCGCCCCGCTCCCGGCCGGTGCATCGCGCGCAGGCCCCGCCCCGCTGCACCGAGCCAATCAAATGCATCCCCTCTCGATGCAAGTAGGCCACCCACTCACGCACACACACACGGGTATATAACTAACATAATAATATTCCATCTCTTGTGACCCCCCTTATGCATCTCTTTCCCGTAATAATCCTATTAAAATAGAATATCAACATCTGCCCTTACAAAAAGTATCTTTCACCGATTTTTAGTTCAATAGAGGAAAACCAGTACAATTACGATTCCTGATTCAACTTTTCATGAAAATACTTAACCATTCTTCACTTTTAGAAATAAAATAGTTGATAATATATCCACCATAGCCCGTAAACACAAATAATAATCTGCAATATATCAAAGTTAAAATTTTCCTACAGCTGTCGCAACATTTTTAGTAACGAGAAAATATTATTAGACAAAATTTAATGTATTGTAATTTTATTTAATTAAAGTCTTGGTAGTAACACCACACTAGACATGAATTTCTGAACTAAATTTAATTATTGTCTTCATCTGCCTTTTCCTAGT
The DNA here is from genome assembly GCA_039566165.1 of Maruca vitrata. Classification (NCBI taxonomy): domain Eukaryota; kingdom Metazoa; phylum Arthropoda; class Insecta; order Lepidoptera; family Crambidae; genus Maruca; species Maruca vitrata. The sequence continues at coordinate 18,951,810 of CM076911.1, read as the reverse complement.
AATCCAAAATTATAATTAAATATACCTATTATAGTCCATCGAACATAGTTTTAGCTTGATTATATCAAAGTGAGCTGTAATTTGATATTAGTTCTGTATAATACAATTAGTAAATATTATAAGAAAATCATTGTTTTTCTTAGAATTCGAACAACTAAATTTTAAACGTAATAAATAAATAAATAAAAATCACTTTATTGCTCCAAGAATAAAATTTTGCAAATTACAGGAAAAAAAAACGTATCTAAAGTTAATTGATTTGTCATATGTTTTCGTGCAAAGTCTTAACGGAGATCTTTTATATTTGTTTTATGAAGAAATAACCAGCACCATGGCCACGAAACATAAATGAGTATAGTAATTGTGATTTGTCTTGCGACATCTTTAAGATTTACAAAAAATATATTTTGATAGAACTTACTTTCTAATATGTCTAATTATAATGAAATTGTCTTATTCGAAGAGGGCGCGAGTGCGACTCACATGAGGCGGTATGCTTTCTTAATTTATTTGTCATACTACTTGACTTAATAAAAATATGTTTAGTTATTTGACAAGACTTACTTTTACTTTAAATATCATCGGTTTTTGTTATTTAGCGGTTTATATAATTATCCCTAAGACTTAGTCATTCCAATGTCTATTCCAAATGATATCTAAATAAGTAATTCCTCTTCGTAATATCGTCAAATAAACAGCTAAACTCACACAACTTTGCAATACGGGAGCCCGAAATTATAAAAAATATGACTTACGTTTGAACTAGATGTAGTTCAAACCAATTTTTCGTGGTAGTTTACATGGTAATCAATTTTATCATATTTTTTTAGTTCTGTCATTTTATTACTTAAGAAGTTATAGGGAGTGGAAGACATTTTACCACTTGAGAAGTCCCTCTCGCGCAATCTATTCGGTTCAGAAAAAAATATACTAGATACCTGAATACAATAAAATAGCTTTATTTATGAGTTGCAGTTCAAACTATGGGTTCTGATCAGAATTAAAATATATAAATATGTTGAATAACTTTATAATGTAACTGATGTAAAGAAAACAGCCCAAGTTAAATATAACCTACTTTAAGGTATCCAATAAAGCTAAGAAATTGAGTTTAATATTTGTTCGTAATGTTATTTTGTTCATAGTTAAGTTTTGCATAATACTTAGCACTCATTTAGATATCCTTCCTTTTTGCGGCGAAGCCCGTGAGCGCCGCAAAAAGCACACGACAGCACTGCCAAGCATATTTTTTGTATTGTACTTAGCTCTTCTTTTTATATTAATGTTTTTTATGAGTTATAATAAAGAAGATGTTCCATCGCTACTGACAATTATTGATTTTCTGATTAACGTAGATGGGGATAAGTAGGCAATTATATTAGGTACAACATTTAACATGTAAAGTCTTTTATGATACATTCAAATGGGTTACATTTTTACATCTAGACTAGTTGTGACCCTACCCAGCTTCGCTCGGGTGTATTGAACATTACCTTTTTTACTCTGCTATAATGTAAATGTATTACAATAAACTCACTTCTTTAATCACTTATAAGCCTACAAAGAAACTGACAACGGGAAGTGACTTTCATACTACTTGTATAGTGTAGTAGTGACTCTTGGACCAGTAACTCGCCTAACATAATTTAGTATCCCCTGCCAGAGGAAGACTTAGTTTACTTAGTTTACTAGTATGCACACCTTATTTAAATGTTATATATAAATTATATCTTAGATGAGGGCATCAAACAAATTGATAATAATTAATTGATTATGCACGAGTGACTCACAGAGCTCTCTCGCGACCCCCTTCACTTTTGGACATTTCTCAGTTGCGCAGGGGCTTCAAGGTGTTCTAGTTGTTTGGAGTATCTTTCTAAAACTAAACACCATCACGCGCCTTCTTAGAAGCATCAGATTTGTTCAAACGTAACTATGGTAACGGCTGATGGAATCTCGGGACGAAAATGAATTGGCTTGTTTCGTTTCGGATGCTGAAATCTTTATCGGCCGATTACAAACGACGTCTCCTCAGGAAATTCTTCGAATTGGGTAATTTAGCTCTAAATTACTCCATTTACCCAATTTCTTGAAGAGAAATACACATTTATTGAATACCAGTACAATCAAAATCTTTCTATTAGAATAAAACCAATTCAGTGTGTTTTATCAGTAAAAAGAAATTATAATAATGTATTTTAAGACGTCTTTGTTTACAATGTTTTTAGTCTTTGTGAAAGACACGCTACTTGGGCTTTGGGCAACTACTACATCTTTAAACAAGTATGATTAGTAACTCTTTATCACTCTACTCTAATAAATTAAATTGTAAATATAATCACATTGATCTGCGATTAAGAAGAGTCAATAGATCGAATGGAACAAATTGAATGGAGCAGGACGCAGCCAATGCTCCGGTGGAAAGTTCACGCTGGGCCACGAACAACGAAAGCTTCGAATGGGAGCTTTCGCGTGTGAATTGGCCGCTAGGGGCGTTTGTGTCGAGAGAGGTCCTCTAAATGTCGAATGCCACCGTTAGCGGGTCGGTTGTGAGGGTTTATTCCTATTACGATTAATATTTGAACGTTTATCAGTTTATAAAAGTCGATAACAATTATTAATGAATTTGAGTATTTTAAAAGCGAACCTGGGCTAATACTTACAACAACCCCTTCTTTTCGTCCCTTTTTTGAGCAAAATGGTACTAAGAAACACTGTAGCTTATTCCACTAATAAGTTAACTTTTTAATATATTAAATATGATAAAAATGTTAATTGCCGGCTCCCGGCAAAAGCATTTGTAGCCGTTTTAAGAACTCCCCAAACAGTGGCACCGCCTAGTGAGCTCAAACGATAGCACTCATTGTTTCAGCTCTAACAAACTGGTCAAAGTCATTGCAAGCCTGTCAGCAGATTAAGCGAGATATTGGCGATTTCCACAAATTAGTTCTAGAACTGTAATTCCGAATATTAAAAAACTAGTTGACCCGACAGACTTCGTCCTGTCAAAAAAATAGGAAAAAGAAAAGGGCTGTTTTTAGGGTTTTCCCGGCAATTATTCGATTTTACATCGAGTAATTGAAAAATAAGATATTTCGTAAATAAAACTTGAACACCACTAAAATCGTTATTGTGGTTAAACCTTAAAGGATAGACATATGCTATTGCAGACTTTTTTATAGAACTTTTTGAGAAGAATAATTCCCCCATACATTGTTATTCTGTATTTTGAGTTATTTCAGCAGCGCACGCAATGCAAGCCTCCAAAACGCTCGTTTTTCTTCCGTCCGTCTGATAACTGTTACGATTACTCTAATAATTTCTTAAGTAGGTACACCTAAATTATACACCTATAGAATCCCTGGAATGTCTTCTTTCCATTATTGAAAACCGCATAGCTATTGATATATTACTTTTTGAGATCCTAGGTAACAAACACATTTTGGCGCCCTTCGCAACTTCATTTTATACTATGTATAGATTATAAATATAATATTTCAGAACTGTGCGTGTACGAACTTGGAGGATTTAAAAAAAAATATAAACCTCAATATCATTTGTGAAGAACTTGACAGACACTTTCAAAGTTGGTAGTATGTGTGTAGGCCTACCACCAAAAAATGTTGTGTCGATGTAGCTTGAGACACAATCATATCGCCTTTGCTCAAATAATATAACTATAATATTTATGGATTTACCTCACCTCGTTACATTAAAAATACTTCTGTTAAATAAGTTCAGTCGAGAAGGGCTCTCCCGTGCACTCTTCTAAACACCATGTAAAATAAGAGAAGCTCTGGAGCTCGACATTATTTATTATTTTCCGCTTCCCTGCGCCCCGTGTAAGAGCCAATTAAGCTCTTTTGGTACACCGGTGAAATTGCATTTTTGTATCGATGCTTAATTCAATAAGGCCCTCATACTAACCTACGTTGGTCTGCCCTTTGCAAAAATTTAATACCGTATTAATTTTGCATGGGATGGCGTATCTACATAACAATGCTTTCAATTTATGTAAGATACTGATTCGTATCACATACAATTACAATAATACTTATTGTTAATTCAAATTATGGTCTTGTTTCTAAATTATTTCATAATTAAGTGCTTCACGTTATATAAATTACTATATACGCACGCAATATATATTATTTCAACATTTTCTTGTTCATCTCACGGAATATATCAGTTTACACAAAACCAATCGCAAAGCTGCGTGCTTTCATCACAGACGGTCTTCTTCAAAAGTTATTACATATGAAGCGGTTTTATGCTTTTATTCTCGCATTCTAAATCAGAATTTTGCGACAGAATTAAGATAATACCAATAAGTACTCTGCTGAATGTTTGAGATAACTCAAACTGAAATTAAATTAAATTTCATTTTCAAAGTGGATTCACGTTCTAAGATTGTTATTATTTTAACACTTTTTAAATTATGTCATGTAAAGTTGAAAAAACTTGCGTCTATGCCGTTCTTCCTGTTGTCAGGAATTAATCAGAGACAATTTGTTCACTGTAGTGATAAAATATAAGTAGTACGAAGCTAAAATGAGATTACTTATGTTACAATTAAATCAAGTGGTTCCACAATATATGAGTGGTGATCTCATCAATATCGACACCAAGCTGGACCTCATACACTCATCCGAGTAACACAAAGTGCACAAGTAATAGCTGCCATCTTCCATGACATATTAAGATTTGTCATAGTTCAGAGTGGAGTCCCCTAAGGGTCTCGTGAACCACAGTGTTATGATTGTTGGCGCCCGATCCTTGCGGGCTGAATGTTTAATAACAGTGGAGAACGCGTCCTTTCCACCCTCTCGTAGGAACTGTTCGCGACGGTCTCGGCGAAATTTTGTTTTTATGGCGTAATATATCATACGGAAGGTAGCTTTTATTTAACTAAAGTGTTTAATGTTGGCACTTGCACAATGAACATAAATATAGGTGTCTGGATAAAGTTCGACACATAAATGAAAACTGATATTGCATTTCATTCATCATCATCATCTCCGCGTTTTCCCGGTTGCATCCTTGCGGAGCCCGGGGTCCGCTTTCCTACTTCTATCTCTCCACTTCGCGCGGTCTTCGGCATCCTTCACGGAGAGTTTGTTGGCACGCATGTCATCCACTACGACGTCAAGCCAGGCCTTCTTGGGCCTTCCCCTTCTGCCGGGACCTGGCGGTAGCGACATAGCTAGACACTTGTTCCCTACGTAGTTTGCCGGTTTCCGTAAAACATGACCGTACCAACGTAGGCGGCACTCTTGCAATTTGTCAGCGATGTCTCGAACATGAAGGCTGCCGCGAATACGGGAGTTCTTTACGCGATCTGCTCGCGTAACTCCCGACATCCAGCGCAGCATCTTCATCTCCGTGACCCGCAGTTCCTGCTTGTGCCGCTCAAGTACTGGCCATGCTTCACTGCCATATAAGAGAACAGGCCTAATGATGGATTTATAGACCTGTCCCTTCAGCTTAACCGGCATTTTAGGGTCGCAAGTGACGCCGCTCACCTCCCGCCATTTATCCCACGCAGCAGCAATGCGTGCCTTGACGTCGAGCCGATGTCGCCGTTCGCGTGGAGTACAGATCCCAGATACTTGAACCGGTCCGTGCGCTCGACCGTGTTTTCGCCTATGCGGACGGACATGGGATCTGTAGTGTTGCAGGCCAAGTACTCAGTCTTCGCCACGTTGAGTTTCAGACCCCCGTTCTCAAGCGATTCCTTCCATGTGTTAACACGTCTCACCAGCCGTCCCCTGTCCGAGTCCACCAGCGCGATATCATCAGCATACATAAGTAGCCATGGTGGCTGCTCATGGTGGTCTCTGATGCTGTCTGACAATACGTCTAATATCAGGCTGAAGAGGAACGGACTCAGGACGGAGCCTTGGTGTACTCCGACGGTTATACGGAAGGGCAAAGTGTCGCCAACAGCGGTCCTAACTACAGAATCGGAATCACAGTACATGTCTCTAATGATATCAACATACGTTTCTGGCACTCCCTTGGACCTCAGGGCCCACCAAATCATCGCACGCGGAACACAGTCGAAGGCCTTCTCCATGTCCAGAAATAGGAAGTGGAGAGGCGTGTTCTTCGTCCTGTATTTCTCCATGATGATTCTTAGGGCAAAAACGGGGTCCATAGTCCCGTGACCGGGGCGGAAACCATATTGACATCCAGAGACAGTGCACTCCTGACGGATTCGAGAGTCTACTATCCGCTCGAATAGTTTCATGGTGTGGGACATGACCTTTATACCGCGATAACTACCGCACTCTTGCACTGATCCCTTGCCCTTGAAGACCGGGGTGATAACACTCAGTCTCCATTGGCAAGGAATCCCGCCGGTGCTGAGTATGCGATTATAAAGGTCAGTTAGGATGCCCACACCACGACCACCCATTGCCTTCCAGGCTTCGATGGGGACTCCATCGGCTCCGACAGCTTTCCGATTCTTCATGCGGCGAAGAGCATTCTCTACTTCTTCAGGCGTTACCGGTGGCACAAGTCCAAGATTTGGAGAAGGTCCGGTGGCTGCACTTCTCTATGCTGTTTATTTAACAGCTCGTGGAAGTAAGAGCGCCATCTCTCCTTCACCGCGAGGTCCTCGCATAGTAGGTTACCGTGAGGGTCTTTAACACAGCGGCACTTGGAGATATCCTGTGCCGCTTTGACCCTAGAACGTGCCAATCTATAGATAAGCTTCTGCCCCTCAGACGATTCCAGCCTATCGTAGAGCGGTTGTAGGTGGGCTCGCCTGGCTCTGGCAACAGCTTTCTTAGTTGCACGTTTTGCGGACCTGTATGCGTCGCGATCTTCACGAGAGTTGGACGCTTGCCACTTTTTAAAGAGGGCTTTCTTCACCCTAGTCTCCCTCTGGACTGCGTCGTTCCACCACCAAGTCTCCTTGTCAAATTTGCGTCCACCCTTAGACGTGCCAAGCACTGACTTCGCCGCTTCGGTTATGGCTGCCTGAATCCTGTCCCAGTGGTTCTGAACTGGTTCGTTCTCAGCCTCAGCGCACTTGTCGCCGATAGCTGAGACGAACACCTGGGATTTGTCTTCGTCAAGCCGCCACCACCTTATTTGACGCCGACAGCGCTCAAAGCTTTTGGCTTTGGGCTTCACGCAGAGATCCATGACAAGTAGACGGTGTTGTGCAGTGAGACTCTCTCCGGGTATGACCTTGCAGTTGACTACTTTGCCGATGTGGTGCCTCCTAGTGAGTAGGAAGTCGATCTGGGTAGCGTGCCGCCCACTCCTGTAGGTGATTAAATGTTCAGGCCTCTTCTGGAAAAACGTGTTCACAATAGCCAGGTCGGCAGCCGAACACAACTGGAGGATGTTCTCCCCTTCAGTGTTGCGTCTGCCGAACCCATAGCCACCATGTACACGCTCGAACTCCTCAGGCTCCTCACCCACATGACCGTTCAGATCGCCCCCCAGAACGACTCCCTGAGATGGTGGGATTCCACGCAGCACCTCTCCAAGTCTATCCCAGAATGAGGTCTTTTCGGTGTCGCTGCAACCAGCCTGTGGGGCGTATGCGCTTATCAAGTGGGTCGTAACCCCTTCGATAAGCACCGTTACGTCCATTAAGCGGTCGCTGTAGCGTTTCACCTCCAACACGTCATCCTGCAACTCCCCGGACAGCACTACCGCAACCCCGTTCTCTCCACTAGGTGCTCCTGTGTAGATCAGCTTGTAGTCATTCCCAATGGCCCGGGATCTGCTGCCTTTCCACCGAGTCTCCTGCAGGAACGCCACTGCCACCCTCCGCCTGGTGAGTACGTCGGCCAGCTCTCTCGCGCGACCGGTAAGCGTGCCCACGTTCCACGTCGCGAAGCGGAGTTTCCGTGGGGTTGGGGCTAACGTCTTTAGCCGCGTCCGTCCCCAACGCGGTAATCATATTCATGATATTGCATTTCATTATCTGGTATTATATGTTGCCTATTACTGTATTATATTTTTGACTGTATGTACGAGTAAGTGAGTGTAACAGCGCGAATGAGTATTCCGAGCACAGGTCCAGTGTGACGCGTCGTTGAAGCGCGACGTGGCTTGTCTCCCGAATCCTAACCTAACATGCTCCCGTCGAGGCGGAGCGGCACGTTACGACGAGTATCGTTGCCTTCTTCAACTCTTTCAGTTAACTGGTTTCTCTGTGTCGGGTAAGGGCCCTCTGTGCCCTTAGGAGGCTTGAATGAATACAGATATTGCAAAACAGAATAGATGCCCTCATGACGTTGTTTTCCGTTATTCGGTTTAACAACATCAACATCTTAGGTCACATCATTTACAGATCGTAATCCCCCGTTGCGATAGAGTGAAACCTAAACTTTAAAATAATATCACCTTATTATTCTCAACATAATGTGCCAATCTGGTGTCAGGCTGTTATCAAAGCTCTATAGGTTTTCTTTTCTAGACTAACAAATTCGTTGAACCCTATTTTTCGACATACCTGGCTATTGAAATCTGCTCGTTATTTTACATAAAGTCATTTTTAAAATTTTTGTGCAAATGTACTGAGTATTTTTCGTATTAAAATATCAAATAAGTTATGACTGCCACACGAATAAAATAAACAACTTTATTTTTAATTTAGAATGCCAAATATGAGTGAATGCAAAAAATAATTTTGTGTAAATTGCAATGAAGCTATAGTCTGCGCAATTCAAATGACATTTGTATTTCTTTTCACCGAGGTATTTTTACAGGCTTCAAAAAAGGAGGTTCACAGTCTTGTTTGTCCTGTTTGTTTGTCCCCGATTGTCACGCGTTTGACTGAACAGATTTGATGGCGGTTGGAGAAGAATTTATGTCTAATTTAGGATAAGGTTCTATTACTTCTATTCAATATAGGACTTTAAAAAGAAAGTATGTTGTTATTAACCGCTGCCATGACAGCGATTAATGGTTGAAAGCATCAGTTTGAAGGATAAGGTTCAAGGCGTATAAGGATATCATCATGAGGAAAATTTAAAACGATTATCAAGTGAGAAGTATTTATCATAACAAAGGGTGAACCATCTTTAAAACCCTAACTTATAAAATCTTTAATATAAAGAACATTGATATCAGGGTAGGGTAATTTAGATACTTTTTGAATTTCAATGTGCGTCGCGTTGGTATATCATATGCAAGAAAAGACAGTGTTCTTCGTTGTCCTAAAGAAATTACTTAGGTTTAAAGACATTTATTTCTCATAAGAACTACATAATATACATGGTACATATTAAGTTCACTTAAAATGAGAAAATTACACAATAAAAGAAAACAATAATTAAATAATATAAACGGCGCAGCGTAGTGGGCAACAGTTGCACAAAACACAAATTAAGCCTAATATTTAAAATAAGACGCTTTCCTGACTCACTAAGAATTTAAGATGGTCTGCATACGGAAACTACCTCCATTTTTGCATAGAATAAAATGGCGCAGGTAAGTTCTCGACCGATTGGTACGCGGAGCATAAAGCAATGAGTGGAGTTGCTAGCATTTGTTTTTCTTTATTTGACTTGGCACCTAATTTAATATTATAGCTATAAACTAATTCCTACATTAACATTATATTATTTTTTAATTCATTTTAGCCGAACCGTAACTCATATTGTTTTCGTGTCCCCACTCGAGCTAAAAATTACTTTGTTGACGGATTTGTCGGAGCCGTGTACCCTGAGGACTCGAAATTACTAAAACGAGCGAGCAAAAGAGGAAATCTTGTTTTTCTAAGCGTTTTCTTCCGCCTTTTTTCTGTCCCGACGCGCTGGGTCGCGTGGAAGGCAATTTTGAGACGAGGAAATAATGTTATTAATTTTATTTCACCTGTCACTGCAGAAGCGTGTGAAACAAAGCATGAGTGGTTGAATATTGCAAATATTTGTACTTATAGCTCTTTTTTAAAATATGTACTGTGTGTCCGTAATATAAAAGGTATAACTGCATGATGGGCCCTAAATGGCCTCTGACAGTTCGATGCCAGAGTTGCTTATTTAGTGATTGACGCCCGTGCCAGGCGCTCCCTAAGCGACAGTTGATGCGAGGTATTATAGCTGGTGCTGCAAGTTGGGCTGTAAGGTTCCAACCAGGACTGCTTCATGACAATGTTGTTATGTCTATTTTCTCCGAACAAATAGCAATATACAGAACAATAATCCGATTTCAATTTACGCAGTCAAGTCAATATTTGCAGCTAACAGCTCTCGCTTTTACCCTCAGCCATGTTGGTTAGTGGTTTACTCTCAATATTTGATGTATTGTGAGAGTGTCTGCTAATTATTATGTTTGGATCGTCCATTGTTCCATGGATTATTATATGAAATAATTCACAATCCTCATTTTAGTCTGTTTATCTTAATTATTTGGCTAATGCACAAACAACATTGTTATAACAATACGATCTGAATTAGGGATACAAAGCAAATAACAAAGCATCACAAAAATATTACAGGATGCATTGTTTTTAAATCCTAATCGTAAAATTAAGTAAACGTTACGTAATCAACGTCGAACACATATTACATCTATAGTATGTACAATATTATAAATCGTAAGAGATTGTTTCTTTATTTGTTTTGTTTGAACTTGCTGATCTTTGGAACTACTGATTTGAATTAGAAAAATATTTTTTTGGTTTGCATAGACCACTTATCGAGGATGTCTTTGGGCTATATAACATAACGCTGCGACCAATAATAAAAACAGTGGAAGTGTGGAAGAACAAAAAACAAACATGTGAGGTTGGTTGATAATTTAGCCTTTTATTAAAAAATGCTGCCTAAAGCTTTTCTACGCGGACGGTGTATAAGCCGTAGAATCACGTTGTAACCAGAAGCGTGTTCGTAGTGAAATAGTTCGTTGCAACGTAGCGTCGTAGCAAAATGGTCTACGACGGCTACGCTGAGCAAATGTCAGATCCACTGCCGGCCGACGGCAACATGCGGGGTAACGGTTTGTTTTTTTATTTTAATGTTTTGATTGTAACGTCTCGTAAACGCAGACGTTACGTCCGGGATTCACGCACCGGGTGACCTAAAGAGTTATCTATGGTTTAGCTATGAATCTTGTAAAAAGTAGTTTTATTGATGAAATCAAAATCGAAAACGATGTTCCTTTTTTTTTTATAATAAGCTAACAAGATGACCTCACTCCACCTGATGGAAAGCGGTAGTGAGATCCAAATATGAGGTCGACAGGCACAATAGACCATATTGATGATTTTACCATAGGTACCATTTCGGAATGCTGATAATACCGAAAAACTCTGGCAAGAAACACAATAGTGACTCTTTCATTAGTACATCGTATAACGAATTGGAATTAACCTAGTCATGCAGTTTGGGTTTGTCATATAGTCCATTCAACAAAACCTTAACTTTGCCATTTTGACCTAAGTCACTCAGGTCATAGAGCTGAAATGTCGACGGTCAAATTATGACGTTATTTATTGTTGCAAGGTAGATAAATAACCCTTCCACCCCCAGGTATTATTTAATTGCAATGACGCATACGTGGAACCTTTAATTGTGTGCACCCGATGTGGTAACACTTCATTAGTGCTCATTAGCATTTTGTTTACCTAAAATTCTATTGTTTTCCAACTGTTTATTTATTTATTTATTTGTTTATTCAAAATCCACAGCTCTTAAATAAAAAATTACAGATAAAATGACGTTGTTGTTTAAGAATGTGAATTTTTGTGTTATTTTTGTACCATTGATGTTAAAAAAAAGGTATGTACTCGTACGACATTTTCAATAATATTCAGTTTGCATTAAACCTGAAAAGTAGGTAATTAGCACTATCAAAAATTTATCTCAATTTTCTACTTTTTTGCCGCTCTTCCATATTCATTTTAGTGATCTACTTTGAAGGAACTTTTGCCTAGGAAGGAACGAATCACCAAAGATGAAAAATATATCATAACAATGTCTTGGTTGTCTAGTTTCAAAAACTGTAGCAATGGTACATAGGTAAGACAATTAGGCTTTCTATCGATATCTGAGGTTATTTTGAAAAAAAAACTATGCACCCCCGAGAAGGGGTGGCAACCACCCCCAGAGTGGTTGCGGAGTTTAAATCATTTTCACTTTCGAAGTTAAGGGTATAATAAACCTAATTCCAAAATTGTATGCAATTCGCTTCACAGTAAAAAAAATCGGAGCTTATGGCTCCGATGCTTTAATGACTGCACTACATATCTGAAGTAAAAATATGCAATCCCTATGACAGCCCAGACAGACAGTGAGTGGCTGAATCCAACGGGGAAATGATCGTTAGAGAAAATAACACACCAAAAATTCGGAGTAAGACTGACATAGGACTCATCTTTTTTACCTTTTTTTAACATTATTTAACCAGTTAACAAAATGGTAAAGTTATATTTTGTTGCCTGGACTAATAGTAAAATAACAAAAACTTTATTTGCTGATATTTGATTGATGATTATTTGATCATAATTGGCAAACAATTTTTTAAAGAATCTAGGCGGCAGTTTGATGTGCTTTCGCATTTGTCGAATCCTTATTGAAGCTTAATTAATTTGTCTTATTTGCTTTAGATTATCAGATGTTCGTGATCCTCCAGCTTATCAAACAATTTATTATTCATGCCGTAAGAGCGTCGTAGACTCACTTCGTGTATTAACATTTTGGTTTGCTTAATTAAGTAATTTGCACCACTTTGATAGCCCCTGGGAATGTTGGTAATTAAGAAACCTGCTTCGAAAGGAGGCCTTGGACTAGGTCACGGCTTATATTATCTCATTTGGCGGTAACTTCGACCGTAATTGGTGTTATTATCAATATGAAAGTACATATTTTATTGTTATATACATATATACCATAGTCCGCGCCTCGCGAAAAATGACTATATTCTTATTGATATCTGACATTTGCCGTTTACTTCTTCTGGCACTGTGTTTTCATGAGCATGTTTGTCTAGAAATTATTGTTAAAGAATACTAATAAATAATAACGCCGAGACAACATTTTGTGTCTTAGAGCTTTCTTAAAGCAATATAACATATACTGAATATTGTTGTTGCGCAAGGGATAATTTTCCTAAAGGTTTTGTTTTCATAAAAATGTTTATTATAGAAATGTAAATGTAGGACAAGGAAATTCTTTTAAAAATACATGAATCCTTACAATTATTCTTTTGTGGATTTTTGTGTTCGTTACCTCAAGCTACGCGTTATAATCCCTATTGTTATTTGCCATTAACATAATATTTGATCAATATTTAAAATTATTTTATAATATGTACTCTACTACGAGTACTCGTAGTCAGTAATGCGTATCAACGCAGGGCACATATTGCATCGGTCTGCCGGCGAGCAAAACGATTTACTTAGTGCAATCAATGTGCTGTGAAAAGGCTGGTGCATTGCTCGGGTTCCAGGTCAAATAAACACCCAATGCAATAGGAAGCGGTAGCTTATTGAGCTCCCTTGATTAGTATACATTGCACTACAAATGTTTTGCGAACGTGGAGGTGCGACCAATTTAATAAGTTATTTCAGTCACATTCAACGACAACCACATTTTTGAAGGTCAAGTTCATGTCGCTTTTATTTTCAACGTCTTTCACACGGGAATGATTCATATCTTCCAAAGAAAGTGCGGGATTCGCACAAAAGATATTCTCTCAAAAGTGAAGGGAGCGTGTATCCGGCCGCGACTCTTGTGAATAATGAAAGTTATGCCCTTGGCGTCTCCCTCCGCGTCTGCGGTGCGCTGAAGGGCCTCGCGGGGCGTCGCTACACGTGTCGGTCTTAGCCCGGGTCCCCGCGCCGCGCCGCTCGCCCGAGTGTGCATTTTGACCACTGATAAGTTTCCAAGGTTAAGACCTGCTCGTATTAAGATGCAAACCTTCAAATAGAGGGAATATTATACATCATGAAAGTAGAATCCGTTCAACAATCCGGTTCAGACTTGACTTTTTGAAAATTTTGCGTAAGTCAATGTTGGACCTTTTAATGCCAGTGAAATTATACAAAGAAGCGAAAATCTATTTTGGATGAATATGTTTATTAAAACCATTAACTTTATACGCAACGAGATAATACGAGTATTAACTCGAAAAGTTGAGACTGAAGTACCGAAAGTTTTAAATCATATAAAATTTAAGAGGGTCAAATAATGTCTAACTATGCGTCCATTGCGATATTAATAGACTGTTCAAAGTAAAGTGAGCTTCCGTGTGGCCGCCGGAACCATTGTAGCTTCCACCCTTCGAAGGGAGCTTAGTATATTAACAGCAGTTTGTAACGACGTAATGGCGTAGGAAAATACTGGCAAATAATATAGTGGTCGCATTATTGTGACCTAAACCTGTTAGTAAACTATGTAGGCACATTGAAATTAAGTCGTAAGTCTTTCGTTTCATCAATTAACGTCAACTCGTTATTTGTAGTTCCATTATTGCATTTTTCAGCTGAAGAAATGACATTTGGTTGGCGACATTAATTAAAATTGTATGGCGTTTTCATGGTCACACATGCACCGCGTTTGAATATGAAAAAGAAAAATGCGCCTCAAGGAAAAAGTAGATGTTTAAATTATACGAGTACCTAACGACCTGTCGCTTTTGATGTCATGTGCTCAAGGTATTATTATTGATAGTCTATTACGTTATTGTGATCTTCGATTGTTAACTGTTTTTAGTATAAGTACGAGTATAATATTTTAGTTTAAGCTTCACTTTAGGAATATTATTTATTTTCTTTATTCTTCTTCGCATATTTATATTCAATCTCCACATCCTGTACATGAGCTATCCTTTTGTCAATTGACCCTTGATAAAATATTTTGTGAGGAATTTCGGGTTCTGGATACGATTCTGACAAGCTTAATTGAAATATTCGTGATGAAATAAATGCACACGTGATCCAGCACATTTTTCTCATAAAATTATACTTTTGTTAACGTTAAATCGTTGATGAAAAATATGTTTAATTAAGAAGTTAATAATCCAATTGGTTAGCTCGATTAAACAGTGGTTAGTGACTCAAAATACGGTTCCAAGAGTCGTGGTTTCGATTCCCACCCGGGACAAATATTTGTGTGCCGAACAAGTGTTTGTTCCGTTTCTGGGTGTGTTATATTTATGAAATATATTTAAAACTATTATTATTCGTATATCCACTGTTTATTATGATATGTGTAACACAAGTGCTCACGTACTTACGACGGAATCAGATCAATGTATGCCGTGATGTTGTGAAATAATATTTATTTACTCGCTCTCCGCGACTCCGTCCGCGTAGTCCGCGTTTAACGGGTAAAACATTACTTCTTTATAGCGCAGTCGGTTAAAAAGTAGCCTAAGTAGTAGTAGAGTTACTGCCGCATTTATTATATTAGTAAGAAGGAATAAAAATATTTATTTATTGAACTATTCCAAGTTAGTCCTCCCACTTTGATTTGAACTTGGAATGGACCACGTTCAAATCAAAGGCTTAATACACTTCCGCCTAATGCTTCGATTTTTAGAAAATAAACCGGCAGGTATCTGATGCGGGTCTAGTGACCTCTATATGACCCAATTAAATTCTAGATGCGTGACCGAGAGGTAAAGTGTGTGCTTAACAAATAACCTTTCTGTTATAAAGAAAGGAGTCCCATTAACTTATTGAGTACATATAATAATAACATATATAATAGCGCAGTTACACGAAAAAATTTTATGGTTTCTGTGTGGTAACTCGTGACCGAGTCCTTTGTTTGTTTTATAAGCATTAATGGATTCTTTATTCAGATGCCATCTCACAAAAATACTTTATGTCGAGGAATGACTTACATATCTAAACCAGCCGTAATGCGTCATTTGGTTCAGCAAATATGGAACAAGATTGAATCGAGTTACCTTTTACTTTTTCCTTTACTTTTCATTTCTCTAATTAAACATGCAGCACTCAAATTTGTAAAGGACTGCTATTACCTCTTACAGTTGAAGATTTTTAAAGCTGTAAACTTAAAACGCGCATCATCGGAGTCGGAAATTGTACCAACCATTATGGCGAAATCTGGAAACACATTTACAGCGTGTGCTATAAAATGTTAAAGTTGTCACACAGCAGACGTGTTTCTGTAAAGAAGGGCGGGATCAAGAGGGGAAGCAAGTTGTCTGTCTGCAGATTGCCATCCGCTTCATTCGACCATTATGCCTGCTCGTATTATTATTTTCCATCGCTCGAGGCGGATATCTTTCTTTGCGCGGACTATAAAATCGTGTGCAAGATATTCGTTGGAGTTATTGATTCCTCAGATGCCATTATCAGTAGTGTGTTTCCAGCTTTATTGTTGCCTGTAACCGTCGTGGATGGATTCTTTTTATAGTTCTTATGGTAGTCATGTTCCTTGCTTTATTCTTGCTTTGTTACGCCCCACTGGTTGAGAATGTATGAGAGTGTTGACGATTGTTTGACGTTTGGTATTGTGTATAACAAATTTAGGAATTTCAACTTACAGCGTTTTCACACTTTGCGATTTTTGGGCGATTTCACGGCGAGGCGATATCGCCGCGAGCTCGCAGCGTGCACGCCGCGATTGCGCCGTGAAATCGCCCAAAAATTGCTAGGTGTGAACAGGCACTTAATGCAAAACCATGCCTGGACTTCCGTCTCACGGAGTTACGAGAGATAAGGAATCGAGAGTGGAGCAGTGTTTGCAATGCGTTGCGCTGGTGATCACTGAACGTGTGTGTTGTTGCAGGGTCGGAGAAGGGGCGCGGCACGCTGGACGCGCTGCTGTGCACCACGTACTGCCGCTCGCAGCTCTACCTGTCGCGCCAGCTGTCGCAGCTGCACCCCGAGCTCACCATGCCCATGTTCTCAGGTAAACCTATTGACTAGTACTCCCGCGGGAGTCGTTGGATCGATTCCCACTCGGCACAAATATCTATGTGATAAACATCGGTGTTTGTTTCGTGTACTGGTGTGTTATTTATATGTTTGAGTACATTTGTGTATACCACTATTTGTCTTACCCGTAACACTAGAACTTAAGCAACATACTTGCGAAAAAAATGTTTTAGCACCGTAATCCAAGACATGGGATGATGGAAGTCCGTCACACGTTAAAGAAACGAAATACATAGCCTTCTACTGTCCGTCGTTTTTACTGGATTACACCATTCTTGGTCGCGAGCCAACTGACATCGCCCGTCTTCGTCTGTCGGGACCCGGTGCAAAGTTCTCAATCCGCTATCGAACTATGACTAATATTAATACTAATATCATGAGAATACCCATTATATGTATTAAATCTAATGAAACCTGACAGTCTTTAGTCAATTGGTATAGTACAATATCTATAAATCTAGACACGCGGTAGCGTGTCAAGCCAAGTTCAAGAAACAGAACTGGCGAGCCGCACCGTGTGTAATATTACACGAACCATTTGGAACCACTTTTGAACCCCTCATAAATCAAAAACTATTTCACATAAACGTATCAAATTTGGCTCATATATAGTGACTTGCGAGATAAATATGTGTTCTAAATTTCATAAGCTTATCTCAAACAGTTATTTAGATATTAATGTCCAAAAATCCTCATTTTTATCATTGACTGACTGACAGATCAAAATTCTAACCCAGTTCCAAATTACCTAGAGAGTTAAAATTTGGTATGCAGATAGGTAATTATATGAATACAAAGTAAAAAATAAAAAACTGGCAATTTTTTAATAATTAGGTTTTTTTTTATTTTTTTTATTTTTATAAGAGTCTTACAAGATGACCTCACTCCACCTGATGGTAAGCGGTAGTGAGATCCACATATGAGGTCGACAGGCACAATTGAACATGTTGAGCCTGTCGCACTCACCCTGAAAGCCGTGAAAAAGGAGACCACTGTTGCGGTTAGGTTCTATTATGAACGCTTAACATAAATACCTAATTAGTGCCTAATCACGCCTATATACCGGGGAAGGCAGAGCACTAAGTATATATTTAGGTATACATACTTACTTATTTTCAATTAAGAGTAGGTACTTATAGTCGGTTTTCATATTTATTACTTAGGGTTATACCCCGTAAACGTAGGAAAATACAGTAACTGATTCAATTGTTTTATATTTATAAAGTCTAGTTTTAGTTTTGAATTTGTCCTTTTCAAAGGACCTACGGCGTTACGATGATATATACTTTTCTACAAAAAGTAATGATATCCAATCAAAAACATAAATGTGAAATGAGAGCCAAGTTCAATATTATGATAATTGCTTTGGTTGTTGACTTCAACGACAAAAGAAGTGAGATCTAAATGGGTGCCAAGTTCAATGGTCAACCCTGAAATTTATTTATAAGTAACACTATAACATACCTAACATATCTTCTTATAACATAAGATAATGTATGGTGGTAGCCTATGAAGGTCTGTCTTGGCTAGTTTTCTTTAGTTAGTTAGTTAGTAGTCTAGTTAGTTGTCTTGGTTAGTTTGGTATTTGTCGGTCGAAAATTTGGATTGTTGGTAGAAACTAGCGAGCGAACATAATAATACGTTGGTAGGTTTATAGAAACTAGCCAAGACAGACCTTCATAGGCTACCACCATACATTATCTTATGTTATAAGAAGATATGTTAGGTATGTTATAGTGTTACTTATAAATAAATTTCAGGGTTGACCATTGAACTTGGCACCCATTTAGATCTCACTTCTTTTGTCGTTGAAGTCAACAACCAAAGCAATTATCATAATATTGAACTTGGCTCTCATTTCACATTTATGTTTTTGATTGGATATGTATTACCTCGAACGATCAAATAAAACGTTTAAAAAAAAACAAGTTTAAAAGTAGTCATCATAACAAACCGACTAAAATAAAAATTAATAATACCGAACTCAAAATGCTGTATTCCATAAAATACAACCAGTATAAGAGTACTCGAAAGGTTTAAAATATTAAACCCTCGTCAAGTATCTGATACCATTAAAACAGTTATATTCAGTACTTGAAACGTTGTACGTTCAGCACTTAATTGGCGACAGATTTCATACTCTTAATTGGCCGGCAAATCCGACCGAAACGAACAATTTAATAACGCTACAAAATGGACCCCACTCAATCGCTGCGTGGGGTTGAAATATTTACTACTTTTTAATGAACCGCCGCATTCCTGTCTGCCGACACAACATAAACATTTTTGTTGGTCTGTGATGAATAAACTTTTCACTTTCTTCTTAAATACTTTTCAACTATTCTATTAAAATAAATCCTGAAGCATTGTAAGTTTGAAAACGTAGTTTCAAGTATTATACACTGTGTTCTGTGTTACTACTAGCACTGACCTGTTGCTCACTTCTTCGTGGAGCAAGGAACGAGTCGAGCGGCGGAAGCCGGATAACAATAACAATACCGATGCCTTTCAACACTTCAATCGCTAGGAACACTTAGCTACTCTTTTATTAATTGGCAGTAATTCATCATCCCTTTTGTAAATATAAATATTTACGTACAGGATCTTGTCACATAATATCGTCGCTTCTTTCAAACGTAGGTAATGTAAATTTGTATAAAGTCTTGTTTGAATACGTAAAACAGCCGATGTAATAAGAAAATGTCGAGTATTGCTTTGAACTGAATATACAGAGAGACAATAGAGATTTTCACGCTCGTGGGAATTCAGAATGTCTGCGTGTCGATCACACGTACCAGGCGCGCGCGCCGCCCGCGCCTGCGACCCCTCTGTGGCCACCATTGTTCTCCAGATTCCTGGCGCGTTTGATGCATCAGCTCACTCGGAATCGGACACACGATACAATAATTATATACGTATGTTACACTGCCATGAATACGCATAAACACTATAAGCTGTTTTGTATCCGCATGCATACGAGTATCTATGTATTACAAAATCAAATAACATCAATCTATCTTCGATCTAATTACTATATTCAAAGGATTAATTTAAAGGTGACTAACTGTCTGACATAGTGATCTATCAACGCACAGCCCAAACCACTGGACGGATCGGGCTGAAATTTAGCATGCAGGTAGGTACGTGTTACGGGTCACTAGTTATTAATGCGTCTACACGAGAACAATATGAGAGAATCAAAAGCTAGTTTAGATAATGTTATAGGTTTATTATTTCATTTTCATCCTTATTCAGAACCGTAAAATAAAAATAAATAATTTCCTTTGAATTGAGCCAGTAAGTTCGTTCACTACAAAGTTAGGTCGCGGCGTTTCTCCCTCGGGGCATGTACGAGGAAAACAGAAAGCTGAGCAGTTTATGAGCGTATCTGTATCAAACGTGTTGATAAATGTAAACATGACCGTTTTATATGTAGATCTCTTCAGCGTTTCAAAGATTCGTGGATGTGCGTAGCAGTTAAATATCTGTTCAGTTACGCCTCGTTACCTAGCAAATAAACTGTGATTAGGCGATCTATCGAAATGGTACAGCGAAGTAAACATGTTCTTCGAAATTATTTTTTAAATAGGTGAGACTACATTTTTAGAGAATTTTATTAAAGATATTAATTGTTTGTCAAAATGAAACAATTTTTATACTGAGCTTACAAGGAGCGGATGGCTCTCACATAAGTACAACGTGACATTTAAGAGCAAATACTTCGCTACTTCGCCTAGCTTCGCTTAGGGTATATGATACGTAAAAACCTTCCTCTTAATACCCTCTATTTATTTAAAAAGACTGCATCAGTATCCGTTGTGTAGTTTTAAAGATTTAAGCTTACATAGGGATAGACAGACGCGGGAAGCGACTTCTTTTTATACTATGTAGTCATTATTCATATTTCTAAAATTTGATCTGTAAACGTAAGCATACCGTTTGGCCTACTACAAAGCCTGATACAGATGAAGGCAATGAATCCGCGTGCAACGGCGCTGTAACAGACAAATTCCGTTCCTTTGCATATTCAACGGGCGCCATTCATCATTAACCGTAAGCTAACATTCCGCCCGGAAACAATTCGAATCAATCATCCGGATCCGCACCGGGACGCGGCCACCACCGGCCCGGCTGGGAACCGAACCTTGAACTCCTGTGTTGCCACCGTTATGACAATCCCCTTGTTTTATACAAAACAATAAATGCAAATTACTTGTAATACAAATGACGGTAGTTATACGTAACTGCTATTTAATAATAACTTTCGTGCTTTCCACTCCTGAATGAAGGGTCTCATACCATGATATTTTAATTGCATTACGTACTTATTTTTCGAAAACAAATTGTCAGGTACATGCTAATACAATACTCGCAAATGTTTACTTTTTGGCATATATAATTTTTTTGATTGTGTTTTGGTAGACACTGTATTCTATTTGTAAGTAATTTATTTTATTTATTACAATTTTTTAAAGCGACGCAAAACGCTGCACAAAATGAAACCATCTGTAAAAATTTCAAGCTATCGCGGTCCGTAACATACAACCCGGTGACACAGCCATCCGAGTCTCAGTGGTAGGCTCCCGCCGTTGGGTTCCGTAGCCAAATGGCAAAAACGGAACCCGCATAGATTCACCATGTCTCTTCTCTTCTCGTCCGTCACAGCCACTATCTCCGATAACATAAGAACTACATAGTAAAAAGTTTAAGATTTTTACACAAAACTGGGAAGAACGTTACATTTCTGAAGTTCAAAACTTCAACTCGACCAAAACCTGTGCCCGTGCCCTACATACAGTCATAGTCATAAACAAAACAAACACCACCAAAGTGGTAAAACGTCCCTCCTCCAGAGTAACTTCTAAAATAAGATCTCGATCAAAGTTAAGAATACTACGAACTACAAGAACATTCATATAATGCTACTTGATGCTACGGAACTCTTCATGTGCGAGTCCGACTCACACTTGGCCGACGACGAATTTCAAAAAATACATTCGTACTGTGTATCTCTTTTTTATGAGCCGTTAAAAACATAAAGTAAACAATCGCTCTACCAATATCGAATGTTTCCAATAAAAACTACGCTCTGGGCAATATCAAGTACCGTTCGACTTAATTACATACTATTTTTTATTTACTTTCAATATTTCTTTAAACGTGCTCTATTGTAACTAATATGAATGCGAACTAGTGCAGAAACTATGATATTGATAGCAGGGCGCCTTTTAATATACAATGGGAAACATCACAGGTCACAAAGCGAAATTCTCTCTTAATGAAATGTTTATGAAGCGTTATTTCAATCTTCATTGTTGCTTTGTGCGGACTGGGCTTGTTCGAGCCCGCGACGGATTTATTAACAAGATGTTATCAAAGCTCGCTAATCGCTCTAATGAAATGTTCAGGCACAATCTTTTGTAAATTAATTGTTGTTCTGGCTCGCCCAAAGAGGCTGTTATTTTTTTCATTACCTTGTGCTGTGAAGTTTTGTTGATTGAATACGATAAACTTACGGGAGGAATAAGCAGAAGGTAAACATATCTTACTTGAACGTGTTTTTAATTAAGTGCTCTCGTATGAACTGAATTCCTAATTTAATTCCTAGCACACCCTTTAATCATTTTCTACAAAAAATGCTTCCAATGTATGCAAACACACAGAACCAAAAAAATCACATTAGACTCAAACTGTTGGATGAAATCCTCTGAACTCCTGACAGAGACCAGGCGCCTGAAGCAGGTCTCAGTGCGATTCGATGGCAGTTCGCGGGCTACAATCTTGTTTCAATATTTCCATGAGTGTTCGCGGAGAGAAATGTTCCATGATTTATTCGGCCGTGATTCAAATCTGATGGAAGGTATTTTAACGAATACCGGATATTCTTCGTGACACGTGATACCGACGCGAACGTTTATTTGGCTGGGTTTCGCTATGCGGTTTTATTATTTCGGTGATACAGTGTAGGTTAGTATATGAAAACGAGTGTATTGGCTAATAGAACCCATGTATGGTCTGATGTACGAGTGAGTATACTACGAGTAATTAACCCGGTCGAATAGGTTCAAAAATAGGGTACATTAATTCGCACAAAGTTAAACTGCGGATTAACATATTGAAATTATGTTTTTTGTATGGAGCCCCCTTTCAGTATTTTTTTATAGCTGCAATAGAAATAAATCATCTGAGAAAATTTAGACTGTCTATCTACCGTTGTGAGAGTTGAGATACAGCCTGGTAACCGGCGGACGGACGGACGGAATACGGCAATAGGGTCCCGTTTTACCCATTGGTTACGTCACCCTGAAATGAACATAAAAAAAAGAAAATATGGGGGGCACGCATACAAAAAAAAAACATATTTTTCATGAAATACTACTGGGACAACCATGTTAAAAAAGGTTCTGTATCAACAACACGTATCCATAAAATTTGGATTATTGTCTATTTTAGATTTTTTCACAATATAGTGACTTCTAACTGGCATATAGTGCGACAAGGATATTTTGGCGCGTGCATGACAGTGACAGAGGGGCGTGGATGGGACATGGTGCTACCAGTTGACAGTTGGTCAATTCAGTACATTTAATACATTTTCAAAATAACTATCAAGGGGTGATTAGTGATCGATTCTGATGCCAAAATGTTATCAGTACAATTTTTGACTGTCTGTCTGTCTGTCCATCTGTCTGTCTATCTGTCTGTATGTTCCTTATAGAAACAAAAACTACTCGACGGATTTTAACAAAACTTGATACAATTATTCTTTATTCTCCTGGGCAGGTTATAGTATACTTTTCATAACGCTACAATCAATAGGAGCAGAATAGTAAAGGGAAATGTTGGGAAAACGGGAGAAGTTACTCCATTTTTTAAGCTTCCGTCGCGTGTGCAGCCTTAATGGTTAAAGTTACATAGAAATCCCGTATGACAGAAATATTGTTCATAAAATTGTCTAAAAAATATCCCGCAAAAACATATGTCTTTCTTTTATGGTTGCCTCACAATAATAACACGTGTGACTCCTGAAAGCTTAGCAGTTCGGAGCAAAGGAGCAAAAAGACAGTAGGAAATGTATAAAAACGGGGGAAAACGTAGACGACGTCGCTGGCACACCTAGCCTTCCTCGAAAAATAGTCCATTAAACACATTTTTTTTTTCAATTCGAACCTGTAGCTCCTGAGATTAGCGCTTTCAAACAAACAAACAACAAACTCTTTACAATATTAATATATATTTAAAAATGAGTAAGAAAATTAATTAAAATTAACTATCCGAATTAAACATATGGTTATTTCAATCATTAACATAATTATTTATAGACCCGACGTTTTGAACACTTTACAGGCCTTGTGGTCACCTTTAGTTCCGAATCTTGTGACGCACCAAAATAACCTTGTCGCACTATATTTGTTAAATAAAAATATTTGCGAGTGCGTTCCATAACGACCAAAAAGTAGGTAGGTTGCCAAACATTACATTGAATCAGATATTACGTGTTCATCAGTATCAAACGGATAAGTATTAATGGATGTGTTCTTAGAACTCACATCATTATAATATTATGATATAGGTTATATGTAATCCTTCTCCTTTTTTGGTGTGTTGTAAATATTATTATGTGAAGTAGAGGCAGAAACATAATATTATTAAAACACGAAACGCGACGCGACCCGATGAATGTTGAATCAAATCAAATGTTGGTTATTTCATAGATCAGTATCACATTATAAACATCAGGCGCGACGCCAGGCGCTAGAGCATCGTCAAGTCGCGTCACAAGTTTTAAGGTCCGTATCAGGACTTAATGTTTGTTAATTTAAATTGACGTGTCTAGTTAGAGCGCTTCTGATGTTTTATGTTCCCTCATCCGGCAGCGGTGAGATTTTTAGTCTGAGCTCGCACCGTCCACCGCAGAACACAAGTGTATAATGAGGACAACCCTCAGCCCTTGGGCTGTCCTCGCGGCAATAGCACGGCAACAGCAACGGTGCCACGGCAAGTCTCATTACAGCCGCACGACGGTGAGGCACCGGGTGGGAGGTGCCGGGAAACCGGGAAAGCCTCATAAAGAAGCTTATTTTTTAATACCAATTTCTACATCCGTTTCATTCCTGACGACTCAAGTAGCGCTAATTAGCATATGTTATTCATTCAATCTAAATTAGCTACTTTCTTATGAAAAGGAGTTAACACTTCCCATAATACTCCTTTACAATTTTATAAACAACTTTGTCCCCCCTAAGCCGTCTGCGTGAAGTTGTTTTTTACTCCATAAAGTATGATTTAGAAACTAAATATTGCACGTTTCACAACTTTCAATGACGAACATTTACTTTACTGTATATTATTACAATAATATTAAACACTGCATAGTTTCAAGCTAATTTAGCATTCTCGTTTAAAAAATGATATTATAAAAAGGATATTTTTATGCTCTTCTAGATTGTTTAAGAAACACCAGTGTAATTTTCTGATCCTTGTAGTACACGTGCTGCCTTGTTCTGATAGTCAGTCAGATACATTCAAAGGGATTCGGCTTTAAGAAAGATCAAAATCTCATTAAATTAATAATTACATTTTATCTTTATTAATTACTAGTGACCCGCCCTCACTTCGCTTCGGTAAAATTTTACATAAAAACCTTCCTCTTGAATCACTATCTATTGGAAAAAACCGCATCAAAATCCGTTGCGTAGTTTTAAAGATTTAAGCGCACATAGGGATATAGGGATAGAAAAGGCAACTTTGTTTTATACTATGAAGTGATGATGCATACAACATTTTGTAATTACTTGAAACTTTCATAGTTGTTCACATAAGAAAACTGTACATTTCCTGGATGTTTACCAAAAAACTGAATATTAAGTTAACTAAAACTTTGTTATGTACAACTGGGATCAACTCCACGGTCGCCCTATAGTCCAGTCAAATTAGGTTTCATCTGCGGAAAAATTACTAGTGAGCTGAATTTTGGTACACACCTTTATTACGGCATTGTAATGAAGGTGTGAAAAATCGACATTCATATCGTGCCGGCTTAAAAAGTTATAGGGGTCCAAAGGTCGCGAAAATCAGTTTTTCGCGAATATCTTGCGATCTATTGCTTGTAGGTTAATTGAGGTCATTAGAAAAATTATTTGTTATAAAATTATCTACAAAAAATGTCCTTTGCATTTTTTTGTAGAATTGAAAGTTTTCGGAGGAGAGCGCCGAGAAAGCACTCACATACGGTATTGCCAAGTGACTCTGACCTCTCTCGGTCAGGTCGCGTTCCGGGATCAGCACTGTACGAACCGGAGCCAGGGGGGACCATTGTTGGGGCAAGCGCCGGACCAGTGGAGTCTTAGCGGCGGTATTGTGCGGGCGGAGGGGGTCAGCCCACCGGCCAAGGGGACTCGTAGAAACGGAGGCCCTTCTGTCCGGCGGACTGGCCAACTCCGACCCGCTCAGCTCAATACCAATGCGACTCCACGCCTTGTCTCGTTGTTGCCGCAGCAGTGGTCTCCTCTTTAAGCGGGCTTTCAGGGTGAGTGCGACAGGCTCAATATGGTCTATTGTGCCTGTCGAACTCATATTTGGATCTCACTACCGCTTACTATCAGGTGGAGTGAGGTCACCTTGTTAGCTCAATAAATAAAAAATAAAAAAATTGTATATACAGACATATAGCATTAGTAATACCAGTACAGAAAGTTTTCCTTTTTGGAAAAGGAAAACTGAAAATCATGAAGATGTTTGAAAAAAGATCTGATTTAAACAATTTTGCAGAAATATTCCAACAAGAAAATTGCTCTCGAGATGCATTGTCAATGCTAGGACATATTTTCTACCGCTGCAATTTTTTGTACAATTACAAATCTTTTTTTAAACATCTTCATGATTTTCAGTTTTCCTTTTCCAAAAAGGAAAACTTTCTGTACTAGTATTACTAATGCTATATGTCTGTATGTAGTAGATTTTACTAACAACACGCTTACAAATATCAATGAAAAGCATAGGTCGTACGCCTTGGTATACAATACCGTATGTGAGTGCTTTCTCGGCGCTCTCCTCCGAAAACTTTCAATTCTACAAAAAAATGCAAAGGACATTTTTTGTAGATAATTTTATAACAAATAATTTTTCTAATGACCTCAATTAACCTACAAGCAATAGATCGCGAGATATTCGCGAAAAACTGATTTTCGCGACCTTTGGACCCCTATAACTTTTTAAGCCGGCACGATATGAATGTCGATTTTTCACACCTTCATTACAATGCCGTAATAAAGGTGTGTACCAATTCAGCTCACTAGTAATTTTTCCGCAGATTGGTGTTTAAAAGAGCTAATTTGACTGGACTACTAGCTGGGACGGAGTCCGCGGACTGTGATTGATAACTGGCCACTTCCATAATGAATGTTCGCGGTGACTATCAATTTCTGTCCATTATGACAGTCCTATTGTTTACTGATATTTACGTTACCGTTATATTAAGACAGTCAAATCGGAAATTTGGCACTGGATCATTGGGCCGGCGAGATAAGTGACTTTCTATAGAAGTACATATAATGCAATTGGGCAAAAGTTATTTTTACCGATTTTGGTCCTTGCAAGTTTCGTAAACTACAGTATACGTAACTACGGTTACATTCCGGCAGGGTACCAGCCTCTATTTTTTATTATTTACACCATACAACTTAACGTTAAGTATAATTGACATTGATGGTGAAATACGTTATATGTTAATAAACTACTATTTAGACTCGTACTTAAGTTTTGGTCAGCTAATTTCACTACAATTCCACATTCCACAGATCACTAATCGATTAAAGGGCCTGCATTTATAACCGAATTAAGCTGATACCAAAACCTGAGGCGAACCTTTTCCTTTTGAGCTTTTGAGCAGATACGTCGGTTGTCAATAATGTTGGCTTTTCATTTCACATTGCACTCCTTCGTATTGATCCAACCGGTGTTTGCTCAAGTGCCTATCAGCGTTAGGCGAGTCAAGTGTCAATCATGTAATAAAATACTTATTCAACGTAATTGAAGAACAAGATCCCATAATAGTCAGTTTATGTAAAATTAGATGCGCGGCTTTAAAGTTTCATGTTTCCTATTAGAAAGCGGTAAGCCCACGCAAGGCTAAGGGCTAAAGGCTAAAATAAATCATTACAAGTTAAGCCGTTTGTTTGTTTTCTGGTTGCGGTGTCTGGTGAATGCGTTGGGCCCGCCGCGGCGCTGTATGTATACGGCCATATATCATTCACATTAAATAATACTAGGACCAAACTGATTAAGTAAAGCAGAGGTGCCCAATCTAGGCTCACATTGGTCAAATATTTAGTATAACTAGCGAATGTATCTATAAATGGTGAATGTTTACATTCTGTCAGATTTGAAGAAATCACGATTCGAGAGGCACGTTCAACCTCGTTCTCACAAAATCTCTATCATTATTGTTGTCGATGTCATAATAAAGTTGCTGGTTAATTAAAATATATGATGTTAGCTAATCGAAAAGTGAGTAGACCGTATTTATCTCTTAATAATAACATTTCCTTGTAATTTTAAGCAATTACATTAAAATTTCATGTTCCGCCCTAACTCATTATGTTACGATGTTATTTTATAATTTATATCTAATTAATGTAAACTACATTGTACAGTGTTTAACAGACTTCATAAAAAGAGGTTCTCCGTATAATACTTTTTATTTAAGTTACATCCGCAATTGTTATTATTAAGCATTGCCATGGCAGCGATCATCAAAGCAAAAAGTAACTTTGGTTTGATGGATACGATTCATGTAGTGTAGAGAACAATAATAATTATTTGGTTAGGAATTTCTTAGTTCTTAAGTCGGCGGTGTCGTTATTTGCAGACGGTGTTTCGTTTTCAAAATGTTTTTTTTTCATTGTAAGTACCCTTTTCAATGGATATTCAAAAGTTAAAATCTTACATTCAAAAGTTTGTTGACCCTGTTTCGTTTAAGATGCTGTGGACTGACGCCTGGTGTAACTTACAGCGCCTACCTACATACTCTAAAATACTGTGATTCTGTCGTGGTTATCATCATCATCAACCCATATACGTCCCCACTGATGGGGCACGGGCCTACCCTAAACCAAGGCCATAAGGCCTTAGTCAAACACGCTGGCCAAGTGCGGGTTGGTCGACTACACAACCTTAGATTTTTTTCGTAGGTGTGTAGTGGTTAACCAAAACATTATTTTTAAACTAAATTACTGCCATGTTCGAAGAGCTACTATTTAAATTTAATTAGATTGTTATTTCCGGCGCAGATGATTGTCCAAACGCGTTGAAAGTGCGCGAATAATACAAGTAAAGTTTGAATAATATGAGTATACCTGCTAAGTATGTAATGTAGCGTGGACTTGTGCCAGATGAAAGCGTTGACATCGTCCTTGTCCTGGATGTCCCGTCGATGGGCTCGAGGTGTCCCGCCAAGCCGGCTGAGACGCCGGGAAACTTTTAAGACGCATTCTCGACTCGCCCGTTTAGTTTAGTTCGAAGATAAATAGGTTTACATCAACGTTTGCACTGCATTCAACGCAAATGGTCACTTCATTATATAGTTTTATAAGTCACCTAATCTCATCAACTCTAAATTTCTACACTTATCACAACTATTAAGGACTGTTTTACATGTATAAGATGGGTATAAAAACGTGATAAATTATTTTGCTTTCGTTGTTGCACAAACATTTCAACTTTCTAATACTTCTCGTTTTTCCCAAAATATCAGTCACTGACATGTCCACACACCGAAATTCACGAGGCTACAAAATACTGTAAATCACAACGCTCCCGCTCGTGTAACAAGTGGGAAACAGCGTTAATCGGACAAGTATTCCCGATGCGTCCCGAAATGCAACTGGGACGCAGTGGGCGCGCGGGGGAGGTGGCCAGGTCCTCATATTAATTTACCTGGAACTGTAATTCCTCACTAATCGATATGTACCGCCATCCCAGCGGGCTGAGACTTACTAATGGAAATATTTAATTACATTGTGTTTTATTGAATATACGGATTCAATTCTTTTTAGTGATCCACATATTGAAAGTTAAATTTATAGAACGAAATATTATATTAAATATCTTTATTTATGCAACACTAATAAGGCCTGTAATCGACGAGTAGGAGGGTTACTCCGAGATGCTCCGAGGTCTCTGGGCCTCCATGGTACCGCGACTCTCGTTTTCCGTACATACGTACCTAATAGGCGTGACGCCGCAGCTGGCGCTAGCCCCGCCGGCCCTGAAATGCTGACTTACTCCACTGTCGTGTACTAATTGGTATTTCCTCTAGCGTGCCAATGTCAGCATAGGCAAACACAATATCTATCAACTCTCGCTTATTTAGGAGGATGTACTTCGAAACGAAGGATTAGCAATATGAAATTCCTTAACACTTAAAACATTAAACTTTCATGGTTACACACATTAGAAAACTGAATATGGCCGGGATATTAACCACATTTTCTTAAATTATCGAGATCCCAATGTTTCGCCACTGTTGCATGCGCCATTATCACGGGTGATTGATCGGTTAGTTAGTTTTCTAATGGATCTCAGCTGCAGTAAAAGCCTCTTACGAATTTTAAACACTCATTTCAACGGAGATTATTCAAAATACCTAAATATGTGTGTGTATGTAAACAAGAGGCGCTGTGTTCTTTCACTTTTTAAAAAGGCTACTACGAAAGATTGTGTCTGGTATTTTATATTATGGAAAAATATTCCTTTTGGTGTCACGTTATCATTATCTCAAATTGTGTATATTTTCTTTATATCATGTGCCCCTAAATAAACAGACATATTAATTCATGAAAACATATAAAGGGCAACCACTAAAACTCAGGGTCGAGAGTTCCCCCACGGGGGAAACAATTACCACATGCCTAAGGTTAGTACAAGCTCAGATTTGTATGTTTTGTCTTATTATTATTAATTGCTAAGCTATGCTATTCTTACTCATGTAATGTGATAAATTTTAATGCATTTGTTTTTATGGATAGGCATCCAGGCCTATGTTAAAGTGCACTAAACATGCAGAAGGTCTCAAAATCATGTTACATTGAATACAAAAAAAAACTACTGTACCGGACACCACTTAGTGCTCAATTTGCCCCGCGATGAAACTGCCCGTGTGCGCTAATTACTACCCGAGCCGGGTACGATGTAGATCTAATTCGAGGTCGGCGGCTCGCATGACGCGTTGCAAGTGCATAAAAAATGCAACCGTCGCAGGCGACGCGCCCTCCGCGGCTCGTTAGCGCTGCCGCGACAGGCGAAATATTACCGCCCTATTAGGTAAATAAGCGTGGCCGGGTAATAATGGACCGTTACAGGGTGAAGGCCTCGCTTGCTAAGTGAAAGGTAAACAATGGTCTTTTGAAATTTATAGGTAGGCGAGTTTTTAATTTAACAAGTACAGTATGTTTTCTGTACTGCACAGTCGAAACAGTTTATTATTTATCCGAATCAATAAACTTTATTTGTCACAAAAATAAGACAATCATGGCACAACTGATGAATATTCTATTTCTTTCAGAAGTTACTTAGAACTACATTCAAAATATATGAAGAGGTTGTGTTTTAGGTAAATAAAGAACTAGATTGGAAGTATTTCAATAGACTTGAGTATTCAATTCACAATCCCCTGATCTCGTGCTAAGTGTCGAGAAGCCCTTTAGCTTATATGAGAGAAGAGGTATTCAAAATTATTAGTCCAATTAGGCGGATAATGTTACACACCAACATTAACATAACACTACTTGCAATAAACACTGACTGTACCTATTATGAACTGTATCTTTATAACATGTATATTATGACATGGCTAATTAAGACGCTTAACTAATTTTTCTTAAGTATCAGTTTTTTTAAGTCGTCCCAGTAGGGACGTTTGAAAGATACCTATTATCAAACTAGCAAGTCACTGAGTAAGACATCATGCTCATGACTCATGCCTTCATATCATGCGAAAGTACATTAATTTCCACAAAGTACTGCCTCCGTCGTCGACAAACACAAAATCTAATTATATATGTTTAGCTTTTCCACGATGTCAATGATTATTAAGTCCCTCGAAGGGAAGGGTGCCGCGGAAGGGTCGTCACAAGAGTTTTAATTTCGTTCGCAATAAATGATAGTTGTGTGCGTTCGACCGGCGAATGGACCTAGGCATAGCGTCGCTGGGGTAGAGTTATTACCGAATTCCACAGCGGTAGGTACGGAATCATCAAAGGTTTATTAACTGCAGTGATTTTGTATTTGTAAAGGGAGCGTGTTTGTCCGTATCGACTGTTACTCTTATAAGTATAGGGATAATTGGAAGGGGAACATCAGATGACACACGCTTTTGCATATGTGAAAGGATTAATATGTGTTCAGCTTGTATGTTTGCAAATATACATAGGAATGTAGCGTTTGATAGAAGGATCATTGTAGAATGTTTATTGTGTAATAACATATTTAAATATTAATACTGCTGGACTTTCGTCTATATTTTGAGTGTTGGTGTCTAGCCGGCAACAATCCCACGCGATTTATGGGCGCCGGTTAGATGCTACAGTCCTAAGATGGTTTGTATTTGAGGATCTATGATGCTCCGGTCATAATAATAATTGTCTAGTGGTATATTGGCGACAAACGGCGTTAACAAACCGGTAGATTCTTGGTTAGAGGCTAAATATGTGTGAGATTTTCTGTTCAGATATCAACCCGGAGTCAGGATATCGGTGATCTTAACCCCCAATTTAAAGTAGGGGAACCTGTTGTACCTAGGCCAGTTTTTGATATTTTTATTTTTTATAAATAAATGGTAAGAATAAGATCCTTCAAATATGGAATAATGGAAAGATCAGTTACTCAACTATATAATAAATACATAAAATATGAGGATTTTTGGTAAAGCTGGAAACAAAAGCAACTTTTAAAAAAAAGGGAAAACTGTCCAAGGTACAACAGACCTGATGTACCTTGGACCGTTCCAGTTGTACTTTGGACATTCCAGGATAGAATGAAGATAAACACTAGCAATTGCACCAGAGTTTTATTTTTAATATAGGTAAGTACAACAATAATGCTCATACCTGTAATCAACAAAAACATTAATGTAAATAGCAGATTAACAGTTACCTTAATTAATAGTCTCTTGTCTCTTTATTTTGTGTCAAAAACATAACAAATGTTTACATATTTAAATATTTATTTTTTGCCTTATATAAATAGAATAAAAATATAATCAAAAAATATGTTTTTATAAGGTTATATTATCTATATCAAAATTATCTATGTATTATCTATGTCCAAGGTACATACTCAGTTGGGGGGCCAAGGTACAACATCATAACAATTTTTAGTTACAACTTGTTTAAACACACTTTTAATTGAGGTTGGGTTCAGACAACTACATTATCTAAAACCTTAATAAACTGAGATTATATCGGAAGTAAAAGATATTTTATAAATACGTATCGTGACAAATTAAGAGGCCATAAGTAAATTCCAAAAAACGAACTTTTAAGGCAAAAAATAATAAATTACCTTTTTTAACTGCATTGACCCGGCGCCGGCGAATCACAACTAACTTCACGTGAGTCTTATCAAAGCAGGCTTTGACTGCCATATACAATATTATTGTAAAGCGCGGGAGTTTACGAAAAATTACAATTGTCCTAGGTACAACACTGTCCAAGGTACAACAGGTTCCCCTACATTAAGCCAACCTGAGCTCAATCTTTCATTTGACAGATTACTTTCTTAATAGAGTTTAAAGACAAAGAGTGCACTTGTGTTTGTACACTTGTGCACTATAATATATCCGGAGCAATCAGCCTATCTTCATTGAAATTGGCTGCTGGAGCCGGAAATGACTGGATCACATTAGCCACGTTGACATTGTGCTGCTAACCATACCGCACTTTCTCAATTACCTCTTTGGTCTATTGCTGCAATTGAATTATAAGACTGAAGGAATAGAAAGTGTATTTATTTAATTGCACAAGTTATCCGATCTCAAGGGACAATCGCCGCCATGGCTGATATTGGTGGAACAACATTATTGTAGTCAAAATTGTCTCTTGCGCCTTGGCGCATCAAATCCACGACGATACAAAAGGCGTGGGTTTGATTCCCACTCGGAGCAAATATATTTGTGATGAACATCGGTGCTTGTTACGTGATGGGTGTTATTTTTAATTTATGTG
This sequence comes from Maruca vitrata, assembly GCA_039566165.1. NCBI lineage: Eukaryota > Metazoa > Arthropoda > Insecta > Lepidoptera > Crambidae > Maruca > Maruca vitrata. The sequence continues at coordinate 18,917,706 of CM076911.1, read as the reverse complement.
TTACTTATTTATTTTTTGGACAGCCAGAGAAAATTACATTTGATTATACTTAAAAATTAACATACAATAGTGACACAAACAAAAACGTAAAAATCTTTTGAAGGCTAGCTAAGCTACATCATTCTTTGAAAATTAGTGCGGACGGATAATGTAAACATTTACGAGAATCTAACTAAAATTTAGTAATTAACAAATTAAATTATCTAACTCTTATGAAAAAAATGCAACATAACACGTTATCAGGATGTTGTATATTGATCAATTGGTTTGGTTGCCGGTGCAGAGATCACGGCGCGGTTCCAGACGGCGCGCACGGAGGTGCGGCAGCTGCTGGTGCAGTACCTGCTGCCGTGGCTCGTGAACATCGAGCTGGTGGACCCCAACGTGCCGCCCGCCAACCCGCTCTCCTACATAGAGGTGAGCCCCACCAGTGCACCCCTGGCGGACCCCGCCGGCAAGCGCATGGACCAAGTATGGTCGGCCAAGAAACTAGTCACATTTGATATTTGATATCACATTTGATATGACCAGTTTCTTGGTTCTCGGTATCATCACCACTAAGGTTGAAAATCATTGACAAACCTTCTGAACGGTACCTACCGAAATACACTCGGACATGACGACAACCTTCAACCGCAGCATTATTTTAATTACACGTGAATATTGTCATACCTTGTAGATCACTTTCTAATAAAATTGTAGTAAGCAAAATTCTCAAAAAAGCTTTAAACAGAGCCCTTTGCTTTTTTTAACTCGGTTAAAATAAAAAATGCCTTACCCTCAAATTCACAAATACATACACATAACCCCCAATGACATATGTATAAAAGTAGAAATGCGATCCTCCTTTTGCGAGGTCAGTTAATAAAGGGCTCGGCACAATTATTGAATTAAGGCAATGACTTTACGATCTCCCCTTCACTGCTGAGCTGGAAGTAAATAATCAGATTTTAAAGCCTGATTAGTGAGGTCCTGTAATAAAATAGGGTGCGTAGTATACTCAATATAGTCTCAAAAAGAACAAATAATGTTATCTGTTGTATCGACCCAGCAAGGTTAATTATCGAAAAATTGTCAGCACTCCTCCACTCTACCACTTTGCATCGGGCAACAAACTTTCTTGTGCCGATGACCTGTAAAACCTAACCGATGCATTTCCTATACGGCCGGTGGGAAATCGGCGGGTGAAAATACTTACGTAAGTGAACTTTGTCTTGGCGTCAGCTAATATTAACTCACGTCGCAAACACGTCTGATTGCTCCGTGTCGCTGTTATGTTTATTTATTATTAGTTTGTTGTAATATAGTGTTTTTTGCAGTACTACGCGGAGGCGGGGCGCGGGGGCCGCCGCGAAGGCCTGGGCTCTGCCGAGGCCACAGAGATGGTCCTCAACAATCTCTTCTACATTACAGCCAAGGTACAGTTTTTTTCATCATTGTCATCACATTCTATATACGTCCCCGATTAGGGACACGCGCCTTCCCTAAACTAGGGCGATTAGGCCTTGTCAACCAAAATAGCTTTTGTAAGTTTTCAGTTCAAACTAACAATATTATTTTATTGGTTATTGACTGGCTCGGTGGAACAGTAGTTAATTACCCGGCCTTCGGTTCCAAGAGTTGTGGGTTCGATTCCCGCCGCTCTGGACAAATATTTATGTGACGGACATCGATGTATGCTCAATCATCTTGCAAAGGAGGCTCGCGCATTATTTGAACTCTGTTTAATTAGGCCATGTAAAATTGCCTGGCTGTGATCCGAGTACATACATTAATGAAGTACCTTTTCAATGCCATCTCTGCGACTTAAGCTTCCTTCACTTTAATTTGAAGGAATTATTACAAGCTCAATATGGACTCAATGACAAATGGCTTGACAAAATACAGTTTGTCAGTCTATCACCCGAGAGGGCACAACAGTATACAGAATATCATATTACCTTTCCCCTAACTCCCCCTTGTCAACTAACGTTTAGCAGGACTGAAACTGAAAGTATATCTTTTGACGCTAAATTTCCTGTCGCCGTGCGTCCGTGATCGCTTTTGTGGTATCTCTGTAGTAGAAACCTTTTAAAACTAAAATGATTTCCGCGGCGGTAGACATCAAAGCAACCTGTAAAATTGCCTGCCGCGACGATACACGCGGGCTGCAATTAGCTCTGCACCCGACTTCCGGTGTGCAAGGGACATACAAAGTGTTTTCATTTTACCGTAAACTGAAAATTGTTTCAAATGATACTGGCGGCGTGGAAAACGATGTTACAGAAATAATCTTTGAGGGAACTATGTTAGACCGCCTTGCAACTATCACAGGTTGGACAACAAGGTGTTTAATCGATCAGTTGATTAGTTGCTTTATTGCGCTACGGGAAAGTTCTGAGAATATTGGCAGTTCGAACATATAGAGACTTAACTTTAAGCTTTGTTAATGAAACTTGAGATACCAAGAGATACCATTTGAGTGATGCATGCGTATATGTAAATGTAAACAATATGAGGTTCAGTCGGACTTTATTTACTTATTATTTACAGGTTACTGTGTATATAGTCTTTGTTGTACATTTCTACCTACACATTTAGAACTTAAATAAGCCTTCCATGCTGTGAATGGGGAAATGCAATCCAGTAAAATACGATCCAATAAATTTGAACGAATAGAATATTGTCATTAATTCAATACAAATCCTTTTTCAATTATTCCACGTATTTTTAGTGTTTCCCGCTACCGGGAGAGCGGTGTATTATACGGGTCTGACAAAGGAATACCGACACAACCACAATGCCGAAATTTAATTTTCGGTTTTCGTGAAAGCCAGCCGTAATTCCGGCTTCATGCCGAATGGCCGGTGGTGGCGGCGTGTTTGCGCACTCGCGCCGCGATGGGAGCGCACCCACGCGCACTATTTGCGCCGAAAGGCCCCTGTAATCGCTAAGTAATCGTGTACAGAGCCGGACCGCCAAGGGGTCCAACGCACTGACGGTCTGTTTCCCGGCAAGGCTTATGAAATGCGCGCTGCTGTTCCTCGAATCGCTGAATTTATGCCTCAGAAATGCTTTCGAATGGGGATGTTGGTTGTAAAATTTACAGAAACTTCTTTTAAGGATAAAAATCCATAAAATAAGATGTAAATATAATGGTACGAAGATCGATTTTTAAGATCTCCTGTCATTACCGTATAGAATGATGATGACATTTTCGCTCAAATACTGACAATTAGATTTTTACTTCCATATGAGTTTTCTGGGTTCTCTAGATTGGGTTAGTTATCCCTCAACCCGAGCGCAGGCCCCGACGCCTCGCTTCGCCCCTGGAGGCGCTGCGCGTTAAGTACGAGTCGTTGGGAGCCGTCCGGCGGAGGTCGCGTTACGCCGCGCGGCAGGGTTGCCTCGCACAGCCGGCACATTGACACATATAAATAAATATCTGGAACATTTCCACACACTGTCATCTGGCCCTAATCTAAGCAGAGCTTGTACTATGGGCTTCAGAGATTGATATACATATATAAGATTATTTGATTCGATTAACAGAACTGAATTTCTTCTTCTATTCTATACATAGTATAAAATGAAGTTGCGAAGGGCGCCCAAAATGTGTTTGTTACCTAGGATCTCAAAAACTACTATATCAATAGCTATGCGGTTTTCAATAATGGAAAGAAGACATTCCAGGGATTCTATAGGTGTATAATTTAGGTTACCTACTTAAGAAATTATTAGAGTAATCGTAACAGTTATCAGACGGACGGAAGAAAAACGAGCTTTTTGGAGGCTTGCATTGCGTGCGCTGCTGAAATAACTCAAAATACAGAATAACAATGTATGGGGGAATTATTCTTCTCAAAAAGTTCTATAAAAAAGTCTGCAATAGCATATGTCTATCCTTTAAGGTTTAGTCACAATAACGATTTTAATGGTGTTCAAGTTTAATTTACGAAATATCTTATTTTTCAATTACTCGATGTTCCTACCGACATAGACCAATAAACATAAAACAAAATGCATATCAAATTAAAGCTGATAAAATGAGGATTCCGAATATATACATATCATAAAACTTTTATGTTAATATTACACAAGATGCATTTAATAGAGCGATATCTCCGAACCGAGGGCGGGTCGCTAGTACTTTATACAACGTAGGGGAACCTGTTGTACCTAGGCCAGTTTTTGATATTTTTATTTTTTAAAAATAAATGGTAAGAATAAGATCCGTCAAATATGGAATAATGGAAAGATCAGTTACTCAACTATATAATAAATTCATAAAATATGAGGATTTTCGGTAAAGCTGGAAACAAAAGCAACTTGAAAAAAAAAGGGAAAACTGTCCAAGGTACAACAGCCCTGATGTACCTTGGACCGTTCCAGTTATACTTTGGACATTCCAGGGTAGAATGAAGATAAACACTAGCAATTGCAGAAGGGAGTTTTATTTTGAATATAGGTAAATACAACAATAATGCTTATACCTGTAATCAACAAAAACATTAATGTAAATAGCTAATTAACAGTTATCTTAATTAATAGTCTCTTGTCTCTTTATTTTGTGACAATAAAATAACAAATGTTTACATATTTAAATATTTATTTTTTGTTTTGTATAAATAGAATAAAAATGTAATAAAAAATATGTTTTTATAAGGTTATATTATCTCTATCAAAATTATCTATCTATTATCTATGTCCAAGGTACACACTCAGTTGGGGGGCCAAGGTACTACGTCATTACAATTTTAGGTTACAACTTGTTTAAACACACTTTTAATTGAGGTTGGGTTCTCAAAACTATACTATCTAAAACCTTAATAAACTGAGATTATATCGGAAGTAAAAGATATTTTATAAATACATATCGTGACAAATTAAGAGGCCATAAGTCAATTCCAAAAAACGAACTTTTAAGGCAAAAAATAATAAATTTCCTTTTTTAACTGCATTGACGCAGCGCCGGCGAATCACAACTAACTTCACGTGAGTCTTATCAAAGCAGGCTTCGACTGCCATATACAATATTTTTCTAAAGCGCGGGAGTTTACGAAAAATTACAATTGTCCAAGGTACAACACTGTCCAAGGTACAACAGGTTCCCCTACTTATAAAACAATCAAACTCATATTACTCAGGCGTGGGAAAAGGCGTAATTTTATGTATGTTTGTAAGTATGTATAGTACTCAGAAATTCAAGTTATTGCACACATCCGATCACTGAATACATATTTTTGATGCGTGATTTAAACTCTACCAAGTGCCATTGTCTACACAATCGCTAAATAATAGTCGCTTAAGCTAACAAATGACACTTCATATTGTTTCAGTCTTAGAATGTTTTATCACAGTACAAGGACAAGGAGGTAATCAATAAATGAAACTTTTATACAAAAAAAATCGGCTTAAGCTTCATGACGTTAAAATAAGTACTAACAATAAAACCTTATGACGTGAGAGGTGAAAGATAACCCTTTAGCTGCGCCAGCCCTGCGCCCGCGACGTGATTGCGGCGCGCCTATTTGCGCGATCCGTCACCCGCGACCTTGCAGCCCTCACTACGGTATACTAACATCCCTCCCAACCCTCACTCGATACTGTAATGGAAAGTGGACTAAGTTTCATATAAAACCCGCAAGGAAACGAGTACGAGTACTACGACCGTGAAGGATTATCCCTATTTTTTTTAGACTGAGAGATTAGAACTGCCTCACCGCATCAAAAATAAGCAAATAAGAATTAATTATGAGATTTATCATTATATTTTATCAGCACTATATATTATACGCCATCTCTCAATAAATAGGCCTCTCATTTACCCATCTTTGTTTTTTAGTGTACAGAGAATCAAAGAAAAAAAGGATTTCACAATTTCTTGCATTTGTTTTAAAACTCTCAGTCTGCGCTGTTAGTTTCTGCAATCTCTCTCTATTAACAGAAAACAGTAGTATTGTACCAAAAGCCCTCCACCGTGACAGCGCTGGCGAACGTTCCAGTTTACGACGAACCCGTTTCCGCTCAGAAATTTTTCGTTGGAAATTTGGGTGTGCATTTTAATTGAAAATTTGTATCAGACGGCATTAACAAAAAGATCGCTCACCTTACTCACAGTAGTTCAGTAATCGAAAACTGTTAATAGAAAAGGCTCTGTGTTATTTAGACATGCTATTTTGTGTGTGTTCTTATCTGTGTTATGAATTTTTCATTTATTTATTTAGACGTTCAGGAGTCATTTACACAATACATTTAATCTTAAAGATGAAAAACAATGAATAAATGATTCTTAGTAGTGTCAGTCACATCCATAACATGCATATATTTAAAATATATTTTTTTGCATATTACATAAGTACAAAATTAGATTTTCAATGATATAACATAAAACCAGCAATTCAAAATAAAATAAAAAAAAATAAAAAAAAAATTCCTTTGTTCATAATCCATCGTCCAAATCCGACGTCTGTTATTGGATTTGTCCAATATGGACTTTAGTCCATGACTAATGAAAGCTAAGACCAATGTTGAACTAGCCTTCGTTTCCGACATTTACGGAAGTTTCACAGAGTGAATCCATGTGTAAATATCAGTTGAGGCGCCACGGGAACCTGTTTGGTTTGAACCTGTTACGGCCGAAAATTGGCACAGTCATTAAATTTTTGACTTATAGTTTAACTACTATTAAGATTCAAAATCCAAAATCAGTACGCGTAATACAAATATCTCTAAATCTCTGTCCTCCCCTGTAATATACAGCTAATGGAATCACCGTGAAACTCTCTTCTCCCTACATTAACTACGATCTGTCATTTCAATTTGCATACGACTGCTGTAAACAAAAACGCAATGCGTAGACCAACCTCAGGATTAGTTGCGCCCATAGGGGGCCCATAGGCATAACGTATGGGTACTAAATTGAGATGGCGGATCTAATTTCTGCGAATAATGTCCAGTTGCCCGGCTTTGTGTTAATGGGCTAACAGGAGCACCCCTCAGGCTCGCCAGCTGCCGCGAGTCGCGGGGGCGCCGGCCGCGTCCTCGATGACTACGGGAGGTAATTCGGTTATTACGAGTACACGGCTAAAAGGAAAAGCTAAAAATGCTAATGCAAGTGATGGTGCGTGCGCCGCCCCCGCGCAAGAGGCTGCAAATGCAATCAATCTTGCACTGATTGAAGCCGTCGGTTGGTGTTTTGCTTGTTTTTAGTGCTATCTCGCGTGTGCTAACATTTGTCCTACAATAATGTAAAATTTAGTGGAGGGACTTATAGGCTGATGATGATGATGATATAGTACAGGAAATATTATAATAGCTATGAGATTTATTGATATTATACTCTTATACATGTTTCTAATCTCACCAAATTTCAAACGAACTCTTGTTCTGGTTTGGTTTGCATTTTTACAAGTTTGTAAATATAAAACACTAATATAGAGAGCTTTTCTGGCAGTAGCTGCTGATTGGTATTAAAGCATCATATAAGCACACAAAAACAATATAAAGCGTTCAATTCATATAAACCTATGCAACATAACTATATTACATTAACAATATAAACATAACTGTCACCGACAAGTAAACGAGGTATCCGGCCACCCTCCAATCACGACTAAAAATTCACTCATGGCTGCTTCCAAATCTTTTGTATCGCTCTCTATAATACTTTGAAAATAGATTCGTTAGGGCGTTTTTACTAACAACCATGACTCTTTGTTCCGCCTGCATGCGCTGGCCTGCATCTCCAAATCATTAATTTGGGCACACCAAGCGTGATATCGGACGAACACACGGCGGTCATTAAAATGACCTTCGACAAATTCAATACGATAACCAATGCGGATTAGTCCTGCCCGCGGTGTCCGCCCATCTGAGCTCGCCCGGATATTCCGGATGTGGATTCAGTTTGATCTAATAGCTCTGGTCACCGGCTGGCTACGAGCAAATAGCTTTGAAGATAAAGCAGACTCTGTTCAATTCTAACAATGGCGGAAGTCACAGTTATTGAATTAACTTTGATTTTAAGCTCCAGAAACAGCATGCATTTCAGTGTTTCAACGGGAAAATAAAGATTGTCTGCTATGTTTTTCTCTCATCTGGGCGAATGCCTCGTTTGTGTAATATTTTGTATACATTCTCAATAGTTGTGGTGACATATTGAATGTTCTTTCAAGCGTCACCGCGCCACCCACACACAATTGTTCGTTATCATTATTCTAGTTAGGTCCGCAATTATACCAATCAACAACAACCACAATAATATTGCGAATTCAATTTTAAACATTTACAAAGATATCGTGCAATTGTGGTCGAATTTAACTCTGTATCTAGCGAAGGCTGGGTGTGTTTGATAGATTGATTTGGTAATGATAAAATTTCAATTTGGTTGGCTATAATATTAGCCCAATTCATAAATAAAACTTTGTCACCTTAAATAAGTCCGAGTACTGAAAAGGGTTGGTTGTCAGCGCGTGAACTGACGGGCGCGTAACAATCCGTATTGACGGTAGTGATGGGTCGACTTCCGTCACCTCGACTTGGAATCCATCCATTTGAGTTAACTGGATTTTATTAAAATCGGCTAACAAGATGACCTCACTCCACCTGATGGTAAGCGAAAGTTAGATCCAAATATGAGGTCGACAGGCACAAAAGACTTGCCACACTCACCCTGAAGGCCTACTTAAATACCGTTTCACGCCCTGCTTGAAAAAACCGGGATTACATAAATAAAGGGAGGGAAAGCATAAGAGAGGTTGAATATTAATGTACTAGTTTGTTACTCTTGATCGCGTGATAGTGACCATGTCCTTAGAATCAGCAGTATAGGTTTGACCTGGCAAAAGGACATATCAATCAATACCTTTAATAAATCTGTAACCGGCATTTCTGATGAAAGATATGGAAGAATATATTATGGGGAGGTATTATGAACGCAATAGAACTAAAACATATATTTAAAATTGATCTTGAATAAGGTTTTAACAATGCGTTACAGTTAGCTGAACTTCAAATTTAATCTTTGTTTTCAGAGTTCATCTCAATTCAGTTTAAATAAATTCAGACTGCGATTGTCTCAATAATAGGTAATATTAATTCGGAAATTCGACTTGAGCTAGAGTGATTGAACCCGAGGTGTCTTGTCACTGCTCGCTTGGCTCGCGCCCCGGCGCCGCCCGCTCACTTCTCCGAACCCTATTGACTATCTTTAATTACTAAACGAAACAACATTATTAACGAACCCTTTGTTGTGTCTACCTCTACGCAACAGCTCTATTGTAATGGATGAAAATCTACCTTTTAGCATTTTTGTCAATTATTCTTTTTAAAGTTTTCAACGATGCTTCCCATACTGGAGAGCATTTGGCGCAAGTCTAACTCGCACTTGGCCGATTTATTAAGTAAGCCCGAAAAGTTTTAGTCTCGGTTAATTTTTGGAAGAATGTAAATACATACATATGTTGTATACAGCGTCTCGTGAGAAATAATAGAAGAGTAAGAGGAATTTTAATCAGAAGACGGCAAAGTATATATTGAAAATTTACGAAATTCTTAAAAGTACCTACGTTACAAAGAGATTAATTTATATTACCATTTCGTTGAGTACTCTCAGATTATCTGCATGTACTTAATATAAGTCCTTTCGGTTTTAAATGATTCTTTGTGATCCCCCCTTCGGCAAGCGAAGTAGGCTTAGCAAATATCGGGCAGGGAATGGTATGCATCAAAGCTGCCTTTGATGCGTTTGTGTTGCCACTGTTGCCAGCGTACAAGGACAATGAAGGCCATTATGTGTACATAGAAACCGTCATAATGACACCTAGGTCCTTTAGTCATTTTATGGTAAACGTAAGACAGAATCATGCCTAAATTAATCTGCGAAATTAATTCCATGTTACAACTTAACAGGTTCGCAGTCCCTCAGGCGCCATCAAGCCAGTACATTAATTTTAATTTATTACGTTCTGTTTGGAATTACTACGACGTATATAATCGTTGTCTTAATATTTTATTGTTATATAATAATTAATTTGGAGAACAAATAGAAGGATTGCAGCGGTTAGGAAAATCAAAAATACGCGCTATAACAACCTTTCGTCCTTTATTTGTTACCACTTGAACTCGTGTAAATTAATTTAAATAGTAATACTTATTACACTTGTACATGTAACATGAGCTGTGTTTGCTTGTTCCAGTTCTCGGACAACCACCCGAAGGAGATCGAGGAGCTGTGGTCGACGCTGTGCGCGTGCTGGCCCAACAACCTCAAGGTCATCATCCGGTACCTCATCATCGTCTCCGGGATGGCGCCCAACGAGTTGCTGCCCTACGTGAGTGCATCCGCAGTGTCTGAACCGTTTGTCGATACTGAAAGATTATTAAATGAGGCGGTTTGGACAATTTTATAATTCAAAAGTAGTCGTTTTGCATATTGATCCTTTACAATAGGCAAATCTATGCTCAAATATAGGTAATTATCATTTCTGTATTTGATTGTAAGATGGTTAGTACAGTAAAAAAATATTTTTAAAAATTTCATACATAAACTTAAAAGCGTATATTGTTATCTAACAATATGTAAAGAAACTTAAGTAGGTCCGTAGTCCGTTCCGGACTTTTTTTTTTTTTTAAATTAATATTTTACACAACATCACATACATTGATCTGATCCCGTGGTAAGTAGCTTAAGCACTTGTGTTACGGAAATCAGAATCAACAGTGGATACACAAATAAACTTAAATATATTTAATAATACACCCAGACACGGAACAAACACCGATGTTCGTCACACAAATATTTGTCCCGAGTGGGAATCGAACCCACGACTCTTGGAACCGTAGGTTATAAACCTGAGTCACTAACCACTGTTCCACCGAGCCAGTCTTGGGTCGTTAAGAGCATTCTATTACAAAAGATTAACGACTGATGCATAATTTGCAATTCTGGTAATCGGTCGCATACACGTGATTGTACACGTGAGTGACGAGCTAAAAAGCTACGATATTTTGTTTGCTTTGTGTATAATAAATTTCAGTCGATGAAAGTAGCTGACTTGGCGTAGACGAGCATTTGGGGGAAGGGGGACTCGTTCCACAACACCCCTCCTAGCTAGATGCTCATTTCAAGGCTTCATCACCTCTTCAATTGTTGTATGTACTATAATAGGTGCTTATCGAGAGAATGCCTCAAATAATCAAAAGAAGCCTTTGAGTTTTTGATGTAGAATTTTATTAAAAGCGTTATACCTATATTTTCTGCATAAAAAATTGAAAAAACATATTCATTGTTTGTTAGAAATTTATTATCTTATAAAAATATACATAGGTGGATAGATCGATTTATTTACTCAATGTCACTATATTCTAATACTACTACTTATTTGTTACTAAATGCTTGTGAATGGCACTTAATAGTTGAAGTGTTCAGAATTGGCGATGGCAAATGCATTTATCTTCATTATTAGGCGTGATCCGAAACTCATTCCTGAATACTTCAGCGTCCGCAGACCGCGAGGGTTAGTGTCGCCGAGTCTAACGAGCGCCTACGACTCGGACCCGAGACATTGCTAACATTGTAAAACACTCAGCTAGAGATGGGTAACGCTGTGATTTCATCTGAGTTCGCTCAATAACTCAAGTGCAGTGTATTGCATTGGCGCAATGAGTTGAATCAAATGTTGCATCATGCCACCATTTTCGAACTCTAAACTGTTAACATCATGTTCAATATTGTTTCCAATATGATTTAGATAAAAAAATCATCAACCCATACTTGTCCACTGCTGGACATAGGCCTCTCCAAAAAATGCTACGGCCATATTTTGCATATTAACAGCCATAAAATGTGCATTATTGTGTTTATATGACAGATGTGTTTATTAATTTATTAGGTATATCAATGATGCCAGCGAATATTACATGCTATAATAGGGTGATAGATAATTGCATAATCACTTATATGTAGGTAGGTATACACCACATGCAAATTTTCAGTTGTACAACGCTACTTATTCTAACTACTTAGGCACATCCACAATATAATATACATTACAATTAAATATACACATTTTTATCCGCAAACGCCTAGACACTAGGCACCATGAGTCAACTTCTCAAATAGTATGCGATGACACCCTGAGCAATGAAATTACTTAATTCAATGAGTTGGCGCTCAGAACTGTACCCATCTCTACGCGTGCACATAGTCCGCACTCACTTAGACGCCGTGAACTTGCTGACCTGTTGCGAACTGCCGAGTGCCGACACATAATCCACTTTACACCCGGCACGAGAAGTTGACAACGCGAAGTGTGTGATAGGGTATTTGACGTTTGAATTTACATTCTGGCACAGCCTGGTCAGTAATTGGCGTTTAAAGTTGGGTGAGGGAGTTGATTTCGAAAGTGCGAAATTTATTCATATGGACTTGTCTTAATTAGCCGCATCTGTAGTTGGAAACCGTATTCGTAATCCCATTTGACTATGACTGTATCTGCCCGGCCAAAATTGTTATGGACTGCATACAAATTATTAGTAAATTACACGTTAGATGGTATATTTAACCGAATTCAAAAAACGAGAAGGTTTTCAATTCGTCTGTATTTTTTTTATGTTTGTTACCTCAGAACTTTTGCCTGGGTGAAACGATTTGGATGATATTAACAGATTTCATTTTTTATTTCAAAGCTAGTGTCTCCCGTTTGGTCCCGTAGCAATTTGGTCTAGTCCAGTTCCATGAATGATGGAAGGTCTACTTCCTAATGGTTATAAGTAAAAGCATATTTTTCTCAATACTTTATGTTATTTATACATAGGTACTACTCTACAGTAGTATTTCAGGGGAACTGATCAAAAAAAATTAGGGTGCCAAAACTCTTACACTAAAACGTATGAAAAAATGAGTCTAAGTGTCTAGTGTCGGGTTTCAAGATGATTTTTCTTTTTTTTTTGTTAATTTTTTTTTTAACTCGAACATGTTTGTTGAGCAGGCGAAGCGCGTGGTGCTGTACCTGGCGCGCTCGCGGCCCGAGCGGCTGCTGGACGAGATGATGACGGAGCTGCAGACGGTGGAGACGCTGAACTGCCTCATCGAGCGCACCGAGACGCCGCCCTTCTACCGGCTCACCTCCATGCGCAAGGCCACCTCGGGCCACAGCGACGGGCCCGGCGCCGGCTCGCAGGTACCTCCCCCTGGCTGCAGCCGGGACGCCGCCCTTATACCGGCTCACCTTCTTACGATGATAACCACCAGTAGCGCTACCATGAGTTTAAAAGTGACAGACTCAATATCGCCTATGTTAATATGTCTATGAAAAACTTGTACAGCGCCCCTAGCGGTAACGCTAAGAACTAAAATCGGGAGTATGTAAAAAACAATTTGATAGGTTTTTAACGTACGTAAGTTTTCGATAGCTAATTCATTGAACCGCTACAGAAATCATGCATAACACCGACATAAGGTTGATATTAACGACTAACGTGAAAATACTGTCATGAAAATACAAAATGAGCAAATTAAATTTTACCTCACTCGCTATCTAATGGATATTTTGTTCTGGGAAACGCTCATTAGGTGTTCTGGGATGGATACACTTGTAAAGTAGTTTCTTGCTGAGGGAAATAAAGCTTATGTATTGCATTTTCAGTAGTACCTATTTAATAAATCCTTTAGTAAGGGGAGCCCAAGAAGGAACTCTGCGATTTACTGCGATATAATATTCTATAGTGCTGTTTCCAGTTATAGCTAAGTCTACGGAACATCCCTACGTTATTTTATAGGGATGTTCATTGTGACACTCTTGTGGTTTAAATATTTGATATTCTATACAATAGCTAAAATTGAAATACATATTAGCAATTTGTCAAAAGCACTCATCGTTAGAAGTGTCCGAAGTTGAAGGGACAGTTAGTGTTTTTTTTTTCAATCATTTAATATTATTTATTTGACAACACGTAAGTACAAAGCACTTTAAAAACCACAAGAGAAATCAATGAATTCTTACAGTGTTGGTCGAGGTTATTAATTACAACATTCCATGATACCCACACTAGAATCAATCTGTATCGTGGGTATCCATACGATTTACTTAAAGTTAGCGGCCTCATGTGACATCATTACATGGAATTGTTTACATGATAATACTTACTGGAATGCCCTTCCAGCTCATATTTTCCCTCCCTCCTATGATCCCGGGCTCTTCAGGCGGGGCGTGAGACAGCATTTAAGCAGGCCTTCAGGGTGAGTGCGACAGGCTCCATATGATCTATTGTGCCTATCGACCTCATATTTGGATCTCACTACCGCTTACCATCAGGTGGAGTGAGTCATCTTGTTTGCCTATTATAAAAAAAAACTTTATTACATATATACCGACTATTGTACGTCCATACCGCGGATTTAATCCCTGCTTTGTGGGGCATACGGGATCGCTATTAATATTGTTTTGATAAAATACGCGGAAACTGTATCGCAGCCATCGGCAGTAATTACTTTTCCGATTCATCTCCAACTGGGCTTCATAATAGTTTGATGAAATTACTAGATTTAATAATACTACCATAATATTCGGACATAATTACGGACTGCGGCAATTTCTATACCAATACTTACTCAGGTTTATAATTACTTGAAAGAAGTATCTATTTTAATGTATGCGAACGACTCTCGTTGCCATAAAAATAAAAGGACTATTAAGTATAGTGTGGGACATAAAAATATTAATAACATAATTGTAAGAACGCCGAACTTTAATTTTATTTACTTATTCATCTGTGAGATTATGATATAACGTGGTACGCAAATTGTACATTATACAAACAACATTAAAAAAACACAAAAATCTAATTTATAAACCATGTACGAATATAACGGGAAGGAGAAGAAATGAAAATGTAGTCAACGTTCCCCATAGAAAAACTCATTTTGCTAAGGTACAATTTGAATCTCGCTCAGCTGTCCTATATAACAAAGTAAACAAAGCAACACAAATATACAACAAATCGTTCCATGAATGTAAATCTATAATTAGTATCTGGGTAAAAGACTTAAGCTACGAAGAAACGGAAAATTTTATTTATAACTAGCTGCTCCCATAACTTCACTCGCGTTGAGTTTCTGGATTTTACATACAAATGTTTTTCCCAATAATTCCCGTTCGCGTGGGAATTTTGCAATATTATCCGATTGCAACAGGGCTTTATGCTTGTTAGGGTACCCGCATGCCTGATTTCAATTATCTATCATACGTAGTTTGGATTTTTTCACACAAAAGTTAACTCCCATTCCCGTGGGAATTCTGCAATATCCTGTTGCAACTATGCCTGAACTTTTACTAAGGCTATGCGTTGATGGATTCCTATGTCAGTCAGTCAGTCACATTTGGGTTATGTACACATACAAAAAGACACGCACAATAATATTTATATTTAAAATAATAATATATATAAAAAAAAGTATATACAAGCATTCACAGTTATATGAGTATATATATATATGTATATATATATACAGGGTGTAACAGGAGGGGTGGATCATCGTAAGTCAATCGATGGGGGACTTAAATACCTATCGATATAACCCCCATGTATGTTCAGCGATTTTCAATAGTTCCAAAGTTATTGAGATTTTTGTAAATTTTTTTAAGAAGCCGGAATTCACTATAAAAGTCTTCACTGTAGCTTAACTACTGGACCTGCTTGCATGATTTTTTTTCTAGAAATAGTTCAATAGTGGGTCTACATAATTACGATACCGATTTGAGTCATTACCCTTTCATATTGGAGTAAATAAATTATTCTTCACAAAAGTTTTACGAATCGAATTGTGTCTACCAACTTTCAAAGCCTCCAGTGAAAAAAAAGTGCCTGTGTTTTTTTTCTAGAACTTATTTTAAAAACTACCTACATTCATGGATAGTATATCCTGAAAATTTCATACCGCTACTGCCAGAGCATCAAAACAAAAATTGAACGCGAATGGCACAGGTGCCATAAATCAGTGTTTTTATTTTTCATCTAAAACTTTAGTTAAAAAAATAAATCGATATGTTTCAGCAAATTTATGCTATGTTAGTAAAATCAGTAGCAGTAATTTTACAGAATTGCAAATTAAAAGGGTGAAAATCAAGCAAAGAAAATTTACATAATTTTTGTTAATTATTTTTTTACAGTAAGTGTTCATAATGGGCACCATTATTGGCTATGCATATACTACACCTTTTTACAAAGGTTTTCCGGATGTTGCAAAATGCTACTACTATATTTTGCCCTGTCACAATTTGGGCCCCTGAAAAATTTTACAAAAAGAAGCATTCCACAACCTCCAAAAAAGCTTTTTAAGAAGGTCTAAGCTATGCATAACCAATAATAATGCCCATTATGAACACTCACTATAAAAAATATTATTAACAAAAATTATGTAAATTTTCTTTGTTTGATTTTAACCCCTTTAATTTGCAATTCTGTAAAATTACTGCTACTTATGTTACTAACATAGCATAAATTTGCTGAAACATATCGATTTATTATTTAAATTAAAGTTTTAAATGAAAAATATAAACACTGATTTATGGCACCTGTGCCATTCGCGTTCATTTTTCGTTTTGATGCTCTGGCAGTAGAGGTATGAAATTTTCAGGGTATACTATCCTTGAATGTAGGTAGTTTTTAAAATAAGTTCTAGAAAAAAAACAGAAAAAAAACACAGGCACTTTTTTTTCACTGGAGGCTTTGAAAGTTGGTAGACACAATTCGATTCGTGAAACTTTTGTGAAGAATTATTTTTTTACTCCAATATGATAGGGTTATAACTCAAATTGGTATCGTAATTATAAAGACCCACTATTGAACTACTTCTAGAAAAAAAATCATACAAGCAGGTCCAGTAGTTAAGCTACAGTGAAGACTTTTATACTGAATTCCGGCTTCTTACAAAAATTTCACAAAAATCTCAATAACTTTGGAACTATTGAAAATCGCTGAACATACATGGGGGTTATATCGATAGGTATTGAAGTCCCCCATCGATTGACTTACGATGATCCACCCCTCCTGTTACACCCTGTATATATATATATATATATATATATATATATATGTATATGTTTATGTATGTGTATGTATGTATGCATGTATGTGTGTATATGCATATGTATGTGTATGTATGGGTAAGTACCTATGCATTGTATATCATAGAATACACGGTAAACAAATAAATGCGGCTAAGTGAAACCTAAAATTTGTAAAATTGATTTATTTAAAATACTTATT
Source organism: Maruca vitrata (assembly GCA_039566165.1). NCBI lineage: Eukaryota > Metazoa > Arthropoda > Insecta > Lepidoptera > Crambidae > Maruca > Maruca vitrata. The sequence goes on along the minus strand of CM076911.1, from coordinate 18,900,456 downwards.
ATAAATCAGAATGTTTAATCCTAATCTTGTTTTAAATATTATAATTAACTTATAGCTCAGTGAAATCACTTACCTACTTAAAGTTGCTTACAAAAAAAAAAAATTGTTTTTAAAAGTATAAGTAAATCAATATACCTGTATTATACTATATCTAAGAAAGAGCGGAATCCCCTGGTACAGGCAATTTCATGCTTAAAAGGGGGCTCCAACAATTTATGTACAATTTATGTTCAGAAAACCAATAAACAATTTTTATTTTATTTATTATTTTTTTTTAAATGTACCGAATTGTAATAAAGATTAAAGTATGTTTAAAATTTTAACATACAGAAAATTATTATAAACAAAGAAATTGACTAGGTACTTACCTAATTAAGAGAGAAGGGTGCTCGCCCTCTAATCCTCTCAATTAATACGGACCTGCATAAAACTCATTACATAATACTTACTTATGCATAAAGGGGGCTTATACCCAATAATTTAATCCCTAGTCTTTATGTTACTGACATATAAAACAATCCATAGGACCATGGGCGCATCAGGTTCTGAGCAGGGGGGGGGGGGGTCAGATTTTAGATTTTTGGCCATAGATTAGCTAGGTGACTATCGATAAAAGTACAGTATCCAGGGGGCAAGGGGGCCTTTACCCCTCTTCCCATACCCATGTATAGGATAATAAGGAACATTAATTTGACTCTGGGCTATTTGTTCTCAGGACGCTACGGGACGCACCGGCGAGCTGCCGCCGGTCGAGAAAGGCACCATACACACCAAGAGGCACAGTGGGGAGGACCCCGCCAAAGCCAGGTTTGACACATTTGTTCCTATCAAATTGCCGGAACATTGACTAGTATATTTCTTTTAATGTACTTAGAATAGAATAGAATAATAGTTTATTTGTATCAAGAGACACACATACATACAATATCGGAAATTAAAAAAACAAATAGTAAAATTAAAAAAAACAGAAAAAACAAACAGAATTAAAACTAAACCAAATAAAAAAACAGAAACTACAAAAAAATTAATACTTATTGATACTCGATGATTTTTTGTAGGTAATCTTATCACAAAAGATTGAAAGAAAATACCTACGTTGCTGGTACACACTTACTTCGAACAAAATTAACATTTATTTATTTATTTAAAACATACATACATAATCCTGACAGGCTAACCTAATACATGTATGTAGTTTTTGAAGCTATATCAATAGCCAATCTTACGACCTTACTTGGCCACTCACAAAACATGTTCATATCAACAGTATTAATCTGCTCCAAAAACCAAAAATTTCCTTTGAACGAAAATTACATTCAGTGTTATTCGTACGAACAAACAAACCAGTGTTCGGACAGGTTTGCGTCCGAGCTTAAATCAATCCAACCAGACCGCATAAGTTGGAACCTCCGACTCAATCGAAAATTGGGAACGCGTCCAACTAAAATGTGTATAATCCCATTGCATACACGTAACAAACCTGTTCACAAATTTGTTCCAGCCCATCGACAAACACGGTTGGTAGTGCGATCAAATTCATATCGAAATTCAAAACTTACCGAATGCTATTTGCTTTCTTCTCAAAACACGCGGCACTTAAATGGAGCTACTGAGAAAATAACGTTTAACGCGATGTATGACTTCATATGAACTTAGAAACGTTTCATTTGAAGAAATTACGAATTGTTATTGACACTTTATTTCAATTCATTCAAACTAACCAGATTCAATATTTGTTAATAAATAAATAGTATTTTAAGTAAACTGAATATGACCCCCGTTTTTTGTGGAAACAAAGCAACAATTTAATTATATTGGTGGGTATGGATTTTTTGTATGGAGTGCAATATCTGTTCCATTATTTCAGAATTTGTGACTGAACTTTGTAAACACTCACATTGATTGATACGCAATGTAAATATGCCTGAAATATTCTAACGGGTTGTTAATATTTGTTCTATGCAAAAATAATAAAACCCGTAGAGCCAACACCGCAAGTGACGTGTGGCATTTTTACCTCACACTACGCCTAGCGCCCCCAGCAGTGAAATCATACACTCATTAATCAGGTGTATTCTAATCGACTAATGAAATTGCAGCTTTTTCAGATAATTGATCCTTAATTAGCAGTTACATTTGGTCATCAAACTATTTGTTAACTAATTAAAAGGGCAGTTAGTTGTAAATTATTGCTCATCCATGTATTTAATTACATATTTTGTTAAAGTTCTGTACTGCTGATTTGTGAATTGAGTGATGTTGAAATGTCTACAGTGGTGTGGTTTATTTCCGCCGGAGGATTGTCTAATGAGGATCACGTGGGTCGCACTAACGGTTCGCTTCATTTCATCGATCTGATTTATAATTGAAACAAGCATTTAACTGAATCTAATGACCATGTAGTCGGCTCTAGTCGGTACTCTCTAACATTGGGATATCGAAATAATGTTGTAACTAATGGGCGGAGTCCCTTTATTGTTAATTTTACTGCATCTATAGAAATAATGAACCAACTAAGCTGGTTTTTGAACTCGTTAGTATCGCACGTGAGTCGTGCGTGCATCAAGCCGGTATTATTACTTCGCAACCCCAAGGTGTGACCTTGAATATTCCGTCCCTTCTGCATCCTCCGCCCTTCGCAAGACGAGTGTCCGCGCAATTATGTGATCGATGCGCCAATTCATTTGCAAAGGGGCACAATTTCACTCCCATAAAAAGTACTAAATCTCATCAAAACATACCGGTATCAACAAATGTACTTTTATAATAATGTACCTCTTGACGAGCTAATGCTTTACGAAGGCCATTATTGAGATTATGGATCCAATTATAGATTTATAAGTATTTTCACTACTTACTGTACTGTTATACTCGTAATCATTATACTTCATTAAATGTACCCCAAAAGTTTAAGCTATATTGTGAAAGCAAATACATGAAATTATTATTATTATTCTCGTAATAGGTTATTAGCCATAAATGGAGATCTCAAATGTAACAAATCATAAGTTGATTGGACAACAAGAATATCTTATTAATGTGGAATAGATAGCAATTCAATTAAAACTGTTCGATTTTGCGGACCAATTTCATAGTTGCCTTAAGCCAGCTCTATGTAAGCAAGTGAAGCTATTCCGTTACAGGAAGTAATAAGCCGGTGTAAGGCATCTGTATTGTTTTGATATCGGCAACGCAAGTAGTGATCAAAACACTCGTTTATTGGCGACGCGCCGCCGCCTCCGGACAGTTTCCGTTTTAATCTCGGCCCTTTCAGCGAGTATTATTCATTCCTGATATTAAATTTTTTCCCTTTACAAGTCTTTCGTTATTAAAATTTGGTAAAGCGCGAGCCTTTGCCGAGTAGGTGCCATTTAATTTTTAATTAAGTTTTTTTTGGGTGACCTGCTACTGCTTGTTATAAGGTTTTGAGCGTCTTAGGAATCTTAACTGGGCTTACGCCTTGAAAATTGAAGCGGTCACTGGGCCATCTTGCCGCAATTAACTTTCATCAGTGTTATCACCTATATCAATCCTAACTTATAGGATTTTTTAGTCAGACAAGTTATGAACATGAGCTCATGCGTATACTCGATTAAAACATGGAAATTTGGTTAAATTAATTATCGGACACATATATTTAACCTTCCGCGTCATATCAAATGAAACCAAAAGTCGCTGGGAGGGCGGCATTGATGAAATAACAATAGAATTTTACATACATCTTTTGCTAACGCTAAGCTAATTATACTCCAATGTCAATTACTACGCGCTGCTACACAACATCACATACATTGATCAGATTCTGATTACTTTTTTGAAGGATACGTATTACTTTTTTGTCAACGTCCTCAAGTAGATCTCTCAAATATTTCACAATGTTTTATTTTAATATTCATAATGAAATTACATTGCGTTATTATTACGAGTATGCAATGGTTGCAGCCGTTTAAACCTGGTGCATGAAGCTCGCACCGGGCGCGGTCCAACAAAAGGGTTTTGTGTCTTCCCCGTTGACTTTATTAAATGTCCATATGTGTTTTTTTTTCCTATTTAAAGCAGGCTTTATACTCGCCGTGGCCGCTGCTCTCTTTGCCTAATCACGAGGGTCACACACCCTTTCATTTGGGCTTTGTGGAAATTCCATATTTCTCTTTTTGTTGTACGTTTTTTTATTTAATCAATGTGAAAGCGATATTGTTACCCGATCGCAATGGTCTGACCCTCGATGAAGACTTATTAATTTGTTTATATAATACTTTCGGTGGGGTGTTTGTAAATACGGTATTATATAAGGGAGAAATTTTTATTGTTATGTTCATTGCAGCTAAACTTTCTTTTGTGTTTATTTATTTTTACATTGAAATGTTAAAAAAGAATCAAATAGTAAAAGAACGATATTAAAATGTTGACATTATACCGACGTAGAAACTCACAATAGCATTTTTGAGTTATGAAGTATTTATATAGAAGTCAAGTGTTGCTACAGCTGAGTGCGGCTTAGGATTAGGCCGTCGTGTTATTTACTTCTTTTTGGTATTTCTTATTATGTATAATATCTGTTAAAAAGAGTAACTATCGAGTTTCTTGCCAGTGCCTCCTCGGTAAAATTAGCGTTCCGGAATTTCGACTTTGACTTTGACTATGTATTTTTAAAATTTTTGGAGCAGGATTTGTCTGCCATCAACAGATTTTTTCGTTTTGTATATGTCACAAGTGTATGTTAATTTTAAATCTTATCTTATGTAATTTTTTTCTGGCTTTCCAGTAAATAAATAAATAAAGTATTGTAGCTAACTGTATCCGATATCGTCAAGTAGGTCGTTAGCCGGTCGCTAACGCCAAACGTAGAAGGGTTCGAGGGAGCGGATCCGTCGCCGTGAAATCCAATAATCGTCAATACCCGCGTTCGACTGCCCGGTCCAAAGATTCCTTATTGAATTCTGGCTATTCCGCGGAGCCGGAATTAAAAACAAATCGGCAATAACTCTGGGGCGGCGGTGAGCTCTTATTGTTGGCGCATATTTTCAGAGGCGACGAGTAAGCGCCACCTTTGCGAACCGAACTACGGTATTTTACGTTTTTTTTAAAATTAGGTTACTAATTTTTGTACTTCTAATACCTAGAAAGTTCTCAATTTTACAGATTTTCTTTACAAATCTTATTTTGGTTTGTGTGTACTTACACTGCAAAATCTCATCCGTTATTTTGTAATTTGGTGAGAAAAGCGTAGAGGGCTAAAAGTAATTAGAGTTCTTAAAGGGAAAAATATTTTTTACAGGATCACATTGATATTCGTCATGTAGTTTAAGTTTCAAAATTGATTTCACTAAGGATATCAAATTGGTAACTAGAACCGATATAGATATTTATATCCTCACATAATATAACATTAATCGGCGACAGGAAATCGTTTCCTCAACACACAATCTACTTCTCAACCTACTTCATAGCCCTTGCGGTCGCTTGCGGTGCTGAGAGGGCGCCGGGACCGCAATCGGACTGAATGCCTGATGACAGTGCGGGGGCCGCGATACGCTCAACACACTATGCCGGAAATACGCGACGGAGGTTCGGTGTGACCGCGCTATCAATGTATTTTATAGTTTTTTTTTTCCTAACTGACTAACGATGATGGCTTGGAGTAGCCTTGTCATCATCACCGAACTTGCGGGGGAGCGGATGGCTCTCACCCCTAATTAAAATGATAGATGTGCCAAAATTACGTCGCATTATAGCGTACAGCCGAACTTCGTTGAAGCTAAGTTCAGCAACGATTCAGCGGCAATTTTTTGTTTAGCAACACATTTTATGAGACCGAAGTTTATACTGAATACACACAAAGTTGCGCAACTGAATTTCAGCCGCGAAAGTTTGGTGCTTATATTATTAAGTGTGTCATATGAATACGTCGGAACGCAAAATAAGCGCGCAACGCCGTTGCGTATTTTCGGCATAGTGTGTCTCGACACTTATGGAGAGGGTACGTTGTGCGGTTATTGGAGAATAGTTAATAGTTGGTTCTACAATATATTTAACTGGTACAATCCTTGTTGCATTATACTAAACTGGTACTTTGTGCAATGCCTCAGATATAAGTATAACTGTATTGTTTAAAATGTTCTACTTTATATGACTAATCATATTATAATATTTTAACAAAAGCGTCCAAAATGAGGCGCTCGATTGGACCAAAAGTGTTTAAATGTTATTCCACAACTCCATTACACCACGTACCAATATGTTTTCATATTTGCAATTCATATAAATATAAATTATTCGACACTTTAACGGTGAAGGGTAACATCGAAAGGAAGGCTGCACACCTACGAAGAAATTCTAATATTCTAGTCTACCAACCCTCACTGACATACGATGATTGCTTGGAGTAGCCTCATCAATACCATATCTATGTCCACATTACACCCGTGCAAGACAGTGGCAGTTAAGGTATAAATAGTTGCCGGTAGTCGGTACCAGTGGCCTTAGCATAATTCCTAAGATGCCCGGGCCCGTGCAGGACTGCCCCGGCCTTCGGCACGGTGTCGAGTGTCGCCGGCGCCATACATCATGCATGGGGCGCGCCGTAAGTGATTGCTTCGGCAGACGAGCCCACCTATTGAATACGCACATCATATTATATTACAATATATTATTGAACCCATTAGAATCTATGGAGATTATGTGTCGTGATGTTGGAAATTTTAATCTAGTGTTTGTTTGGAAATTTGAGCATGATGTAGTAAATCTACTGAACGTTGAATCTGCTATTTGATTAAATGACTAGCGCTTTCATTAAATGAATGACTTCAGGATAACACGTCCAGTTGCTTAGTGCATGTTGACTGAACGTAATTTCGTTGACTGGAATATAGCCATGTAACGTTTGGTAAGGGTGACTATACATTTATCATTGGCTCAACGGAAAAGTTTATCAGTTCATTAAATTCAAATTCAATCTAAGTACATCACTCACCCCATAACTTGTTCCTATCAAGGGGTAAATCGCCAGAAGCACAAATTATATACATGAGAAAGAACATTGAGAGTACTTTTTGTACCAAAAAGTCAAAAGTTCTTAAAAGAGCATTCGGTTGTGAAATCGAGTAACGATTGTTAAAGTGTACCAGCACACGGCTGGTTGGGTCTGTAAAAGTTAAAAGTTATTGGACACTAATTGACAAAAATAATGTTTCGTGCTATTACTATAATAGCGACTATCGAGTTTCTTGCCGGAGTCTTCTCAGTAGAAGCGGCGTTGCGAACCTGTGGTAGAATCTTGTTATTACTAATGTGACGATTTATAAGTGCATGTAAATTGGCTATAAAGACATTTTGATTTTATGATTTTATATGCACGTTATTTATGTATTAAACATACACGTGTCACGGTAACTCTTGCAATAATGTACGCTGACCTATTTTTAGGGTGGATTAAGTATAAGAGTTCAGTGGGCGGTGGGGGCGCCCCCGCACGTCACTGCAATCTCTAATGCATTGACTGAGGGCTAAACCGCAGCTTTAATGATTTCATGAGAAACCCTTCTCCGCTTTGTGTCTCTTCGTGCAAACAAACTTTTTTTCTTGTTTTGTTATTTCTGCTTTCTCTTTGTCATTTCATTTTCTTGATTAGCTTTTTTCTTGTATGGTTGCTGTGATTTTTAATATCAATTAGATTACATTTTATTCAGCCCTAAGTATGGGCAAAAATATAGTTATATGTACTTACTCTTGTTAATTCTATGCTTTATAAACTTAAACTACCATGTCACGAGGAGTTCATACGAACTCCACACGATGCAGATGACATCTGGCTTAAAAAAACACATTAATATAAATTAAAAAAAAATTGTGTCTATTGAAACAATATAAGTTAAATTGCCACCTAAGGTCAACTTTACAATGGCTTTTTTAACTTGAGCTATTCTTTAGTTCCTACAACTACTTTCGTCCCGCTATATAGCTAATGTTCGATTATTGTTCTAAAAATATGTTATGCTGCTAATGTTTTCGTTTGAACATGTATCTTTTGTCTCAGCGGCAAGTCTGCGCCGGAGACGCCGGGGTCGCGCGCGCAGGACAAGCGCGCGTCGGCGCCGCCCTGCGCAACGCCGCCCGCGCCCGAGGACCCTGCGCCGCCCTCCGACAACGATGCGACACCGGTGAGTGAGACACTGGCAACTAAGACACTCTACGATGTTCTTTTTTAAAGTCGATGGCATCAGTTGCGTGTGAAACACTTTGCTGTCAAGAGGTCTATTGTTTAAAAAAATATGACTGAGGTTCTATTGAGACCGTGCGAAGTGGGTGTCCGTTGTTATTGCTAGCGGCGGCTGTTGGTACTAATTTCACTCCATAAGATTTAACGAAAGAAACGCCTACAAAATGAGAGCAGCACCGTCGTGCACGCTCCCAATAAGTAACTCGTTGAAGTCAATGAGTGATGAGTTTGTTTGTTTTGATTTGCAATAGAGCAAGAGTACAGCGATTGTTTGCTTTGAGACCCCGACTCAAGTTATTAGTTTAGTGACACTATTCCGTAGTCACAGACTTCGCTATCTAGTAAAAAAAAACAGAACTGGAGCCCAAATTAAAGGTGTACATGGAAACTTTAAAAGCGAATGATGTAAATTATTGATTGTTATCTTTGTGCAACTGTTTGCATAATAATGAAGGCAGATGGAATGTACGTCTCGTATAACCACCCTCTTCACTCATGGCTTTTTGATCTATGAAATATAACATAATATGTCTCGGCCGACTATCGACTGATAGTCGGCCGAGACATATTATGTTACCTTCTTAAACAAAAGCTAATTATGCTATGACGTCTATTGTTCCTTACGGAGCGATTATAACCCACTTACAAAGTATTTGAAACCATTTCTAACTCAATATTTAGGTTTAGATGTAAATATGTGACTAAAGTAAGTAGTACAGATTTTAGAGAGACGAAATTAAAATCTTAAAATTCCTTTACGACTCGGAGTAGTCACAATATTTCGTCAAAGAGCAGTGCAGACGCTACGGCATGCCAATAGCAACCTTCTGCTACTCGCCTGATCCGCCTCTCGCCACGTGCGTGACGACACGGGTGATTGTGCATCAACTTCAAAGTCATAACTTCCTGGGACACGTCTTTTACAAGGTCCTGAATGTGAGATACACTTGACTGCATCATAAGTCTATCTGATGCGAGTGTTGCATATAAGGCTCCCGCGCGACGGGGGAAGATGTTTAAATTTCATTTGAGGAAAAAGTATAAGTATATTAATTCTCTTCAAAAACAACTTATTAGTCCTATGAAATGTTACATTGATTTTGCCGTTTTCAAAGACCGCAATTTTATTTTTGGGATGTGTGTGGGGGTTAACTTCAGGTTTGTAGGTTTTACAACCCTTGTTACGCGGCCGCCATCTTGGAAAACTTGATGCATGGGTATATTCGTCATATCAAATTGTTACAACATAAGTGTCAAATTACTTTCCCTACAATAGGGTAGTTTCCTATTTTTTAATTTTTACATAGATGGATGAACAACACAATTGCAAAGGTGTTGTTAAAAGAATGGTTTGATATTTGGAAAACTCCCGGAGATATTACAGTTTCAATAGCACATCATTTGGGCGAGCTCAAAACGCTTCATACAAATGTCGCACAGAGCTATGACGTCACCCCTCTGTATACGAGTATGAATATCGTAAGAGCTTTGTTCAGCAGCTATATCAAATGTTGCTTTTACGAATATGTTCTCATAGTGAAAGCTACTACTAATTTTGTAATTTATAAGATGGCATACTATTTTTATTGAATTTTCGTACTTTAAAAATGGACTTTCCCACCTAACTTCAAATGCCTATTATTGTCTCATTTCGTAAGAAATTTTAATTTCGATTTCACTTATGTTATTGATTTACCCATATGTAACTGTTAATTGTGAAATTTTATGTAAAATCAGACTTAGGAAACTAGCCTATTATGAATTAATTCAATATTTCTTACCTAAAGTAAAACGCCTACAAAATACGAAAATTCTTTGCTTGTTATTTACTTGATACGGTACGACGTGTACAGATGTGCGCAAAAAATCTCCCAAATTCAAATATAAGCATTGCATGAATTATTAAATGTCGTACAAATAAAAAGTCTTATATATTTGTGTTTTAAATCTTATACGAAAAATTTTCCGTTTTATTTGAAAGGTTTATACGTAGTAATCGCGCATTATAAAAAAATTGAGTTTTTTAAAATTATTATATAAATCTTGAGCGTGGATTTAAGCGGAGTACCTTCCTGCCCTGCTTAGATAGTACAAATATGTATTAAGAGGACTCGTTAGATTCTGATTTGTAGTGGTAAGATATATCATGACTATACACGTAGTTTTTTTTACTCCTACCTACTACCTGAACTATACTTTGCCTGCTACGACGAACGATAATGCCCTTGCGATCCCATTGCCGCACACGTTTTTACCAAAATTAATATGTTCAACATCCACGAGGAGGGCCTGCCTTATTGCATTCCCCGCCGGAGCCCGATTGTATGCACGCGGAATTTACAAACTTTTATATGAAACTGTGTCGCGCGTGTAACGGGGACGTGAGCCGTCGGATTTCATGATACACTGGTCAAAGCAGTTCGAGTTAGCTAATATTCCGCGCGGGCCGGGCTGCTGAAGTATACCGTTCTAACTGATGTTTTTAATAAGCTTGATATTGTGTTAGATTTTGGACAAAATTCATGGTCGCATTTTAAGGGCGAGATACATTTAGATTTAAAATTCTTATTCTTAAGCTATCGAAGCTAGAGCAGAGGGATTCAAAACTCCATGAAAAATATAAAACACTGTTTGCAGCTATGTTTTAAACATTGTTTTTGAGGTTTATTGCTTTAATCATATTCCCACTTCAATCCTACAATGTGTGCAATACTCGTTATTTATTTAAAATATGGCATTGTGTGCATGTAGTCGCCTGGCTAAAACTCCAGTAAAGAATTCGCCTCGTGAAATTTCGTGATGAAGACAATTTTCTTACCAATTAGCTTGAATAGAAAACGGCGCAATTTCGTCCTCGCCTTTTCTTAAAAATAGACACGTTTAGTTATTTCAGTGTTAGGAAGCGTTGGCGTAGCCAGAAGGCGATGGAATTGGCGTTCGGAGTGACGGCTCTCGTCGGGCCACTTAGCCGGGCGCGCGGCGGGCGGCGCCGGGCCCTGCGCTCCCACCACAAATCAGACCGCACAAATTGATGCAACTATATTCCTAAGTAATAATAGTATCGGTTGTAATCATGATTTTCCTACGAATCGTGAAACAAACAATCTTATAATTAGTTGTATGTGAAACTTTTATTATTTAGGAAGATGCTATTTGAGTTCCTTTTATCTCGAAAATGATTTATATATGTACGAAACTAGTTCACGTTGTACGTACAGACTTTTCATCGAATAAAATAATATTTGCTTTATGAACTCAGAATGTAGCGATATCAAAAATGTTATAGGAAGTATTTCATTTGCTTGGACGAATTCCTTTTGCAATTAGTAAAATTTTAAATATTCAAAATGTTCGGCTTGGAGGGTTTAATTATAAAATTCTCTTTATTTTGCGAACGCTTGGTAGTTAATGGTTTGGGCAAAGACCAAGTTCATTTTTGTCTTGTTCCCTTTCAAGTTTTTTGCGTCTTTGAAAGTTGATTGACTTCCAGTGTTAATCAACTTTCAAAGACGCGAGTTCGACTGGGATGCGCTGTGTCAATGTTTAGCTACAGGAGATTAGAACAAATACTCCTTTGTCGCTTTTAAAGAAGTGCGGTTAATTACGCCACCGATCGATGGTTGCGGATTCGGTTACAAAGATATAAGATATATTATTGCGCTAGTGTTGTCTATTATCTGCCCGAATACAACATATTAAAAACTAATTTTCCGGTTTATTTCGATGGAGTCCGGTAGACCATACAGTGCTCGTGGTCACGGGATAACTAAGGCTCGGTGCAAATGGCACACCGACCACAACCTAAAGATGACTATTGACTTTATTATAGGCAGGGTGCAAGGTCAATGGATGGCTTGGCCTAAATGATGAAAGCGGCCAAAATTGAAACTAAGGCTGAGTAGACTTGTCAAAAATCCATATTGCAGTTTACATTTTTTACTTGTTTTCTCGATAAATTAACGCTGAAATAAACGTAAAGAAATAAACACTGTAAAAGAGGTTTTCAAGGGTTCCATAGGGTAAGAACGGGACCCTATTTTTCTTTTTACAATATGGACTGACCAGTTATGTGCGAGTCCACCTGCCCGATCGTATTTTTTTTAAATAACCACATGATCATGTCCTACAGACGGGCCTATGCCCCGAGATCGGCGTGACGCCCACGGGCGCCAGCGCGCCGGCGACGCCGCTGGACGCGCGCGAGCCGCCGCCGCCGCAGCCGCGCCCGCTGCCCATGCCCGAGTACGGCGGGTTCTTCGCGCTGCTCACCGAGTACCTGCCCGACAACAACCAGCCCATCTCCGGGTTCCACAGGTCGGTCATCGTAGAGAGAAGTGGTAACTGTCGAACCCGCTCGATGGCCGAGTGCTTAAGGTCGTTGCTTGCCATGCGAGAGGTCGCCAGTCCCAACCCCGCCACATCCCAATGTGATGTTTTTAATAAACATGATATTGTGTTAGATTTTGGACAAAATTCATGGTCGCATTTTAAGGGCGAGATACATTTAGATTTAAAATTCTTATTCTTAAGCTATCGAAGCTAGAGCAGAGGGATTTAAAACTTCATGAAAAATATAAAACACTGTTTGCAGCTATGTTTTAAACATTGTTTTTGAGGTTCATTGCTTTAAACATATGACATTTGACTGGCTCGGTGGAACAGTGGTTAGTGACTCAGGTTCAAAACCTACGGTTCCAAGAGTCGTGGGTTCGATTCCCACTCGGGACAAATATTTGTGTGACGAACATCGGTATTTGTTCCGTGTCTGGGTGTATTATTAAATATATTTAAGTTTATTTGTGTATCCACTGTTGATCCTGATTTCCGTAACACAAGTGCTTAAGCTACTTACCACGGGATCAGATCAATGTATGTGATGTTGTGTAATATTCAAAAAAAAAAAAAAAAAAAAAACATATTCCCACTTCAATCCTTCAATGTCTGCAATACTCGCTTAAGGTCGTTGCTTGCCATGCGAGAGGTCGCCAGTCCCAACCCCGCCACATCCCAATGTGTTTTTCAAATTTGAAACTCATGTGTACGAGTATTCGACGCTTTAACGGTGGAGGAAAACATCGTGAGGAAACCTGCACACCTACCAAGAAATTCTAAGGTTATGTAGTCGACCAACCCGCACTTGGCGAGCGTGATTGACTAAGGCCTTATTACCCCAGTTTATGTTAGACCCGTGCCGTGCTGATGATGATGAACTGATGACCCCGCAGGTCGGAAGACATGGTAACATTCGTGGTTCCTTATTATCGTTAGCGTAGGAGAGTGAGAATTGGTATCTGACAGGTCCATCATTATCATTATAGCGTTAGAGAAAAGGTAACGGGCTTCTATAACTGGTCATTCCGTCGTCATCATCGTCATAGGAGTGAGTGAACTGGTATGATGATGATGGGTCGGACTATCTTCCTCATAGAAAGAAGCAAAATATTAACTACATCCGTAGATCACCTCCTCATCATGATAAAAATAAGGTGTCCGACCGATTTCGACCATCGCGACCGATCTCAATTGATATCAGCCAAGTGCGCAGGACATATTATAGTGCACAAGTGTGCGCGCAAACACAAGTGCACTCTCTATTCCCTTACTCTCATAATTCGGGGAGACAGCAATCCGACATGACCGATGAGAGATCGGGCGCAGGACCACAACCTTAACGTGCTTTCCGAGGCACGGGCGTTCAAACGTTAACTTTCTAACTCCGGGTTGAGTAATTTCATTACAAAAAAACTCACACAAATTTTGCCCGACCCCGGATTCGAACTGGGGACCTCTCGGCCCTAACGCAGCGCTTGCTACTAATAGACTAACGAGGCAGTCAACGATCATGATAGGATATCAAAACGACAACTGACGGGCTGCTTCAATAAATCGGTTCGTCATCATCCTTACTTTAATATTATAAATGCGAAAGTAACTCTGTCTGTCTGTCTGTCTGTCTGTCTGTCTGTCTGTCTGTCTGTTACGCTTTCACGCATAAAGTACTGAACCGATTTAAACGAAATTTGGTACAGATATAGTCCAGAGCCTAGAAACGGTTATAGGCTACTTTTTAACCGACTGCGCTATAAAGAAGTAATGTTTTAGCCGTTAAACATCTCTACGCGGACGAAGTCGTCACAGCCACTGGACGGATCGAGATGAAATTTAGCATGCAGGTAGATGTTATGACGTAGGCATCCGTTAGGACAGGATTTCCCGAAATTCCCACGGGAACGGGAAATAACGGGAAAATCCTTTTGTATGAAAAATACTAACCGCATAAGTTAGACGCTTGAAATTTGACATGCAGGTACCTTAATAAATTAAAAGCTTAGTTGCAACAGGATATTGTAAAAATTCCCACGGAAACGGGAGTAATAGGAAAAAAAAAATTGTGTGAAAAAATCTAAACCGCGATATAGATAGACGATTGAGATTTGGCATGCAGGTACCCTAATGAACGTTAAGCGCCAACGCGATATTACAAAATTCCCATGGGAACGGGAGTTGTTGGGAAATAACTTCAGTATGTAAAATCCCTAACGGGGTTGAAATATATTATATAGAGATAGAGATATACCCGAAGCGAAGCGAGGGCGGGTCGCTAGTTATTATATAACGAAGAAAATTGGTGCACTGACACACACACGTCTCTTTAGGCCGGTTCATGTAACTTAGGGGCTTCCATATAGCAGTTTATTATAATTTTCATCATAAGAGCAAGAGAAATAACTATCGAGCTTCATTCACTTGACAAGTCATTACTCTACAAATTATGGCTCACGACTAACTTTAATACGATAATAAGGATATTTGAGCATCAATTAGTCATTTCCTAATTCATATCTCGCTTCAAAAAATATGAATTTATGTCTTATTAGACTCATGCATGGCCCATGATCAGGGTTGGGTTAATTGCCATGCATAATTAATTCCGCAAGTGCTAGAAATAAAAGATAATACATAAATGAAACAACTTTCCGTTTTGCAGAAATCTAATCCAAATTTAGTAATACAATTTTATTAATTTTATCTTAATCGTGTTACATGGATAATAAAGTACACAATAAATTTAAACATTTCAATACAAAGTTAGGAAAATAGCTCCACGCTCTCGTATTATTTTCCGCGGAAACTTGAGAAACTTTGAATCAAAAGCGTGCAGTGTCTTCCTCGCTTTAGTCAAGACTGGCTTGGCGGGTACAAACGCTCAGCGCCATCTGGAGAGGGCACCCAACGGGCTGCCAACATTATTGGTGACGGGAAAGCATGCTTTCGACGTGACATCAGAACGAACCGGTTGCCTAAAACGAGCATTCAAAATCACTATGCTTTTGAAGCACGTACTTGTAAACAATGCTTTTAAGATTTTTAATTCAGTATGACTATGTTAAGATATCCACCAGGTGGCATTAGATTTTAGTAGCCCGGTCCCACCTCAGTGGAAGAAAGGATGGACGAATGCTATTTGGATGATGATATGTGAGATGAAACCATTTTAGCAAAATAATATTGTAAATGAGCTAAATAAAACCGTTTAAAAATAGCCGGATATCGCCTGTCGCCTGAAGTAAACTTCATTTGTTGTGATTTAACTGGCTCGCGCATTAGGTAGCGCCCCTGTTCCCTGCAGCATAAGTTAAAGGGTTCGATCCCGTCGGGTACAAAAATATTTTTGAGAAGAATATATGTTCAGTTTCTGGGCGTGTATTTATATAAGCAGAGCTGCACAAGCTAATGGAAACAAGACTCGACCAATATAAAGGCTATTGATATACATTCGTTGATATTAATTGATAAATACATACTATAACGGAACAAACCTAAATGTTCGTTGCATGAATGTTGTTCCCGGGTGGGGATCGAACCTACGACTCTTGGAACCGTGTTTGTGAAGGAAATAGATAAACACGATCGATACATTTTAATTTAGGATACCAGGTGGACGTTTAAACAGTGTAACTGATATCCGTAACAAAGCACTTGGCCTTAGGCTAGGCGTAACATCAATGTATGTTAGTGTTTTTTAATCCGTGTTATCTCTTACGTGTTAAGACTGACGCGATGGAACAGTGGTTAGTGAACCTGGCTACATTTCGAAGCCTCGTGGGTTGGATTCTCATCTAGGACAAATATTTGTGTGAATAACATCGGTGTTTGTTCCGTGTCTGGGTGTGTTATTAAATCAACATAAGTATTTTTTTATACCACTGTTGTTACTGATATCCGTAATACAAGTGCTTAAGCAACTTACTTCGGATTGACAAGATATGTAATAAATTAAATAAATACATATCTATAAATACAAATCTCCCCCAAACCTGCTCTCTGTCTAAGACCAAACCTTGTCGATTCTTCTTGATGTATATCGTGAATGCACCAGATGCAACGTGGCGGTGATGCTGCTGTGCGACGTGGTGCTGGACGGCGTGGAGCTGGACTGGTCCATCCACGTGCCGCTCATGCTGCACATCGTGTTCCTCGGCATGGACCACACCAGGTACGACACCACCATTCAGCTATTATTAATACTTACATAGGCGACACTGCGGATATTTACTATTTACTATTACTACTTATACTTATAGTACTTTTTTACGCTCAAGCGTGTGTTCTTGTCTTTTTATGACATAAGCGTTATGTGTAAGCCGCGCTGCATTTACGCTACAAATGATCCTTACTATCCTTCTTTAATGGAATGACATATAATTATATACACTTAAACGTCAAAAACAGATACCGTGCTATCCATAAAGTGGTATAATAAGGTATAATAAAGTGGTGCCCCGATGATCGTACTTTGAGTGGTCACCATGGCCAAAGATATTTTTGCGCCTTTTTACTATGTTCTCGCCAATCACACCACCCTACTTTCTCAAGAGGAAGGGTTGTAGACGTCCTCGTTTAAGAAAGATAAACAATTACTCTGTGCATCTTCCAGATGGATAGTCCACCAACACTGCCGGCAGCTGCTGCTGAACCTGCTGGTGGCGGTGGCGGCGCACCACGACCACCTGACCGTCGCGCGCGTGCTGCTCGCGAGCCGCTCGCAGCAGCTGGGCCTGGGCATTCCGCCGCCCTCGCTGCCGCACAACCTGACAGGTACCACTGCACTCCACCGGCCTGAACCTGCTGGTGGAATATTCACGAGCACCTTTTTAGAAGTCCGTAAACAAAGAGAACAAATTTTAACATTTACGCAGGTTACGCAGATTAGGAAACAGATAATATCCGGGATATTTAGCATTTTCTTTTATACTGCACGGTTGTAAACTTCTTGATCATGGTAAATATGGAAGTCATTTTCAGGTCTATAGAGTACGTGTGTATGAGGTAGAACTACTTAACTTTACTGGCTACTTATTAATTTGCAATGGAAAGAAATAGCATTATAGATAATTGTGGTGTTATTGAAATTATAACAGTGTTGCGTATTTTCTCGACTGTACCCGGAACTGTGGCATCGCTACTATTTCTAACAAGATGGCCGACGCATTGATCAAATGCATAGGCGCACATTGAATGCCATCAGGGCGGCACCGCTGTGGGGCTATGTTGTCTATGTCTAACACTGGACATCTCTCGGCAAATAATGAGTTTAATGAGACACGGTAATTAATGTTAACAATAACAGTGTTGTCCTCAGAACCGGACGCGACGTTCGACAGCCAGCCTGCGCGCGCGCACTCGCCGCGCTCGCACGCGCGCTCGCTCAGCTCCGACCCGCAGGTCACGCCCGAAGGTGAGCCACTACACCAGGGGGCTTAGACAAAGTAACAATATCGAAACGATAACGAAGCTCGAAAAGAACAAAATGTATGGGATCGACCATATGATTTATCGCGTCTAATGTCAATCCCATACATTTTATTATTTTCGAACTTCGTTATCATTTCGGTATTGTTACTTTGTCTAAGCCCCCAGGACCAAGGCCTATGAGACATGAACACAACAATCAAACCCATGTACACAATGTATTTCAGTAATGAGGCTTGATCCAGCCCCCCGTTCACAATGTATTTATAACTTTTTAAGTGCTAAAGGATCAAGCTGTCTATTACTATTAATGTTAAAAGTGGAACATCACCAACTTCTCCACCGCAGCTCGAGAATAGAATGACGTTCGGATAGTAAGTTTTTTGTTAGTGTCAAGTAATAAAAAAGTTGACGTCATGACATATCCGCAGTTGAAGACGTAGGCAAAGTCGTTTTTTTTTTCTCGGTCTCGGTGAGGAAGTATTTGGGCCGACAATGATGATAATAACGTACCAATAAACCGTAAAGTGTTCCCCCTTGCAGCGGAAGGCGACAACTACCCGTCGCTGCCGGTGATCGTGACGGGCGAGGCGGAGCCGCCGGCGCCCGCGCGCGCCGAGCTGCCCGTGCCCGAGCTCATCAAAGCTCTGGTGCACGCGCTCGCCAACCGGCCCACGCACATGCCGCTGTGGCAGTACGAGGACATCACCGCCAAAGGTTTGCGCTTATGAGGTAGCTTTATGAGTTGATGGTATAATCGAATGTATTCGGCTACACGATTCGTGTTATCCCGAGCTG
The DNA here is from genome assembly GCA_039566165.1 of Maruca vitrata. Classification (NCBI taxonomy): domain Eukaryota; kingdom Metazoa; phylum Arthropoda; class Insecta; order Lepidoptera; family Crambidae; genus Maruca; species Maruca vitrata. Next base: position 18,881,687 of record CM076911.1, on the reverse strand, counting down.
CCCGTGCCCGAGCTCATCAAGGCGCTGGTGCATGCGCTCGCCAACCGGCCCACGCACATGCCGCTGTGGCAGTACGAGGACATCACCGCCAAAGGTTTGTGCTATAAAGTAGCTTTATGAGTTGATGGTAAAATCTTTTTTTTTTTTTTTTTTATAAAGAGGCTAACAAGATGACCTCACTCCACCTGATGGTAAGCGGTAGTGAGATCCAAATATGAGGTCGACAGGCACAATAGACCATATTGAGCCTGTCGCACTCACCCTGAAAGCCGTGAAAAAGGAGACCACTGCTGCGGCAACAACGAGACAAAGCGTGGAGTCTCCCATTGGTATTGTGCTGTGCGGGTCGGAGTTGGCCAGTCCGCTGGACGGAAGGGCCCCCGTGTCTACGGGTCTCCCTGGCCGGCGGGCTGACCCGCTCCGCCCGCACAATACCGCCGCTAAGACTCCACTGGTCCGGCGCTTGCCGCAACAATGGTCCCCCCTGGCTCCGGTTCGTACAGTGCTGATCCCGGAACGCGACCTGACCAAGAGAGGTCAAAGTCACTTGGCGGGTTTTACACAACTGTATGGTGGTAACAGCAACCGGTCGACAAAATGTCTCCCACCTGAATCGAATGTATTCGGCTACACGATTTGCGTTGTATAACGCTCTGGCAGTACGAGGACATCACCGCCAAAGGTTTGTGCTTATGAGGTAGCTTTTCGAGTCAATGGTATAATCGAATGTATTCGGCCACACGATTTGCGTTGTATAACGCTCTGGCAGTACGAGGACATCACCGCCAAAGGTTTGTGCTTATGAGGTAGCTTTTCGAGTCAATGGTATAATCGAATGTATTCGGCCACACGATTTGCGTTGTATAACGCTCTGGCAGTACGAGGACATCACCGCCAAAGGTTTGTGCTTATGAGGTAGCTTTTCGAGTCAATGGTATAATCGAATGTATTCAGCCACACGATTTGCGTTGTATAACGCTCTGGCAGTACGAGGACATCACCGCCAAAGGTTTGTGCTTATGAGGTAGCTTTTCGAGTCAATGGTATAATCGAATGTATTCAGCCACACGATTTGCGTTGTATAACGCTCTGGCAGTACGAGGACATCACCGCCAAAGGTTTGTGCTTATGAGGTAGCTTTTCGAGTCAATGGTATAATCGAATGTATTCGGCCACACGATTTGCGTTGTATAACGCTCTGGCATCACGAGGACATCACCGCCAAAGGTTTGTGCTATGAGGTAGCTTTATGAGTCGATGGTAAAATCGAATGTATTCGGCCCCATAAGTCACGTTATATGCAGCACCCATCAGTAGCGCTACCATGAGTTAGCTATCGAAAAGTTACGTTACTATACTAACGATTTTAGTTCTTAGCATTACCGCTAGGGGCGCTGTACGTACATATTTACATAGACATTTTTGAAATAGGCGACAACTATCACTTTTAAACTCGTGGTAGTGCTATAGGCCACTCAGTGAGCAATTAGCCGTACATTCGGAATAAGACATTAGATGACACATGTGTAAAATATTTTTGAGTATATTTGTGTATCCACTGTTGATTCTGATATATGTAACACAAGTACTTAAGCTGCATAACAAGAGATCAGATCAATGTACTTATGCAATATGATGTTGTGTAATATTTATATTTTACCTAGCACGTTTTTTGTATGTTCATTACGTAATGTCGGTTTTCTATACTAAGAGTAGCCCTTCATTACTTTATAGCAGCAGGCACACAATAGTAGGTACTATGAGTTGCCACGAAACGAACATTGAGGTGACATGATGAGGTAAAATAACATTTTTTACTTAATTTGTATTGTATACTTGTGTTCCCGGCGAAGTTTTTACCCCCAGCCAAAAATAAAAATGTATTAGCGAATTTCACTTGTTTTTGAGATTCGGTAAGCCCGAATAAAGGTAAAGCACTACTTTCACCCTTAATGATGTATCTATTTGTTGAGACCTACACGTTGTCGCGTTATGTATCTTATTGATTTACAAACAATCACACACATCTTATTTCACCGTTGAATACATAGCACTAGTCGGCCTGTCTTTTACTTGTTTCTAAATAAGAAGTGGCACAAATGTCGCTGTCTTGCCTCTCCTAAAAATATACAGTAGCGCTTTTTTTGCGCTATGTTTATTCCGTCTCAAGAGGAAATGGTGGCGCTACGGTCGCGCTGTATTTTGCTTGTCTCAAAAAGTAAACGGGGGCGCTACCGTCACGCAGTCTTTTACCTATCTCCAAAAGTAAACGATGGCGCCACTTTAGTGCTGTTTCATACCTTATCTCAATAAGTAAATGGTGTCGTCACTGTAGCGCTGTGTTTTGCCTGACCCAACAAGAAATGGCGGCGCCACAGTCGCATTACGAATTGTCTGTCCCAAGAAATAAACAGTGGCGCCACTGTCATCTCACCGTATTTTGACTGGCTCGATAGCGCATTGGATAGTGCCCGAATCGCTTGTTCTAAGAGTCGTGGGTTCGATTCCCACTCGGGACAAATATTTGTGTGACGAACATCTGTATTTCTTCTGAATTTTGTTATTAATATACTAGTTACCCGCCTTCGCTTCGCTTCGGATATATCTAAATATATAAAATGAGACTGACTAACTGACTGACAAATCAACGCACAGCCTAAACGGCTAAACGTAGGCAATTGAAATTTGGAAGGGACGTAGCTTAGTCACCGTAAAGTAGTAAGAAAGGAATTCCCGAAATTCCCGCATGAACGGAAATAAGCGAGAAAATTCTTTTGTATGAAAAATCTAAACAGCTTAAGTTAGACGCTTGAAATTTGGCATCCAGGTACCTTAGTAAACTTAAAGCTTAGTTGCAACAGGATATTGCAAGTTTTCTATGGGACTGGGAGTTAGCAGGAAATACTTTTATATGTACAATCCTGTAGTGCACGCGCACAAACCATAGAAATCCGTTGCATAGTTTCAAAGATTTAAGCATACATACTCTATAAGCATACTAGTCGATCAATCGTCCTACTCTGAACCTTAAATCCTTGAGATATTATATAAAACCAATCAAAGTGGTTTGCCAGGATCGTAGCACACGGCAGGTAGTGATCTCTGCCCACTCCTCTGGGAAAAGGCGTGATTTTATGTACATATGCATGTATATAGTACTTTGATTGAATTTTCGGTTATTTATGTTAATTTTTGTTAAACTGAAGTTGTAAACTTAGTTCTAGTAGTCAAATTAGGCCCTTAACAGCTGTTCGTAAAGACATCACAATACAGAGTATATTATATTGTAGATGTCATAGATAAAATGCTGTGAAATATATATGGAAACACAGTATAAAACATTTAAGATTTTATACTTTCGCGTTCCATTACACTAAATATTAGTCTTTAGTAGTGTAGTAGACCCACTACACGCGATATTAGGAGTAGCAATTACATAGCTACTTACTGCCCGACGTTTCGACTGGTTTACACCAATCATGGTCGCTCGTGACTACTCCTAATATTGCGTGTAGGCCCATAAAGACTAATATTTACCGTGTAAACCAATTTGTAATTTTGTTTGTTGATAGTAAATATTGTTGTATTTCGTATTTATAATTTTTTACTATTAGCACGAACTTTCCAAACAAGTAAAGATGGTCTTCTAACAAGTGTTATGTTGGTGTGTCGGCAGTGTGGTCGCTACGCAGCTGCCAGCAGATGTCGACGCTGCTGCGCCACGTGGTGCGCGTGTTCCGCGAGTCGCTGCCGCACGCGCTGGTGTCGGAGCGCTGGGCGCAGACCGCGCTGCAGCTGGGCCTGTCCTGCCCCTCGCGGCACTACGCCGGCCGTTCGCTGCAGGTGGGGCTAAAGATCACCTTCTAGACTAGACTGACTCGGTGGGACACTCGTTAACCATGGTCACTATTTACGATTACAAGAGTCGTGGTTTCGATTCCCACCTGGGCAGATATTTGTGTGACGAACATCGGTGCTTGTGTAGGTGTTATTAAATATATTTAGTTTATTTGTGTATCCACTATTGATTCTGATATATTTTATACAAGTGCTTAAGCTTCTTACCACGGGATCAGATCAATGTATTTGATGTTGTGAAATTTTAAAGAAAAATGAACAGACTTATAAGAGTATTTAAGAAGAGCGACAGGCACCACACGCCTTTGAGTGGTAGTACTAATCGCGCTGCGCACGCGTCGTTAGGTGCAGTCTTTACGGGCCTTGGAGACGTTACGTCATTAACATAATGCCAAGTGAAGAACTGGCCTTATCCTATTGTCATATACAATATTTTGACACCAAATTCAAATTTCGTGATTCGTGGTTTTCCAAACTTATCTCTGTATGTATAGATGATTTATCATGGTCTGAATAGTTCTCCTCACCTTTTACCTTCTTATGCCTATTGTTTTTTGTATTGAATGCAACATAACCTGCAACTTAAACGCTTGATGTTGTTGATACGTACGTTAATGTTAAACTCGGATATTTAGTTTTAATAGGATTTATTTTAAGACATTAATACAGTACAGAGACGCTAGGTACAGCTATTCGAGCAATTGCGCGGGAATAGAGAAGTGTCAATGTCATCGCGCTAAGGATGCGCATGATAGTCGAATAGGGATGTCCAATTTTCACGCTAACAATTACTGTTTAACAATTTTATTTATTACCATCGCCAGGTGTTCCGCTTCATAGGCGTGGCGATGACGGGCCGCATGGTGTCGGACATCCTGTCCCGCCTGGTGGAGACGGTCGCGGAGCAAGGCGAGGACATGCAGGGCTACGTCACCGAGCTGCTGCTCACGCTCGAGGCCGCCGTCGACTCGCTCGAGTCCAACTTCCGGCCGCTCGACTACATGAGGGACATATTCAAGTCGACGCCCAATCTTAATAATAAGGACGGCGGGCCCCAACCCAACGGGAATGCTTATGCTGCAGGTTCGATTTTTCCTCTATTGATTTAGTTTTCAAGTTTGACGCAACTAGTTATATCAGTCAAACAAACTAATAAATAATTAAAACTGAAGAGTAGTAAATAAGTAAGCAGTAAACAATTTATTTTTTAGAATTCTAGTTGAAAATTTTGTTCCCACTTGAAATTAAACATCATTTTCAGTATTTGACGATTCAATGTGTGACGATAATTTTAGATTAGCCTTATTGTAGTGTGTTACAGAAGTAATTTATACAGAGTTATATTGGGTTGAGATGACCACATTGTTCCACACGCATGTGCCAATCGTAAACACTAGTGGAATATCAAAATTTGTAATTAATGATGATCAAATAAATATTAAAGGCTTAATAATTTAAACCTTCTTACCATTTAAGATACAGAAGAAGGGGAGGGGGGGGGGGGGATCTCCGTCTTAAACTGTTACCTAGAAGAAAGTGAAATTTGAAAATGTACCTATTTGATGTGTAGGCAAGCGGTCCCCGGGCGTGTGCGTGGGCTGCGTGTCGAACCACACGCGCAGCACCAGCTACTCGGTGTCGTACTGCGTGCGCAACAAGGCGCCGCCCTCCACAGAGAAGCATCAACACGCCAGTGGTACGGAATGATTACATTACCACTGATACTATTGTGAGGCTGCTTGGCCACCGAAGCGGAGAAACGGAGAGATGTAAACCAATAGGATCGCATAAAATTCTGGCAGCTTTCCGCTACAGCACTTCTCAATTGGCTAAAAATGTTTCCGTATCTGCACTCCGCTTCCTAGTTCGCTTCGGTATACGGGCAGCGTTAATGAGTTTATTTCTTCTTTCTTTCTAACTCGGATAACATCAGTGATCTTCTTCACAACATCCTATATAATGCAAACTAAAGGGTTTATACCCTTAATCAAAAAAATAATCGAAACTGGATGGTTTGACGCCACCCAAACTCACACAATAAATTCATCAAAATCAGTCTAGCTGGTTAGGTGGAGTTCATTGTCATTGTTTTCGTCTACAATTTGTGAATAAGGAGACTGGTGGTAAACATTTACAGTCAAAAGTGACTATAATATATATATAATATAAAGATATTATAGTGAGCTGGCCGCAGCACAAAAACCGTACTCATCTGCATTCCTAAACACTAGTAGTAGTGCTATATAGCAATCAATTATTTCAAATAAAAAATATGCACTTTATAAGAAAATATCCAAAAAATATTATCTACTTTACACCTTATACATACCCCAAAAGGGGTTAATTTTACACTGTCCATATGTTAAGTATGTGTTACTAAATACCTACCGCGATCTCTTTGACATCTCTAGGGTTACGGAGCCTTGTGTGTACAGTGAGTTTCTTCGTAAACTCTCTCTCTTGCTTTAGAGGGAACGCGGTAAGGTATAGTGCCACTACGAAAAGTGTGAACTAAATTTTTTTGTATTTTGTGTACAATCTTCAACATTTGTTCGTAACGTCGCTTATGAGTAAGTGTGTCAGTGGCGTCCCCAGAGCGCGCGCGGCCGTGCAGCGAGGCGGCTAAGGGCGCGTGCTCGAACCTGTGCCGGTCCCGCTCCGCGCAGAGCCTCAAGCTGCTGGGCGACTCCGCCACTCAGGTCTGTGACGTCACCAGTACTTACTTTCTTACATCCATGTCTTAATATTAGTCTTTATGGGTCTACACGCGATATTAGGTGTAGCAATTGCATAGCTACTTACTGCCCGACGTTTCGACTGGATTACACCAATCATTGTCGCGAGCGAACTCGAGACCCATAAAGACTAATATTTAGTGTAATGGAACGCGAAGGTCTAAAATATATGTCTTTACTGATAATGGTAAAAACGAAAGATGTGGGTGCGGGGGATGTATAGATGCTTGTTACACTATCACATAAAAATACAAAATGGCTTTAATTTATTAATTTACTGTAACTTTACAATAATATAACTTTTACATTGATATTCACATGCGCTACAATTTATTAACATACAATTGGATTTGTCCAAAATATGTTAAGTGATATAGAGGTCCCCTGATATTTATCAAACTGGAAATAATTTTGATGCTTAACAACTTCAATTTGGATCTGAAAATGTGTAGCTATATTCCTGAATCTACTTAATCCATTAATAAAACTAATGCAGTCCTTCTGTAGTCAAATGAGGGAAATAGCATATACATAGCATAATAGCGACAGCATGCAAGGCATACCGCTCATATAACACTACTGGATAACAATGAATGCCTACAATCAAAGAGGTGACAATTACTCATGAATAACACTTTAGGTATGTCTAGAGGAAATTCCACGTTCCATATTATATGTTGGATACACTGGTGATGAGAGTCATTAATGTAAGCTCCCTTAGGGCCGCAAGTCGCGCAGCCAGGGCCGCAGCCCCTGCCCCAGATCCGCGCCGGCGCCGGTGGGTGCTCCGCTGACGGCTCTAGGTCCAGTCTAGGATAAAAACCCATACACGATTAATTTATTTACACCTTGCTTCCAAAGCGAGTCCAAGACGGAACGGCAATTAAAAAAGCCCGAAATCCACTAACGAAAAGCACTGGTATTAAAAGTCTATCTGAAATATGAACATGATTTCAACTGGTAAAATTGAGAACGAAATCCCATTTTTTTATGTTACATCCTTGTGTATGGGTTTATTCCTTGATTGACGTAGTTTTGCTATTGAATCAACTAGTTCAGATTTTTCAATCCTGAATATTACTGCACTCCTGGTACACTAGAAAACAAAATCATATAATATTTTGCTATTTTCATCTCACATACAGATGGAATCCACGACGTGTACGTACGACAACCCAACATTTTTACCAACTGACTTAAGCAAAGTTGTGTCTGCCAGTGATTTGACGATTATTTTATTACTTCAAAATTTTCAGTCATGGTCGCGAACCATCCTATAAAAACACTCAAAATACGGCGGGAATACGTTAATTATACACTATCATATCTACAGAACCACCTGCACTGTGTTACATACACTTAAAAAGAAAAGAGTGCGAAGCGAAATCAAATTGGTAAAACTATGATAATAATAAGTAGCACAGTTGATACACAATAGTTAGTCTATTGAAATGTTACATTTTTATGGCCTGCCTTGCGTTTTTTTGAAGATGCAATTTAATGTATGAATGAGATCAATAGTTTACGGTTAGTAATAGGTTGTCCTCTATAATGCGCAAACCCAATGTAACTTTTCAATGGACTAGGTAGAGAACAAGTATAATATGACCTGCATTGTGTGAGTAGACGGAACGCATATGCACTTAAGCACTTCACAGTTTCGTGAAAAAATACTTTCTAGGCTTAACATACAATAAGTAGAGTGTGGTCCCCAGCTTGTATGTGATGTATCGTGAGAGCTAGATACCGGAAATCCTAATCAATTTTATTTGATGATTATTATGGTTGGAATCTAAAAATTCCGACCTAGTGATAGGCGTCACGTTTTTGTCGGTAATCCGATTCTAATGAAAAGAAACTTTGCATTGACGCCACTGTGTCAATCATCAATGCAGTTCTAGTCAACTTTCATGCATTCAATTTACATACACGATTACAAATTCACCAATATCAGCGTACTCACCTGGCGGATTCGTAATGTCATCAAGATAGGGTTTTATCCACGTGGTCCATCTTTATTGATCGTTAATCCTGGTCCATGGTGCATAGGACGACAAGCTGACGATCCTGGCGACGCTGTTCTGGGTGGGCGCGTCGCTGCTGGAGTCGGACTACGAGCACGAGTTCCTGTTAGGCGTGCGGCTGCTGGCGCGCGTGATGGCGCGCCTGCCGCTCGACCGGCCCGACGCGCGCGAGCGCCTCGACCGCACGCAGGCGCACGGCGCGCCCTCGCTGCACGCGCTGCTGCTCAAGGTACTGGCATTAACCGACGGGGATCCCCGTGAGCGGTCAGGAGAACTAGAGAGAGAGTTCGGGTAGAGAGCGTTGACTTAGGGTGGTTAGATGAATTTACTGTCATTTAGATTAGTGCCAGAAAAACTCCATTGTCGAGTGACTATTATGTCTCCACTAAGGGGTTCTTGGACTGAGCTAGGGCGGCAGGGTTTCAGCCAACCACCCTGAAAATCGTAAGATAGTCTTCCCCAGAATCGATAAGAGTGAGTAACAATCGTCAAACGTCTGTAACAATACATTTTACAGTTATGAAATAACTGATTTGAAGATCACGCCGCTAATTTCTATTGAATATCTTATAGATCAATATTTGAATGTATCTCTGCCCAGGGTTGCACGCACCCGAACACGTACGAGCCGGTGGTGGGGGTGCTCGCGGACATGATCCCGCTGCTGGAGCTGCCGGTGATCGACCCCACGCAGAGCGTCGCGTTCCCGCTGACGGTCGTCGCGCTGCTGCCCTACATGCTGCTGCACTACGAGGACGCGAGCGAGCTGTGCGTGCGCGCCGCCTGCCACATCGCGCAGGTGAGCTAAAAAAGGCTTGAAATCTAGTAGAAATAGCACCGGGAATTACATACATGCATCGGTCGCCCTAGTTTAGGCTCCAGTTCACACTTATGTTCTCTCCATTAAGGTGTATTTTTAAGCTGTAATGTATAAGTGTGAAAAATAAAACATTTTTATTATTTATTTATTTTTAAGCATAAAATCACGCCTTTTTGCCAGTGGGGTAGGCAGAGATCAATTCAAGCGATCCACTTTTCACCTCTGTAGGAAACGTGACTTGACGGGTTGTGGACCACGTCGCCGCCATTCTGCCTTGTGCATTGTTTTAACAAGGTCATTGCGTTCCCACTAGTAGCAAGGATATATGACGGGAGAAGGAAAAGGGGAGGAAGGATACTATCGCCTCGGATGATTTGGACTGAGTCGATAGTAGCTCGAGGGGCCGGGGTCGCTTACCCGTATACCGTTCACGAACCACCAGACAGATAGTTGTAACTGTAATATGAACATCATTTAAACTAGTAATATTTATATAGATGAAATCCCACGATTTTTTGTGTTACATCTTAGTGTATGGGTTTATTCCTTGAATGAGATCTCGTAGTTTTAGATCGCGCAGGTGACGTCACCAGACACGTGCTCCGCTGCTCGCGCTGACAATGAATAGGGATGGGACGAGGATAGGGATAGTTTGGTTTTTCAAATGATTGAACATGGACCATCAAACTTCTTAATTGGGAGCGTGTGACGCCATGTCACGTGTTGGAAGTGATCCTAGGCAAAATTTGCACCTTATAGGTCATTCAAAATTTTTTAGCTCTTTCCCCGCCGTAGCTCCTTATTCGTAAATATGACTTTTGAACTGCTTTCTTTCTGAGTACAGTACACGTTACACATATTACAGCCTGTGAAGTAATTAAATGGGACACGTTTACAATATGACGTTTTTGAGCTCGTTCTTCGACATGATCTACTGAAACTGGAATTGCCCGACGAGTTTTCAGAATATCGAACTAATTTGTTATTCTTAAATGCCATTTCTTATTTAACTTTAAAGTAATTCTTTCAAAGATCCTTTTCTCGTTACATAATATAAAATAAAAGTTTGCCCTTACTAGGACCTCAATGAAAGACCACATATCCGACGACACAGCGAATGCAATCAGAAAACGTAGAGAGCTAAAACAGAGTGGATTGTCTAATCAGGACAAAATAGATAAATACCATCAACTAAATAGAGAAGTCCAAAGGAAATGTAGACAAGACTACAATACTTATATCAACAACATCTGTGAGGACCTAGAACAGCACTCCTTAAAACATGAGACAAAAGATCTGTACCAAAAGCTAAAGCTACTAACTAGATCCAGGCCGGTAAAAACCTGTGTGGTTAATGACGTGAACGGCATTCTTTTAACAGAGATGGATCATGTGTTAGAACGTTGGAGAGAGTACTGTGCATCACTATACGATAGTACGGATAGCTCAATTACGACTGACTTGTGTGCCAAGGACGAACCAGATATACTTCCATCAGAAGTCGAGCACGCAATCAATGCTCTTAAGAAAGGCAAGTCCCCTGGGAAAGACGGCATACCAGGGGAGCTGCTCAAAAGGATGGGCGAAGCGGGCCTGGTTGTCGTGACTAAACTTTGTAATCTTGTATGGAAGTCAGGAGTTTGGCCCACGGAATGGAGAGAGTCAGTGTTTATCCCACTCCATAAAAAAGGTTCGTTAAAGGACTGCGGGAACTATCGTACCTTAGCGTTAGTTCCTCACGCAAGTAAGATTCTGCTCTACATCTTAAATAAGCGCCTAAAATACTTCCTAAACAGACAAATTCCAGAAGAACAAGCAGGGTTTGTAAAGGGCAAAGGCACACGTGAGCAGCTGCTAAATGTCCGGCAAATTATTGAAAAAAGCCGTGAATTTAACAACCCAGTAGTTCTTTGTTTTATAGACTACACAAAGGCATTCGATTGCGTGCAATGGGATAAACTGTGGTCTGTCCTGAAAGAAATGGGTGCACCGGATCATCTCATAGGATTAATAAGGAACTTGTATACCGCCAACAGAAGTTATGTGAGGGTTGGATCAGAATGTTGCAAAATGTTTCATACGAAAAGAGGAGTCCGACAGGGTTGTATATTATCACCGATGCTATTCAATATATATGGCGAGTGCATCATACGGAAAACTCTGGACGGATGGAACAAAGGATTCCCTGTTGGTGGGAAGAAAATTAATAATTTGAGATACGATGAGATCTTCAATGTCGGACATGCAAGAACTTGTGCAAAGACTGGAAGCGGAGAGCGAAAAACTTGGTCTTGCAATCAACCGAAGTAAGACCAAGCTTATGAGAGTAGATCGCGCTGGCCATCTGTCTGGTACGCACACAATACAGGGCATAGATGAAGTTAACGACTTCATATACTTGGGCTCCAAGATATGTAATGATGGCAGTTGTGTTCCGGAAATTAAAAGACGGATAGGGATGGCCAAGGATGCCATGTCTCGCCTCAATAAGATCTGGCAAAACCGTGGTATCTCCAGGAACACTAAAGTGCGACTTGTGCGTGCCTTGGTGTTTCCTATATTTACTTATGGAGCTGAAACATGGACCATCAAAAGCCGAGAACATCAACGGATTAATGCGTTCGAGATGTGGTGTTGGAGACGTATGTTACGTATACCATGGACTGCGAAACGTACCAATCAGTCAATACTTGAGGAGCTCAAGATAGAAACACGCTTATCTTCAATCTGCGAGCAACGTTTCATGCGTTATTTTGGCCATGTTATGAGAAGAGGTGGTGAAAACTTGGAGAAGTTAATCGTTGTTGGCAACACTGAAGGCAAAAGATCACGTGGCCGATCACCAGCACGATGGACCGACCAACTCCAAAACATAAACCCTTCTCACAAATTCCACGAGGTAGTGAGGTGTGCAATGAACCGCAATCGATGGCAGAAATGCATCCGCACTCATATGAAGAACTTCAACCACGATCATCAGTCATGATGGATACGACCAAGAAGAAGAAGAATATAAAATATTTTTTCCCTTTGCAAAACATTCATGGATTTTATCAATATAGGTGTTACAAGGATATTCCTTCCTTTTTAGCTTACCCGTTGCGCAATAGAATTTCTTTAAAGAAATGCGTAGAGCCAGTTAGTGCTATCACTGCTAGCTCACGGGAAATTCGCATTGCTGATTGAATCTTCCTCACCAGTTCACAGCGGAGAAGAGCAAGAAGTTGGAGAACCTCGGCACGGTGATGACGCTGTACTCGCGGCGCACGTTCAGCAAGGAGTCGTTCCAGTGGACCAAGTGCGTGGTGAAGTACCTGTGGGACACGTACTCGCATCTTTCTGTACAGATGCTCGCCTTCCTCGTCGAGGTGCTGGAGAAGGTGAGCCTTATTATTGTTTTTCGTATTTTTTTCTATTTTTGTTAGTGTATAAGCATGATCATCATCGGGCTATAATTTCCATTACTGTTGGAAGTAGGCCTCTAAATGCACGCCACTTCCGCCTTACTTTATAGTTTATTTATTTAAAATATTTGTACTACATATGACTTAGATTGGAGAGGCCTGGGACAGGAATGGGCTGATGATGATGATGATGATGATGACTTAGATTGATAGTTTTGTCTATTTTTTCCGTGAACAATACACATCTATATAAATAAAAATGAATCGCCGTTCGTTAGTCTGGCTATATTATCAAAAACTCCCAAACTCACGAATAACTCGAGAACGGCTGGGCCGATTGAGCTGATTTTGGTTTTAAAATGTTAGTTGTAGTCCAGGGCAGGTTTCAATGAGAAAATATAGAAAAAGAATCAGTATTGGCGGTATGAATTTCGCCGGGACCACTAGTTTGAAATAAAACTTATTTTGATATAATTTCCCACATCAATATATCCTAAGCAACTTATTCTGGAATCGGAACAATGCATTATAAATAAATAAACAGTAGTAACATGGTGGATACACAAATATATTTAATACCACACCCAGACACGGAACACACACCGATGTTCGTCACACAAATGTTTTCCCGAGTGGGAATAGAACCCACGACTTTTGGAACTGTAGGCAGTGACTCTGGGTCACTTACCACTGCTCCACTGAGTTAGTCAGTATGTGATGTTGTTCGATATTTATCATTATTGATGCATGTGTGATGTAGGGATCGGTGAACCTGCAGCTGCCGGTGCGGTTGATGTTTATAACTGTTGATGTATGTGTTGTTTCCGTAGGGGTCGGTGAACCTGCAGCTGCCGGTGCTGTCGGTGCTGCACTGCATGCTGTACTACGCGGAGCTGAGCGCGCCGGCCGCGCAGCCCGTCAACGGGGACCTGTTGCGCGCCGTCGTCAAGTTCCTGGACGTGAGTGCGACCCCCAAGACCCCCAAGACCCCCAGCCCCGGATCTATGGGGGGCAGCTGAGGGCACTTAATTAATTTATTATTTATTTGGCTTTTCAACAATGACAACACTATTACATTTACTATTTCATAAAAAGGTTTATAAATCTCAGTGCCTCATCACTTACTAAAAAGCACTCAATGAATTAATACTAGGTACATTACATTTTTAACATTATTTCACGCATTCACAATGTATGTGTCGCAGTCATCTGGTTGAATCAGCGATTTGATTGGATCACTAGCGCGTTCATTAAATGACGACGTTCAATTGAATGACTAGGTCGAACGTTGAATGAACTATCCTCACTCAACGTCCAACAAGTTAGCGGATTGAAACATAGCCCTTTGAACATAGCGGATGTAAAATCAGTCAGGTGATTGTAATTTAGTTCGTTTTTATTCCACTGCGGCATTAGTGCTTATCAAAACAAAGATGGCGTCAAACAGCTGGTACAGATATAATCGAATAGCACTGTGTTGATACTTTTTTGAGTGAAATTGATATTTAAAGTGACTTATTCGTAAAAAAATTGAGACAGCATGGATGTACCGATTAATACGCTGTCGCCGGCTACTTTAAAAGAAAAAAATCTGGCAAAACTGGCTGGTTATTAAGGTGTGTTATGTCATGTCCGCATTTTTTAATCTAACGTTAGTTATCTTTTAAGTTGCGAACTATTACCCTTTCACCCTGCCTATTTTTACGGTTAGGTTACCCTAATCAAACATAACAAAGTCAGCTATATCCCATTTAACGACTACGCTAAATGACGTTCAGTCAATATGTTGAACGTTAGATTCAACAACTTCACGAGTTGTCCTTTAGTCATTCAATTGAACGTCGTCATTCAATGAACGCGCTAGTGATCCAATCAAATCGCTGATTTAACCAGATGACTGCGACATATGCGTGAGTTTAAACACCATCCGTACTAAATTATATTATAAACACATAAAAAAACAATTTAATCTATACTAAAACCATTCATAAAAGTGGCTTAGTTGTTTTTTTTTAAATATGCTCGATTCTACCATTACACATAAATAAACAACAAATTTACTATCTCTCGATATAGTTTTGTAAACGTTGTAATAATAAGTTTTGTCATATGTACTTGTTTTATCGTAGATCCTATTTTATTTTCTAAAAGCATTTTGAGTTTGATTACTTATATGGTGTGACTTGCACGCGCAGCAAGACGGCGCGAACTACAAGGAGGCGATGAAGATCCTGAAGCTGGTGGTGACGCGCTGCTCCACGCTGGTGGTGCCGCCCTACTGGGACTCGCACGCCTCCTCCATCCTCGACACCGAGCTGCACGGGAAGAAGGTACACTCAACAACTCTAACTCAAGTACTCAACCCTCTAACGGACATAATCTGTTGAAATTGTTCGTTGATTTTGGACCAGTCCACTAAATAAGGAATTTATTTCTCTCTGCCCACTAAAGGATCAAGGGTCTATTGGGAGAGTGCACGACGGTGCTGCCCTCATTTTGGTGGCGTTTCTTTCGTTACATCTTATGGAGTGAAATTAGTACCAACAACCGTTAGAAATAACAACGGACATCTCATAAGATTACATGCGTTTTTGACGATCAGCGCCATTTCTCCCTCCACCCATTTCGCAAGGTCCCAATACGCGATTAAAAGAGTATTCAATTTATAGTTGTCGTTTCAATGGAAAGTGAATGTCTAAAATCGTTAGAAGGTAAACTAGCCTTCCTCTTGTATAGTTAATAATGTGGCGATAATAGTGGACTCGTATCACAGTTACCTATTAAAACGGCAATAATGGCAATCGGGCCAACGATGACGAAGGATTGAGTGAGGGTTTCCCACATCGTACCCTCCAACAGAATTCATGACTATTCTTTCATTGTGGTATTCATGGCGAATCGCGCCATTGCGTTAAGATGAGCATTCTTTACATCAGCTCAATGGGATCTTATGTAAAGAATGCTCATCTTTATCTCCGCATCTTTTCAAAGTTGAAATACTAGTGTTATTGGCCCCAACAATGTTTATTACACATCCTTCCTATCAAGGATCCCATATCAATGCCTATCTAATGTTATTTCGACAATATATTGGAGTGCTAAAATTTTACAGTCATTAATTAAATGATAAATTAATGAATGTGAATAAATAATAATGTTTAATATTTTGACTTTGGTCAAGTTCTTGACATGTAATAATAATACTTTGACAATGCTGATGATGAATGCTTAAGTTTTTGACATGTATTTAAGTATAATGTTTAAACACACTGGGGTTTTGTGCAACTCAATAAAATAAATAAATCAGAGCGGCTACTAATCTCAATGTTCGTATGCGCAGGAGCTGCCCGGGCGCACGATGGAGTTCACGTTCGACCTGTCGCAGACGCCGGTGATCGGGCGCAAGTACCTGTCCAAGGCCGGCTGCCAGCCCGCCACCGGGCCCAGCTCGCTGTCCAACGTCTCCACCATCACTCAAGACAAAGGTACGCACCACCATTTAACCCTTTTATGCATGAATTAACCAAAATTATTTCATTGGTTTTCAATTTTATTACAAAGGGTTAGAGTTCAAAGTATGTATGTTAACATTTGGACAAAGCATGCATTTAAGGGTTAAGGAAAGAGCCATCCGCTCATCCGGTGTGGATGACAAGATAATCGTAGTAGGCTAGGAAAAAAACATTTTCGAGGCGAGGTTGACAGTTGACAATATAGTCTCTATTTATGACATCCTTACATGTGATTGTCATTATTATAGACATATGATACCCACTGACTACTCAATTAATATCAACCCGCACTAAGCCAGTGTGGTTTAATAAGGCCTTATCGCCCTAATTTTGGGTAGGCCTGTGCTCCAGTAGTGGGGACGTATATGGGTTGATTATGATGATGACCCAATGATTCTGAAGTTCCCCGGGGAGCAAACTAAATAGAGAAAGATATTGTATTTAAATCTCAAATTGGAATATATTTGAAGAAATTCTATTAGAAATTTTAGAAATTATATTAGATTTTTTTAAATTAGAAATTTTATAGAAAGGAATTACCGAAGTTCCGGAATATTTAGTAAAGGTGTTTAACTGTTTATGTGTGTCGTTCCCCAGGCTCGTCGACGTCGGCGTCGGGCTCGGCGTCCACCGTGGTGGGCGCGGAGGGCGCGCCGGCCGCCGCCGCCGCCTCCCCGCGCCGCTCGCTCTCGCTGTCGCCGGCCGACGCGCTCGCCTCCGGCTGGAAGAGGCCCTGGATGTCACAGGTCACTCACTCACTCACTCACTCACTCACTCATTCATTCGTTCTTTATTTGCGCTTCTTTCAGTCTTCTTTTTTAATTTTGATGACATAAATAAATTACTACACAACAACATATATTGATCTGAACCTATGGTAAGTAGCTTAAGCACTTGTGTTACGGATATCAAAATCAACAGTGGATACACAAATACAAAAAAATATTATGTGCAACATCAGTACCCAAGTAGTCTGCCTTCTCATTGTGATGTAGAGACTCTACATCTCAATGTCTACCTATTTTTTATTTTAAAAAAAATCTGAAAAGAAATAAAAAAGCTTAAGACATAATAAATAACCTCAACATAAACCCATTTCTTTCCCACATAATATAAGAAAACAAAATTTGCCTTAGATACCCAGGTGCCCTAGTTTAGTCAAAAACAAAGCTAGCACTTTCGCTTCCGCTGACCTAGATTGAGACAGCGGCAGGCCGCATCGATCGCGCGGCCCTCGCTCGCTGACCCATATATTGGCCGCTATCGATTGCCGGCCGCTAATTGGGCCACTGTCTGATTCTGGGAACGGCAGCTTTGATCAAATTGGGATGAAAACTAAAATTATGACTACTTTGATGATTAAGAATGTTCTACATTTAAACGTTGATTATGACATTGCTTAATGACTTTATTTTTTTAAATATTATCTCTGCTTGGAAGCGTGTTGTATTTTTCAAGGGAAATAATATAAGAATAATACATGTAAGATTTTGTGAAAAACGCATTTTCAATATGGTTTTTATTTTCGTAACTGATTCACGAAGATGGCTTGGAGTAGCCTCGTCATCATCACCGGGCTTACGGGGGAGCGGATGGCTCTAACCCCTAAAACTAAATGGTCTATTCAATCCATCAACATGAATAATCAATATGTAAGACTAATGAGAACTATCTACAAGTTGAATACTTTCTCTTAAATTGTTTTTCTTCTTTATTAAACATTATTGTTATTGGTTATGAAATAAAGTATCGGCAGGCATTTGAAATATATATGTATATTTTCGTCCACAGAGTCGCGTCCGCGAGTGCCTAGTCAACCTTCTGACCACGTGCGGCCAAAGAGTCGGTCTGCCCAAGAGCCCATCTGTAAGTACGGCGTCCGTCCTGGCGCTGACACCAATAAACTTGAAATTCATTTACCAACTAACGATCGTGTGGTGGGGCCCCAGCCCTCCGTACACGGAACATTAATCAGACAATAATGACATTAACTTTCTATTCATCGCTGCGATTAGGACGATTTAATAACCACTTTATGTTCTAAGGTAACTCGCCATTGTCGTACGCCACCGCTTCACGCACACACGCGTACAGGCACCTCGGTGTCGCCAGGTCGCTCACTCATAACTTACCACTTAGATAGTTATTTATTTATTACCAACACAGTAAGTATACTCAACTCACATCAAATCAATAATTCACACGATACAGTAAAATTATGAGGTAACATTGACTGTTGTTGCACGCCGCTCTCTCACTAAAATTATCTACTTATTGGAAACTACGATAGATATTGTTGCACGAACATTGTCTTGGCTGTAAAAGGTGCGTTCTTGACAATTAATTTTCAACGGTGAATTGAGAAATCCGCTATATAACATTACACGATACATTACACCAAACACAATAGTGCATGTATGTTACAAAAGACGTCAACAAAAATTTTATGTACAATTTGTACCGGTTTTATGGTAAGGAAAAAATATTGTAATATCTAGATCCAATCCCAGACACATGGAAGAGGAGAGTGCGCGCATTGGCTAAACAACCTAAAAAGCACAAAGTCATATGAAACGGAGCGCGCCTGGCAATACATACCCAGATCTCGCTCTTAGGTGCAAGTTGAGCTAACAAGACGCTCATGTAGCAGAGTCTGCGAGTAAACCCCTACATTATATAGTTTATTTAGTGTAAGTAGTAGCGAGACTTCATCCCGCGCTAATACACATTCTAGTACTTATACACGGATCTTAGATCGACTATACTCATTATTTAAATTATATAATTTTCACGACATGTAATTTAAAAGGCTTTCAAAAGGCTTGGTAAAAGGAAGGAATTTCAAAAAATTAAAACTCTAATAGATCACTTCAAGATCATATTAATGTAACATATAGCATATAAATAAATGTAAAGAAGAATGTAGCGTACTTAGACACGTAGTTTCATAGACACGTAAGTATAGCTTACGTCAATAAAGAGGTACGTTCGTAACGAAATCCAACTAACTAGTCTTGCCTAATTAGTTTATACAAACATACAACATTGCGCCCAGTCTTCAGTACTAGATGGTTACACTGCACCGTTGATTCTACCAGAAGTCATCTATCGCTTAAATTATACTGACTAATAAATGCTTACCATCATTTCCTTGTATATGACAATCGTTGTTGTTTTGCTAACAATACATATAAGTTAGCGTCTACCGCTCTCTCGCTCGATCTTCTAGGCGTTCATAAAGTGCTTGCCAAAGCATCTAGTTAGAATAGGACATTGACGTGCCGATTAAATGCAATCGGGGAGGATGTAAGGGATATTATGTACTTTTTACAATAATAAAATTATTATCTTGATGAGTTAGAAATGTTAATAATATTTACATAGATTACGATCACAGTGGATTAGTGACTATAAGCATACAAGACTGCCGCTGCTTCGAACAGGCTACCTGTGATACCCCGTACGCGTTGCCGATGGGGGACGTATTCTACGATCACGGGAGAGGGGTAAACGTACAGTGTAATTGGCAAATACGCATACTGAATATAATACACGTCGCTCTCTAAAATTTCTCCATCAGAATTATCTGTAGATATCCAGTTGTCTACTGGAATCAAACAAACCATTTATTTTTATATTGTTGAATGTATCTTAGGACTAATCATATAAGGAAGAAATTATCAAATTAGGATAGGTAAGACAAAATGAAAAAACACTTTTCTATAAGTTCCACGTAAGTATGTGTTGAAACACACTGACAGTTTCATAATTATCTTTTTTGAATTGGCACTAACACAAATTTTAAAATATGTCGAAATTTTTGTTCAGCTAATCACGGAATTAATCACAAGGATCTGTCAATTGGGAAAATAGCTACGAATCGCTGAAAATCTCATATTGGCAAACACATTTTTTTGTTGAAAATTAATGTTTTTATAGATTAAATTGATTTAATAGATGTTTCACGTGAATAAATATCTTTTCCAAGAGTCTCATAGATTAAGATACCGTGTAAGTAATATCCGGGTAAAAATTATAATCGAAATTGAATTTCAAATATTTTAGTAACAATACACTCAAAATGTTTCGTAAAACTATTAAGAAATGTCCGCATTGAGTTAGTGCACCATGATTACCTGACCTAAATAAAAAAATATTCTTACATTCATCACACGTCGCGTAGTAATCTCATTAATATCAGTACATGATTTCTGCACTTTGTTGTATATATTTGTTGCAACAGACTCTGCTAGATATTTATTCATGTGTAGAATTCCACGGATAATAAATAACAAAAAGGTTAGTAAGTATTCATCAATATCAGTATGTGTTGCGGCAGTAGCAGGACCAGCGACCAGCGAAACTTGGATATTGTTAATATTTTCTAAACCACAAAATGTGGCAATTGCAAACAAGATCTTTACTTTATTGTCTAAAGAGTAGCAAATTCTAGCAAAGCATATCTATAATAAAAAAATGAATCGCAAAATGTGTTGGTAAGCGCATAACTCAACAACGCCTGAACCAATTTGGCCAATTCTTTTTTTAAATGTTCGTTGAAGTCCAAGGATGGTTCTTACGGCGAAGAAAAAATCTAATAATTGCCGGGAAAACCCTAAAAAGAGCTCTTTCCTTTTTACACATTTTTTTGACAGGACGAAGTCTGTCGGGTCAGCTATATATTAATAAATAAAACTATTGGTTACATAGAAAAAGAATGTGGTTAGATTAATTCAGGCTTTTTGAATAGGCTGGCAGGGTCCAGAGAGAAACGGAAAGAATAAGAATGCTTTAAATACTAATGGTATGAGCCTTCTGCATACCGCCAAGATCTGCGATTATAACAATCCATCATTGTGTGATACACAGGGTAAAAATGGCATTAAAGTTTCCCCTTTATCATTTCATCCTGCTACTTCCTCTTGAGAATGTGACATGTTCCGTCCAGTATCCCTCTACTGCGACGTATGTTAGTACGAGCCGTGCGGTGAGTTGCTGACCGGTCGGCCGCGTGTCCGCAGGTGATCTTCAGCCAGAGCTCGGAGTTGCTGGAGCGGGAGTCGTCCATGGCGTCGTCGCTGGAGGAGGTGTCGGGCACGCCCGGCAACGAGCCCTCCGCCGCCGCGCCGCCCACCGACCACTTCGGCGTCTTCAAAGACTTCGACTTCTTGGAGTATGAGAGCGAGAGCATCGAGGTAACGTTATCTAGCTCACTGTCTAAACTATCTTTGATAGGGTTAGGGTTTATGTGCAGTGCAGGGTACACAAGCGCCGAAAATCGGGGAGGCGAATCGCATACGGTATGGAGATGGGGATATAGTTAGTGCAGATAGGTGAATAATTGGGGAGCCTTCAAGGGGGCACCATTGCACGCACACAGGCGCTAGATAGGCTACGGCCGCTTCTAACTGTGATGGTAAACATAATTGCATGCATAATTTAGATGTAAGGGTCGAAATCTGCGGCAGGAATTGACTTTTGTTAGGCTGCGCGTTAGAACCGCCCACTCCGCTCAATCGAGTGGTGGAGGTGGTGTTTAACTTAAAGGGCGCCAAGCTAGTCATTCTATGTCTTTCCGATAGCCATGACTGATTGTAGTTCAACCTCATTTTAATAATAAATATAGGCTTCTGTGGTATGTGATAAATATTTGTGTCTTTTTTTCGTGACATGCATACCATACATATGTATTTATGACATATTCGAAATTCAATTGCTCAAAATCAGCGCGATGTATATGACGTCTGATCTTTATAGTACTATTTATATACTGGACATATTGTAACGAATCCACGGTGTTTTATATCGGCAGGGCGAGAGCTCGGACAACTTCAACTGGGGCGTGCGCCGGCGGCTGCTGTCGGAGGAGCGCGAGGACGCGGCGGCGCCCGAGCGCAGCCCGCCGCCGCAGCGCCCGCCGCCGCCCGGACACCACCACTCCAAGCAGGTAACCAGCAAGCGTATGCGTACACGGACAGGACACTGGCTCGGTGGAACAGTGGCTGCGGTTCTGTCAGTCATGGGTTCGATTCCCGCAAGGGACAAATATTTGTGTGACGAATCTACGTGTTTGTTCCGTGTCTGGGTGTATTATTAATTATATTGAAGTATATTTGTGTATCCACTGTTGATTTTGATAACCGCAACACAAGTGCTTTAGCTACTTACCACGGAATCAGATCAATGTATGTGATGTTATTATAATATTTATTTTCATATTGCAACAGGCGAAATTTCTAATGTAATTTGCATTGATAACGTAAACGTAACGTAACGTAGTAATCTTTGTTCTCCAAAATAAATTACAACCCCAAACAGGCTTGCAAAATGCTTCCATTTTCATTAAATTATGATCATGTAAGTAAATAGTTATTTAAGTAGTGAGATTCAAAAGCAGCGGGAAAGCAAAACCTGGCGCAAGAATTTTGCAGCCTTTGTATCGTACTTTTAGTGCGAGTATAAAGTTTGAACTCACTGTGTCGGCATAATTTAACTTAGATATATTAACGAATCGCAAAGATGATCATTACATTTACGCTCAAATATTGCCGCACCTTGTAAAGAACCCTTAGCCTATAGTAGCATTGCTTTACTACTTCACTCACGTGCTTGTCAAACTTAAGTCTTCAGTCCATCCATATCCTCAGATTACGCGCCTCATCTACACGTTCCGCACACTTCCGTTAACTTTAACTCAATTAATTGTGATGATTTTATCTAATTGTTTTTGGAAGCGATTTTTTAATAATGTAGTTTTTATATTATTTTTCATCTGGCTCAGTTCTGTGTATGTATGCAAGTAATTAAATGCAAAAAATCACACCCAACTTATCCCAAACAAGTCTTGTCGGTAGTCTTGACTGAGAAAAAATATAGATAATTATTATACCAAAGCCGCTCTAAGTTGGCCGATTTGCTACATGTCAGACTGACTGCACTAGTGAGGGACAACGGTAAAATTGCCGAAGTATATAAGTAACAGTTATTTCCACTTTATAACCAAGCAAGGTCTAATTATAACAAATTTTTATTAAAAACATTAATTCACATCCAAAAGATTGAATTTAAGTTCCTTATTTATAAATATATTTATTTTTAAAATACAATACTTATTAAATCCTTCATCCTATTTTAAAAAAATACCTGGTGAGTATTACCCACTACGTCACTATGAAAACGTGTCAAACGGCGTAACCTTGTAAAAGCGTAATACAGAGTGGAAATTTTACGTTTTCTTTTTATAATTCAATTATTTTAGGTAATAAAAGACAAATAATTATATAATTATGTGCATTTGAAATTTTGAAATAACGTATTATTTTTTAAAGTTGTTCTTTATGATTCGCGTAAATATGTTCCTCTTAACAAGGATAAATGCAAAATATAAAATAAAAAGTGTCAAATCAGTCTTCTAAGAACGGCTCCGGTATAATTATCTAGTTATTTGTCTTTTATTACCTAAAAAAATTGAATTATAAAAAAGAAAACGTAAAATTTCCACTCTGTATTACGCTTTTACAAGGTTACGCCGTTTGACACGTTTTTATAGTGACGTAGTGGGTAATACTCACCAGGTATTTTTAAAAATAGGATGAAGGATTTAATAAGTATTGTATTTTAAAAATAAATATATTTATAAATAAGGAACTTAAATTCAATCTTTTGGATGTGAATTAATGTTTTTAATAAAAATTTGTTATAATTAGACCTTGCTTGGTTATAAAGTGGAAATAACTGTTACTTATATACTTCGGCAATTTTACCGTTGTCCCTCACTAGTGCCTTTGAGTATAAAGCCACTGGAGATGCCATAACGTCAACGCTTCTAACAAATTTTTTCGCCACTTTTAGCGGGGGCGAGGTAAACACGTACAGCACACCACCAAAAATTAATAACTCAACAGACACAAATTTTGCTGTAACGATAAACGCACACTACAAAAATGTTCAACACTTCAAACAATACACGCACACAAACAAAGTTTTCACGTAACTACGCAACACACATACGAAAAAAATAGTGATGACACAAAGAATAAAATAAAATCAGTTTGGTGAATGAACTGAACTATCTTGTACTGATTATTGTAATTCAATAACATTTTGTGGGATCTTATTAAACAATTTTGTGCTTAAACCCAAGAACGACATTCCAGTCTTTGAAGCCTGAGCCTTGAAACGGCAAACTTATGTTTATTACTGGTGTTAAAATGGTGAGGATCCGATATTAAAATGATTGTATGTTCTTGTAAACATATAAGATACAGTCCAAAATGTACTGAGAGGATACGGTTAAAATATCTATGTCTTTAAAAATATCTCTAAGGGAGTCACAGAATTTCTTTTCATTTTCAGACTAAATTTCAATATCGTATGACCAGAGGAAAGAAAAGTAATTTTTCTAATTCATCTTACAAGATTTAAATATAACATATATTTAGACGTTTTATTTAATTCAAAATTAAAGTAAAATACGGATTATACAACTAACTGCAGGAAGTGAATGATTCATTCAAATGTCGAGTCGCTTTTTTGACTTTGTGACATCACTAGCCCCCGTACCACTGTATTCTTGTTTATTTTTTCTGTCGTTTACGTATCGCAACGACTTTTAATTTAAATGGCAATTCTTCTTAAATACACGTTTAAAAGTTAATAAAAACACTTAGATATGATACTAAACGCGCTCTTGTTGCGAATTTGAGCTCTCGATCGCCTTTTACATGAGAATACTGCACAACTAACCATTTTTCAAGAGTAACGTCACGCGACAGGGATCAATGCAAAATGGCGGTGGTGCAGCGACAAGTAGTTTTATTAAACGTGTTTGAACAGTTGACCAATGTACTTTGCCGGAGGGGGTCGCCCGTGTAAGGCATCTCCAGTGGCTTTATACTCAAAGACTAGTGCAGTCAGTCTGACATGTAGCAAATCGGCCAACTTAGAGCGGCTCTGGTATACATTTTTTGACATCAGTATCAATCACTAATTCTCTATTAAGGAAGATAAAAAAATATACGTTAGTGCCAATACATGTCGGAGATTAGTCTAAAAAAGCGAAAATGTTCCAGACAACTGCATTTTTACAACGTCACATTAATTATAGGGCTGAGACATAAAATAATATAGATTATCGAATTATATACAGCTGAGCGGGGACCTATTTGGTCTAATTTTAATTTTTATGGTCAGTTTAAGGCAATTGTCACCATATTTAAAGATATCTGTGCCAAATAAACAATTATTTTATTCTAATCTATTCTAGTGTGCAGATCAAACGTATTGGCGTCAGGATTTTGAATATGTCATTTTAGTAGCGACGGTGATTGAGAGATTATTTTATTATAATCAGCAGTTAGCATCTTTTTCGTCATGAGTGTCATGCTCTATAGAGATTAGAAGTAATCATCAAAGCCTTTAATTTGACTTAATTGCTGACGCCCCCTATTACGCGGAATGGACACAAAGAGCTTTTGTGCTGGTAATCCGCGGAAGCAGGGGGTGCCACCCTAAGAGATTAAATATCATTCGAGAACAATACATTATGTATTTTATTTGCAAGTACTAAGGTTCCAAATTTGTTATGTTGCAGTGCAATTATAAGATTATGCAATCTATTTGTTGTAGGAATGGGTTAGGTGGGACGCCATTTTGAATTGTTCGAGAACATTCCATTTATCGTAAAGGACTTTATTTGTACGGTCATAGGGTTGAGATTTGTACGGCAGTAGGCGGAGCTTATTCGGGGGGATCTCCTTGATAGTAAGTTGGTGTTGTTGGGTAGCCAGGATTACGCAGACTAGCGTGGATGAAAGCACACAGGTGCAGTCTGGAAGCAGAGTGTGCGTGCCCTCGGGAGCGCCCGGGGCGAGCGGTGTGCGCCGGCGCGGCCGCACTGCGGGGTATCGATTCGCATCCGGGCCCTTTGTTCTAGATGCTCTATGGAATCATCGTTTTGTAGTAACATCCTTTGTCTTTATATAAATTTATAATAATAATTTTATGGCGATTCATGGCTTCTTTTGCTTGAGAATACATAGTATTATAGAATAAGATAGAGGTAGAACAATCCTTTACTTGATATGAAAACTGAATATTGTTAGTTTGCTTGCGACCATGATTGGTGTAAACCAGTCGAAACGTCGGGCAGTATGTAGCTATGTATTTGCTACTCCTAATATCGCGTGGAGAAAGTAAAAAATCTTACGTAACTGATTGTTGGTTTTGTAATTGCACACAATTGTAAACAAAGGTTAAACAATTAATGATCTAATTATCCTGGCGAACTTCATAACCACAATTTTTTTTATCTTTCTACGCAATTTTCTGGTTTTTATTTATAATAACCTGACAATAACAAACACTACAAAAATATATTTGCGAGATAAACTGTTCATGAGATTTGCGCTTAGCAAACCATTTGTATTTTATGGAAGATGAATGGATAGTTATTAAATACTACTACTTTCATAATAAGTAGGTACTATGTACTACTTACATACCCGCTTTTGCTATTAAGTAACTTTAGCATGCTTCTTTGCTTTCGGGGGATATAAGATCTAAATCTGATTCTGTGAGCTAATTTAAAAAAAATGGTTAATATTCAAAACCTGTCCGTAAACAACACTTTTACCAAAAAGTTAAGCTAAGATAAGTATGGCGACTTTTTTTCCTATTATCTACTAATAAAATCTTCTCATGATGTAGTAAAATATAAAATATTTCCCACGTGTTCAATATTAAAGGAATACCAATTCCGTTTTAATTAGATATAGAAATGGAAGTTGCCGAAATAACTGCATAATACTGCGCCTTGATCTCACCGCTTGCGGAGGCCAAACGACTATCGACCGTATTACAAATAGCTACAGCTTACACTTCATGAATTGTAGCTAACACGCTTACACACATAAGAAAAATTTATATTTCCCGTATATTCACCCGTACGATCATAAAGTGCTGAAATGATACTGATATAAATACATAATATATTTATAAATACATATTCACATCCAAACACGGCACAAACGGCCTATGCTTATCACACAAATATTTGTCCCCAATGGGTAGCGAACCCAGGACTCTTGGAACCGCCAGCCAGGGTCACAACCACAGTTCTACCAAGCCAGTCAAAAAATAGTCTTCTAACGGGCGAATACTGTAGTGGCCATCGATATACACAGACAAATGCTTTAACTACAATTGGCTGGCGTATTTGGCGCTGGCCCTATCTCTTGCTCCAGGAGTTCAGAGTTCGTTCCCCATTTGGGATAAATATCTTGTGATGAACCTAGGGGTTTGTCCTGGACTCGTGTATGGGTGTCTTAATAATTTTTTTTCTTTTTCTCTTTACAATGACATACCCATGCTGTATGAAATGGCAATCTCTTTAACAATGTTATGTGATTATCGGTTAAAAAGAGTAACTATCGAGTTTCTTGCCGGTGTCTTCTCGGTAAAATCAGCATTCCGAACCTGCGGTAGAATCACTTATCTATCTATTAGTTATTATTTACTGTATCGACGATTTATAAGTGCATGTAAATGCCTATACAAATAAAGGAATTTTGACTTTGACTTATTACATTTAAGTGCATTTGTTTATTCATCTGTTTATTATTATTTCCCTAAATTTAGTACGCGCATGCTTAGTTATCATCTAATTATCTTTTGAGTGTTCAGCCGTATTTGTTTACTTCAACATTAAATAATAATTAATTCACAAAAAAAGTTAAACGAAAGTATGAAAGAGATTTGCTTGCTAAAAATAAAGGTAACCCAAAAAAGCTCTGGAAGACAATAAATAACATAACTTATCGAAAGTCACCTCAAACACAAAATTTAGAATTGCTAAACGGAAATGCGATGCCTCTAGACTCTGTTAATCTAGTAAACGATTATTTTATAAATATAGGTAAACATTTAGCCGAAAATATTATCTTGGATTCATCTTCAAATAAATGTCCATACACAAATATTCAGGAATGCACCCACATGTCATCTTTCGTGCTCTTTGATACAGATCCTGAAGAAATTTACTTAACCCTAATGAATCTCAAATCTGATAGCGCCCCTGGGTGGGACAATGTAAATACTAGATTCTTAAAACATGCAAATGAGATAATTGTCCCTGTAATCACTCACCTGGCCAACTTATGCTTCCGTTTAGGGATGTTTCCACCTGCGCTAAAGCAAGCAATAATAACACCTGTGTACAAGGGTGGTGACAGGGAAGACGTGTCAAATTACCGACCCATTTCAGTTCTAAGTGCGATCTCAAAAATTATCGAAAAACTTATTAACAAGAGACTTATGGATTATCTTCAGAAGTTCAACCTGCTCTCAGACTGTCAATATGGCTTTAGACAAGGAGTCTCTACTGAGGACGCAGTAATTGCACTTACAACCCATATAGTCAAAGAAGTCGACAGAGGCAATAAATGTATTACAGTGTTTCTTGACCTGAAAAAAGCATTTGACACGGTCTCTGTCCCCATTCTTCTACGCAGGTTAGAAAACATCGGTATAAGAGGTCCACCACTTGCATTATTCGCTGATTACCTTGGGGAACGAAAACAAGCGGTCAAAATAGGATCATACATCAGTGGTCAATCTCAGGTGACATATGGGGTGCCCCAGGGCAGTGTCCTGGGGCCAACTCTATTTTTAATATACATCAATAGCCTTTGCAGCATAAATATTGAACACGGTAAAGTATACTCCTATGCAGATGACACAGCTGTAGTATTTACAGGAAAGACTAACGATTCAGTGCGTGATTTTGCAGAAGCGGGACTTGGTAAAATAGCTAACTGGCTAAGTAATAACTTATTGACTCTTAACATCAATAAAACCAACTATATCTACTTTACTAAATATAACAGCAGTCAACCAACTATCGATCTCACAATTAAAATACATAGTTGTAACTTCATAGGTAATTGTTCCTGTGCTATCATAAACAAAGTCCAAAGTACTAAATACTTGGGAGTGGTAGTTGACCAGCGATTGTCTTGGCATGACCACTTGGAATTGGTTATGTGCAGGATTCGTAAGTTGATTTGGACTTTCAAAACCCTAAGACATATCGCTGACAAAAATCTACTAAGACAGCTTTACTTTTCACTAGCTGAGTCAATTCTGACGTACTGTATCCCTGTGTGGGGAGGTGCAACTAAAGTAAAGTTTCTAGAACTGGAGAGGGTTCAAAGGTCTTTACTAAAAGTGATGTGGTTTAAACCTTACAGATTCTCAACCACTGAATTATACGATTCCTGTGGTCTCCTCTCAGTTAGACAACTGTACATCCTTTGTTCGGTGTTGAAATTACATAAAACTTTAAAATATGATGACAGCAAAGTATCTAGAAGACGGAAACATACAGTGGCGCCTATTCAGCATTTTAAAACATCTTTTGCAAGAAGACAGTTTCAGAGCCAATCTGCCAAACTGTATAACACAATAAACAAGAATCTTAACATTTACACTAAGACGAAATTTGAATGTAAAAAGATACTTTCAGACGCTCTCAAAACTTGGAGCTATGCTGAAACTGAGGCCATGTGTAACCTTCATAAAGAATAAATACGCAAACGCACAAACTCTCTCTCTCAATCTTTCTCACGCACACACACAAACATACATACACTCGCTCACATACAAACACATCCATTAAGAAACACATAAACATAATCTTCACCGTCTCTAATAATCCCTATTTTACTAATATGATATAATAAATTCTTAAATTGTTAGAAAATTAATTTTAACATTTTGAAATTAAAATAAATAATAAAATTTATATAATTGCGGCTTGTATTTCAGTCATATTGTAACACAAATGTTGTATTGAATTATATTTTATTGGATTGTTTTAATTATATTGTATTGTCTTGAATTGTTTTGTATTGAAGTTTATTGAATTGTATTGTATTGAATTTACTGCGGAAGAGCGGCATCTCCTAACACAAGTGCCTATGCGCTTAAAAGGAGATTCCAATCATATAAAAATCTTTTGTAAATATGGTACTGAATAAAGATTTATTTATTATTATTTATTTATCACACATTAGCCTGTAGTGTAGTTAATAAATAAGAGCATTTAAATTGACTTTTTTCCTTCCTTCCAACTATTATTTGATCTGATTTAAACGCTTAAAGCTCAAGATGTCGAGACGTAGCTTCCAGTCGAGTGACGACGTGTATTCAAGCGTAGCTCTCCACACTTGTTGATTCCTGAGCAACAAGTGACTCATAGCACATACTACTCATCCACAAGTGTTTATAGGGCAGGTCTATATTCTAAGTAAAAAAAATAACTTTGGAAGGTATACATCAGAATAATGTAATAAGTAACAAAACGAACCATAGATATGTACTTATCATTCTCTGATTCAATTGAAAATCTTCATAAAGCCTATCGTATTATTTTGCAGAAAAGAGTTCGCTGAAATAAAACAAACAAGAGCCCGCGGTGTTCGACCTATCGAGCTCCAATTAGAAACCTTTCACTCCTCTAGATTAGGAAAACACAGCTACGATTTTTCTAAAGCCTCGTCCATATTGTACGAAAATTTGTATTTATATTTGCTTATTCCTTTCACTTTTCTATTAATCTTAAGTAAAATTAAATGTCCATTATAATAGGCCAAAAACTACTTGAACTCAAAACCAAAATATTTCTTGCTTTTCCACAATTTACAAGAAGTGTTACTGAAATTTAAAGTTCAATTATGGACATAAGGCTAGTTGTGGTAACACAGATTTTGTACCCAGCTTTTTCCTCGTTGTGTGTTAACTAGGTCACCGTTAGGTTTTGTATGTGGTGGTATATATGCAAATAAGAGCAGCAGTCTCCACCGTAATCCGATATTGCACACACATGCAAAGCGCGTCAGTGTGGGCGGGCGACCCCGTCCTAGTTTCCCTTAGTGGCCGCGGCGACCGCGCGGTCCGATATTCAGGTGGTGTAGTCGGTGCTGACGTAGATTCGTTGTCTGTTTCCAGAATGCCCACGAAGATTCATCGGATGAGGAGGGAGGCTGGGAGGAGGGCGGCGCGGCCGGGCGCGGCGAGGGCGACGCCGCCCCCGGGCTGCGTCTGCGCCCGCGCACTCACTCCTTCTCCAGCGCCTCCAGCGGGGAGCCCGACGGTCAGTCCGCCCGCGACACTCCCGAGCGATAGCTGCTCCGTCTATTCACTTCCGAGTCGCGAAAAGCCGTCAAGATTTTCCCCCACGGAACCACCTCCTCGCCCGGTACTCACTCGAGAATACCACAGCCTCTCGCAACGACGGTTGCGACGCGCTAAGCCCGCCGCGGCCGTATTATCCGATTTTCATTACATTTTTCTACGAATTTAGCTGCGCTTCCAACCGTGACCTGCTTCGAGAACAAAGGAAATGTTGGCTTGCGCTATAAAATTAGCAATCATTTTTAGTGCACAATATTGCTTTTACTTTTGTTCGGTGGATGATAAAAATACATCCTTTGTTAGTTTTAAAAATGTATCCTGTAAATTCACGTGCTTTTTGTTGAGAATATAAATAAATGAAATGAAAACACAAGTTTGAGCTCGTTTTATCAAACGTTTGTGGACTGTGCTTTTTAATAAAAAAAACTTGCATGAATTGCTACCATTTTAATTAATTGTAATGAAGAGTTATTTTTTTGTAAAAAAAAACACGTTGCAAAAGGTTTTGTTAAATTCTCATGAGTGAGTACTAGACTTTGTGCCGGTTTGGTGAACTGCCTCGGAGGGCGCGCGCGACCACCTGTTGCGCGCCGGTTATGTTTGCAATAAAAGATTTACGGCAGCGGCTACTCGGCTATACCGACAAATCTTTTAGCGTATTATAATTCAATTACACTGTAACTCGATCAAATAAGAAAACTTATCTCATTGAAATGCGAAAATGGTTTTCAACGCGTAAAACCACCTAGGTGGCGCCACAGTTCGGCGTAGTGCTTTGTTTCGTATATTGATATTTTCTGTTATTGTTGTAAATCGATTTTGTTCTCCTGTTAATCTAGAATTAGTATCATAATCTGCTATTATTGAATATCAATGCATAGAACTAAACCAAGATGCTCGTGTATTGTAAACAAAAAAATTCATCAACTCAATGAGTTTCATTAAAAGTACATATTACGTTTTAAATAAGATACCTATGTGATAGATACGAATATATTATCGCTGAAGATTTGTCCGTGTAACCCAGTTGGTAGCATAAGTCGTAAATTTTTAATTGAAACAATCTCTTTCGGGTTTTGCAGAGACGGTCAAAATTGACCGTTTTGGTTTCATGGTAGATAGAGTTGTCTACCATGCATGCGTCGTGGTTGCAATCGTTTCACTTATGCTATCGATCATTGCATTTGTCATTTTCGTGCGGATGCTGCACTACATGTAAGTACATAACCCAATGACGTACAATTAATTTATGTACGTGAAGAGCTGGGAAAGGGAATGGACTTGATTTGATATTTCTATTTTAACTTTTCAAGAATATATTTCTAAAATGCCGTATATGGGCATGGTACATTAATCGGGTAAGTCCACTTCATTTCGCAGTATCTGAATTTTAATTAATATTTAAAGTTAGAGTGTGCCGATCTTCGGTTATTAAGCGACGCGGTGCATAATGACCGGGCGTCCAGCCAGGATCGAATCACCTGAATTCTCATTTCATATAAAATGGTAAGTTCACCGCTGTCTACACAGAGCCGTTGTGTTCAAACTCTACCGCGGCAAGCCTGGTTAAAATTACAATCCGGCACCTGATTGGTCGAGCTCTATTTTAGTCGACAAACTACCGCCACGAGTTACTCTTCGTGCCTTCTCACCATTTCACTGAGCGAGGACCTTTTTGGTATCAAAACTATACCTAACATCCCAATTTTGCATGCTATAACAAACAGTTCTTTCATACCAATGGAATGTTTGACAACAAATATGTATGTAACTTATTTGGTATCAAAAGTAAATTGAATTATAATGACTCTAAGGACAGCTGTGATAAACATGTCCATATTTTTATTTTTACTTTAAGCGTCAAACTCAATGTAATTTAAAAGAAAAAACTGATATGTTCAGAGTGGCTTCTATACAATACTTTCATTAATTTATTCATATGTGACACAGCTGTAATGCTTTTTATAACTTTCTTTACGTATAATACGACACCGCGACTATAAATTTGTTGTGTCTTCTCGATGACTAAAGATTATTGTATAGATTATCCGCGCCTCTAGCGGCGATATTTAAAAGTTTTGTATGATAAACTGTAAATATTTGAATAAAATATTATAATAATAATATTTTATAAATAAATTACCCCTGTTTCGTACATAGGTACCTAACTGCGGATTCTTTTCACTAGAGGCGCTAGTTAGATCGCATTGGTGTCAGTGCCGTAACTAGGGCGGAGCCAGCGGTGCCCAGGACTAAGCCGCAGAAATGACCAGAACCGCATCTAGTGTTATCAAGGGCACAGTTTTCAAATCTCGCATCGCACAAAAGGTTGATTACGACACTGATCGCCAATAGCATATTTTTTTCCTCGTTGGTCTATTGGAAGCAAGTGCTGTGTTAGGACCGAGAGGTCCCCGGTTCGAGTCCGGGGTCGGGCAAAATTTATGTGAGTTTTTCTGTAATGAAATTACTCAGCCCCGATTTAGGAAGGTGGCGGTTGAACGCCCGTGCCTCAGAAAGCACGTTAAGCCGGTGGTCCTGCGCCCGATCTCTCATCGGTCCGTCTCCCCGAATTATGGGAGTAAGGGAATAGAGAGTGCACTTGTGTTTGCGAGCACACTTGTGCACTATAATATGTCCTTGGCTGATCTCAATTGAGATCGGCCGCCATAGCTGAAATCGGTGGGACGCATTAATTTTTTCCTTAACAATAAGCGTTATGTGTGTGGCAGTAGGCGGCGACCGCGGCGACGTGACACCGGTGCCCGGGGCCTGCGGCGCCCCTCGCGACTTGTGGAGGGGATCACTGACGTCTCACTTGCGCCTCGGCGCCAGTGTGCCCCCCCTGCAGTGGGTCCATCGCCTTCACACAGTTCTGAAGGTACGTACTGCGGCAGGCTGGGAGCTGAAGGGTTTCAAACTAGAAGAGTTCGTATAATAAATAAATAAATATCTGGGACATTTCCACACACGGTCATCTGACACCAAACTAAGCAAAGCTTGTACTATGGGCGTCGGAGACTGATAAACATACATATATATTTATAAATACATACTTAAATACATAATCACACCCAGACACGGAACAAACACCGATGTTCATCACACAAATATTTGTCCCGAGTGGGAATTGAACCCACGACTCTCGGAACCGCCAGCCAGGGTCACTAACCACTGTTCCACCGAGCCAGTCTAAAATTATGTTGCCGCATACTAGCCACCGTAGCTTCAGCTATCTTTGTGGCCTTTTCTTGCATCTTGTGCAACGTTAGTGGCTGGTGCATATGGCCCATGCTCTGCGACACTTAAGGGTGAGCGCTATCCGCTCCCCGTAAGTCCAGTAATGATGTGATGACAAGACTACTCCTAAGACAATATCGCAGTCAGTAAGGAAAAAAAATGCGCCATCACAAGGTCCCCAAATGAACTAACCAGAACAACCTACCATTGCATGAACCAAAACGCCGTCTATATCTGAGAGTCGACAGGACTGTACAGTAAACAATGTTTTTCGTTTCTGCAAGTAACGGAAAGAGCAATAAAGTAAGTAGGCATTACTGAAACCAGGAATAAATAAATAAATAAATAAACGTTTATTTCTTCATAAATTTTACATAATACGTCTTAAATGAGTGTCATCGGCGCTGAAATCTTTTCTTAACAACTAGCGTAGATAGATAAATAGAAGTCCGTGCAGCTGATTCAACACTAGTATTAACAAACAAGTATATACCTAAATACACTTTCAAAAAACACGGCAACTAACGGGCGAAACTGTGTTTTACCTTCGTGCGTAGTTAAATTATTTAATATCAAAAGACAATTGATCTCCAGTGTGCTCGCACCATAAGACTCATTGATGGAAGTGGATGGGAAGCTCTCGGACATACTTTATGGGATTAAATGACAATCCTCAGCTCGAATGAAATGTTCGTTAAGTTTCAATTGTTTTTAAAACGGCCCTACGGTTGATATTGTTGTGTCTGCACACCCAGTGAGAATGCCTTATATAGATATTTTACATTGTAATATTGTATTTAATATTTCACAAATATGGGATGACATCTAATTAAAATGCAATATGTCTCATTATCCAGGACTCGTGGTTTTAGCCCCGGTTCGGGGCTGTTCATTGAGTAATGTTTAAACTATGCTTAACTTTTAATAGTACGTTCTAAATCCAAAGAAAAATCTACCCGCGACCAACCTGCTTAAAATCACTGCTAAACGAGCTCCCCACAGTGGTATACACATATATACTCTACCATATAAAAAGTCACCCAGACACGGACAAATCACCGTTATTACGTCAATATCTGCCCCGTGTGGGAATCGAACCCATGACTTTTGGCGTAAGCTACAGGGGCCATGTCCAAGTCGCTATCAATCCTACAAAAAAATAATACATAAATATTACACAACATCACATACGTTGATCTGATGCCGCGGTAAGTAGCTCAAGCACATGAGTTACAGGTACCAGAATTAACAGTGGATACACAAATATACTTAAATATATTTAATAACACACCCAGACACGGATCAAACACCGATAGTCGTCACACAAATATTTGTTCCGGGTGAGAATCGAACCTAAGGCTCTTGGAACCGTAGGAAGTGAGCCTGGGTCACTACTAACCACTGTTTCACTGATCCAGTCAAACAAAAAATATCATTTAATTCAAGAAGTATAAAACAATGTCTTTTGCCTAATTGACATTACCGGTCAAAATGTAAGTACGTACGTCGTCGTTTCGTCTATCGTCTAATTCAAATAAATATTACGATTTCGTTTCTAATTGGGATTTTTTCTTTTCTACTAGAGTGTTATCTTTATACGATTTACCTGGGCAAATACGGACTTTTATTGGCTGGTGCAATGAAAGTCGAATTAGCGAGATTATAAACGACTATCATTAGCCCCTATACGTCCCCACTGCTGGGGCACGGGCTTACCCTAAACTAGGGCGATAAGGTCTTTGTCAACTACGCTAGCAAGTGCGGGTTGGGACTACACAACCTTAGAATTGGTTCGTACGTGTGGTAGTAGAGTAAAAAATATTTTTAGGTTTATCACAGCATTCCATAACACTTCGAGTTAAAGTTCGCTTTCAGCACAAAAAACGAGCTTAATGCTCGTAACTAGTAGTTACTAGTTACGAACATACATGCAGTACTGGGATATTCATAGCTAAGCAAAATAACTAGAATTAAGCTGTCAAATATTGTATTGTCATTACACTCGGCCGAAATTCGAATTATGCGCATATTTTCCCCTTATAACTTAATGTTGTTATAAGTTATAGAAGCTAAAGCATAAATTAGTCCTAGTCAATATGACCAAATCGTCGTTTATGATACTTATTTTTTGCAAAGTACAAACGACTATCGAGTTTCACACCACTTATTTTACGTTCAGACAAAAAAGTTATATGATTACGAGTATGCATACACAGATGGATGAGAAGAGTTTCATAAGTCCGAAAAAAGCGTAAAAAATGCAAACTAACACAATAAAAATTTAACGTATCTCTCTCTGTAATCTTTATCTGATAAATAAAATATTGGTGACCTTTATTAACTATATTGTAACCCAAGACAATTTATGTCTGTGCGTTTGTGCATGCTAACCTCAGAAACGGTTAAACCGATCTAGAATCAAGTCTAATTTGCTCAGCGGCAAGGGTTTTTAAAGCGCCCATTAACTACCTACTTCACGCGGATGGAGTCGGATAGCTGGTTAATTAACACAATCCAACATATACATGAGACTGCCGCTAAAGCTTGTATAATGACTTTGCATAGAATAAAATACGAAATAATTAAAGAGCTGCTTCGCGAAGCCTATTTTAAAACCAAACTTGAAAAATGCTAAACCTCACACGACTCTATGCTTTTAACAATGTTTTTAGTAATTTAATTCGGCGGCTTTGAAACAGAAGGAACACACACAATCTTAGAAATAAAGTTAATTTGCTCTAAATAAAGCACGTGGGTAGGCTAGAAAACTATATTTTTAGTGAGTACAACCATCTGATAAATAGTCATAATATAGGTAGTGAGTACGAGCACTTTAAAATCATAGCTAATGGAAAATTATATACACCTTTAAAAAAATTACCGAAATGCATGCACGCGCAAGTTTATGCACTACGGAGCCAATAAATAGATTCATCCATTCGTGTGATCCATTTTTTGTGTTAGATATTTTTGGTTGTGTAATATAAATTTATTTTAAACGGTTTTAAATGGGGTGGCTAGTTAAAAATAATGTGGATAATGTTGCAAGCTGGATTGCTAGTAGATAATATAAATATATTAAGTAATTAAAGCATAGCGAAATTGTTAAATAATGTATGTATCTTATTTTAAGTTATTGTGACAAATGTCGAAACGATTAGAATTTTTGATATAATTCATAGATTATTATTATTAGCCGAGGATAGGCGCGAGTGGCTTGCATTTGGTCATACACAACATCTAATTTGGTGACGGTAGTGCGATGTGATACCTACTAAGTATTCAAAGCAAGAAAAATAATAATCGATGAGAAGTATTTACGCGTGCAATATATGTACATGTGGCGTTAGGACCGAGAGGTCCCCGGTTCGAGTCCGGGGTCGGGCAAAATTTGTTTGAGCTTTTCTGTAATGAAATTACTCAGCCTGGAGTTAGTAAGATGGCGGTTGAACGCCCGTGCCTCGGAAAGCACGTTCAGCCGGTGGTCCTGCGCCCGATCTCTCATCGGTCATGTCGGATTGCCGTCTCACCGAATTATGAGAGTAAGGAAATAGAGAGTGCACTTGTGTTTGCGCGTACACTTGTGCACTATAATATGTCCTGCGCACTTGGCTCATCTCAATTGAGATCGGCCGCCATGGCTGAAATCGGTCGGACGCCTTATATGTACCATGTATGTGTATATTTTATTACTATATGTCAACTTTTTATATGCACATATATTTTTTTTAGTTTTATTGTGTAGTATGCATGTTATTTTGGAGCAGAGCCTATATCCTTAAGATAAGAAGAGAAGAGACTCAATATAAGTTTGCGATGCGATACTATTTTTTTCATTTGCGAATGTATTTTCAATCATCACATGTGATTACTAAAATCCCAAATATTCAAATGTGTAGTGCTCGCGCAAATAAAAATAGTCAATACTATCCCATATCTTATTTATTTCGCACTCAAAAAGGCCAAGTAATAGTACAAACGTTTGTCAATATTCTGACAGCAGAATAATATAAAGATTTCGGCCCCAGTGGGATTAATCTATTTAGATTTTACCTTTAATACAAGTAGGTCATGTATAGCGTTATCTGTAATATTATAGAGCCTGACCTAGGTGGGGCCGAGGTGCGGGGGGAGGGAAATGACGCATTGCAGTACTTTTGGCTATCATATGACATGTAGGTAGGTGCAATATGGTGCGTCATTCCCCCCCGCCCATACCTCCGGTCCGAGGCCAGGTCAGCCTCGCTACCTGGGGGGTGGTAATCGCATTACGCACACAGAGACAACTCTCCTCTGGACGGTAAACAATACCTGCCTCCCTCCACCTGCGCAGCGGCGCAGCAGTCCGCGCACGAATCAATACTGAAGCTGATATGTACAGGGGAAGGGGTAGCAGCAGAAACAATAACAACATAATACGACTAATGCGAAATATCTAGAATTATGTTTGGTTTAGGTACCGTATAAAGCGATAAGTCTGGCGATCTAACTGCGAATGAATCTTTGCTTTAAGATTAGACGTATTTTAAAACCTTTTTTATTTTATAAATATTTTAATCATCACCGATCCGAAACGATGTCACAATTATGATACCTTCTGTTATCCGCTGTATGACGGACTATAATTAATGTTGAAGCAGTCCGGAACGAAAAACCTGTATATTTAAAAAAAATTAAGATTGCGTACCTTGAACAGAAAAAAGCCGAACCCTTATAGGAACTTTTTTGGCCGACTGTATTTTAAGAACCTTTTTATCAGGAAAGTAAGTTATAACATACTCGTACTCGATCTATTGTGCCTGTCGACCTCATATTTGGATCTCACTACCGCTTACCATCAGGTGGAGTGAGGTCATCTTGTTAGCCTTTTATATAAAAAAAGGTCTCAGGTCTATTGTCTCTTAGAGCGGTGAAGAAATCTAAATCCTTAGCCAAATTTAATATAAATATAAGTAGATATAGCCGAATACCAACAGTAAATTATCGACACTCACAAGGGGATAAAATCCTAAATAGAACCTACATTGAACTCAGAATCTTGAAATGTTTTTTAAAAGTTAGTACTTATATCTAGAATGACAAATATCATTGTGTGCCTGGGCGGAACTTGTGCATTCGTTTTATCTGTGTTGTCTCTGGTGCTTTTTTTGTACAATAACTGTACCAATGGAGTAACACTTTAAAATTATTTTCAAAAGTTAAAAGAGGGCAAATAAAGTTTGATTTGATTTGATTTGATTTATCATAGATTAAGTTTTGTTTCAGAACCCGTGTACTAACTTACGTAATTTAATTGCGTTGATAAACGTATCCTATACTATTATTTATCATAAATCATATCGTCTAAGTTACCACAGGGATCCGTTATTTTTTTTCCTAACTGACCATGATGATAGCTTGGAGTAGCCTTGTCATCATCACCGGACTTGCGGGGGAGCGGATGGCTTTCACCGTCTTTACATTTTTATTTATTTATTTATTTTAGGTACACAAAACAGTGCGACAACAATTACGATATATGCAAACAAATGCCAAACAATAATGGTAGGCTGTAACTCCAAAAATATGTGTACAAAACATAACTTTCGTAACATAATATAGGAGCACTCTAACTAGAGTGTTATGTGTATTTGTCGCAGTTGGATTGTATAATCCGCCGTATTACATTACGGCCAGTTGTTATCAAAAACGGCGAATTATACAATCAAACTGCGACATATGTAGACAGACATAATAAAATATATTTTTACCTTCGGTGTGCAACGACTCGTACTTCGGTTTCGATTTATGTTTTTGAGAGCATTAGTTTACAAATCAATCCACGTATCAGCGTGCACCAGAATTAGAATGATGTTATCTCTATTTGCGTGAGAGAGCTAGAGATAGCATTTAGCCTGCTAAATTATACACAA
The DNA here is from genome assembly GCA_039566165.1 of Maruca vitrata. Lineage (NCBI taxonomy): Eukaryota > Metazoa > Arthropoda > Insecta > Lepidoptera > Crambidae > Maruca > Maruca vitrata. Next base: position 18,840,990 of record CM076911.1, on the reverse strand, counting down.
CATAGATCGTGGATACACGTTATCGCGTGTGAGAAACTCACTAGATAACTGCAGCATGATATTCACCAATCACGTAGCAGTTAGTACTTATATCTACGTCTTTTCATTTTGTGGATTTCTCATACGCGAAAACCGTTACTCTATCACACAGCTCTGATATTTTTTCATAAATATAAGTAAGTAATTATACCAGCTTGTTATTTTGTTGGTGTTGTCCTCAGGAGGTGATGAGTAAGACGATATCGTTGTGCGGGGAGGGCTCGGGGCTGGGCGTGACGGGGAGCGCGGGCGCCGCCGATCTGGTGGCCGTGCTGGACAGGTAAGCTAATTAAGCTTTTTATACCTTTTGTTACGTCAGGAATGCATTTACGCATCGTCTCAAGCTGCCCTAAGTACGGGAAATGAGGTGTGCTGGGCTCAATCCGTGGGAAGGGGACCCCTACCGACTAAACCTGACGGTGGTCATTCTCGTATGATTCCAAGGAACAACGGGAACCCCCAAAGTGGACACTACACGTCGTCCTCGGCGCACTTGGCCCATACGAGCTTCTTATACCTTCTTCTATTCATGTTTTTCTTCATCAACCCTTATACGTTAACACTATGTAGGTGTCCACCATAGAATTTATACACAGGTATGCAGTATGCAGATTTCCTCCACATTAAGAGAGCGCCGAATGATATAATATGAATTTTAATTTGGAAAAATGTTACGTCGGGGTTTGCATTGATTACCTCGTGCTTGGAACCAACGGGCTTTACCACTAGGCCGTTGAAGCTCTTTTATATAACTACTTTTTTATTCAGGAATGAACGAACTTTTGCTCTGCATTCGATCACTGCGCATGCAAATTGTCTTGATAAATTTTAACGAAAATCAATTCATTAGACAAGGGTAAAATCGTATTGTAGTAACTTCGGAAGTGATAAAACATATTAATTGCTTTATTATATCAATGAGAACTGAGAGTGCACATGTTTCTGTGCACTTTAAAAAACCTGCGTATTTTGTAATCTCCATTGAGATGGGCCGCCATAAGCGAAACCGGTTGGACAACATTATTATTGATATCTGTCCCTTAAGATTCCGATTGGGTTAAGTTGATTGATTACCTTTTTTATTTATGAACTGATAGAGATTACTTTATGTTGATCCACTTTAAAAATACAGACAATTGTCTGAAATAGAATAGTGTAATGAACCAAACTTACTATGACTGTACACCTCTAAATCAAGTTACGAGACACTTGTGTCGCCAATGCATTTTCCGGAGATCGTTGCAGACTGGTAACGGCGGCTAGCGGGACAGGGAATTCATTAGCGTATACTTTCCCTTTGTCTCATGTTCCAAAGACATTGTATATTGTAGGTATTAGTAATTCATACATTTTATCAGCCCTTGATGATTATTCGTTGGTTGATTACCAAACTTCTAGAAAGTAGATTTGCTACTAATAAGTAGATTAAGCTACTGCCTAATCTACTTACGTTTTTATATTTTTGCGCGACAATTTTGAATTCTTTGAAAATACCCTTACATTTCTTGTTTTTCGGAAATAACGAAAACAAGGAATGTAAGGGAATCATCGGGTGGAAACTAGCACAGTGCGCACCGGTGATGATATTCTTAGTTTGTGTCTCACAGGTTAGATACTAGGTGCATTGATTTGTCAATCAGTCAATCCGATAATTCTTTTATGTACATATATATACCTTTATAGATAAGATAAATAATATATGATAAAATAATTAATATACGAAAATAAAATAATTACTGCCATTATTATGTTAAATAAAGTGACTCGGAGTTAGGATGTTTGCAAGACGGACGCCCTTGCCTCTGAAAGCACGTTAAGTCGGTGGTCCTACGCCTGGTCAGTCAGTCTAATTTCACTTGTTGAATAGCCTCTCATCTCACTGACTCCTCTATGAGTTTGAGGGAACAGAGACTATTGTATTTGCACACACTTTTGCACAATTGGTTGATTTTTATTGGCATCAGCCGCCATGGTTTTTTCAACTGGAGCACAGCATGTTACTGGTGGATAACCGCAACTGTTATTACAGTACACCTAAGTAAGCCAACATTGTGATGAGAAAATGAACGATTTATTTATTATTTGAGCTGATAGAGATTACTTTATGTTGAGCAACTTTGAAAATAAAGACCTCTGTGTGAAATCGACCGGCACGTCAAAAAACCCTCATTTTTCTAGTGCAGAATAGTGTAATGAAACTTACTATATCTGTACGTACACTTCTAAAACGAGTTACGAGACACTTGCGGCGTCAATGCATTATTTATTTATGGTTATTATTATTATTTATTATTTATTTATTATGGTACACACATTGTATTTGTTTGGCGGCAGGCTGGGCAGCGAGGAGCCGCCGCTGCTGTGGGCGGGCGCGGCCGCGGCGGAGAGCGCGCGCGTGCGGGACGCCGTGCGCTTCGCCGCGCTCGAGATACATGAACACCTTGAGACCTACTTCGACCGCCGGGACCACGCGCTGGAGGTAAACCACCACACCACTCAGTAGCAGTAGAAGGCACACGAGCCACCGGCCACAAAACACCGCTACCGGCTTATTTCCTGCTTATTTTCCGCTCACCATCAGGCGGAGTGAGGTCATCTTACCATCGTCAGCCCATATACGTCCCCACTGCTGGGACACGGGCCTAACCTAAACTAGGGCGATAAGGCCTTAGTCGACCACGCTGACCAAGTACGAGTTGGTCGACTACACAACCTGAATTTCTTCTTAGGTGTGCAGGTTTCCTCACGATTTTTTCCTTCACCGTTAAAGCGTCGAATGATGGTACATATGAATTTCAAATTTGTAAAAGACATTGGTAACCGGCGGGGTTTGAACTGGCGACCTCTCACATGGCAAGCAACGATCTTAACCACTTCTCGATCGACGCTTTTTCATCAGCATCTCATCATCATCAAGTCATCTTGTTAGCATATTAAAAAAAAAATGTATCGGCCTCAAGTGGCTGTCGCAGCGCTTCAGTTAGTTTTGTGGCCTTTTCTTTCATCTTGTTGTGGCTCTCGCGTAAAGCCCGTGTGCGGAGAGGCTTACCACACCGTCACACCATTACACCTTTACACTACGATACATTGAATTAGGGCTATCACTGTTCGTGTCATAGCCCTACGCCCCACACTGACATAAAGAGTTTTGCGTTCCATTACGTTATAAACTATTCAATAAGAGTTTTTTACACGCGATAAAGGATACGTGTCATTCTGTCAATAGGATTTGGAAGTCTATGCTCCCAACGTCTCTTTCTTATAAAATGAAAACAAAAATATTTTTTATTGATCAACAAATTCTTTACACTTTTTAAACAATTATGGACTTCTTCTGAGCGCGGAGTGAATCCGTATCAGAAATAACCCCTTTACCATATCATACTTTTCCTAAAGTAAGAACCGCTTAAGTACTAAGCTGATACAAATAATCTAGAAAATATACAATAATAACATATTGAGATTGAAAGGACATAGGTTTTCCTAATCTGAATTAAAAAAGCTTTCTGAATAGGGGACCTGGTGGCGCCACTGTAGAGTGAGGTCTTAAAGTGTAAAAGGTTATTTTTACAGGTGACAAAACAAATTTATTTCATTATATATTTTCAATTAAATTTATTTTTTTAGTATTACTCTAACTGATAATATTAATATTATTTAATCAAAACCCATAACTCTTTATATATACATATACGATTCGACATTACCTGTACTTAATATCGTTAATACAGCAATCAGCATGATTCTACCATCGGTTCGGAACGCCGACTAATTGAAGTAGATTAGCCCATGGCTCAATAGTTACTCTTATCAACCGTATGATGAAGTAAATCAACCAAGTCATACTGGGGTTGTCATAGTAAAGGTGCTTATATGGTCTGACGTACAATGTGACTAATAAACTTGACGCAAACCACGGAAAAATATATAATTCGTATTGGTAGGGCTTCCAACTTTTTTTACGATAAGAATAAAAAAGTTATATATATTTACGTCTTAGAAGAAAACTTGTAGTTCTTAGGATATTACCAAAAGGAAAAGTTTATTACTATGTACTTACATTTTGAGTAAATAAGAACCATACCCTGTGAGCTAGCGCTAGATTTCGTACACGTGGATAAAGTATAAAACTATTTTAACAAAAATGAAATTAAATTTACTTTGCAAATAGATTTGATTTCCAAGCAATAGCTTTGCACTTCAAATCAATATAATAATCCCAAAAATACCTATACCTTACGTATTGGCGTAACTGTAAAACTCAATCACTTTTGACTCAAAATACCCGTCCACTTATAAGCTTTTTTCAGTTTCGTTTTGCATCCGATACAGTCGCCAGCATTTTAAATTTGGATCTGAGTCCATCAATAGCGACCAAGCTTCGGAAGCACTTTCTTTATTACTGCTATATAAAATAACCACATTACTAGTATTTACCATTCCTTAAATAATTAAATTATACTTATCGTTGTGGAAGAGTAATGATGACGTATAATCTTTATTCCGAGTCGCTGGTAGAGTTACATTATTTTACATGTCGGTTTTAAGTGTGTTCTTGTATGAAGTCAATATAAATAAATAATAATTATCGAGTTTAAAAACAGTGGTATTCATAAATCATATTTTACATAATAAATAATCAAATGCTTATTCGTACGTGAAGTTCGACATTCGTTTTAGTCTTGTGAAGTTTAGCGTTCGTAGGAACTCTGAAGATGGAGACGAACATTGTCATGACATGTGTGGCGTTGACGCACGTCTTATGTATGGGCTCGGCCAGGTGACACGTATTCAATGGGCTGTGTTGTTTATATTTTTTTGTAATAACATTAGGACAACCAATAACACATAAAGAAATAATATTTTTAAGCGTGTTGATTTATTGCTTTTCAGCTATTCTTTTATTTTAGCTAAAGAGTTTTAGGAACGCTACATTTGATATTAATTAAGTAATAATAAAGTATAGTATTATAACCTATTACGCGAACTTGAGATACTTTTGTCCAATTATTTCGCCAACATGCAGACCCACTGAGGCTGTTTTCCAGAATCTTACGATTACCTACTTGTCTCTACCTGCGCGACTAAAAATACGAACGACCTCCTACACTCTGAATACGCACTCTATTCTGAAACCGCTCGACTCTACTCTAATTTATATTGCTTTTTGTTCTCACTCGAAATAATACTAAGTTACGGATTAATCTGTATTATTAATTATAATTAGAAATTCAGTCCATAATCTTAATGAACCTGACGTTTTGAACACTATACAGTAACTATACACCGTGTTTGAGTGGTTGTTTTCCCGCAGCAAAATGATTCTACCTTAGTAGCTTAATAGATTTTTGCAGTTATTTTTTATTAAAATCAATAAATGCCGGTAATACGAAAGGTATAAGTGAAACTTTAAAGTACGTTCGAACCACTTTATTACTTAGGGCGTAGAGCTTTAAGCTTCTTCAGCTTTAAGCATCGATTTCAAAACAACGATAGCTCTTCTCGTTTTCGAGTTGGAAAAATATTATTTTGAAAATTGGAAAATAAAATTTTTTTTTATGGATTAATTTGCATAATTCGATAGTATTACTAAAGGCAAATCGTTCCGCCACGGAAAAACAACCACTCAAATTTCACAGTGTATAGTAGTCACAGGGTCAATTCACAAGATTACCCGTAATTTTGGTTTTATTTGAAACTAGTTACCCGCGCTAGCTTAGCTTCTGGTATGTTATACATAAAAACCTTCCTCTTGAATCTCTCTATCCCCCTAATAAAAAACCAATCAGAATCCGTTGCGTAGTTTTAAAGATTTAAGCATACATGGATGCGAGTGGCCGAGGAGAGAGAAGTGGCGTGCATTTGGGGAGGCCTATGTTCAGCAGTGGACAGAAATGGGCTGATGATGATGATGATGATGAAGCATACATAGGGACAGTCAGGCGCGGGAAGCGACTTTGTTTTATACTATGTAAGGATGTTTCTCAGAAGTTAGCCGCAAACGTGGCACGGGACCGCGCACCTTCTTCATTATGATCGCCGTGTCTGAAGTACGGCCTGGCTTGTGGTTTTCAAAATTTCTAATTTTCATCAAAGCGATGCGAAAATTATTTTTGTGTATTTTTACAACGATTTACAGATTGACTTGGATATGTATAATAGGTTAGACTACAAAAAAATCAATTTTGCCAGTTTAAACATATTATTTATTTTGTTCAAAAAGAAATGGTGAAGATAATATTAATTAGAGGTTTTAGAGGCTGTCACTTTATTATACAAAATTTTGCATAGGGGTGACGTCACCACTCTAGAAGAACTTACACTCTATAAACTAGTTTACGGATTATATTAATGTAATGAAATAATTTGAACTCAGTCGTCATCCCTATTAAACGATCTCGGTTGGCTTTTTTTTTCGATATATTTTAATTTTTTTTTTATAAGACTATTAAGTCATACAGATGACATCGCTAATGTGTAATTTTGGATACTAGGATACTAAGGCGTCCGACCGATTTCGGCTATGGCGGCCGATCTCAATTGAGATCAACCAAAATATTAATTTACACAATCTTAAAATAGAGTACCTACATTGTTGTAATTGGAAATAGGTCTGTTTTTGAAAATCTTCTTCTTCTTATCGTATGGTTGATGAACAACCTGGTGTCAGAGTTTTTAAGCCGCTCGTAGGCCTCTGACATGGCTTCACACACCGTTGAAAAATTTCTCAGGTGTGCTGGTTTCCTCACGATGTTTTCCTTCACCGTTAAAGCGTTGAATGATGGTACATATGAATTTCAAATTTGAAAAAAACACATTGGTACCTGGCGGGGTTTGAACTAGCGACCTCTCGCATGGCAAGCAACGACCTTAACCACTCGGCCATCGACGCTTTTTTAAAATAATATTTCATAAATAACGTATGCAATTCGATTTAAATATTATAAATGTAAGATAATATTATATTTCTAACATTCTGCTATACAATATAACAGCGCACCTTTTACCTGTCAGTATCAATAAAGCTTGTGTACGCACACATGCGCGCCGCGGAGAGCGGGGAGTGGGGGGGATAATCCCTTTGTTAGTGAGGGTGGCCCACACCGCGCTTCGGCCCCGCCCCCAGCGGCCATTGTTCCTCAAGCCACGCCCACTAATCCCCGCGGATGCAGAAAATCAATACAATGCCAAAAGTTAACTACCTGGAAATTATATAAATACGTTCAAATGTTGGACAGTACTAAACTAAATCGGGGTAGAATTACGATCCTTATTCTCAACAGCTATTTTGAATCTATCCTCAGTAAAATAAATATATTTATTACTCATACCGACGCATTTTTGCTGCGATTCACTTTGAAAAACCGGCTACCACGTACAACCTTTTTTTTTACGGTTTTCTATATAACCTATGACACTCAACAATAAGATGGCTTTATAATTTTTAAAATCTATTCAGTACCTACCTACTCCAGCTAAATCCGATGAAGACTGTTTACTTACAAAGCATATGCCAATAACCTTTTTTATGGCACATTGAACAAATTTACGATTTCACTGTTTTTTTATGAAAACATACATAAAAAAACATTTACTCAGAATTAAGTAACAGTTAATAAATTTCATTAAAAAAAAATTCATCTACCTCAGTTTTGTGTAATATAAAGCAAGTTTTGTTGTGAAGAACTAAATGTTATTTTTGCTGGAAAATAATTAAATATTGCTTTATTTTATGATTAAGTCCTTTATTTAGAGCAAACAGAACTGGCAAAAAAACAGCCTTTTCACAAAGTTAGTGTAATATAACTACCATAAGTAATACAATCTTCATCAGTCAATGGTATAAGCGTTGTATTATTACACTAAGACCAACTTTGGATGTACCTAGTATAGGTTAAAAACAATACGTTGTTGGAAAACTCGTTTAGAAATGCAAAAAATGTTTACGAAATCTGAATTTCGTATCTGTAACCCGGTTGTGATGACCCTAAAATTGGGTTTTTTATGTTTCTTCATCGGTTTGGCTGAAGTATAGGTCCCGTGATTACCTACCCCTTACAATCTAACAAATATACGAACATACAAACATTACTTCTGTATACTATTGGTGTAGATTTCTGGTTTTTCACAAAACCTTAATGTCAGGTGGGGAAGAGACATATTATGTAACATCACCAGTAAAAACTGAATTATTACATCCTGGTGAGAGAATCTTAGTAACTTATAAGATCACGTCTTTAGCGTTATTGTACATCGCCATAAGAAAACATCTTAGATAGACTAGGTTCACACGCACGCCCAGAAAGCACCTACCTCTAAACTATTTAAATTATGAATTAAATTTATTGAGAGGTCCACCAGTAGGTATTTATAAGTATACGAGTAAATATACATATATTATTATATGACTGTACTTGTGGGGTATTAATATTCATAAAATACACAATGTGCGCTTCACAATATTACGAAGGCATCAACGTATACGTAGTTTCATCTTGACACATCTGAGCATAATTAAGAAAAGGGTCAATCTTCCGTTTGCCGTAGTATTTTATGTGACTGGACTCATGGAAGATTATTTTGTTCCAATAAATTAGCCGCGAAGGTGTCAGAATACTATACAATTTTAAACAGCACGTGAATTGTAAACCACTTCGAAGTTTTACCTGAAATATAAAAGGAAGAAGATGAGACAGTAAACATATACGAGTACTCACTCCATTCTTGGTTATCAAAGCTTAGCGCACACCCCGGCAGGGGTTTGGCGCCGGGTGCCGCGGCTAACCTTCGTTCCCTCTGGCCGCCTTCACCCGCGAAAGGCAGACTACTGGGCGTCCTCACTAATCAAGTCAAACCCGGCTCACATTTCGACGGGTGATTTAACTTGTACATTTTACAAGCACTTACATTACCAACTATTGTATTTTTTATTCACGTACAGTTTCCTTTCGGTTAAAAGGCACGTATGATAATCCAACTTTGATTAGAAGGCTCGTATTATGGGTATTAACTGTCACTTTACCGATTCCGACGTATAAGCTTGCAAAATGCTTTTTACTGTCAGTGGACATCCATTTGGGATGTTTGATCGTAATGCCACTGGTAATCACCAAAACAGACTGGCCGGATTCGCATTCCGAGAGCGATTTTGAAAACACTTTCACTTCAGATTGAACTTTTTCACGAAACCGATGCCGGCGTTAGTGGGTTAATGAACTGATTGTCAAATTCGGCGTATCTGTAGATGAGAGTAGCCGCAAATGAGCAAGCGTCCAGGGCTCGGGCCTGCGCGCGGCCCCGTCTAGACGCCTCGCCGGCCGGTGCGTGAGCGAGCGGCAGGCGGCGGGACGCGCGGACTCGTCACGTTTGAACGAACAACTCAAAAACTGTCGAGTTTAATGCCTAAATTAGATGATCAATGCAAAGTAGTGAATGGAGAATGTTAATGATTTAAGGTAACTCTGAAGTATTTTATAATCTGAATCGTATCGTATCGTAATTCGTTTCAACATACAACCTAAATTGAACGTATGCACTACGTTCAATCTGACCGTTTGCACTTTTCATACAAAATGAACGTAGTGATGTGACGTCATACCACAACATGCAGTACATTGTAAATAAAATGTTCGTCCTTTCACAAAACTAAAATATAAATTCGTACAACATCCGTCTCGTTTGACAAGGATTACTAAAACGTTCTATACTTAGTTTTTCTTCAAAATTGCACCTCAAAACATAATTATATTTCTATCATACATAATTTAATAAAATAAAACATATATTTATTTCATACACGAGGAGGTGCGCGTGAGTAAATTGTCGTAAATGTTCATATTTTTATAGAGTTTATATTTTATTGGCAAGGTAATGTATGTAAATGAATAAAAAAAGGTTTAGTTAATAAGAAAACAAGCGTTCGTCTTGTTTGACAAGAATTACTAAAACCTCGTTTGACATGGATTACTAAAACGTTCTATAGTTTTTCTTAAAAATTGCACCTCAAAACATAATATTTATCATAATTTAACAACCTTTAATTATCTAAAGGTGTTCCTCATAAATAATACGCTCGTCAAATTTCCATTTTGAACTGGGTCAGTGAGATGGGGGCTCTCCACAACTGCGATACATAGTAAAGCCGGGTTGTATATACGCTGGGGTGCTGTGCATTCGGCCCAGTGCGTGTGGGGCGCGGGGCGCACCTGTCACACTCCGCGCGGACGGGCAGTCTCGCCGGACGCGCGCCGCCGTGTCGCGAACGCCCGCGCGCTACGGTGCAATTCATTCATCGTTTTTAATCTTTGATTGACATATTGAATACAATCGCTGTGTGACAAATAAATTAATAGGTTGTCGAGTTGTTGACTCGATTTATTACGATTCTGAACGCAATCGTTGCACAACTGTGTTATTCTTCCTTTCTATATTTACTTGTATTGCACTTTGTCGAAAGTTAGAGTTGAATAAGACATTTTTAAATTGAAGATAGAAGCATGATACCACCAGGTAAAAATAAAAAAAAATACGTTACCTTCAATTAGGTTTTGTTCTGTACATTGAATATTTATTTCAAACTAGTGGTCCCGGCGAATTTCATACCGCCAATACTGATTCTTTTTCAATATTTTCACTCATTGAAACCTTCCCTGGACTACGAAGAACATTTTAAAACCAAAATTACCTAAATCGGTCCGGGCGTTCTCGAGTTTTAGTCAGACTAACGAACAGCAATTCATTTTTATTTATAAGAAGATTATAAAATAATAATCTATACTAATATTATAATTATTAAATATATTTCTTAATCGCAATTTCAATTTGCGTGGCGACGCAAGAAGAATTGAAAACGACGCGTCTGTTCGATAGGAATACAATTCATTGAATCATTTACTGTGATGTTTGACAATGATTCCGTACCCAAAGGGTAAAGAATCCCTATTACCTTCCTGACAGTCTATCACCACGGTGTTTCATTATTCCTGATAATTAGACAGTCGAAAGTTTCAAAGAAGTTTTTGTCTATATAGGAACAAAACAACATATAAACCCGCCCATAGAACAAGCCGGTTCAACCCTTACTTCACGAGTCCGTTTTGATGGAAGAGATGTTTTAAGAAAATTACTTAAGCAAACTTTGGTATATTACATTACTTAGAGGGAAAGAATTTGAGGGCATTTATGTATAACTAGCGTTACCAGTGACTTCATCCGCGTGGAAAAGAGACTTCTTTAGACAGCATTTTGAATATAGCCACGCCTACAAACGCCTTGTTTCATTTATAAGTTTGGAGTTTCTATACCGATTTATATGATTATTTTTTTATTGAAAAGGTAATAATGTGTGATGAGTGAGAGTTTTATAAACGTAAGAGTTAATATACTTAATCAGAATGATCCGAACTGCTAATCTATCAGGAGTTACACGTGTTATTGTAAGTCAACCATAAAAGATAGACATTATGCTGTTACGGGATATTTTTTGGACAATTTTATGTACTCTACATCTTTTCGTTATACATGATTTCTATGTAACTTTAACCATTAAGGCACACACGACGGAAACTTAAAAATGGAGTAATTTCTCGTACTATAATAACCTGCCCAGGCGTATGAAGAATAATTGTACCAAGTTTCGGTAAAATCCGTCAAGTAGTTTTTGTTTCCATAAGAAACATACATTACGACAGACAGACAAAAAATTTCCTGACTGCATCTTTGCATCAGTATCGATCAGTAATCACCCCCTGATAGTTATTTTGAAAATATATATCATGCACAGAATTGACCTCTACAAGTTTATTAAGGTACAGTCGCCAAATATCGTCCCCTTTTTGTAAAAAATACGGTAAAAATAGAATATTATAGCTATATATATAAATGAAACGCCAAACACTAGGCAGATGACTTCTTTATTAATAAAAATAATCAACAGATCTATAACTTTGTTTAAATTTCTACAATCATAACTTTTACAATTAACTAGGAATTTTAGAAACGTAAATTTTGGTGCCTAATATCGTCCCCGGTACATTATTAGGCGTAACATATATGCAGTACTTGAATTTACATTATATTCTAACAATAATCAACGCTAATATTATATTCCTGATATCTAATTAGACTCCCATTAGTATAGCTCAAAATAAATAAATTTTCAAGTCAAATTGTACAAATAGGCTGCAAATTAGAAGGAACTATACATTAATATGGAGTCTCTGCATTAAAATCTTGAATTCTAGCACTTGATATCGATTCTGGCATTAAATAATGAAACAAATAAATATAGAAAATAATTACACACAAAACTAATTAAATAAATTAAGTTGTAAGTATTGGCCCTGGGGACGATATTAGGGTCAAGCGGGGGGACGAAATTAGGAATATGCTACTTGTATTTAAAACATGAATTTCATCAAGAAACATGTCTCGTAACCCAAATGTTCTTCTATCCGAATAAATCTATGACATAACAATAAATTTTGAAAAAGAAAATATCACAGTATGTCAATCCTATCGAAAGTAAAACTATTTAGACAATATTTGGATCCAAAACTCACCCTCAACAATTTTTTACTTTTTTAAATATTTTGTGACAGGAGCAATATCTCACCAAGAATTGTTCGCCATGGCCGATTGACAGTTCGAACTTTTGATTTGGACCAAAAAAACTAGGTGGCGTTAAATACAAAAAAAGAAACCAAGGGGGACGGAATTAGGTTGGGGGACGAAATTTGGCGACTGTACCTTATAAGTATAGATATAGATATGCCGCTAGTCTTACCGTCACTGTAAGGCTCTAACCTGTAAAGCGAATATACGCGCATAGAACCTTTTTATTCGAATATTATTTTACATTTCATACATCATCATCATCATTTTTTTTTTATAATAAGCAAACAAGATGACCTCACTCCACCTGAGCGGTAGTGAGATCCAAATATGAGGTCGACAGGCACAATAGACCATATTGAGCCTGTCGCACTCACCCTGAAAGTCCGCTTAAAGAGGAGACCACTGCTGCGGCAACAACGAGACAAGGCGTGGAGTCTTGCATTGGTATTGAGCTGTGCGGGTCCGAGTTGGCCAGTCCGCCGGACGGAAGGGCCCCCGTTTCTACGGGTCTCCCAGGCCGGCGGGCTGACCCGCTCCGCCCGCACAATGCCGCCGCCAAGACTCCACTGGTCGGGCGCTTGCCGCAAAATTTTTTATTTTGAATTTTGGCTAAGTTACTGAAATAAGTAAGTATTTGTATCTGTTATGTTTGTTGTCGCAGACACTCGAGTCGCGCGGCGGTGGCGAGGAGTGCGCTCGGTGCCTGTACAAGCTCATCTTCCAGCTCCTCTTGTTGCTGGAGACCAACAACAAGATGGTGGTGGCCGTCTACCACGCCGCACTCGACAACAGGGTACGTACGCAATAGGATAGTCGCCTATATTTTTATTTTCATATAGACGGATGGACCACACAATTACAAAGGTACTGTTAAAAGAATGGTTTGATATTTGGTAAACTCTCCGAGATATTATTGTTTCAATAGCACATCATTTGGGCGAGCTCAAAACGCTACATATAAATGTCGTAGCGAGCTATGACGTCACCCCTCGATATACTGTATGCATATCGTAAGAACTTTGTTGTAAATGTTGCATTTAGGAATATGTTTTCATAGTGACAGTTACTACTAATTCTGTAATTTATGAGATGGCGTAGTATTTTAATTGACTTTTCGCACTTTAGAAATTGACTTTTCCACCTAACTTTAAAATTCAAGTGTCTATTACTGTCTCATTTCATAAGAAATTTCAATTTCGATTTCAATTATGTTATTGATTTGCCAATATGTTACTGTTAATTGTGAAAGTTTATGTAAAATCAGACTCAGGAAACTACCCTATTATGCTACCATGCCTAACTTTTTACGCTCGACGACAGGGTGCGTACGCACTTCTGCTAACATACCGCTTCTACCATGTTAGCTGTTTGATTCAATTTGTAAACTTCTTCAAAGAAAGTAAAAAAAAAGAAGGTTTTTAAGTACCTAGACTAATAAAAATCATGTTCCAGATAGAAAAAAAAAACTTAATATAGTTCACTATAATAAAGGAATACTCACAAAAGTCGTGGGTTGAAGTCCCCGAAGCTAAATTTGGCTTACATACATTGATCTGATTCCAAGATAAGTAAGTTGCAAGAATTTGTATTTACAGTACAATTGTAGACACTTTAATGGAACAAGTGTGGGACTTGTTACATTGGGCCCATCACCTACATTACATTGCCTAGCTCACGATGATCATGGGTTCGAGTCCCCGTCTATGCGCAGATGGTGCCTCAAGGTACATGTCTTCCACAAAATCGCTACAATGTTTATGGTGTTAATTTGTGTAGCGCAGCTGCCGTGATAGACCGCGAGATGCTACATAAATCATCTATTTAGATGTAAAGGCCTGTATACTTACTTGCTTACTTACTAGACTGGCGCAGCGACCCAAAACGAGTAATTTGTTTATATTATGTATGTGTGTGTTGTGCAGGGCGTGGAGATGAGCATGGGCGTGTGCGCTGTCCGCGCTGCGCTGGCGGCGGCGGAGGCGGGGGCGGACCTGTCGCCCGCGCCGCCCGACGACTCCCGCCTGCTGCATCTCATGCAGCGGCAGAGGTACGCTACCAACACCTCGCTTGTCTGTCCCACCCGAGGACGTATTACTACCTCTTAATTCCAGACAGTTTAAAAATGGGCAGCTATAAGGCGTCCGACCGATTTCAGCCATGGCTTCCGATCTCAATTGAGATCAGCCTAGTGCGCAGGACCTATTATGGTGCACAAGTGCACTCTCTATTCCCCTCTCCCTTACTCTCATAATTCGGTGAGACGGCAATCCGACATGATCCATGAGAAGGCTTAAACGTGCTCTCCGAAGCACGGGCGTTCAACCGCCAACTTCCTATCTCCGGGCGGAGTAATTTCATTACAGAAAAACTTACACAAATTGGACTCGAACCGGGTACCTCTCGGTCCTAACGCAGCACTTGCTTCCAATAGACCAACGTGGCAGTTAGTCTCAAATGGGCAGCTATATGAAAAAGAGCTGTTGTACTCCTTTTTAAAATTTACAAAGAGTGGTTATATCAGTCTGTATGATTCCACAACCATAGCGCAAAGTAAGTGTACCAGAAACACGATGTTAGTTAATGCTCATTTTCAATTAAGAGGTCGTAATACGCCTCCTCAATGGAGCTTTTTGTGTTTTTCTTTTTTTTTTTAGAATATCCAACAAAATTTTGCGCATGATAAATGTTACAATAACAGGATATCATGTGATGAACAGACAACCTTATCGGTGTGAACGGCCACCCGTTGAGATACTTTGTGAGAAAAACTCACACCAATTGTGTCCGACCCCGGACTCGAACCGTGTCCTTACGCAGCCCATGCTACTAATAGACCAACGAGGAACTTCTAGACATCAACATTGGGCGTGCCAACTGTGTTACAAATAAATGTCACCAATGGCTACGGAGTACAATTTTAGATATTGCCAATTTTAAATTATTTATCTCCCTATCAAAAAATCAAAAGCAAAGCAATATGCAATAAAAGTCATGACGGCAGCTGACCGCTCCCCTTGTATATTCACTTTGTAACATATCATCAGAACTTCGAGGGTACCTACCTACCTACTTCCTCTGTTGAAACGAAATTGAAATTTGATCAGATAAAGTGAAAGGGGTCAACCTTTCACATAGCAGATGTGTAGACGTACTAGATTATCCAAAGCACACGAGCTATTACAATGGGTCAGTGCTCAATTTGCAAAGAAAATTTGCATTACAAAAAGCTTAAGCCCAGTCGCCGACGACGGCCGCTGACATTGAACTCTTCGATGAACTAAAAATAATACTGGATTGAAATGCACTTTTAGTGTTCTCACAATGGACTTGAGCCCTTGTGAAGGGTCCTGTAACATTGTTAAAGGATGCAGAGCCCGTTTTTGATAAAGAACGGATTATCGCGATCAATAGGCGCCCCTGGGCCGCAGAGGGCGCGCGCTCTCATGCAAATCACCGGACTGCAGTTGAGTAGCTCGAGATTTTCAAGGTTAAAAATTAAATCACAGTGGACCATCATGCCCGCTAATAACAAACTGCTTTCATTGTTACTTTGTAAATAAGGGAGTGAAAATATAATGGAAATTGGGGTTGGGTATTGAATGTTATCATGCGAGATATTTATATACGAAATGTAGGAAATTATGGGATTTCGTTTAGAATGGACATCGCAACATAATGTTTCTAAAGTCCTCAGCCTTTTTTTTTTTAAACAACTATAACTAAATGAATGACATTGTCCGATGTTTTTGAATGCGATGGCCTGATGCGCCCCCGGTACCAACGCGTTATTAAAAACTCGTTCGGCAAGTGTGATGCTGTTAATGCAGTTTTGTATTTGAAATTAAGTAATATCCTGTTTGCATTCAATATATTATTGTTAAGTTTATTATCACATGCAATATTTATACGTTCACTTATTATAATGCAGCTTATTCGATAGGAGGACTTTCAAATGACTGACTAAATACTTAACTGAGTTAATTAGTGTTTCTTAGTTAGTTGTGTAGATGTCGTGGCCACATCGTAGAATTGGCCATTTCATGAAATGATTGGCCATTTCATGAAATGGTTGCATTTCATGAAATGGCCAATCACACATTGGCCATATCATGATGTGGCCAGGTCAGATCAATGATAAGAAATCGTTTGACGATTGGGCCAACTAGATGCACTGCCATTTCATGAAACGATCAATCTCAATTGATCATATCGTGGAATTGTTTCGTTGACTTTACCGGTAGAGTGCCAGAGTTGCCATACCAATTAAGCACTTTGTGCAAATATGCTAAATTTGCACAATGTGCTAAATTTTCTTCCTGTTTAGCATATTATTTTATCTTTTATTTTAGAATAGCATATTTTTAGCAAAAAATTTTTTTTTATAAAATTAGTGTTATTTTTAAAGTAGGTACATTTAATTTTAATTTGGACAAAATTGTCGGAAGTTTGCCTATTTTAGGCAGTAAATACACTTATTTGGCAACACTGGTTGTTTTTGTGCAGTTTGTGTAAAAATGGCGGCCCTTGTAAACAAAGACGAATTTTCTCTCAGATAAAATGCGAATAATTCTTTTTTAAACACGGAAGAAAGTTAAATTATTCGTTAAATAATTCGATGAAAACGTATTAGAGTATGCAAGTCATGCAAGGTTCCGAGCAAAATGTGAAATAACCGTGGAGTTTGGAATGTATTCTAAGGTTAGTAATATTTTACTTACTTCATATTATAATTTTATGCACCTAACTAAATAACGTGTTTTATCAAAATATTTTTTTATTTATCTGTTATTATATTGATTGTCAAAAGACTGATAGCTAATTTAATTTCTTTTTCAGGTTATACAGCAAATAAAGGAGAGTAGGGTGACACGAAAAAGAAATCCATGGACTACTACTGGTTATCGAAATATGATATTATGGAAACTGTCGAAGAGGGAGGAATATCTTATATTCAAGGAAAAAGCGCCGACTATCCTATGATTTTTGTTGTTCATGTGACTTTGTGCGCGGTGCCGTGTTTTAACCGCCTAAATGCACCTTATTATTAATAAATTTGTCTTGCGCTAGCAAGTGACTGTTACCTTGTTTAATATTTTTATGGTTTACGTGACTTTTATACTGCTTGTACTAAAATACTTGCAAATTTCACTAAATGTACATTTTTTACAACAATAAAAAAATCATTAAATGCATTTAATGATTTTTTTTATTGTTTTAAAATTTTAAACCTTTTTATTTTGAAATTATGTAACAACAACTAAAAATAAACAAATACGTATCAAAATTGATCCTGGTTTTCATTAAATATTTTATAGTCGCCCTCTTTTTACGATATGGTCAAACGTGGGTGGCCAAATCGTTAAACGTTTATCGTTTAATGATTTGGACAACATTGATTGGCCACTTCATGAAACGTGAACACTTCATGAAATGGCCAACCATTTCATGAAATGATCAATTCATCGATTTGGCCACGACATAGACATTTAATGGAACTATGCGTAATGCCATACATGTACTGGAGCGGAACTGCATAGAAGAACTCTTGGGAATGTACCATATTGCCCCTGCGTTAGAAATGGCTTAGTTGGGGATTTGCGCGGTCGTTTGGGAGACTTGTGATTGATACGCAGAATCAAATCTTGATTTCTGCTGAATGCTGAAAGCAGAATTTGTTCCGTATTAGAAACGGTCATATGAGCTTTTTCCTTATCCATTTAAAATTTCGGACTTTTTTATTTACTATGGGGTACAGAATTGTCCAAATTCCACTCAAGACCAACCAATACACCGTTCGCAGTGATGATGGAGCAAAGTGCGTTTACTCGTAAAATGTTTATAAGTATTTGTGCAGGTTACTAAGTCCACTGCGTTAATTCGTAAAATGTTTATAAGTATTTGTACAGGTTACTAAGTCCACTGCGTTAATTCGTAAAATGTTTATAAGTATTTGTGTGCGTTATTAAGTCCTGTGTGTCGTCCAGATGGGGCGCGGCGCTGGCGCTGGCGCGCGAGCGCAACGCGGAGCGCATCCTGGAGCGCGGGGAGTTGCCGGACGACGAGCGGACGGCGCTCCTGCACGTGTACTGCCGCGCGCTGGCGCAGGCCCATCCGGGTACGACTGCTTTACTACCTCCTATCGTCTACCGCTATCTACCTGATGAGAGCGACGGTAGCCTCGCCGACCGCCTACCGTCTACCGCTCCACGCTGACTACCTGATTAGAGCGTCGGTCAGCCTATTGGTTAATGTGGTTCAAAATTGTTCGCTTGCGGTTCGAATCCTAAGCAATGAGAACACAGTGTTGTGTTCTCGAAATGATGAAATTTCTGTATATCCGGTACTAACAGTTTTGATTTGATTGACGGATTTGACTTATCACTATTATTGACTGGCTGGGTGAAATAGTGGTTAGTGACCCCACTAACCACTATTTCACCGAGCCAGTGAGAGTGAACCTGGGTAGGTTAACTCCCTATGGTTCGTAAGAGTTGTGGGTTCGATTCCCACCCGGGTCAAATACCTATTTGTGTGACGAACATCGGTGTTTTGTTCCATGTCTGGGTGTGTTATTAAATATATTTAAGTATATTTGTGTACCCACTATTGATTCTGATATCCGTAACACAAGTGCTAAAGCTACTTACGAGATCAGATCAATGTTTGTGATGTTATGAAATATTTAATATTATCGAAGGTCAATACTAAACATTTGGTACATTTCGTATGCAGAGATGGTGGCAATCACCCGCCCGGTCAACGAGCTGTCCCAGAACCTGTCGTTCATGATGGAGAGCCTGTACAAGGTGTCGGTGGCGCTGCAGCGGCCGGAGTCGGGCTGATGCCGCCGCCCGCCGCCGCGCGCCCGGCCCTAGCGCCTCGCCGTGCAGATGTTCATAAGGCACATCAGGAGCAGGACGCCCACTAAGAAGGACCATTAGAACACCACTAACATCCGGATTTAATAATAAATAAACCTAACAAAACCCCAGAACCCCCAGATCTTATTTGTTTACAGAAAATCAACGTGGAATCAAATAGTCCTAATTGAAACTTGGGATCTATGCATACCTGCTAGCTTAGGTTAACGGCCGTTTCGTAGATACCAAGCCTCAAAGATTTGTGAATATACTACTCACTTTTTTTAAAGTCTCAAATGTAATTTTTACATGTATTATAGTGAATGTGTTAGCAATTATGTATGTTGCTAATTTTATTCACTAGAATATGCAAAATTTGCATTGATACTTTAAGAAAAGTGAGTAAATTCATCAACTTTAGGGCTTGGTACATAAGAAATGGCCCTTAACCCGCGCTAGCAGGCAAACACACATTCAAAGTTTATATTAAGACTATTTTATCCCATGTTTATTTTTTGTGAAAAAATAAGTAAACCCTCACCCTGAACCCAAACATCAATAACTAAGGATCCATTGATACTAAGCGATACGTATTTATAACAAATGGCCTGCATCGAAGGCGTCTATTTTGTTTTACATTTAAAACTAGGTTTCTCTCATGTATATGAACTACCTGTAACACTGGCGTAAATTAGCCAATATCCCCTCCGCACATCAATATCAAATTAGACAATTTAAATTTTATTTCGTTTAAATGAATACGGATAATGAGGTTTAGGCGCCACGGAACCAACATCAAACAAGTCCTGGGGCGGCTCGCTCCCGTGTGCTTCAGTAGCGTGGGTCATAATTATTGTAGCAGTTTCATGGCGTAGTTCCCGCTCCGTTGTAGCCGACACTCGTCGGGGTCCAAACCGCTATCGCAATTTTAAATATTGATGTGTAGTAAGTTTTCAAAATTCATCAGTCAATCTTTGCACCTGTTTATCTTTACTTGACTGAACAGTATTAATATACTCACTAGGTATTTTATATTATGTTACCGGTATATAACGGCATTTTTTCAATGCGTTGGAGATTCAAACATTACATTTAAATTTCAGTTTACTTTAATGTATGAACGAACATAAATTCAAAATTGCTATGATCAATTACTACTTGTTATAATTAGCGGAGGTGCAAAGATTATATTTTGGCCTAAAATAGTGTCCAAGACACATTTATTAATCGTACGAATTTATTCGGTGTCATTGATTAAGTGTTTCGTAGAGGATTAGGGGCCCGCACCGAGCCCGGGTTAAGAGCTTACTAAGCTTATTGTCGCTCGATGTATAGAATAGTTAATTCATATCACTTGATATTACAGCTACATTTTTGCTACTATTTCACCTTTCGCTCACGCTTTACCCGGCTTCGACACATCAGCCACACTTCAATAGATATTTCCAAAGGTATCACAATTTTCATACTATTTTATTAATAAATACCTCAACACCTGATGCACTAAAAGCGTGTCGAAGAGATCAACGGCAGATTCGTAAGATTGTCCATGACAAAATGTAACATCTTTGGGGATACCTACTGAATAGATTAAGATTACCATAACTTATAACGTTAATATGGTCGGAACAACGGCGGAACGGCGGCGTAGTTAATTTAGTAATATTATGTAATAAGTTAGTAAACCAGTATACTGACACTAAATAAATTAATAACATGTAACTGTTTTCAAATAACTGATCTCAGGTAGGATAATGATGCCAGGCGGCGGCCCGCACCACAGCTGCCTCGCGCTGCAGCTACTTTAATATTAAAATTTGTAATTAATATATTAACAGCTAAAATTTACAATGACCTTATGTCAAGCAACGATATACCTATTTGTAAAAAGTTTGGAATTTGGGTACTACTAAATTATAACAGGACTTCGTATGAACGATGTTATTAGATAAAGACGACGAAGTGCGAGTGGCGGGCGCCGCGCTCCAACCAAATACTTGATTTATGTGATCACGTCGGCCCGAAGGACCGCGGCCGGCCGTGGACTGCGGACGGTGAGCCGTGCGGCTCATGTCACCACGCAGTGTTAAGTTTATTAATTATATCGCTTACTATAAATGTCATGTTACTAATGCAATAACAGACATATCCTATTTTTATTACCAAACCTGTTGAAGAACAACTTGCATAATGATGAACTTTGTGTATTTTTTAATGTTACTCATAATGTGTTATACTATGTGATTGTACTTTTTTTTGTATCGTACCTAATATTTGATGACAATATTTATTTGCTAATGTAGTTTTGTTTTGTATCTGCCAGCCGACGACTGTGGCGATGTGACCCTCGGGCGGGCGCGGCTGCGAGCTGGTCCAGACGGTGAACACGGCCCCACGGTAATTCATTGTCTTTACCCGTTATTTCTCGCTTGTGATCTGGACAGAGCAATGTTCGCCCGAGGAGTCTTACCTAGTAGTTACTAATTGTGTACTATAATCTGATGTACTGTACATCTTTTAATGTATGTAAATGTAATACATTGTGTATTAATTAAATAAAAATTATGTCTGCAACTATTGTTTTATTGTAGAGTAATTATACCATTCATATTATGATAATACCTTGATATTAACTTCGACGAATATGAAATATCTGAGATATTGTTTGTTCCATGTGTGGGTGTCACCTGATGTCCCAAATATTTATTCACTTTTTTTCATCCTAGTTACTGTATCACCGAGGGATGATCGGGACCAATGTGTTTACATTTCATATTTGAGGGGTGCCAAACCATAACGTTTTGAGTGCCACACGAACTGAAATATGTTTTATTGTAGTAAAACTTTGTATGTGTAAACAAGAAATGTTTTTATATATCTCCTGAAAATTTCATTTTCTGGCACTTGAAACGTTATGGTTTGGCACCCCTCATTTCTAGTAAAGATAGTATTGAAGTTATAAACTTCTGCTTTATCAACAGTTTTTGGCTCTGGTGTAAAGCTAGGTTTTTACTAGAATAGAAAGAAATAGAAATGTATTTATTCAGTTACACTTAAAAACAGACATACATTTGCAATAAAAAAATAGAAAAACAAAGTAGGTAACTGAAAAGGGATCTGCTCAGCGTGTGTCGAGGAGTCGGGGACACCACGACCCTGGTCTTCCGCAGATACCTTATCAGAGAGAGCACAGAGTGCACAGCAGCACATTAATATATCGCACCTCCGTTCAAATAGTCACAACTCAAAAAACCAAATTTAGGAGAAAAATGCATTTGAAAGAAATTTACGCTTTCATATTGGACGACGAAATGATGGATTTTTTTTTTGAGTTGTGATAGTATTCGAACGGAGGTGCGATATTAAGCGTTACTTAAAGTAGAAACTAAAAGAGACATGAAAATATGAATATAAATGTAAAAATAAATAAGTTATATTACGATTTTTGCTCGAAGGTGAAAGACGGTACGGGCTAGTGGGCTTTGCTGGTAATAGATTTTAGGTAAATTTCTGCGAGTTTATAATGTACTTCTTATGATTCTGATTGGCGGCGGTATATTGTTCCAGCATTACGTGGCCGAATAACGAAAACTGCCACGAAATGCTGCTATGCTAACCCAACTAGCCTTGAGGCAAACCTAACTTGACGCTGGGAGAAACATAGCTTTATTATATAGGTAGGGTACTACGTATAATTCCGATACTCATGTTACGATACTATGTTTGTTTCGTGACTATC
Organism: Maruca vitrata; assembly: GCA_039566165.1. Classification (NCBI taxonomy): domain Eukaryota; kingdom Metazoa; phylum Arthropoda; class Insecta; order Lepidoptera; family Crambidae; genus Maruca; species Maruca vitrata. The sequence continues at coordinate 18,817,737 of CM076911.1, read as the reverse complement.
ATTGCTTGATTTAATATAGGTAGGTATGTATTAATAGGTATTATTAGATTAGAACTGATCCCTCCATGTCTTTGATAAATGCTGGTAGTGTTCCTGAAATAACGTTATCAAAAATGGAAAATTAGCTGTTAGTTTGGGATTTGACTTAGCTACAAATAGATGCCTATTTGAGAGTAAATTTGAAATGTTCCATTCAATCTTAGAACTGGGATTGATATTTATTTCTTTTCATGGATTCATTGACGATTTTTTGCGTGAAGCCATTTTTAAGTTGACTACATTTTGATTGAGATTTTTTCAACTCATGTCCGTTCATAACTACCTATGACAAAAAACTACTATAGGTAGTATGTATTTTATTAAATCTATTTAACTTAACTATACCGGAGCCGCTCTAAGTTGACTCATTTGACACATGTCAGACTGACTGCACTAGTGAGGGACAACGGTAAAATTACCGAAGCATATAAGTAACAGTTATTTCCACTTTATAACCAAGCAAGGTCTAATTATATTTTTTTTATTAAAACCATTTATTCACATCCAGAAGATTGAATTGAAGTTTCTTGTTTAAAAATATATTTATTTTTAAAATACAATACTTATTAAATCCTTCATCCTATTTTAAAAAAATACCTGGTGAGTAATACCCACTACGTCACTATGAAAACGTGTCAAACGGCGTAACCTTGTAAAAGCGTAATACAGAATGGAAATTTTGCGTTTTCTTTTCATAATTAAATTATTTTAGGTAATAAAAGACAAATAATTAGATAATTATCATATCGAAATCATCTGACATTTTGAAATAACGTCTTATTTTTAAAAGTTGTTCTTTATGATTCGCTAAATATGTTCCTCTTAACAAGGATAAATGCAAAATATAAAATAAAAAGTGTCAAATCAGTCATCTAAGAGCGGCTCAGGTATAAGTACCTCATCCAAACAAACTACTTTAGTTAAGTTTAAAGAATCTTTAGGTCAATTATTGATAAAACGCAAATATATTAACTATAATCGTTTGGAGCGCATTTCCATTAAGCACTTATGTACCTCGTACGTTCATATATATTTTTTTTTATAAAAGACTAACAAGATGACCTCACTCCACCTGATGGTAAGCGGTAGTGAGATCCAAATATGAGGTCGATAGGCGCAATAGATCGTATTTATATATGCCATATAAATAAGGCTCATTTATTTTAAGTTTTTTATTATGAGGTCAAAAGTGGCTCGAAACGTTTCGTTTAAGATTATACACACGGTGCTACTCGCCAGTGGTTAGGTTGAACTAGGATGTCACTTGTATTCTCAAGTAGACTCCTCTACTCAGTTGTCTCAAGTACGAATATGGGACAGTTTAAAATTAACACAAACTTAGGGTTAATTCACTTTTTTTAGACCCTTGAGTTCTAGATCTCTAAAGGGGCAATGTTTAGTGGGGATGAATGGGACCAACCCTCAAATAGGCATCTAAGCTTTTGCTGTGGTATGTTCAAGTAATACCCAGAAGCAGACTTATCCCAATAATCAATTTATTACTAAGACTAACCAATGCAGTGTGGGAAATGAAAAAAAAATAAGATATCATAGCAGTGCACTTCTGCAAATGATTAATAATAGGAAAGAGGTGTTTGAAATAAGAGATTTATTTGAATTTGCAATAATTTATTATTCCTTGCAAATAATGTTACATATCTTGCTTCACTTATCACTAACTCAAACACGTTTATAACAATAAAACAGTACAATGAATTATTTGATTGTTTTATTACACATTTGAATAGCATACATAAAGGTTAGGGTTCAGTGATACAGGCGTGTCAGCAGAAACAGAAACATTTAATGTGAATAAAACCAGTACAGTGACTATTCCAGAATAGGTTTATTACAATAGCGTTAGTCGTAGGGGCGTGACGAGGCGAGCGAGCGTCGCGCGGCCGCGCCGCCTCCGGCCTCGAATATCTTGTAAATACTATAAAAAGTCGCATTGCATGATACGACGCGACGCGGCCGGTACAACTAGTTAAAACTATTTACAAACACTTAATATCCATTAAATTTCAGTCCATTTATATAAAAATACAATACAATGGGAGGTATAGTGTAAAACATCACTTTATAAGATCAATATAAACATTTATATCAACTTCGAAATGTGAGTTACCCGGACACGCTTCAGCTTACGGAGAGGTGCATTACATAAACGTGATACATATCTTACGCGCCGCTCTCGGCGGCAGACTACTACATGTTACAAGTATCAAGAATTCATATTTGTACAATACGCAGGCGACATGAAAATGGTACTCTTGATTAGTAGTCACATGAATGAACTAGCAAACAGTTTCCCTAGATTTATTACATACTTAAGTTAACCGTACCTAACTTAATACGCGCCCGGTCTTATGACTTCGAGCCACGTATGAAAAACTACGCAATGATTGAACAACATGGAAAATCTCGCGCAACTCAACTGCGGGTTACTTTTACAATAAAGATAAATAAATCTGTACCGCGCTATGCAGTGCGAGCCGCGGGACGACTGCTATATTAAACTGTTAAGTGGATTATGTTTGTTGCAAAATGACAATATAATCTAGTACACATTATTGTTTCAATAAATTTTCAAAGCAACGGTCGTATAAGATTTTGTATAAGTCTCATGAATCGCACTACTTAGCTGCAAGTCATTATTTACAATATATACATGTCTCACTTAGATGTAATTGAAGCGAATAAGTTACAAGTGCTCCGGATTAGTGACGAAGCGTGTACAGGTATCGGCGAATACGGATCTTAACTTTCATTCTCATGTTTAGTGATCATTGCCTTCGGTGAAATGGGGCGGATCGTATACAGGTTACCTAGCTGTCAAATATTCGCGGATACCAATACGGATATAGAGCTGCACATCACGTCTACAGGTGAAAGACACTCGGCACAGGGCCCGAACGTCGGCCCTCGAACAATCAAACATACAAGGACTAGTGAACCACAACATTGGACAGGATCGCTGTAAGCTACGCACCCCGGGTCGTATGGTAATTGGTGCGTGAAAAGCATGACATTAATCAAAAACATCTACTTTGGGTCAAAAGTTAGCCTCGTTACTTAGACAATCGTCTTAAGTTGAAATCTGTTCTAGTGAACAGTATGAGTTATCGAAACGACGATACAGTACTTAAATGTTATAATTACTTCGATGATCTACACTATCCTCTATCTATAAAATCCACTAATACGCTGATAAATATTCAGTCACTTATCAATAAAATCATTGCAAACCCATTTATTATGTATTATGTTACCTGTGCTACGACATGATTATTATGTGTATTACAATTGTTTTAAAACCCAATGATTGCACATTTGTTGAAACTATTCTACTCGTAACATTAGTTGAATGTTATAGAAACCGGTTGAGTTTACTTCTAAATCTGGTGCAGCCCGCGACCCCGCAGGTTCTCTGGCCCTGAAGTCGGGCTCTGCCATACGAGGGGGAGTCCCAGAAAGGGGGGGGGGGGGTTTATTTACCTATTTTACGAAATACCTATAATGACACTTCACATGACTACATTGCTTGCTGCCATTATGTAGAATTAACTAACACGAAGAGAACGCGCGGCATAAATTGGTATCGAAAAAAAAAACCATGACAAATTCTAAATGAATTCAGAAAATCAGTCACAAAACATATAAATCAAAATACATGACTATTAAATAAATTGAACTATTACTACACAAAATGAGATGAAGACTGGTGTTATATGTCGTACCAAGACATGATGGTACACTTCATTGAAAATCTGTCATTGTTGTAAAAAAATCCATAAAATATACATTTACATACAATTCTTTAATTAATCACCTAAAACTTAAAATGAATAATATTTGATTTATATGATTATAAATAAGATAAGAAATTTTACATCTTTGTTCATAATTTATATTGAAAAAAAAATACAGCTCATTTTGTAAAAACCTGAAGTCACCTGAGGCCAACATAATATTATGCTTTAAATCCAAAATTAGAAAATTATTACAAAGATATAAATTTATAAATACTTAATCATTTAGATCACGTAACACTCACAATAATAGTTTTCTCTTATATATAATTAATTAGCTAGTGATTTACCGCAGAACCCATACAGATATGGCTGCGTCTTATGATCTAAAGTTACTACGCCATGCAGTCTATACCCCGTGATAGTAAGATAATAGTAATGTACACATCTCATTATATATCAATACTACCCCTTAATCAATTATTATAATTTAATAATATATTTTTCAGCTACCATTATAGATCTTCAGAAAGCACTTTGTACAATATTTCAAGTCATATAGACATTGATTTTATTTTAATAACTATTCAAACCAAGTGTATATACGAGTACGTCCTTGGCATTAATATCTGAATACATGTACATAATATACTTGACGATTACTAGTTAAGGTAGTGTAAGGGTATGTACAAGGAGTCCTACGGTGAGCCAAACGTGATCCACCATCGCGATATTGTACACGCATGGTGTCATAATGCGCTCAGTGATTGGTTCATTATTACAATGCTTTTAAGGTTACAATATCCGATCGGAAATTATATCCGTTGTGGTTTGTGAATTTAGTGGCGAGGTTTGAGTTCAGTTGTATACTGTACTGTACCTAATACTAAATTGACTTAAATAAAACACTTGGTTTGAAATATAAGTTTATTTACAGCTTTAATAAATAAGTTTGAATGGAGTGTATAAGTATTGCATTCATCAGGAAACCAAGTGTTTTATTTAAAAGGGAGCCCGCTTACCCGCCCTCTAACAGTAGTACACGATGATCATCATGTATCGTATACTATTGTTAGCAACCTGCAAGACTACTATTACAAAAAATAACTACACAATACATATGCCAAATAGACATGAGCAAAGCTAGTACAATATGTGAAACACTATTCGAATTGTGAGTACTATTACATTTAATGTATCAATATACTAAAGTTGTCACTTAGTAATCGTTAATTGCAATTATGAAATGTATACGCGTTATCCAATCACTAGCCGCATTACTTGGTGCTGAAGTGCTCGCTAAATGGGTGGGGTCCTGTGGGGGTCGGGTCTAGTTGAAGAGCACGGAGTTGGGGTCCTCGTTGTCCATTTGCTTGACGTGGCGCAGGACATCCTTCTTGGTGATCACTCCGAGGAGGCGGCTGTAATCGGGCGCCATGGTTACTTACACCATACGAGTTGCTAGAGTTGTTTGTGTAGTGTGTAGTAAGTATTAAGAAAAGTGAATGCAGAAATTATTGTTCTACTTAGTTATTGAATCAAGCACTGTTCAATAGTGCAAGTTTATGTTATCGTGTCTACTGATTACGATTCCAGAGAGAAGATTCTACACGTTTAGCTATAAAATATTATTAAATATAGCAGAAAATACATACATATTTTTAAGTTCGATTTAAGTTGAGAATGGAATTAACCTCTAATTGTTTATTTAAGAGGAAACTAAATAACTTTTAAGCAGTCTAGATTTCCTACTCTGTATTAGAAGTTTTAATTAAATCCCGTTGAATCAAACTGGACTTTAAAGTTGAGAATAGGAACTGACCTCGTTTGTGTATTTAGTGTCGAGCGGTTCTGTAAGTGTTGTATTTAAATTCCATTGTGTATTTAAGAACATTGTAGTTTAGAACAGCGGTGTAGGTGTTGTACCTATCCAAAGGATTGTGTGTTCAGTTTCGTGTAGCGATTAAGTGTATATCTAACGTTTAAAGGTGAAGTTAGTTTAGTGTAGTTATATCTAACAACCAAAGCATAATAGAGTTGAGTGTGTGGCTGTGAGGTGATGTTGTAAGGCTGCAACTCACCCGTTATGCGTGACGAGTGTCTGCCGCAGGCCGAGCTTGCGGAACATGTCGACGACGGTCTCCATGGGCGTCTGGTCGGTGACGGTGATGGGCGCCATGTCCAGGTACTTGTTGAGGGGCAGGAACGCCGGCGGGGAGCCGCCCGCGCCCGCGAACACGACCACCGACTGGCCCGTCAGACCCTCCATCGTCCGGCGCGCGTTTGCTGACCGACACATACATTGGTCAGTATCTAACTCTCACTAAGTGTTCTCACTAGGGTAGTAACTCAAGACTATGTCACTAACCCTATGACTGAACTATGCAACCCGTTTAGGGGTAGCACAAATAATGCAGAATGTTGTATTTAAGAGAAATACTAAATCGATGTTCTACATAATCCATTGCTAAGATCTAAAATACAAATTACTCGAATAACGTTTGCTAACGTTATTATTTAAACATCAGAATTATAACTGCCAAGTTTATTCTTATTTACAGTTTAAATCACCTCTAATTTTCAATTCTAAATAAAATGGCTGCATCTGTAGCTGACAACTATAGAAGTAATAACTCGTCGACTCCGCTTTACGTCTGCTGAACTTGGTTATGTACGCCTCCAAGACGTCTTAGATTCAAATGTTCCACGGCGGCATCATTACAACAGAAGAGGTTTTAACCCGTAACCAGGCCCAAAATGCTTCTTTCATTGGTTTTGGTCCAAAATAATTTGGGCTCTATTGTACCAAGCTTAAGGGTTAAAAAGAGAATGCCCTTACCGATAGCCAAGTTGACATCTCGCCGTAGCACGAAGCCGACGAGATACTGCGACTCCTTGGAGACCACCACGGGGTACCCGTTGTGCTCCGTCTCCTTCAGCAGCGCCTCCACGTCCTCCACCGTCATGGAGTCCTGCGTGATCACCGCCAGCGACTCGTTGCGTCTGAGACAAACACTACTCTTGAGTATGCTGTCATAGGGCTACTTATTGTCTTACTATTCGGTGATTGACAAATTCAAATCCACGCACAGCTGAAACTATTAGGCCTAAGAATTCGAAATACTCAACGTTTCAATAGGAAAACTGAACGTTTCAAGCGTTGTAAAGAACTCGCTTCGCAGGCATTAGCTATTATCAAATATATTGATCAGATTCCGAGATAAGTTTCTTGAGCACTTGTGTTACGAATATCAGAAACAACAGGCGGAACGAATATATCTTTAATTACACAGCTATTGCCGACAAAACGATGTGTTTCAAAGTTTGGCAGGTGTATAAATTAGATGGGGATCGGACCCACAACTCCTACCACTGCCGACGGGAAAACATCGCATTGGCACCTATATGATATGCACTTGAAGACGCTAGCTCAATACTCTTAGCATAACATTAAACAGAAAACCTGAAGTCTAATGCTCAGCTACTTGTTGATGGAGCTTATCTTCCAGTTAAGTAACTACCATTATAACGCACTCCGCAATGCCTCACTACTCGACGATGCAATGGCAGGTCGATTGTCAAAGTACGTCATTCGCAAAATAATTTCACTATGAACAGTATTCTGTGCGCTCGAACACACAATCAAATATAATTTAGCATTATGATTTAGGCTCCAGCAATATATAGTTGTAGTTGGGTGACAACAATCTCCAAGTTAATCGTCGGTCAAACTAATGCCAGGCTTACTTAAATTTATAATACTCGCAAAGCAAAACATTAACAGTGCAAAAATAAACATAATCTAACTTTCGCAGGCGGCTCTGCGCAACATCAGCGACGCGCAGCGCTATCCACAGGTCACTGGAATACGTTGGATTGAGAATCGAACCCAATTCCTTTCATCAAATTGATTAAACCATTTGCATCATCGATGATGATCTGCTAGCTCTTGACTATTAGCAACACTATTGAGCATCGCGCATATACAAAGAAACATCTTGATCTCGCCAAGAGATCAAGATGTGTTACGTGTTTCCTATAGCAGAAAGTGCCATTGATTAATTTATGTAGCTCAACTAGCAATAATAGTTCGCAAGCAATTTTATGCCATTATCATAATAATTATCATATCAATTATCATTTAGTTTGAACAAATACAGAAATTTATCATAATAATAAATATTAAATAATGTTCGACCGATTTTCAGCAATCGATCTCTATGAAGTTGGTTCAACTACGCTGCCCATATTAATTTGCGCAAATTGGAGCTAGCCAAGCCGACCTAACGTGTATTTTGAGGTATGGGTCTGCATCCACCTACTGCTTAAATGCAGACTATGTTCTAAACCTGGGTTTTATACCCAGAACGAACCCTTCATTCTTAACACGGAGTTAGTCTACAGGTAGGCAAATGGAAATATAAAATAGTCAGTAACCTTCACACATTAAGAATTAAAATCCAGTGACACAACAGTAAGGTCAATCGATTAATGCAAGGGGTGCACGTCATTATTTGCAAAGGACACGTGACACTATTGATTAACTTATACTTTCGCACAGCTACTATATAAAACGAGAAAAAAAACATGACGACGTAATAGCCCTTGATTTGCCAACAGAAAATCTGTTCGCAATGGTAATTATTTTATCAATCACAAAGAAGACACAGTGCCTACAAACAACCTATAAAGTAAAAACAGTAGAATAGTCTCTTACTTTGGTTGCATGACGTCAGCAGCGAGCGAAGTGTGTTGGAATTCATCCTTGCTGTCCAGGAAGGGGTAGCCGTTGAGCGCGATGTGCGCGTCGTAGATGCCCTGCCGGCCCAGCGCGTCGCCCACCCACTTGGAGGCCATCGCGGCCGCCATCAGCGGCACGATGTAGCGCACCCCGCCCGTCAGCTCGAACATTATCACCACCAGCGACACTGCGTCCAAACCACACGTTATACCACTTATACACTACTTGAACACTTTTACAGAGCGTGAGCGGGTGCGCGCACATGATTCACCAACTAGCCCGTCTGCTAACAGCAAAGTATTGTCGATTGGACCTGTTGATGCCCTATAGATATGTAAGCAATTTTTGATGATCAGATTTAAATATGCTTTTTCCGTGTTGCTTTAAGTTATTTCAAAGAAAACATAGCACACGCCAGGATTTGAAACGACAGGCTTCAAATTTGATGCTAGCTTCTATTAAACCTGCTGCTACACATTTTTTAATCCGACACTATGCAGAGAATAGGCACCTACTATCTAATTCCATTTGCAAATTGGCATTTTCTATATATATATTTATCGGCAACAATGCGCTCATCAGCTGATCTCATCAACGTTTGTCCTCAGCCGCTGGCATCAAGTAACATGAGTCTGTTCTGACTTACCCGTCATCCTCGTGACGCCGCCCAGCACGGCCGCGGCCCCCACCATGGCGTACAGGCCGGGCGTGATGCAGTCGTCGCCAGTCGAGCACTCCCCGGAGAAAATCCAGATCTTGGAGTGGTGGAAGGCGAGCTGCTCGACGCCTGCAGAACACACGATTGGTCAATATTCGTACTTTGGTTAACCAATCGAAGTGCGTTTTGTCTAATTTCCCGTTTCCTGTGTCTTAAAATTGTGTCCCAGTGGTTCTCAGTATCAGAATGGCGCTAGATTTAAACTTCAACACATCGTTCACCTTCAAACACACCGTCCATTCAACGTAATTTTAAAACCAAGACTTGAGGTTCACATTTCTGTTAGATTCTCTTGGCAAGAAATTATTGCCCGGTAGATTTTGGTCATTGCATCGCTTCTTCTGCTCAACCTTTAAGTTAAAAGCTAAACTAACTACTAAGGGGGAAGAACATTCAAGTATGTATATTTTTATGTATGCAGGATATGTCAGTGAAACCGTCATTCGGGAACTATTTTGCATCTTACTCTTTCTCTTAATCAGTTATCTATCACAGATCACTTCGTTTCCGTCACCTTATCGACGCGCAATGGTTTCGAAGGTTGAATCAGACTTACCGATTCCGACGATTCTTCCTGCGATCGCGCCGAGGGCCAGGCTCGGGATGAACAGCCCGCACGGCACCTTGATCCCGAAGGTGAACACCGTCATCACCAGCTTCATCACCAGCGCCAGGAACAGCAGCCCGATTGCATTGTACACGCCGTTGTTGGCCGGGGCCCTCGTTATTGCCGAGCTCACGTCCGTGAAGTTGCGGTCGTAGTCACTGGGAGGTTGGGGGGTACGTTTTAGACCAAAACATTTCGATTCTTCAGCTGATTGTGTTAGTCGAACAGTGGAGGTGCCCTCTGAGGAACAAAACACTTCAATCTGGCTCTTCTGCTCAGATTGAAGTGTTTTGTTTGTGTAAACCGAAGTAATAAGGACCTAAAACGAATTCGGATTTCCTCGAATATTGTACTAAGCTCTATCCATAGCGACAGTTTTCGTAGATAGATATGGGTGTGTCTGATACGATAATTAGGGTTATAAGTTAATAAGTACTTAACAAATCCTATATGTTATTCTTCTGAGCTGAGACTCGAACCGAGCTAGGGAACGCTCTCGCAATGAAGGAGGCTTGAATATATATGGATGCATGGATAACCTTCCACCGTCCGTGTCAATTAACTAACATTAAGTCGTCTTCTACTATCTACCTTCATCAAAAAATCAGTACTCACCAAAGCGGGTCCGAGTTGGAGATCCCGCACTGGTTGAACAACAAGTAGATTAGCTGGCTGGTGTTCATTCTGGTGTAGGGGTTGGGGTAGGCGACGACGGCCGTCACCAGCGTGACCGCCAGCACCTCGGTGACGGGGTATTGACCCAGCTTGGAGAACTTCCGGTACCGGCACCACCATATGTTGGCCTTTATGAATATTGTAGCGATGCAACCCTGTCCAAACACAACACATACATCAAACATCCGCTAATGAGGATTGCATCCTAATCTGAACACATTTACAGACGTGTCCGTCGACTAATTGTGATATTTTAAACAATACCGAAATAAAAAATTGTATAGATATAAAATAATTAAGTAACAGTCCGGTGTATATTATCCAAGTATTTTTTGGTACTGATGCACCTATTCTTATAACTGCACAAAAATGAACTTTGGCTGACATAAAAACTTCTGATTAAACTCCCTACCCTCGTCTACGAGAATTGACGGTCCGTGCTTTAATCTAGCATATAGTAAGCAAAACCTTTAATAAATGTTACGTATATAAAAGACTCACCCCAATAATACCCAGACCAACAAAGGGGATTAACTCGAAGAAGATCCACGGTTTGTTGTACTCCACAAAGAAGAGGACTGAATGCTCGTTGCCGAAAGGATTGATGGAGCGCAGGATGAACGCCGCGATCAGGGCGCAGAAGAAAGAACGCCATAAAGTTTTCAACGGGAAGTAGTACGACACCTGAAGGAGATTAGCCATGTTAATTTCCATACAATTGTATCGATCCTCTCATTTGATAGCAGTGGCCTGTTAGCCACTGTGAGGAAGAAGAGTTTACCTCCTCTAAACTGAAGAGGACCCCGCCGATGGGAGCGCCGAACGCCACGGATACACCAGCCGCCGCTGCAGCCGATAAGATCTCGCGCTTTTTCGCCTCGTTGCGCCCGTACTTGGGGAACAGATACGACAAGATGTTCCCTACAAACATAACACAATGTGAATCCCAGTCACGCAAAAATCAGTAGTAATGAGCGCCGTAGTCCCAAACTCACCTAAGCAGCTAGCGATATGGACCATAGGCCCCTCCTTGCCCAGGGACAGGCCCGAGGACACCGACAGGATCAGCCCTACCACCTTGATGATGAGCGTCCACTTGCCCAAATACCCTCTGATGATGAACCCGCTCAGGATCGTCTTGATCTCGGGGATACCTGTAAGATAGTATATTAAAGATCTGCGATGACTAGACCGCACGAGAATATTCCAGCGCAGACAACAGTTTTTTTTTACCAATCGGTAAAAAAATCATTGTCAAGCGTTGATTTATACCGTGGGGTCTCAACAGCCGTTCGCCATACTTCGTACAAGCACAATACCAAACGATCAGCGGAACTCAAAAATATAAATACGGTGTTGGATGCGCGTCTAGGTTTGCCAGGTCCGAGAATATATTGCGATCTAAAGCTTCCCAAACACATTCCTTTATCCAAATAAAACAATCATTCCAATCTAATCTACCTATTATTCTTACCCGAGTGCTCATATCACCGATATTTAATAAATTATTCTAGCTTCGTGTGTACTACATATATTTTTCAAAGGTAGCAATTTGTTTTGTATTTGACAAAATAGGGCTATAAGCACGGCTTGAGCGTAAGTAACTATCGAATTACATGCCCAAATTTTTCTAAAGGGCCATCCCGAGCCAATGACGGTATCACGCATCGCAAACTGTATCTGATCACTTATAAATTGTAAATTTTTGGATCTGTTTAAGATTGAATAGGGTAACATTAAACACAGTGGTTGCTCATAGGTAATGAACATAATTCTAGAATCTTAGAGAAATGATTTAACATTATGATGAAGATGATATTAAAATGAACATGGCGATGGTGAAAATGTCAACATGTTATGAATGAAATAATGATAACATCATTTTAATGTAATTTTTAGGTTACAGTTTTTCTTAAATAATCGTCCTTGAAGTTTACATGTCGATAAAGAGAGTCTGTGGCGTTTTACAAAAACTTTTTATGCGATTTTACTAGGTGCTTGACATCGATTAAACCTATACTTGAGCTGAACAGAGGGAATACCAGGGCAATACGTACTTTATACATATTATACTTACAAACTAATCAAATATACTCTAATATGCATTTCAATTAATAGGTACAAAATAAACAAATCGCAAAGCTTTCGTGTAGGCGAAATAAAATCATACATAGGTACTTGTTATATTCATACGTATACATGTACATACATTTTGGTGGCTGATTATAGTTGTGTGATCGAAACCCAAACAGAAAAATAATTATTATGATATATTATTAATTCCAATGTAAATTATTATTCTCTGTTTGAAGTTGATTTAGAAAATATATCAGATCTACATATTATATAACACAAATCAGTAACAGAACATCAATATACACTTATATCAGCAAATCGATCCAGCACATTATAATACAGACAACACTTAACAGTTAATAAGTACGCACTCACCAAGTTCAAGTCCTCTAAAATATCAATAAAGGTTTTCCGAGAACAGTGATACTGATCGAAACCGATCAGAGAAAGTACTAAGTCAATAATACCACTCATACAACCTGCTGCTATGAGCCTTTACCAGACAGCCCAGTGGCCGTTCCTCCTCCAGCAACCCTCATCAGTCATCATCACACCTGAAAGTAAGCACACATTAGTATGTTTATCTACAACGAATTTGGCCGTAATACTTCATTTATACTTTCCCATAAACACTTCACTTTGCATTTAAGTACAACGGGGACGCGATAGTAGCGACGCGATTTTAATATTAACTTTTTTACAAAATCTATTTTATTTTGTACAGGTTTTGGTTCGGCATTTAGTTTTTACGCGTATTATGAAGATTTTGTTTTGCATTTCTATATACGCAACCAAGATCGTATAAGAACTGCGGAAGGAAGGTTCTTACAAGCACACTCGGGCGAAGTCAGAAGACTTCTCTTCGATCGATCGATCCTTTGAAATCAAATTACGAACGTCTAGAAAAACAATAAATTTACATTTTATTGTTAATACTAGACTAAAACTCTGACACCAGGTTGTTCATCAACCATACGATAAGAAGAAGAAGACTAGACAATATAAGATTTTATTAGATCTAATACTCATTTGTAAATGGTAACGGTAACAGTTTGCAAAAGTCATTCTAATTAATAAAATATAAATTAGCAAATGACCAGCGACTGAAGAATAAATCAGCGCCTGGTTTAAGAAAATGAGGTTAATAAATGAACAATGCAAGACTAATTACGAATTCAGTTACAAATGAGAAAACCTAACAACAAACACCAATCATATCATACAACACCTTACGAGACGAACAACACCAATGCTTACGACAATTGTCGTTGCAGCCTGCACCGCGGTGGCGTCGCGGGGACGGCTGCCGGGCGCATAGTGGAAGCTAAACGTTGCAGACACCGTTGTAACTTCCATAATGTGCAACATCTGGCTCTGCCGTTCCACGCAATTAGCACCGCTGTTTTTTTGTTGCCCCTACGCTAACATCAAACACCAATACAACATAAACATCCTTGGCGATCAGATCGACACAAGGACAAATCCGCTCTCTTCTCTCTCCGCTCAAAGTAATATTTGCCGAAAAGTCACTAGGACTAGAACTGGAAGCTATAAGTTCGGAATCATAAATGCTATTTTAAATCCATCTGTGCGCTCTTAGACAAATATGCCTTAACGCGCTCTTTGATAGTTTTATTCTAATATTGGTATAATATTATGAGTTGCGTCCAGCGATTCTTGGTCGCCATACATTAATCTTGAATAATAGTGTAACACTGAAAGCAACAGCAGTTTGGAAGTTGACATCGTTGAATTCTTCAACCATCTTGAAATACCACAATATTTTATATATTGGTCACTGGGTCAACATCTGCTGTAGCAACACTGAAAGCCACAACGTCAAACACCAATATTGTCCAAGATATCGTTCATTTTCTACCGAAGCATTCCACCGCAATAATAGTAATACGCTTACTCAAATATTGGGGTAGTATTTTCGGAACGACACGTTTTTAATTTGTCATTTACACCAGGATGTGATAAGTGTTCCAGTTATTTGTAGCCTTCTTGGCCGATTTCAAGGTAGTTCCTCTTTTGCTCTCTGAGACATATATGCGTCTTAGAGGATCTACCAGACTTTATCACTTTGGTCCTTGGTAATAACGATTTTGACACCAATTCGCAGCTTTCTGTAGGCTTATTTTTAACTTAAAATTAGTAACTAATGACAAGATTCGTTATATAGGGGTATTAGTTCCCGCTATACCCGAATGCTTGTTACACTACTGGGCGGAGCCCGTTTGTTCACAACGGCAACAACACCAATCAGAGGCGAGCTCCGTCATAGGAACGTCTCCTTTACACAACACTTAACCAGAGATACAGCATCGACTCGGTAACCTATTGCGAGCTTAAAAAGTGTAATTACAGCAAAATATAAAGCCACGAAAAATTAAAGAATCGATACTATATGCACCAGCAGTAATGGCAAACGTTTCCGTTTACCGATTTGATGGTAACCTGTAAGAAAAGCGATTACGAGTGCAAGAAAAATCGTATGTTAGATACTAGTATATAAAACATAATATACACTCATTAATCAAACCTTACTTACAGGTTCTTACACATCAAACCATGCTACTATGACTACTACGAGCATCAGTAGATGCACCCTCCGTCAGCTGTTGCATCGGCTGACAATAGTGTACACCAACTTTATCCTGTCTGGAGGTTTTCCACAACACCAAATGGATTATCTTTGCTGGGAAGGTCAGCGTCCTTCGTGATAAGTAACCTTGGTTGACTAAGTCAAAATTGCAATTCAAGTCAAAATTGAATGGAAACCCCGTGAGCGAGCCGAACACTGACCTTAACGCAAGACCCAACGCAATCGTTATCTAACCTACGAGTGGTCTTACTTAAGAAGACGCTGAGGAGATAAGTCATGAAAATATTATACAAAATGATTAAGTGACGAAAACAAGCAAGATCAGACTTCGCCTCTGCGTCTCCACTGGCCACTGGCATAGCGCCCATTCGCTACCATGATTGTAGAACTCAGGCGCTTCGATCTCAATTACTTCAGTGACTATTTTCATACAAATCCATTGATGTACGCAATTCGCGTCGACGTTGATTCTGGACTACCAGAGATTAAAATCGTATATTGCTAAGATTTGCTTATGTACGAAGGGCCTGAGGCGTATGAATCTACGACCACGTGGTATTCGAACGGGCGCCTTTTGTCACGAGGTTTGTTTTTGAAGAGAGCGCGCGCAAGAGAGAATGAGATATAGTAAGCGCCACAACTAACTGGAATTAATGTTACAATGTAATAAAAATATAATTGTGTGTATATTTATTCGTTTAGTCAAGACTTAAAAGTTATATTTTCAAACTTAACCTTACACACATTAAAGTATTGAGTTAATATAATATATTAATATTTTCATATTTATGTTAATGAAATGATGTTTTTCTTTCGTTCGTGTTACTTTTGTTCGTCATTCATGGCTAATCCAGAATTGAATTGTTATGAATCGTTTCACTATATCTTATGTTTTAATTTTTTTCGATATGGTATTGATTACAAAATATTCGTTTTATCATATATTTTATTCAACACAGCCTTGTTGGTGTTTCGGGACAATCCCGCCACTCATACCCACCACCGCCCCGCTGTGCGCCAGCGGAGTCAGCGGTTGCCAACCTGTTACCCGGACCAGTGAAGGCCAAGGAGTCCCGGGGGAGAGAACTGTCTCTGGACCCGCGAAATTACTGAAGTGAGGAGTGCCAGGGGTTCGGTCAACTCCTTTGCAAAGCGGGAGACAGGCAAAGTTAGGGAACAACCTAGTCGGTTAAGAATGAGATTTGCACCACTGGATTATATAAACTACGTTAATGGAGCCTAACCTTTTAATTAAAGTTTTTTTTTGTTTATATACCACTGAGGGATGCCACGTTGATCAGCCATGAAATTTTGATATTGCATGACATTTTAATGGACTTCGCAAGAGAAGGTCCTCAAGTAGTACTTCCGAAGTTGGACGTCCACGCTGGACGTGTGACGTCAAGACAAGGGGCAAAAGTCAAAATGGTGCGTTTGGTGTGGAATAAAATATAATTTAACTTTTTAAGTTTTTTTCTAATTATTTATATAGGTACGAGGAAAAATGTGTGCTCTGTTAAAATTTGGAAAAAATAGAAGATTATTTTGATATTTATGTAGGTATAGTAAATATAAAATTCAATGCCACTGTTCCTTGTAATTTTATAATTCAAAATGGACTCAAATGTTTAGACTTTGTTCGTATGTGTTTAGTAGTGTAGTGTTCGTAGTGTTTGTACAATATCGGTCGAGTGGTTCTTTTATTATGAACTTTTTTGTATAGTAATGTTAAAAACGCGGGTGAAAAGCAAGATTATTAAAAATGTAAATGTTTGTCTCACAATCTTTTGAACATGTCACAACATCTTCAGGCATAGGTCGCTGAAAGAAAATGTAATCCAATTATTTTATTCAAACTGTATATTTTGAATGTTTCAGAATAATTATTACATTTTATCTTTTATTTGATTAAATCGAAACGAATAAATAAACATTTCACATTTGTAACTTATATTTTAATTAAAGGTTGGTATTTTTTAAAGTTCTAAATTTATTCAATCAAAAACATATTTTATAACATTGAATAATTTATTAAAAAATCACAATAATTTAAAGAAAAAAAGGAATAGATAAGTTTTTTTAAAATAAACTAAGGGCCACTGGCATAAAATGCTAATATATTTCGAATGAAATAAGTATATAAATGGGTTAGTTATCTCTATATATGTAGGAAATTTATACAAATACTTATATTTATCAAGTATTTCGCATATTAGCGATTGTGCAAGCGGTCCTTATTAGTGACAACTACATAAAAAATAATTTGTACGTCTTCAGGACGGCGCTTGTCTTATCATTCTTAATCTTTTAATTCTTTTTGTAAGATTTTGGAATAACGGGGCGGGCCGCGTCTGAAACAAAGGAGGTGTCTACGGTGCTACAGAGGCTTCGTATTGACGAACTTGTGTAAATACAGATGGGCATGTTGGTGACCGTTATTTAGGATGTAAAGTATAGTGCGGTCTCACATGTCATGCGGCCCTCGCGGTGGCGCTGCTGCTCGCCGAAGGGCACGGGCAGGCGGTTGTGGTGCGCGCGCGCGCCGGGCTCGGGCACGGGGATGGCGGCGGAGCGCGCGCGGGGCGGGCCGCGCCGGCGCGCTGCCGCCGCGCGCACGCTCACGCGCACCGTGGGCGCGCCGTCCCGCCCGCTGTAGCGCGCGCCCTCCGGCGACTCTGCTTCCGCGTGCGGCGGCGCGTCGGGCGGCGCGCGCGGGTCCGCCAGCGTCACCTGCCGCATCTGCCGCGTCAGCCCGTCCACCCGCGAGCGCTCCTGCGAGAACGTCGGCCGCCGCGGCCGCGGGTTCATCGGGTCGTAGAACTTCCTCGTCATGTTCAGCTGCGGGTAGTTCTCCAGCATGCGCAGCGTGTCGTCCTCCTCGAAGCGGGACCCGTCGCCGGAGCTGGGGCCGGCGGCGGCGGCGCGTCTAGAAGTCTGCGGCATCTCTACCCCGGAAGCCTGTGCCCCAGGGTCGCCTTGCGCGCCCCAGTCGCCAGAGACGGCCCGCCCCCCGTTGCCGGAGGCCTGCGCCACCCCGGAGCCAGAGGCCTGTCCCCCGTCGCCGGAAGCATTCTTCGCATCCGTATCCAGATTGAACACGGCTACCAGCTGAGCCGCTGGTGGCTGCTGCATTTCAGCGGGCTGATCAACGTGGCATTCGTGGGGCCGCTTGGTATTAGGTGTATCTTCACCATATAACCACCTGGTGAACTGAAAGATGCAAGACAATGTATTGTTGTGTACATATAATTAAATTTAAATAATTTAATTAATTATTATATTTCTTCGCCAAGTCAAGTGAAACGGACATACCATATACTTAGTGTCGGGAGAAACCGACACAGCCCTGGTCTCCTGTTCTCCAGTTTCAGAATTCTTACACTGCATGATTCTACAATGAATCTTTTACCTGTGGAAGAAAAACCTTACCTATGGTACCTTACCAATACCTTACCTTTTTAAATACCATTTATTTACCAAATGTTTACCTTGATATTTAACAACTATAAATAATTAATAATAATGGCTAAGATTTTACCTACTCATTCCATACAAAGAATGTCAACAGAAACCATATAACATCCTCAGAGTTCCCTACTAATTAAGTAGATTTCCACGTGTTTCAAATTGCTTTATTCATCAGTCAATCAAATGTTCACACATACTAAACCTAGTGTAAAATGGGGTGAACGAACCACCCTGCGGTTCTTGGATAACCTTATAGTATACAATACATATCATTTAGATTAGATAATGGATGAGAAAACATTATGCTATAGAAAATGACGCATCGTTAGCGCGAAAACTTATGAGACAAAACGATATTTTCTGGTAATAGAAAAATACCGAAGCCCGAACTATTGCTATATTCAAAACTGTAACTAGATCTATAGATGTATCTTTAATCCTAAGACAGAAAAGTTTATATAAGATGGAAATCACAAAATTACACAGAATAAAAGTTTCGGTAGCGTTGACGAAACCAAACGCCGCCGAGTCGCGGCCCTCAAGTAGCTTATGACACCTTTAATCAGAATCAATATACATAACATCACCGTCAATATTATCCCCACTGTTAGAATTATCATGGCCGCTAGAATTAACATTATTGCCTGAATACACTCCTCCAATGCCCATCATATGCAGAATAATCTCCAGATAAAATGAAATTTGTAAGAGGTCCGATCCTACGGGTTGACCTGTAATTTAAAAGGTATTTTAAAACCCCGCACGGTCGCAATTATTCTACGTTCTACATTTTAATACATCTACAATCCTATACTTACCTATACTTAAATCAAGGTGAATACATAGGTACACTTACCTACAGACAGAAAACACAGAACACAGCCATTTTTTTAATTCAAATTTGAGAACGTCCATTATGTATGTACAACTTCACAGAGAATAAATAATAATAATAACAGTTTTATAGCCTATAAACTATTTAACTTACGAATTACAATTGAAACCTACCAGTATATTAGTGAGTATTTAATAGGTTTCGATCACAATAAGATAAATGTAAATGTGTGTAATGAGAGTGTGTGTCCATTTCGGAAGTGGTATTCTTACCGGAGCCGCAAGCGTAGGGAGCGAACATCCTAACGAGGGAAGCGGACAAGGCCGCGAAGATGAGGGCCCACACCACGTAGAACAGATAGCTGATGATGTAGGCGCCGGGGCCGTCCCTGGGCCCGCCGAACACCTGCGGCCACGTCAGCCACTACCACAACAAGACAGGTTAGTACTCAGCACTCCGCAGACAGCTCCCGCTCCGCCGCGCACCGTCTGAATTACCTGCGAGCAGTTGCCGTGGTCGAACGTGGTCTCGTTGCTCGACCAGCAACACTGTTCTCTGTTAAACCAGAAAGCCTGCGGGCAGATGCCGAACTTGAGGTCCGTCATCCAGGAGGCGCCAATGTCGATCACGCCCGCCACCACCCCCGTACACACTCCGACCATCAACACGCATACCCATCCTGACCATGCGTCGTGAGCGCCCTGAAACAATGCGCACGTTTTTTATATATTCATAATAGAAACGTAGCTAGATTTAAAGCGCATTCAATAGAAAATAATATAGCTGAAATGCGTAAAAAGGTTGAAAACATAAAAAAATGAAACAAAAGATGATCTGGACCATGCTTGTCAATATTTGATTAAACTTTGCAATACGCTTCAGGTTTTGACAAAAATCTACAATACTTACTCATATTCTATTTTTGTAGCCTATCATACTTGAATATTATAGGAGGGGGATTGTATAGATGGATCTTAAAGGTGTGGGGAGGGAAATGAGGTAAGGGATACTACCGACTCGGAAGGATGACCAAAGGTCGGTAGCAGCTGGGGAAGCCGGGGTCGCATACCCGATATCAGTGTGCAGTGGCCGGACAAGCAATACTGCAACCAATATCCCTGGCTGAACTACAATATTGTGCTACTCATCTTTGAGAGCTTGAGTGATAGTTGGTTAGTCTAATTGAAAGTTTAAAACTAACGAAAAAAATTATATATCTGGTGGAAAAGAAAATTAATTTAAAAGTAAGTCAAATTATAAAATGTCCTTGTCCCAAATATTTCAATGTGAATGTCTCCAATATACAAACCACCTTGCAAACAGCAGATATAAAAAAATTGGTGGCTCTCACAAGCTTTATCACTTTTTATAATTATTGAAAAGAGTAATTATAAAGCTTCCCAAGTACAATCGAAATTTAAAACCATTATTAGAATTATTATAATGGTCTTTTGATTTTCAAGTGCTTCAAGTACAATTGATATTTGAATATCGGCAACCGGAAATGGATTTATCAGGTCATAATTTATAAATTAACATTTATAAATTAACCAATCATATTATAAATAAATAAATTAATAAATAAACAACAAGCATGGTTCATATTAAATCAATCAGGCTTACCTTTATTAAGTCCCATATTGAATCCTGTCTCTTTTTGACAATATACCGGTGTCGCATCCGATCACGAGCGATGTCCCTTTGCCAGTCAATGGTATGGAAGTCATCATATTGACCAATACCGGGGATGTCGTCATCTCCTAAAATATATTTACGTAAATGCAGATGATAAATGAATCCAACTCTTATCTGCCTTAGTTCATTCTAATATATTACAACAAAACTTATTAATAAACGTGCATTTGTTTTATTTGTACTAATGATGATGCAGATGATTGTGTTTTAGATAATAAATCTCTAAGTAGCTGTGCAGTTTAACTCTTAAGTAATAATTCTAAATCTAAGATTTTAGACTTTCGTGTTCCATTACACTAAATATTAGTCTTTATGCTATGCTATGCTATACACACATTATTAGGAGTAGCAAATTACATAGCTACATAGTCGAAATGTCGGGCAATAAGTAGCTATGTAATTTGCTAGGTACTCATAATAATGTGTGTAGACCCATAAAGACTAATATTTAGTAATTCTAATCTATAGCCTAAGCCACCCATCTATGAAAGGCCAGTGGGGCCTGATCCCGATTGTGAAGGGTCAAAGTCAGGACCATGAAGGATTAAATTTCTTGCAATAATCTGCATGGTGCTTCAATTTCATATCTAATTATTATCAATGACTAATTATTTTGAAATAAATAAGAACATTCTAGATTTACACTCGAAATATGAAGCTACTGTAAAGAGTGTGTAGCGCCACAAATAAATGTGTATTTAATTGTTTCTTTACACGACCGTTTGTACATTTCATTAATATTAAACAATTGATTGCTTATTTATAAGGCTAATCTATCTATCTTTAGTCCATTCCGGCGCAAACTGCCTCTTGCCCAGACCGACATACCAAAACAAATCAATAAAGTTGTAATGTTCTGCTTAATTCACTCAGTTAATATTCATCAGTATCGATGGGAGGTCGACTTCAGACTAACCTTGCATTCCGGAGAATATAACTGCGTCCCCTGTAACAACGTTTCACCTATTTAACAACAATTTCCGAGCACAACTACCACTTTCATCACATTTATATTGATATTGCTTCAACGCGCGTTGGAACTGTTCGTTCTATAACAAGACGTGGGCGCAATTGTTTTACAATAATACGTTGTAATATAGGAGCTAAATCAATGAAAATTTAATAAAAACAAAGGAAAATAGCCACCTCTCTGATCGATGACGCAAAGAAAACGTAAACGTCAAATTCTGTGTTGCCAGAGCTCAGAGAATAAAATACCCTACTACGAGTGGGATGTATTCCTGGTACGATTTTAAATTTTAAAAATTTATTTATATTCATTGGTAATACATATTCAATCCGAATTTAAATTTAAATTTTATCGATCGTATTTATAAAAAAAAAATTGTTTAAGCTTAGTAAGCAGCGCATGGCCTTATTCTTTCGTTTCGTGGCCTTGCGCGCGCTGTGCAACACCGGCCGGAGCGATCACGTGCTTTTGAGACTCCTTTCTCCTTGGCAAAAAAATCACCGATTGTGTTTTTATTACTACAGGTTTAAGTCTAAATAATACATTTCAACATTACCAATTCTTTTTGTTTTTAGCTTCTAAGGATACCGCTTATTTTTAAGTTACGGACAAATTATTTTCCGTCCGTAGGTATGGTATTTAAGAAAATATCCCGATCCAAATAGTGTTTACCTACATCGCTGACTAAGGGCTCTCTTTCACTCGTTTCCGGCGACTCCATAACATTTGTTTTTATATTTACAAAGATTTTGTACACTAGGTTTGGCTTCCAATACAGAACTGAATATAAATATTTTTTCGATAATTATATCTAATCTCAAGAGTTATCTATAACTTCTATCTATAAATCGGCTAAACCTATAATCATGTGGGTATAAATATTTTTGTGACCGTGCATTAGTGACTAAACTCATCCAATCATAAAGTTACACTATTACTAATTATTATTGGATATTCTAAACTTAATCTAATCCTATGTTTCCGACTGGAACTAATTTGAAACTAAGTCAATATTAATTAATTACAACACTAGTGCTAGGCAAAAAAAAAATGCCCAGCAGTGGGACAAAAAAGGTTAAAAAACAAAAAGTTAATGAATAAATTCATGTACTCACCAGTTTTGATGCGCGTATGATACAAAGCTGGTTACTAGCAAAGGCGCGGGTGCTAATGTTTTAGACTTACTTAGGGAGTACGTTGTAGGTAGTTAGGTACTTGTATCGAGTTAGTAAGCCAGTGTTGTCTAAAGCACCAAGTATATTAGTACCGCCAATAAAAAGCTCGTTAGTTTTGGAAATGCCTTGTGTGTTAATGTAGAGGAAGCTTGAATTAAAATTGCATGTTTTAGAAAATATGCTATCGCGTATTAATGAGCATAATGTTTAAAACGCTATTTATCAATCGCTATTTACTTTGTGAGTTAATTATGACAGATGCTATTGTACTTTTTGTTTTTTTTTGGTTGATAAATATGTGATAATGATTAAGCTAAGTTTCCGTCATTAACAGTCACATCCCTTAACAATGTCATTATAAGTTTAACTTTATTCATTAGAATCTTTGATAATAATCTGTCATCTTATTATTCATGTTAATTTTTGTAAGTGACTTGAAGTGTTACCAAGATCAGATGAAATATAGCCAATGAGTACTTATCCAGATGGAAGACATTTGTAGTGCATTTTTTGCATATTTTATACCAGGGGTCGGTCGGACGGATGTTTGGTTGAAATAAAATTGTCACAAGTAATTTGACTGTAAAGATGTGACTGTTTACGGAGTCGGTCTACTGTTACTGTTAGATGCTCTGAATCTAAGTGCTCTAGCTGTCAAGCCTGTCGAAAGTCCTTACCAGCCGAGGAGCTGAAGTACTGAGCGATGTACGCTTGAAAACGGAAAAGTAAGTTTAGTACGTACAGGAAAAAAAAGGGGTTGATAAAAAGAGGTTTCTAGAAATAATTTGTTTTATTTATTAAATTAAGATTACATAGATATAGCGACTTTCACCTACTAATTCAAATATGACATGTTAAGGACATTGTTAACAGCCTTTTTTTAATTTTACTCAAATCAGGTCAGTCTTACTGTTCTCTCACATGTAAGATCAACGGCAGAGAACCAACGACTTAACAGCAGTCTGGAGACACGGTACACCAGTTACACCACTAACTTTGCTACTGTCGGAAAATCTATTCGGACAATTTTTAGCCTCATCCGGACTTTTCACCTGATATCTTTAGAGTACCAATAATAGAAATATGACAGGAATAGCGAAGTTAAGCCTACTACTTGCCTTGCTCGGATAATATAGATTGTAACTGGAATTGAAAGGTGAAAGTCGCTTTAACAAGCAAATTTACAGCTAAATAATACAAATTTATGGCACACATTTGTATGATCAATAAATTTCACTGGGATAGAAAAAGTATTATCTAAATTTTCACAAATCCCAGTGGCATTGACCGTGCAAATCTAACATTGTTTTATAATCTTGAAATAAGTGTGTACGTACCTGAAGTATATCTC
This sequence comes from Maruca vitrata, assembly GCA_039566165.1. NCBI lineage: Eukaryota > Metazoa > Arthropoda > Insecta > Lepidoptera > Crambidae > Maruca > Maruca vitrata. Next base: position 18,793,027 of record CM076911.1, on the reverse strand, counting down.
GTGACCAGTAAAAAAAGGTAAAAGGTACTTACAGTTGGCGCTAGCAGCGGAATTCCTCCCGGAGTGTTCGTAGAGTTGGAAGGTCCCGTGATTAGTGGGGGTGGTGTCGGCCGCCTCCTGCAGCCCCGGCGTGATGTCTACCATGTCATCCTCGCTGGCAGAGTGGACATTGCGACCATTGCTCGCGTTAGCGCCCTGGCGGGGTAAATTACCTACAGTGTTACCATGTGACCGCTTGTGTGTATTGTGTGCAAATAATCTCATGTCATTAATAAGCTTACTGAAACGTTTATGTACAATAAGTTAATGATGAATTATACTTATACAGACTGGTTCTCATAACTGTGAGGTAAAGATATGTCTTAACTTAGCGAGAAATTTCATTATAATAATAAATTAACTAAACAGCACATTACCCCTTCCAAATACTCCCCGAAATCACAAATAGTAAATGGCACCATTTCCACTTGTTTAACTTTAAACGGCATAACTACTGGAGTGTGTTCGTTCTCTAAGTTCAAATGATACGTTTGTGTAGGAGCGCAGCGGCTGACTGATTAACCTGAACTCTGCAGTCGAACTAGTTCGCGAGATGATGGCGCCTTCTCGGCGTTTAACGATTTTATATTAGCGAGAAATGTATTATTAGATAATCTGCCCGAGAGATCAAATTGGACTCCTACAGTTGGTTAAGCCTCATTAGTATAAAGTTACCGCTTACAGAGCAGAATTGTTTTTAATTTGCCAATATCAAAATGCAGTGTGTAATGTCTCATTATAGACAAGATCATTTTAAAACATGCACTGCACATATTCGTCTTTTTGAAACCATAATTAGATCTTCCGAGATGATATTAATGAGCTTCGGTTTTTAGATTAGATCAGGATCAGCACTTGGTTCTACTTCCGTACAATTATTCGTTATTTCATGGTTCCTCTATATTTACATTATTAAATAAATGGTAAAAAAGTCACCCGAATCTATACTAATATTATAAAGCTGAAGAGTTTGTTTGTTTGTTTGTTTGAACGCGCTAATCTCAGGAACTACTGGTTCGATTTGATAAAATCTTTTTGCTTTGTATAGACCATTTATCGAGGAAGGCTTTAGGCTATATAACATCACGCTGCGACCAATAGGAGCAAAGATACAATGGAAAATGTGTAAAAAACGGGAGAATCGCGAACGAAGTCGCTAGCACAGCTAGTTGTAAAATATGGATCCTACTTTTAGAACTCCGCTGTCTGTCTGTATGTGTTTTACTAGACTGTATGTATTTCATTATTAACCATGGTAATTATTAATTCGCTTTTGAAATTTTTTGATGACGTATTTAGTGCTGCATGATTTTTGAAAATCAAAAAAATATTCGCCTACAGAACCAATATTTAAGGCCCTGTAAAATCTATGTGTGCTACAAAAGTAGGTAATTCGTGATCAATTGTAATAGAGATCAGCAAGTTAGTGATCTCGTCAACTTCCTGATTTTAGGCTAAGTAAATTATTAACAGAACATTTTTCACTAATTTCCCTCGATAACTCGCCGAGGTATTGCAAATTGAATTATTTATTTTAATTATATTATTTATTACTTGACATTGTTTTGTAGCCTAACCTTACCCAACTTTAAATGTCTATTTTCTGTCTCATTACATTTCATTTATGTAATTCTCTTACAAATCGTACCTCTTATTATAAAATGCTATGGTAAATCGGTCACAGTCAAATACTCTATTTAAAATAAATGTCAGGTTATCTAAAGTTTAGGTTTAATTTATGATATAAGTTGAGTATTGCATTTATTTAATTTAAATCTAAGAAAGCTTACCATTATGTACTAGACTTAATCGTTAAATTAATTAATTTCTAAAGCTTTACACTTCTGAGATCGTATTCACAGTATGATATGATGCTATGCTGCTATGATATGAATAGCTCAATGGAGATGTGGTAAATGAGCAATAAATGTTGGCAATACATACCTTTATGAAATGAATAGTGGATTTGCGGATTATGTTTATTAAATAATGAGACAACACCGAAACTGTACATTAGCGTTTGTATATAACTGCGCGTGATGCTTGCTAGTTTTATAGAAAAGAAAGATTTAAAGACCTCCATACCTATAATGCCCGAATATTAGGTAGAAACTTAGTATAATAAAATTGCAACCTTTGTCTGTCATATTACTTTTATCACTAAATTATCGCCGATTTTTACGTTTCTCTTATTTTCTAGACCAGTTTCTGAGATCATCCCAATTATTTTTGATTAATTTGAGATAAGAACCTACTGCAATATTAATAGAATACTGTTTGTGTGACGAAAGTGAAAATGGCTCACAAATGTAATATGCCTTTGATTATGAGCATGCGTAGTGTGATCTTTAAGTATGTAACCGATATAATCTGAATGAAAACTTTGAGCAACCACCAAGACTAGTTGTTAATGTAGATAACTGGCGCAGCCGAAAAAATGAAGCCAATTTATAGGTTCTTTTATATGTATCCTGAAAATCATTTAAACGTAATGATTTCCATTATCTTATAAGATCTGGTTCCTCAATTGAAAAAACGAAAATTGTAAAAAAAATGGGAAAAATCATGAACAGTTGATTTGACCTACTGACCTAGCCTCTCATACTTGCTTTGAAAAGTTTTAACTTAAAATACGCATTTAAGCAATCGACATTGAAAATTCACCATCGGATTTTCTGTTTTGCTGCAACTTTTGTAAAGAAAACAAAACCAGAACTAAACAAACTCCGGTTATAAGGTATCGTTCAGGGAAGATGTGAGAACAAAAGCTGAGTTTCTTTCTATTTAAATACGTTCTAACATTGTTTGGTGTGGCAACATCAGAAGGGGTTCGCACAGCATTGCTCATTACCTACACCGATGGTACAAGATAATTAAAAATATTTAAAAAAAACAACTTCGAACGAAGGAAAATTATACAGGGTGTCCCAAAAAGTAGTGTCAAGCGGAAGTCTTGAGGTAGAAAACCCCGTGGGGCATCCGAAACACCCCCATGTATGTTCCGCAATTTTTTATAGTTTCCGAGTTATGTTTTCAGGGACACCCTGTATAAATAATTTCATCTGGTCGGAGTCATAGCTCACGACATAACTAACATAATTCAAGTCTAAAGTCGTAAGCACATAGCTAATACTGAATTTCAGACCTTTCGCACCATCTTCAGAACATTTTAAAAACTTTACTTTAGAGATTCTTACAGCTCTTCCAAAGCATGTCAAATAAATAAAGAAATATACCGGATTTTTGATTGGCGTCAACCAAACCTTATTTTTCTAGTGCATAATAGTATAATGAACCAATCTTACTGTGGCATGTATACCTAAAGTCAGTCCAAACTGAGCTACGAGAGTAAGAAGTGTTTGTGAGGTTTAGAGGCCTTCTGGCGACAAATCATGTGACATATTGCAATGACACGGTAACCAAATCCTTCAAATGAACCTTTCTGGAAAATTTATTGGAAGAGTTGTATGTCAATTAACATTTATTTAACTTGCACATTTAATTACTCGTTTAGTTGTTATAGTATATAGTAAATCCATAAGTGGATAATATCAATAATATGGATTTACACAAAATAAATTCAATAATTCGATATTGGTATATGATGAATACAAAAAAAAGTTAATTTCGTCACTTTAAATTATAGTGTATTTTATATTATAGTCAGGGTTCTGATTTACTAATAAAATACCCGGATCATGATTGAAATGCGAGTAAAAGTTTATTTGAAGTCAAAAACTGTTAAATATGCAAACAAAGGCTTAATAAATTGTTTCCAGGGTTTTTCAACATATTTATTTATTTACAATATATATTTATATTTTTTGTTTGTATATTTTTAGTTTAAGTGCCAATTTTAATTTTAGATAGTCAGAACAAAAACTATACAGTCAAAAATCCAGTGAAACCATACGGTAAAATTTATTTAGGTACACCTATACGAAAACCGACGCGCAAAACAATAAGGGAAGCATGGGATTCAATAATTAGAAGTAAGAACAGATAAATCTTACCATTAGTCAAAGAGTTCACATTTTGAAATAGTTCAGAAGACGCACGGACCGCAATAATTAAAACTGGTATATCGAATCAGATTTCGTCAACCAGGAAGCGAGCTAGGCTAGACGTGGTCGGAGGGAAACTAGGGACTGCACATCGGGGGGAAATCGATAGCGGGAGCAGCCGACGTAGCCGACGGAGCCGACGGATCCGACGCGGCGGTGCACCGGGCGAGCGCGTCCCGCGGCGAGCGCAAACAATAACAACGCCGACGACCAGCGAAAACCAACCACCCTCGCCAAACAACACCGGACCGCCGCTAAAACTCTAATAAAACGCCCTCCAACTTCTACGCCAACAGGTTGCATTTTATTAAGACGCGCGAAGCTCAGGTGCAGCGTGGATCCAAAACTAAAATGAAATTAAACCACTTACCATCCCGACGACAGCTACCAATCACACTGAATTTATCTACTAACTGACATATTTCAAAGAAAAAGAAATCTATCACTCATTTATTTTATACAGTGATATTATTATCAATGGTAAACTGGTAAAATCTGAATGGTAAATAAATAATATTTAAAAAGGCAAAGTACGGTAAGATACAATACAATTCAAGATGTAATACAGTAACTCACTGAGAGGCGCGTAAAACAGCGAGCAAAATGCACGAGTCGAGAGAGTCGAGTCGTATCGTCTGCGGCGGGTTCGCGAACTAGCCTGGTGCACGTCCTAGCCAGAGGGGGCTCGGGATGAGACTGAGCCGCCTGTGCCTGCACCGCCCGGCAAAGCCTAGGTACTTCGATCGGCCATAATTGAGTGTGCGGTGTACGCATTTCCCCCCGTCTGTCCGTGTATGCAGCGGGGCGGTGCATGCCGCCACCCCCGCGCCGCCCATCTGCCGATATTATTACATCCAGGTACCCCACGAGAAGGGGCCCGAAGCGAACTATGTTCAAATATATTATATATACGTGTTGTATGGACCCTAGCTTTATCGATTTACGATGTTTAAAACAGGCAGTTCGGTGTGATATCTATCAGAAAGTACCTACTGCAAAGTGGAATCTCTAGTAGACTTAATTAGTAATTGACAAACCTAAGTGGCATCACAAACATTCTCCTCGAGCACCTACAATAAAACTGTAAAAAAAAAATATAAAACTATCAGCTCCTCCTAGACAAAACGTGGTACGACTCGCAGCCCTACAACCAAGAAGTGCTAAGCAACAAGTCCGTAACAGGTGGCGTGGATGTAGAATAAATCTAGAAATCTGAGGAATTGCCAGCATAAGTAGACACGTAGACGGGCCAGTTGCTCCACTGTCCTGGGGCTCATTTAAATCTGCTGAATAGCTAGGTCCCGGAACGGGGACGTGCTCTGACCAATAACCAATATAATAGTAGAGCGATAAGGTTCAATTCATAGTTGTACGATATTCAAATGACGTAATAGTTCGAACCAGAATTATGTTTAGCTAGCTCGCGCCGCGACTTCGACCGCGTGGAATAGAGTAGTAGCTTTAAGCTAACGCTAAATTTTACCCACCAGATCGTTTGTTTGTGCGCTTGGTCAATATTTCGCTGGGATCGTTATTTTGAAACAATATCTCTTAATTTTTTAAATCGGTAGGTCCTGAGATTAACGCATTCAACCAAAAAAAAACAAAGTCTAGTACTGTGTAGAAATATAAACGTCATATTAATCTGTGAAAGCCAATAAATAAATGAACAACTGAATGTAGGTAAATCTCACTCAATGACAGCCTGGAATCAGAAAATTACCGAGCGAAACACCCCGTACCACCCAGTCAAAATCCCTGATTATATCATCTCAATCCCTCACACGGGAATACTCGTATTAGCTATTTGTTAGTGACGAGCGCATTTCAATCTTACCTATTAACACTACACTAGTGCAATTGAATATCTACGTAACAAGTGGTCGTTCATAGCAAAATTAACAAACAATATTACTGCCTGGGACTAGGGTAAACGATTTGACTAATCGTGAGAGATTTAACTAATGACTAATGCAAAATGCGCGGAGGATTCGGAGCATCCAGAGGGCCTACTATGAGTTGGCTATCGTAAACTTACGTACGTTAAAAACCTATCGAGTTGTTTTTTTCATATGGCCGATTGTAGTTCTTCGCGTAACCACCAGCCGGCGCTGTACATGTTTTTCATAGACATATTTACGTAGTCGATATCGAGCGCGTAATAGAGGAAGATCCCAGAGCCGCCAGACATCACTTATTTTCTAATGGACAAAATATATACGATTGAGTAGTGGTGGGGTGTACTATCATCATATGACTAGTTGCTACCTTGACCAGACGGCCATTTTTCAGATATCAACCAATCAAGGTACATAGAAACACTGCTCACCTCACTTAAATTCTGATGGCTGATTTTAACATATATTTCACACAATATCATTAAAAGTCAGGTTTTATTACTCCTAGACACATGCGGTCGGCGGTTTTACCTTACAGACGCTTTAAAGCTATGAAAAAAATTTTACTTTTACTTAATTTTACTTATTTTGTGATGCTTGATTTTTATATATGTTATTCAAACAACTATATTACAAACTTTATTACAATGGCATTATTTAACTTACTTGGTTTAGAAAATTTACAATGTCAAATAAAATTTAACTTCAAAATAAAATAACCTTACAAAATATGAGATCAAAAAAAAAAAAATATGAAACTAAAATAAAAAAAAAACCATATAACATAACAAATTCAAACATGTCAACAAATGAAGGAAAATAAAGTAAAAAAATAAATAAATAATAAACATAAATAAATAATCTTTTTTACCCACCCCCGCTCATCCCCGGTCCAAAGGTGCCCATGACACTCGCAGCATTTCCGCGCTGGATGGCGATGGACAGTCTCTGCACCAGGTATGAACCGGAGCGAGAGTCGCCTGTTACCACGTTCAAACAACTATTTTAAAACGTTTTGCAAACGGACAGACCGATCCAATGGGCCAAACATTCACCAGACCCAACTGTTTTAGATTTTTTTTTTTTAATTGAATATAGTTAAGTTTTTCTAATAAAATAGTTTGTAAGGTACAATTCTATAATTATTGCGGTCAGATGAGCACTTTTTAGTTGTTTGAATAACATATATAAAAATCAAGCATCAGAAAATAAGTAAAAGTAAAATTTTTTTCATAGCTTTAAAGCGTCTGTAAGGTAAAACCGCCGACCGCATGTGTCTGGGAGTAATGAATCCTGATTTTTAATGATATTGTGTGAAATATATGTTAAAATCAGCCATCAGAATTTAAGTGAGGTGAGCAGTGTTTCTATGTACCTTGATTGGTTGATATCTGAAAAATGGCCGTCTGGTCAAGGTAGCAACTAGTCATATGATGATAGTACACCCCAACACTACTCAATCGTATATATTTTGTTCATTAGAAAATAAGTGATGTCTGGCAGCTCTGGGATCTTGGACCATAAGTTTTAAACTCATGGTAGCATCCAGGTCACAGGTACGGGCACAATTTGCTCTAGTACCATACATTTGTAACTGTTGATGATCTGTGCTAATATTATGAAGCTGATCGAGTATGCTTGTACACGCTAAATTTAGGAACTGAATTTCCGTTTTGTAAAATTCTTTCAACGTAAGAAAGTAAATTTTTTTCATATAAATGTTTCAAACTGACTTTGTTAGAGCTTCCGCTGCGTGCGCTACGGAAACGGTTAGATTCTCTAAAATCATGTTATATTTATATTGGTATATATAAATCTTACACTATTCTCTCTTTTCTTATCTTACGCTGTATAACATTTTTCATGGTAACAAAAAAAGATTAAAATTTGTTATAATATTAAGAATATCATTAGTTGTTAAGATTTTATATCAATCAATATTTTAAATTTTCAAAATATTATCTACATTATTTGATTTCAATGGATAGGCAGTAGGAGTTTTAAGATAACGATCAAGCGCGAAAACACGTAAATCGCGGGAAAAAATGCTTTATTTAATTAGCAACTAGGGTAATTTTTTTTTTAATAAGACTCGGACATTTTTCCAAATATCACCAGTAACGCCTCGAGGGGGTCTAACATTGTGAAGCTGTCTAAAGTGCAACAAGGCGCAAATATCAGTTTCCGGAAAATTCAAAAAACGCCGATGCCAAACTGGAAGCCCAAAAAGTGAAACCAGGGGCTAAATACAGGAGGGAGTAATTGCAGTCAGAATCAAAGCTTTGACGCACAAAGCGCAAAGGTAGATTAATCTGTCTATCAGTTCATATGAAACCGTTTGCGAAGGGATGTGCTACCGCCCCGTGAAATCTCAAGATGTCTGGGATATCTTACATTAAATTTTTGAAGGTTTGCAAGCCCCTTCATTTTCGTATCTAACAAACGTTTAATTTATAATAAATATAAATATATCAAATGAAAGTAGGTAAATCTTACTCCAAACCAGGCACAATAGATTAAATAACATTTAAATTAGGCCCCACGTTTCTTTCGTAAAAACAAATATGTATCTGCAAATATACCATCAATTCTCTAATAGATAGATGAAATATACACGTAGATAGAAGCTGTTCCTGACCTTCTAAATGCTGTGTTGATTTTCAGTAGCACCATTAGATATTTAAATATATAAATAATCTTTATTAAGGTAAGTTACTGAATCAGAAAATTATGAGGTAATAGGAATTAAAAAATATGCGACGATGAAACGATCCAGGATATCAAGATATTGCCACAATAATTTTATGTACTATTATGTAATTCACGACTCTACGATACATCTAGTATTTGTGCATCACTGCTTCTAAGCTTAGACAAACTTAGCACGTGCACAACCCTGCTAACCAGTTGCTTTCAGTGCATAGTTAATGTACGAGATTAGTGCATTAACGATACAGTTTCGGGCATCTACAATATCGCGGGATCAGACACTAAGTTCCCAGCACTCGGGTTGTAGGGGTGGCGCCCCGGGGTGGCAACTGCATGCCTGCCGCTGAGCTGTGTGTATTTGTGTAAAGCCAAAGGCTATTTTATGTAGAACTACATTACACCGTACTTCAGCACTTACGTACAGGGTGTTGGCAAATATATAACTAAGTTGTACGTTCGAAACTTAGTCATTAGAGCTCCGACGTGAGTATCCGTAAGTTGCGAAGTACATGATTCGACTTCATTTATTTATAGGAATCTGGTGCTATGCTATTAATATAACTATTAACGAAAATTGTTTAAACATGCAATCTTTATTGTACCTTAACAAAGTGGATTGCAGAGGATACTTAAATATTATTTTTAAAAAACCCTGAAAATAATCCATAGATATTTTGTCTGATGTAAAATGAATGTGAGACGCTATCTATGCCTATGCGATATTGTATATGCTTTTTGATTGCCCTATCCAAATATCATGCATGAATGAATGGCGTGCGTATCGGGACCCCTCGCGAATAACATCCACGACCTTGACCCCAAACGGCGACGGGAGCCGGCGGGACCCCTTTGTTTGATGTTTACAATTTTATTGGTATTTTGCTGTAGTCTGAATAAAAATTATACAGCTATTATGGTGAGTAACATTTTATTTTTGTTTTAGCGTTCATCATCATCATTGTTCGTTTTATGTTTTCTTAGTGATATGTCAAAATTGTACCTAATAAAAGTAAAAAAATATATGTATTTAAAACTTGAATAAACAGTTACTTCACTACATAGTATAAGCAAAGTAGCTTTCCGCGTCTGTCTTTCCTTTGATGCGGTTTTTTTTAATAGTTGGAGGGATCTGAGAGGATGGTTTTAATGTATAATAATACCCGAAGCGAAGCGAGCGCAGGGCACTAGTTCAATATAAGATTAAAAATTACACAGTTACATTTAACAACGCAATGACATTTCAAGCATGGGTTTTGCAATAATCTCATGTGTTGAGAAAAACCTAAAACTTAAGGTCAGTAATCGTATAATCTACATTGTTAGTGACAGTCAAGGGAGCTCAGGGCAACTTGTCACCAATGAAATTACGGCCTTTACCATCCTTGGGATCCATAATTAGGCGAGTATTTTGATACCAGGCCATCAAGAGTATACTAGGAAATTAAAAAAATATTTTTTTGGCTAGTTTTAAGCATGGTTCAACATCGCCTTTCAGGAACATATTGAAAACAAGCACCTGGAGCGCTGGAAAGCCAAACCTGGAAACCTCCAAGATATACTCAAAGAGCTTTATCTGCAATAATCCAAAATAATGGCACAAAACCACAGTCTCATTAACTAACTCGTTGCTAATGAAGATGAGACAATTAATCAACAGGGATTGTAGAGCCAGACCAAAAAGGTAAATTTAAAGCATACAAACACATATAAACCTTAAGGACTGTTTTTCGCTTTTTCGTCTACCTTTACGAACGCGTAGAGTTATATTAATATTTATACGCCCTTTCATTTGTGAAAATGTTTAGCTTCTTATTCAACTCTTTCTTTGAAAAAATTGAAATTTAAGAAGTAGTCTTTAAATTTAAAATCTGAAAAAAAAAGTAGTCTTTAGTCAGAAAATTTAGCGAAATTTTTATAATGTCTTATTATATGTCAGGACTGCTCATCCGACAAAATAAGATAATTTCAGCACAAGCAATCACTTTATCATTCTTGTGTGATTTCAAAAATGTACTCTCTTAAACGTCCTCAATAATTATTTTCCTTCTGCGTACTCTTAACTGTTTATATGCGAAATTTCACGAATATTTAAGAATCTAATTGATATATTAAACTACTGCACACGATTTGAAAAATAATCGGTATACCACAGTTAGTAGCTAGAGCCCGAGAAAGAAAATGGGCCACTTTTTAGCCCAATGCGCTATAGTATTATTCAACGAGATAAGCGACTCCACGCTATCAGATTAAATTTAAAATTTGAATAAATCGCCCCGCCTGAACGGGGACATAAACCACCGGCCCTTCCTACCACTGAGCTATCCAGGTGTTGAGTCACCAATGCGATTTTTTCCATCACTTTTACCCGTTAGCCGCGGGTGGCGCCACCACCGGTAGTAATCAAACACTATCGGTCCGCAAACATTTCTTTACACAAACTGTTGCACTCGGCAAATATATTTTTATTTGTTGTTTTTATTCGTGTCCCGGCCTGAACGGGAACTTTGATTGTTATTACAAATCCAAAGCCAACATTAAATCTGATCTTATGAAGCACCCTGTACAAGCAACGGGCAGCAAACGGCCGGCAGTCAAATTGACCCCTTCTGTCAGGAGCTTTGCCGGCAAACGCTCACAAACATTGACGTGTTTGAAGCCTACGCGTACCTGATTTTTTTTTAAATACGGCTCGTCATACACGGCGGATATTGGCCGTAATTATATTTGGTTAGGCATACTCATAACATTCAACTCTTTATATGTTGACATAAACTTCAGTTGCCAGGATGTGGCATCCATCCACTTTAGTTATACACTCATGAAAAAAAAAATCTTTAAAATTCAAATATTATTCTTATACTGATTTACACGGGTTCTAAAAGCCACCTATAAATTATCATACGGACAAGAACTTGTATAAACATAATTATTGTAAGAAGATAAATAAACACCCTAATATCTAGACACGCGGTAGCGTGTCAAGCCAAGTTCAAGAAACAGAACTGGCGGACCGCACCGTGTGTAATATTACACGAACCATTTGGAACCACTTTTGAACCCCTCATAAATCAAAAACTATTTTACATAAACGTATCAAATTTGGCTCATATATTGTGACTTGCGAGATAAATATGTGTTCTAAATTTCATAAGCTTATCTCAAACAGTTATTTAGATATTAATGTCCAAAAATCCTCATTTTTATCATTGACTGACTGACAGATCAAAATTCTAACCCAGTTCCAAATGACCTAGAGAGTTAAAATTTGGTATGCAGATAGGTAATTACATGAATACAAAGGAAAAAATAAAAAACTGGCAATTTTTTAATAATTAAGTTTTTTTTTTTATTTTTCTAAGAGGCTAACAAGATGACCTCACTCCACCTGATGGTAAGCGGTAGTGAGATCCACATATGAGGTCGACAGGCACAATAGACCATGTTGAGCCTGTCGCACTCACCCTGAAAGCCGTGAAAAAGGAGACCACTGCTGCGGTTAGGTTCTATTATGAACGCTTAACATAAATACCTAATTAGTGCCTAATCACGCCTATATACCGGGGAAGACAGAGCACTAAGTATATATTTAGGTATACATACTTACTTATTTACAATTAAGAGTAGGTACTTATAGTCGGTTCTCATATTTATTACTTAGGGTTATACCCCGTAAACGTAGGAAAATACAGTAACTGATTCAATTGTTTTATATTTATAAAGTCTAGTTGTAGTTTTGAATTTGTCCTTTTCAAAGGACCTACGGCGTTACGATGATATATACTTTTCTACAAAAAGTAATGATATCCAATCAAAAACATAAATGTGAAATGAGAGCCACGTTCAATATTATGATAATTGCCTTGGTTGTTGACTTCAACGACAAAAGAAGTGAGATCTAAATGGGTGCCAAGTTCAATGGTCAACCCTGAAATTTATTTATAAGTAACACTATAACATACCTATCATATCTTCTTATAACATAAGATAATGTATGGTGGTAGCCTATGAAGGTCTGTCTTGGCTAGTTTTCTTTATTTAGTTAGTTAGTAGTCTACTTAGTTGTCTTGGTTAGTTTGGTATTTGTCGGTATTTATTTTATAATTCCGAAAATTTGGATTGTTGGTAGAAACTAGCGAGCGAACATAATAATACGTTGGTAGGTTTATAGAAACTAGCCAAGGCAGACCTTCATAGGCTACCACCATACATTATCTTATGTTATAAGAAGATATGATAGGTATGTTATAGTGTTACTTATAAATAAATTTCAGGGTTGACCATTGAACTTGGCACCCATTTAGATCTCACTTCTTTTGTCGTTGAAGTCAACAACCAAGGCAATTATCATAATATTGAACGTGGCTCTCATTTCACATTTATGTTTTTGATTGGATTCATATTAACATCATACTGTCACTTGAAACTCATCAGCGCGGACACAACGCGACGCTGTTAATTAAATAGTTTCCAGCCAAACACTACTCGATGAGACACTCGTATACAAATGTAAACACTAGCCTAGGCTTGTTTCAAATTAATCTCGTTCCCGAACGTTTCATAACACCGATGGGCGGTCACGGCAGACCCCCCAGTGGGGGTCGCGCCCGGTAGCGCCGGACACGACAAAGCTGGCCTTTACACCTTACGGAATCCCTTTAAAGTAAGTACATATTTCCGTAAGTAAGTGATGTATTTAGTATTTTTTTTAGCAAAAGCCTCCCAGGGTGACCTCACTCCACCTGATGGTAAGCGGTCGTGAAGTGTACATTTGCGGTAAACAGGCACAATATACCCAGAGTGGGTATATTGAGATATTACAACATTGCTCAACAACATGCTCGCTCCCTGTATTATTGCTTACAGGGAGTTAACAGTTTCAATATTACATCAGTATAATTTGTATGGACGACGAAGTTTTATTTTTCCATAGCTGTTTCACGCGGTTTCACCCGCGTCCCGAGGGAACTACTTCCCGTACCGGCATAAAATATAGCCTATGTTACTTCTGAATAATGCAGCTTTCCAATGGTGTAAAAATTATTGCAATCGGTCCAGTAGTTTTTGAGTTTATTCATTACAAACATACAAAAATACAAATATTTCCTCTTTATAATATTAGTGTAGAAGTGTAGATAATACAAAAGTGTACATGAAAAGTTCTGAACTATTCACAACTATCACTTTCCACATTAATTATACATTCCTCTCGGAGCCGTGTCTCGGAGTCTTGAAAATAATTTAGGGTTGCCTCTTTAGGGGTGAGAGCCATCCGCTCCCCCGCAAGCCCGGTGATGATGACAAGGCTCCTCCAAGCCATCATCGTTAGTCAGTTAGGAAAAAAAAAAAGGGTTGCCTCTAGTCCACATTTTAGTCTTCGTTAATCTAAAAAGACAATTCTACTGAGTCACTTTGAAAAGTGGAGGCATTCAAAAGTTATTATTATCGTACACCAATCGTTCGTTATAAATCACGTAGGTGTAGTATGTAGATTTAATTCACTAACCTGAAAGACCTACGCAAAATATATTACAATATATATTACACAGGTTATCTATCAGTCAGAACTTACGGTGCGATATTTTCCCGCGCCCGCGGCGGTTGCATCTCCGCAGCCTCCGTAGAATAAAATACTAATACGACGCGGTTTTCGCCCGCAGTTCGGTGGAATAGAGAATGTTCATGATTTTAGATAATTAGGTATCTTTGAAATGTTTGGTAATCTGAATCGACATGTGTAATTACTTTCGACATACAACCAACATTGAAAAAGTTATACGTGTTTAAAGTTCTGATCGTGTGCACTTTTCATACAAAATGAACGTTGTGATATGACGTCACACCACAACATCCAGTACATTGCAAAAAATATTTTTTCGTAATTTAACGTTCTATAATATAAATTTGTTTTACAAATACATTCAACGTGCCAATATAATAATGTCCCATTGTGAAATTGAGACACAGTAACATTCTCCATTGCGAGTAAAAAACCGCGCAGGCGCAGGTTTGCAAGCTCTGCGGCAGATTGGCGGAAACTCAGTTTTCAGCTGTTTGTACCGCCCGTCTTGCAACCACCCGTCTTACGTTTTTCGCCAGCCGCGTTTGAGGTTTTTTTTTTTCCTAACTGACTAACGATGATGGCTTTGAGGAGCCTTGTCATCATCACCGTGCTTGCGGGGGAGCGGATGGCTCTCACCCCTAAATAAATTTAAACGACCCGCGTTTCGCCTCGTGAATTTTGAATTAAAACCACAAAACACCATCGCCGCGGGCGCGGGAGAAAAACGCGTGAGTTTTGACCGTTACAGGGTTGGCTATTACAATAAAATTTTAATGATGAATAACAAAACCATTGGTTAATTAGGCAGACAGGGCAAATATAATGTAAGTAAGTATATGCTCTTTGCTCAGACAGAGACAGTTGCGACCAAATCAGATTAGATAAAGAGGGCGCCGTAAGTTAAAGCGCGGTCTGGCCGCGATAGTAGTGGAAAAATCATAACGCTTCTTTTTGCTTCGTCGTAGTCGGATAGGTAGGTAGAGATAGGTAGGGATAGGGTAGGATGTGTCAGATTGCGAGCGTTTGCAGAACGACATAGATAGAGTAGTGAGGTGGAGCCATGAAAACAAGCTCTATTTCAATGTCTCAAAATGCTCAACGATCTCCTTTACTCGGGCGAGGACGGCCATACAGTACGAGTACAAGGTGGAGGAGACGCCGATGGAACGAGTATCCCAGGTGAGAGATCTCGGTGTGTATGTTACGCAAGAGGTAAGGTTTCGTGAACACATCGTTAAAATCTGCAAAAAAGCTTATAGAAACTTAGGTTTCCTACTCCGACAAACACAAGGTTTTACTAAAATTACAACACTGAAGGTACTGTATGATGCATTGGTCAGGAGTCACTTGGAGCACAATGCGGTCGTCTGGAGTCCTCACGAAGCCAAATACGATATCATGTTGGAGCGAGTTCAGAACAAGTTTATGCGACATCTGTACCATAAACTTTACGGGGTATATCCATTTTACCCGCTCATGTACCCAACACTGTTCGTGCTAGGCATGGTGGGGTACAACAAACTGCGCGTGCGCCGAGAGTTCGCGCTCGCCGCGCGCGTGGTGCGGCTGCTGCGCGGGCGCGCGCACGACCCGGGCGTGCTGGCGCGCCTGACGCTCAGCGTGCCCGACCGCTACGCGGAGCGGCGCCGACGCCCGCCGCTGCTGCTCGCGCCGCGCGCGCGCACGCAGCTGCTGGCCGCCGCGCCGCTCACCCGGGCCGTCCACCTCGTGAACCAACTCCACGACCGGTTGGATGTGTTTTCGGACGATTTGAGTCAACTAGCAATAGTACTTTTATATATAATATGTTACGTGACATGATCTCATTATTATAATAAATAGTTAAATAAGAATAATATGTTTGTTAGTAGATAAGTAAATAATTAGATATAAGTGTATATATACATAATATAAGTGGGCTATGCTATTGCATTAGGAAAAATATCCTGTAATAATAGTTTTAAGGTCAAGGCAATAAATAAATAAATAAATAAATAATAGTCGAATGTGTCGAAATAATTGACGTAATAAACTGACCCTTAAACAACCGTATTCTATGTAATTAATGTAAATGTTTAAGAAATGTTACCAAACTTTTAGATATTTGTACCAAATAAACAATTATTCTATTCTATTCACAATATAATCAAAATGATATTGTCCTATGCAGGGACAAAAACTCGCTTCATTAATGACGGTGCATTGATGCAGGAGGATAACGGTTTGGATCAAATGATGAATATCAACGAGAACGGCCACACAAACACAGAACGAACGCCCCATTAATGCGTACACATGATTGCCTTATTGTCCGAATGTTCCCAACTGATTAAATTATTAATTAGGACGATTGTTTTTATGTTGGTCCGTATCAGCAAGTGTGAAGGGTTTGCTAAGCTTAAATTAATGCTAAAGTAGGCAGGGTAGTAGGTAGTTTTGTTTGTTAATATCACGAAGCCTACTAGCTATAAGGAATAACAATACTAAGTTCCAAGTGACTGCATACGTCAAATATCGAAAGACACGATGAAATGAAATGCACATATGAAAAATATTTCAAATAGTAATTTCGATTTGCAACCCGTTTTCCTCGAGTGAATCACGTCATATTAGAGAAGCAATACATTTTCGATCTAGTTTCCAACGTATGTCATGCACTTATATGGCAAATTCCGCGGTGTCCCCGCATTTTTGTCCCCGTCAATAAACAAAACAGGATGTAGTCTAGACACCGTATGTGCGAAGAAAAATTAAATTTTCAAAAGCTTTTACCGTGCCGTTCAGTTAATTAGAGCGGCAACCCTACTCCAAATTTTCCGAAATCATTTTGCGAATAAAATGCATCAAACGATCCCGAAGGTGGGAGTGACAATGTCCCCTGTCTGCCTCCCCGCGCTTATTAAACTGTACTCGAAATATACACTGCCCATCTCCACAGATTTGAACCCTGAACTTCATGTTTATAAGCCGATAATAGGGTGGCAGACAGTCGCTGAGACCATCAATTATCGAGCGATATTAAAATGAAAATTGCCGGAGCTCACTTTGTGCGTAAAAGGTTTTAATTTGAAAGGGACTTCATTACGATATGTGAAAAGAGACACAGTACTAATAAGCAACAATATTGCTGGTTCTATGGATGGTCGTTAATGATGGACTTCATAACGGATATTGACATGATGGTTTCGAGGTAAAAGGGATGGTTTATAACGTATGTATCTCGGTATTATCTATTACGGGCGAGATTCATTACTTCGGGCATTAAGACTATGACAGATGGTCTATGGCAAGTACAATGTCTGCTGAGGGAACGCCCTGGTGGCTGTTAAGCGAGTTATATGTAACCCGCCATAAATCGCACAGATCGTAGCACAGATGTCAGTTTACAGCGTCGCAATACTTTCGACCTGAGCTGCGCAATAGATCTACATATTTAGTTGCCAATATTACCTTATGCGTTCTTATTTTCACCATTTCAGCCGAGGTTGTTAGGACTGATTTCCGTTTTGTGTCTGAACTGCACAATAATAACCGTAATTTATTAAATTTTCGAATGATTTCTTGATTTAGTTTTAGAAAACTACTTGTGCCCTATCATTTCATAGTATACAACAACGTCGCTTTTATCTGCCTGGCCTTTTGTATACTCAGATCTTTAAAACTACGCAACGGATTTTCAGGAACACTGATAATTTAATCATAGTTGCACCCGTGCATAACCGGGCCAGTTATTACTCAACATAGCTTTCAATTAGCAGTTTGTTAGCAAGCGTCTCTTCAGTAAATAATAATAACTCTGAAACTGAAACAGGCGCTGGGAAACAAAGTCTGTCCCGCGACTGTCGAGCTTTAGACTGAAAGTTTAAGAAAGTTCAGTTTCTACTTTGATTCCCACCTACTCGTATAGGCGGACTCGAAAGTTGTTTGCCATTAATTAGTCTAGCTTAGGTTCTGGGCTTCATCGAGTTACATCTCTTTCAGTGAATGGACTTTTGCGAAAATAGCAGGATCGGATCGAGGGGTAATCGTAAGTTTTGGTGGTCTTGGGTTCTGCGATATGTTTTTTTACTTCTTACAGTAAGTGAAAACGAGGTTTATTTGTTTCAAATACAGTTTTGTAACCTTAGCAGATATACTGATCGTGTAGGTTTCGAATTTTCAAACTGAAATTGTCTATTGCTTTTCTTTAAGGTACATAAGTCAATCAAAAATATTAGTCTTATACGTTGAAAATAAATAACTAAACATCTCAACGCCAATTATAGTTTCATATCAAAGTAATAAAACTGCGATCGTACCTAAGATCTTGAAGACGGAGACAGCGGCATTGAATAAGGCTCGCATTTTACAAATATCGCCACTTCAATAAACCGTTGCTTAGCAATCCCACACAGACTCACCCCAGACTTTGTGAACTCTTCAGATCAGCGTTTACGACGTAGGCATCGGCTTGTTTGACGGCTCCTACCCTGACCCGCCGATTACCATGTCGACAGACATTCATAGGAGACCACCCGTACGTGCGGCAAAATCCAATTTTATTCAGGCTACGGATTTAAGATGGGAATTCTCGGGAAACTCCATACAATATACCTTAGTGCGACGAGTTATGAGCATTTGGCGCTCTTTGTTTTGTAGGACATGTGTATACCGCCAAGTACTTTGGGTGGCGTCCTGTGAGGGGAACGTTTGTATTATTTTTTTATAATATTAAAACGTTAGACCATGACTTTGAGTACCATGTGATCACGTCATAGAACACTAAGATCTTAAGAGTATTTAAGATCAATTCAAGATGTCCCTGATGATTTAGTTGAATTTTCTTACGCCTGACTAATAATTAATAAAGTATCATAATAGGATGTCAAGGATATTATCATAATGATCCTATTTTATGGCTCTCAGCAGTTAAGAAGGCAGTAGGCGGCACTAGAGTTGTGAAGTGTTGCTATTCCCGATACACTTCTCACGGGCACCCACGGTACCTTATCTATACTAATGTTATAAAGCTGAAGAGTTTGTTTGAACGCGCTAGTCTCAGGAACTACTGGTTCGGATTGAAAAAAATGTTTTGTGTTGGATAGACTGATTATCGAGGAAGGCTTTAATGCTATATAACATCACGCTGTGAGCAAAGGGTGCAAAGCAACAATGAATAATGTGTAAAAAAACGGGGGGAATCGTGTCGAAGTCGCTGGCATAGCTAGTCTGTACTAAGACCACCCGTGCGATTTTGCTAAGATTTAAAAAAATAAATTAAGTAACAACGAAAGGACTTATTCTGTGTATTTAAACAAATTCATTGGATAAAGTTATTCTCGATTAGGGTTATTCTAAACCAGGGTTATTAAAAAACATAATTATCAATGTATTCGGGTGATTAAAACGCCCGAATACATTGATAATTATGTTTTTTAACTACCTACATATAAAAAATCGGCCAAGTGTGAGACGGACTCGCGCACGAAGGGTTCTGTACCAATATCATAAAAACATCGTATAAAATTTAAGCCTTCTAGCACCTGTAGATTTCTGAATATTTTTACTGCTAATCTCTTTCCTACATAATATTACCTTGACCATATTATCAATTTGTATAATAAAACACGTTTGATGATGAGAGCCCCCATTGAGAATTTGTGTTTTATTTAGTTTCACTTTTTTAGTATTTCACAAAGGCTTCCGTAGTTCCGTACCATTGATTTATGAAATTGAAGGTATTTTTTTTTTATTTATGTTATTTGTATGCAAGATTACAGACGCGGCAATAATAAGCGGTTTAAGACTTACGAGGTATTAAAACAAGTGCGAGTCGGGCTCGCGCACAAAGGGTTCCGTAGCAGCAAATATAATAAAAATCAACCTATCTCAAAAACTATAAGAGATACTTTGATCAAACCAAAAATCGTTGAAAGAGTTAATTAGCATGCATCACCTCTATTTTTTTTAGAATTTTATACCCCGTAGTTATAAAAATAGAGGGGGGGGGACATACTTTTTACGACTTTGAGAGCTGATATCTCAAAAACCGTTCACTTTAAGAAAAATGTTTTTTAGAAAACTTTATATCATTTTAAAAGACCTTTCCATTGATACCCCACACGGGTATGTACATCGAAAAAAAAAATTTCATCCCTCAGTTACATGTATGGGGGGCCCCACCCCCAATTCTTTTTTTTACTATTTAGTGTCATATTTTTGTAGCGGTTCATACAACACATATTCCCATCAAATTTCATCACTGTAGTACTTATAGTTTCCGAGTAAATCGGCTGTGACAGACGGACAGACGGACAGACGGACAGACGGACAGACGGACATGACGAAACTATAAGGGTTCCGTTTTTGCCATTTTGGCTACGGAACCCTAAAAACGACTAACTAGACCTCGTTCAAAACAAATTTTTGAAGACCTATTAAAAAAAATCGTTTCTGTTCTAAGTATGGGGAGCCAATATTTATTATTATATTTATATTTCTGTCAAAATCTAAATGCGGTTCACAGAATACATCTGCCTACTAAGTTTCAACAGTATTTGTAGTATTCTTATACTTTCTAAAAAAAAAATGGGCTGTGACATACGGACGGCCAGGCAGATAGACGGGCAGGCGGACCGACGGACAGGCGGACAGACAGACATGACGAATCTATAAGGGTTCCGTTTTTTGCCATTTGGCAACGGAACCCTGAAAATGGAATCTTCTAAAAAGCACCTTAATAATTATGTACCATGAAAAAAATTCCTGAATATGACAATAACCGGTGCTTAAAATCTTCTTCTTATCGTATGGTTGATGAACAACCTGGTGTCAGAGATTAAACCGCCGCCGTAGGCCTCTGACATGGCTCCATACACCGTTGAAAAATCTCTCAGGTGTGCTGGTTTCCTCACGATGTTTTCCTTCACCGTTAAAGCGTCGAATGATGGCACATATGAATTTCAAATTTGAAAAACACATTGGTACAGGTCGGTTCATGGAAGTTGACCACAAATGGCGGCCGATGCGCATATGTACATTCATGAAGAAAATACTTAATACAAAAAAATATTTTATTGTAATTGAAATAGTATAATTAATTGCCTAAACTTATAATATACTTAATATACTCGTGATTATTGTAGGTACACTTATTTAACTTATTAACTTTAACAAAAATAACGATAACTTAATAAAACAACGAAAACTTAACAAGTCCCAAAAAATATGAAACAAATGTCTTAAAGCAAAACACTTTTCTTTTCAATTGCACTTGACTGTGCTGACAGCGTTTCGATGCCGCAATTGACGAATAGCGATTGAGCGGCCTGCTGCAGTCCATTACGCGGCGCGCACGCACCAATAGCGTCGCTCCAGTCTTGACGCATTCCGCCCGCCCCTCACCCCGCACCTCAACAGGGACCTAAAAATCGCTTTCTGCGCATTGGTCATCTTTCGTGAACCGACCTGTACCTGGCGGGTGTGCTTAAAATAAACGTTGGACTCTTTGATAGATGTTGATCCCACCGTGCAACTAGATTTATCGTATCGATGATAATGTTGACTAATTAAATAAGTTTTATCATCACATCATCGCTCATTACTTCCATGCAACAACCCTGCAACGTGGCATGTTATCACAATAAAAAAGTACGTGTTAAAAATACAAATAACTTTTTAATATTCATTTAAATATTAGTAAATTGTGAAGTTTTGACAACTGCGTTTTCATGGGGTGAAGAAGTAACTCGTTTTCGTTTTCGTGAAATATGTTCTACTGTAACCCTTTACAGTTATGAGACACCAGTAATATACATAGATATATAATATGTAAAAAACTACGCTGAAAAACTGGTACCTAGAACCAGCAACAAATTTGTATTGGGTAATAATTAGTGCATTTTTGTGTGTAATTATAATGTATAAAGATCTTCTTACCTTTTTGTATACAGACTGGTACGTAGACGGCATCTTTGGTATGGAAGACTTGAGAGGGAATCGTTCCATCTCCTCACTGCAAACAAAATGTTCAGTTAACATCAGACGGTATACATATACCGAGTGTACACTCCGGTGAGGGCCGAGTGCATGAGGCAGCGGCTCTTTTGAGCCTAAACGCAATAGCCAGCCGCTAGTGCGTTCACGCCCTTAGGCCTTTCACGGACGGATTGCGAACAAATAAAAAGCCGAGCCATATCGACGCTTTGAAAGCGCTCATAATAACCCGTGGGTGTGATCTTGCAGCCGCGTCCGTAGGCTTTACGCTTTTTTTAAATATCATATTCTGCCTGCACCAATTATTCTTTTCGGCCAATTGCATTTACCAATTCCACATAGACCGTACTCATTTTACTATTATTCATTTTAATAATGCTTAAATTAAATTATCTATTTAAATTATTACCTACCAACGTTTAAACAAAATGTTTTATACTTGTGGACCTTTTAAATCCGCACGGACAATATACACTACATAACTTTTCCTAAATTTTAGAAAAGAATTTTATTAAAATTTTAAAAAGTAGTTCTTTCAGGTGCTAAAATTAGAAAAACCTTCGATACTGAATAGCGAATCAATCGATGTTGGACGCAGCTCATCAATAATTTAAACGCCCTAGAAACACTCGTCGTAAACTCCATACTAGCCGAGCCTATTTACCGGAGGCGGTATGGGTATATATAATGTCACTGTAATGGCGCACAGGCGCACGCCTTCGCAGGCCTATGGTTTGCGCGCACTAGTAATAGGTATGGAAGGGTAAACGGGGCGCGTGTGTGCAGGGCAGACAGGAGCCGCCGAAGTTGACGTTCAAAATCAGTATTTAACCTGTAACGGCGGGAAAAACACTGTCTGCCGCCCGCTACGTCCGCGGGAGAACTGTATACGCGTACGATATTGCTCACAGTGCCAAATAACTGGTTTAAAATTCTAAAAAAATAATTAGAAGTGTGCCTGTTTCAGTGACGATTTTTATTCGTTTCAGAATATCGACATGTGTCCAAATTATAGTGCAAGTGTTGATTGAAAATGAAAATGTGATGTTTACAAACATAACGGAGTGATAACATCTTTAGATATGAATAAATTAAAGTAATGAGTGAATTATGGAGAGACACACGTTAAGGTGTGATATTTTCGGGACAATTATAATGTTTCAATACTTTTGTCGGCTAATTGGCTGAAACTTTATGAAGGGTAAGTGAGTTTTGAGATTGGTAACGTGTGTGTGTATCAACAGGTAGTGAATTAGCGCCACCTAGAGCACGTGTGGAAAGATGATTCAATTGTCACGGCAGCGTTGCTCGCTATCTCGCAGTTTTATCATGCTTCATACTAATATTTTAAAGAGGAAATTATTGATGGTTTATTTGTTTGGGTTCATCAAATACATACAAACGACGAATTTGAAAATCTTTCATCATTGGGACAAACTCGTTACACTATCGCCAGTGTTAATAGACTATATTTAATTTTCATAAAAGTTAGGGATCCTTACTAAAATCTAAAATACTAACTCTTACGCGGAAATAATTTCAAGTTGTGTGGTTTATAAACTGTCAAAAATGTGAAAATTTATCTCTTTTTATATGATAAATTTCAAGTTCGGTTAAGTTGTATAAATTATTACTTTAGCTTCTTATTATTTCACAAATTATTGCAAACCAAACTTTCATTTCGCCAAATATTATTTGACAAATGTTTCATTTCGAAAACCTTACTTAGAGATATGTATAAACATACATTTTAAATTCCCCAAAATGAGTTGTTCTATCACAAAACAATTTAAATTATGCTGAAATATCATTTTCATAAAGAAAATGTCGGGATCCCTCAAGAGTAAGATTCGCACTTGACCAGGATTTCTTATTGAACATTATATTGATGGAATGAATATACTTTTTTACCGAATATTTAGTATTGGAAATAATAACTATACAAATAACAATGGACAAATATGCAACAATAGAACAGAGAAGGATTATCTTTAACAAGAAATTGGGGAGACGGTAACTGTTTAAGGCTTTTAGCAGAAATTTTCATTAAGATTGTGAAGTATGTACGTACAGAGGTACGCGCGGCTCATAGATGTATGTTACATGCGATGAAAAGATATCACAGGTAAACATTTTGTTGACGGCCGACAAGTAAAATACTAATACAACAATTTTATTAAAAGTATTTGTATTAGATTAACCAGCACCATTATAGTCATGTGTTACAATCATGCCAGGAGGAATGGCGGCCTGTAGTGAGCCTGGTCACTCATCATCGGCCCATATACGTCCCCACGGCTGTGGCACGGGCCTACCCTAAACTAGGGCGATCAGGCCTTAGTCAACCACCCTGACAGTGCGGGTTGGTTGACTACACACACAACCTTAGAATTTCTTCGTAGATGTGGTGCAGGTTTCCTAACGATGTTTTCCTTCACCGTTAAAGCGTCAAATAATCGTACATATGAATTCCAAAATTTTTAAAAACGGTCGTTGTGTGACTAGTCCTCAATCGATTCACATTGTGTGTGTGAAAAGTGAAAATTCAATATGGCACTGGATGCCATATTGGGAAAAAAAAAAGTCAACAAACTATAGGTAGTGGGTATCGTGGAATAGGTATCAGTTTTAGTTTTCGTTCAACATTTTTCGATGCGTGAAAACAATTCTCACATATACATAGCATACACGCCTGGATATCACAGGCTCATTCCTAAAAAGTATCAAATAAAAAGTTATGGCCATCTAAGTGCTTTTCAGTTTTATAAGTACATATATAGTCTGTCGTATTTTTTACAACTACTTCCCTGCTACTTTCCGAGATTATTACATACGTCACAACAATAACATACTACCACCACATAAACTAGCTGTATTTGATAATATAATTTAGAAATAAACATTCTAATATGTAGTTGCCTACCTATAGTTAAACCTATAAAAGTGAACAAAATGTTTAAATACAAAGTAAGTATTTAATTTGCTGTTCATTAGAACTTCTGAATCAATACAATGCTGAACAAAATTAATGAACAGGTCCGTGATCAACAACTCTGAATCCGTTCCTGATTAAGTTAAATTAGCACTTACCGCACGGGGGTCCTCGGCGTCCGCAGTCGCGGACATGTTTGTTAAAACGTTTTGCAGTCCCCGGGGACTTTACACTACAGAGCCGTTCGAGCGCATCTCGCCGACGCAACGAGGAAGGACGGTAGCGTTGTATAAATCAATTGGAAAATTGAATGCACACAATGTACACTCGCGTACCGTAGACGTACCGAGCAATAGAGGTAGGTACCTGCCCGCTCCCCCGCAAACGGTGTTATTTAAACAACGAACATGAACTGCATCATTGTTTACTTCGAGTCGGAAAAACGTGGAATTCACAGTTCAACGTATGAATACACTCGAGACAGAATACATTTTTAACGTTCAACCACATTTTCAGGGCTTGGCAATCATAGCGTTCGTCGTCGTATATTAATCGTCTGAATGTAGAGAATAAAAAAGTAGGGATTGTATAAAAAGACACTATACGTTTTGTACAACATTGTGCAAGTAAATAGGGGTGTAGACAGTAAACGAAATATAATACAAATTGTTGTTTTAATGAGAGTTTATATCATGGAATTATCGAAAATTACATTTTTATTATTATTAAGTTTATTATCTTTTATATTTTAATAAATGAAAATTAAATATTTAATCCGTAATATCACGTGATCGCAAACAGCGTGTGACGTAATGATATCTAAAACACTGTGACAGTGACATTTTGATGTAAACAAACCGAAGCGAACTTTAAGTTTAAAACCTGGAAAAACATGAAATTAAGTGAATATTTGTCCCAAAAACACGGTGCAATTCATTATGGAGTCGGGATATGTAAACATTTTGCACTGTTAGTGGTTTATCTCTCCTTGCAAGTTGAAACCATTGTTTTCGTATTGCTTTTTGTTTTGGGACGTGCACAAACAGTTTTTGTGGTGTTTTGATTGTGGTATTGTGACACAAAGGCACTGCACAATACTTGTAGAACTTGGAATCCATCTCTGTACAGTTTTTATTATTAAACGCATAAAATATATGGTCAACTGCATCTGTTTACTTTGAAGGAATGTTGTTGTTTGGAGGATCGTGCCGTCATAACGACGCCATGTTGGAATTTAAGCTTTTTAACCGGAAGTTGTAAAACGAAATTTAAAATATGGTTTTTTTAATTAAGTAATGTTGTATTTATTTTGTATTTATTTTTTTTAGGTATAATAAAGGCACATCTGTAAAAAAAAAATATTTCCAAAAAATAGTCTACACCCCTATTGTCAAAAATAACCACTTTAAGTTTATTGTTATTTTATTACATCACAATGTTTCACATATTATTAACTGTAATATTATGTATCTAAAATATCCTAGTTCGGGCGCTAGTAGTAAATTATTGTTGTTCTGTAAAATTTTTGGTATTTAACATTTTTATTTTAGAAAAAGATACTAACTACATACTACTAGTATTTTATTTTATTTGATGCAAAAGTCATAATATTGTCTATTAACTTACTGCCAAAATTTTTGTGCCATTTACAAAAAATAATACAAGATATTTTATAGAGCAATGCATATAGTTTATAAATAGTACTTTTATATACATGTTATGGACATTATGCCATAAAGTAGGTATTAAAAACCCATTAATACTTCAATGAATACACATTATGAATAGTATATTTTGCAAATACATCAGTACAAAATGTTTATTAAATGGAAATAAAGTTCATATTATTTACCTCGAACACTAAAGAACAGATTGATAACCTTCACAAAAGCATTTTATAATAGTATTACACCTAACAAGGGAAAGGAGCTTATGAACAGCTTAGAGTGTACTAGAAAATTTTCCAACATAATCCTCTTTCATGAGGAGTTGAAGTGAATAAAATCTTTGTAAGAAAATGTTACCTCTTCATGAACTACTTCATATCTAAGGCAAGGAAAACTTTATTTAATATAACAATGATAAAGCTCCTCTCAATATGTAGATGTATCTGTGGAATGGTATATGAAGTTTTTGTATGGGGTGCCGACTTAATAAAGACACAACTAATAGCCAGTGCGGGGGGGATTCTGTGGGTCAGATTCCATTTCATGAACCCCTTGCATTCCCACCCACAAGCTACATGTATCCTGTCTCTTCAAGGGGAACATTTCAATAGACTGGAATTTAATTACTCAACTATATTTTTGCTACCTTTTAGAGCACACAAATTTTACAGACAATTACTAATGCAGAGTTTATTTAAACATGCATCTCAGTTACCTTGCTTTTGAAATGAATGTTTAGGGTAAACTTGTTCAATATGCCTTGTAAAATATATTATAATTCATCAGGGATCAATGCAACATATATATTCTTCTACTCAGTCCTCATTTGTTAAGAATAAATTATGATTATAAGTGTTTATATTGATTATTTATTATATTTATGAATTAAAACCATTTTAAAATAAGTATTTGACTGGATTGCAAATATGATATTAATCCGGTCTGTTGTCCCACTTTAAAAGGATGGGAAACACATTGTACACAGTTATTATGATGAAAACTTTTGTCGTTCAATGGCTCCAAATGTCTTAGAATGTGTATTAAAATATTGCTAGGTCTATACCAAGGTACATAAATACCTAGTTAAGCTAATTATCACATGAGTACATCATCATTATTCACTCAGGTTTACAATTTTAGAATTAAGAATATTTTTATTCTATTTATATGTACGTAAACAAGGGTTTTTATTTTATGACACACAACAATAATACAAGACATGATCATAATACAGATGGGTATGTACATGAATTTCCTGTAGAGATTATCATTACTACCAAACTTTATATAAATAAAAATGTGCCAAAAATAATTCCACTAGTCAATATTAAAATATAAGTGTGTTTATTTTTAATGGAAATAAATAAAAATGACAATTTTTATAACATGTACCAATTTGGAAAAGTATGATTTTTAAGTCCAAGGATTTTAACTGTATTATATTTAAGTTATCTGACTTAAAATATTATTTCACCTACCTAAGCCTTTTGGGTCCAAAAAAAGTCATTATTCTATGAAAATTAAAATAACTTTACAAGTATTACACACGCCCAGACATGCCACTAACGTTTCTTCTCTTCTTATCAGTAGATTTGCAATATCAACAACAAACATAGGATTCGCAAATCGCGCGCCAATTTAAACTGTTATCGAGCACTTTAGCGTGATCCACGCCACGAGGGAGTGATACGAGACTAATATTATAGTTGTACCTCAATAACTCATTTCATAGCCCATCATAATTCCGAACTTTATCATAATGAAAACGATGGACAACCAACGAACGCCCCCATCCACTACGCATGACATTTTAAGTTGCTAATAAATTATTTCGGTAAGTAACAGAGTTAAATACATTATATTGTCCAGTGTCTACTGCGTTTCGAAAATATTAAACGAAAAATAACAAATTACGTATAGGCTTAAAAAATCTAAAATGTCAATAATTAAACTTATACTAACCTAGCACTGCTCGAACATTTTCCAGTGTTTTACAGGATGTCAGCAAAATTCCCAACTTTTCCTAGAAAATAACAGTGCTACAGATTTGGAGAAATTTTATTTAGAACACGAGAAGGAAATCAAACCAAACAAGTTTTCATTCCAATATCTATCTATACGAAACGAAAATGACAGCTCGACTCGACGATTTGTCTACTACATCGTGTTCCTTTGCACGTACACTTCTTGAGATCACATCAACAAAATGGACTACCGGCAATAAAACCGGGCCACTTGTCAGAAAAATAGTTTTGCTTTAAATGTTTACTAAAACACACCGAAAAAAGCCTTTCACTATTTACAAAGGTCATATTACGAATATTTACATCAAGTTTCCATTGTTGTAAATATTCGATTTAAGAATTTTAAATGCCCCATGATTTATTAATAAGTTGAATTCACAGGCCTCTTACAGAATTCTACAGGGGCGTAGGAGCCCCAGTATACAGGGGCGCCTTTTTACCGTATTAGCCAGTATTAGCAGAATCATTTATTCAATGTACGGCTTGCTATGGTATGAGTCTTAAATTCCAAAATTCATACCTTTAAAACAATACCAATAATTAAAAACCAAGTTGCCAAGGTAGGAGTTAAAAAAAAAGTATTGGTGAATTTATAGAATAAATAAAATTAAATTAAAACATATTTTTTCCCATGCTCGTTCAATAAATCAATTGTCTAAGTACCACAGTCACAAAATACCATGTCACATTTTAATTCATAGGGAATCTCACCTACTTTGATACTATTATTTTGGTTGAGCCGAAGTTTTAGACTGATGAAACGAGTTTTTATCGTTGCATTTGTTATTTATTTATGTATTCATTTATTGCACACATAAATAACTTGATGCTTAAAATGTTATATACCACCAGACAGCAATACAGTCCAATGTAATTTTACCAATAGATAGTACCAATAATGTAGGTTTCATAACGTAGTCTGTTTATGTACTACCGATCTCAAGTCTCCACCTAACTTAATTACATGATCGGTTAAATAATATGATTAATGGAAGTCCCTGCTTCATATAGTAGTGTTTATACTAGAACTAGTGAGTAAAAATATCTAACTAGTTAGTAAATATATATAGTTCTAAAAATGACGAACAAATATTCATTTCAATCATCGACTGAATTACCGTAAATCTGAAGATTATCGCATTTTGTTTGCGGTATTAGGTGTTCGTTTATGCTATCATTGAACGATAATTGTCAAAAATCAAATATATAATGTTCAATATGGAATCTGTAAGCAACAACGCATACTGGGCTTTATAAACGTAACACCCGATCGATAGTCGCTGTAAAATATTATTTCACCAGTAAAGCGGGGAATTAACGCTAGTTTATGAATGGCAATATTGCGCTGATTACGACGCCATCTATTAGCATATTTTACAACTACCCCTGTTGTCAACTTGACATTTTCAATTTGACAAATAACAATGTTGTATATTTCGGTTCAAAACCGGTAAATTATAGATAATTAATTACTTATTTGATAAAAGAGCCACTATTTCATGCAAAGTCTTTTTGATTTGCAGCAAAACTGGCCTTAGTTATGTTTTGTATCCGTTTGTTACAAGTAATACACCTACTTTTATAATAGTCGGTTTTAATTATATGTACCGGTTTATGCCATCGTGTACTAAATATGTCGATTTGTATAAAATGGCGTCAGCCGAGTTTTTAGAGCAAGCTTTGTCTACAGACGTTGATGAGAACGCTGTTAACGCAATCGTGGGCTCTCTCGAAAACCAGTTAGTTACGTCTGTTGCGTCGCCGTCGCCACAGAGCAACATTCTTAACGGAATACCAAGTCAAATTACCAATTTAGCATCGAATTCTTTAATCGGTGTACAAAAATACAATACGGACCAAGTCAGTGGAGGTGTAGTGACTGGAATTCCATCGTCTGCTATTGTAAACAGCAGTGCGTCGTTCAATAATGTGCAAGTTCCGTCTTCTTTCTCGCAATCGTTGACTGGAGTCGTGTCTAATTCGAACGAATCTTTGAAAGTGATATACTCGCAGACCCAAGGCTTGGGCAACTCTAACAGAGTGGCATTTCCAGCGCAATCAATCGCTAACGGTTGCATTGGTTTGGGCTCCCAAGGGCAAATATTGCAGACAGTGCAGGGCGGCGTACTTCCTCAAGGCGTTAATAAGACTGTCACAATGCAACCTCCGCTGGTTATAAAGCAGGGCACCACGAGCGGACAGGTCGGCATGCAGCCGGGCATGGTCACTGTTCCGATGACTGTCAGCTCCAGCATGCCTGGCTCGATCCCCAATGTGATGGCTATAAACAAGCCAGGAGGGCAAAATGTGGTTGTGACCACACAGAATCTTGGCTCGGGTCAGCCAACAATTTTACCCAACGTCCAAATACTGAACATGAGACCAGGCGCACCTGCGGTAGCTGCTCAGAAGTCAGTGGCAACGGTATCACCAAGAGTAGTGATTGGGGCTCCACAGGTGGTTGGTGCAAGGGCTGCTGCTCCTGGTGTGAGTTCCTCTATGTTCAACAAACATTTCACCAATTGTTGTTAGACTAAGTCACTAAACCAATTATTTAACTTTGAACTTGATTGTTTGGGTAACTGAATTTGAAGTGAAAGTACATATTCTGCTCTTCATTAAACATGGGTTATTACAAGTTATTAATTGTGTAAAATTGACTCAAAATCTGTACCTGATCAATCAAAGTCACCGTGACACGCTTTTGTACAATTGCAAGACTCCAAAAATGACATGTATGTCTAATAAAGCTTGTAAATATTGCATTACATCCTTTGGTCACCTCTGTTAGTGACTCGCTGAGTCGCACGGCTCTTTGGACCACAAGTGCTAGAAATGTATATTTCATGTTGCATGAGTGGCATTAATTGTCATCCACATTCATCATTTCACTGTTAACAGCTAGTCATAAATGGAACTTAACATTCAGGCTGAACCATCTTCATCAGGTAAAATGGTCTACTGCTGGCCAGAGTAATATACAAAATGCAATTCAAAGGTTTCCAATACAGGCAAATCTTAGTTGGATAAGAACTTTTTAATCAAAATGGTTAATAACAGATTACTTATGTCTTAAAATAATAATAGCCCATAATGTTCTCTGTTGTGTTAATGCATGATCGTTAAGACTTAAATAATTTTCAAAATATCTCATCAAATGAGATCTTGTATCATTAAGCTAAAAAAATTACATGTATAATTGCATTAATTAAGCTTATCATTATAACAAGTTTCATCAACTTATGTGTCTTTTGTATATAACCAAAAAGACTGAGTATCATAGTACTTATGTCTATACACTCCAAATTAATAATATCTTAAACCAATACCTAATATTTTCATATTTGAAATTTCCTAAAGTGTGGAAATAGTAATAAGATTGTACCCACATCACCACAGGCTCGCCCAGACTGACTCAAGTGGTGTGAGATGACCCTGGCCGCACCATGTCTCTCATTTTGATGTCACACTTATTTTTTTAATTTATTTCTTGTTAATCCTCACAAACTATTTATATCTAACAAATGACCTGCTTTAGACTCATTCTTTCGGTTTATTTATCAAAATCATTATTTATTCATATATATGAACATTACAAAACCTATTGGAACTGTCTGCGAGTCAATTGAAATTGAAACGAGGCGTTCATTTTTAGATAACGCTGCAAACTCTTCAAAGTCTTCAACCAGGGCAGCAGGGTCATTTGTTGTTAAAGACTGAGACGGGTCAGTACCAGCTGCTGAGGGTCGGGCCCGCGCCGGCGGCCGGCGCGCTCGCGGCGCCGCAGCCGCAGACCATCCGGCTCTCGACCGTGCCGGCAGTAAGTAGGCACAGCCACCACTCACCCGCCACACTGAAATTGGACAACTGTTCAGGTTCACCCCCCTCCCCTCTTATAGCATTGTTCAATTTCACATAATCTCTCATGCATGTACAACTCTGGTGAAGGTGCATGTTCTAAGGTGATTAACAAGGTAAGACTAATTTGGAACCTTCAGTGTCATTGTGTATTTAACCCTGATTAATTTTATTTATATTTTTTGTTAATGTTAAGTGCATTACTTACTATTACAGTATTATGTTCCCTTTTATTTTATAGGGATGTTGACAAATGCTATTTAATTTAAAAACAATATCTACTAGACCCATAGCTGTATGAGCAGCACCCACTGTTGTATGAGCTCACTCTGTTTATTTTAAAAAGAAAATAATTCGTTTTTAAAACTGTTAAGATGAAAAGACGCAAAATAATATAAAAGTTTATGCACCACATTGTATAATAACAATGAATATTACAAAACATTTCCATTTTTGGGTGTATGTTCAGTAAAACAATGTCAACATGTCTATTATGAAGTAGTTAAAAGAGTTGAAACCTTAATTTGAAAGCACTTAACATCAATAAGTGATATTTGCAAACTGTTACCCGCTAAGTTATCTGCTACAGTCAGCTTGAGAATGCGCGCTTGAATTTGGTTTGTCTCCGTTGTTGTTTGGGGGCGTCAGATTGTTTGTAACGGTGCTCTTTTGCTGCAGCACCCCGGAGTTGCGACCGTGTCGACGAGTGTGGCGGCGCAAGGGCACATCCCGGGGCAGATGCCTGCGGGGCCAGTGGCGGCTCCTGTGGTGGCTCCTTCACCCGTCACTGTAGCGTCTGGTACTCCTCCTCCGCAGGCGCCGACTGTGACAACACAGGTAACTTTACTCACCATAATGAGCCAAATCAGGCTTCCACCTCTTAGTCTACCTGCTCCATTCAACATACCTTGGATAGGAATGTGTAGAAACATCATGTTGACCCAAAACATGGTGACACTGTCAGGCATCCGATTGGATCTTATTGTTACAAATATTATATACTTAATATGATCACTGTTCTCATTATTCTACCGCAACTACATAGTAACAAATGAACATTGTCAGTGGAAATAATCGCTGTCACTAAACTCACAGACAAAATGGTACAAGATTAAGATTAGTCACAGCATGTTTGCTCAACAGGTGGTCCCCAACAAGTGGCAGTGTTTGATGCACAAGTGGCCAAACATTCTATATTTCGATAATGTATCAAAATCTTTCTAAACTTTGTTGTTTCATACTCTGAACCTTATCGTATATCATAATGATATGTAATATATCTCGAACCTTATGGAAATTATGTTAAACTATTAGGTAAAAAATGATGTATTGGGCCTTAGTTTTTTAACCTACTTGTATTTGTATCCAATGTCCATTATAGTCACTAATCATGTGTGTGTTGCTTGTCATTCACTCTATCAGACACGTCTGTCTGATAAACATAATCCTAAATCAAGTTCCTTAATTACACACAGAAACCGAACGACAACACTAAGGAGAAGTGCAGGAACTTCCTGGCGAACCTCCTGGATCTGTCCAGCAAGGAACCGAAGTCGGTGGAGAAGAACGTGCGCAACCTCATCCAGGAGCTGATCGACGCTCAGGTGGAGCCCGAGAAGTTCTGCGACCGGCTGGAGAGGCTCCTCAACGCGAGCCCGCAGCCCTGCCTCATTGGCTTTCTGAAGGTAACTGATGGAGATGTGTTACTTAACAAACTTTGCTTTAAATATTCTCTAGTTTTACTGAACAATTTATTGAATATTTTTAGTTTTTTTTTTTAATTTCCTTACTGGGTTTAGTGCTACCTAGTTTAATACTATCCAAGTATTGTTATTATATTGTTATCTATACTATCTATAGCCTATCTATAGTCACATGTCATAATGCACCCCCCTTGCTGCAGTACACATCAATTACCGGACTAAATTTACTATTTCAAAATAAATTCTCTTGCATCATTCAAAATCACATTTTCCCATATGGATTTATTACCTACCCTCCAGGAATACTATAGATACTAAGACATCTCGTGACCAATTGTATATCTTTACAGAGAAGCCTGCCACTCCTAAGGCAATCTTTAGTAACAAAAGAGCTGGTTATCGAGGGTATTAACCCTCCGGCCCCACACATTGCCTTCTCGACAATACCAGCTCCTACTCAGCCAATCATAGCCACCTCCAACGTGCAAATGGTAAGTCCTCATCATAGAAGAACACTGACTTCAAATCTGTATATATTATTATGTGTAAAATTATTCAATAATCTTCGATCAGTAGTAAATAACTAGACTAGATATGAATGTCAATCAAATCTAGTCTAGTTTTAGCTAACAGAAATTATAAAATGAACAATAAATTAATAATTTATATAATCTGTAGATGTAGCAAACATAAATAGAAGAATATATAAAGAATCTTTAGATGCATTTGCATATTACTAGATTGTAGATACTTATTAAAGCTATGCGATTAAATATTCTTATATCGAAGATTCTTGATGCAAATATTGACCAAAAACATAGAACACCTACTTAAAATTTCTATATCAGATGTACAGTATAATTTTAGATGTAATTTCAAATGTAATATATTGGGCCCAAATAAATGCACATTTAAAAACTGCAATGAACGGATGTTACATAGTCCTATTATTGCTATGATGATTAAAAAACACAAGTGTTACTTTTCATTACTTGAAACATGCTATCATTGGTACTATGATATTTACCTTTGATCATATTTGAATCATTATTCGACATGCAACAGTTTTTAATGCAATACATTCAGAACGTTTTTCATTTATAAAACAATTTATCGTTTTATACATATGTAGAATAATTAAGTATGTTCAAGTAGTAAATTAGCACGGTTTGTAATTTGCGACTGGAAATTGTATCTCAGTAATTTAGTACTAGCATTCACTACTCTAGATAAATGGTTAAAATATCATTACAGAGGTCTAGTGAAGAAGTAGCGTTGATTCTCTGTTCAGTGAATTAATATTTTATTGATTTCATGTGAGGTGCCCCGGCATTCTATTTTTCTGGTCTCCTTTGTCAGAGTGTCCACTTTCCATACTGGAGAGAGCTTCTATACCAATGACGTTTGTAAAAATGTCACTAGGGATTCAGCCCGTGGACTATGGAGTATGGAAGATAGTAAGGGATTACCAATGAAATAAAGTCCTAAACAAACATTTAAGTTGAAGTTAAATAGTTAATTATTCTTCGTTTGAGTCATTACTCAAGTCTAAATGGTCTCATAACATGAGCTAGAGATGTACTCTGTGACTACTTAAGAAAAATTCATAAAAATTAAACAAGAAATCATGAAAATAAAATGTTCAAAGTATGAGGTTTTAATATATAGTCGTGTTGCCTTATAAAGGGAAGCACAACAGTGGTTATGGTAATGTTATGGTGTTCTAGTGGCCACTCTGATCATGATCACTAGGTTAACACTAACGAATTATATTTCGACAATGTATCACATTTCAAACGCAACCATGAGCTATGTAAGTTAACTTACTGGAATATTTAATGTGTATAGAATTATATAGTATTATATTTGAGGCGATTGAGATTTATCAGTTCCCAGATGCACTATATTGATTAGTCTAGAATTAAGATCATATAGTTTATTTTACAGGCAGTTTAAATCCTGATATAGCACATGTTACTTTATGCATGCTGCCTTACTTAGTACTTGATGTTAATGTGATTAATAATTCAACACAAACAAGGTATCAAAAGAATGTGGTACTGTATAATTTATATATCATACCATGTGGATGGTATACTGTAATTATTATTGATTACAGTCATTTCATCATTGGTGTATCTCGAAGCTACTAAAACTTTAGTCTTAATCTAGATTTATGTTAGTGTATTAGGTTATAAGTAAATGTGACTGCAGTTTGTCCATTAAGTAAAGAGTTTTTGAATACTCATGAACTCGGGTCATGAGGTTTGTAACCTGTTGCCGACACTACCACCTCTGCTCTGAACACGGATGAAGACCTGCGCGGATCGTTGCCTACGAATACCAGTCATTCAGCATTATGGTAATAGGGGCGCCATAATGTTGAACGTTACCTCTACTTCTTGTGGGAATTGCAATTTCTCCAAGGAGTGCCAAAATAAGGATTAATTTCTCGAGAGTCTTCTGAATAAGTACGGTCTACCCCGAAACGGAGCGAATAGAGGTGTTATAAGTTTGACTGCCATGTGTGTCTGTGTGTTTGGTTGTGTGTTTGTGGCACCGTGTGTCTCATATTGGTTGGTTGAGGTTTTGAAATTCATTCAGGGAGCATGTGGTAAATTTGCTATTAAGTTGCAAACGTTTTGAATACACAATATTATGTTTAGCATTACTAATAACAATGTAGTAGCCGGTTCCATTTTAGCCACTTTATGAAATGGACAAATTGAGCCTGAGTTACGTGTCAGTGAAACATCAGGCATCAATACAAACATAATCATTATCTTATGGTATTAGCGGTAAAATGTTTTAATGTTATACCTAAAATTATTTGCGTCGATTTAGAATAATTTAGACTGGCAGCCCCTGGTTTCGAAATCTGGTGTAACTCAGGTTGTACATTCTTAGGCACGCATTGATTAAAAAGACAGGGATGGTAAAAAATATATATTTTATAATGTGTATACCTAAAAGTACGTCTTATAATGAGTATAGCGGCCGTTAGACTTATATCCGACCCGCTTTTTGTTTGTGTATCCCCCTTATACAACACTTGTCCAACCTACTAGAAGGCGAATGCGGGCATAAGAATGAGTCACGAAAGTAAACATTCGTGAAAGTGTTCTTTACCTTAAAATTTATTTTATTAGTGAACACAAGCAAGAGGCATATGGCTGTTCCGCTTACATGATGACCAATTGAGAGCGTTACCGGGAACAAATTGTATTCGCTAAGTCAATTGGCTTTATTTTGACATCATAAGATTTATTCATAATGGCATAATATGCAAAATGCAATGTATTTAAAGGTCGTATCAAGCTGGACATTCGAGTAAGGTACGACCTGTGTGCCACTAATACACGAAAATCTCTTTCTTTTTCAGCCCTATAACTATAATTTCGACTTCGAATAACTATACTCTATTTCTCGCCCCCCTCCCATGATGTATTCAGACGAGGTTGGAAAACCTTACTATCTCTTGCCCACGTATATGCCGATGTTTCATGGAAATGAATTCTACCCTCATCCTGTGACTATGCCAATGCCAATGCCATATCTGACTCCTCCTAGCCCGCTCGCTGCTGTCATGGTAGACCCCTCGATCCAGGTTGGTTACATTCATGTTTACCTAAAGGTCATCAACGGTGGCTGATTCCACGCATGTACCCCCTTGTGAGTTTAACATTATTAATAAGTTATGTTTATTTTGCCTACTGTTTATTTTATTGCTACGCAGATACATAGGTCGATTCTTCGTGTCTATGAGCACACGTCTTTCTACCTCTTTCTTTTTCTCCTCGCTCTTCTATATTGTCTAAGCAATATATGTTTGTGACTACGGTTATTTTATTGAGATTTAAAGGTGTGAATGGTTGTCAAGGCTGAACTGACTTGAAAAGATATGATGGATTGATTAATTAAGGTTTACAGAAGTAGTTAAGAAGCTTGTACACTCGTATCTACTTTTAGACTCTTCTCTGCGAATTATTTTTTTATTTTGTGAATGCCGTTTGTAGTAAATGTTATCCCTGTGTAGCTTCACGTTGGTGTCCTTTAGAATGAAATTATTATGGAAAATGTGGCCCGCCCTTCAAAATTTTAGCTCACAATTGGAATATTTTATGTCAAAATTTGTTAGGTGAATTGGCAAGCAAAATTCTGTGTATTCCAGGGCCGGATTTAGGATTACCAATCCTAGCTTTAAATATTAAAGCGAATAAATTATCGCTAAGAATAAATTACAAAATATGACAAAACAAATCTGTAGTTGTCGTAAATTGAAATGTTCTCTACACACTACACAGCTATGTATAAATTAAAAAGAAAGCTGTTGTATAAATTTGAAATCAGACATCTATTAAAAT
Source organism: Maruca vitrata (assembly GCA_039566165.1). Taxonomy (NCBI): domain Eukaryota; kingdom Metazoa; phylum Arthropoda; class Insecta; order Lepidoptera; family Crambidae; genus Maruca; species Maruca vitrata. The sequence goes on along the minus strand of CM076911.1, from coordinate 18,754,235 downwards.
TCCATATATTTAAAACAGAAAAACCGCAAAGTTTCAAATTATACACTTAAAATTGTTAATTTATTATATATTTTCAAAATGTATTCTAGTAAAAGAAGCTGATGAGTGTCTATTTAAAATCAAACCAATCACATCGGTTCCGAATTATCTAACATCCCATCCGGCCCTGTCGATTGTTCACGGCTGCCTGATTGGCTCAGGGCGCGTCGCACCACCCGAGGTGAGTACCTAAGCGCTGTGTCTGTCCAGCTCCGCGAGGACGACAGCCCGAGCCCCACGCTCACGCCGCTGCTCCCGCCGGCGCTGCCCGTGGTCCCGGCGACTCCGCTGCCGTCCTCGCCCAAACCGATTAGCGTTATGTCAGTGCCGTCAGCCACAACACAGGTTTGTCCGCGTCTTCAGTAGATGTCTTGTGCATTGATGTTAGGATCTAAGTCTGTAGTTGGCAACGCGCGCACTCATAGTCGTTTCACTTGGGCAACATAAATGGTCTATAGCGGTACCATGAGTTAGCTATTGAAAACTTAAGTACGTTAAAAACCTATAGAATTGTTTTTTTTTCATACTACCAATTTTAGTTCTTAGCGTAACCGCTAGGAGCGCTGCACAAGTTTTTCATAGACATATTTACATAAGCGATATCAAGTCTGTGACTCTTTTAAACTCATGGTAGCGCTACTGGTTAAACAGTATTCTAATGGCTACTACTGCTACATTGCTCTAAGTCTAAACTATGTTGTATAGCGCTTACTTAAAGCAAGAGCTTGCTATTGTTTATTTAAATCTATCAGTATATTATGAGTGAACTTATTGTCTTACTTAGTGAGTCACTGCACTAAAAGTTGTTAATATGAAATTCAATGGCTCATTTATGAGTCTCTTAAAATAAGTTGATAAAACATAAGGTCCGGTACCCGATTGTCTATGGTGTCACGAATATGAGTGTGCTCGTCATTGCGCAGCGTCTTACGAAGCAGATACATTTATAATTTATGCTTTTGCGTTTCGTTTCTTTGTTGCGTAAACTAGTCGCCTGGGCCGATAGAAATCGCAGTCAATGGATGATTATTTGCGATTTCTGAATAACGTGATCTAGATTTTTTTTTTGTGTTCCTTCGAAGTCCGATTAGACGTTGGGGGCAACTTGTGAGTACAAGTCTTCAGTTCGTGGGCTTACAGTATTGTGATAATCAAAGAAACAAAAACGATGATGATATACGAAATCGACTATATGGATCTACAGATTCATATATCAATTTGACTACCTCCCTGTCAGAGGCCTACGGGCGGCTTAAAAACTCTGACAGCAGGTTGTTCATCAAACATACGATAAGAAGATGACTACCTGCCTGCAGAGCGAGGTCATGGTCCTATATATGTTACCATGTGCCAGTTGTGTTTTATACCCCCACCATCCCCAACCCTTTTCATTATCGATCCAAACTAGTCTTGGTCTAGAAGAAATTATAGTTGCGGGTTTTTATTTCAGTTTTTATTACTCAAACGCTTTTATTTTTCGATGTTGGCTTATCAGACGTTTCAGTTATCCGTCCATATTACTTATGCGGGGATCTGCATGTACTAGATGTTATTTATAAGGATTTTTATAATTATTTTTTGTAGAACATGGATCTTTATAATGGGATTTGACGATTTGTGGTAGTTTGCGTTGTCTGCTTGTGAGATCAAAACGCATCTGCTAATGTCACAATGTCAAGCCTAATTTATAGTCGTCCATTTTCTCGTATAAAATAGATTAAATTTAATACAAATGACTCAAAATAATGTAAATTATTGTTATTATTCAGGTGAGTTACTATATGTGTCATAGATATTTTGTTAATTATGTCGTAGTAATCTCGGAAAGGGCATAAAACAATTTTTAGAAAATTTATAACATACTCGATTATAAATAACTATATGGGTAGATTCAATATGAGTAATTTCTGTAATGTATGTAATTCAAAAATAAGTAATATGTACTAGTATCATACATTATTGACCAAAATAGATTAAGCCCTTTTCGAAATTGCATAGTATATGTAGTAGAAAACATTTTCTTCTATAAGGTAGATTGGTTAGATTAGTATCAAGATAAGACTGAGCAGGTTCGAAATAGCTAATGCTCTGTTTATGCATGAGAAGGCAGAATAATGTCTTTTGCGAACCGAAATGTGTAAACAAATGTTTTAGGGATTTCCTTTAATATCATTAATATTTTCAAAATAAAGCGCGGTAAATCGTTTTACACCTATTTCAAAACAATTGGTATTTGATTAGGTATGTCCGAAGTTTAATGTAAACTTAGTAAACCATAAAATGCCACAATGATTTATGTATTTTATTAATATTTGTATTAAGAAATTAGTTAGGAATATAGAATTGCACATTTCTATAAGATGTGCACAGTAACTTTAATACATAAGTGCATGTACTGTATCTTACATTATTAGTAATTAGTATCGACGTTTGTTTATATTACTAGTGAAGACGTAATTATAAATGTTGTTATTTTTTTTACGTTTCCTTAGATATTATGTAAAGTTACAGTATGTCGATGGATGTTAGTTCTAAGAATTATACTTAAATTTAGTATAGTCAGGTGCACATCCAGCTATCATCAAAACTGTCAAATTGTAGTAAACTTAATGTTGCTATAATGTAAAAAACGATAAAGTTGAACTTATACATTTGACAGTATTCGTGATATGATGTCTCGCTGACCGTATTCCACATTTGTCTGATACTCATGGAAAGTTTGTCAAAGATTGTGTGTGACACTTATTTGAACATCCTACATTGGGGACCTAATAGTTGGAAGTCTAAAGGTGTTTCTGACTGCGCCTTCAAAATATTAACCTTGGAACATCCAACCATTAATTAGAAGAAACTTCTTACTTCATGAGTACCAGACAAGTTCCGTAAACTGACATTGGAGTAATCATCACCTCTCTTCCGCAGCAAAAGCCACCGACGAAACCTGGCAGCGCAATCGCGGTCCTACAGAACATACCCGTTCAGACGAAGATAAACGTCGGCAAAATAAACAGTGGGAAGGCAATGACTGTGAACAGCAAAGCGAACTTCCCTCGAGCAGTGTCTTCTGCGGCACTCTCCACAGTGCTCACTCCTGGGAAGTCGCTGCTGAAAGAGAAAGAGAAGAAGTCGGCACAATACTCGGCGCAGCCGTTTGTGGACGACAAGATGGCGGGCGATGATGACATAAATGACGTAGCGGCGATGGGAGGCGTTAATTTGGCTGAGGAGTCGCAGCGGATCTTGGGCTCTACTGAACTCATTGGGACACAAATTAGGTAAGTTGTTTAAGTATCTAACTAAGTTGAGAGTGATTTGAAATCTTAATCTCTGACGCGTCTAAAGATTGCCACTCACCACCACTCACACTCTACCTGTATTTGGAATGTAGCTGTTCTTAATTGTTCGTACAGCCTAATTATATTTACGTGCATGCAGGGTTGATGTATTATTATTGCTGGTTTCCACATGGTTTCATGTTATAAGCCGTTTGGTTGCAGGTCTTGCAAGGACGAGTACCTAGTCCCGATGGCGGTAATGCAGGCCAGGCTGAAGGCCGGCGTAGCGAGACACGGTCTGGAGGAGCCGCCCCCGGAGGTGGCTGGTCTGGTCAGCCACGCGGTGCACGAGCGGCTGAAGAGCTTGGTGGAGCGGCTGGCGGTCATCGCGCAGCACCGGGTTGACCTCGTCATCAAGGTGAGAGACCAGCAGTGGAACTGCCACATGATGGCAATGTGACAGCGCTAACTTGACGAAGGGGTGACAGCCATCTGCACCCACGCGAATAGCAATAGCACATGACTAGTAACTGGCCTAGTCCACGACTTGGTGGTATTCGCATAGTTGCACTTCGTGGACTACCCCCCGCATGTCCGGTGATGGTGACAAGCTTAGTTAAAATGTATTTATGCATTGGAAATCCTGTGAAAATTATCATTTGTAACATTTCAGAAAGTACTCTTCTTGCTAGCTTAAACATTAAATATGTTGCAATGGTATATAATATGTCAATTTATCAAATCGATTATTTCGATTAAAATATTAAATATTGTTGCTGTTGCTGCTGTTTATGATTTAATCTTTTATATAAATTATTGTGTGCATGTATGTTATATTTCATTCGATAACCACATAAAGCGGAGCGAATCTATTTATTTTTTAATAAATTGTATGCTATGCGATATTCCTTTAAGGCGAATGCTTTTATTTATAAAACAAACAGTATGTAATAGAATAGTGAAATATTTTTATATCATTTAGCGATAATGATTGCTGGCGTAGTGATATTTTAATTTAACCTAAATATTGAAGTAATGTAAGGTATTGTACATAACTGAATCTAAATTTGATAAGGGAGCATCTTGGTAAATCTTTCTCTATCGATATCAAGTTAGTAAGTAGTTATTAAGTATTGACTAGCCTGCAAATCCTCAATGCATCTTCGTATACACGCATGGCGAATGTTCAGATTTCTTGAAACCTTTTTTTGCATTGGCGATTTGATGCCACGCTCAACGCATTCAATATCGAATTCATCATTTTGATGGCGAACAATTTACAATAAAATATAAAATCGATTTGCTTCAACGCTTGACAATTGAATTTTAAAAGGGTTGACCTCCACATTATGGAATGTGTATGTATTTTCATCGGAATATGAAGTGGAACTTAGTTTTGATTGAATGCTCTGGCCTTCACTCGCTGGTAAACACCATCAATGTTAGTGGCATAAATAGTATAATGCTAGCGATTGCGTTATTTCTCAAGAGCCTTGTACCCGATAGGAAAATGAATCATAGTTAGATATTACAATTCATAACAACAACTACAAAAAGCAACTTTAATATCTAACTGGCGACAGCTGGCGATTATTAAGTATAGACTATATTATTATATTCATATAAGTATAATGCTTTTGCTGTGCATTTTCCATCCTATCCGTCCCTCCACTAAATCAAACAAAATCAATCAAGTTACCCTTAGCACTCTTGATCCAAACAGCTGTTTGTTGCCATTGTACTACTAGAGTAACTCGGATATGTAATTTACCGACTTCGTAAATGATGATGTACTGTGCTCAACTGTGTATGTGTTTTCTCAGTATCTAATGTTTTACCATCATACTGAACCCTCAAACTTTGTCTACAGACGGACAACCGTTACGAGTCAACCCAGGACGTGAAGGGCCAGCTGAAGTTCCTCGAAGAACTGGACCGCGTGGACAAGAAGCGGCGCGAGGATTCGGAACGCGAGATGTTGCTGCGCGCCGCCAAGTCGCGCTCCAAGAACGAAGACCCGGAACAGGCCAAGCTAAAAGCCAAGGTGGGTGGAGCCAGGCTATACAGGGTGTAGATTGTTATAAATAAATATTACACAACATCACATACATTGATCTGATCACGTGGTAAGTAGCTTAAGCACTTGTGTTACGGAAATCAGGATCAACTGTGGATACACAAATAAACTTAAATATATTTAATAATACACCCGGACACGGAACAAACACCGATGTTCGTCACACAAATATTTGTCGCGAGTGGGAATCGAACCGACGACTCTTGGAACCGTAGGTTATGAACCTGAGTCACTAAACACTGTTCCACCGAGCCAGTCAAAGGTCAAGGCTATGTTTCTATAGGCATGTAAATCATGCTGCATTGGTGGAAACTCATAAAGGCCTGCTGACCTGATTCCGTCTGTACGCTTTAAGAACCGCATAGTGAAGGCCAAAGTTAGTTTACTAGCTATGTGCCAAATCTTACGCGCATAAAGATATACAAGATTTGTAAGTGAGATCCGCAACCAACGTCTCACTTACATATTCAACCAACATACATAACCAAGTGTGCTGAGGGCCAAGTTAAGTAAGCATTTAGCCAAGGATCTGCATGTAAGTCCTGCTGCTGTCTCCTAAACGCTAAAGGTGTGAGTTACGCAACCATTCGAAAAGCTGGCTATGAAGTCTAAGTTACAAATAATTTATCTACAGTCGTTATCAAAACCATACACAATAGTTTTCTTTTAATTTACCTACCTACTAAATATTAATATCACATGTGATACGTCACCAGGCTAAGGAGATGCAACGTGCTGAGCTGGAGGAGCTGCGACAACGCGAGGCTAACCTGACGGCGCTGCAGGCCATTGGGCCGCGCAAGAAGCCCCGGCTCGACGGGCCCGGAGGCGCCGGGGACTCCGTCAGCAACGCCAGCCATAGCACCGGCGGACTTGTGAGTATACCGATGATTGTACAGTGACTCAGACCAAGAGTTACTCTTATCTTCCCCATGCCATTCAAGCGTATGTTTTCTCTCCCTGCTATAATAGGGGCCCAAGAAAAGTTCATTCGGACCCCTGATTACAGAATTTAATTCACAGACCCGTGATTACAGGTAATCCAGCCAAAGGCTGGTTAGTCCAGTAATGGTAGGAAACAAATAAAACACAAACAAACATACATACATAAAATTACGCCTTTTTAGGCAGGCAGAAGGGGTAGGCAGAGATTACTTCCGGCCATACACATGTTAAAATTCATAAATTATAATTGGCCAAATCAGAGGATAATGTAATGTGTAATGTGGGAAACAATGAAATCTTTATCCTTTCCAATGATAGTAACCATAAGCATAATTTGCTTATTTAGTACTTTACAATACTTGTTGAATACTAACATGTACCATCGACTCCTCAGAGCGGCCGCAGCCAGCTAGCCCTCCGCACGCGGCTGAAGCGCATCAACCACCGTGACATGGTGTACCTTCTGGAGCAAGAGCGTGAGACCTCCCACTCGCCCATGCTCTTCCGGAGCTACCTCAAGTGACACGCACCCTCCGCCGCCGCGCTGCCGCGGCCCGACTGACCCCGCGGACTCCGGTAGCACCGGCTACTCGATGAACTAAGCAACTGTACATATTGTAGCATAGTTAGTGATAGTGATTGTGGAGACACGGACATGTCTAGTGACTCGTGGTTAAGTGAGTTTGTGACTGTGTAGTGATCGATTGGATTAGACTAAGCCCGGACTCGACCAAAGCCGAGTGTGGTGTGATGTGCGAGAAGATGTTGTTCAGCTCAGAGGACACCACCAAAGCAGAGATGGGACTACGTCTGCACTGCGCGTCGTATGCGCACAGCAGGGATCTCCGCTTCCATTGTGCCATACAAATGTTACACATCTCCGCACAGCGATATCCAGTGAAGCTAAGCGGAGAGGAGTTTTCTCAATCACATAATTCTATTGGTTGTTTCAAAGATATCTCCTCTCTCGTCTCGTCTCTGCTTTGGTGGAGTCCCGGCAAAACACAACATTTTTATACTGAAAATACATTACGGCATTGATATCTCGTTGATTTAGAGTGTATATTTTGTGTGCCAAATAAGTGTTGACATGACTCAAGCTGTAAATATGCTACAGTTAGTTAAAACCATTTAACAAATACACTCATTACTTATACAACAGTGACATGTAGCTCTTTTGAAAGTTGTTAATAAAGATATTATTTAGCAAACATACATTCTAAACTTACGACATAACATCATGCTGACAAAATTAACTTATCATAATAATATAATGAAGTCCCATGTCAATGTATATCATAGAGTGTAGAATTTACTGAGAAAAAATTACTGATAAATGTCATTATCGTTAGCTTGACTAGCATACCATAAAATGAAAGAAATGTGGGGATATAAACATTAATTAAATGTAAAAAATCAATATCTATAGAGCAGAATAATAAATACTACCCATTCTAAATTAGGTACTAATTATAAGAGTTTTTGGTTATGCCATTCTATATGGTATGTATGCTCCTTATTTTCAATTAAAGGTTTAGTCTTCCTTTCAATAATTCCCTATTATTTGCGATTTATTTACTCTAAATCAATGTTGTTGTGTTTTAAACACTAAACTGACAGTAGGACCTGCTGAGGCCACTTTGAACTTTTTAATGTCTTTCGTGTAACATAAAGATAGCTGCTTATATTTAAAAATATATTGTTACATACCTATGGTACAGGTATTGTGTGAGGGGGCTGTTTATGTATGTACCTACTCTATCATGTAAAATATTGTAAGTATGTGTGGATGAACAGATGGTAGGATGGATGCATGTTCTCTTTGTGCTCTTTCACACAAGAACTACAGAACAAATTCAACTTAAACTCTACTGTAATATATCACGTAATCCTGAATAACACCTTAGGATTGGTTTGTAAAGATTTAGTGTGTCACAAATTTATTTTCCCATACAAACTGTTCTGATGGTTTCTGTATATTGTTGTATTCATCTGATTGCTGCATTCTATGTGGCTGAAATTTTGACCACTCTTGAGACTATCAACAATTTCCATGCCTTGTCTGCCAACATTAGATTGAACTCATTTTCATCAGATCATTTTGTTGACTACCTACTTTGATTGCTAATTACAGAAATTAAAATTATTCAAGATTGGTATAGTCAGCATCATATATTAATAGAATCCTATTTATGCTAATCCTGCACAGACAAAATTGCGAACAAAAGCTATTTTCAAATAAAAAAGTTTCTGTGGTTGGTATTTACACACAATATCCTATAAAATTTTGGGAACATGAGGTTTAGAGACTGTGTGATAATTTAATTTCACGCATGTGGAACCGCAGGCACTTTTGTGTCTCTAGTTAAGTGTTTTTTGGTTTGTCAAATGTTACTTTTTTCTATTGTTTCTATCTTTTATGATTGTTGATCTGTGTTGCACAGCGCACCATCATACCAAAGTTATTTAATTTAATAGGTGCCAAGTGCTTAAATTCGTAACGCTGAATTAGCAGACATACATTCCCAACAGATTAGTTAAATTGATAGTTGTTATTTTTTTTATTTGCATTGAAATTCTTTATACTTGGATGCAAAATGTTAATTCTATTTGGGTATTGATAAGTACTGTAATATGAATAGAATAAATAGGGTATGAGACCTCTAGCTTAAGTGTTAGTTTAAACTAGCAATTTAAATTATAAATGATGTTTGTGCATAAATGTTACAAATCAAAGTTGACTCTATACAGGGTGGTTATTTTTGCGATTGTTATGTACACTGACTGATGGACTGCTGGTGTCGCACCTATATTTTCAAAGGTGAATCAAGCGGTAAAAACTATTTGTGGTCACCATTTTGTGTCCTTGCGCAAAGAAGTAGGTATTTGTCTGCAATCATTATCAAAATCATAAATTTTTAGACATAGGTGTAGGATTTTTATTGTAGCAATATGAATGATTAATGTCTACCTGTAAATAATGAAAAAGCCACTTTGTTTAGTTTACAAATAACATGTGATTGGTTTAAGTAGTGGAATTAAGTCAATATTTAATATCAGCCTTTGTTTATGTACATGTTTATATGTAAATTTAATGAAATGCTGGTGGGTGCAACTGGTTATTTGGTGTTATAATAGCTATCTAAAAGATAATGGATGTGTTATATGTCTGGACAGCTTGTAGTTCCTATTATAATCCAAAACATTACTGTGTCCACAATAAAATTATGAGGCACTATCTTTTGTGAATAGGAATGATTACTGAAGAATAGTCTAGGGTATACCAGTTGTAACCATCATGGCATATTAGCTATTTTCCCGCATACTTTACTAATTGTATTTTGACATATTGCTTATGGTGTTACCGTAATATGAATAATAAACATCTAGCTTACATGTTGAAAAAATATTGTTGTTCTAAAATGCTAATGTCTAAATTGGATCTGTTACATTAAAACAATGCTTATATTATATGTTTTCGTGCAAATAATTGTTTATTGATGCTTTTACAAGACAATTTAATATAATACATATGAAGATGACTTTTACAATAATACAATATTAATAATGAGTAATAAGATAGTTCTGATTATAAAAATATAAAGTCATAAGTATAATAGTTACAGACAATGTGATGATTACACATACATTTATAAGTAGCAGGTCTAATTTTTGACTTTAAGAAAGATTCTCACACAACTCACATTAGGCTATTTTAGCAAATATAATATTAATATTGATTTCATGAATACATGGTTTAGTCTGAAATAACCGAAATGTAATTATTTTGAACTTTTTGTGTAAGGAGGGTTCAAAGATTGCAAGACGTAGAAATGAGATCTGACTGCTACATGATTACATATTGACATGTCTGTCAATGTCACGTCAAAAATAACCAATCATGCTGCAATTGAACTTCACGCCTACGTATTGCCATCTAGTGAATTTCCCATACGCCAAATCCCTCATTGCACTTACTGGTTCGAAGGGCAATAGCATCTGCGCCTGATTCATTATCTATAATTCTGTAAACTAACTTATGGTTCCCATCCAATACGATGATCCTGAAAGTGATTCTAAGAACCGATAACAAACTGCAAGTGAGCGAAAGTGGAAATTTGGGGTGCATAGATTTATAAATGATCAATGTTAGTAGATCTCATTTAGTGACTTTTCAACTATTCAATTAAACATGAGCACATTTAGTATGTAAACATTATATAATAATAATAAGGTGTCTGGCCGATTTCCCACTGGAGACCAGCGGACTTTGCAGGACATTTATAGTCACTGTCTGTTCCTTCACTCTCATAGTTCGGTGAGACGGTAATCCGACTAGACCGATTAAGGCTATGCGCAGGACTGCTTAACGTGTTTACTATACTATGAACATAATATATTAAAAAACAAAAAATCTTTCAGTTCTTTTCAAGAAACTTCTAACCTGTTCCATCTTGTAATACCGTATTATTAGGTTCACCTGCTTTGCCTAGACCTAGTGACCCCTTGTCCACCCATTTTGTTGTCCCCATTGTAAGATTACCATTCTCCTTCTTTGCAGTGGCGTTCGAAGAGTGTTATTATGTCATCGATACAAGGGGTGTGGGACATGACATAACTCTTCTGCAGCGTATTTGTTACGGAAGATTCTCTCACTCCTAATCATGCAGCGCAATGCAGTCATGGGCCCTAAGCATAGCATAGAAGCATGTTTTAAATCATTTTGCCCCAACAATTCCTTTCACTTTTTCTCTACTATGCCGTCTCGATTGCGTAGTCTTTGCCTTTCTAAATGTACATATTGGAAGACTGCAGTTTTCTTGATCATGTTAGTTTCCTTACGCGGCGCTTGCATGCAACCAACAACACCAATGAGGTGTTAATCATGTTATAAATTAAATATTGTAATAATGTTATTGTATGTCTATATAAAGGAAAACTATGTGGTGTATTATTTTTGATAAGTAGGTATTAACAAAATTTTTAAAAATTCCAAAAATCAAGACATCTACCAGAATAACCTAACGTTTTGCTGATGAAGATGCAGAAAATTAATGCTCCGATAGTACCTACTAAATTAAGCCGATTTTGGATGAATTTTCATGTATATGGATGGCTATCATTACACTTGCACATTTTATTCTAAGGACAACATTTATTTAATTCAATACATACTCCAATTTTTTGATCGTAGATAAGACCTAGTGTGCTGTCCTTATCATCTACAAGCATATTGGTAAAGGCAGCACAACAGTTTTTACTAGCATAATTCATATCTTGTAAAACTAAATAACTTTACATGGATTGGTTAAGTTACACAATTTTACTTATTCAATGTAAAAGATACATTATAGTCTGTGTAGTTACGGTTTTTTCTAAATTTATTCTATATATAGATAATTTATACCAAAATCTCATCAAATAGTTTGAAAACTGCAAATATGTTTTTTTATGATTGGTACTAAAAATAACTAGAAATTATAAGATTCAGAGATTTAAATAATTTATGAAGTCTATTAATTTTATAATGAAGATATTATTGTTCAATCAAGCATACCTATGTCGTGAGTCTTTATTTGAACATAACTTCTGTTTGTCGTGAACAAATAAAGTGTTTTAAGGGAAAATCAAAATGATTTTTATTTTCTATAATTTGAATTTTAATGATATTTACACCTCCTCCAGTTGGACATTTGTGATTAATTATGCTAAGAGTGACTTCACTCTAGCGTCCTTTTAGTGTCGGCATCTTGCTGGAGACCACCCCACACGTTGGGCGTTGAGTCGACGAGGCGCCTGCGCAACGTCGGCGTGACGTTTGACCGGCGACGACACTGCTGCACTAATGTAACATGTATCTTTAAGACGCTTGTTGTGATTCTTTGTGAGAGAAAAATAAATTTATTATTATTATTATTAGCGCTTTCACTGGGCGTTCTCTTTACGTCGTCGAAAAATTACGTCATGCATCCCCGCGGACCAACTTTTGATTTAACTTACTTAAAATAATTCTTTGTGAATTAATGTCTACACATTTCTAGTCCTATTTAAAAAAATCTATATCACATTTTGGTTTGGATTCCGACGAAGAAATACTACTAAAATGAATAGCCCTTCACATGAATTTCTAAAGTATATTCTTTACGGGGTCCTACACTACGTTTGCCGAGACGCGGTATCCACTCCAGAACTCGTCTACCCCGGCGGTTGTCGGTTCTACGGCTGATGTGGCCAGCCCACTGCCACTTCAACTTGCTAGTGCGATGAGCTATGTCGATGACTTTAGTTCTCTGACGGATCGCCTCATTTCTGGTCCCGCAAAGAAACACCGAGCATGGCTCATTTCATAGCCCGCTGCTCCTGATATTTAGGTGTGACCCAAAAATATTTATTTTTATAATTTTTTTTATCCTCTGTGAAAGCGCTTTAGTGTATCTTGGTATTTATCCTTAGTGTGGTGATCCTACACTAACGTCTTGCCGGAGACCTCCCCACACTATATAGCGGTATTTGGGTAATGCGTCTACGTGGCAACCGGGCCAGTTTGGGCGGCGACCACGCTGCACTTATGCTGAGCAACATCTTCGCAACATCACACTACTGTTAACGTTGCTGCTAAAACGAAAGAGGCAGTAGGTATCATCATCGTCGTTGGGAGAACCATTGTAAAGTTATAAAATGAATAAAAAAAAAGGGAACCATGAAGGAAGTTCTTATCATTATAGACCATGTCCAGTGTGGTGCATTTTTAAAATAGATAGGAACAAAATTTAGCGGGCGGGCCGAAGCGAATGGGTTGATCATTGTACCGTTGACTAAACGTGGACACGGTGTCTGCGTAGCACGGCATTCACGGTGAGCTCCACACTTCTATTAGGATTAGCGTAACGTCATCGTCTCGTCGACGCTCAAAGGACGCTAGTGTGAGGTGGGATCAAAGTTCTTAGGAAATAGGAAAGCTATGTTTATGTCGGAGTCATTTGGATGAATCTGCTATTTGATTGTATGACCAGCACGTTCATTGATTGACGACTTTCATTTGAATGACTAGGCCGATCGTGGATTGGACAAGCGTTACAACGACAATGATTGAAGTATGATAAATTGACAAAAATAGTATACTTTTAGTAATTTATATATTCACAAATAAAATATTTTAGGCTGTCCTAGTTTTTGCTTCTTTGAATTCCTTGAATTATTTATTTTTGTAAAAACTGTCAGCATTGCCTACCTTAGACTTAAAATTATATTTATGTCTCACATGACAAAATGTCTTCATTTTAATAGTTATCTAGCGAACTTATGGTCACCCTAATCAAACATTACAAAGTCGGCCTAGACGTTGATTTGCCGAGTTGTCTAATAGTCATTAAATTAAATTAAATCGTTTAATCACATAGCAAATTAAATATTTGTTTCACAAGAAAATAATATTCACTTATCTGAATTTTTTTGGGTAAATGTGTAAAAACCGATTATTTCCGAGAAAATCGTAACCTTCGTGTCAAGTATCCAAACGGACAAATTTATAAAAAAAATTAAAGTGACACGTCCACTCACCCTGTCAAACTACCACGGATTCGCTGTTTCTGCGTGAAGATTTTTCATGTTTTAACAATAAAAAATGGTAAGAACTGATAAGAATTTATGTGTTTTGTCGGGGACGAACTGTTAATGAGGGTTTTCGTGTACTAGCTCAGCGTTAGCCACGTAATTTGCCGTTTGTCAGTACAGTGTCATCATTGAATGTCGGCATCTATTTCCACGAAGTGATTTCACTAGTTCCACGTAAATTGTGGTATTTTGTTTTTATTTGGTGGTGTATTTAACAGTTTTGTTTGTTATGTTCTCAAAGCCATTGAGACTAGATATCAAGAGGAAGCTGACGGCGAGGTCCGATCGTGTCAAATGTGTGGACCAGCATCCCACCGAGCCCTGGCTGCTGTGCTCTCTGTACAACGGGGACGTGAACATTTGGAACTATGAGACACATTCACAGATCAAGAGATTCGAGGTAAGACATGTAAACAATTTATACCCACAAAATATTATTGGGGGTAAGTAAAAAAAAAAGGTAATTACACTACCCACTTACAATACTTGAATCCTTACACAGTATAAAACAAAGTCGAGTCTACTGTCAGTCTATCCCTATGTATGATCAGATCTTTAAAACTATATAGCATATTTTGATGCAGTTTTTTTGATAGGTAGAGGGATTATTGTGAAAGGTTTTGTGTACAATTTACCTGAAGCGAAGTGATAGTGGGTCAACAGTAATAAATAAATCTGTATAACTATTAATACAAGTATTGTATAAGTAAGACAAGATTTCCCCAATCCTGAGAATGATCAGTGAATATTTCTACAAACAAATATATCCTCCAATTGTAAAGTAAACTATCATTTAAGCTTTTATTATTCTAAAACATCTCAAGTCCATATTGAATATCAATAATAATTTCTCAGTCTCTTGAAATGTATGAGATTATGATCAATCCAGTATGATGCAATTTACAGAGTGCTGTGGTCACATGATGTTATGAATTTCTTTCATGATAATTCTGGTGCAATCACCAGTCAGTAGTTGCTTCCTGATGTTTGGCAACTTTCAATAATTTTTTTCTCAATACTCAATACTCAATTCTATTTTGTATGTGTGATATGTTTCACTGTTGTTTCATTTAATTTGAAGTACTTTATAATTTTACATTCTGTACTGTATAATGTACATTATTACACATTATTCAGGAATCTTATTTTTCTATATTTTGATTTTGTTTTATATTTTTTCATTGTGGAAAATATTTTGTTTGCATTTTCTTACCAAACATCTTAAGCCCTGTGAAATTTTAGTAGTTGTTTTCCCGTGGCAGAATGTTTTGCCTTTAGTAAAACTATCAAATCATGCAAATTATTCCATGAAAAAAATTTTTTTTATAATTTTTTTGAAAAATAATTTTCCATCTCGAAAACAAGAGAAGCTATCATTGTTTTATAAAATGTGACATAATCAGGTACAGCTTGCCGCATGAAATTGATGCTTAAAGCTAAAAAAACTCTACACCCTCGGTAATAAAGCTTTCGAGTTTCGGTTAAACCTTTTGTAAAACCGGCATTTATTGATTTTGATGAAAAAGAACTGCACAAATATTTTTGCTACTAAGATAGAATCATTTTACTGCAGGAAAAACAACCACTAATATTTCACGGTGTATAACGTTAACTTTAAACTGTCATTGTGACACACATTAGAAAACTGAATATGTCTTGGATATATACCATGTTGTTTTGTTTTAATGACCTCCCGATATGTCGTCACTGTTGCAAGCGCCTTGATCCCGGGTAAACTACCCCTGATCATGGCGCATTGGATTGAATTTTATTGATGTATGTACATGAATACAGACTTATTTTCTAACATATATAAAGAAACATTATTTTCTACCACCAGGTATGCGACATACCAGTGCGAGCGGCGAAGTTCGTCCCACGGAAGAACTGGGTCATCACTGGCTCTGATGACATGCAGATCCGTGTCTTCAACTACAACACGCTAGAACGAGTGCACTCCTTCGAAGCACATTCGGACTATGTTCGCTGCATAGCTGTGCACCCAACTCAGCCATACATACTGACTAGCAGCGGTATAATATAACTTATTTATCTTTCTAACAATTTGAAGTAAAAATTAGATGCAACTAGTTTAATGTTTGTGTTATAATTATTACCATAGACATACTTTATCAATTTGTAAAAGACAGACTGAAATGTAAAAAAAGATTTTATTTGTTTGACCCAATCAATGGCTCAACAACCCAATATTTGTCTTGGGCTATTTGCAGTAAATTCTGTCCTTTAAAGTTCAAATAAACAGTCAGAATTTTCATAATAATTAATTATTTATTTTATATTATAATATTAAGTATTTTACAAAAGTGCTGAGTAGAAAGATTCTTTACAAGGTTTCAAATTAATGAATGTACCTTCACATGTTATCCAGTAGTTAGTGTAATTTCATGTTGTTAGATGACCTGTTGATCAAGCTGTGGAACTGGGACCGCAACTGGGCATGCCAGCAGGTGTTTGAGGGCCACACGCACTACGTCATGCAGATCGTCATCAACCCCAAGGATAACAACACGTTCGCCAGCGCCAGTCTCGACACCACTGTCAAGGTAAATATAAGATTATTAATTAAAAAAATGTTTATTGTTTGTATATCCACACAAGTAGTTCGTACAAGTTTGCCTATCTTATATGTCTCCTAATAGGTACTTAAGATGTACAATTTAACCTTATTATAACCTTATTAATTTCCGTTCGTTAATCTTAGTAAAACCCAATAGCACCTAGTCTGATTTGGGCAATTTTCATTATAAAGTGTTTGTTCTCAAGTTTTATTCCTAAAAAATATTAGTCTATATAAATCAAGTTCAAGCTTGCCTTATTTTTATCACTAGTATACTGGACAAATTATAATATTACTTGTAGTGTTAGTTAAATATACTGGAACAAACTCCATTTGGATAGTTTTAGTATCAAGTTTGCCAGAGCCCTCTCCATAGAATAGACATTTTCAACAGGTGGTGGAATCATAGTTTTGTTGTATTGACTGCATGTGAAATTATTAAAACATTGGTATTTCGATTTTAATGTTAATTCAAATATCTCTGAGCTTTTGCACTTTTGTTTGTATATTACATAATACAAAAATACTTAAATAGGCACGAAAACTAAAAGCGGAAAACATTTTTTAAGACAAATATAAGTAATGCGATAAATAACACTCACAGACCCGGAAAAATCCACTTAACACAGTATTTATCTCTGACTGTGATGAAAACAAAGAAGCGAGGACCTCGCAAACCGCGGCGTCCGGCTGGGTTCGGTTGTTTGAGAGCGGCAATGACGAACACTAGTTGCATTGTGAAGCTCGTCATGATTTATTGACGAATGCGCCGAAATGTCCGCGCGCGTATCGATACCGGCATCGGTCATTTTATACCTAGAATTTTGGCTTTGTTCTGGTGCAGCGTGATTGTACGTGTTTTTGAGTGATTTTTATATTTTGTTATTCATCGATGGGCTATAATTTTGGTTGTAGGTGATCTCTAACCTGGTGAATTTCATTTAACTATGCCGTTTTTGCAAGCTAACATATTATTTTCGAAATAAACAAACACACTATCAACAAGTTTCTTACTAAATAATCAATACGGCTTACGTAACGCGATGTTGTAAAAAGCGGCAAAAATAAATCTACTCGTTGTGTTTTCTATCTAATGTCGCTTAATTAATCGTGTTGTAGTTGAGGTTTGTTGTCGTGTTCGATAGCTTTTGGTAGTGACGCTATGTCTTGCGTTAGGAGTCGTGTGTTCGATTCCCACGTGGGACAGAATACAATATGTGTTTCACACGGAACATTTGCGTATTCTTATGTTGTTTCTTGGCTTACTTAGTTTAAGTTATATGACTTACTTACTTAGTTAGAATTGATTGATAGTATTGCGATCGGAATGCGAAGATGCCTTGCTATACAACTTATCCATTATTCTTATACAAACTTAACTCAACAGGTATGGCAGTTGGGCTCCTCGATCTCCAACTTCACGCTTGAAGGGCACGAGAAAGGCGTGAACTGCGTGGACTACTACCACGGCGGAGACAAACCCTACCTCATCAGCGGTGCCGACGACCGACTCGTCAAGATCTGGGACTACCAGAATAAGACTTGCGTTCAGACTTTGGAAGGTAAGTTGGTGCAGTTTTTGTAGCTTTGAACTTATTGAATAGAATAGATAGTGTTTATTAGACTTGGGATTTGTTTGAGATGTCCTGTTACGAAAGTTATTAGTCTGGAGTCAGAACACTTAAGCCTTAAGACAAGATGTGTAAGACGGTGATCTTGCGCTTGATTTTTCTCATGTCGAATCAGTTATACCCGAACTACGAGGGTGAAGGAACAGAGAGTGCACTTGTGGTTGCTCACACACTTGTGCACTATAATTATATTAGGATAATCGATCGGGCATTTTGATAAATGAAAATAAATTTGCCTTGAGTACATAACAGAGAGTGCAATTCGGTTTGCGCACACATCTATGCAATTTAATATTATCAGGTGTTTCTTGCGAATATGGCATCTCCATTGAGGTAGAAATAGAGAGTGCACTTGTGTATGTGCATACAACAGAGGGCGCCCTTAAGATTGTGTACACAACAGACAGTGCACTTGTTTGTTTACACAATAGAGTGCACTTGTGTTTGTGCACACATGTGCACTACAATATATCCCGTGCAATTGGCTAATCTCGATTGAGTAGTAGTTGCCCTGGACGAAATCGTTCGGATACCTGGTTATACTATTCTGTAAATGTGTTCAGGTCACGCGCAGAACGTGTCGGCCGTGTCGTTCCACCCGGAGCTGCCGATCCTGATGACGGGCTCCGAGGACGGCACCATCCGCATCTGGCACGCGGGCACGTACCGGCTCGAGTCCTCGCTGAACTATGGCTTCGAGAGGGTCTGGACCATCTCCTCGATGCATGGATCCAACAACGTTGCCGTTGGGTAAGTGAGACAATACAAAAATATGCTCCTAAGCAAATCTTTTGAAGAACACCTATACATTAATATTTGAATTGTATGTTTGTTATAAATCTTTTTTGATCAAATCTGGTTAATAACTCCTATCTGTTTGTTGAACAGCTAGTTTATTAATATGTTTACTCCTAAACGAAACTACCTAATAATTCACACAAGGTCATAATTTAACAGCTGTTTAAACCGTTGTCATATGTATGTGTGTTCATACTTGTTAAAATATCTTCTACTACGAAACATAAATAAGAAACTTATAAGAAAATATCTTATACATATGTTTATGTGACTAAATTGTAGACGAATTGTGTTTACTGTGAACAGGGGTTAGTTTAAAGGTTATAGAGCCTAGCATTTACCACAGTGTAGCTCCAAATGGGCTATAATGGTTGAAGGACTATTCTAATAAGACTGTCTTATCGTTCCAGTTATGACGAAGGCACGATTATGATCAAGGTGGGCAGGGAAGAGCCAGCTATCTCCATGGATGTGAACGGTGGCAAGATCATCTGGGCCAAGCATTCAGAGATGCAGCAGGTCAACCTGAAGGCGCTGCCAGAAGGTAAGACCAAGCATGGTCTTGTTTGTAATAAGTATTCCTATTAACACCAGTTAGTTAGGAGTAAGAATGGCCAAATGGCGGCTTATCATGTACTAAAAATAATGTAATGTAAGAAGACTGCACCAGGCACCCATACATCTGCACTTGCTCCTTATAGATTACTTATATTGTTGCAATCAATGACGTCTCTAGGTCTGAAGTGCCTATCTATCGGATAAGCTGTTCCTAGAAAGGAATGTAGTGCCTGTATCCTTCCAGGTTTGAAGATGCAGTTCCCGTAGTCTGATAACTGGGCCGATTACGTTTGATTTTGCCATCGACTCGATAAGAAGAAGTGTAATAACCAACATGTTTCTTCCAGGCACTGAAATAAAAGATGGCGAGCGCGTCCCAGTAGTAGCCAAGGACATGGGCTCCTGCGAGATATACCCTCAGACCATCGCCCACAACCCGAACGGCCGCTTCGTAGTGGTCTGCGGCGATGGAGAGTACATCATCTACACAGCCATGGCTCTCAGGAACAAAGCCTTCGGCGCTGCCCAGGAGTTCGTGTGGGCGTTCGACAGCTCCGAATATGCGACCCTGGAGAACTCCAGCGCGATTAAGGTGTTCAAGAATTTCAAGGAGAGGAAGAGCTTCAAGCCTGAGTATGGTGCTGAGGGTAAGTGTTTTGGTTAGCAAGTTTATTAAAGTAGAAGTCAAAGTCTAATTTTCAAAGTCAAAGTTTTTATTGCAAACTAAGTGTACATTATAGGTCTTACAATAATAGAACTTATAAGAATTGGATAAGACTAAATTTGGATTGCATGAAATGTATAAAACTGAAAGTACGACTTATCTTATTCTGTATTATAATATTGTGATTGGATATATCTTTATTATAGACAAAACGTATACATACACAGTGTTGCAGATGTCTAACTTAGTAATTACCCATTGAAGTAACACAAAAACATAGGGTTTGTAATTTGTGCGTTATGTATCACTTAGTTGCCCAATTGATCGTTTTAGGCCATAGGGTAGCTGCATGTATTTTGTGCATAGTAAAATTACTAAATTAAATGTTCGTTCTTCAGGCATCTTCGGCGGTTTCATGCTGGGCGTGAAGTCCATAAGCGGAATGGCGTTCTCCTTCTACGACTGGGAACATTTGGAATTAATCAGACGGTAAGTTTTATATTTTTACTGAATTTAAGTATGTTAAAGTTTTGTTTTTAAACTAATGTTGGTGACATAAGATCTTCAGCCACATTCCATAAAACAGATAATGTAAATAAATACTAGTCTTTATGAGTCTAGACGCGATATTAGGAGTAGCAAATACATAGCTACTTACTGCCCGATGTTTCGGCTGAGTTACACTAATAAGATACATAAAGACTAATATTTAGTGTAATGGAACGCGAAAGTCTAAAATCTAACAGATAATCTATCTTATGTTTTTAGATATGTTTAGACTCACGAGAGTTAATATTACGTATATTTCTTTCATTCAACGAATACCATAGTTTTTTAGTTATCGGGATATATTGCGTTTGACTTGAACAAATCGAACGTGACTCACAATCGCGACTATTATGCCTACGGTGCTAGCGATAAAACGAAATTAGTTCAAGTACCATATTTTACTTGCTTATGCGAATATTTGTTCAGGGTTTATTGCAGTATATTCTGTTTACCTACCGTTGCTGAGCGATAGGTTTTGTGATTTTGTCAGTTAATACTATCACGTCATTATTCAACGTGATGTATTCGATCAAGAACAGATTAATACATTTTTACAGTTTACAAAATTAAAAGTAAGGCTTTGTGATAAATGTAAGCCTATTATGCTGTGTGGTGTGAATTAACTTATTTTTGTAAACTATTTGAATATATTGGCACCGAATAGTATGAACTTAACTTATTGTTTGAGAAAGATTTATGTTGCAAATGCGAATACTCGTATATTTTCTGAATGCCTTTGTGTTATGGTCGATGCGAGTCATTCTACGTTGTATAGGGATGTTAGCTGCAGGCAAAGTGCTAAAAAAAAGTAACGCTGACAATGAATTCTATCCATTCCATTGCCAGACAAACCTGGGTGCTGAGCGCAGAGATTTAAACACACACTTTCACGTTTCTTAACAACACACCATGTGTGTATACATATCTTTATATAATTCTGCTGCACATGTGTGTGTATAATGACATCATTGAAATCCTCTTAAACGGCTTGACCGATTAAATGAATTTTTCTTTATGCGTGTGAGTGGCGCTCTGGATGGTTTAAATTCACATAATTCATATCAGCCCAGCAGATGGCGCTAATTGTTTGAAAAAGCATGTGATCTCGGAGACGGCCCTAACGATTTCGCTGAAATTTGATATGTGGGAGTTTTTGGGGACAATAATCGATCTAGCTCAGTCTTATGTCTGGTAAAGCGCATGTAGGTCTAGTAAGAAGGTATATACTTAAAAGAAGTCCCATATACTGACCACGTATCTGTTCCAGGATCGAGATCCAGCCCCGCCACGTGTACTGGTCGGAGAGCGGCAGCCTGGTGTGCCTGGCGGCCGACGACGCCTACTACGTGCTCAAGTACAACGCGGCCGTGGTCGCGCGCGCCCGGGACACCAACACCAACATCACCGATGACGGGATCGAGGACGCTTTCGAGGTGAGTTACAGCGACTGTTTCCGAGTCGCTGATACTGTACCTGAGTCACTTATACTGTTTCTGAGTCACTTGTATTGTACCTGAGTCACTTGTATTGTACCTGAGTCACTTGTATTGTACACCTGAGTCACTGATACTGTACCTGAGTTACTTATACTGTTTCTGAGTCACTTGTATTGTACCTGAGTCACTTGTATTGTACCTGAGTCACTTGTACTGTATACCTGAGTCACTGATACTGTACCTGAGTTACAGCAATTGTTCTCGAGTCACTGTTACTGTACTTGAGTCACACCTACGCTTTTGAGGTGGGAGAGGAAGCCAAGTAGATCCATTTTTACGGTGCCGTATGGAACGGGGAGAAACGGGACCCTAATTCTATGACTTGGCTGTCCTGTCATTTTATACCTATTGCAAACAAAATACGTATTTTTCTGTATGTTTGATGTTGCTTGCATTAGAAAGTTTAATTACTTTAGGGTTTAAATATTACACATTGAATCTTGAATGGTTTTTAAATTGAGTTTCCCAATTCGACACTGTTGATAGCACTAAGACCAGCAATTGAAAACCTGCAATACCATTGGGCGATGATGATACTGATAGGGAAACATTCGCTTATGTTATTGGATGACTTTACAGGATTGGATGCAAATTTTTTGTTTTTTTGACGGGTTGGTTGATTGATTGTAAATGTTCACCTTCGTCCGTGCTTCCTTCGTAGGTGGTTGGCGAAGTGAACGAGACAGTGAAGACGGGTCTGTGGGTCGGCGACTGTTTCATCTACACCAATTCGCTGAACCGCATCAACTACTACGTGGGCGGAGAGATCGTCACCATCTCGCATCTCGACCACACCATGTACATCCTCGGATACGTCGCTAAGGAGAACAGGTACAGTGAAGCTTAGTTTCCTTGTAATAAACCAACCTTATGCGTAATCGACCAGCATACATGAAAAGATTGATTGATGTGGACGAAGTGCAAGAGGTGTCCCAGGAACGTAGCACATGGCAGGAGGTGATCTCTGCCTACCCCTCTGCGAGAAAGGCGTGTATGACGTTGTATGTATATATGTATGTATGAATGTATTTACGTCCAATAGCGGCAGTAAAGGCGTAATAAAGACCGAATAAAAGGTCCTTCTCTTTTCTGGTTGCGTCAAAATTGTATTGCTAATCTCAGAGCCTGTAGCTATATTGTATTTGTTACACATTTTATGGCGTGTAGACCCTTCACACTTAAACAGGGACAGCATGTAAAAATTTTTCATTGGTTTTGCTTTTGAGCATAGTTTGAACCAAATTCACTAAACATACTTATGTTATACCCTAATACTAATAATAGTAAAGTGTGTATAATTTTGAAGAAGGGTCAAACCAAAAGTACCCGTAATCGACGAACATGCATGAAGAGATTGATGGATGTGAAAGAAGCGAGAGTGGTGTGCCAGGATCGTAGCACACGGCAGGAAGTGATCTCTGCTTACCCCTCTGGGAAAAGGCGTGATTTTATGTACATACATAATACCTTTATAGTTTTAATTGTTACCTCGTAGGCTAACGTCGCATACCCCTTACAGACTGTACCTGAACGACAAGGAGCTGAACATAGTGTCGTACAGCGTTCTGCTGTCGGTGCTGGAGTACCAGACGGCGGTGATGCGCGGCGACTTCGAGACCGCCGACCGAGTGTTGCCCACCGTGCCGCGGGACCATCGCACCCGCGTTGCACACTTCCTGGAGAAGCAGGTGAGTTTGATTTTATTTTGGGAGGTCGTAGCTGTTAGCCTCTGACCGCTTCTGCAGCTTCACTGGACTGGCGGGAGAGCGGAAGAGACCACTAAAGAAAGAAAGAAAGAAAGAAAGAAAGAAAATAATTTATTGGTCACATATTACAAGAAAAAATAAATTTAACATAAAATAATAACAATTAACACAACATAATATATAAAACGAATATTTCACATCAGTGACCAACAAGGTACGTGCCTCAGCATAGACTGCAGAAGCTCAACAAGAGCTCCTGCAGCACTGATATTCTGGCCGTACCTTTTTGGTTGAGTGAGTGACACAGATATAGTAGAACAAAACAAAAACTACACTAGTACATGATGATGATAAAATTACTCCAAACTGTGGTCGTAGTCAGTCAAAAATTAAGTATTCGAGCTATGGTGCCAGCAATCGAGCCGCTGAGATTGTACCTAAACACATTGGAAGGCTGTATTTGAGCCAATGAGACTGACTATAACTGAACACACCTTGTTTGAATGTACTTGAATCGTTGCGACTAACTGTTCCCCATAATTGGGACTGTATCCGAGCTATTGATACTGCACCTGAGCCACATCAACTGTTCCTGAGTCATTGATACTGTACATAAGTCACTGATATACGCTATCATTCCTTATATAACTACACTAGCTGTGCCAGCGACTTCGTTCGCGTTTCCCCCGTTTTTTACACATTTTCCATTGTATCTTTGCTCCTATTGGTCGCAGCGTGATGTTATATAGCCTAAAGCCTTCCTCGATAAATGGTCTATACAACTCAAAGATTTTTTCAAATCGAACCAGTAGTTCCTGAGATTAGCGCGTTCAAACAAACAAACAAACTCTTCAGCTTTATAATAGTAGTATAGATTATTAACTTAGCAATGGTATTTCGTTCGTAGGGCTTCAAACAGCAGGCGCTGGCGGTGTCGACAGAGCCCGAGCACCAGTTCGAGCTGGCGCTGTCGCTGGGCGAGCTGCGCCGCGCCAAGCAGCTGGCTGAAGAGGCGGCTGTCGCTGAAGGCGGTGGATCTTCCAGGTAAAAACTATACATATAATAAAGGAACATACAGACAGACAGACAAAAATTTTACTGATTGCATTTTTGGCATCAGTATCGATCACTTATCACCCCCTGACAGTTATTTTGAAAATATATCTAATGTACAGAATTGACCTCTCTACAGATTTATTATAAGTATAGATAATACGGATCGGTGTTTGTACATTGATGATACATGATATTATAGGAAAACTTTATCAACGTAGTAGTACCCAATACAATGATTTTTGGAATTTAATCTGTGTGTTTGTGCACGATAATCTCACAAACAGCTTATCCGATTTAGACGCCTTCAGGGTGAGTGCGACAGGATCAATATGGTCTATTGTATCTGTCGACCTCATATGTGGATCTAACTACCGCTTACCATTAGGAGGAGTGAGGTCATCTTGTTAGCCATTTAAAAAGAAATGCGGGTTTCAGTAATAGATAGTGGAAAGCTGCACTTAAAATTTTGCGTCTGTTTCATGTCAGTCTGTTTATAAAAACAAAAGTTATGCTAATGGTTAAAGAATCACGTCAAACTTGTCCAGCGTTTGTAGGCACATGTATTTAAAATGCTGCTTTAAGTGTATGTCTACCTTTTGCCTTTTACATTGTGCCTGTCGACCTCATATTTGGATCTCACTACCGCTTACCATCAGGTGGAGTGAGGTCATCTTGTTAGCCTTTTATAAAAAAAAATGTCTATGTATGTTGAGTTCGTGTAAAGTAGTATATTGTATCACATTTGGCCCGTGACCACGAGCGCTGTAAAGAGCTCCAAACGTCGGATCTCCAAATAATATGTTTAGAATAACAATACACGCGATTTAATCTGTAAAATCAGTTATTAGTATTGAGGACAACCAACAAATCTTACACTAAACAAATTCAACAGATACATGACATAGAATAATAGCTAAGTGCAGATTCAATTACAGGTTGCCACGACTTGCAGTGTAAGATAGGTTATTTTAAATGTGTAGTGTTCGAGATATTAATAGACAATACTATGTTGTTTCTAACTGTCACTGTCAACAACATAGTTAATATCCCGGACAGTTTCAGTTTTGTAATACTATGTTGTGTCAGATTGTCGGCGGCGCGGTGGTCGCGGCTAGGCGCGGCGGCTGCGGCGGCGGCCGACACAGAACTCACCAAGATGTGCTACCAGAGCGCTAAGGACTACAGCTCTCTGTTGCTGTTTGCCGTTTCCACAGGTAACCGACACTTGGCCAGCGTGGTTGACTAAGGCCTTAGTCTAGGGTAGGCCCCTGCCCCAGCAGTGGGGACGTATACTTATGGGCTGATGATGAAATATCTGGGACATTTCCACTCATGGTCACCTGACCTCAAACTAAGCAGAATAGGCGAGACGACTAAAAAAATATTATTAGACCGTTATTTAGATTACTTAAAAAATATTGTACTCGTATTTTTTATTTTGTTTCACAAACAAGAAATTATGAAGATATAGTGCTTAGAAGTTTCGTATGACGTCACGTTTAGGTACAATTTTTGCGTAACTGTGACGTCACAAGCCCCCACTCCAGAAGTTTGATAAGCTATAATTTTGTCATTTTTCAATCAATTGAAAAAAAAAAAAATACGTGTCCCATATTTTTGTATAAACTAAATTACGGATTAAATAGAATAATAAGATTTTGACCCAGTCGTCACGCCTATTGTATTAGTTACGCGTGTAAACCCAAATAAGCCACAATGCTGCACGCTGGTACTCCTGTGTGGGCTTTAACCCTCAAATGGGCACATCATGTTGATTTTGGACGACAAATGATGGTGGCAATATAGTTCCTTAGACAGAAATGCTCCTCATCTTACCTTCTTTTTATTCTACCATCAACCCTCGTTACCAGGCGACAAGGAGCTGCTGGAGGAGGTGTCCCGTGCAGCCGCTGAAGAAGGCGACGACAACGTGGCCTTCTTAGCGCGGTTCACGCTTAACGACCTGCCGGCCTGCATTGAGCTGCTGGTCAGCCGCGGGAAGTTCCCTGAGGCCGCCTTCTTTGCCAGGTACCCTTACCCTAAAAGTTCATCCTCTATATATAACTTTAGAATGTCATGGTTGTACACATCTCTCCTTTCTATTCGATACCAGCACGTGCCCCAAACCTACGTCCGCATTAGGGACCGCCCAACGACGGCAAGGTCACTCCCCGTTATGGGGCTCCCTCAGGCAATCATCGTTTATTTTTTTTAGGGTTTAGAGCCATCCGCTCACCCGTAAGTCCGGTGATGATGACGACGAACGGCTACTCCATCATCGTATGTTACTTAGGAAAAAAAGAAGTTATACACATTAAAAACACATTAAAGCGTCGATGGCCGAGTGGTTAAGGTCGTTGCTTGCCATGCGAGAGGTCGCCAGTTCAAACCCCGCCAGGTACCAATGTGTTTTTCAAATTTGAAATTCATATGTACCATCATTTGACGCTTTAACGGTGAAGGAAAACATCGTGAGGAAACCAGCACACCTGAGAATTTTTTTCAACGGTGTGTGAAGCCATGTCAGAGGCCTACGGGCGGTTTAAAAACTCTTGACACCAGGTTGTTCATCAACCATACGATAAGAAGAAGAAAAAGACATTAAAAACACATGGAAAATATCCCGTTAATATTCAAACGTTCGTCATCATCATCGCTAACTGCCTCGATGGCATTTTTTGGCAGGAAAGGACTGTAAAGTGACAAAATAAACTAAAGTTGGCCGCACTTGTAAACACAAGATTCCACTCGATAACTTATTGTATAAAACGTTGACGAGCCGGTTGTTGCTGGACGCTTGTCAAGGGTGATTAGGCCTCAGTGGTAGGCTAGCCAAGCCCGGCTTGGATGTGTAATGTTTCTCACCTTACCTATTATTCCCTATCCACAGATCATACATGCCATCGAAGACGACAGAGGCGGTGAATTTGTGGCGCGAGTCCGTCGGCGCCACCAACAAGAAGTCAGGCCAGTCGCTGGCCGACCCTGTGCAATATGAGAACCTCTTCCCGGAATTCGCGGTAACTGACATCTGGGCTTTTTAACTATACATAATGAAACTTTAGTCAGTCAGGTTTGAGGTGCCTATCTTATTATGTTTTTGGATAGGATCGGAGGTCTGAGCTTATGATGATCAGTGTACATAACTAATTTCCAAAAGCTTTATGTCATTTATTGGTACCATTTTTAAAAATAAAGGCATTAGATGCAAGCTTTCAGGGTGAGTGCGACAGGCTCAATAGGGTAACTTTATAGGCTTATTTAAATTAGTGCCATACTCAAACTCAAATTGAAAATATTTTTTACTTTTCCATAATGTACATAAGGGGTTGCTTAAAAAGTAAGGTTCAAATATGGACCCTGTCGGGCACAGCAAAATTTATTAGGACAGAGCAAGGTCATTAAGAAATACATTATTTGCGAAAATTTCAGCTTTCTAGCTATCACGGTTAATGAGATACAGCTTAGACAGACGAACGCCGGAGGCTTATACTAGAATCCGTAATTCGACGGAGTATTTTGACAACTTCAAATCGCATTATGTTGCCAGGTTTAGCCTAGTGTTGTTTGCATCGATAATTTGTGATCCGATTCGATCAGAACTAAAAATAGATTTTTTTTTCGAATTAATTTATTATTAAAAAAAATAATGTGCAAGCTCCATATTATATTTTTAATAAATAAACTGACTTGATGTACTAATCAAGAAAATTTCGATTGTTTTTAAACCGAGATACTGGAACGATTTCGCATTACTGTTGGCTAGTGAAATAATGGGTGACATGATGACGCTCACCTTCATTTGTAAATCATTCGGCTTCCGTACCTTGGATTGATTGATGCGATTGTATTTCTCTGTTCATGTAGCATATTACAGGTATTGTTTTGTTTTTCAGTTAATCAGGGCTTTTATTTTAACATTTTTATACTATAGTCCTCTTAAAATTAATAAAATTATGCAGACATTTTTCGCTCTCTTTTTAATTTGATTAAAATAAATTGAGCGGTGTTGTTAGATAACCGGTGATTTTATTCTTAGACCGGATAATTCTGTCGATAATTAAATATTACCATTAACCTCATCACTATTTATTTTTTCTAACATGGTCTCACTCTATCTGTCAAACTACTCCGTCGAATTATGGATTCTAGTTTAGTTATAGGGTCCCGTTTTTACCTTTTAATAACGGGACCCTAAAAATTTTGTACACTGCCTTCTAGGGTGACCCTAGGGATAGGCAGTGCCTACTAGTGCCTACTAATAGTGTATGTTGTGTGTGTGCAGGAGTCGCTGGTCCTCGAGCGGTACCAGGAGGAGTACGGGTACAAGCGCTGCGCGGCGGTGGCGCGGCTGCCGGCCGACTCCACCGCCAGCAACGTGGAGCGGGACCTCGCGCTGGAGATGAGGGAGGCCGTCGCCGCGGGGGAGTGGCAGCCGCCAGCCGCGATCGAGTGGTCGGTCTACCAGTTCATAAGACAACTTAACCAGTCATAACCATTTCGATAGTTAAACACAAATATTTGTGTGACGAACATCGGTGTTTGTTCCGTGTCTGGGTGTGTTATTAAATATATTTAAGTTTATTTGTGTATCCACTGTTGATTCTGATATCTGTAAAACATCTGTAAAACAAGTGCTTAAGCTACTTACCACGGAATCAGATCGATGTATGTGATGTTGTGAAATATATTTATTATAGTTTATGTCGAGTGGTCTGTCTACAGTTCATCCGACATGGAATTGGTCAACTTATCAATCGTAGAGCATTTAATAGTTCATATGGAGTGGTCTGGATAACAGTTCATCCGCTTATTTAACCAGTCTTGGGAGCATTTTTAAATAGGTAGTTCATGTGGAGCCTATCTACCAGTTCATTCGCCATGAAATTTATCAACTTAATCGATCATAGGACATTCAATAGTTCATTCGTTTTATAGTTTTCATTCATTTATTCAATAACTAGTGACTAGTAGAGTATATTATACGTAAAAACCTTCCTCATGAATCCCCCTATCTATTAAAAATATTCATTCATTCATTAATACGTTAAAACAATAATTTAATCTTTAAGTAATTCAATATCAATCATCCAATAATTCAGTGATATAATAATTAAATCATTCCATTATGAATGAATTAACAAATTATTTATTGTTAAATTTAGTTGAATGAGTCATTTTGATACTACATCAAATAAATCGATGATTAAATTAATTCAATGCGTGGACTTTTTTTATTGTCGCATCTACATATCGTCGAACTTAGGGGTGATAGCCATCCGCTCCCCGCAAATCCGGTGATGATTACGAGGCTACTCCAAGCCTACATCGTATGTCAGTTAAAAAAGAAAGGATCGTCAAACAATATTTTCCCTAAAATCATCATCTCAGTCGACTACAATGGACTTCCATTCCATATTCACATCCTACCCTATCGTTGCAGCGACTCGACCGGCGAGGTTCCCGACAGCACGACGTCTTCCGACCAGCGGCAGCGGCAGCGACGGGACTCCCTCGACATCATGGAGGAGATCGAGCGTGAGATCGACGACATCGTGCTCGACGACACCGTCGACTCCGCGGTGCGTACCGACGACATTTACGACGCCTTGGACCTGTAGGACCCGTAGCACTACCATGAGTTTTGAAGTGACAGACTCGATATCGCCTATGATTAACCTTAAGTAGTACTATCGAATCATGTTGGTTATTTCTTGAATTAATTATCGTTTTTTCAACTTTTTCCGAAAATAATCAATCGAATCAAAAATATAATTCAATTCGATTAGCGGAAATCCGGACGAGTGGCAACACTACTTACAGTAAATATTAGTCTACTCGATTACTGATGTAACCCAGTCCAAACATCGGGCAGTAAGTAGCTATGTATTTGCTACTTCTAATACCGCGTGTAGACCCATAAAGACTTATATTTAGTTTCATGATATTTCTTTACACATTGGTTGCTTTATGACACATCAATGATTTTTTCTGGGATTCAGAGTTTCCATATTTGGTTACAACTTACACACGTACTACATGTACATACCAATTGCTTATCGATTGATACAGCTTCCAGATTGATTCTTTTGAATGGGGTTAGACGTAAAATTGGTTCATTTTTATTATACATTACATGGTACAGCCGCTAAGGGCTTTTTTTAATAGGGAATGGGGGTCTAGGACCTGTGGGGGGGCCGGTATATGTTTACGTGCATCCGGAAGCCTCCCTTCCGGATGCACGTAAACATATTGGTTAAATATTTCGTTTGGTTGGTTTCTCATTTTGTCTCTATGTTAAATAATTTTATGTTTAACTAGATTAAATATGTTTTATTCTCTACAATAATATCGTATGTTGTATTACGCTCTATACAAACATGACACTTGACGTACACCCTACAACAAAAGTTACTTTTCGCTTTGACCTTAATAATCAAGCTACTTCTATCTGACTGATTCTGACTACTCATTTTCATTATGATCTGATTATAGAGTAGCGTAGTGTCTACGCTGCACATACAGGTATTTGCACGATCTACGCGGCCAAAAGTCTCAATAACAAAGAAATAATAACATTTGCAAACCCGAGATCTTGGAATAGATAACGAACTCGGAAACAATACTCATGCTTTTTCTAACTGCTAATGCGCACGCCCCACCCGTGGTGTCGGTCGCAATATGACCGTTTCACCAAGTGTACGTATCTGTAATCGGCGCTTTTCTAAACATCGAATTTCAAAGTGGATTTTTATGTTATCGAGTTCTTCTTACGAATTGGATGTGATGGATTCTGATGTACAAGGTAAGAGGTTTATAAACTAGATACACAAAGTTATGATCAATTATCAAACTACAATTTTTTTGGTATCTTAAAAATACCTATTTTAGTTGCATGATTTCCATAATTTATTTTATTTACTAGTGTTTTTGTTTATGTATCGGGGTAGATCGGGATTCGATTTTTTATCCATGTTATTACTTGATCCTTTCTTTTAAAATTAATACCAAATTGATATCCGGAAACGTCCGGATTCATATAGTTTTAGGACTTTTAAGTTTCAAAGTAATTTCGTATGAAATTGTAAATATGTCTTACCGATATAAAACAAAGTTTATCTTTGTTTTATTTTTAGGTGGTACATCAGAAATATGGCGGAAAATTCGGCAGATAGCGACGAAGAAAATCAAAAAACTTACTATTATATTGTGATTTTTCATTATACATATTTAACAAATGTATGCATTTTTTTTATGGTAAATAAATGTTTTTTATTGCAAAAAAAGCTTTTTTAATTTATTTATGTCGTTTAAATACCAATCAAGCATTAAAATAATTTTGGCCGCGTAGATCGTGCAAATACTTGTATGTGCGCTGTCATGAAAATCAAAGAGAACCAAAGATAGTTCATATTCATAAGACCCGATCTTGAGCCATCTAGAGGATATTTTTATTATTATATACCATTGTTGCCGCATGCCTTCCAAGCTCTCTAGTTGGTTTTGATTGTCACCTATGTTGTAAATACACCTAGAATGAAATAACTTTATCGAATGGACTTCATATTGAGGAAATATGCAGAAGAAATTTATCAAAAATTTCGCAATGCAGAAATTGCTAAGCTCGAGCCATATTTTATGTAAGAATTATTCACACAAAGAGTTTGAGTGTTTTGTATCGCTGACTTTTTTATCTTTATCTTTATGTGTTAGATAGGTTAGATTTAAGCGTTGATCCCTTAATTTGCTTTCTAGAGATATACAATATTTAAACATTTACATGAATGTATTAAAATATACACCGTGAAATTTTAGTGGTTGTTTTCCCGTGGCAGAACGACTTGCCTTTAGTAATACTATCGAATCATGCAAATTATTCTGCGAAAAAAAATATTTTTTTTCGATTTTTCAGAATAATAATTTTCCAACTCGAAAACGAGAGAAGCTATCGTTGTTTTTGAAGATGTGACGTATTCAGGTACTGCTTGCCGCATGAAATCGATGCTTAAAGCTAAAGAAGCTCTTCACCCTAAGTCATAAAGCGGTTCGAACGTGTTTTCGAGTTACGGTTAAACCTTTCGTAAAACCGGCATTTTTTGATTTTACCAAAAAAGAACTGCACACATCTTTTGTACTACTAAGATAGAATCATTTTACTGCGGGAAAACAACCACTAAAATTTCACGGTGTATATTTGCCACCGCTGCACCGCCTGGTTCCGATATAATTAATGATTATATTATATAGCTTCAGTATTTACATAGATGTATTTCAAAGACGAAAATAGTCTTTATCTCGTATTGATCCATGGTAAAACAGAACACTTATATCTGCGTTATTATTTATAGAACTGTTATTAAATACGTTATTTGCACTGCACTAGTTATAGTTATAATATGTAGTGTGCTGCACATTTGATCATTGACCAAAATGTATTCATTGTTCTTACTAATATGCGCTGGATATGTTTTTATTTACTAGAAAATCATAAATCATTTAAATATTTAGTCGCCTCTAACGACAAGCAGTTGACATAAATATGAAATGTCCCACACCAATTTATTATCAACACTGCCAATCGAGTAACTTTTTAAGCGGTTGTTGATAATGAAATATTATACATCTTGTTATTTTCATAATAAGTCGATAAGTATTTGAAATAGTAAATACAATTAAGTTGTTTACAATATTTCGACGTTGTCAGTGACTAAATAACGGGCCTGTTTAAGTGCTAGCCTAAAATAACTAAAGTAAATATTATTCTACGAGACACGAGCCCAAGCTCCTCAGCATAAGTTCGTGCTGGAGTATTTTTGTCATCTTTGTGAAATATACTCTGTGTTTGATTCGACTGCTATTCACGGTTTGAAGCACTTGGACTCCGCTATGATTCACGGCTGCAATGTACCTCCACATCACTGATTTTATATATTCCTTGTTCATTCACATTGTTTTATTTGGTTGATCACATAGCTTTATACAATTTGTTCACTTGTTATTGCGTATCATGTTCTGTTTTTTCATCGCCGCAATATAACGGAGAATGCATAATCTGAGATTTGACATTGCTGAGGGTAAGACCGCCAACGATTAAATGCAGAGCTTTTCAGGCCAGAAAAGACTAGTTTATGCGTTCGACTCACGTAATAGTATGTTTGTTGTTGTTATTTAAACGTCGGATGTACTCAAACTTGCGCTTGCGCATTTATGACGCAATTTGCAGTTTTCTATTATGATATACTTAAACGATGATATTTATGATTGCTGGCTGTTAACAATGATCGCTCCTCTAACTAATAACAAAATCATGGTTTATGAAACTAACCACATCAACCATAAACCAAAAGGCGAATCGCTAATAGTAAAACTGGTACAAGCCCTTTTTTAGTTAATTAGCGCTCACGCATCTTTTTAAATCCGTTTGTATGTTTTTTTTTAATTATTTTAACGATATATTTATAATGTTATCACAATTTATTGGCTTTGTGTATTTAAATATTTATTTTAACATACATAGTTTATAGCAAAATGATGTACCATTTTTCCTATTATTGATTTGTACGACCGCGAATAAAGTTCCTTTCTCGGTAATTACTCAATTGTGTTCATACAATATTTATATAATGAAATATTTAACTAAATATATATTCATAATAAAATATCAGTAGTGTCCTGATGAACAATGTATTATTGTATTATATATCTACATAATAAAATAGGGTCGGGATGCATTCATCAATAGGTAAATATTTAAATGGAATAAGTAGATTAATTTTAATATGCTTATATTAGGGCATTCGTTGAAATACATAGCTTGACTGAATATAATACTTACACATAAGAATTACAAGTAAAGTCAAAAATAAGCATAAATGTGTTTTGATGTCGAGTCCAGTTTCAGAAATCAGGAATAAACAATTGGAATTTGATTTAAGTTCGCATGACAAAAGATACTGAAGCCTCGTGGAAACAAATTTTTGTCTGCTTGTCTGTCTGTCTGTCGAAACCCTTTTCCCGTGTATGGTTTTCATGGGTCTGAACCCTGTCGTGATCGAAATCCTAACATTGAATTAGAACCGTTTTTTATTTAGCAAGTTACTCATACCATTAATATTATTTGCATATTCATCTAAAAGGAGACCATGTTATGATTTGAATATTATAATATTTTTTGTTTCATCACACGTACCGAATGATTAGAAAGGTAATTAAACTCTGCCATACTTGTTTGGTGTGGAAGTATTGGTATGTGGCATGAGTAGTTGAAGTAGATTGGTCGGCGTCAGGTAGGCGCGGGGCTAGCATGCATTCGAAGCTCGTAAGTACAAGGATTACCGAAAAAGCAGGGCTGTCACCCTTAGGCTAGTCCCAATCCAACGGATGTTAGTTATAGAATGTGTGTGTGTGCGTGTGTGTGGAAACAGTCGAAGTAAAATGTATAGAATTGAAAGAAAATTAAATGAAATATTGTTCGCCCTTTTATCTATCTAAAACTGACTTTTTTTTTGTTAAATGCTAGTAAATTATAAAGGAATGTATTCCAAGTTTGCGCTTTGTTGAATGATCTTGCCAGTGATGTGTAAACACATTTATTTAAATATGAATATGTTCTGGGTGTAATGGCGGATTTTGTAATAACGATTTGACTTATGGTTAGACTTCTTAGTTGGCTTGGTAGTTTGCACGTAGTAAGAGCTCTTAGAAGTACAAAGTAATTTTACGATAAAAAAAATCCAAAGATTCATTCCATGCAACTATTCAAAATAAGTTAGATGTATTTTTTTAATTATCTTAATTTTTATAAAAAATTGATTTAGTATGTAAGCCTCTTAAACCGTGACTTGTATGTATGTACCTCACTATTTTACTCATTATTGTTTTTTCTTTTACAGGATTTGTCCGACGAAGGCGTTCTATTAGATTAATGTTATAATTGTATTAAATTTTTTATTTTATATTATTTCTACAAATTTAATTTTAGTGAATCTTGTAATTCCGAAGTGCTAATTAATAACGTTTTATACATAATTTGTCCATCGATTGATTCCACCGACACGCGAGCGTTCTGTGGAACATGTAATACAATTATTGTACAAACTTAATAATATAGAATACATATATGACGTATGTATACACCGTGAAATTTTAGTGGTTGTTTTCCCGCAGCAAAATGATTCTATCTTAGTAGCACAATAGATCTGTGCAGTTCTTTTTTGTTAAAATCAATAAATGCCGGTTTTACGAAAGGTTTAACCGAAACTCGAAAGCACGTTCGAACCGCTTTATGACTTAGGGTGTCGAGCTTCTTCAGCTTTAAGCATCGATTTCATGCGGCAAGTAGTACCTGAATACGTCACATCTTATAAAAGAACGATAGCTTCTCTCGTTTTCGAGTTGGAAAATTATTATTTTGAAAATGTGAAAAAAAAAATTTTTTTTTCGAGGAATTATTTGCATGATTCGATAGTATTACTAAAGGCAAATCGTTCTGCCACGGGAAAACAACCACTAAAATTTCACGGTGTATATGCGCCGATGATTAGAGATGCGCCGAATAGTGGTTTTACCGAATAACCGAATACCGAATGCTATTCGGTTCAATCTTTTTGCCGAACCGAATATACCGAATATATATATATATATATATGTATGGCATGGTAAAAGTAGTTTTTAGATAGAACGCGTTTTACTAGTAAGAACTAGTTGTGACATCGAACTGTAGTTGAAACTAGAACTAAAATAACTTATTTAGGATAGTTTCAACTATAGAACGACGTGAAAACTAGTTTTAACTAGGAAAAACACGATATATAAAAACTAGTTTTATCGGTACCATAATGTACTGTCCAATCGAGCACGATATTAAAGTATTAAATCAGAATGTCGTCGGAATTATAACGGAATCTTTATTACGAACTTTTCTATAAATAAACATGTATAATAGTTATATTAGTAATGATTTTTAATAAGATATTCTAATGATAGAATGATTTCAAATATTAAATAAGTTAATATTTTTAAAATCATTCAATTATTTATATTAATGTTACAATTAAATAGGGTCGTTGCCTTCAATATTGGCTCTTGGATATAGCGTTTTAAATTAGTCTTGTATAATAAGTATGATTATTTTGTATCAAATAAATTGTCGCCCGAAATGATCTCGACTGTTTTTTTAATTTTTAGATCCCTTACCTTGAAATCCTTATAGGTTCCCTTCGCTGTACGTCTGACTCTATTTTAAAGTTAAAACTTATAACAAATACTCAGGTTTAACTACCACAGAGCTGATGTGACAAAAATAAACTTTAAAAGTTTTTGCCAACATAATCAAATTTTGCAGCTGTTTATGCCGCAAACTTTCGTCACTCGAAGTGAAATAAAAATATTTATTCGGATACCAACACAAATTACATAGACATTCAGTTATAACAAAAATTACACAAGAAACATCAATGTGAATCGATAACTGAAAAGGCATTTGCTCAGCATGTATCGCGGAGTCGGGGAGACATCCCGACCTGATCTTCAGCACACACACACATACAATCTATTTGGAGATTATATGTATTGTTTATTTCTATTTCTTATGTCCTTCCTCTCTCTTAATAAATTTGCTTTGCCCGACAAGGTCCATAATTGAATCTTACTTTTTAAGAACATCTTTTGTACATTGTGGAAAAGCAATAAATATTTTGAGTTTGATGCCTGATCAGGGAGAGCACGCAATGCACAGCAGGACAAGTGTTGTTATAATTCAAGGCACATACCTAATAACACAAGGAAACAAATACATAAATGATTAAATTAATTTGAGGTATTTCGGCGTAATTACAATCTGAGATCGTTAGGATTGATGTGGCGGTAGGTTTTAAAAGCGGAATCCCATTACTAAAACTCTGCTGTCTGTCTGTCCGCCTGTCACCAGGCTGTATCTTCGTATATTTTACCATTGATGTACCTTTTTTTCCTTAATTGACATACGATGAGGGCTTGGAGTAGCCTAGTCATCATCACCGGACTGCCTTATGTATGTACGTGTGCAGGTAGGAATTATATTAGTTTTGTAACGACTCTCGGTGTACGTATCCGACACGAACTTGGCAGGATTTCACATATATGTTTATCACTTGAATGTTTGTCCCGAGAGGGAATCAAACCCGGTGAAATGCCGGAGAGGGGACTTTCTCTGAGTGGCGTGGCGGACTCCCCAGCGGCTGGCGAGAAATGTTAAATGCCAACCGCGGCTCCTAGGGGTGTTTAAGTGTTTAGAGGTGAGAGCCATACGCTCTCCCGTACCTAAGTCCTATGATGAGGACGAGGCTACTCCGAGCCATCAACGTATATCAGTTAGGAAAATAAAATAGGGGAAGTACAATGCCCAGGGGGTATACCGACTAAACACTCTTGGAACTGTAGCCAGGGTCACTGGTCATTGTTCCAACGAGCCAGTTAAAGCCAAATTGTATATAAAAATACTTAACACGAGTTGAGTTGATCTGTGCATCTCACTTTCGCCATGTGTGTTGAGTTCAATGCCTACCTGGGAAAAATATCCGTGTTTGTGCCGTGACGGTTAAGTGTCATATCATGTAAAGAAGGTATATATTTGAGTAGTTGATTCGGTAAATCTCCTAAACATATGTAAGTACTTAAGCTACTTATCTCGTAATCAAAATGTATTTGATGTGTCTGACCTTTATTTATTTATGTTGATTGCACCTTCAAAAACATGAGCTATTGTTATGGCAGATGACTGAAGACAAAGTTTATGTATACAACTTTAACAATATTAATAACCGTAATATTGAGATTTCATCGAAGTGTGACCTATATACATATTATTGACAATACTTACTACTAAAGAAGCTGGCATCTTCTCGTTTGAAGTAGTATTACGAGCCGTTTGTAGATCACCCTGTTTTTGTATTTGGCGATTTGTAAATAAATGCTTGTACATACCTATTAAGCCTATACAGGGTGTCCCAAAAAGTAGTGTCAAGCGGAAGTCCTGAGATAGAACACCCCGTGGGGCATCCGAAACACCCCCATGTATGTAAATAATAAAATGTCCAAATAATACTTCGTACTCAAATGGCAAATTGTATGATTTTTCCATCTCTCTGTCTTTGAAGTCCGATTTCAGCAAAAGTAGCCCATTAAGTACCAGTTTTTATTAATGATTATGAAAGCTGAGAGTCTAGCTCAGTTTTAAAAGTTATTTAGGAGCCATGCAACTACCTCCTTATATTTTAAATTTAACGTTGAAATTGTAAGACATTATTTACAGAACGTAACTTTTCAGTTTGTATCATAATTTTGATATTTTCCATATAAGTTATGGAGACAAATATTTTAGGCATTGAAGAAAAACTCATGAAAATTGATTAGCAAAAAGAATTACTCAAAAAAGTCAAATACTTTTTTCTTTAGAATAAATTTAGTCGGTTAGGTCAGTTGTTCTAAAAAAAAATTGAAAAAAATCATAACTCGAAAACTATAAAAAATCGCGGAACATACATGGGGGTGTTTCGGATGCCCCACGCGGTGTTCTATCTCAGGACTTCCGCTTGACACTACTTTTTGGGACACCCTGTATAATATCAATAAAAATATTTTAATTTATTTCTAAATTTGAGAGCTACTCTACTAATAACGGTAGTCATAATGTTTTCAAAGTGTGGCTGAGCAGGTATTTAGGTATGTACTTAGATATGTAAATACATATAAATACATAGTTGATAAGGTACTTCCACATAGTCAACTCTGAGGTTGGATTTGCAGTAAGTGTACATATCTTTTGCACGTGTTACCTCAGACATAGGTAAAACCAAATGTGTAATGTCGTGGTAACAAGTAAACCAAAGTACAAGTAAGTAGACATAAACATGTAAACGAATGCGTTCGGTCCAATTTTTCACAAGCAATTTCGACACCTGTCCATCAGTGTAAAACAAGTTTTCCTCCATCGCTCGATTAGTTCAGCGATTGACGGAAAATCGATAAAGAATCTGTAGGCACAGCGCATAGTTTCGACGTCGAAAATCGTGCGCAAACGCAGATCTGGCTCAGTAGCCTCCCGCCGCGCGCGCCGCCTGCCCGCACGGATTGCCAACGTCGTTACAACTCTACCCATAACTGAAATAAATAAACCGTGAGTACTTACCATATTTACTAACCTGAATGTAACAATGATGTACTCAAGCCCGATATAATTTAGGCATAAGTGCTGAGCGATTTGCTAATCGTCATTTTAAGATGAAATGTTTTTGAATTTGTTGCCGATTTGTGAAGTACTTTAGTTTCCGGGTTTCACTCATTTTTTTAAGCGCACTTGTGATATTTTTTCTCAAACTGTTTATGAACCGTAATCTCCGAGTACCTACGATCCCATTAAAATTTGCTGTCTCACAAAAACTTCCATTTTTGGTAGCATAAAATGAAGACTTTTAATGTTGTACTTTATGGCAAAAATAGCATACTATTTTTATTAAATTACCGGATGTTAAAATTTTTCATTCTGATTTAACTACCTTCATAATGATTATAGGAACAAAATTTGTCTATAAAGGACAATAAAAGGTGGAGGGCTTACAAATATTATTTAACATCGTGTTAATCGTTTTATATTTACCAATTCATATTAATTTAATATAAAACTAGCAACCTGTTCTCTGCGTATATTTAGATATCTACAAAGACATTTATCGTATTTTGAATATCAAAAGTGACATCTACAGGAAGACATTGACAACAATATTAGCATTAAATTGAGATAACGCATTCGTCAAAGCCGCCGTGGGGGCTGGTCCTCTGAAACCAGATATCCATTCTCTTTGTCGGAACGCTCTGCGGAACGGCATCATTGTCCTCGTCTCTCAGAGCAGAATGGCGCGCACGAAATAAGTAGGAAATAATTCGTTGATAATTTTGCGGAAACGCTTTATGGATCAATTTGAGTTGTGTCTTTTATTCTCCGTTTTGCGATTTATTACTTTGGCCTGTTTTGAAGGGTTAGGGTTGGACACGATTTGGCTTGAGTCAGTGAGCAACCATTACTAAGTATTGAGTATCGAGATAGTATAAGAGATAACTTTACTATAAAGAGTAAAAAGTACGGTGACGGTGGTTGTTGGTTTTGTTCGGACTTTGATTACCTTCAAACATATGTAGGTACATTT
The DNA here is from genome assembly GCA_039566165.1 of Maruca vitrata. Classification (NCBI taxonomy): domain Eukaryota; kingdom Metazoa; phylum Arthropoda; class Insecta; order Lepidoptera; family Crambidae; genus Maruca; species Maruca vitrata. The sequence continues at coordinate 18,713,068 of CM076911.1, read as the reverse complement.
CTATTTAACTCTGTGTTCTTAAGAACTAAGCAAGATTTTAAATACTCCTATTAAATATAACAGGTAAATAAGATACAATCGTTCTTCGTTTCAACGTTCTAGTTACAGTTAAATGATATATTTTGTCTGTCCTGACCTTGGCCTAAGACGGGCAAACTTCTTGCTGCTTCCAACAGAGGTTCTATGGAAAAACAGTATATGTATAATGTAGTTAGTTACTAAGTATATCTGTTCCTCTTATGAGACAGGAAATAATCTTCTTCTTATAAATAAAAATGAATTGCTGTTCGTTAGTCTGACTAAAACTCGAGAACGCCCGGACCGATTTAGGTAATTTTGGTTTTAATATGTTCGTCGTGTCCAGGGAAGGTTTCAATGAGAAAATATAGAAAAAGAATCAGTATTGGCGGTATGAAATTCGCCGGGATCACTAGTTTGAAATAAGTAAGCCTATAATGCTTATTTAAAAAGAAGAATTTATTTTTGTACAGTAGCTCCCTTTAAATCTTAGTGTACCGTTCTTATACTTTCAGTGCGGACCTCTAAAAATATTCAAGATTATGTATTTATTCGTTTGTTTCTAATTACAGTAATCCTTATGAATATTTATTTACTCCCAGTAAGCGCAGGCGCTGTTTTGTGAGTCATTACTATTCAGCTTCTCGATACGCGATTGTTTTTAGGGATCCCTCGAGTTCACAACAAGACTTCAAACAATGAGTCTATTGTCGTCATACATATCAACTAGAACATTAATTGTTGTTGTGATACATTCCGATCGGTTTTTAAAACATCTACTCGTAGTAAGTAAAATTATACTCTTACTAAGTACAGTAGGTACTAAAATACAAACTAAACTACATACATACATACAATCACGCCTTTTTCCCAGAGGGGTAGGCAGAGATCACTTCCTGCCATGTGCTACGGTCCTGGCACACCACTTTCGCTTCATCCACATTCATCAACCTCTTCATGCACGCTCGTCGATTACGGGTACTTTTGATTTGACCTTTCTTTAAGATTTGACCTATTTGGTCATGAAAGGTCTTTCTTGGTCTTCCCCTGTCGACATCTCCAATCACACCCTCTCTATATATACTCTTCGTTAATCGTCTTTCACTCATCCTCTCAATATGACCAAACCATCTAAGCATACCTTTCTCAACCTTAGTCACTACATCTTCTTTCACACCACAACGTTCTCTAATTATTTCGTTTCTTATTCTATCACTCAGTTTCACTTCTAGCATACTTCTAAGTGCTCGCATCTCCACTGCATTTATCCTACTTTCGTGCTTCTTCTGCCATACCCAACTTTCGCTTCCGTACATTAGTGTCGGGATCAACACTCCTCTATGAACCGCCAGACGTGCCTTTTTGGACACCTTCTGACTGTTCACAAAGGTGTGCAGCGCTCCGTTCACCATGTTACCAGCATTCACTCTCCTTTCAATATCGCTATCACACTTACCATCTCTTGTGAGCTTGGATCCCAAATATACAAATTCTTTCACTTGTTCTACTTTTTCACTTCCAATCATAACATCGCAAACTGTCATATCATCACCTTTTTCAAAAACCATGACTTTCGTCTTACTGACATTCACATTCATTCCTTTCCCTTTTAAAGATTCATATAGAACAGTCATCATATCCTGCAACTCCGCAGCCGATGAAGCAAGAAGGACTTGATCATCAGCGTAAAGGAGACACTGGACGATTGACTCATTCATTCTCAAACCTTTCTCACACTCTCTCCAGACTAGTCAAGCAACTATCTAAGAATAGGTTGAACAGCCATGGTGACGCTACACATCCCTGTCTAACACCTTTTTCGATGTTAAACCAATCAGTGCATGTCCCATTGATTCTGACACAAGCACTAGAGTCCTTATAAAGAGACTTCAGTGCTCGTATCAAATTACTGCCCACCCCAAACAAAGATAATGCCGACCATAACTCATGCCTCACCACTCTATCATAAGCCTTTTTCCAAATCCACGAAAGCGCAATAGACTTTTTGGCTTTTAGCCAGAAATTTTTCAGCTATGCATCGCAAAAGAAAAGACTTGATCCGTACATCCCATGCCCTTTCGAAATCCCCCTTGTGCATCCCAAATCTTTTCATTTGTTACTTTCACTACCCTTTCAATTAATACTTTCGCATACAATTTTCCGACAACACTCAGAAGGCTGATTCCGCGGTAATTTTTGCACTCTTGCTGCGACCCTTTTCCCTTGTACAACGGTACAATCATGGCCTTGCACCAATCTTCTGGTACTCGGCCACTCGCCCAACAAAGGTTAAAAAGGCGGTGCAGCTGAGTAGCCACCACTCCATTTCCAGCCCTCAGCATCTCTACGGAAACCCTGTCAAATCCCGCAGCTTTACCTAGCTTCATTCTTTTCAACCCATCCAAAATCTCATCCATGCTAATACTATCATCCTCTGCACTTTCATTCTCGTTCTCTTGATGAGATACAGGCATCTGTACCCGCACCTCCTCCCTTTCGAAAAGACTTTCAAAATATTCCTTCCATCTCTTTAACACACATGCTTCTCCTTTTGCAAGACTTCCATCCATGTTTCTGATTTTAGTCAGCACCGACTCTGCTGTTTTGCCTCGGGCCGCCCGTATGGATTTCCAGAAAACTTTAATGTTTGTCCGGAAATCTTCAAACTAAACTAACTTGAATGAATACCCTAAGATGTAAAAAGAACTTAAATATACCCATACCTTTATCTTACAATAAAACTGTATCTGTCAACTCTGTACAAAACGTAGTGATTATAATATTTTCTTTGTTCTGTACCTTAAATTCTTTTTGGGGGAGGATTTTTACGTACGGTACTATTGCAAAAAATGCAATTAGTAAATTTTTTGTCTGTCTGTCTGTATGTGCACGCATGGGTAAAAAAACTACTACAGGGATTTCAACCGAACTTGGTACGATTGTAGTTCACACTCCTGGTTATAGGCTATATTATAACATAAGTCTATGACATATAGGAGCCGATAAATCGGATGTAGCAAGTCGGATGAAAATGCGCTTTCAAGCTCCTATAACCTCGTATTTGCTGATCACATACGCAAAGTAAGTATGTAATACAATGATTATAGTGGCATACATCTATCTCTTATAAATAAGCTACAATAACCCTGCCTGGTTGCTGTTACCACCATACAGTTGCGTAAAACCCGCCAAGTGACTCTGGGCTCTCTCGGTCAGGTCGCGTTCCGGGATCAGCACTGTTCGATCATTGTTGCGGCAAGCGCCGGGCCAGTGGAGTCTTAGCAGCGGTTGGAGCGGGTCAGCCCGCCGGCCAGGGAGACCCGTAGAAACGGGGGCCCTTCCGTCCGTCGAACTGGCCAACTCGGACCCGCACGTCTCAATGCCAATGCGAGACTCCACGCCTTGACAGGCTCAATATGGTCTATTGTGCCTGTCGACCTCATATTTCGATCTCACTACCGCTTACCATCAGGTGGAGTGAGGTCATCTTGTTAGCTTATTATAAAAAAAAAAACCCTTTCAGTCGTTCACGCGCCAAAGTTCTACGGGCGAAAGCCATCCGCTCCCTCGGACTTGCGGGGTATAAAGTGGCAGTGTTGGAAAGACTATTTTTTATGATAAACGACTCCACGCGGACGAAGTCGCTGGCACTGTTACCAGTACGGAGTTGTACGGAGCGGTGTAATAATTTGTTCAATAATTAATAATGTATTGACTATGCATATTGTATTATTTAAAATACTTTCTGGCCTAGGTGAATGTACTGGCCGTCCGCCTCCTATAGTTAAATCTAATACCTACCACTATCTAATATCACGAATCCAATACACAATTACCTACTCAAGCCTAATGGTATCTTGGTATGAGAAACAATAATTAAATTATTTTCGGCCAAGCGTAACTTACGTATCGACAGGGAATCGGCACATTAATACAACAATTACATATGTATGTATAACGCTACGACATTTGTCTTCTGAATTCTGTCATCACTTCCTCATTCATTAAATAGACTTTTAGGTTATCCATATAAATGTATGAAATTATATTAGAACAATGTGTCTCATCATGTATGTTAAATTATTCATGAGTCACATAATATTCTATATTTTGTTGTTAAACTATTCAAAGTAGGTGTATCGTGCCATGTTTAAACTGGCTCAAAGCAGTTTGGATTATCGAAGGAGATTTACAAGTGGACACTATATCTTGAAATATCTGATTTTGTGACGTTACATCTCGTAACGATATCGTAGATTTGAAACAAACTGCTGATGTTTATCTACCTGCGAGAAAAGATGACGACGATACAGATATTGTATCTGCCTCCCGTGTTCAAGACTGTGATGATTAGACGACGTTTTACGTCTAGTATGTCGTTAAGAGTAATGGGACGGGATAGCTCCACGTTATTTTATTAGTAGGTATCACGTCAAAGTCGGTCAGGAAGTATCCTTTTGTGGATATCATACTAAATGTCTTTCTTAGTCTTTGGACTTAAATTGGGTTGATTTTTTTTGAATATTGAAAGAATTAACATGAAAATATGTTTATTTGGTTATAAGTGATTAAACTCAAGATTAACGGCTGAAAACTGAAATGTATGTAATCTAAATTCAAAACTCTCATTCAATTGTTGATGATATTACATATTTTTCATTTACGAGCCGATCGAGATGAAACGGACTCTAAATTCCAAGTTGAGATTATTGGAAACCGCATTCAAATTAGTATCTGAGATCGTACACAAACGTGCACAAACGTACAAACATACGAATATTAAAAACCAGTTAGTAACAGTTTTTCTTCAATATGTCTTCAATTTATTTGTTATTCAATTGTCTTCCAGCCGAGAGGGAGGTAGTTGGATACCTGCCACATAATTATGGTTTCCATAGTTATTTTACCCGCTTGAAATGATTGTGGTACAAATTCTATGAAGTCCATTATACTTACGCGTATTGTACTTGCGAACGATAAATAAATTAAGAAGTGTTTATTACACACTTGTCCGCACGTATGTACTAACACCTGTACGAACATATTGAATATAATTTATTTCTTTTTTTATTGTGGCATTGTCAGTAGTTTGACATATTGGAAACCCTCCTTTGTTTGTTAATTAAATAAATGGCACATCTGTACTGTATTGGCAAAGTGTTAATTTTTGTTCTAGTTAAATCAGCTAGGAATATTTTTTATTTAATGCATATCTTCCCACTGCTGGGCAAAGGTCTCGTCCAAATCTGTCCACTACTCTCTATCTGGCTTGGGCTTGCCAGTTCTTTGATAGCTGGACCAGATCGTCACTCCATCTAATCTTTCTTCGGCGACAACTGCCTTTAGGTATCCATTCTGTGAATATTCTAGCCTATTTATTGACATTCACTTCAGCTTCCGGTCTTGAACCCTACTTCAGTGATACCGGCCTGAGAGCTCAAGAAGGTTTTCCTTATTCTGGCTACCAATGTAATACCTAAAATACTTTTCCCATAGTCCTTTGGCAACTCTGACTTTTATCGAGGCAACACATTTATTGTGATCATAAGACAGGCAGCATTTGAATAAGGATGAGTTTGCATTTTAGTGACATTGGAAGGTTTCTTTTCAAGTATACTTTCATAAACATGACCTCATAGAAAACTAAGCGCAAGTTTTTTTTAGAAAAATGTCCGTGGAGGCTCCAGTTAATTTCATATCTTTTAAAATTGGGTATTTGTGAAATTTAAAAAAAAGTGTGTTCGGAACCTTGTGAGCTCGAGTCCTATTCTAAATTTATGGTCTTTTTATACCGTCTCACTTTCCACACCACGTTACTTAAATGTGTTTTCGGCAGTGAATAAAACTCTTTTCAGACCTTTTGTAGATCCAGGCTTTGGGTGACTGTGGTTGGGTCTTCAAGCAATTAGTTTCATAGAAAATTGAAGCCGACTTTCATCTACTAATCTTTGATCTTTTTATTGCCTTTATAAGTATTTTAGCGAGCACATTCCCCACAAACAAAACATTAAAATTAAATTTAACTTATAGAAAAGTCTATCAAAAAGTAGCCTTTTGTCTCCGTTTGTAGACCAAGTAGTATCTGTGTAATATATTTTTTTAATCGTTTTAGTACTTTTGGCTTTAAAGCGCGACATACAGACAAAGAGGCCTAGTTACTTTAGTTTAAAAGGAAGAATAAATATGTACGATAAGAAATTGTAAGATTAAATATATGGCCCAATCGTTTTGTTGGGTCCAGCTGGAAGGTGCAATCTTGCAGGGCATTGACCCAAGGGCCTGAGATACCAAGGCTGACTACTTTCAGCCATTACTGTTCGATGTAGGTACTTGAATTGTTTATCTGAAAGTGCTACTATCTTCGCACAATGGAATGGAGCAGTGCAAATACGAACAATTATGATGGTCAAGTGTTACGAAACAATAGTTTGTCTTACGGTAGAGATTACATTTTATTCGAATTTGCCTTTATGTACTATCGTATTAATATGTTGTCTGGGTATTTACATTGATTCCCCGCCGTCTTTCAGGGTATATGCTATACCTACAAACATATCTACAACGTGAAATTTTAGTGGTTGTTTTCCCGTAGCGAAAGATTTGCAGTAGTACTATTGAATCAGGCTAGTTATTTCTTAATTTTGATTTAATTAAAGAAAACATTTTTTTCCAACTCAAAAGCGTGGGAAGCTATCGTTATTTAAAGATATGTGACGCCGCATGAAATTGATGATTAAAGCTAAAGAAGCTCAACCCCCTAAGTAATAGAGCGGTTCGAGCGAGCTTTTGAGTTTCGTTTATCCCTTTCGTAAAACCGGTATTTATTTATCTTAATCTTATTTACTAACACAAATCTATTCATATTATACAACCACTAAAATTTCACGGTGTATTGATGATCTCAAATGTAAAGTTATTCGATAATGACCACTCTCAGTCCGTTTGTCTCCTTACGGAGGTCTCTATGAGGAAGTAATCTTTTATATTAAGTTGATTGTCTTACGAAATGCAGGAGTCAATGGATTTCCATATGGCCTTAGTGCACAGTTTTGACAAAACGTGTAGGCTTAATATATGACAGATGTTCGTAGATAAATGGATGCATGTCATGATACCGCATCGCGATTACCGGTATCGATAGATTATTATAATATTTATCTGCATTTGGGGATCAGAAGAAAACTATGAGTGTAAACAATATTCAGGGGGGAGCTTAAGAAACTGGTTATTCCGGGTTAGCCGGGTATTATGCTTTATACTTTTTTTTCTTTTCTCGTTGTGGGTACGGTGAGTAATAAAGAAAGAAGAGGAAAGAAAGAAAAACATTTATTGACCACGAGAAGTAGAATAGGAGGGGGTGTTCCCCAGTAATGGGATACCTGAGCATGTGTGCACATGTGTTTGTCATCGTGAGTCAACTGATGTGGTTTTGTGCTTAGCGTTTACGAACTTTCATGGGTTCTCGGACTTCTTAAACTTAGTAAATAATAAGGAAAATCTAGTGTTGGTATATAGATTGTTGATAAAAGTTAATATAAAAAATAGCAATGTATGTATCTAGTACATTTGTAGCAAATATAATACTTATATACATACAGTGTAAAATTAATGGAATAATACATATTTTTTTATGTCAATACAGGTTAAAAATACAATTTTAGGTTAGGTAGGTTTTGCTACTCATGTTGTCTGTGTCTAAGCTCATATACTCATCTAATGTAGCCTTTTATTTATGTAGGTGGGTGTACTGAATAAACTGCTAGTTAAAAGTAGTTATTTAAAAAAAAACATCAACATCTTATTCCAAGTTTAACACAGAGTTATGAATCTTTAGATAGAGATTTGGCATTTCTTTTCTATAGAGCGATGGACCACCATAGTGACAGATCTATAGATCATAAAGGATTATGAACACGAAGCTTATTTTAGGTTGGTACCTATCCAGGGGACTTAGACAAAGTGACAATATCGAAACGATAACGAAGTTCGAAAAGTATAAAATGTATGCGGTTGACATTAGACGCGATAAATCACGTGGTGAATCTGATGTCAATCCAATACATTTTATACTTTTAGAACTTCGTTATCGTTATCGTTGATATTGTTACTTTGTCTAAGCCCCCTGGGGTCAGTACTTGCCGACTAGCCTTTGTCAGCCGAGTCACCTTGGCCCCAGAATCGTACAGTGATCGTTGTTATTCTTTAACCTGTTGGCATTGAGTGTTGTACAGGGCCTGATGAGGAAAAGTCTTGCAAACGGAATACTTGTCTGGGTATCTAGAATACAATCTTTAAAAAAATATGAAAAATAATATACTCATGCTAGTATAAGGAAGAGAAGTTTGTGAGCTAAGTTTTTATAAGTTAATCGTCACGTGGTTTGTTTTCTGGGGCCTCTTTCTTTAAGTTTGAGGTATCATTGTTGTTTTCAACTGTTCGTAACACTTGTAAATACCGTCCTTATGTCGGGGGCATAAGCGCTAATATCAAACTGTCATTAATATCACGCCTAACCTGAACTGTCGACTGTACAAACAAAATAATATCTGATGGAAATTTTTGGATACAAATTATTGTTATGTTTACTAGAAAAATATAACCTTCGGTGTATTTACAAAATAAAAGGAGTTTATTTTATTTAAACAACAATACAACTAATATATTGAACTGTCTGTTTGTAATACTAGAATAACGACATTTATTAAATTGGTATGAATCTATGTCGCGGGTACCAATAACAAAAACAATTAATAACATTTTTGTCTGTCTGTCTGTTTATACCCACTAATCTTCGAAACGGCTGGATCAATTTTGACGGGACTTTTAGCAATAAATATCTTATTTTACAAGGTACATTAAAGGCTATTTTAATAAATTATTGCTTATAAAACGATTTCCACGCGGACGAAGCTGCTAGTTGAAAATATGTAGATTGTAGATAATTTATGACTTAAAGCGCGGTTCAAAAGCAATAGGTAAGAGGTACTGTTGCTATAGTTTATCATGAGAGATAGCTTTACATCACGCTCCAACTAATTCATGCTAAGTTTTAAAACATCTTAATACCAAGTACCATTTGTACCTAATAATATAGGTTGTGCGAGAAATGACTGCATACTAAACGAATAGCTACTAACTCATCATAAGAAAAGCTATTTGACTTAATTAACTGTATACGTTTATTTATCTTACTTTTTCGAATGCATAATTAATTTAAAAATAATTAAAAACTGCTAATACCTACCTGAAGTATAACCTCGACCTGATGATGATTAATCGTTTTGTTCTTGGTTATTAGTCTAATCAAAAAATACTAAATAGGTACATTGTTTTCATTTTAAGCGCAAGAGGCAGTAAATATGCCGATTTAAAAACTATGTTTTTTTTCATTTAAAAATGTTTTTATAAATATCACGCAAACGTATGTGACATGGATTTGCTAGAGCTACTTACCACGGGGTCAAATCAATGTATGTGACATTGTATTGACCCCGTGGTAAGTAGCTTAAGTACATGTGTTTTAGGGGTTAGGGGTGAGAGCCATCCGCTCCCCCGCAAGTCTACTCCAAATGATGACAAGGCTACTCCAAGCCATCATCGTAAGTCAGTGAGGAACAAAAACTATCATAGGTTATTTTTTTACAAGCAAAAGTCTTAATATCATCATAGGGGTCAAAATGAAATAATAACAGTTTAACTGGACAGAACAATTACGCCTCACCATCTGGTGGTTGGTTCGGTCTGAAACACCCTCACTTAAAGACACACGATAGACCTCCAATTTAACATACTGGACTGAAAAAATAACAACCAAAGGGCGCTAAAATGTCCTTTGTTCAAAAATAAATAGATAAAGTGAGTATAGATAGCCTTACGACACAGGATAAGATCCTGTCTCGTTATTAGGCTAACTAAGTTTAGTTAGCTTCCATTATGGTGTCCTCATGTAGTGGTTTACAGGCCGGGACTATGTTATTTCTGGTTTGTACCTATTTCGTGGGTGCATAAGCAACTTAGCTCGGAAACTGATCATTGTGGGCACATCGAAATGTCTTATATTTATTTGTGTATTTGTGCGTAGTAAATGGCAGGCTTTCCGCAGACAGTTTCTGGAGCCCAACGTGGCGTGCGTGGTAGCATGATTATTTTTATATATTATACATACTTACATGTGGTAGTTGATATCATTAAGAAGTTTCAACTCAGAACTCTATTCATAGCGTTATCGAAATCTAAGTATTTTGCAATAATTCTAATGGATTAGTAGTAAAGCCCTTCCTTTCTTGAAGATATCTTACAATTTACTGAATGACCAATTGAAACATTGGCAAAACGGTTCCTCTGCTGCGATTATTACCTCTGTATGGCCTGCAATCGAGCTATTGTAAAAAAGACTCATAATTTCGCGGAATTATTAACTAGGTCTTTCTAAATTGGATAAGACGCAAGTTGCTTGCTTTGCTTCAACATCATCAACTTATAAAAGTTTATCGTGTAATAATCTAATTCTACTTGACTTTCCTGAAGGTTTATTGAGAATCTGTGTCATCTTATTAAATCATTACTTCAATTCAAATGGTTATAGAGCATAATAGTGTTGTTAACCTTACAATGGATAGAAAACATTGCATTATCGCTTGATCTCAATAATTTTCCGATTCAGTGACTTGAGGAGAACCTTGAGAGATTAATGTTTATGTTTAAAGTAAGTAAAATAGGTGCTTATCACGTCTCACTTAGTGATATCTATGAGCCGAGAGATCGGTAGACACTTTATTAGTTTTTAATGGCGCGCGCAGATTGCTGTAGTCAATTGTTACGGCAGAACAATGTAAGTAACTAAGTACTATTTTTATCTTAATCAAGTAAGGTTCGCGGTGGATTATGCTATTGAAAACACGGCGGACTGTGCATTAAATAAATTGGTTTTATCATTTATCAGTGGCATGTCACCCAAATGACACATGTGGGTTTTTTTCACGTCAAATTCAATAATAGAATAGTACTAAGATATCCGACTGATTTCGATCATGGCGGCTGATCTCAATGGTGGTCAGCCAATGCGCTGGGTATGTGCACAAGTGTGCGCAAACGTGAGTGCACTCTCTGTTTCCTCACTCTCATAGTTCGGCGGGAGCAGTCTGACATGACCGATAAATGATCGGCTGCAGGACGACTTAACTTGCTGTCCGAGACACGCGCGAGCATCTGTGCGAATTCAAAAATGAAGGAGGTCGATCAATCTGGTTCGATTCCCACTCGGGACAAATATTTGTGTGATGAACATCGGCGTTTGTTCCGTGTCTGAGCGGGATTATGTATTTATGTATGTATTTAAAAATATATATGTATGTATATCAGTCTCTGACACCCATAGTACAAGCTCTGCTTAGTTTGGGGTCAGATGACCGTGTGTGGAAATATACCAGATATTTATTATTATTTTTATCTTTGCTTTTGTAACAGAAAACATCTCAATTTCAAACAACGCCGGACTCGAACCCGGGAACTCTCGGTCCTTACGCAGCGCGCTTGCCTCGTCGGTCTACCCGTAGAGACCAACGAGGCAGTTAATTAGATAATATTGCAGTACCATACTCGTTCAAAATGCAATTACCTACGTTAACTAAGGGACGTAGTGACAACAGCGGATGTGCGTTGTGTACAAATGAGTGTAAAGTAGGAGACAATGCAATAGCCATTGAAGGACCAGACATGCCCTCGTTTTTTTGTGAGCCCGGGATAAATAATTAGTCCACCAACTGACATTCAGGATTAGTGAGATAATGTATATGTATAGAATTCGGAAACATTTTATGGGTATGGCAATCGCCGGATAATTGGCGTCTCTCTAAATGAGACTCGTTTGTGGCAATTTCGAGTACTATTACCGGTTACAATTAAGGTAGCCAATAATTAGCTCTTATAGATAGTAACACAATTCACTTCCTCGAATCAATTAGTATATGATTCGAGGAATTCAGCTGATGTTAGTTATACTTATAAATAAATTATGTTCATATTCATCATCATCAAGTCATATACGTCCTCACTGCTAAGACACTTCTAAACTAAACCGATACGGCCTTAGTGAACTACGCTGACCATCTTAATCCATCACCTCCAAATCGATATCATACAGCTGACATGGACTTGTGTTGTTAGACGTTCTGACAAACCTGGCTAAAACACACTAAAAATAACTTTTGACCCGATGGTCCGGGAACGACTCGGAATCGGCTTCTGACGTCATTCCGTGAACGCCCTGCATAACTAAATACTGCAAAGAAATACTGAAAAAATCAGAGACAAAAAAAATTGTTGTAGTCTTTTCATGGTTTAAATAAATTACTTAATTAGGGTTGGGCTGATACTCTTTTTTTAATGTCGTATAAAAAGGAGTAGGTAGGCATCTCTATTCAACACTATATATTTTTTCCAACGTGTCTAATTATCCGCGCTTTTTACTTATTTTTTCCACTTCACCTTCTCCTGACCATTAAATTAACTCACCAAAAACGAATTAGTGAAATCGGCTTAGGCATTTAATTCACGTGACCAACGGAAATAGGAATTAATATTTACACGTACTGTATATAAGTAAAACATATAGATATATTTTTTACTTTTACTTATATCTGAGTTAAAAAAAATAAGCCATAAGGGATCCTCCAACCACCAGTTTGTCTGATGTTGATACAAATAGCAATCAGCATCAATCCGTACCTACCGGATGCGCGAACTCTTTTAGATCGTAAACAATTGAACAATTGAAAATCATCCGTAAAGGTACCGCGTATGCATTACGGCCCTCGGCAGGTCTTACAGTCCATGGGCTGACGCACGACACACAGGTCGCGCGGGCTGTGGGCGGGCGGACTGGGCTGCGCGGTCGCTGTGAGCTGTGGGCTGTGGGCTGTCAGTCCAACTTAGATACTGTAATTATGACCGACAATGGAGCGCCTGGAAATAGTACGTATTATGACGATTTGAATTTTGCAATGTCTTGTTATGGTTTAAATAACTATGAAGATTTTTTTGCGGTTTGAATTTATGTGCGAATTAAACTATTTAGAGTGAGATTACCACAATGACCGACAAGGGACTGCTCAGCAAAAGTACAAGTATAATTATTAAAATATTTTTCCATGGAATTCGTAGAATTTCGAAGGAATCTCGATTTTCGACGGAATATGACTACTTAGGAAGATTTAGTCCGTGATGAAATTTAGATTTCTCTACCTAGTTTTGAATTAATTTCAGAACATAAAAAAAATACCGAACTGAATTTCTATTTTACTAAAATGTTACGCAAATCAATTACGAACTGTTTGGTTTTAATTCTAAGGCTTTTAATACTGCAACTAACGAAATGTGAGAGTTCAGATCCGTGTTAGACCGAATGTAGTTTGTAAAACAGGGCCATTTGAATAAGTAAATTATGTTATTTTCTATCGTTTCACTAACACCAACAGAAAAGGCAACAATAATGGTTATCTAAAAATAAGCGCCAGTCTAAGCAATAGTAGCCTACGATGCTACGATATTTAATCAACTCTTATATCGAGCCTTTGAACGTCGAGTCCAATTAAGGGGCTAAAAATAAAAGAGCTTATATTTTATAATCTTACAGAAATAAGATAACAATAAGGTATCATGTATCGAACAAGGAAAGTGTAATCTTTTTCAAGTTCTGATACTGTCTTTGTTGATTCTTCTACTTATACTTTTATTGAAGTGACAATAAGAAAACTAATGACGTGTACATATCTAGATATGTAACTTAAGAAGTAAAGTGAAAATTGTTACTTTAGTATTAATATATGTTTTCATGTTATGTTTGTTTTGTGTATCGCTAATTGGTTCACTAATAGGTTAATGAAGTGTGGTAGTTGGTTAGAATGACAATTAGCCAATGAAACTCTCTATTGGGATATGTAATTGAGTTCGAAGACACACGTCACGAGCAGTGATGCCGAAGATTGGTTCTAGTCGCTAGAATAGCTCGTTACAGGAACAATAAACGACCAAAGCAAATAGAGATATAACAGAGTTAAGGGGATTTTTAATTGTGTTTTAGTGCTACACAGAGTAAGTGTAAATTTGAAATTGGAAAAATCTCATTCATTCCCGGCTGGACGGGGACACGAACCCACGATCTTGAGATTACACGCCCCACGTACCACCAATTATACTATCCAGGCGCTTCGTGATGTCCGTGAATTTTTCCATCACTTTACCCGTTAGCCACGGTTGGCGCCCCCACCGATAGTGATCATCACTATCGGTCCCCAATAATTTCTTTACGGAAATGGTAGCACCTGGCAATTATATTTCTTATTTTTTTCAGTGCAACACAGAGCTCAAGTTTAAATTTAAAATTGGAAATAATCACATTCGTGCCCGGCTGGTCGAGGACCACGTCCCCTTTCACATTCCTCCCCGCCCAGCCAGGGATGAATGTGATTTTTCCAATTTTAAATTAAGTGTCAAGGGTTATGCAGGATACTTTCATTTGAAGTAGGTTTTAAATATACATTTTCTCGTTAATACTAAAAATTGTTCTTTAATTTAGTATCATATATACACATTAAACTCATTTCCCCGGCTGTACGGTCTTGTTCTAAATAATTATGTTATACATAACGTGATTACGTATACGATGAGCCGTCCGTCCGTCCACTCCTCACTACTACACCCATATGACCCAATTTAATTACTTCTAAAAGAGGTTCAAGCGGCCTATTTCCCAGGGCATATTCATTTATACCTTAATCATATTTTAGTTTCTGTTAATTACTTTGTTCTTAATAAGAAAATTCAATCAGTAAACAATTTAAAGTATTAAAGAAACATCTTATGTACTTGCAATAATATAATCTAAGCCACTCGTGTCTGTGGGTCCTTGACACACTGACTACATTCTTAAAGAGTTCTGCCCCATACATGGCACTTGACTAGAAGTGGCGATTAATGATGTTAAGGAGATAATTAAGATTCTTGTATGAAGGGCTCTGCACCTCTCGTGTGCGATCAAGGTGATAGGACAATAGGCCATTGAGTTTGTTCAATGGAATCGCACGTGCGGTTTGAAGGACTTTACCGACGAACGGAAGTTAAATACGAGAAAGTCATTTGGAACGAGTAGAATCTTAAAGGTTTCCGTACTAAATTAAATCGTTTGCATCAATGTGTATTTCCTGCTTCTTTGCTTGATGAAACAATCTGCAGGACAGTATGCATTTTTAACTTATTACTTAAGAGATTTTTCGCTCATGGGTTTATGCCTTAGACGGATAACATACATAGTTACGTAGGCATGGGTGGGATGGCATGAGCCCGGCTTTATACAAATCTGACAGCCTCATGTACTACGATGATCAGGTTCTGCGAAAACCAGCATCCACATTGGTTACGGATATGGATCATTGGCAGATTAAATAAGTCTGGGTTCACATGACCGCGAGACTAAGACTAAATGAAACGGTGATGATTATCGTATACATAGGCCGCGGTACCGCGCTGCAATGTAGACGATAATGACCGTTAGCCCGTCATATGATGTAGGCTATATGAACGAAGCCTTAAGCTAGGCACGTTGTGGTTTTTATATGAGGCTGAATACACTTAGCGTGTACATTGTGTAAAAACACTAGGCTTTATTAGCAAGTCTGAATTTATGACTGTAATTTAAACGTATTATTTTATCTTTATAATGTGCTGTTTTTAATATTTCGACTGGCTCGGTGGAACAGTGGTTAGTGACCCTGGCTGGTGGTTCCAAGAGTCGTGGGTTCGATTCCCACTCGGGACAAATATTTGTGTGATGAACATCGGTGTTTGTTCCGTGTCTGGGTGTGATTATGTATTTAAGTATGTATTTAAAAATATATATGTATGTTTATCAGTCTCTGGCGCCCATAGTACAAGCTTTGCTTAGTTTGGGGTCAGATGACCGTGTGTGGAAATGTCCCAGATATTTAAATGTCCCAGATATTTAATTTTCCTGTGAACTGTATCTCTGTCAGAAGTGAAATAATCATCTTAATAAGTTATTCTTTCCCCTTTTCTCTTCCTTAAAGCGTGAAAGATATTGTTTGTTTTTTCTGGCGAAAGTATGTTAAAGACTAAAGATTCCATGAGAGATCTCGCAGGTATCGAGTTTACCTGGTTCTTGCGTCTAACAGCCCTTAAAAATTACAAAAGCTTAATTTTCTTTCCCTTGCCAATCGCTTCACCGTTTTATGCTATCCTAATGACCCGCCCAGGCTTCGCTTCGGGTGGATTTTTCATAAAGACCTTGTTCTTGAATATATAGCTATAAATAGAGATCAGTCAGGCGATACCAGTCACAACTATCTGTCCGGTGGTTGGTGAACGGTATACGGGTAAGCGACCCCGGCTCCTCGAGCTACTATCGACTCAGTCCAAATCATCCGAGGCGATAGTATCCTTCCTCCCCTTTTCCTTCCCCCGTCATATATCCTTGCTACTAGTGGGAACGCAATGACCTAGTTAAAACAATGCACAAGGCAGAATGGCGGCGACGTGGTCCACAACCCGTCACGTCACGCGTCCCACAGAGGTGAAAAGTGGATCGCTGGAAGTGATCTCTGCCTACCCCTCTGGGAAAAAGGCGTGATTTCATGTATGTATGTATAATAGAGAGGGCTATCTATTATACAATACCGCATTGAAATCCGAGGCGAAGTTTTAAAGATTTAAACATGTATAGAGGTATAGGGACAGATAAAGCTAAATTAGAGTTAATAGACATACATATAAAGATACATTCTTTGAAAAGTACTTGACAAACAAATTGTTGGGAGGATCAAATTGAGTCGGCAAGCAAGGAGGCTTTAGAATAAATGCATAATAAAATGTAATTGCTTCATAATCGCACACGATCAATTAATCAAACCCGTAGCTATTGCATAGTATTGCGAAAGGTATAATGGCAAATACCGTGTAACAAACGCTTTACATACTTTATTTACTTAATAGTGACATAGCATTACGTCCGCGTAGGACCAGTCGTTAACAGGAAAATTGCAGGCATTTACCTTCGGATACGATACAAATACAACATACATACTTAAACAAGCATACAATGTTTTGTATTCTAAAATAAATAAATAAATATCTGGGACATTTCCACACACGGTCATCTGACCACAAACTAAGCAGAGCTTGTACTATGGGCGTCAGAGACTGATATACATACATATATATTTTTAAATACATACTTAAATACATAATCACACCCAGACACGGAATAAACATCGATGTTCATCACACAAATATTTGTCCCGAGTGGGAATCGAACCCACGACTCTTGGAACCACCAGCCAGGGTCACTAACCACTGTTCCACCGAGCCAGTCAAAAAATGTACATTATTTGTAACCGAAATTGAATCGAATCCTTAAATAGCTTTTAAGTTTGAGGTTGCTACTCCGATATAACGTGAACATCATATCCTCAGTGCCCATGGCCTCGATATGGCTCTCCTCAGATAAAAACCAGTCCCTGTTAATGCCAGGACACCTTACGATAACCAATGTTTATTGCCTTTACTTTTTTGTATATTCCAAAGTAACAGTGGTCTCATTTCCTTATATGCCTAGGGCCTCCGCTAAGGCCATAAGGTACGCCAGTTTAGTCGGTATACCCCTAGGCTTTGCACTTTAACCTAGATGTAGCTGCCTGACCTTTTTCATCTTAGCACCGATAGCCGGGAATCCCAAGCATTCTCCACGTAAAAATATGGTTGACAATAGAAATAGTTCCATGGCTACTCTACGCCGTCGTATCACGGCGATTCAGATTCGGGTGGGCGGTATGTTAAAACCGCTGCAACATCTTGAATACATTATTTGCGCGGTGACAGAATTTACTGACGCACTACCAGCATCTGTCTAGGGTCTTAAAGACCGCACTCATTCTCATATCCGAGTGGTTGACGCAATTGGCCCATTAAATGCAGTCGGCGCCCGTTGTTGCACCGCGGGGCGGGGTGGTTCGCACGTCTGGCCGGGTGGCCCCTACGAGGAACAATTTTCCCGTTAGGATAAGTGCTAAGATCACGTGCAGGTGTGATTACATTGACGATATCGTTACATTGTTTGAAGTAGGAGTAGAGATTTATCAGGAGAGTTTCTAAGCGTCCATGACATTTATTGTGTTAACGTGCTATAATTAAATTAATTTCAAAATTGTAATTGTATCGTTTGGATTAGCTTCAATATTAGTCTATTAAAAACGGGATTTCTGGATAGCAATCGGCCATTGTGAAGCAGTTGATATTTTTTTTGTTCTAAACTATTCGAGTTTTGACCTAATCTTCTGAACCCAAAGAATCCAAGGAATAACTTGTAGAGTCGTAGTTAGTCTATTTCCCTCCCTCATTTCCCCTTGAAAAATGTTCCCTGCTCGGCAAGTTCTCGATTGCCCGGTTGGTAGAAGTTAGTACTAAGGCTTATTACATACTAGAGCATTGTCAATCTTTGCTTTAACCCTTAGTAGAAGATCAATATTAAAACCAAACTAACCACCGTCTTAAACAGTTCAGGTATTAGGTGCTACTTGCCAGTAGGTAAATTGGAGTAATCTATTATTAGATCTGATCTGATGCAGTGGATGCATGCATAGTGATATGAACGCATAGCGAATATCCGCTTCCTACAGTGACACGTTGGATGACATACTTCGTGACAGGAGGATATGAGATGCCTACCGATCGACAGGAGGATATAACTCGTACTATGTAGTTAGCAATATTCAATGTAGCATCTTGATTTGAACCCGATAGCAATTCAGAGCCTGGGGATGCAGGGATATATATAGAACGCGGTAACAGTATTGTTCCAATTGTAATGTATTTCAGCTTTGTTAAATTTCGACTTATGTTATTATGTGGCACGATAAAACTGCAATAAAACAGCCCCTGAAGGTGACACTTATTCTCAAGCTTGACGAATGTGTAGAATTTGGTCTTGAAAATTATTGTTTGTAAGTCTTTAAAAATACTTTCTCTGGTTTAACGTTATGCCTTCCCGTTTAGATTACGGTGATTTTGAGCTCACTGTTATCATATGATAACAGATGTTTAAAAATATCAAGTATACCAAAAGTAAAAAGTTAAACAACGATAAAATAACTATAATCCGTAAACAGCAACCTCAGTGATTTGCTCAATAAAAAAATTGTAAACAAAAAAAAAACCGCCTTCAAAAACCCGACAAAATAATATAATACGAACATTAATCTGGGTATGAATTTGATATGTTGTTGAAGGCGGTGCCGTTTATATTTCATGCAGTTTTCCTCAAAAATTTAATTGGCACCGCCTTCAACAACATATCAAATTCATACCCAGATTAATGTTCGTATTATATTATTTTGTCGGGTTTTTGAAGGCGGTTTTTTTTTTGTTTACAATTTTTTTTTCATCCTTTTTAGTGTTACATTTTTTTACACCCTATTAGTTCAGCTCACCTATAATTCTGCTGATATTATAACTAGTAGTATCAATATGTACACAGATTTGGAAGAATTATCCCTTTACTCCCAACTATTAAGGAGTTGACCTTCCATCATCAGCTCAGCATCATAACATTATGATTGCCAGAAGCAAATGCCAATATAACTTCAGAAAATATGTAAAACGCGGTACATGTGCCTATAAAATTTGAGGGTTGCCCTCGATTACTCCTGGATCCCATCATCAGATCCTAGACTGGTCAACCTAATAGTTTAGCTCACCTGTAATGCTACTGATGTTATAACTAGTTAGTCTCAATATGTATACAGTATTGAAATAATTATTCTTTTACTCATAACTACTAAGGAGTTGACCTTCCATCATCAGCTCAGCATCATAAGATTATGATTGCCAAAAGCAAATGCCAATATGACTTCAGATAATATGCAAAACGCGGTACATGTCCCTATAAAATTTGAGGGTTGCCCTCGATTTCTCCAGGATCCCATCATCAGATCCGAGACTGGTGAAAATGGGACCACCTCGGAAGTGAACTCTACCCAACCAAAAAAAAATTTTTGAAATCCGTCTATAATTGACGGAAATATCGGTGAACATACATAAAAAAAAAAAAAAAAAAAAATTATACATACAGACGAATTGAGAACCTCCTCCTTTTTTTGAAGTCGGTTAAAAACGGTGGAAAATAACGGGCAAATTATATGCGCGTACATTCTGCAAATACTACGGTTTATGTTCTGTGTGAGAATGGAATTTGTTATGAAATTCTGAGCGATAAGGTCTCCGAAACTGCTTACGAACGGAAATTTCTCAAGGAGATCTGGAGATAAAGAGAGAGTTATCTAATAACTAGTATTTCCTGAGTTTTTTTGCGATAGACTGGAGACGAAAGCGGAGACAGTCAAAGTAAACAAAGTAAATATATTTCAGTCCCATAATGTTGTTAGCGTCTCGAGTACTCTTTGCCTAGTCCTTAGATGGAAATATTTGATAAAATATCAAAACTTTAAGTAAAATTTCCTATTCCATATATATTATATACAAATACAATATGTTATTAAGCTCCTGGCACAATAATAAACTTATAGACTAGAGTTGTCTTTTATGACATTTATGTTGAGCATAATACATTAAAATAAATTTTTATTTCACTTTTATGATAAGTAATCAGTCAGTATCAGGGTTTGTCAGAAATAAATGGCTATTTTTAATCTTACGTGGTACATGTTTGCATTAGTTAATATTCTCATATTTAATAGCGTCCCTTCCAATCTTTAGTGTGGTAAATTTTCACAATATCCAGGGATTTATAAGATACCTTATACTAAGTATTTGAAATACAAGATGTAAATGTTACCGGCCAAACCCGATTTCAGGACAAACTAGTTTAGCCTAGGCCAAACTAGTTTGTCCTAAGCCCGTTAGGATAAACCGGTATAGCCTAGTCCAAACTAGTTTGTCCTAAGCCCGTTAGGATAAACCAGTTTAGACTAGGCCAAACTAGGTGATCTTGATATAGATATGCATTATCTAGGATAAACTGGTATGGCCTTTTCCAGACATTGTAATGTGTCAAGAAAGTCAAAATAAATAGATTATCCAAATAAAATCCTTCGTAATTGGAAAAATTATAATTTTTATTATACTATAATCTTATTTCTTACTTCTTATAATGATTCGTCGTTAAGTTTTCATTCATGCAATCATACTATATTTGGCAAGAAATATTTTTTTTTTTATGTAAGCAATAATGTCTTAATTATTACAATTATTATGTCGTTAAAAATTATCCTTACTAATATTATAAACGTGAAAGTTTGTAAGTATGGATGGATGTATGGATGTGTGGATGTATGGATGTATGTGTGGATGTTTGTTACTCTTTCACGCTCAAACTTCTGAACCGATTTTCATGAAATTTGGTATGCTGGTGACTGGCACTCTGGAATAACATATAGGCTACTTTTTTTAAATTCAATCCCCATGTGGTTCATTGGGGGGGGGGGGGGTGAAAATTGTATGGGAGAATTTTTACATGTTTGTCTATTTTTATAAAACTTGGTATAGAGGTAGCTGGCACTCCGGAGAGACACCAGCGCTATTTTTTTTAATTCAATCCCCATGGGGTTCATTGGGGGGGGGGGGGTGAAAATTTGTATGGGAGACTTTTGACGTGTTTGTCGATTTTTATAAAACTTGGTATGGAGGTAGTTGGCACTCCGGAGACATCAGCGCTATTTTTTTAATTTCATTCATTGGGGGGTTGGGGGTGAAAATTAGTATGGGAAAACTTTTACGTTTATAGATTTTTATAAAACGTGGTATGGAGGTAGCTGGCTGTTTTAATACATCATTGCTACTTAAACCCATTAATACGCGGACAAAGTCGCGGGCGGCCGCTAGTGGATAATAAATGATAATACAAACAATCATACTTTAACAAATAATAATAAAAAGAAATAATCATATGAGTATTATATACCCCATAACTTCAAAAGTGAAAATGATCTGAACTGCGCCTATTATTTTTAAAGGGTGTAAACAAAACCTTAATCGAAAAACTTTAATCGATAAAAAACATATCTAATAGTGAGTGATGTTTACTTGCAACGCGATATTGCAAAATTCGCACGGGAACGGGAGTTATTGGTAAGTAATCTCATAGTCCACGCGAACGAAGTCGCGGGCACAGATAGTTATGTATATTAATTATACACAATACAATAGTTTTGGGTCTCTGTATTATACTGCGTACTCTCACATTGCTCCTAATAATCACATGCAGAAATTTTCAGTTACGGAGTAGAGAAAAATAAAATATGTTTTTGACTATAACTCCTTAAATTTTCATGCTATCACAATTTTTAAATTTAATTTTTGTAAACAGAAGGCCATACCGGTTTATCCTATCTTTATAAGAAACAAGAAATAAGATTAAAGTATAATAAAAATTATTATTTTTCCTATTGCGGAGGTTTTTATTTGGATAATCTATTTATTTTGACATTCTTGACATATTACAATGTATGGAAAAGGCCATGCCAGTATATCCTAGATAATGCGTATCTATATCAAGATCAACTAGTTTGGCCTAGTCTAAACTGGTTTATCCTAACGGGCTTAGGACAAACTAGTTTGGACTAGGCTATACCGGTTTATCCTGACAGGCTTAGGACAAACTAGTTTGGCCTAGGCTAAACTAGTTTGTCCTGAAATCGGGTTTGGCCGGTAACATAAATACGAATTTTTGAATCGTGTATCTATATTTCAAATACTTTTATTTAAGATAAGTCACATCTCTGACCATATCGATTAAAAATGCAAAAACGTGACTGACAGGCAAGATAAATACAAATGAGTTAATCTTATAGGTACTGTTATCGAGTACTTAAAAAGAACTGTAGTAAGTTAACTGCGTTACTATATGTAACCTCGGCATTCTATACATTTTCTAGGCAATGTATAGAATGCCTGCGTTATACACATTGCCTATAACATATACATACAATTTTTGGAATTTTTACGATTTGGTGGAAATGTGCATGTGCCTCTTGGGAAAGAGCTTGCATCTACGAGTACCTGGTGTCTAACATAGCTGCCGTGTCGGAAATGGGTGTTAGACAGTTTTAGATGTGTGTTTGTCAATGCATTTGTCATGGGCAGCGGGGCTTATCTGGTAGTAATAAGGCCTGTTTTCCACTGATGATTGGCGGAAACGCGTGGTAAGCGAAGGTGCAATCGTTTTCCGTTGCGCTCAATGTCATAGTTTGTTTTGAATGCGATCAATGAGATGGCACACATCTCTTATCTGTTCTGGATAATCGCATCTGGTGACATTGATCGAAGATCAAGTGTTCAAATAAAACAATTTTTCGGATTGCTGTATGCTAACTTTTAATTTTGTACAAAGGAATTGGAAAATGCATCACGTCTCAGGTATATATGTTACGGCTAATACCCGAAGTGCGGCTACACCTAGGTTTAGCCGGCTAGAACTAGGTGTAGCCACTTACTCTTGGCTAAACCTAGGTGTAGCCGATTGTTTTCGGCTAAAACTAGGTCTAGCCTTCATCATGCCGGCTACAACTAGGTCCAGCCATTCCATGTCGGCTAATACTAGGTTCAGAGAATCCCTGTTGGATAAAACTTAGATGCGAGTCTCGCCAAGCCTTCCGTCCTTCCCCGCGTCACACTCAGGACTCACAGCATCTGCAGCAGCAGCGCGGGGTGGAGGGCGTAGCGAGACACGCGCCTCTGCAGGTTGTGAGCACCAAGTGCTGCTGATCTACTAAAATAAATATTACACAACTACTGCAGGTCTACTAGCGAGTGTGACTCATAGCGTCTGTACATAGTTGTAACTGCCTCGTTGGTCTATTGGCAGCAAGCGCTGCGTAAGGACTACTTAGCCCGGAGTTAGGAAGTTGGCGGTTGAACGCCCGTGCCTCGGAAAGCACGTTAAGCCGGTGGTCCTGCGCCCGAACTCTCATCGGTCATGTCGGATTGCCGACTCACCAAATTAGGGGAAAAGAGAGTGCACTTGTGTTTGCGCGCACAGTTGTGCACTATAATATGTCCTGCGCACTTGGCTGATCTCAATTGAGATCGGCTGCCATGGCTGAAATCGGTCAGACGCCTTATCTTACATAGTTATAGCCGGCATGCTATCGGCAGAGCTTTTTTAGATATTACAAAAACATCCATTAATTAGAAAACATGCAACTACAAAACCAAATGTGGCAACATAAAGTGCCTCTGCAAAGCTGTGCAACTCAAAATGTCACTCAAGTATAGATTGTTCTAAATAGTT
Source organism: Maruca vitrata (assembly GCA_039566165.1). Lineage (NCBI taxonomy): Eukaryota > Metazoa > Arthropoda > Insecta > Lepidoptera > Crambidae > Maruca > Maruca vitrata. The sequence goes on along the minus strand of CM076911.1, from coordinate 18,688,737 downwards.
TATGTTACTTTATAAACCTGTGATTTATAATTATATTCTTTAAAATTATAATATGCAACTATTGTCTGTTGTTAAAAAAAATGTTCCTGATTGTTCCTATTGTACTTAACAATTTACTCCTAACAATATGTGTTATTTATTACAATTTGATTTAAAAGAATGAAAAACTACCTTGGTTTCTAATTATTGGATGTTTTGTAATATCTAAAAAAGCTCTGCCGAAAGCATGCCGGCTATAACTAAGTATGTAAGATAAGGCGTCCGACCGATTTCAGCCATGGCAGCCGATCTCAATTAAGATCAGCCAAGTGCGTAGGTCATATTATAGTGCACAAGTGTGCGCGCAAACACAAGTGCACTCTCTTTTCCCCTACTCTCATAATTTGGTGAGTCGGCAATCCGACATGACCGATGAGAGATCGGGCGCTGGACCACCGGCTTAACGTGCTTTCCGAGGCACGGGCGTTCAACCGCCAACTTCCTAACTCCGGGATAAGTAATTTCATTACAGAAAAACTCACACAAATTTTCACCGACCGCAGACTCGAACCGGGGACCTCTCGGTCCTTACGCAGCGCTTGCTGCCAATAGACCAACGAGGCAGTTACAACTATGTACAGACGCTATGAGTCACACTCGCTAGTAGACCTGCAGTAGATCAGCAGCACTTGGTGCTCACAACCTGCAGAGGCGCGTGTCTCGCTACGCCCTCCACCCCGCGCTGCTGCTGCAGATGCTGTGAGTCCTGAGTGTGACGCGGGGAAGGACGGAAGGCTTGGCGGGACTCGCATCTAAGTTTTATCCAACAGGGATTCTCTGAACCTAGTATTAGCCGACATGGAATGGCTGGACCTAGTTGTAGCCGGCATGATGAAGGCTAGACCTAGTTTTAGCCGAAAACAATCGGCTACACCTAGGTTTAGCCAAGAGTAAGTGGCTACACCTAGTTCTAGCCGGCTAAACCTAGGTGTAGCCGCACTTCGGGTATTAGCCGTAACATATATACGGAAACTTTATACGAATCTTAAATCAACAGACAGACATGTCTGTCAAGACAATATTTGTAGTCTGTCTGTCAATAATTTATCTTTAACGCATAGAAGTACCTGAGTCATTTTCATATTTAAATGAAATCAAACCCATGGTCGTTATTTAAAATATGAGAGGAAGTTTATACATTTTACATTTGGTCCGGAACCGTTTGGGTTCGAGTCGCACTCATATTGGACAGGCTTTTGGTTAATGGCGATCAAATCATAGAACCTCATTGGTGTCAATGTCGATCTGCAGTTGATGCATAGAACACGAGGGTTGAGGGTCAGCCAAGTTGTAACATTTTGCGCGTCGTTCGTAATCTGTGTGTGCTTGACTTGTACATATTAAGTTTAAATTTACTTTTAACGATTATTAACGTATGAACTAATTATAAATAAATTTTGAACGTGCTGACTAAAAATGGACGATCTTTGACGAATTCCGTTAGTTAGATTCTAATCTCACGAGACAGATGTAATGTGACTATATTTACAATGGGTACATAAAGCTGATATCACCTAGTATCTTTTTCATAGTGATTTTGACACAAATATTTTTATTTTTATTATGACTACAAAATTATCAGTGTTGACAATAGAATATCTTACTGATTATAATAATGTGAATACTTTCACCGCTTTTCCTCTAGGAATCATATCTAAGCATAATATAAATATTTAGAAAAACGGAAAAAATTCAACTGCCTCACCGCGGCCCGGGGATTCGAACACCCGTCCTTCCGGGAATCGCGCCCAGACGTGCATTACCATCACACCAGACCAGCAGCTATTAATTGAAGCCGTCGAATTTTTCCCGTATATGACCTGTTAGCCACAGGTGGCGCCATCTACTATCAGTGATACACACTGACAGCCGTAGACATCTCATTGCAGAAATGTAAACTACAGAAAATGATGACACACTGGCAATTAATGTAAATTTAAAATTTTTAAGTGCTAAAGCTTGCACTAGCTGAACTAATATTTAGAAAAACGGAAAAAATTCAACTGCCTCACCGCGGCCCGGGGATTCGAACACCCGTCCTTCCGGGAATCGCGCCCAGACGTGCATTACCATCACACCAGACCAGCAGCTATTAATTGAAGCCGTCGAATTTTTCCCGTATATGACCTGTTAGCCACAGGTGGCGCCATCTACTATCAGTGATACACACTGACAGCCGTAGACATCTCATTGCAGAAATGTAAACTACAGAAAATGATGACACACTGGCAATTAATGTAAATTTAAAATTTTAAGTGCTAAAGCTTGCACTAGCTGAACTAATATTTAGAAAAACGGAAAAAATTCAACTGCCTCACCGCGGCCCGGGGATTCGAACACCCGTCCTTCCGGGAATCGCGCCCAGACGTGCATTACCATCACACCAGACCAGCAGCTATTAATTGAAGCCGTCGAATTTTTCCCGTATATGACCTGTTAGCCACAGGTGGCGCCATCTACTATCAGTGATACACACTGACAGCCGTAGACATCTCATTGCAGAAATGTAAACTACAGAAAATGATGACACACTGGCAATTAATGTAAATTTAAAATTTTTAAGTGCTAAAGCTTGCACTAGCTGAACTAATATTTAGAAAAACGGAAAAAATTCAACTGCCTCACCGCGGCCCGGGGATTCGAACACCCGTCCTTCCGGGAATCGCGCCCAGACGTGCATTACCATCACACCAGACCAGCAGCTATTAATTGAAGCCGTCGAATTTTTCCCGTATATGACCTGTTAGCCACAGGTGGCGCCATCTACTATCAGTGATACACACTGACAGCCGTAGACATCTCATTGCAGAAATGTAAACTACAGAAAATGATGACACACTGGCAATTAATTTCCGAATTTTTTCCGTTTTTCTAAATATTAGTTCAGCTAGTGCAAGCTTTAGCACTTAAAAATTTTAAATTTACATTAATTGCCAGTGTGTCATCATTTTCTGTAGTTTACATTTCTGCAATGAGATGTCTACGGCTGTCAGTGTGTATCACTGATAGTAGATGGCGCCACCTGTGGCTAACAGGTCATATACGGGAAAAATTCGACGGCTTCAATTAATAGCTGCTGGTCTGGTGTGATGGTAATGCACGTCTGGGCGCGATTCCCGGAAGGACGGGTGTTCGAATCCCCGGGCCGCGGTGAGGCAGTTGAATTTTTTCCGTTTTTCTAAATATTAGTTCAGCTAGTGCAAGCTTTAGCACTTAAAAATTTTAAATTTACATAATATAAATAGCATGTTAAGAATATTGACTGTTATAATGATTACATTTGGGAACATAATAACTTCAATTTAAGCTGTTACATCCACCTGTGTTTACGCATACTTATGCATTGTACTATGTCGTGGCTGGTTTTCTGGCTGTAGAAACCAAATTTCGCTAATTAAAACATATACACGTACAAACAGCGTGATTGTGACCGAACCATGAATCAAGTAGTCCAATTATTTGTTTAAACCAACCGCATATGTTTACCGCGTTTTACGGCGGTAAAGCCCGTTTCTCACGATGCCATATTTCCTGCGATTCTTCAGAGATATAGTCATTTGTGTAACCAGCATAAGGATAATGGTGGGGCTGACGAGGCCGTTGGTTTATCATCGTTAGTTAGTTCATCTTTTCGAGACCACAGATACCTAATTGCTGGTTTGATAGCCTCTATGTGTCAGTACTAAACCGGTTTGCTTATAATGAACTCTACTGTCATTGTCTCTGTTACGCAAATCTGTAATGGGTTTTATTGTTATTTCTGTCTTATAAGATGAAGAGTTTGTTTGTTATAACGTTACATTGGAGTAAAAGACAGGTTTGGAGGAGACATTTGCACAGCTAGTGGATGATATACCTACTTGTAAGTTTTATAAGAGTAAGGACAAAAGAAACACTAATGAACTTTGCAAAAGGTTACCTTCGTCGTTTGAATACAGTAGCGGTACCATGAGTTGGCTATCGAAAACTTACGTACGTTAAAAAGCTATCGAGTTGTTTTTTTCACTTTTAAACTCTTGGTAGCGCTACAGGGCTATGAAACATAAAACAAAGTACTATTACGTAGATGGTTTTATGCGAACGCCTACTGAGTACTTGTTACTTTTTTTATATTTTAAAGCAGTAATACAAGATACATATTTTCATCATATTATGACTGTTCTGTTTGATTTTATGTTGGTATGCGATAAGGAGTCTGCAAAAGCGAATAGCAACAATGGTGTCGTGTGCTGTGCGATGGTAATTTGACGATTTATCGGAACCAGGCGAAGGCAAACGCTAATGCTGGCTAATTGCGTTTCGTTTTCTTAATTTGTTATTTTTTTTAGTAGAATTCTTCAATGAAATATTAAGCTAATGTATCGTATTAAAACGCCCTAAAACACTAAATTTCCATGTAGAGGAAGATCCCAGAGCCGCCAGACATCACTTATTTTCTAATGGACAAAATATATACGATTGAGTAGTGGTGGGGTGTACTATCATCATATGACTAGTTGCTACCTTGACCAGACGGCCATTTTTCAGATATCAACCAATCAAGGTACATAGAAACACTGCTCACCTCACTTAAATTCTGATGGCTGATTTTAACATATATTTCACACAATATCATTAAAAATCAGGTTTCATTACTCCCAGACACATGCGGTCGGCGGTTTTACCTTACAGACGCTTTAAAGCTATGAAAAAAATTTTACTTTTACTTAATTTTACTTATTTTGTGATGCTTGATTTTTATATATGTTATTCAAACAACTATTTTAAAACGTTTTGCAAACGGACAGACCGATCCAAGGGGCCAAACATTCACCAGACCCAACAGTTTTAGATTTTTTTTTTAAATTGAATTTAGTTAAGTTTTTCTAATAAAATAGTTTGTAAGGTACAATTCTATAATTATTGCGGTCAGATGAGCACTTTTTAGTTGTTTGAATAACATATATAAAAATCAAGAATCAGAAAATAAGTAAAAGTAAAAATTTTTTCATAGCTTTAAAGCGTCTGTAAGGTAAAACCGCCGACCGCATGTGTCTGGGAGTAATGAAACCTGATTTTTAATGATATTGTGTGAAATATATGTTAAAATCAGCCATCAGAATTTAAGTGAGGTGAGCAGTGTTTCTATGTACCTTGATTGGTTGATATCTGAAAAATGGCCGTCTGGTCAAGGTAGCAACTAGTCATATGATGATAGTACACCCCACCACTACTCAATCGTATATATTTGGTCCATTAGAAAATAAGTGATGTCTGGCAGCTCTGGGATCTTGGACCAATGTATCTCTTGTAAGTTTGTCTGCTGTGTTTCGGTAGAACCGTGGTTTGTGACCCTGTCTCGGTTCCTAGAGTCGTGGGGTCGTTCCCCCCACCCGGAGCCAAAATTGATGTAATGAACAATTGTGTCTGGAAGTGAACACATATTTAATTAGCTATTTTTTTATATATCTATGTATGTATATCAGTTTGTCATACCCATAGCTCTGCTTAGTTTGTTGTCAGATGATCGTGGGTAGAGCAAAAAAGAATATACAATAGTTTTATTGAACTCGTCGACATAAAGAGATGTTAATTAATGATTGCTTGATCGCAAGAATGGTATACTAATGGCACGTCCGTCACGTGGCGTCAGCGGTAATGTCAGTAATGCGATAGATAATTGCGATAAAAAAAACATGGAGTCGCATTCCATGTTAAAATACTACCGATTTCGCTATATTCATCTGTGTTTTGTGAGTGAAGGTATTAAATGTACGCGTACATATTAAGCAATGATAGGGCTAGAAGGCTAGAAAACGATAGAAATTCTCGATGAATTAGATCTATCTATCTGCCTAGATAGTAGAGATAGTTTTTTTATGGATTAGAAATATTAATTAAAATTTAAGAATGAAATTAGGTATATTAGTCAAGTGTGCGCAATTGACACTTGATTATCTTAAAAATATTTTAAATACCTACTCTTCAGATTAGAAAAGAATAGAATAAAAGGTTTATTTTGCATAAAACGTGGTACATAATATCGTTAGTATACATAAACATAGTTCAGCATGCTTTGTCACAACGCGACATGCAAAATTTTGGGATAACATTTTACATACTAAAGTCACGGTAATTACTTCTATTAGTCACATTGTATGTTTATTCAAGTCAATATCATAACTAAACTAAAATTAACAAATTTCTATAATAAAGATTGCTATTATGAATAACTTTATATAAATAACTTCTATTGAAACACCAAATGGTAAAAGTTAGCAAGATGATTCGTTTTAAGCAGAAAATATTATTGTTTCAGCTTTACTAGCTTATTTTTTTCCGAGAAAAATACAAATTATATTTTATAATACAAAATAGCGTGAACGTTTTAATAAAGCCGGCTGCATAGAGGTGAATTCATCCGCTCCCCCGCAAGTCCGGTGATGATGACAAGGCTACTCCAAGACATCATCGTAGACAGTTAGGAAAAAAAGATGGCGTGCGTGCATGTTCCGTCAGCTTCACTTATTTTTTTTTGATACATATGAAGCTTTTTACACTACGAACTTACAAGAACAATACTTCTTACTATACCCCGTAGTTCGGATGTGTCGCGAGTACAATAAGATGTGTTTCACATTTTTGTTGATAAATATAATAATATTATGTTTAGGCAAACAGTGAAAAGTATCCTCAACTGAGCTATCCTTAATTTTCTCTCAATATCTTTCCATTGTAATTTTTTTTCTAATTTTCATATAAGTTGGCGCGCTGTTGATAAACCACGTTGTGTGTACACGTTTTTGAGTCATAATCGGTAACTTTTAAATGTTTTCATTCAAATTAATTAACGATTCTAACCTGTTGTGTATGTCATAATAATAAATAAATAAATATTTTTATTTGTTGTTATTAATGCTATTAAAGCTCAATGTTAATTTAAAATTTGACGAAAATATTTGTGACAATTAATAAATAAATCATTTCTGGACAGTTTCGGTGACTTGGTGTGTTGGTTCCAGGTCTCGAGATGAAGAACAAGGAGAAGATGGAGATCAGCACCATCAGTGGAAGCGCCACCACACTCGGCGACGCCAGGTCAGTACCCCCATACTTATAAAACTGCCTCGTTGGTCTATTGGTAGCAAGTGCTGCGTTAGGACCGAGAGGACCCCGGTTCGAGTCCGGGGTCGGGCAAAATTTGTGTGAGTTTTTCTGTAATGAAATTACTCAGCCCGGAGTTAGGAAGTTGGCCATTGAACGCTCATGCCTCGGAAAGCACGTTAAGCCGGTGGTCCTGCGCCCGATCTCTCATCGGTCATGTCGGATTGCCGTCTCACCGAATTATGAGAGTAAGGGAATAGAGAGTGCACTTGTGTTTGCTTAACATGGTACATAAAGTGTTGCATACAAAGTGTTCACTAATCACTATCACACGTTTGAAATTTTACTATGTACTCATATACACAGTCAAAAATCGAGGACAATAAGGTGTTTTCTATTTGTTTGCTATAGTATTTATTTGCTGAAGTTTTGTTCGTTATCATGTTGAACATTACTCAGTTACGGTGAATTCGGTTAAAAAGTAACTTAACTCCCGTTAGGCTACGTAGAGTGTGCACCGGTTTTAATTTGAATTTAAAAAAACTGTTTACTTCCTTTTGTGTGGATTCTCGCTAAGCGACTAAATATACTTTTAGTATAATAATGTTACGTATGAGGTCAGTAAACTTTGAAAAATAATACTAAACTAAAAAAAATAGAGTTACAATCGTCAAGATGGTCAAGAATATAGCTTTCCAACGACATATTCTGGTTTTTATTGGTCGTGGAGACTCGACCATTGCATTTTATATCAATAAACAGTGTCTGTCTCATGCTCGTCGATTACCCGACGATTAATCTACGAGCATGCATGTAGAGGTTGATGGATGTGAAAGAAGCGAAAGTGGTGTGCCAGCCAGGACCGTAGCACATAGCAGGTAGTGATCTCTGCCTACCCCTCTGGGAAATGCGTGATTTTATGTACATGTATGTAATATGTATATGTCAGTCTCGCACATCAGGGGAACCCTGTTGCGTTGTGCCTTCAATGAGCTACGGTATATGCGCTGCGTGCATAAGCGACCTTGCGCTCGCGCAGCGCGCCGAACACGCCATGGTGTGCTAGATGTGATGCATCGCATTCCATAAACTAGGCGTTCATGACAATGTACATGTAGTTAGCAATAAATTGAGGTGAACAATGTAGCTTTAGATTATGGTTTACATGACAACGTTTTAAGTTATTCTTTTAGGACTCAGTGCACAGACGCGGACACGTGCTGAAAACCTTTTCAGGTAACTGACCTACTGAATTTGAATGTTACGTATTTGATTTTTTGTTTCGTTTTCTGTAACTGAATAAGCCTATAGATTCTTTTTCACTATGTATGATTTGATTGTTCCATAGATTAACTTCGCATTATGTAATTATGGATGGTTTATATTGACTTCTTATAGATTACGTAACTAAAACAACGAATGGATTGTTTTCGTTAGTTGTAACAGACCGGGACACTGCAGAATTTTACCGATGAATGATAGTGTTACTAATATCGTAAAATACAATGGAATTAACTGAATCCAATTTTAAAATATTCATTAGACCTTTAATGAACACTAAAAAAACAAATAAAAACACCTTAAACGATTTTTTTAATACATCTAGTTATCTTGTTATCATTTTATTATATTTTTTTATGTTGATTACTTGGGACGTAGGTATTTTAATTTAAAAATAAAAACTTTTTTATTGCTTTTCATTTAACTAATTTTACGGATTATACTCGCGTACATAATAGTTGGCATATTGTTGTTGATTATGTTTCTCCCTATAATCAATTACCAAATAATAATATATCCGCATAAGGCAGTAATGTGAGAGTAAGGCACGCGTGGGCGATTGGTTGCGCGGGCGCAAGGCCGCGGTCGCGACCGCGCTCGCGCACGAAATGTTACTTCTCAACCTTAGGCTTGGTATAGACGGCACGTTTGCGGCATTAGGCAGTGTTGTATCCGTGTAACTCTGTTATAATACTTCAGAGTTTGGTCGTAGACTTGGCCGGAAAATGATCGCCTTTTTATTTGAACCACGGATTTTTGATTTTTTTCATACAAGGTATTTGGTATTGTTCATACAAGTCCCAAACTATGCGTTGTTGAGAAGAAGTTTCAATGGCAGTAATGGTTGACTAAATAAATAAATTAATTAAAATACTCTCATATATATCAGTTTCCATTATGGATATTCAATACTCTGTTTTACCTTGTTTATTTATCATCAGAAAACCTTATTAATTAGGTATAGGCTTAGTAACGTATTTTTATTTTTAACTTTTATTATTAATACAAATTATGAAATTTACAACACTTTTGTATCCCCCACAGGGGTGGAGTAGGGACTCCAGGTGATATTTTCATGCTCTCATGCGACAACACAGCGATTTACTATTGTGGTTTTTTGACTTGCGGTGGGCCGCACAATTAATGGTACTAGGAACGGTCAGAATTGGTCAAAGTCAATCGTCGCAAAATATACATGATAAACTGTCTGCTGCAGCGACTGTGTTTCTGACCGCATCGCTTTGATTCTATTGCGGTCTTGCTCTGGGAATAGAACATGACGGATGATAGAGCAGTGGTGGTCGTAGAATGTTGCGGCCTGTTTCTGTGCCGCAAGTGCCGTGTGTCCTAAGCCTTATATGTTAGCCTTAACAGCGTCCTTGATTCAATATTGACGAAGAATTTATCCCGGTTCTGGTAAAATGATATTAAATAATATTTAACAATAATTATTATATACTTTAGTTTTAATTTTTTGGGTTCCGTACCCTTAATGTGCTTGCAGGACCCTTTCATATGCGTCCGTTCTCTATCTATACGTCAGTCTGTCATAACAGGGCTTTCTCTCATCAGCTTCATACGAAGACTGTTTTTTTTAAAGTAAAATTAAATTTCATACTTTTGTAACGTTTTTTTATTTTTTATTGTATAGAACATCGCGTGTGAGTGCCCGTGGCCGGTTTAAGTTGAGAGTTAATTCAACTTTGTCCACAGTCCATTGGCAAATAAATAAGTACGCAAAGCTTACAAATAGTTTGTGTCTATCCTGATCCTAAATGGTCTTATAAATAGATACTAAGAAAAACAAAACTTCTGTGAATAATAAATTGTTATTTTAGTTACCCCAGAGGTTCGATTTCAGGTATAACTATCTAAAAATAACAAATAAATAAAACGAAACAAACAAGTCTGATCAACATGAAAAATGCAAAAGATAATTTTTCGTTCATTGTATTTCTGATAAGGATCCGGTAAACAGATCTAAAACTGTTTTAGACATTTTGATACTAAATCGTAAAACGTCCCCAATATTTTGTCGATCCTGATTCGATAAATTAATAAATATTATTTATAGATATTCTTTTCTTCTTCTTTCTTTCTTATAAATAAAAATGAATTGCTGTTCGTTAGTCTGACTAAAACTCGAGAGCGCCCGGACCGATTCAGGTAATTTTGGTTTTAAAATGTTTCGTAGTCCAGGGAAGGTTTCAATGAGAAAATATAGAAAAAGAATCAGTATTGGCGGTATGAAATTCGGCGGGACCACTACTTTTTAATATTTTTTGTTTCGATTGAAGTTATAGGTATTATAACCATTACACACTTTGTGTTCAGTCCGCCAGGGATCTCTGCAGGTCTTATAAGGGAAGGAAGGAAGGAAAAGCAGCAGATATATGACCCTGTCAGCAACATAATAGTATAAGTTTGGACCAGCTACAATGAAGTCACGTCATCATCATCATCTGCCTTTTATTATATTCCACTGCAGGGAATAGGAGTTCTCGGTAGAACGCCATGCACTTCGGTCCAGTGCCGGTCTCACCCAAAAACGGCTGCTTTCTTTACAATTATATTACCTGCCGATTATGTGGAAGAGCGCCCCCTTTTACGATTTCCGAACGACCTCCTTTGATATTGAGTATTTGGTATACATTTTAAAAACGTACTTTTAAAACTATACATAATTCTTTATTTAAAACAAACTTAGTAATTCTATTTTAGGTTGGAATTGTTTAAATTCCGTGTTAGTGAGTACGTACGTCCTAAAAGCACTTACCATGCATATTTTGTTGTGTAGTTTTAACACTTAATATGTGCTTAATTTATTTTTTTTAATTACAGATAAAATAAATTTGAAATGAATGATCTCATGCAATAACTATGTCCATAAATTACACTTTTTTAAATTGTCATTATGTTTTTTCTTTTTTAAATTATCAAGATAAGTCAAAAAAAGTGGATAGATATCTAGTTATTTGATGAATTTTGGCCTGACAATGTGGAAAATTTTAATTTACACAAGCCATTACTGTTCATTAACTGTATAATTATTTATGAATTTGAACTGTAGATACCTTCTACAAATGCTGATTAGAATTATCTTCAACGCGAATAAAATGACTACCTACCTACTTACTTATATACTACGTAATTGTTTTCAAGAAACTGGTTTTAAAACATTAGTGTGATTATCTATTTATGTTTAAGATATACCACTTTGAATTTCGAATAATGACAGTAAATTCTGGTGACAGGTGGGGTTAGACTAGACGACACAAAACTCACGTTTGTAAAAATGTGAAATTAATTATGATTTGATACACAGTGTTTATTAGTTAGATAATTTAATTCTCTGAATATCTGCATACAGTTTTCACTTTATCTATCTCAGACAAATAAAAAACAAAACCGACGTATTTTATAACTACTCTGCATACAGCAGATTACTCAAGCAACGAAGTTATAAAACATACAGAATGACTTATTAAGGAAACTCGTCCTGCCTATAATAATGCAAAGACGCCTTGTACAATCCAAAACTAGATCCCTTTTCTATACAAAGCAAATTGCTTAATAAATAGAACTCCCATGGTTCGTCGGCGCGTATGAATGGCCATATTTATTTGTCAACAGTTGCGTTATTATTATAGTATGGGATCCGTAACATACTTTCACTTTTGGCATCCGAGTACCCGATAGTCCACGCCAGTCGACTTCAGACCCTCAGCCCTGGCAGGCGACTCCACTGTCCACAAGAGGCATCACGATGGTAAGTGGATTTTTGGTTGCCCAATCATGACTCACTATCAGATTTTACGAAACGTTAGTGGCCCGGACTTCTTACAGATGGGCGATATACAATGCTTCGGTAGATTTCGATTAATCGATTTAGATGTAGAGCCATTGAAGCGAACATCCCTTGCGCCAAGGTATTGGCAATAGGTATACTTTACGCTTCTTCTGGACTACTTAACTGTTTACAACAGGTTTTACATGATATTATACGAAAATCATAATTAAATTGCCTGCTGGCTTTTTCAAAAAACAGATTTTATTTACAAAATTTCTCGTCTTATGCTTACCTTTGACCAATAGGTTTTAAACGCTTTCAATTATGCATTACTTTTTCCAGAAATCTTCAATAATAATCTTCCTGCTGATCTGCGCTGCCAATATAATAGCGGCAGATGAAGCAGAGACCAAAGACCTGGTTGATGTGGACGATAACGAAGACCTAGACAGGAAACTCCGGAAACGGAAGAAGCACCAGCACAACAACGGCGGCTGCGGCTACGGGAGGACGTTCGGCGAGAAGTTCTTCGGGGTACATGATTACACCTACGTGTCGGCGCCTGTCATGAACTACTTCTTCGGATGTGGAGTGGCCGCTCTTCCTGTGGCCGCGCCTATAGCGCCGATTGGTCCGATTGCTCCAGCGTTCCCGATTTCCATCAGCCAGAGCCAGAGCCATAGTCACCACGGCCACCACGGTCAGCACGGCCTCGGTCACCATGGACACGGAGGGCACGGCGGTCACGGGGGCTACGGCGGCTACGGAGGCTTCGGCGGCTTCAACCCCGGGTTTGGCCCGCAGCCCGGCTACAACCGGCCCTACGCTCAGGGCTACAACCGGCCCCTGCAGGGCGCCGTCACCGCCGCGGCCTCGAGTTTCGGCTCTGCCCTCGCCGACTACATCACCCATCCGAGGAAAACACAAAAAGTTATCAACAGACAAGTCAATCAGTTCTTGAAGCCGATATACAGGCTATTCTAAGTGACGAGTGAATATTGTTAAAGTAACTAAGCCAGTGAGAACTAATTTTAACTACACAATGCACATTACAACATAGTACTCCGTTTAACAAAAGCAAAAGTTTCATTATGTTTGAAGTGGTTGCAGCATATCGGTTCATGCATATCATTTTGTAGAAATAAACGGGTGTAATGCTCAGGTGGGTAAATACCATGTACAAAGTATATTAACTTGAAGGGGATGTTTACTGTAGAGTGATGATTAATGTGGATATAGATAGAATACGTTTCACTTAATAAGTAGTGATAAGTGCATTTTTGACTGTATGATTAATTTTGTTTGTATTGAAATAAATGTATTTCTGCGTGTAAAAGCATTTTCTTTGTGTATAAGCCATTCCATTGTTTTATTTTTCTAAGCAACGTGTGAGATAAAATGATATCTCTCTTTTATGCTCCTGTCTGAAATAGGAATGGATGTCATTCAACCCTGATAAAAGTTTTGGTAATTTCCACAAGTCTGTTTTGGTGCCTTTATTGGTTTAAACGAATATAAATGGATTCTAAATTTAATACTACTGTGTTTTAAAAAGCATAGCGATAATATAATTTATTACGTCACGGCAGTTGCGAAGTCATCCAAAATAAAATGTATACAGGTTTGGAGCGAGCGAACGTTGACCTCTTTGGCAGTCCTTGACCAATTTATTATGTTAATCCGCATAGTTCTTATGTTAATTCGCTTTTTTGCAATCGTCCATTATTAAACAAAAAAAAAGAAAGAATAATATTTTATTCAGTTAACAAAACAAATTGCATAAACACACTGATTATTTCGTGTTAATAGTGTTCTTCTCAGTCTCTACTTTGTAGACTTACATGATATTAGTTATTGGTCCCAACCACAGCTAATGAATGTGTCAAATTTAGGGGTGAGAGCCATCCGCTCCCCGCAAGTCCGTGATGATGACAAGGCTACCTCAAGCCATCATCGTATGTCAGTTAGGAAAAAAATGCGTCGTATCAGTTGCCCTGTTTTGCTAGGGCAAATAATTATTTTATATTTTAAACATACATACATAAAATCACGCCTTCCTCCCAGAGGGGTAGGCATCACTTCCAGCGATCCACTTTTCACCTCTGTGGGAAACGTGACGTGACGGTTGTATATTATAAATATGTAAATAATTATATTATTCTACCCTCACCACTGGTAAATTTTATTGGTTACTGAAATAGGTGACCATGACCGATGTCCGGTTTAGAAGGATATTAATTTTATTTGGAATGTTGGTCATACATATTTGGGTTTTACCGCTTGAAATAATTGTTGCTTGACTTATGAAATCAGCATGTTGCAAGTGTATGTTTGGAAGAAATACAATAATGATTCATTTTTAACCGACTTCAAAAAAAGGAGGAGGTTATCAATTCGTCTGTATGTATAATTTTTTTTTTTTTTATGTATGTTCACCGATATTTTCGTCAATTATAGACGGATTTCAAAAAATTTTTTTTGGTTGGATACAGTTCACTTCCGAGGTGGTCCCATTTTCACCAGTCCCGGATCTGATGATGGGATCCAGGAGAAATCGAGGGCAACCCTCAAATTTTATAGGGACATGTACCGCGTTTTGCATATTATCTGAAGTTATATTGGCATTTGCTTCAGAAAATCATAATCTTATGATGCTGAGCTGATGATGGAAGGTCAACTCCTTAATACTTAGGAGTAAAAGGATAATTCTTTCAATACTGTATACATATTAAGACTACTAGTTATAATATCAGTAGCATTATAGGTGAGCTGAACTAATAGGGTGACCAGTCTAGGATCTGATGATGGGATCCAGGAGAAATCGAGGGCAACCTTCAAATTTTATAGGCACATGTACCGCGTTTTATATATTTTCTGAAGTGATATTGGCATTGCTTCTTGCAATCATAATGTTATGATGCTGAGCTGATGATGGAAGGTCAACTCCTTAATTGTTTGGAGTAAAAGGATAATTCTTTCAATACTGTATACATATTAAGACTACTAGTTATAATATCAGTAGTATTACAGGTGAGCTGAACTAATAGGGTAACAAAAAATTTAACACTAAAAAGTATGAAAAAAATTGTAAACAAAAAAAACCGCCTTCAAAAACCCGACTCACTAAAAATTACAAAATAATATAATACGAACATTTATAATCATCTGGGTATGAATTTTATATGTTTTTGAAGGCGGTGCCAATCAAAATTTTGAGGAAAAAGAAGCACTCTGTGCTTGTCTGTTTGAAATATAAACCAAAATTCTATAATTATTGAGGTCTGATGAGCACTTTTCAGTTGTTTGAATAACATATATAAAAATCAAGCATCAGAAAATAAGTAAACATAATAAATTTTTTCATAGCTTTAAAGCGTCTGTAAGGTAAAACCGCCAACCGCATGTGTCTGGGAGTAATGAAACCGGATTTTTAATGATATTGTGTGAAATATATGTTAAAATCAGCCATCAGAATTTAAGTGAGGTGAGCAGTGTTTCTATGTACCTTGATTGGTTGATATCTGAAAAATGGCCGTCTGGTCAAGGTAGCAACTAGTCATAAATGATGATAGTACACCCCACCACTACTCAATCGTATATATTTTGTCCATTAGAAAATAAGTGATGTCTGGCAGCTCTGGGATCTTCCTCTATTATAAGAGTAAATAAGTATGCAAATAAATATTTGAATTTGAATTTGACTCATACAAAAATGACCCGTCGCGGGATGCATGGTGGGGAAATTTGTATGAGCCAGGGTCGGCGTAAGGCAGTTTTGGCCATTGAACTCATTTTCGAAACGATGACCTCAGGATTGGAATTCTGAGTTGAGAGTCATTTAATATTAGTGCGTTGTAACTTAGCGAAGTCGAATAAGTTTTAATTCCACGAGTTTCCTGTCCGCCGCGTAGTGATGCTCGTTACTTAAAGAATCAAAGAAAACTACATAGTGTAACAAAGTCGCTTCCCGCGTCTATCTATCTGTATGTATGTGTGCTTAAATATTTAACTCTATGCAACGGATTTTGATGAGGTTTTTAATAGATAGAGGGATTCAAGACGAAGGTTTTGATGTTTAATATACCCGAAGCGAAGCGAGGCGGGTCACTAGTATTCTTATGAAAATTGTGTCCGACCAATTTTTGCCTTTACGTCTCTATGGAGACTAGCCAACAGACCAATAACTGCGCAGGACATGTACATTATTGTACATGCCATGTTCCTGACTCCGGACTGAATAACTTCTTAACAGCAAATTTACGAAATTTACAAATTTGATACCGGATCGGACTCGAACCTGGGTCCTCTCAGTCCTAACGCGGCGCTTATGGCACAAACGTGGCAATTTCTCCCGTTATACTAAACTATGTTAGTCGGAAATAAATAAGCGAATAGTGATTATAAATCGTTTTACTTTTGTTACAGCAACATTTCCGACGGCTATGGCGTGTTCCAGTCGAAAGAGCAGATCCTGCCGCCCAAGAGCCAGCTGGACCTGGAGGGCGCAGGACCCCCCGAGTACCACGTCACGCACCCCACCTCGTGAGTACCCCACGTTGATCCCTCCGCGACGGGGTCCGCCCGGACCCCCGACGGCCCGACCATTAAATCTTGCACAACACCACGTACCTTGTTCTGATGCCGAAGTCAGTTGCTTAAGCTCTTGCAGTACGGATCAGAACAGTAGGGAACACAAATATACTAATAAACATTGTTAAAACACCCAGACATGGAACAAATATCGATGTTCATCACAATTATTTGTCGAGTGGGAATCGAACCCAAGACTCTTGACAAGACAGGGAGGGCATCCAACGTGCCAATGAGCTAATCAAGTAAATAAAATCATTACACGTTGTAGTTTTTTTGGACACGAGTAACGATGAGCCCACACATTTAAAAGAGCGAAGATGTCCACAGGACGCATTGTGTAATCGTGTCGTGACCCATCTGTGTGAGTTTAAAAGCGATAATGATCCTCTTAACGCCTTGCGAGCTGATTGGCTGAGTGGACAGGGCACACGTCCGGTGCAGATAATATGATCGTAATGAAGAGCTGGTATTATAGGGTTTTTCAACAGGAACTTCGTTTTTAAAACAAAATAAAGAATACAAATTTTCAATGTATTACGAAGAGAAAAGTTTGATGATTATGGTTGAGAAATCAATGTTAAATAATAAATGTCGACGCTCCAGGAACTCGCCAACAGATGTCGTATCAGATTCTATCATAATATCCTAGCTGAATGCTCCTATGAGCATGTTCAAAAAAAACCGACCAAATGGGAGTCGGACTCGCGAGCGAAGTGTGCCAATTTAAAAAAAAGCTCACGTTTGTTCTATGGGATAGTTTGAATATTTGTTTTATTTTATTTTTAGTATTTTCTGGAAATACAGCATCTGTAAAATTTTCAACTTTCCAGCTTTCACCGTTACCTGACAAGCGAAAATGGGCTTAAACCAAAAAAAATGTTATGCAGAAAAACATTCTCGCATTGATTGAATTTACGGAGATGTGTGGAGATGATTTTAATGCAATTTTAGAGCAAAATGAATTCTTTGTAAAATTGTTCAAACTATGAACACAAAAACCAACTTAATGTCAAAACAGTCACATTGTTCGTGTAGTCCCAGTTGAAAAACAAAGTCTTTGTTAAAATCCTACAAATATACCAATTAAGTGAGCTTTTGGGTCTCCTTTGACGTTCTAGCCTACATTTTTAGAATACAGGCAAATATATATATGAGAACGAAAGGCATAGACCTCTAGTATACAACGTTTTTACATCAAAACACTTTATCTATTATTAATTCAATTAAAATAGGTACACATACCATGAAATAAATACATTATCAAATTAAAACTAGACAGTAACCTATACAACATGAACGATCCATTTGGTCTAGAAATCCAAGATTCTCGAAGTCCCCAAAGTGTTCTAAAAAGTGGTGATGTTTCCTGTCTTTTTTTCCCTAACTAACTGCGAGGCTACTCCAAGCCATGAGTAGCCTCATCATCCTCACCAGCCTTGGGGGAGTAGATGGCTCTCACTCCTAATATTTCTTGTCTACATCCAGGTACATGGACACGATGCTGCACATCTTCAGAGGCAATATTGGCAGCGGGTTGTTCGCGATGGGCGACGCATTTAGGAACGGAGGGATTGTCTTCGCGACATGCGCGACTGTCATCTTGGGCATCATCTGCGTGCACGCCCAACATCTGCTGGTGAGATGTCCATGTATCCTCAATTAGCTTAATTATTATAAGGCACACCAACAGATAATATACAAAACAATAATTTATACTCGTATGATGATGACTCGAGAGTTGTTGAGATGACGATGAGTTCAGATTCGTTTAATTTTTTCGTTGTCCAGTATTGGAATGGCCTAGGAATTTACTGCACACAAATCAATAAATCAAATTAGATTAAAATATACTGTAATTGTAGTATTAATGGCTTTATGAACCGTGTAAGTCTGTTGTAGCAAGTAGATAACTAAGTGGATATAAGCTAACCTTACTTAAGCTAACCTTAACCTTCCTTTATTGTACATAAAAAGTATAGTTTATGAACCCAAATAATGGTCAGAATAATGGACTCACCCTCGAATGAACCCAAAACAATATGCCAGAATTTAGATTTTTTTTTTTTTACTAAAACAAGTTAGATCTTTAGTGGAATTACCATGTTGCCATCATCCAAAATTATGTGGCATTTGACACATTCCGAATTTGATATTCATTCACACATAAATTAAAATATTTATTATTTTAACTACCAATCTTCCATTGTTTGTTCAAAATCCCAAAATATAGTTATGGCCTCAAGGTCAGTAGTAAACACAAATATTTTCACAAGAGTAATAAATTGTTTGTTGCACGTCTTATTTAGCACATAGCTATGAAGTTTACTTACGGGCTGTGAGTCTCCGTTGCGATTTCTTCGTAAAGGCAGATGTTGTTGTCATTTTTGTACCTACGTACAACATTAGCATAATATTTGATTTTTACAAATAACACGCAGTGCGTTTTAGGTAATATACCTAGAGTTTAGAGCTGGAGGAAAAACGTGAGATAAACTGCACGTTCCGACATAATTTGGTTAGCAAATAAGTAAATCTAATTCCACTAATTTCTCTTATTTATGGATTGGATGATATGGATTAGTCTTTGTTATGGATGTTGAGGATCTTAGTTGGTAATTAGCGATCCCGGGTAGTACAATTGATATGGAAAATCTCTGAAAAAGAATTGAAGATCACACTCTCATAATTCCATCTTTTATGGCAGAGTAATAAAAGGACACTTAAATATTTGCAATTATAAAAAAAACACTTGTTTCGTAGAATTGAGTTTGGAACCTGTTTAAACGGAAGATCTAATATCGTGCTAGCCGATAGTTTGCAGTTCAACTTTCTGCATATCATGCACAATTGCACATATATTATTTTAGAAGAATACCTGCCAATTAGTAAATCGTAGTAATTTTTTGTGAAGGTATGACTGTGGAGCGCGGGGCCCGTTGCATTTGCTACTCTTGCGTCTAATCCGGCACTGTTGGGGACTAAAACTGATTAACACCGTGTGAGCTGTGCATCTCATCTCGACGCAAATCATGCAGTTAGTTAGTTCGTCAATGATCCGATTTGCTTTCCCTTTGCCATGCTCATTCGTGCTCAAACAGATGTTAGTGTGCGATCATCTAAAACTAAGTTAGAGATTATGCTCAAGGTCGTATTAAATCGATGCATCGATTTCTGAGTACAACTTAAGGGTGGTTGATAGTTTTACTTAGAATACTGTAAGCTGCTTACTGTTTACTTAAGCCTTTAAGTGTAGGAGAATATAGTGAATAAATCTTGTGACGAAGTTGAAAAATTATGCGAAATAAACCTATCGATGCGCGGTTCACTATGGCAATGCAAGGCAGCAAACTGGTGGCGGTGGCTGTGGCTGGCTGGCTGTATTGACAAAAGCTTATGTATGTATGAGCCATCTTAAGTGCTACCGCAATCGCCTGCGTCCAGTTTGAAGCCTTAGTGTTGACATACACGAACTGCTTCAAGCAGTCAGGACGGACTGCTTAAAGCTGCGGCTGCATAGTAAACTACAGATTCTACGTACATTTACTATTCAGCCGCAGTTTCAAGAAGTCCGTTTTGACTGATTGAAACTGTCTGAGTATAGACCCTTAGGGTAGGCTCGAACCCATATTAGCTTACTAACCTATATGTCTTCATCAGCTGAACTGCTCCGAGGAGATCCACCAGCAGCAGAAGCGGGAGAAGCCTCCAGGGTTCGCGGAGACGGTCTACCTGGTGTTCCTGCACGGGCCACCTCGTCTGCGGCGCCTGGCGCCCATCATGAGCGTGCTCATCAACATGTTCCTCTGCATCACACAGCTGGGATTCTGCTGCATATATATCGTCTTCGTCGCAAATAATGTTAAACTGGTAAGTAGATATTTGTAATAAGGTTTGTTTTGTTACCTTCAAAATGGTGGCTGTAAAGGTGTTTTATTACGTACCGATTTGATATATTTTTTAAAGATCTGACTTTTGAACTAAGTGTAACTTTACCGTTAAATAATTGTTATTGTAGGTGTGTTCGGTAAAATATAATCAATTTATTAATACTATTAAGAGTTTGGGATTGGCACTTTTAACATATCGTTATGGTCACGATAATATAACCTAAAATAAATGGTAAGTTTTCTAAAAATTGCATAGAGCTGATAATTGGCGAGGGCCTGAAAAACACAATTAAAAATCAAATTTCATAACCCCCACCGAACTGATATGAGAAAAAAAAATCAAGGGCAAATGTTGAAAACATTGGTTTTTCGTATTTTCTCGTAAACAAGTGTTATCGTAAAAATTAGTACACAAAAGTTGTAGATCATGGAATTCTCCTACAAAAATTGTTTTCATACGTTTTTTGTTAGGATCATCATAATGTCAAAGATTGAAGATACACAAATTTTAAACCACTTTGGACTTTGCTACACATATTCCTATTTTACATTTCTAAGCAATTTTTGAGACGTCTTTAATTAAGTCAAAGTCAAATTCAAAATTCCTTTATTACATACGCATTTGAAAGCATTTATATAAGTACGTCGATACAGTAAATGAATAACTAATAGATTTGTGATTCTACCACCGGTTCGGAACGATTATCACATAACATTGTCAAAAATTAGCCATGTCATGATGTTTGTGTGTGTCACAGTAAAAAAGGAATCATTTATGGCTAATATAATTATAGTAATATTATTTTTCTTAGAATATCCAAAAGTCAACTCTAGGCTAGGCAACCCAGTAGCAAATGCAATAAATAGGCTAACTATTTATTGCATTTGCTACTGGGTAATGGATGCTCTCTGTAGGCTATATTGGATTGTAATTAAAGTGATGAATATTTGACTGTATCTACCAGTCAGGCCAAGTTAGTAAGTAGGTACGTATGACATCGACACGTGCGCGACGAATTCCATAAATATGCTTATTTCCATTTATACATACATACATATTATAATAATGTAACGGGTCGCTGTTTGTACAATACATATATGATAATAATATAGGTACGAGACCTTTATCAAAGCATTAGTACCCAGAAGAATCAAATATATGAAAAAGTTATGATAATTTAAAGAATCACGTCGCACTAACTGGGTCTTTGTAGGCGCTGGTATGATAAAAATGCTGCCTAAAGTCTCTTTCCCATGCGGACGAAGTCACTGGCTTAGATAGTATTTAATATATAATTAAAATAGTTGTATGTTGCGTGAAGGTAGGCAGGCATGTAAAATTTTGTACATATTATTTAGAAAGTTTCGACAAACCCATATCGCCTTTCCGACAGACGCAGAAACCCATTTGAATGAATTGCATTTTTTTAAAATTACATTTAAAAAATGTACTTAAAAAGTTACTTGATGAGTGATTCTAGTCTTGGCTATTTTTAATATAAACTTACCGTTTTGTAGAAAAATTATTAAAATGGACATTTGCAACATTTGACTGATTTGTTTCGTACATTTTACTGTTAACTACTTAACAGGATGATACCATTATTTTTTCTCTCTTATGTAGTAACTGATTACTCAAGCCAAAAAACTTTTTGAGTATTATATAGTTTATTAATATTATTAATATTTTTTGTACCTAGTTTGTAAGTGATGATCCCACATACAAACTATGCAAATAGTTGTGTGGAACTACGGTTGTTAATTTGTAATATTAAGTTAAAAATTGTTTGTTAAAAACAATTTCTTTAAATAAAATATAGATTATCCGATTACGATTTTGATCTCGAATTTACAGATTTGCGATTTCTACGGTATGAAGATAGACCTCTCCATCCACATGATCCTGGTGGTGATCCCGATCTTGCTGGCCAGCATGATCCGGAACCTCAAGTTCCTTACGCCCTTCTCCACCATTGCCAACGTGATGATGGCGGTGGGAGTAGCCGTGGTGGTCTACGAGGCCAGCCAGAACCTGCCCAGCGTGTCTTCCAGGTCCTACATCGGCCATTGGGAGACCTTGCCACTATACTTTGGCACGGCCATCTACTGTTTCGAGGGCATTGGATTGGTGAGTTGATATCATCATCATCACCATTCTTCTCACTGAATATAGGTATCGGTAATAACGAGTCTTAATATACACCGTGTTCCTTTTGATGTTCCAAAACTTTAAGGGTATATTTTTATGTCTAAGAAACATTGTACTATAATTATTAATCCTGTGTTTTAATTTTGCAATGTACATTTTTGTCACTGTATACTATGTAAATTTTAGATGTATTAATTTTGGCCTCTTCCATTGTAATATTATTTATTGTACCTTTTCTGTTATGTAATTTTAATTTTCTCGCTATTATGTTTTTAATTTGTGTTTACTGTTTATAGTACAGGATCCGTGGTGTATTTTTTCACTTGATTACTATCAAGCTAATTTTCCGTGAGTAGCTTCATTTTGATAAGACGCCCAAAAAATTCCTGTGCGAAAATTTTTGATTGTGGTAGCTAACAGAGGTATCAATGATTAAATATTTAGGACCGTAGGACCGGGACAAAGTACCACGGAATTTGTAGGACAATATGACCGTTACATTATATAAATATTAACTAAGTAAAATAATAAAAATCAGCTGGTTAGTAATCATTTTTGGTGATCTCCTCCCCCTCCAACTTGTATCGATAACGAGATCACCAAAAATGATTACTAACCAGCTGATTTTTATTATTTTACTTAGTTAATATTTATATAATGTAACGGTCATATTGTCCTACAAATTCCGTGGTACTTTGTCCCGGTCCTACGGTCCTAAATATTTAATCATTGCTACCTCTGTTAGCTACCACAATCAAAAATTTTCGCACAGGAATTTTTTGGGCGTCTTATCAAAATGAAGCTACTCACGGAAAATTAGCTTGATAGTAATCAAGTGAAAAAATACACCACGGATCCTGTACTATTATGTCAACTTAAATGTGAACTTAAATGTCTTATCTATCTATCTACTAAAATGTATAGTTTCAAAGGTATCATTTGGAAAATTTGTGAAATAAAAAATAATAATTATACCTTGAGGTTAGTATAGGCTAATAAAAAAAATACCTTGAGGTTATGTGGTCCTATTATGTGGTCTTATTAATTCCCTAGAGTTATGGGATATCAAAAGGAACTCGTTGTATAAGAGATTAACCCTGAAATCTTAACGCGCACATAATTATACGCAACATATTACAACATAGGCTATGAGCGTTCGCATAATCTATTAAATCAAATGGAATAAGAATGAAGGGACTAGTACTTTTCAGATTGATCAGACAGACACAGTATAAGGAAGATCTAAGCAAATGGTTGTTTTGCAGGTCCTCCCCCTTAAGAACGAGATGAGGCACCCGGAGCAGTTCCAGAAGCCGCTGGGCGTGCTGAACGTGGGCATGGTGGTGGTCGGCTCCATCTTCGTGCTGGTGGGCTTCCTCGGCTACCTGAAGTACGGCGATGAGGTCCGCGGCAGCCTCACACTCAACCTCGAGCCAGGATTGGTGTAAGTGATCAGAACAGTACTATTCACTAGGTCAACACCAACAAAGAAATGGTGAAGTTTGGTCATCATCATCAGCCCATATACGTCCCCACTGCTGGGGCACGGGTCAACTATAATAAGCGCGATGAGGCCTTACTCAATCACGCTGGCCAAGTGCGGGTTGATTGACTACACAACCTAGGGGTTATTTTTGTAGGTGTGCAGGTTTCCTGACGATGTTTTCCTTCACCGTTAAAGCGTCGAATAATCGTACATATGAATTTCAAAAACGCGTGATACGTGGCGTGGTTTGAACTGGCGACCTCTCCCATGGCAAGCAACGACCTTAATCACTAGGCATACATACAGGAAGTTAAATGGGATTTGTTATGTGGTGGGGGAATGAAGAAGAATAGATAATATCAATAGACACAGGTTATACAGATAAATGTATGCCTATAAGTAAGCTGTTAGTCTTCTACATAAATAAATTAATAAATAAACACCTAGGTGTGCATTAAACAAAGACAAATAAATTTCACACAACAAAACATACATTGTTCTGATTCCGAAGTAAGTTGCTTAAGCACCTGTGTTACGCATATCAGTAACAATGGCCGAATACACAAATGTACTTAAATAAATAAATAACACACTCAGACATTGAACAAACACCGATGCTCATCAACACTGATATTTGTCCCGAATGGGAATTGAACCCACGACTCTTGATACTATCCGATGCGTCATCCAGTCAACCGAAGGTTCTGTAGCGCTACCATGAGTTTAAAAGTTACGGACTCGATATCGCCTACGTAATATATCTATGAAAAATTTGTACAGCGCTCTGGTGGTTACGCTAAGAACTAAAATCGGTCGTATGAAAAAAACAACTCGATCTATCTCGAACTACTAATACCAAAAAAAGTAGCTCTAATGATACGATTATCAGCATACAATAATACACGCATATGCGGAATAAAAATGCATATCGTAAATCATCAATTTTGTATAGCCTGCTCCACTTATGCCGGGCTTCTTGATGAACTGGTTTGTAGAGAGAGAAAGGAATTTGTATCTATTATAGTGAAAGTATGTAAAGAAAAATGGATCTATGTTACTCCTCCACTAACCTACTGGGCGTATAATTTATTAATTATTTAAATTCAAACTTCAGAATAACAGAACGAATAATGTTTCTACACGATAGATAATTTTAATGAAAATAGACTAACGTTTCAAGAGATAAACGACATACATGACACTTAAGAAGATGTAGGAAGTAAATTAATAATATTATAAGATAAACCTAGTTGTTAACTATAATTTTATTTTGCCATATAATTATATCGGCTGCCACTAGATATATATAAGTGATGCTTATTATAAAGCATAAAACCTTGAGCGCAAACAGGCTAAATCCATTTCCTACATTAAGATATACTACATAAAAATATGATACTAAGTCCGCGATACGGGCTCAAGGGGATAAAATTAAATATGGACATAATAGGGTAAAAGCATCAGAAGCAATCGTTCCGGGATCGAATCCCCGGTTGAGAGTTGAATCCGATTACTTCAGACACAACAAACCTTGCGAGCGAGCTTTCGCCACAACAAAGCTAGTTACAACTACTGAACTAGAATAAGCTGTTTGTTAAATACTACTTTTCTCTTACACAGAGAACTGAACTAGGTAACTAAAGTTGAATATAATATTTGCTGCCACCAGAATTGTTTAAGTTGAATAGAATAAGTGATCGTTTTGTTTGTTTATATCCGTTGTTTGAGATGATTTCACCAAACTTGATCGCTAGCTCCTGTGAGGTTCTCGTATGATAATAAGCACAATAGAATTGATAGATTATTTTTAATTAATTATTTGTATATTGATTATTTGTGTGGAAACAAAAATCAATAAAATACAAAGAGGAGGCGCAATAATGTACTGAAAGTTCTATCTAGGTCATGGTCACTTATTGACGTCATCTTCTTTAGTAAGCGTGGCAATGTTTATCTAAGTTAGTAGTTGTTTTTATAAGTAGAGTGTGACACACTTTTTTACAGAGAGTAAGAGGGATGATAGCTATTTCCTTACTATCTGTTAATAACACGTAATGTTTCAAAATACTAATTCGACTAGTTTGATTAATTCGTTTGGTAGAACCACTCTAAAGGGACTTTCCTCAGTCCGCTACTCCCTAAAATAGTATTTCGAGCACAATAAGTTAATAATAGTATTTTTTCTTTCGCCTGCAATAAACTATATACAAAATACTACCATACAGTTGCGTAAAACCCACCATTTAAGCAGGCCTTCAGGGTGAGTGCGACAGGCTCAATATGGTATATTGTGCCTGTTGACCTCATATTTGGATCTCACTACCGCTTACCATCAGGTGGAGTGAGGTCGTCTTGTTAGCCTATTATAAAAAAAAATTGTTGATCCGTCAACCCGAGGTTTAGCGCTCACAAACGTACAGACGTGTTTGGAGTTCAAACAATTATTGTATTGATTGTTGACTTTTCTGTTCCAGGACAAGTAACGTGGTGCAGACCCTCATAGCGCTGGCCATCCTGCTGTCGTACCCTCTGCAGCTGTACGTACCCATCAGCATCACCTGGCCGGCCCTGCTGCAGCGCCTGGGTCCCGCCAGCCCCGTCGCCAAGGAACTGGGCTATAGGGCTGTGCTGGTCCTCATCACATGTATGTACCATCTCTTGTACTCAAACCTACTACAATTCAATAATACTAGGTAACCGCCCTCGCTTCGGTTCGGGTATATTATACCTAACATAAATAACTGAAATAAATAAATATTACACAACATCACATACATTGATCTGATCCCCGTGGTAAGTAGCTTAAGCACTTGTGTTACGGAAATCAGGATCAACAGTGGATACACAAATAAACTTAAATATATTTAATAATACACCCAGACACGGAACAAACACCGATGTTCGTCACACAAATATTTGTCCCGAGTGGAAATCGAACCCACGACTCTTGGGACCGCAGCTTATGAACCTGAGTCACTAACCGCGGTTCCACCGAGCCAGTCCTTTCAAATCCCTCTATGTATTAAAAAAAACCGCATCAAAATATGTTGTGTACTTTTAAAGATTCAAGCATACATAGGAACAGACAGCCGCGAGAAGCGACTTTTCTTTTTAATCATTACTATTACACAACATCACATACATTGATCTGATCCCGTGGTAAGTAGCTTACACTTGTGTACACAAATATACTTAAATATATTTAATAACACACCCATATTTAATACATTCAACATATTTCGTCAAATATTTGTCCGGAGTGGGAATCGAAACCACGACTCTTGGGACCGCGTCGATTCAAAGTCAAAATTTCTTTATTTATATAGGCATTCACATGCACTTATAAATCGTCATTGCATTAAATAAATAAGTAATTCTACCACCGGTTCGGAAAGCCGATTCTATCGAGAAGACACCGGCAAGAAACTCGATAGTTACTCTTTTTAACCGATTATCACATAAACTTGTTAAATATAATTGCCATGTCGTACAGTTTGAGTATGTCACAGTATCAAAGAGAAAAAAAAAACTTATACTACAATTACTGTTAATAATAAAAAATAGAAAAAAAAAGGTAAGATCGAACAGTCCAGGGCCCAAGAGTAGCACCTGATCCGAATAATGACAATTCGAGCCTTTTGGACAATAATTAAAATCATAAAGAAACAAAACAAATCAATAAAATAACTACAACAATTCCAACCTGCATGACATAGCTTACATAGAGTAGAATCTTAATACTATATGACTGTATTACAACAATAAATTAAAATACATTATTTATAAAAAAAAAATATTAATAACAACAAAAGTTCATAAAAAATGTCAATGATTAAAATAATTTATATATTAGAAAATTTTTATTGCAAATGTCAAATTTTAGTTAACGCAATTTGTCCAAGCATTTTTATCATTAAAATAGTCTTCTACTTTATAGTAGCTCTTCATAATAAGACCCTTCTTAATACATTCTTTGAATTTTTGCAAAGGTAATTTAGTAATACTTACAGGTAACTTATTGAACATTTTTACTCCTAGTCCAACAAAGGAGCTATTAACTTTATTAAGTCTGAAATGTGAAATAGCAAGTTTATGCTTATTTCTAGTATTGAATCGGTGAGTATCTGATTTTTTAGGAATGTATTGTATATTTTTATACACATACATTAAGCAGTCTAGAATGTACTGAGAGGCCATTGTGAGAATATTATACTCTTTAAAACGATCTCTGAGGGAATCGCGTGGTTTGAGTTTGTAGATGGCCCTTATTGCTCTTTTTTGCAATACAAAGATACTATCAATATCAGCTGCTGATCCCCATAAAAGCATGCCGTAGGATAGAATACTGTGGAAGTAGCTGAAATAAACTAATCTTGCCGTTTCAACATCAGTCAATTGTCTAATTTTTCTTACAGCATATGCAGCAGAACTAAGTCTTCCTGCCAGGGTACCAATATGAGGTCCCCATTGCAATTTGGAATCTAGAGTGATTCCAAGGAACACCGTTGAGTTTAGGACTTCAATGGGTTCATTGTTCATTATGATTTTAGTATTGACTTGCTTTACATTAGGCATTGAAAATTTTACACATTTGGTTTTTTGGCGTTCAACATAAGATTATTAGTAGTAAACCAGTGCAAGACTCGTGAGAGGGCTTTGTTTACGTCGTCAACATTTTCTTGCTGTCTATCAATCTTAAAAAGAAGTGATGTATCATCTGCAAACAAAACTATCTCACATGTATCTTCAGTAAAGAACGGAAGATCATTAATATAAATAATAAATAATAGAGGTCCTAATATCGAGCCCTGGGGCACTCCCATAACTAACGGGGCGCCGGAAGAACTAGCCCCATTTACATTGACTTTTTGGGTTCTGCCAGTCAGGTAAGACTGAATTAGACTAAGTGCATTTTCTGAGATGCCATAATGGCGTAATTTGAGTAGAAGAGTTTGATGATTAACGCAGTCAAACGCCTTGGATAGATCGCAGAATATGCCTATGGCATCTTGTTTTCTTTCCCATGCATCAAAAACATGTTTTATAAGAGCAACACCAGCATCTGTGGTGGATTTACCTTTAGTGAATCCATATTGGTTTTTATTTAACAAATTGTTTAAATTAAAATGGCAAAGCAGTTGACTAAATACAATTTTTTCAAAAATTTTACTAAATGCTGGTAGTAAGGATATGGGTCTGAAATTAGATGGGTCACTGTCATCGCCTGATTTGAACAAAGGAATGATTTTGGTTGACTTCATCAGATCAGGAAAATGACCTTCATTAATACATTTGTTGAATATCATCGCCAATAGTGGAGCAACTGTATATATTATATTTTTTTAACACGTCCACTGAGAGTCCCCATAGATCCTCTGACTTTTTTAAGTTGAGTTCTTTAAACGCTTTCACAATTACTTGAGCATTAATGTAAGCAAAATTGAAAGAAGATGTGCATTCACTTACATGGGACTTTAAAAGTGAATGAGCAAGAGCCGGACTGGAAGACAAACTACTTGTCGTTGTTACAGCTATGTTGGAGAAAAATGATTGAAATGCATTTGCTATATCAGCATCAGAATTTAATATAATATCATTCACTTTCAGGAGATCTTGTGATTTTGTGTTTTGTTTTACAAGTCTCTTTATTGATGATTTGCCAGGTTGCCTTGGTTTTGTTAGTGGCTTTATTTATTTTATCTTTAAGATAGAGCGACTTAGCTATTGTACACAATTTTTTAAAAATCTTGGAATAATTCCTAATATAGTCCGTAAGAGACGGATCTTTAGAGTAGGCTTTGAGATCATACAGCTCAAAAAGCCTCCGTCTACTTGTGAAAATTCCTGTTGTAGCCCAATCACTAAATTTAATTTTTGAGCTATTAATTTTAATTTCCTTTTTAGTGAATATCCCATTAAACTCTTTTTCTACAACATTAAATAACTTTTCGTATAACTCATTACTATTTAGGTTAGGTAGAATGTTCATTAAATAAACTTTATGGCTAATATTATCTTTGAACTTTTCTATACGACTAGTAGTTATTGGTCTGCAAGTTATGACAGCCGGCATAGGAGTCCAGTGATACTCAAATGCAGCCATTTGACCACAGTGGTCAGAGTTAATAAAATTTATTATAGATTTATCTTTTACAGAACAGTTACAAAAAATATTATCTATACATGTTGCCGAGGTAGGAGTAATGCGAGTTGGCTCATTAAAAATTTGAGTTAAGTTAAAAGATTTAAAAAGATTTAAGAACCTTATGGAGTTCATTGATTTTTCTAAGATATTTATATTAAAATCTCCACATACAACTACCTTTTTATTGCTGGCACATGCTTTCCTTAAAGCTTCCTCCATAGTCTCCTCAAATAAGAAATAGTTAGCTAATGGAGGCCTATATACACAAATAATAATACATTGTTCTAATTCTAATTCTCTATTTAGATTGTGATCCTAGGTCATACTGTGGAAGTATGTGTTATTTATATTATATTTAAGAACAGTACTACTGGTTTATTCTTAGATATCAGTGGTATACTACTGACTTCTGGTAACTGATGTCCTTAAGTAGGTATAATACCATGTGATCAGATTTATGTATGTGATATTTTATAATTTTTTAAATTTATTTAAAAGACATTTTAATGTAGTATTTATATTACCGACAGCTTTAGTATACTAAAGATAAAATAAAATAAATATTCAAAAATAACATAAAAGCACATCCCTTAACATAATAATATACTGAACTTCGTGCACGAGTCCGATTAGCTTACAGCTACTTATCCGATTTTAGCTTACATACAAATAAGTTTCAGAAATATCTATTCTAGGTCTTAAGTTGGTCCTGAAGCAAGTGGGTAGGGTAGCGCAGTTGGTAGCGCGCTGAGCTCCACTTCTCAGAGGTCCGTGGTTCGAATCCACGCCCACCCATTTCCAATCCTTCTTGTCGCCTTTTTGTTATTTTTAACCGACTTCAAAAAAAGGAGGAGGTTCTCAATTCGTCTGTATGTATAATATTTTTTTTTTTTTTTTTTTTTTTTTTTTTTATGTATGTTCACCGATATTTTCGTCAATTATAGACGGATTTCAAAAATTTTTTTTTGGTTGGATAAGGTTCACTTCCGAGGTGGTCCCATTTTCACCAGTCTCGGATCTGATGATGGGATCCAGGAGAAATCGAGGGCAACCTTCAAATTTTATAGGGAGATGTACCGCGTTTTGCATATTATCTGAAGTCATATTGGCATTTGCTTCTGGCTATCATAATTTTGATGCTGAGCTGATGATGGAAGGTCAACTCCTTAATAGTTATGAGTAAAAGAATAATTATTTCAATACTGTATACATATTAAGACTACTAGTTATAATATCGGTAGCATTACAGGTGAGCTAAACTATTAGGTTGACCAGTCTAGGATCTGATGATGGGATCCAGGAGAAATCGAGGGCAACCCTCAAATTTTATAGGCACATGTACCGCGTTTTACATATTTTCTGAAGTTATATTGGCATTTGCTTCTGGCAATCATAATGTTATGATGCTGAGCTGATGATGGAAGGTCAACTCCTTAATAGTTGGGAGTAAAGGGATAATTCTTTCAAATCTGTGTACATATTGATACTACTAGTTATAATATCAGTAGAATTATAGGTGAGCTGAACTAATAGGGTGTAAAAAATGTAACACTAAAAAGGATGAAAAAAAATTGTAAACAAAAAAAAAACCGCCTTCAAAAACCCGACTCACTAAAAATTACAAAATAATATAATACGAACATTAATCTGGGTATAAATTTGATATGTTGTTGAAGGCGGTGCCAATAAAATGTTTGAGGAAAACTGCATGAAATATAAACGGCACCGCCTTCAACAACATATCAAATTTATACCCAGATTAATGTTCGTATTATATTATTTTGTAATTTTTAGTGAGTCGGGTTTTTGAAGGCGGTTTTTTTTTTGTTTACAATTTTTTAATTTCTACAACATTGGGCTTAGTTTCTAATTTTTCAAAGAATCTGTTTTTCTTACCTAATTTTTAAGGTTTATGGAAAATTTCCCGAGATTTAAATGGTATTCGAGGTACCTGCATTCCCTTGTTTTTAATTTTCTGTATAAATCTCGTAGTTGATAAAGCGAAAAAAAGAACAAAACACCAAACATTCTTTCGCATTTATATCACCTATTAGATTGTACACGGGAGTTTGCTGCGGCGAAGATCGGCATTGCAAGTCATTAGGGCACACTCAATTGGGAGTCAAATTGGTCTCCATAGCCGAATAGGTTCGGTTCATCATCACCTACTATTAAGGATTGATTGTTACATTTTTTTTTCAGTTATCCTGGCCCAGTCGATCCCTCACCTGGGCCTCTTCATTTCCCTGGTGGGCGCCGTAAGCAGCACCGCCCTTGCCCTGGTCTTCCCGCCGATCATCGAGCTGGTGGTGGCCTCCCAAAAGCCTAAAGGCATCACCTGCCTCATGTTCCTCAAGGACTTCGCCATCATCCTCTTAGGAATGTTCATCTTCATCACCGGCACCTATGAGAGCATAGCCTCAATCATCAGGGCTTTTAAAGAGTAAGAGTACAAAACAGCATTTAGGGTAGGTAGATATAATTTGCAGTAATTTAATTACTAGTTAGTTATGTGTATATTATGTGACGCCACTCATGTGTTACAAACGGCTAAGATCCGACTATAGTGTTTAAAGTATGAATGTATGTATACGTATATAATATCAACTTTAAGATCTATTGCCCGTTGAATTATGAAAAATGATCTCGAGTTTTATGTAAAGCATTCGTTAAATTTACCACAAACACTGACATAGTATTAGTAATAGCAAAAGTGAAAAGCTTAAAACTACATACAGTAAACGTTCAGATTCCACCATTATGTGGTTGACTGTAACAATCAAGGAAAATACAGGTGTAATAATCAAAAATTCCGACGAATTGCCCTGTTGGGTTGAATATAGTATTAAGCGATTGATTCTATTGTGCGAGATAATGACGTAATCAACATTTGCTGATTTGTGCAATTTATTTAAGATGTAGTTTTTAATTTTGAATTTATAAAGGTACCTTAAAAATTGGGTGCAATTACATGTTTTAGGTAGGCTGTAAATGTAAGGAGTATCAGAAAGAATTTCAAAGATACTCATATAAAAAATTTAATTCCTTTTATTATTTTTTATTTTATTCTACTTACAAAGTCTTAGTTTTTAGTAACTCTTCTTTATCAATCTATTGACAAAATTAAAGCAAATTCGTAGGAACTATACAGATTATATATTCTAATCATAACTAAATAGATGTTTACATATAACATAAACAAATTTATGTGCTATGCATAAAAATAATATATATTCTCAGTTAATGAAGTAATAATTATTCTTGAAAAGTACAGTTACCACTCTTAAATGTATAGATATCTAATACCTATAGTAGTAAAAAGTATTATGCAGAAACATTTTATCGAGAATAATGCGAGTAGGCAAAGTTTATATTTACAACTACATTCCAAAAATTTTAAAAATAATGGTATATAAAACAATCAATTTGAAATTATACATAAATATATGTATAAAAAATTGTTAGTCAAATTGGAGTAGTTTAAACCTAGAACAGAATTATTAAATGCTTAAGTTTGGATACAAAAATCGAAATTCATATTTATAGAGAGAGATCTTAGAAAAATAAATGCTAATGCAAATATTTATTTTTCGTTAAGGAGATTCGGCCATAAATGTTATTTAAAATAAAATTCATAAGTTTTGTGAGGTAATAAGTAAGCAACTGATTGTGAATCACCCTAGTTATACGTAGTAAAATATAGGTAATGTATAAATGTAACAACGATCGCTTATATCAGTGTCGTGTCGAGGTATTTAGTAGATAGTGTTTTATGTAATAGATAGAGAGTAAGGTAGGATAAAATATAGACAGAGTATCTTGCGAAAATCGAATAGTTAGTTTCAGTTTAGTCCAAACTAAGAACTACATATAACCTTTAAAAAAAAAGTTTAACCAATTTGTGGATCTAAATGTGAAAAATAATGTATGTACGAGTATAATGTATGAAATAAAAATTCTATGTAATTGT
The DNA here is from genome assembly GCA_039566165.1 of Maruca vitrata. Taxonomy (NCBI): domain Eukaryota; kingdom Metazoa; phylum Arthropoda; class Insecta; order Lepidoptera; family Crambidae; genus Maruca; species Maruca vitrata. The sequence goes on along the minus strand of CM076911.1, from coordinate 18,654,314 downwards.
AGGTATTCAAAAATGGCGTAAAACGCCGCTGTGTTTAGTTCTTTAATAGGAATATTTTTAATTATAGTTAGTTACCTAATATAGTTAATTCTTATTGTAAACATCAATAGAAAGATTTCTGTAGACCTAGTTTACAGTCTACGATACAGTTTTGACATTGGAGTAGAAAGCAAGTTGTATGAATATCCTGCAGTGTGTCAATATAAGTTGAAATTTTAGAACTAATAGAGTTGATTATAAGTGGACCCAGCGTGCCATAGTGTTAGGCGTCCTACAGGCATCCTATAAGCATCCTATATTGCATTTAATTCATAATTTGCTGCGCAATATCCTTTTTTTTTCTTTTATAAGGAACCTTCCACTCTTGACAAATACAAATACGGAAATAGAATATAATAAGGATATATAAAAACCTTTCTCTTGAATCCATACAAAATAACCGCACCCAAATGCATAGTTTCAAAGATTCATGATCCATTTTATGCATCCGATGCCGAGAGACGCCTAATTATTAGAAACGATCATCTTGAGCAATACAGTTAGACACAGTTTATTAGATCAACACACCTTGACCATAGTTGAAGTTATGCCGATTTCCGAAGGCAATTTTGAAACATTCGATTGTTTTTATATTTAACTAGCTGACCTGACACACTTCGTCCTGTCAAAAAAATGTGAAAAAGAAAAGGGCTGTTTTTAGGGTTTTCCCGGCAATTATTCGATTTTTTCTCGTAAGAACCATCCTTGGACTTCAACGAACATTTTAAAAAAAGAATTGGCTAAATTGGTTCAGGCGTTGTTGAGTTATGCGCTTACCAACACATTTTGCGATTCATTTTTATATTATAGATTTCATGAAGGCGTTCTGTTCGTCTCTAGTCAAAAAGGACCATAATTGTCACATGTCTGCTAAACCCTTTCGAGCGGAAGAATTATTTATGTATATATGCAAGTAAGTAATGTTTTTCGACAATATTATATATTAAAGTTGCTAGAATTCTTGAGATTGTCATCGTTATTATTAATAAAATTTTAATTTAAGATGTATTTATATAAGTCTGTGATACGGAAATAACAGGTTATGAATAAAGTTATGGAATGGATGTCAATATTGTGTTTTAATATTCTAGGAACCTCGGCCAAATCATAAATAAAATATTTGAGAAGCCTAATTTCATCTTAATTTAGGATTTAAGGCCCTCTGTGAAGATGGTTTCGAACTAATTCAGTCTTAGGTCGGAATATTAGTGCGGTAACTGTCGTCACTTAGGTACACCACGGCACGATAGAGGTCGCTTGGCGCTAACATTAGATGGAGTTCATATATCTTGAACAATTTTTTTTAAATATTGTAAGTTTCCCATTCTTAACTTCTTTGTTAAACTGCAAACGACTGACTTTTAATGCCTGATAAAACTATGCAAAATAAAAGTGACCTCATGAGTAAATTACTATGATTAAAGCTATAGATGCGGTATAGTGCCTCGACAGTTTTGCAGCGTTATTTAAGCTCCTCGGTTGCTATTTATTTATTTATTTTATTTATTAGCTGTACTTACAATTATGTATTACATTTATATTAAATCATAAATATTTTAACCAAGTTAACACATAATGCTTCTGAATTTTTTCTTACGAACTAAAAAAAATAAAGTAATGAAATGTATAAATAAAAAAGAAAATGATTACTATTTTTAATTACTCTGCAAGTCTTGCTAATTGCGTCTTGACTGAAAAACATCACGATGATGATTAAGGAGTCGAGAGTGGCGAGTAATGGCGGAACTGGTACTCACGTCTAACTGAGGGGTGGACATAGTGGTGTTATGGCCTTTCTAGGTATACTACGGGGGATATGTATCTGCAATATGTATTTAACATCCAGATGAGTGAGTCTTCCAGTCCTGGCATCACGAGAGCGCAGAGCGTTGCGGTCGGCCGAGTTTGAGCCCCGGTGCTCCCTCGCCCGTCCTCGTAATTGTTAACCATGTACGTACACCCCCTCAAGCAAGCGTATAGTATGGACGACCAATCAATAATAATAAATCAATCTTCTCAATGTAGATAAAGATGGAATAGACTTTGAAAAGGTAAGTTTTATTTAATACTTTAACGTTCCATTACACTTCGGCAGCGAACATGATTGGTGTAACGCAGTCAAAACGTTCGGCCATTAAGTAGCTATGTATTTGCTACTCCTAATGTCGCTTGTAGACCCATAAAGACTAATATATTATGATAAGTTCTAGGTAAAGTAAGGTAAGGTCTACTGGTGATAAGAGGTCTTAGGAGAGACAACGGTGCCTACTTCGTCATGATTAAGAGCTGAGAGAATCTCCTAAGAGCAGTGGCAGATAGTTGAATACTTATGCTACTGTTGTCAGTTGCATAGATCTATTCATAGTTGTCACCCACCCCTATAGTAAATGGAAAAATAATTCGGAATGCTACTAGAGGTAGATGACGGTTTGATTTGATTGTCATCAAATAGCGATTGTAGAGCCTGCAAGGAAGAAATGGAAGACATGAAATATCTCTTATGTGAATGTCACTCATTGGCCAGACACAGGCTCAGACTTCTGGGAACGGCTTATCCGAAACCAGAAGAATACAGGCACCTCAGACCCAAGGAAATTATTGCATTTATGCAGTTGATCTTCAGGGAGTAGGTGTATAAAGGTAGGGGTAACACAAAAGATCACGTAACACAGAAGTCGACGTGAACCGGTTAGCCGGTCCCCACTATAAGATAAGATAAGAGGTAGATGACACTTTTTCCCAGTTGTTGCCAAGGAAATGGTCACATCACATAATTATTTTATGATATCAAAAAGGCCACGACATTTTAAAATTTATGTGGGCGCATACCGTGTAAGTATGATGCAATGGAATCTATTATTCCATTATTCCAAAGGGCTATTTATAAATTATTTCTAAAAGCAGCATCCATGCTAGTTTATTCAGTCAGGTATTCAGGTGGAAATAATGTAACACGCGTTAATGCCTACGCATATTCCCTCGTATTAAAGTTCAGAATATAAAGTAACTAGGTAGAATAAGGTCAAAATGTAAAGAGGTATTTTAACACTTTCATTTGTTTTTTATTACCAGCTTAGCTTGTTTATTAACTGTGCTTCATTCTCGAAAGATAAAGAGAACCCTTCAGGGTGAGTGCGACAGGCTCAATATGGTCTATGTGCTTCTCGACCTCATTTGTGGATCTCACTACCGCTTACCATCAGGTGGAGTGAGGTCAAATAGAAGCCAAAATTAAAATGAAAGCTTGAAATCTGATCTTGAAAATTGAATCTTTTATTTTCTGCAAATGTATGTGTGTTTTTAAGTGTAACTAAATAAATACATTTCTTTCTTTCTTTCTTTCTAAATCCGTGGTAGTTTAGTCGCAGAGCGGCCTCAGTCTTCGAAGACATTCTACACGTGAAGGGATGTAATCTGGATGCAGCTTCCGACGATGATTAAAAGTTCGCCTACATGCATGTCACGTCAGATTGCTGTTCATTTTTTCCTTTGGAAAGTTCTTGCATCGAAAATAGAGCTAGGTTTTGTTTAGCACATTTTTGTTATAAAAGAGAAGGCTTTATATAGTAAAGTTCTAATAGATGATATCGTTCAAGCCGTTGAGTATAAACCCAGGGAACTTTTGAAAATGATATAATATAAAATAACTAAGATGGTGGATGTTCGTAACTCATAAGTATAAGAAGAATATGGTATGGTAATGCAATGATCTTTTTTTTTAATTAATTCGTAATTATACGTTTTGGTAGGAGAATATCATATCTATACAACTAAATAAAATTGAAGTCCCTGTGTGTAATATTAAAGTAACAACTCTTTACCAAATGGATATGAATCTATATCGGGTACCAATAACAAAAGCACAATTTAATACATTTTAGTCGGTCTGTCTGTTTTAACACACTAATCTCCGAAACGACTAGTCCCATTTCGCCCGTCAAAATGGGACTAGCCGTTTCGGAGATCAGTAATATTTAGCTAATTTGACAAGGTACATAGGCTATTTAAAAAAAATCATTGCTACCTAAAATGTTACGAAGTCGTGGGCGTCCGCTAGTGAGTAAATAATATTGAAAGCACATTTGCCGATAGTTACACCGCCACCGCGGTCCGGGGATGAGCTTTTAACATAATTATCTCCGTTCAGTTAGTTTTACAACATGTTCACCCTCAGGCTATCGGGAAAATACGCGAAATATGAAATGCACCCTCCCCGACGATAATGCAGTTAAAACACTCACGTTAAATTCACCCTACATCTCTATAACTCGTACGACTAAAAATGTTGGTCAGTCCTCAAATGAATTAATGTACATATTACTTGATTGGTGAAGTAAAACGAGTGTGTGCTTGTTTTTAGTATGTATGTAAAGTACCTACCTAATTTCTTACAGTTGTGGATATTTTTTTGCTAGTTCATAAATAATATCAGCTCGTGCTGCCAAGAAAAACTTCAATATAATACCTTTGTGACAGCTACACAGATTTGGCAACAGGGTTTTTCATCTTATGTCCAATTTTGGAACTAGATCAAGTGTTACGTAGCCGTAATAAAATAGAAAAAAAAACCGTCTAGATAATGTAATTAACGGAGATATCTATGGTTATACTTTAAAATATACTTAGAGACGATTTGAGTACCTCTTCCTCTTCGTCGGTTAAAAAAAACAGGTGCCGTAGACAAAGTAACAATATCGAAACGATAACGAAGTTCGAAAAGAATAAAATAATTGGTATTGACCACGTGTTTGACCCATACATTTTGTTCTTTTCGAACTTCGTTATCGTTTCGTTATCGTTACTTTGTCTAAGCCCCCTGGTTCGAATGTTTGTGTCGCAACACAATTCCAATCTAAGTACACACACAGTGTAGTTAATATACGTTATCTCTGCACTATGAATCGCACAGCGTTGACTCGCAAGAGAATACTTTTATAGGTCACTGATTTAGAAAGACGCGAGGCTGCAGCGAGCATGAGAGCAATATGATAGAGATGGCTAGAGCTGTGATTTATGTTGAGTGAACTTACTAACTCATGCGCAGTGATAATTTAACTCAAGTCAATATGAGTTATGATGCATCTTTCAGCTTTAAACAGTTGACGTCACTATGGTTAATGGTCACTTATCTAATTTGTATTTAGAATGTTGAAAATAATATACTTAAAAAAAAAGAATTTAGATAGATTAGAAAAGAGTATAACTTTTTTCTAAACAACATAATTAATGAGACACTTATTATAAAACTACTAGGCGGACACTTTACTTGGCTAAGAAATAGTTTGAGTCTTCTGGTGTTGTGACGGCAGGCCCTCATCTTAACTTAGGGGATTACGCTCTCCCGTAAGTTCGGTGATGATGACAAGGCTACTCCAATCTCCATCATCGTAACGAAAAAAAAAACGCGACAGAAGGCCTGGTCGCCAGTATCAAAGGACGTCTTAAAAGCCTTTCCGTATATTACTAAATACTTAGTACTCATTTGTTCTATAAAAATGAGTCCCTCCTTTTGATATGGTATAATCTTACACGTGATATGAGTTACTCATAACTCAAAGTATTGAAGCCGCACATTGTTACACATCTGTACTATATGAGGGTTTCCGTTCTTTTGAGATAATTGGAAATGCTTTATATTGCGTCGAAGAAATTGCTGTGCAGTACCTAGGACGTTTTATTGGTTCCAAAAGAAGATCGGGTGTTTCATTAGAACATAACTGGAGTTAGAGCTGTGATATGGATTCACTTCGATTGGGTTTCTCGTTGTTATTGGCTGCAGAATAAATGGAGCAATGAATTCGTGTGTGCAATGTTTTGAATAGTTTACTTTGTGTGCGTGTATCAAATATTATTACGTACTAGTGGTCCCGGCCAATTTCATACCGCCAATACTATAAACCTTCCCTGGACTATCACGAACATTTTAAAACCAAAATTACCTAAATCGGTCCGGGCGTTCTCGAGTTTTAGTCAGACTAACGAACAGCAATTCATTTATATTTATAAGAAAGAAGAAGATTAATATTATAGAAATGTATAGGAGTATTTAAAACAAGACCTTACGAAGACTGTTGGTGTTAGTTCGCTCTGGACCATGATGGGTGTAATCCAGGTGATTCGTGCCATTGAGTCATAGAATGTCCTCCCAGATTAAGTGCTCCCTCCTCCTATAGCTTCTCCTCATCCCGAGCTACAGTGTAGTGGTGTGACACACCTCCCCATACATAGGTAGGTAGGCTTACTATTATAAAAGTAGAGTGTAAGTCTAAATTAAGTCAGTTACAATATACAGATCACCCGTGACACATCTTTTATTTGAAGTCTCCCGGTCCCATCCTTACAACAGCCTGTCAAACAGTATAATCTACTTAGGCCCCATCTTTGGACCTCGCGACCACTTACCATCACGACGTGAAGTGTTGTTATCCTGAAAATCTAACATAAAAATAACTTATGAGTATTTTTACGTCTTTAGTTATTTAATGATGAAACAGAGGTACATACTTTTGGCACCCAAAACCAAAGGATATAAACCAGAAATTCGGTCATCCTTCCTCTCAATTGTTCAGTATATTCCAGTAAGTCCTCAAAGCTATTCTGACACTCAGTCCTCTTTTGACATTGACCGTGTGCATTCAAGTTAGGGCTGGAGTGAGGTCTATTTATAGCCCGAGTCAATGCGGCCAGAGCGCTCCGGGCTCGTGTCAAGATCAGGGTCGGTTCAGACGATGCCACATATATATTGCAACATGTGACGCAATGCCAGTTGGAACTAGCCAGGGAATAAGGCTGTCTTCTATTTACGCTGGCACTATTGCTGATACTTTTTAAACTGGCGTTGGGTACTTTTCCCTGATTGGATTCAGTTGGATTCTGGGGGCTTAGACAAAGTAACAATATCGAAACGATAACGAAGTTTGGAAAGAACAAAATTAATGTAGGTATTGACCACGTGATTTCAAACTTCGTTATCGTTATGATATTGTTACTTTGTCTACGGAACCTGTATCTGTATAATATTGTAGGAAACACATTGATGATATTGGAGTGGCATAAAATCAGCGTTGGCAATCCTAGGATCTCGATTCCATGTTAGCACGAGTTCAGTCAGTCAGAGTCAGTTTTATTTATTTAGTAAATATTTATATAATGTAACGGTCATATTGTCCTACAAATTCCGTGGTACGTTGTCCCGGTCCTACGGTCAAAATCTCCCAAAAAGTCAACATTTTTTTTTCTCACGCTTGAGAAATGAATTGATTTTTAATTTCATGACTTTCCAATATATATTCAACTGGTGCACCGCAATAGCGTACCACGCTATTTTTAACCGACTTCAAAAAAAGGAGGAGGTTCTCAATTCGTCTGTATGTATAATATTTTTTTATGTATGTTCACCGATATTTTCGTCAATTATAGACAAATTTCAAAAATTTTCTTTTGGTTGGATAGAGTTCACTTCCGAGGTGGTCCCATTTTCACCAGTCTCGGATCTGATGATGGGATCCAGGAGAAATCGAGGGCAACCTTCAAATTTTATAGGGACATGTACCGCGTTTTGCATATTATCTGAAGTCATATTGGCATTTGCTTCTGGCTATCATAATCTTATGATGCTGAGCTGATGATGGAAGGTCAACTCCTTAATAGTTATGAGTAAAAGAATAATTATTTCAATACTGTGTACATATTAAGACTACTAGTTATAATATCAGTAGCATTACAGGTGAGCTGAACTAATAGGGTGCTAAAAAATGTAACACTAAAAAGGATGAAAAAAAATTGTAAACAAAAAAAAAACCGCCTTCAAAAACCCGACTCACTAAAAATTACAAAATAATATAATACGAACATTAATCTGGGTATGAATTTGATATGTTGTTGAAGGCGGTGCCAATTAAATTTTTGAGGAAAACTGCATGAAATATAAACGGCACCGCCTTCAACAACATATCAAATTCATACCCAGATTAATGTTCGTATTATATTATTTTGTAATATTTAGTGAGTCGGGTTTTTGAAGGCGGTTTTTTTTTTGTTTACAATTTTTACATAAAGGATCTGTACTACTACTTTTGACCGTAGGACCGGGACAACGTACCACGGAATTTGTAGGACAATATGACCGTTACATTATATAAATATTAACTAAATAAATAAAAAAAAATCAGCTGGTTAGTAATAATTTTTGGTGATCTCGTTATCAATACATGTTGGAGGGGGAGGACTCTTTGATGAAACCATAGATTTTGTAGGACAAATATTTTTTCAAATAATTTAGATAATTATCATAAGATATAATAAAAACAATTCAGTTAGTAATAAATATTGAAAAATCATCAAATCGACATATTTTATCATTGCTACCTCTGTTAGCTACCACAATCAAAAATTTTCGCACAGGAAATTGTTGGGCGTCTTATCAAAATGAAGCTACTCACGGAAAGTTAGCTTGATAGTAATCAAGTGAAAAAATACTCCACGGATCCTGTACTAGAATCATTTTACTGCGGGAAAACAACCACTAAAATTTCACGGTGTATAATGTACATTGTTGCCATTCTGAAATAAGTTGCCTTAATTAATCACTTGTGTTACGGATTTCTGTAATGAGATGTCTACGGCTGTCAGTTTGTATCACTGATGTAGATGGTGCCACCTGTCTCTTACAGGTCATATACGGGAAAAAATCGACGGCTTCAATTAATAACTGCTGGTCTGGTGTGATGATAATGCACGTCTGGGCGCGATTCCCGGAAGGACGGGTGTTCGAATCTCCAGGCCGCGGTGAGGCAGTTGAATTTTTTCCATTTTTCTAAATATTAGAACAGCTAGTGCAAGCACTTAAAAAAAATTAATTTACAGTTAATACTTTAGTTTTCATAGACGTCCGTCACACGCGATCTAATCTTTGTCCACTGAACTAAGCTCTTTTTATGCCCTGGATTGAGTGAGTGCCCCTATTCCTTACAATATCTTAAATGAACGCTGTACCTACATAGATAAAGATAATATGTACTATATGACGCGTCGGAACGGCCAATGCCCTCGGGGTGAGTAGCCGATTTGGTTCTTACGTTATAAGAACTAATTGCTTTAATTCAATAAGTTAGCGCTTACCCTCAATCGACCAACTTTTCCACGGATGACACACATCAAAGTAAGAAATACCTCACATAATCACTATATGTGCCCGCGACTTCGTTCGCGTAGACTACAGGATGTTACATACAAAAAGATTTTCCCGCTAATTCCCTTTCCCGTGAGAAGTTTGGAAATTCCTTTCTTAGAGAACTTCTACGGTACCTAAGTTATGTCCTTTCTAAGTTTCAAGTGCCTGTGTTTAGCCGTTTAGGCTATGCGTTGATGTGTCAATCAGTCAGTTTCTCCTTTAAATATTTAGATAGGAAATATTATCCATTTCGATTGCTTACAGTTTTACTACAGGAAAACAAAGAAAATATAAGAGCCTTAGCTCCATAAAATAGTGATGCACCTACTCCTTCGCGGTAATATGCGCTATCAGTGGGGCTACCATGAGTTTAAAACTTACGCGCTCGATATCGCCTACGTAAATATGTCTATGAAAAACTTGTACAGCGCCGCCTGGTGGTTACGCGAAGAACTACAATCGGCCATGTGAAAAAAATAACTCGATAGGTTTTTAACGTACGTAAGTTTACGATTAGTCCAGTCAAATTAGGTAAAAATCTCGGAATTCGAGATACCCAGCTGTAAGTCTGTAAATACTTGTATATTGACGTCCTAAAAGTTGTCTCAAAACCTACATATTGTAGGGTGTACGCGACTATTAAATTTTCAAGGTCAAATGTCACAAATATCAGTTTTATGAACTTTTGAGCGAAACGGGAAGTTTTATCATAAAAGTGTGTAGGAGAAAATTACTTATCTTCTATTTATCTATAAAAATTGTATGTACGTTTTATTCCTAAGATTCACCATTTCAGAGATACAGCGATGCAAATAGTTGAAAAAGTTGTATTTTCAAAAGCTTCCAGGTCCACTTGCAAGTGTGCTAGACAGTTAAAATTTACACCACTGATGTATTTCAGTAGCTTCTATAACATCTAATACTAGAAAAAGCTTAAAACCAATGTTTAAGTGGGTTCTAATAAAAAAAACTATGGTTTTTTTTTCTCACACTTGGCCGGTTTTTAACGTGGCTACCCCAGTAAAACTATTCCAGGCGACACCTTTTATAAGTGAAGAACACGTTGTTTATATGAAAGCCTAGTTAAATAATTGTTTTGTGTTGTTTTCAGTATTCAGAAGATTTAAGAATTCTGCGTTTCATTAAATTAAATTTGGTAAATGGATAATAATAAATGGATCTCCACGTTCATAATAGAGTTAAATTGACAGTTAACATTTTTAAAATGTTTTTTTTGCAGTTATACTTCAAACAGAAATTCTAATAATTGTTATTTCGTACTTTTTGACCCATAATAAGCAGTTTGAATGTACTGAAAAACAACATAAAACAATTATTGAACTAGGCTTTCGTGTTCTTCACTTATAAAAGGTGTCGCCTGGAATAGTTTTACTGGGGTAACCACGTTAAAAACCGGCCAAGTGTGAGAGAAAAAAAACATAGTTTTTGTATGAGAACCCACTTAAACATTGGTTTTTAGCTTTTTCTAGTATTAGATGTTATAGAGGCTATTGAAATACATCCTTTGTGAAAAATTTAACCGTCTAGCACAATCGCACGTGGGCCTGGAAGCTTTTGAAAATACAACTTTTTCAACTATTTGCATCGCTGTATTTCTGAAATGGTGAATCTTAGGAATAAAACGTACTGACAATTTTTATAGATAATTAGATGATTAGTAATTTTCTCCTACACACTTTTATGATAAAACTTCCCGTTTCGCTCAAAAGTTCATAAAACTGATATTTGTGACATTTGACCGTGAAAATTTTATAGTTGCGTACACTCTACCATATGTAGGTTTTGAGACCACTTTTAGGGTGTCAATATCCAAGTATTTACAAAGTTACAGCTGGGTATCTCGAATTCCGAGATTCTTACCTAATTTAAGCTTAAATGACTGGACTAGATAGCCAACTTAGACACTAAAGTGAAAACTAAGACGAGCAGACGTCGCGTATTGAAGCGGACTGTGCCTTTTACTATTATTTCCCTATTGTCCCCGTGGAACGTAAAATTCAGAGTTTTGAAAAATAAAATGCACCAAGGCAAATGTCCCGTTCTGGCAAAAAATAAAATTGTTCCCTAATGAGCGAATTTATTTTTCGCAGAAAAAATTATAGATTGGTCAATCATCTATCAAAAAATCTTCAATTCTTGTCATAAGTAGTGCGCGTGGACACGCGCGAACTGATCCGTTTTGGACCGTTCTTTTTGCGCGTGTCTTGTCCCATCTGTCCCCGTCCCGTCCCGCCGTAGCCTCTGTCCCGGCGATGCAGCTTCCCGGGTATACTGTAAACACATTGACCTAGAGTTGCCGGCGCGGCGTCCGTGAACCGGGAAGTACGCTCAAGGTCAGGCCCGCGCGTGCGCCCTGGCTGCCGCGCTACGTGACTTTGTAGGGGCGGCACTGCGGGACAAATAGATAATGATGTGAAAATATATTCAGTTTTAAATCCCACCATACACAAGGCTTTTCACAATTAAGTTAGTCAAGTTTGAGTTTGTAATGTTTTGGTTTTAAGTAACGGAAATAGTGGTGAAATTTTTTTTTGATACGGACAGAGAGAATGAAAACCAAACTCAAATGTGTTAAACATGCTCTAGCCATAAAGTAAATATAATTAAATTTATTTCGCGATAAAATGTTTCCTTGTGTAAAGCAATAAAAACTATCCTGTACTTTAATATCATATCAACTCTGTAATATTTGTTTCATATGTGAAAAATGTATGAACGCATTAAAAAACGGCCCCTGACAGATGGATCTTGAAGGCCGCCGCGCGCCGCGCGGGCCGCCGCCGCGGCAAGGTCCAGTCGATCGCGCGCGCCCTTCCCGCCGCCTACACAGATTCATTCCGCCTACCGCCAAACACCTCGGGCCACGCATCCGCTCCGCACACGGCAGGCCCGGCCCGCCATGCCGGCCCCCTAGCCAGACCCAGTGATGAGTGCCTCTGTGTTGGTCGAAGCCAGCTCTTCGACCATCGACGATGAAATCTACACGTAAGAATAACATTCGATTTTTACATTGACATAGGTTAGGTATCGGAACAGCTGGCCGCTGAGCTGGTTTTCGGTTGAGGCATTATGTAAAGTCTGAAGGCCACGGGCGCGTGTCGGAATCGATGGTGTCCTTGACGCGCGGAAGCCGCCGCTCGATACATTTTGATCTGTCCATTTTCACGTGTCCTTTACTGTTTTCAGTTCGGTCGGCCCTGTGTTTACGTTTGACTCTATCTAACTTCATGGTCATAAGAAAATAAATAATATTTTTTATTTGACTACAATGCCAAATCAAATTTTTTTAGTTTTCTTTTTCATTCAAATATTCGTGAAAAATAAAATAAATCAAATACTTACTTAGTTGTATGTAACTATTAACTAAATAAAAATTATAATTATTCCAATTACACCGTAAATAAACGATCAAAGTTTGTGTTTACTTGATATGCTACGTACACTTCTGAATTCAGTGTTGTTCTTGCACAAATTATTGTTATTGTAACCGGAAATTACTTTACCAAACGCTGGTTTGAACATTTATCTCATTGATAGTAGAATGCTATCAATCCTGGTAAATTTCGGAAGATTAAAGTCAAATTTCTAATGAAAGTTGTTGGTTTCTTTATAAATAGAATCTCGCCTTGGATTTATTTGTATTAGTAGTCAATATCTCGGAAAAAGTTAAACATTCCGCTTACCTATATCGACCTCATTACTGTCCATCAGTATCTATTGGAAAGTACTGGCATGTGTCGTTATGAATATAACGAGAGTTACAAGGCATCCTTGGACTTGCCCGGAGCGTCGATGGAAACGCGCTATTACCGTAGCCCTAACCTTGAAATGAGGGGAGGGTGCAGACGGCCCTGGAGGCCGTATTTATAAACATAAATGACTTCTTCTACTTGTTTTACGTCGCCTCGTTCCCATTTCTTGATTTGTTTCGAATGTTCAATCGTAATCTACCTGCTAACCATTTCAGGGTCCATAAAGCCATTCAGACTAAATAGTATGTTAAGTAATTTGATGTGTGTACAAAGTGTACAATATATTGTATTCTTTAATGTTATTTAAGAGCTTAGTTCTCGTTGGAACCATTTCCACACTTCTCTAGGCACTACCAGCAAGTATGACTGTAAATATTAAAAAAGGGATTGGGTAAAGTTGGCGTCGTTTTTAATTTTTTTGCGGCCGCTCATGAAAGTTATATTTTGAAAGGGCAATATAAAATAAAAGCTTGTAATAACCTTTTTTGTTATGCGTTACATTATAGCTAAATTAAGAGGATGTTTTTATGTACGATTTACCCTAAGCGAAAGGGTATTGTATAAAATAGTTTATATATAGTGTAATTGATCATCAATAGTTTCGGCAGCGCATCGACGGAAAACGTTAGATGGCACTTTATTAAACCTTGGGTTACTTAAGTTTAGATCCCTAATCACTTCATGCAATATTACTAATATTATTAAAATATGTTCCAGCATATACGAAAGAAAAACCAGAGACCTTAAATTTTAGTTAAGTTACATAAAACATTACAACAACATAATATAACAATGATGTGAGTACCGAGAAAATTTTCAAATCCGTCAAGTGCTTTCGGAGCCTATTCTGTGGAAAGAAACAATCGAATTGTACATCTTTATGATATTATTTGTATATCACATAATTTTTTAACCTGCTTAACCTAAATTTGATTGTTGTATGTTTGAATTTTACATAATAGTACACACGAAATAACTTATTACCAAATTAAATATCAGCTCAACATTTTCAACAAAATGTCATATATTTATATATTTTAAGAATGTTCGATATCGTTTTCTGTAGATCCCCTGAAAAGCTAAATATTGATGAGAATTGCAGGTAAAACTGTTTCAACTTCAATTATTTTTGTTTTAAGACCAATTTTGCCTTACGGCTATGAGAATATACGTTTTGTAATTTTTATTCTGCAAAACATTTACAGACAAGTATATTTGTAATGTGCCGAGAGTTCTATGAAATATAATCACGATTATGTCCTACGCCAATAAAGTTATAATTTGTTAGTTAATTGATGTTACAAACTATTTTAAGGCTTCAAATAGGTAAACTAACATTAACTTTGTATGTTGATTGCTGAAACTCAACTGCAGAAGTCGAAATAACTTTTTTGAACGCCGCAAAGTCCATTACGAGCCGTCACCCCAATCCGGGATAGTTAATAACAGGGATTTCGCGGCGGCCTCTCGTACTAATTGCCGTGCCTTCAACGTTCCCATTTTTTACACGTCCAGGCCGAATTTGTGAATAAAATCGGGAGTCGTTCGGCACCGGCACGGGATGCATAAGTGTTCGTTTTTCGTCAATACATTTTGCAAGTCAAATGGCGTTCCGTACCAGACCCCTCTGTTTTGTGACGGCAAAAAAAAGCTTACAAAAAAGCCTGTCCTTGAAACTGTAGACTCCCCAGTAACCTAGTACCCGAATTTTGTAACTAGTAACGGGAAGGCTTAGACCATTACCGGGAGTGGCCTTGGGGCTGATTGTTCGAGGCCTTGGAGCGAGTAAGTTTGTAGGTGTCGGCGAGCTTTGACGGCTTGCGCAATCAAAGCTCCAGATTGTTGGGAAAAGGCTGTGCGACAGAGATGTACCGGATTTATTTTTGTACTTCTTTCATTTTGGATGGGCGGTGTAACGTTACCACCTTGCAAAATCTGCCGGCTTAATAGTCGATTATTTACGGTAATTATAGATCGCGTTGTATTTGGAATCGTAATATCTATACGTGATAAACTGTAAAATCAGGGTTAGTTTATCTTAAGTTCAAAAACTAAACACGCGCAGTGTTTGATAACTTATTTCTGTGACAAGTATATGTTACATTAAAAATATGTTTTAACAACGCCATGTTCTGGTTGCAGTTGAAGTTCTCACAAGATATAAAAAAGTACTCCACATCTTTAACTTATAATTCGGGACTGCTATTAGTACTTCTGTTAGCACGTT
Source organism: Maruca vitrata (assembly GCA_039566165.1). Classification (NCBI taxonomy): domain Eukaryota; kingdom Metazoa; phylum Arthropoda; class Insecta; order Lepidoptera; family Crambidae; genus Maruca; species Maruca vitrata. The sequence continues at coordinate 18,639,103 of CM076911.1, read as the reverse complement.
TCATTCGTGTGATATGTTGTCAATGGACGGACCGAAATATATCCGCGTTTAAGGTGAAGCATACATTTTCAAAAATCACAAAACTATCGTTTGAAATTCAGGTTTTTACAAGCAAAAGCGCCGTTCACTTGCGTCCTCGATCGACGCATTTTCCGCGGAATTTTCCTTTCAGTTCAGGATATTAATAAGATCCTGATATTTGTGACGTTTAGCGCAACGGGCGGTCATTAGAGTTGTTTACAGACATGTTTGGTATTACATCATCTATGTTAGTTGAAGGAAGTATGGTAGGCAGGTATGTGTACAAATCATACTGTATTTTCAATAGGAACGTGTTTTCATTTCGTTCCATTATTGTAGTTTTATTTGCTTGCCATTATGAACCTATTTCGGTATGTAGTTTAAAAAAACGTAATGCTGGCTATTTCTTAAATTATTACTTCAGTACCTGTACTGATCAAATGTTTTTCTTGTGTTATAAAAATAGTTAAGTTAGTGACTCAGGACTCACTACCTACGGTTCCAACAGTCACGAGGCCAATATTTGTGTGTTGAACATCGGTGTTGGTTCCGTGTCTGGGTGTGTTTTTAAGTATTTTTAAGTACATTTGTGTATCTAATATTAATTCCGATATTCGTAACACAAGTTCTTAAGCTACTTTCCAGGCGACCAGACAGCTGTATGTGATGTTGTTGTCTATAATTTAAGATCGTACAACTTCGCAAACTACAGACCTCATATGAACAAAATAAATGACGACTGAGAAACTGAAAACTAATATGGAAGAAGAGAAAATCGTCCACTTGGTAATATGAGAATGATAATGCCTTACCGAAATGGTCTGCGCTCAGCTGTTACCGTGACAACGGGCCATGATGCTTATGTTCCATTATGATTGGACTATAAAGTGGTTTGGTGTGCCTGTCCCATATATGTTCCGGAATTCGTTCCACTTATATCTACTAATAGTGATCTTGTGTTCCTTATATCTCTACTGATTCACACTGTGTGGTAAAAAAAATATTTAAAAGCTCTTAGCCTTATAGTAGCGATAAATAAATATCTGGGATAAATACATCTGGGACATTTGGGATATTTTCACACACGGTCATCTGACCCCAAACTAAGCAGAGCTCGTACTATGGGCGTCAGAGACTGATATACATATATATTAATAAATACATGAGTACATATTCACACCCAGACACGGAACAAACACCGATGTTCAGCACACAAATTTTTAGTCCCGAGTGGGAACTGAACCCACGACTCTTGGAACCGCCAGTTAGGGTCACTAACCACTTTTCCACTGAGCTAGTTAAATGAAAATAAAAATCCATCTATTCCAACCAGTGTGAATCAATATGGAACAAATAATTCCACTTATCCCTAGCGGTAGGAAAAAGTAAAAAAAACTGAGTATCCCTTACCTGTACCAGTGGGATACATCGGTAGGGATATGTGGAACACGGGGTATGATGATAGGCTTTTCAATAATATAGTTAAGTCATCTGTGGCAATATGATGTAATATTTGTATGTATTTTGTTGCAGATTCAAGGAGGAGCCCTGTTCGCCCTCGGGCAGTTCTCCAGGTGAGTCCATGTGTAATTAAAAAATAGAATGTGGCACTCGGGGACTGCCGCGGTATAGCTATTGCATAGCATCGTCCGATTTCGGAGCAGCTCGTCTCGATTCGTGCGAGTTTCGTAGAGTCGTACAATACGTCTAACCGCACGCACACAAACACCGTGCCGAAGTCTACCGAACTGAAACGACGTTAGACGATTGTGAGGTTCTTTTCGTTACGGAATTTCTTGGTTCGGTCGCCGCGCTTAAAGCCCGCGATAAAAGTTATGCAATAGCTTAAAAACCTTCCAAGTGCGACTCGGACCGCACCGGGGTATTTTTGGCAATGTTTCCTTTAATTTTGCTATGAAGATGCTTTGTACGAGTACCTCGTATCCAAAATATCTTGAATTTAATTTAAAGGGAATGTGGATTTCGAGGGAGGTCGAATATTTGCGGCATAAACGGTGATTTTTTCCTCTCTCCTGATGGCTTGGAGTAGTCTCGTCATCATCACCGGACTTGCGGGGGAGTGGATGGCTCTCACCCCTGTCTAGATAAAAGGACAAACAACAAAGTGTTCTAATAACCGATTTTATATTTGAGTTACGGAACCTGAAAAAAATATTATGATGAGAAAACAATAGAGACTACGAGCGCAGTAAAGAGCTCGAAGCGTCGGGTCTTTAAATAATATTTTAGAATAACAATGCGCGTGATTAATCCGAAAAAATAGTTTTATTTCAGAATAAACACAGCCGTAAACTGTATGATTTCAACGAATGTATCCTTACTAATATTATTAATCCGAAAGTAACTCTGTCTGTCTGTTACGCTTTCACACATAGAGTACTGGACCGATTTAAATGAAATTTGGTACAGATATAGTCCAGAGCCTAGGAAAGGTTATAGGCTACTTTTTAACCGACTGCGCTATAAGGAAGTAATGTTTTACCGTCGTTAAACGTCTCTACTCTAGTACTTTAAAGCTAGTACTCTATATATCTATACACATTTTCCATTGTATCTTTGCTCCTATTGGTCGCAGCGTGATGTTATATAGTCAAAAGCCCTTCTCGATAAATGGTCTACACAACACAAAAAGATTTTTTCAATTCGAACTCAGTAGTTCCTGAGATTAGCGCGTTTATACAAACAAACAAACTCTTCAGCTTTATAATATTAAGTATAGATGATGCCGGGCTCTCTAATATTGTATCCGGATAGTATTATGTAGTAATAATCCCGTTTTACCAAGTGGCTGAAGGAACCTTAGAAAGAAAGTCGCCTGTGTATTAGACATGGAAACAAGGTGACCTATTTCTCAGTCGGAACCCTGAGCCTTAAACTTATTACTGAACTAAGCCTTAAAGAGCTTTTCAACGGTACTTGACATGTTTCTCGAATTTAATTTTTTTTGTTACTGTTCCTGGTTTAGACTACAAGTCGTTATATTAAAAATCTGACTAGTCTAAATTATTTGTTTTATTGTTTGGTCGACGACATTAGATATGCTTCTTGTTGTCTGGATGGTTTTGATAAAATTTGACACCTCATAAATCTCGCTCTGTTGAGTACGTTTAACGAGTAAAGTAGGTAAACATTAATATCGTTTTATTGTATTATTAAAATAATTTTGCACTACCATAATGATTATACAATACATTACGTCCCTTAATTATTTAGTTCACATAAAAAAAATGTTTTGCGTTTATTGTGTAAGGAGTGGTTTTTACGATTCTACGTTAAAATTTTACTGTCCTTCAAATAAACATTCTGAAAAATGTAATAGATCCAGTCCATCGCCATCTTATCCCAGTGTAGGTAAATAAGTGGTAGTAGACAAACAAAGAAGCGCGAAAGCCTGTCTGGCTCTGTTAGTGCTCCGAGCTTACAATAGATGGCGTCACTAGTGGAATTTACTAACAATTAAAGCACTTGCATTTAAACAATACATAATATTGAAACTATCATGGCTTTACTATCACAAGCAATTTAGTATCTATCGAGCTTTTAGTTTTCCTACTAGTTAATATATTGAAACGAACAATATTGGTGCTGAAATCCTTTGCAGTAGTTCTTAAGCAATTTTTAGATATTCATTACATATATATTTATAGTGCGCAAACAGAGTCGCAATCTCTGTTCCTTTAATGTTATTGACTTTTGTGAACAGCCCATATATAGTTTTAAGCTAGGATTCTACCAGTTGGTATAGGACGCATCAACATTGCATAGGTATAGAGTCATACAATGCGTCCTCCTACCGGAAGGATTGCTCGCTCGAACTCATCCCTCTATTGACAATCATTTAATCGACTCATTTACTTGCTAGCTACATATTTAGTTTTTAAGCGGCTTTGAGCGCGGCGACCGAACCAAGAAATTCCGTAACGAAAAATCCTCACAATCGTCTAACTCCGTTTCAGTTCGGTAGACTTCGGCACGGTGTTTGTGTGCGTGCGGTTAGACGTATTGTACGACTCTACGAAACTCGCACGAATCGAGACGAGCTGCTCCGAAATCGGACGATGCTATGCAATAGCTATACCGCGGCAGTGAGTGCCGCGGCAGTGAGAGCCGAGTGCCACACGTCTTTCTTTTTTGCATGAGTCCAGTGTACATGACTGATCATCGTCTCAATTAGTACAAGTCGTACTCTTAAAATTTGTATAGGTACATCTAAACAGGCATATTTTTTGAAATAAGTGAAACTGGATTACCAGTAAAAATGACCAATGGCTGCCCGTTTCCCGCAATCCGACGCCCGCATAAGCACCGGCGCGGGCGCAGGCAAAAAGCGATAGTTTCGCAGGGAAGCGTAAAAACCTATCACTGAACACGGCGCACATACTATGAAATGATAATTTATTCCGTCCGACGCACACCCTAAGCGAAGACACGTAACTACTGATAGATGCCTTATTATCACTTACCGTAGAAAGGTTAAAATATAATATTAAGTTTAAAATATAATATTGAGTATGTATAACTTTCAAACCATATGTATCAATTCAAAATTCAAATTCAAACCCGGCCACTTACCACAGTGTGCTCAATTTGAAATTCATATGTAAGATTATTCGACGCTTTAACGGTGAAGGAAAACATCTTGAGAAAACCAGTACGCCTACGAAGAAATCCTAAGGTTGTGTCGTCGTCCAGCCAGCACTTGGCCAGCGTAGTTGACTAAGGTCTTATCGGCCTAGATTAGGGTAGTCTCGCGCTGGGACACGTATATGTGTCCCAGCAGTGGGACGTATCTGGGCTGATGATGATAATGTATAACGTGTCCAACAGAAATGGTAAATTTATAATGCCGAATAAGAGCTGGTCGGACACGCCATAGAGAAAAATTAAGTGTCATAATTTAACTGGTATAGATTCATTTTACAATAATACTTAGGGAGGTATCATTATAAAATGATATGATGATGATTTAAGAAAACGTGAGGGCACGTTTTTTTGAAAATACATACCCAATCTGAAGGGTTAACACAACTAAACGAAGTGTTGTTTTGCAATGGTTAACTTAAACTTGTTTGTAAATTAACAGCACGAATAAGCTCAAACATTCTATGTAATTTACATTTAATTTGAAATTGCACTGCAAAAAGAAATACTCATAAGAAATGGGCATCAGCTAGCGGCTACTTGTTGATCCTAGATAGCAACAAGTGTCTAGAAAAAATATGTTTAAGCATGAATTGTGAGACGTTCCGTTTAACAAATATTATTTTAGATATAAAAAGAAGCTGATGTCGTTTTTATGCTAGTAACGAAATATGTGCAAATGTTTTTTTTTACTTTTTTGACCCTTTTTCTGAAATATCAGATAAATATTATACTGAATAAAATTCTGAAAAAATCAGAATTAATATAATATGTCGGGTTTTATTTAATTTTAAAAATATCGAACAATTATTTATCCAGTGTGGGGAGCGCCCCAGGGCTCCTGATTAGAGACATTGTGCGACTGGCATTATGCGCCAAAACAAAAGTGCCATCAAGTCTTTAAACATTCGCTTTATTTTTTACAAAAAATAAAAATGGTTTTACATGCAATATTAGGAGTATCAAATACATAGCTTAGCTACTCAATGCTTTTGTTTCGACTGGGATAAACCAATCATGGCCTCAGTTCGCTCAGTCATAGTCACTTCTGCATTTATTTCAAAGTGGGGAATGCATCTTTGACTTCATCGCTTGCAGTACAACACGAGCTTTAGTAGCCAGAGTACGTTGATCCATGGGAATGGTTCCGGGCACTTGCGTGATCCCAGCACCTATCTCGCTAGATATGTTTGTTTATTCGTGGAGAATGTAGAAAGTAATTATATTCCCGAACGTAATTATTTTCTGATTCTGCCACTGCATGTGCCTTATGGTAGCTTAATGAAGTCGTATTCAGGTGTAAATTAGCAATTTTCATCCCAAATTAAGAATATAAAGGGAATAAGATGTTAAGCGAAGCATGACGTAAGAGGTGATTAAATAGAATATAATGTTTTGTCAAGTATTATCTAAAATTATTTCTGAAGCTTTTAAGTATAACTTCTAGTTATACTTAAAAGCTTCAGAAATAATTTTAGCTCGCGTTAAGTATTAAAATACTGATAGGTTAATAGATCTATAGACTCCACAACGTTGCTTGAAATGCAAGCGTCGATATGAATCAACAAGTATTATTAATTGATGATTTGTCTACATCGATGTGTCGGTACGTCTATCGACCGCTATCGGCGCCTGTTGTGTTCGTATTCTCTTGGCCTCCGATGTATCGATTGCATTGGTGCACCCTCGCCTTCTCACATTCATTATGCAAGTATGACCTAATCTATAGTAATGGGACGGTCGATGAGACCACCTGGTACGAGTCGACTACTTCCGAAAGTCGATTGGCGACTGCTTTCCACACTATTTATTTATTTATTTATTTATTTATTCATAAGGACATCCAATGGTTGTTACATTAAATAATTATCACAATATTGCTGTTATAACTGAGATAAATGTACAACATTTTAAGGTGTCACAACATGCACCTAAAAGTAACATATAATACTTAAACTAACTTAAACTAAATGGACAATGCACAATACTACGGACTACTACCTCATGTCTCATTAATGGTTAGTAGTTAGCAGTAGTTTAACAGCCTTCTTTTTAAAATATAAGCTGTTTTCTAAATTACTACGATAACTTATGAGTGCTAAATTTTCTTTAATAACCGGAGTATTAAGCCGAGATCTTTTTGAGGTACGGCAAATGAAGTTTAATGGTTTTTGTTTTGGTTTTGCATTTCTATGATATGGTTATGTTAATCACTCCAAAAATAGTTATATTTATGGTCTTACATTATGGATGTTCACCCCATTTTGAAAATTCCTTCGGATAGGATACAAGCCCGATTTATGCAAGCATTAAAGTTGGTCTGACTTTGTAATCTCCCGTGTAACCCTGTGGGTTGCCATAATTCTTGGATTGAGTAAAGTTCAACCAATAGGTTAAACTCTATCGATATCGATCAAATCGATAGTTATTTCGGGTAAGAGTGATGTGTAACCCACCCGTTGCTATGTCGCTTGCATCAATAATTTAACATGAAGACTTTCTGGACCTTGAGTATCAGTACCTGTAATTGGTGCAATTTCAGTGGCAACTTAAAAGCATTTGTTGATTTTCACGTGAGAGCCAACAGCTGATGAACGGTGCATATATTTTGTATGTGCCTCACTTATGGGATATCTGTAACTACGTGAAATTTTAGTGGTGGTTTTCCCGCAGTAATATGATTCTATCTCAGTAGAAAAATAGATGTTTGCAGTTTATTTTTTATTAAAATCGAAAAATACCGGTTTTATGAAAGGGATAAACGAAACTCGGAAGCACGCTCGAGCCGCTTTATAACTTAGGGGGTAGCTTCTTTAGTATTCATCTTCAATATCATGCGGGAATCAGTACTTGATTACGTCAAATCTCTTAAAAAGAACGATAGCTTCCCATGCTTTCGACTTGGAAAAACATATTTCTAAAAATAAAATACTTTTTTTCCATGAAATCACTAGCGTGATTCGATAGTACTACTAAAGACAAATTAAATATTTGTCTTTATGGGTCTACACGCGTTAATAGGAGTAGCAAATTACATAGCTACTTACTGCCCGACGTTTCGACTGGGTTACACCAATCGTGGTCGCGAGCGACCACGATTGGTGTAACTCTCCTATTAACGCGTGTAGACCCATAAAGACAAATATTTAGTGTAATGGAACGCGAAAGTCTAAAATCGTAAAGACAAATTGTTCCGCTACGGGAAAACAACCACTAAAATTTCACGGTTTATACTATAAGACGTCCGATCGATTTCGGCCATGGCTGTCGATCTTAATTGAGATCAGCCAACTGCGCATGACAAATTACGCAAATACAAGTTCCCTTACTCTCATAGTTCAGTTAGACGGCAATCCGACATGAGAGATCGGCGCAGGTCCACCGGCTTAACGTGCTTTCCGAGACACGGGCGTGCATCCGCCAACTTCCTGACTCTTCTTCTCGACTCTTCCGACTCTTTCCGACTCTTCTTCCGGACTCCTGACTTCCTAAAAATTTGTATTAGTAATTTCTTAACAGAAAAATAACTTAACTCAACTTAATAACACACACAGACGCGGAACAAACATCGATGTTCGTCACACAAATATTGGTCCCGGGTGGGAATCGAATCCACCACTCTTGGAACTATAGGTAGTGACTCTGAGTCACTAACCACTGTTCCACCGACCCGGTCTGACTTATCATTGGTGTCTAATTAAAATGTATTATTACAATGAGGCGGCCCTCGTATTTGAACACAGGGCATAGATTATTACGTGTGAGCGCGAGTGCAACATTCTTGCACGATAACTATGCGTTTTGGTCTGTAGAAAGATATGCGTGGCTTGACCAGACGATGACCAGACAGGAACTACCAACACCGACGGTTTGCTGAGGCACGGGACTGTAACACCCTACCTTTAGTTACAACGCGCGTTATTACGAATGCTGAGAGCGACTGAGCCTCTGTGCCAGTTTAGTTAACAGTTTAATTGCAGTTACTCATCATCATCATCAGCCCATAAACGAATTTCGTATGGATTAAGTTATTTGAGTGTTGAAGTCAGTAGTTGGCATAGAATTTAATTTTATGCTTGTTTAACATTAAATACTGGATCACAATGATTATATCCCCTTATAACAATTTATAAAATTCAATATGTGTACCAGTTACTTTTTAAATGAACTAGGTAGTTTCAAAGGTTTATTTGCATAAGAAATTGCATGGTTTACGAATCAGTGTCAATACATCTAGCCTCCTTGGATGACCATTAAAAATGTTACCTTAGTTACTAAAAACCTCTTTTCGTAAGTGTTTACCATCTTCATCATTATTATCATATATCTATAAGGTTCTTCCAGAATATCAGCGCTGTAGCGTCCTAGCAGCCGCTGCAGCACATGTTGAGGCAGAACCTGTTGATCACTTTAACGGCATGTGTGTTTGTTTTTTAAATAATGTTATTGTCTGTGATCGATAAATGTTTTCCTTATTTATTTCTTTATAAACGTTTTCTATCAACAAACCACACCGAAGGCCGAACGTCTCGCTAGGACTGTAGCATCTAATGAGGGAGCACTGAGTGAGGATGGATGCACTGTATAAAAAGGTGGCTCTAGCGACCGCGCAGGAAGCAAACCTTTGTTCGGGTCACTGAACCCTGCATCGCTGTTAGACCAACCGAGAGAACCAGAAACACACCTAAACACCGAAGCCTAAAGACTCTTTTCCATCGCCGCACCGAGACTGCGAGTGTTAGTATCTAATAAAACGTGTTTCTCCACTGCGCACGTGGATTAAAAAGCTTATTACTCATACTTTTCGGTTGTTTTTCGAGTAGTCCGTCTAGGTGGAGGTTTTGCAAAGCAGTACTATTAGCGGGTAGGACGGCCTGTCTCGTAAGATTCGCTGATAACTGAGATTAAGTCCAGAATTAGTGGACTCTCCATATCCTACCTTTTCATGGAGGCGTGGGGTAGTAAATTTCGTTTTTTCCCCGGGTTTGGGCCCGCGGATCTCGTTTTAATGGCTTGTTATGGGGATTGTTTTGTTTGATGTATGTTTAATAGATCGGGTTACGTACTTTAGCGATGGCTGAGTGACACATAAATACCACCATAACACGAGAGACCCTTAGTTTGGGAAGTAGACTTGATCTATTTAAATATTGCTGTGTTGAGTTTGTGTAAATCTATAATGAAGCTTCTATGCAACTTGGAGAATCACGTTTGTCTTAAGACCTGTGAAGGATCAGTACACTAATCGTGTTATAGTTTTTTTCCCTCATTTTATTACTATTATTGATACCGATTATGTGTAATCCTACACTAGGGGCTTAGACAAAGTAACAATATGAAAACGATAACGAAGTTTGATAAGAATAAAATGTATGGGATTGACATTAGATAGACCACGTGATTTATCGTGTCTAATGTTATTCCCATACATTTTATGCTTTTCGAAGTTCGTTATTGTTTTGATATTGTAACTTTGTCTACCGCACCAGCACTCGTACAACGAAGCGATAACGATACGATCTCGATCCGCGTCACGTGCTTAGGACCTAAGCTTCAGTTGCGCAACTGGTGGTGGTATTAAATCGTTGCGCAACCAAGCTGAAACCAGGTGATTTACCCTGCATACAAATACCTACATATCGTTGGTAGCGACTGACTGAGGCGAAAATACTAGACCCCAGCGCTATAAATGTTTATAGTTGAATGGTTGTCTACATACTATAATAAATGATAATTGATACACTTATTCCTGCCATTCGAAGCGTGGAGAAGCTTTTCTTACGTTTTTTGCACCGTGTTTACTCGGTACACTGAGAGATAGCGTGCGGTTCGTCACTCATAGGATATTATCTGTGCTAGAATATAGAATGAGGCAACGATAAAAGTATTATTTTCTAATCAATTCTATAAAAATATAACATATAGGTAATAATAATATTCAATACTTTTGAACCATTCTCTAGTGCCAGTAAAATCTTTTTTATTTACATGTGGTCCGGGCAATTTCTTACCGTAAGTTCATAATTTCCCATGCAACTTTGATATAAGAACATTTACGTGACAATAAAGAACACAAAAAATATATTGTATATTGGTAATAAGATATGTTTGAATATAGGATTTTGTTCCGTGTCTGGGTGTGTTATGTACACATATCTGTATACCGCTGTTGTTTTTGATATCCGTAACACAAGTGCTTAAGCTAAACTGGCATTGAGACTATACTTGCTTATAACTACCTATTCTTAATTATTTTTAAGAGTCTAAACAACACTAACGACCCAAACACGTGCTTGGGGATAGCGGAAGTACTTAGTTAATGTCGCAACCCTGCACTAGATGGCATTATATGTTCAATTGAGAGTATTTTTAAATGTAAATTTTATTCATACCTACGTGATTTTAAAATAAAATAACGATTACATTCAATTATTAAAATAACTTAAAGTGCAGTGAAATAAATGAAAATGTAAAGAATAACTTTAAAAGGACGACCGATTTCAGCCTTGGCGGCCGATCTCAATTGAGATCAGCCAAGTTCGCAGGACATATTATAGTGCACAAGTGTGCGCGCAATCGCAAGTGCACTCTCTATTCCCTTACTCTCATAATTCGGTGAGACGGCAATCCGATATGACCGATGAGAGATCGGGCGCAGGAACACCGGCTTAACGTGCTTTCCGAGTCACGGGCGTTCAACCGCCAACTTCCTGACTCCGGGCTGAGTAATTTCATTACAGAAAAACTTACACAAATTTTGCCCGACCCCGGTTTCGAACCGGAGACCTCTCGGTCCTAACGCAGCGCTTGCTACCAATAGACCAACGAGGCAACGCAATACATATCTGGAAACATGCTTAAGTTTTTCCTCGATCAACATTAACTGGCTCGGAGCAACAATGGTTAGACAGCTACGGTTCCATGAGTCGTGGGTTCAACTTCCATCCGGGACAATTATTTATTGGACCAACATCGATTTTTATTTCGTGTCTGGATGTGTTATGCATTAAATATTTTAAATGTATATTTGTAAATATCAAATTTTTCACAAAGAAATAGTGTACAAAACTGTTACTTGGGAAAAGACACACCATGATCAGGATAATATTCGCTTCCGCAAGCCTCCAAGATACAAATTCTTCCTATTTTAACAAAAAAAATTATATATAATGAAATCAAAAAACAACGTCCGAGTCAGCGATTTCATGTGGGGTTGTCAGATGTCAGCATTTCGTACAAATCAACGAAATCCTATTCGTTTCAGTTCGTATTGTAACTCTTAATTTCGCCCTCTAACAACCGGCGGGGTGGCGCAGGTGGTAGCGCACTCTACTATTCGATCTTAGAGGACCGTGGTTCGATTCCACGCCCCGCCCTGGTATTCCTCCAATAATATACCGCTTTTGCTTTCCTACAAAATTACAGGCTTGTTTTTTTATTGTGGAAAGCTTCACTCATTTGAATTAATAAAACTCTGAAAACAAAATAATATTTTTTTATTTATCGTTCAGATTCTTGGTGGTCTGGGGCCTTGCACAAACTGGCATAAATACTGTACTTTTACTATACTTTTCTTAAGTAATATTTTTCAAGAGTTAGTTGACAAATAATGCTCAAAACATCAACTTTAACAAACTAACGACTCAAGCACGTGCTTGGGGTGAGCGGAAAGATTCAGTTAATGTCGCAACCCTGCACTAGATGGCGCTAAATGATTGTGAAATATATTTTTAAATACCTACCTACGTGTTTTATTTTCATTTTAAGATTCATATTGATTACATTCAATTTCAGTTCGGTTTAGCTGTTTAAGTTTTTTTGTCTTATTAGAAACAACAAGCAATTACACATTAGATAATAAACAAGAAATGACAATTACATACCTACATAAAAGTTAAATGCATGCATAACCAATAGCATGTTCTTACATAAAATAATGTTATTGTTTCGTTATATTGACCAATTACATATTTTTTCCAATAATTATTTTGGATTTGGTTTAAGTAGTGTACACAACTTACTTTGTTTTTATTATGATATGAATTTACATCAAGGCAAATGAAAACCAGCCAATAAAATTTGTAAAATTGGTAATCCAATAATGAGTGCACTTAGGGAGTAGTTGTATTTAGTAGACTGCATTGCTGGTGAATGCTCTTCGTTTCCAAATTATATTGTAACCTGTAATGTTGTAAATTATATAATAAAATTATATACTTGTGTGTATATTTAGTATATGTATCGCATAATTGAATTAACTTCATATGTTTTCTTTTTTGTTACCTATTTCTTTAGTGTGCCTTATTGCGATTTTATTTTTGTTTTATGTTGATATCTTTGATTATGTTGTGTATATTCTTCATGGAGTACAGTTTAGAACATTATTTTGTGAACATAAGATATTTCATAGCCTTAAAGACGGTATTCTGTATTATAAATTGACAGTAGAGCCGCATTACCGTACACCGCAGTCATGTTCTTATTAATTTCTTTCTCTAAGTGCATTTTGTACTGAGTTTTTTGGGGTTCCATGCATCCGTTACCTGTCTCAAGGTCTAGCACAATAATCGCAATTGGGCCTTTAAATCCTTGCGGTTGATATTGCCTAATCACAGGCGGTGTATTTACCACTTTAACAACAAGTACTAGAAGGATAAAAATTAAGACTCCTATTTATAACAAACGGTTTCTTAATATAAGGGTAGCGAAGCTTCCGACTCGCATTTATCAGTTTCTTTTTTGCTTGAAGGTACTCGTTTCTTTTTCCAAGCCTTTCCCGCTTTGCAGACGTCTTGGATTCAAAAGTCGGAATAATACTATTATTTGCTATTTCCTTGACGTCAAAAACAGTGTGCCACTGGCAACGACGGTTCGTTATCTTGAACCGATCTGAGTGAAAAGTTGGTAATGGCTTGTTCCAAAACCATATTTATTTTTGCTATTAAACTTGCATTAATTGCTGGAACTGTGGAAAACTATAACTATTGGCCGCCCGCAACTTCTGGCGGCGGTCTTTTTTGCAGGATTAATTAAGTTAAGTAATTACATTTTATTTTAAGTGATATCAATAGGTTAGAGATGGCACATGCTTGAATAGCGCGCAGGTAACACATGTTTTCTGACTTTCTTGACACCTATCGTCATTATCAGTAAAATTTTACACCTTTGCTTTTATGAATTCACAATGTTTTGATCAAAAAGTAAACAACACATAGCCCTTACTCCACATGGTACCGCGGACAAATGACCATACTGCGAGAGTCTCAAGGCCGCTCCATCCACTCGCACTGGAGTCTCATGTCCTTGAACTTCGCCGCAACTAAAGCTAATAACAACAGACCGTTTCTATTACCATCTAGTTTTATAAATATTACGTAATTCGCTCAGCCAATCGACGTGGTCGGCTAACGGTGTAACAGCGGGACTGAGTGGAACCTTCCCCGCGGCTGGTAACTTGGGTAACCAGTGAGGCAACTCCACCTTAGCGTTGTTATCACTACATAGTATAAAGCAAAGTCGCATCCCGCGTCTGTCTGTCCCTATGTATGATTAAACCTAATGGTAGTTTTGATAAACTACAACGGATTTTTTTGCGGCTTTTTTAATAGATAGAGGGATTTAAGAGGCAGGTTTTTATGAATTATATACCCGAAACGAAGCGAGGTCGGGTCACTGGTATACGTGTATAGTAATAAGCCATCCGTCAGACATCGGCCGTAGCCGATCTCTATGGAGATCGGCCTACTTCGAATAAGGTAGTCTATACCTATTTTTTTTTATTGTTTCCCATAATGTCATAAAGGTGACTATAATAATAAATAATGTCACTAGCTTACCTCCCGCGATTCCGTATGTATGAAATTCATTATAGTGTAAAACATTTATCTCATGTAGCGTAGTCAGATAATAAATATTTTAATTAGTATCGTTTGTTGATAGGTATGCTCATTGTCATTGAAATACATTTTGTGGGTTTTGGTTTGGTAAGACAGGGTTAATTTACTACATATTTATAAGATTAATATGGATTATCAAAGTAATCAATTATGAGAATACCATTCTTGATTTGAAAGTGCGCAATAGTCTAGTACTAATATCCCCTAGTAATTTAAAGGGTGCCATTTCTCCTCTTTCGATTCGTAATTAGTAATTACTGTGTTATATGAGTAAAGAAACAAATGTAATTTGTTTCATTACCGTATCAACAGTTGGTGGAATGGATGTATGGTCGTAAAAGCATTCCATTTCCGTGCTGTTTCGTCGTTTACACTGTGCTTATTGACTTTCAAGCCGAAATTTGTTATTCTTATACAAGAGTGTTCTAGTGACGATGGCCCCGAAACACGCGCTTCGGTCAGAGACAACAGGATAATTTATAACTAAATCAGCACCATTATTTTTTAAATATACGAAAAAAGTACTTTATATTTTAACCTTTCGTTATTATGTCAATTAGACCTTAAGACTTATAATGACTTTTTTTTACATACAACGTTTTTGGACAAGCCTCTCGTAAAGACTCGTAAAAATTGGTTTTTATCGGTTTATACATAATTCGATTGGTTTTGATTTTTTGTCTAACCTATATTCAGACGACATCATTATTAAACGACTTAATAAGATAAACGTAGTTTGATTAATGATAACTATGAATTATTTTTGCTATGATTAAAAAAGATGCATTTTATGGCCATCCCTTTAAAAGCGTTGTTTACTGAAACACTCAGTGTATAATTGAAAATTATTCTGAAACTCTACCACTTACTAAAAAGCGTCGATGGCCGAGTGATTAAGGTCGTTGCTTGCCATGCGAGAGTTCATCAGTTCAAACCCCACCAGGTACCAATGTGTTTTTCAAATTTGAAATCGATATGCACCATCATTCGACGCTTTAACGGTGAAGGAAAACATCGTGAGGAAACCAGCACACCTGAGAGATTTTACAACGGTGTGTGAAGCCATGTCAGAGGCCTACGGGCGATTTAAAACTCTGACACCAGGTTGTTCATCAACCATACGATAAGAAGAAGAAGACCACTAACTATCTCAAATTGAATTACTTAGAATAGTTTCCATATCATGAAATACACTCGTTTGATTACACATAACTATGTAAATTGGTTATTTAATGTAATTACCAAGGGTGCATTAGCTCATATACCTTCGTTTGACAGATATACCCTTCCACCAGATTATGTGTAACTGAGATATTTTAATCGGAAAAGATAATGTCACAATGCGATATGAATAGATTTTTTTTTATTTCGTAATAGGATGATTCATTTGATGCAAAACAATAATTTTAATAGGTTCACTTAAAGGTGTGTTGTTCAGCCGAATGCAGGCGATGCCACGTGCAGCGCGCAGGTACCCACGAACGGTGCATGGAAATGCATCGCTTAATATTAATGAAGGACCCCTAAATATGTATGACTGTACTTCGCCAATTTCTGCGCATCAAATCAACGCATACGGTCCATTTTTGAGGGCACTCTCTGGATGCAGGTTGATACAAATATTGTATGTAGGAAAGTATGTATACCTTTAAGAATGAATAATTTACTAATACGGTTTTGCAACTCAAACTACGCACTTTGATATAATGTCGATTGGCTCGGTGGAACAGTGGTTAGTGACCCTGGCTGACGGTTCCAGGAGTCGTGGGTTCGATTTCCACTCAGGGAAAATATTTGTGTAATGAATATTGGTTTTTGTTCCGTGTCTGGGTGTGATAATGTTTTAAGTAAGTTTATAAAAAAAAATATGTATGTATTTCAGTCGACCCTCGTAGTATAAGCACTGCTTAGTTTGGGGTCGGGCGAACATGTGTGGGAATGTCCCAGATATTTATTTATTTAATGACATCACAACATACTGTAGCTCAGATGCTCAAACATGACTAAAGCCCATACTAATCTTTGCTTTAGTTCATTTAAAACTATATAAATAAAAAGAATACGCCAAAAATAAGTAAATCGGAACTGCATGTTTAAAACACGGTTACGGTTTCTATTAACCAATTTATTTTTAATTATCACGACAAGCTGGTACGAAGCTCACCGGATCGACAAGTAATTAATTTAAATATAACTGATTGATTGATGAATGATTGATCGATAATAATTAAACGATAACGTGAAACTATATTATATAGTCATAAATATTTTTTTAATTCATTCAGACTCCAGGTGCCTGCTATTTTTCCTCATAAAACTTCTTCCCTTCGCTATTTTTTAAGAAATGATTTTATTAATATAATTGTAGCAATTCACTCTTTTTTTTAAATATTGGCGTGCAGGGATTTTTTTTTTCCATATGTTTTATTAATATCACACTACACCTATGACAAATATCGTTTCGATTCCTTAAGCACTTGTGTAACATTTATCAGAAACAACCGCGGTATACAAATAATCTTAATTAAATAAAAACATACCCTGGTACAGACCAAGCTCGATGTTCGTCATAAAACAGGTACGATATTAAAATGGAAGTGGACCATGAACAAAATTAAAATTTCCAAGTCATAATGACTTAACCATATATTTTACAGTCACGTGGACGTAAAGTCAACCGCTGGGGTAGACGAGTTCTGGAGTGGATACCGCGTCTCGGCAAACGTTGTGTAGGACGCCCGCAGGCCAGGTGGTGTGATGATCTGCGCAGGACGGCTGGTAGGAGCTGGATGCGAGTGGCCGAGGATAGAGAGAAGTGGCGTGCATTTGGAGAGGCCTATGTCCAGCAGTGGACAAATATGGGCTGATGATGATGACGTAAATTGTAATGAAAAATAGGGCACTCCATACAACTCGGAAAATATGGCGAATTATTGGTACTGGTTTAAGGGACACTACTTAACACGGAAAATATCGGGAGTAACTGAATTCACAAGACCACAAAGGTAATTAACTTAGCAGAAACGCAACGCTAACTTACACGAACTGAAACTACGATTCAATTCGAAACGATTCAGAAATTGTAGGTATTACAGATTATTGAGATGAATTAACCTTCAGAACTAATTATTACATTCATTTGTAACTGAAATTGTGATTTTAAACCTATAGAACTTACTTATTACTATAGAACATTAAGTCAAGAAAATGTAAATACTCCTTGTCCTACATTACATTAGATTAGATTATTGTGACACGAATTTTACATAAAATGCTCTACCTCTTAAAAATCTCTATCTATTAAAAACAGAACACACCAAAATCCATTGCACTTTTAAATATTTATGCATTCATAGAGTTAAAGGACCAGAGAAAGCTTCTTTGTTTTATACTATGCCGTTAAGCCCGAATCAAATTAAATATAATATGATACTATCATGTTCTCGTGATATCTATCGCTATGATATTATATATAAGCTTTCTGTTTCCCAATTTCGTAGGAAATAGAAAAATACCGTTCATTATAATGTACTTTAATTATGTAACTAATGCGTGTGAAGTTGTATGTTATGTTAATTTACTTATAAACCTGTTGTTTTGTAATGCTTGGTGTTTTTTATAAGTTAAGTTTGATTTCCTTAAAATAAATTAAAAAATTTGTTAGTACATAAATCTGTATCTGAAGCCTTAATACTGGATGAATTTGAACACTTCTAACAAAAAGGTATCAATTTGTTATAATATTATTAGGTATTGACATTCGGGAGACGGTTAGCGGAAGCCAACATATATATTCACACCAAATGGATGACAAAAAACGTTGTCGGTGAATTTTAAATGAGTTGGTAGGCAATGTTGGTGTGTTTGAAAAATCGGTCAAGAACAATCGTGTTATGGTTAGGATAGTGACAATAAAGTACTATTTTTTTTGTTTCGATAATTAAACGTGGGGACTAATTGTAAGTACTTACGTACAATTAGTATCCTTAATATTGTAACTATGAGAAAATTGTATTTAAGCAGCTAGGAGGTATCATTTTTAGGAGCTACATTGACGGCATGTTAGAAATCGACGCAATAACAAATTCTCCGGAACCCAAACTACACATACATCCTAATGTAACTAGCTGGCAGCGATAGGTAAGAAACTATCATTTTTCAGCACATCCTTTCGTATTCACTTACATACATAGAATCACGCCTTTTTCCCGGAGGGGTAGCCAGAGATCACTTCCTGCCATGTGCTACGGTCCTGGCACACCACTTCTGCGTGCTGATCCGCTTTATGACTGACTACAATGATGCCTCGTCATCTTCCGCGGACTTGCATGGGCTCTCAGCCTCACCGCTAGGACGTTGGCACGTGTTTAAGTTAATGTGGCTTATTTCTGAGGTATTGATAAATGCTATCGAGGATTTTTGGTAGATCTTTGTAATACATACTTTTTGGTCAATGTATGCTAGGATATAGATGCTCAAAAACGTGTTTCCTTTCTTTCTTCTTCCTTCTTTCTTCTGTTCATCCGACTTGCTTGAGATTTATCGTCATTGCTCGGCTCTTATTTATCTCAATATTATGTATGTACCAAGTTTGGTTAAAATTCCGTCAGTAGTTTTGACCCATATACAGATAAAATACTCGTAATAGTACAGACATACAGACAAATATTTACTGATTGCATTTTTGGTATCAATATCATGAGAATGATTGACATCATCAATCACCCCCCGATATTCACTCCACTCTGAAATCTAACCGAAATGATTTATGTAAATAAAATAATATACTCGTAAAACTAAATTAAAAATGTTTTTAAATACTGAGCAAGTCTTACTACAGCAAATTATGTTTGACAGATGCTTCTATACATAAATGAATAAATTCCAATCTAAAATTTATAAGTTTACTTAAGAAATAACCATCTTCTTCAAGATACCGTCCTTACGATTATCGATAGAAATAAATCCGCTTGAAATTCTGTAGAGTCTATCTCTTACTAAGAGAAGGCTGGACTATATTGTTGCGGAGTGAGGGATTTATCTTAAATATAAACAAATATACTTGTACCTATCAATCTTAACATAATTTATATACTTGAAATGGAGTTTGTTTGTTATTCAATATGATAATATTATATACCTAAAGATAATACATGTTTTTGGTTATTAATAATTATCGAGTTATGCCTTTTTTTGCTTATTCTGAATGTAAAGTGATGAACTCATAACTTTATGATAGAAAGCGCATATTATCTTTAGTCTGTCATCCCAATCGAGTGGCTTATATACAACCCTCCGTAAGACAAGCGCCGATCGTTGAAAAAGCAAAACATTATTCGGTAGCGCACAAGTTATGTACATACATCCAGCGCGGGCTTTCGTCCGCGTCATCGCTCGCATATATACTTACGTAATTGCGCAAAAAAGGTTCGAGTCCAAAAACTCTCACTGCGCACTCAAGCTTGAGGAAAGCTCAGTGCACGGTCGGTGGGCGAGGCTTGCGCACGCGCGATGTCGTTGGCATGGAGCTGTGGAGCGGCCGCCCCGCGCCCGCCGTCGGCGCAGCCGGCCTGACCCACGACGGACAATTCGCTGTCGCCTTCTTCAATTCCAAACCCGAAACACCCAAACAAGGTACCCATTTCACCTGAAAACTACGCTGTGTTACTGTATGCTCTCCGTCGTTAGTGATCCCTCTGAAAGCATAATTTATAGTCATCATTTGCAACGGGCGAGCCGCTGTGTGCATACGATTTTTGTGTTCGCGAAGTGCATGCTGCACACTCCGGAGCTTATGTTGTTTGTTGGGAAATAGATTGCGTCCAATCGCGTTGTGCACTTTTCGAGCACCGTTCGCTCCTCTTCGGTGAGTTTTCTTTGTTTATTTGCTGTGTTGGGTGTTTTGCGTGAGCACATAGTGCAGTAGAAGGATCGATCTTAATTTTGTTTACGATTAAAATCAAATAAAAGTGTAATCGGTTAATACAATTTGGGATCAATTGATATGATTGCTGACTTATGAGAGTCAAATAGATATGTTTTTTCTTTTAAATAAAAATTCTTTGAACAGCTTGCGATTTTGTGGATCAGCGGAAAACGCCTTTTTTACCTATTTATTTCTTTTAAAATAAAACTGCGTTCTGTCTAAGTTAAGGTTTCCCTCGCTACGGCACATTTTTCTTACTGCAAGCTACTTTTTTCGCTTAGAAAGCATTCATATAACTAACGTCATTTTACCTGTAAATCCTTTAATAAGAAATGCAAATGGCATTGCTCATAATAACCTGTCGTAAGTTACGCAATACGCGACGATGAAGTTTTTTGACCCGACCGCGAACCGGACTCGAACCCGCGTTTCCGGCCACTGAGCATGCAAGGTCCCCGGGCACGTGGTATTGTTTATATTTACTGTCCTCGTGTTTGTTATTGTGTTTATCGTACGCTGTACAAACTACACACTCTGACCGTTGGTTTTATTAGTTTTTAAACGTTGATTAGAGAATTAAAAGTATTCGATTTTTAAATACACTCGTTAATGGATCTAGAGCTAATATTTTCTTTTCATATTTTGTGATTTTAGAGATAGTAGTCAGGTATTAGGTTTTATCTATCCAACTATGATAATATTTTTGTAACTTAACATCGAATTGGAGAATGTCATTGTTGGCAGTCGTTTTAAATACAATATACTGAGTAAAATAATCATTACCAGATTTAACTACGACTGGTACTATTAAGTCTAATGTAGTCTATTTCTTTTAAGAAAAAAGTATGAAAATAAAACACACACACAAAAACAATCCTAAAATTTATCAAAAATATAATGTTATAACACAAAAAAGTTTATGAATAACTTTCCAACGATTTTATTTAGCTTTTTTATGTTTGGCTAACTGGCAGAGAACTTAATATTAAGCAATTATTTTCCAATTCGATTTACAATAGGTACATTGCGTACTTTGGGAAACCTTAAAAAATGTTAACTGATCTGCAACTCGCCGCGTAATTTTGCCACGGGAAATAATGAAATGTTAATTCACTATATAGTATTAAGCGAAGTCTCTTCCCGCTGTACTGTCTGTCTGTATGTTTGTATGCTTAAATCTTTAAAATAAAAACATTTTTTATAGTTTAATAATAGACACAGACAATACTAAATCTTTAAAACCACGCAAGGAATTTGATTGGGGTTTTAATAGATAGAGGGATTCAAAATGATGACTTATGTATAATATATACCCGAAGCAAAGTAAGGGCGGGTCACTAGTCGTATTAAAAAAAAAATCGAAATCAACCCCAACCAGCACCTTACAAAAAGGCAGCGTCCTAAATAGGTCAAAGAAGCTATAAAAGTACTTTAGCATTTGTAACAGAAATTTTAAATAACTTAAAAAAAACATGATTCCGCCGAATTGAAAACTTTTTTGTAATCAGTTTTAAAACCGACTAAGTCGAAATAACGCAAAAAGGGGTACAGTATATTTTTTATTATCTAAATAACATTACTCTATATCGGTGTAACATTTCATAATATAATGAGCTAAACTGGCAAAAAAAAAAACATTTTTTTATGGGATATTGTCCCTCTAAATATGTAGGTATTTTTTTTTGTTTTTAGTATCTGTTTGTCAACAACAAATACAACGACTTCTTTTGTCTAATGTAAAAGCTATTGTATTGAATATTATTTAATACTAATGCAACATAATGCTATGGAAATCAATATGGTAAGGTGTACATTATCAGCTGTAATATATCGCAAAAACAATGACACAGAGACACACACATACAAAGTAGCCCAAAAACAACAAATACAAAATATTATCTGATCTATTATTTTCATTATTTGAATTGCGTGGTCAAACAAATATGACGTTAAGTAATAATATTACTTAAAACAATGCTCGATAAACGCATATAAGTCCTGGGACTTTGTCTTAATACCTTACCACAATGTTCTCCAGCCAACAATTCCAATTTGTTATCAAAAGTGCTAAAAGCCTTTGTAACCAGAGCGTCAATGTTTTATATTACGATATATTACTAAACGGTGTAGGTTTATCAATACAACTATTGGTACCGCATAAATTGAAACCATTATTTTGTATGCAGAAATGCGATACAGCGGGAATGCACCCGGTCAAACAAAAGCGGTAGGTATATGCAATATTATTGCGTTTTATGAACTAGATTTTATTATATGTGATTCAAAGATATGTATTCACGTATAAAAATAAAATGCGAAATTCATACCACAACAGTATATTCTCTTAAATATTATTTAAAACTTTTTCGATCCATACAGTTAATATTATTATTTTAGGGTACACGCACAGCACACGCTAAAAACAGCAACATAGTAGCAAGTAGTACAATTATAGTCTTACAATTCATTCATATTCAACAAGTAGTTTCGGAAATGGTTGAATGGCAAAATATATATTAGGTAGGTACATACAAGTTTTACTCTAAAAATGTATTTCTTTTCTGGTTATAGGCTATACCTACTTAAATAAAATCTAATATGGCGAGTTTACTGCTACTGTCTTTATATTACCTTAATGATAGACATTGAAAAAGGCACAGACTATCCGAATCCAAAGTCAGAATGACGTGAACCAGAGCACAGCTCAGTGTACTATGAATTATACAAAATACAAATAAACACACACCAAGCCCAGAAACAAGTAAAATTTTAATCCGATCCACAGCCCAAACTCCCCACATAGATAAATCCGTTCGCTAGTTGTTTATGTTTATGTACCAAAAATATCGACACAACTATACTTTCCTTCAACAGAATCACCGACCACAAACAATGTGACGATCGCAAAGCCGTAACTGCTCCAGTTTAAAGTCCATTTGACTTTATGCGAAAGCTTTCACTCAAAAGCCGCTCTGAAAGTTAGAGCTTCGGCACGCGACAGCGGGAAGCTCGATATCTCTGAAACAGGCTCAAACGGGCTCCAGAGCTTTTGTGTGGCGGAAGTTGGCCAGTTAAATAAGACCGTGCTGTCAACCCTCCATGCAGTGGGAAAAAAAGCTCGGCCAACCTCTAAGAGGTCCGCTGTTCAAAGAATAATGGAATAGTCGTCCTTCTCTCGCGAGAGCTTTTAGTTTTATGCTCAAAAGGGTTGGTGCGGATGCATTTTAATAATAACAAAACAAATCTATGTAAGTGGCCTACATAGTTAGTTATATTTCATTATATTGGATATTCTCAATGGTAACACAAATTAATAAGTAATATAATTTTATTTATAATTAAAATGGACGCATTTTTATTTTCATTTTTGTAAGTATAATACATAATTTATAATAATGCATCAGTAGTCGTAGTCAAATCATAGTTCAGTGATTTTTAGTGAGTTCCCTTTTGACTTTATTTATTCTCCCTTTTGCAATTTTACCATCGCTCAACTTGAGACGAAACCGATAGCAAAGATTTAATAATAATGACGGTTCAAGTAGGTTCAGAACGACTTAAGCGTCAAGGCACTCTTGAGAGGGATCCAGAGATAGATTGTAAGCCTTTTTTGATGGACCTGTTTTGATTTAGAATTTAGTGGAAAAATATTAGAAAGCCAAACAAGAGTAGTTCATAAACCTTCTTGTATAGTGAAGTAAAAAAAAATCCATCACATTATAGTAGACCCGCTCACTCAGATACTTTGAGGTACTTTAAAGAATAAACCGAACATTTAAAACGATGCAACGGCGTCTAAATTAGTGGTAACTATTCTCTATTTTGATCATTTGCTAGAAATGCAAGTCGACTCGTCTACCTCTAATACCTCCATCTATCTTTGTCGTGGTCTACTTTCGAGTGACCGACCTCTGTTATTATATTGATGTGTTGGCACCCCCAACAAACATGTCGTTGGATCGCAAACATGTTTCGAGCTGGAGCTATTTTGAGACCATCTAGAATAGGAAAGCACAACTGAAACTTTTAACTGGTTAGTTTCGGGGAAAATCCGATTGTCGGAATAAATATGTTCGACTGGCTCGGTGGAACAGTGGCTAGTGACCCAGGTTCACTGTCTGCGGTTCCAAGAGTCGTGGGTTTGATTCCCACCTGGGACTAATATTTCTGTGACGAACGGACGAACATCAGTGTTTTTTCCGTGTCTGGGTGTGTTATTTAATATATTTTATGTAACACAAGTGCAAGCTACTTACCGCGGAATCAGATCAATGTATGTGATGTTGTGTAATATAGGGTGTTAGACTTTCGTGTGCCATTACACTAAAAATTTGTCTTTATGGGTCTACACTCGATATTTGGAGTAGCAACATAGCTACTTACTGCCCGTCGTTTCGACTGGGTTACACCAATCATGGTCGCTCGCGACCAATTTGTATTTGCTCCTCCTAATATCGCGTGTAGACCCATAAAGTCTAATGTTTAGTATATTTAGGGGTCCGAAAATCGGATGTTAAGGTATCTTCAAGTAAAGGCCTTATTCGCAAATAGGACGCGAACCCGTGGTGTTCCAAGGGTCATCGCCCTCACTCTCGCCTCGTGGGATGAGAAGCGATTTCCAAGACTTCCGAGATACTAGGAAGGAAGTTCGCCAATCGTTTCTTGATGCCTAGCGACGTGCGGTCTAGATTGCCTGAATGATTTTCTTCTCAGCGACTCATCACGGCTTATAAAGAAAGCGAGGTGATGTTTTATTTTTTAATGTCAACTGATTTTTCTTGCCATTATGATCAAAAAATAATTAGCTTAAGTGTTAACATACTGCTAATAATTATGCTTTTCAAATACTAAATTAACGTCTTCATAATGTGTTATATGTTTTAATTCACGATTTTTTTCTAATAGACTACTTAGGGAGCGTTCAAGTATTACGTAACGCAATTGGGAGGGGGGGAGGGTCTCGTGAAACGTTACGATGCGTTACAGGGGGGGGAGGGGGTCTTTCTTATAACACGTTACGTAACATTGTTACACGTTAATAAAAAATAGGGAAATTAAACTCCCAAATTGGCAACCCTTTTCGTTTACATTTTACGGGGAATCCCTCGATTGTATTTGTCAAGTTGGCAAATATTTTCCTTTATATTTGATGGGGAATCCCTGGATTGTATTGAACGTCATTTAATATTGTTTTCATCGTCAGAATTCGTTAGTGTTTATGCTGAAGCACATTGTTGTAGCCGGTATTATTAAAGTGAGTTCATATAGTGTTGTGTGTGTGATGACTTCAAAAGAGGGAGATTTGCATCAAATGCCAACGAAATTTGGAAAAAGGCCAAAGAAAAACTAAAAAATAAAGAAAAGTTATTAGAACATGTGAACCATGTTATACGAGAGTTGAAAGTGAAGGCCACGAAGAAGAAAGCAACAATGCTTGGATATTTTACACAGGTAAGTTTAATGCTAAAATATAATACTTTAATATAATCTTTTATGTATGTTCACCGATTTCTCCGTCATTTGAAGGCCGATTTCCAAATTTTCTTCAATCTTATGTTCTTGTGAACAATCAATTTATTACTAGAACACTATATTTAATGAAGTCGGTACATTTTTGGTAATTTTAACAAAAACAGCTCTTTTATCGTATCGGTTTTATTTTTTTTATTAAAAATTATCATTAAAAAACTGGTCAAATTGAGTATTATATTTTTCTAGCTACCGATGAAAACATCAAACATGCCAGCAACACCAGGGCCCAATGTTCCCTCGACTTCGCGTGCTCTTCAACAAAAACAGGTGTAACAAATTATGTCCAACCTGCGGGATCTATTTCACATCTCAGAAAAGTGTTCAAATGCACTGCCATTACGTGCATGGCAAGACTGTCCAAGACCATTGTGATACTAGAGTACGACGGCCACAGCGCCTTGCTGCCAGAAGGGCAAATGAGGTTATCTGCATTATGCGTCGCTATGAAACATCGTCTAAGGATGCTGACTGGCTTAACGAAGATGAAATTGATGCAAGTGGCTTAACAATTCCAGAACCGTCTTCGTCTGCGCTCCAGATGCCGGTGATGAATGAATCTGAGTGGCTAGCAGACCCGTGGACAGAGGAGCATTAACTTCAGTCTAATTGCTTTGTAGAGCTACTTAAATAGATACTTGGTAATAGTTGATTATTTTTTAATTTTGTTAAGAATTTCGAGTAAGATGATTAATTTCAGTTGTGTTTCTGTTTATATTTTAATTGCATTACCAAAGGTTTACATAAATATGTTATTTTCCAATAAGAGTTTTTTACTTATTCAAAAATAAAATACTTCGGAGAATGAAGGACAAAAATAATTGTATGTAAGCTAAAAAATAAATAAAAAATAAACAAAAGTCCTACACAGGTCTTACGGATTACAAATCTCTTGTTTTATTTAGTATTATACAGAGGATAATAACTAGTACATTACTTTTTGCGACTTTAGGGTAAAAAAAACCGGCCAAGTGCGAGTCGGGCTCGCGCACAAAGGGTTCCGTAGCAGCAAATATAATAAAAATCAACCTATCTCAAAAACTATAAGAGATACTTTGATCAAACCAAAAATCGTTGAAAGAGTTAATTAGCATGCATCACCTCTATTTTTTTTAGAATTTTATACCACGTAGTTATAAAAATAGAGGGGGGGGGACATACTTTTTACGACTTTGAGAGCTGATATCTCAAAAACCGTTCACTTTAAGAAAAATGTTTTATAGAAAACTTTATATCATTTTAAAAGACCTTTCCATTGATACCCCACACGGGTATGTACATCGAAAAAAAAAAATTCATCCCTCAGTTACATGTATGGGGGGCCCCACCCCCAATTCTTTTTTTTACTATTTAGTGTCATATTTTTGTAGCGGTTCATACAACACATATTCCCATCAAATTTCATCACTGTAGTACTTATAGTTTCCGAGTAAATCGGCTGTGACAGACGGACAGACGGACAGACGGACATGACGAAACTATAAGGGTTCCGTTTTTGCCATTTTGGCTACGGAACCCTAAAAAGCACTTGAGCGCTACGTAACGTTTAGAGAGGGGGTACCGAAAAACGTTACGGTGCGTTACAAGGGGGGGAGGGGGGGGTCAAAAATCTTCAAATATTGCGTTACGTAATACTTGAACGCTCCCTTACCGATGAGATCTTGGAGTAGCCTTGTAATCATCACATGGCGAGGGAACGGATGGCTCTCACTCCTGCAACCACAGTACCTGAAGAAAAATTAAATCATTAGTAATTAAAAATTGCAACGGTTTTATATTGCAATGAAATACAATTTTATATTCAAATGTCCATAACACTTAAAGAGCTTTTTAATGATCACTATTCTTCAGTACGTGGTAATATAGTAGAAAGGAAAATTCTTTGAATTCACAGATCTTGAAGATATTTCCTAGGAACTAGGATTATTATTAATAACTTGGATGGAGCCGACCTTCTTGAATTAGAAAAAAACAAAACAGCATAATAAATTTCCCGGACATTTTCAGTTTTCTAATATGTGTAAACATGACACTTTAAAATTATCTTCTTGAAACATCTCACAATACTTTTATGACGTTGAAATATTATCTATATCTATACTAATATTATAAAGAGGAAAGATTTGTATTTTTGTATTTTTATATTTTTGTATGTTTGTAATGAATAAACTCAAAAACTACTGGACCGATTGCAATAATTTTTTCACCATTAGAAAGCTGCATTATTCAGAAGTAACATAGGCTAGATTATATTTAAAAAAAATTAGGGATCCTTACTAAAACTCCAATAATAAAACCCAAGGTGTAAAAAATAGACCTGAAAAATTCCTTACGTCACCTGCGCTGCGAAAACTATTGAAGATAGAACAAAACCATTTACTAAGACTTTGCAGAACTCATAATTATCTACAAAAAGTGTCGCGACAGCATATGTCTAAATATTATAGTTATGTCACAGCAAGCGGTTTTTTATTCTAAAAATTTAATTTATATGCCGCCGCTTGAAAGGGCTCTTTATTTGTACCTTGGTATTAATCCTTATCAAAATAAGTTACTTTATATTCAAGACGGCTTCAATACCTTTTTATTACTTTTTGAATTATTCAATTCGGACATTTAATTCGGAAGATATCACGAGTTTAAAAATGCAAGTATTAGAAAAAAGTCGCGTGGTTGCCCCCACCGCGCTCAACTAGCCAGCATGCGATGTAGGCTCCATGTAAGCATCACTGGGGTACGGGGGAGTCAATTTAATATGTAATATAATAATATTATAATAAGGAAAGGTTTGATATTTTGTTTGTTTGTTTGTTTCGAATAGGCTCCGAAACTACTGCACCGATTTGAAAAAATCTTTCACTGTTGGAAAGCTACACTATCCCTGAGTGTCATAGGCTTTTTTAGATAAAATAATAGATTTCTCTTACGGGGTTAAAATATATTACATAGAGATAGAGATATCCCCGAAGCGAAGCGAGGGCGGGTCGCTAGTATTATATAAAATTCTTGTGTCACAGTTTTCGTTGCCGTACTCCTCCGAAACGGATTGATCGATTCTCATGAAATTTTGTGAGCATATTGAGTAGGTCTGAGAATCGGCCAACATCTATTTTTCATACCCCTGAGTGATAAGGGTTGTCCACGCGGACAAGTCGCGGGTACAGCTAGTAATTTTATATAATTTGTTCCAAGAGAATCAAGCATGGAGGTAAATTTTATTTACTACTTATTTTAGGGTTGACAGCCTTCCGCTCTCCCTCAAGTCCGGTGATGTAGACGAGGCTACTCCAAGCCACCATCGTAAGTCAGATAGGAAGAGAAATACAATTTCTTTCAGGACTTTAAGTACTTTATTCATTTATGGATTGTTCGAATTTTTAGTACTTCGCTATCTTAGTTTCCACATTGATTGCCTACTTATTGCTGGTCTGCTGAAAAAGACGACCACACCAATCTTACATCATGAACTAGCTTTCCACCCGTGACCCTGTCTGCGTAAATGTCATTTACTTAAACAAATCTCCCTTACGCCACATTCGGATAAAACTAGCACTTGTACTATGCAATTTGCTCTTAAAGCGCCATAGACAGGCGTATAAAGTTACTTTCGTATTTATAATATTAAGTAAGTATTTACACTACTAATTGGTAACGGTTGATACACATTACAGACTGACATATTAGTAATAAAGCTTCGTTTTTAACCGACTTCAAAAAAAGGAGGAGGTTCTCAATTCGTCTGTATGTATAATATTTTTTTTTTTTTTTTTTTATGTATGTTCACCGATAATTTCGTCAATTATAGACGGATTTCAAAAATTTTTTTTTGGTTGGATAGAGTTCACTTCCGAGGTGGTCCCATTTTCACCAGTCCGGGATCTGATGATGGGATCCAGGAGAAATCGAGGGCAACCTTCAAATTTTATAGGGACATGTACCGCGTTTTGCATATTATCTGAATTCATATTGGCATTTGCTTCTGGTTATCATAATTTTATGATGCTGAGCTGATGATGGAAGGTCAACTCCTTAATAGTTATGAGTAAAAGAATAATTATTTCAATACTGTATACATATTAAGACTACATACTAGTTATAATATCAGTAGCATTAAAGAAGAGCTAAACTGTTAGGTTGACCAGTCTAGGATCTGATGATGGGATCCAGGAGAAATCGAGGGCAACCCTCAAATTTTATAGGCACATGTACCGCATTTTACATATTTTCTGAAGTTATATTGGCATTTGCTTCTGGCAATCATAATGTTATGATGCTGAGCTGATGATGGAAGGTCAACTCCTTAATAGTTGGGAGTAAAGGGATAATTCTTTCAAATCTGTGTACATATTGATACTACTAGTTATAATATCAGTAGAATTATAGGTGAGCTGAACTAATAGGGTGTAAAAAAATGTAACACTAAAAAGGATGAAAAAAATTGTAAACAAAAAAAAAACCGCCTTCAAAAACCCGACTCACTAAAAATTACAAAATAATATAATACGAACATTAATCTGGGTATGAATTTGATATGTTGTTGAAGGCGGTGCCAATAAAATTTTTGAGGAAAACTGCATGAAATATAAACGGCACCGCCTTCAACAACATATCAAATTCATACCCAGATTAATGTTCGTATTATATTATTTTGTAATTTTTAGTGAGTCGGGTTTTTGAAGGCGGTTTTTTTTTTGTTTACAATTTTTACCCTTTGTGAACTCTATAAAGTACCTACGAAGGTGTAACCAGTACACAACGCTACGGACTCTAAGTGCATTGTAAAGTAATCCTATAGGATGCAGGATAAACAAATCACGAATCCAATAAAACGGGATCGCAGGCCGTTGTCCAAGCGTTCGCGGGTTGCCTTCCCTGCTTTGACTTTCTAGCGGAAGCTATGAATATTGTCCTAGGCTCTCAGTTACATTTGGGTACTTATGCTATTCTTTATTCAATGGCATCAGGAGCATACAAAATGCTTGGCCACTGCCAATAAAATATGAATTAAAATTAATTCGCAAATTTATCAACGTATTATATATACATAAAACTATCTAAATATTCATACTTGATTTGACTTATACAAAGCTATAAATTTTTCCGATAATGATTTCCAAAAAAATACACTTTATGAAGCAATCTAGAAAAGTGATATTGTTATGTGTGTGAATTCCAATATTTAACGGTATTATTTGTAAAAAAAACCGTTAAGTATTTATTTATCGACACTGAATTTGAATAAAAGGCGTCTCAATCAGAAAGAACAATTATATAATAAGTTGATATTCCATCTTTGGTTCAAACTGTTTTTTAAATAGGTACAGGTTCGTTTAGCAAATTAAATTGTCTCTCAAAGTAAAGTAATATCAGTGCCGTATACACAATAATTTTATTTTGTTCTATTCTAAAGAATCAAAACATTTACAGCGATTGACAAGTATCAAAACATTGAGTTCCGTTACCAACTCAACGTAATGCAATGGCGGTAGACTCGGTCACTGTGACAAGTTTGTCGATCGATCTACCTGTTTATTTAACTTAGTTATCGTAAACACATTTCGTCGATATGCAACGTCCAGCCCGATGCTACTGAAATTTCATTACTTAATATAGGTACCGTAAAACATACCTCGTCTCTGATAACTGGGAACATGTAAATAACGTTAACAGAATACGTCATATAGCTTTAAAGTTGACGTATAGAGAACATGAACAAAAATTACGACTTTACTACACTTTTCGACTTTACACAGTATAAAACAAAGCCGCTCTTTCCGTCCCTACATCTCTATGAATGCTTAAATCTTTAAAACTAACGCAACAGATTTTGATGCAGTTTTAAGCTATTGCATAGCTTTTATCGCGGGCTTTGAGCGCGGCGACCGAACCAAGAAATTCCGTAACGACAAAAACCTCACAATCGTCTAACGTCGTTTCAGTTCGGTAGACTTCGGCACGGTATTTGTGTGCGTGCGGTTAGACGTATTGTACGACTCTACGAAACTCGCACGAATCGAGTCGAGCTGCTCCGAAATCGGACGATGCTATGCAATAGCTATACCGCGGCAGTCCCCGAGTACCACACGTCTTTTTTTTTAATGTGAGGCTCAAGACGAAGGTTTTTTTTGTAAAATTCACCCGGAGCGAAGCGAGCGCGAGTGGGTCACTAGTTATTTAAATCTAAAAGCTTCTCGAGACATTTTGCATGTTCAAGATCAAGTTATGTACTTGAAATGTTGTCCGAATTGCGGAATTCAAAATTTATTCAATCTGTCATTAATTTATGCATGTAAGGCGTCCGACTGATTTCAGCCATGGCGGCCGATCTCAATTGAGATCAGCCAAGTGCGCAGGACATATTATAGTGCACAAGTGCACTCTCTATTCCCTTACTCTCATAATTCGGTGAGACGGCAATCCGACATGACCGATGAGAGATCGGGCGCAGGACCACCGGCTTAACGTGCTTTCCGAGGCACGGGCGTTCAACCGCCAACTTCCTTACTCCGGGCTGAGTAATTTATGCATGTACTAGTACTATGGTCACCATCACAATTTTTAGAACGATTGTGGATTCCTTCCGTGTGTTTACGAGTCGTTTCAATCCTTTTGTGCTGTGAGTACCCAGTGGTATCACTTGAATTTCAATAAAATTTTGTAAAAGCTTCAGCCACCGCACTGAGCTCTCTCTTTGCAGAAGCTTTTACGCGGTCCAGATATATAGTACAGGATCCGTGGTGTATTTTTTCACTTGATTACTATCAAGCTAATTTTCCGTGAGTAGCTTCATTTTGATAAGACGCCCAAAAAATTCCTGTGCGAAAATTTTTGATTGTGGTAGCTAACAGAGGTATCAATGATTAAATATTTAGGACCGTAGGACCGGGACAAAGTACCACGGAATTTGTAGGACAATATGACCGTTACATTATATAAATATTAACTAAGTAAAATAATAAAAATCAGCTGGTTAGTAATCATTTTTGGTGATCTCCTCCCCCTCCAACTTGTATCGATAACGAGCTGCTGATTTTTATTATTTTACTTAGTTAATATTTATATAATGTAACGGTCATATTGTCCTACAAATTCCGTGGTACTTTGTCCCGGTCCTACGGTCCTAAATATTTAATCATTGCTACCTCTGTTAGCTACCACAATCAAAAATTTTCGCACAGGAATTTTTTGGGCGTCTTATCAAAATGAAGCTACTCACGGAAAATTAGCTTGATAGTAATCAAGTGAAAAAATACACCACGGATCCTGTACTAATAGGTCATCCGCAGGATTCGCTATTGCATTCCTGGGGAGTGAAACCACAACAAGTATAGCTAAGGAACGCCTTAGTGCTTTGTATTTTTCTAACTGGTATGCGGAATGCGCGTGGGCATATAAAGCATCAGCTATCGAGTACTCCCTATTGAAATGCCTTAGCATCCTTTGTTTGGTATTTGAAGAAATAATACTGCACAGTAGGGGTGATATGGGACAAATATGTAATTAGTTTAGGACTAATATCAAGCTTGACTCATGAACAAAGATTGCACAATGATTGCATGCAACCTATATATGAGTTAACAAATTTTCCGTAGAAAATTGTCTTAAATTTATCCCAGTGCCCGTGGCCAGCATGCACAAACTTGCGATTTTTGTTTGATTTCTGACTTGTCGTTAAATCTTTTAGCTCGCTCTTATAATATGTAACGCGTTCACCGCCCCATTGTATTTTTTAATCGGATATATTTCGTCTAGACTGCGGACATTTATTATTTCAATTTCCCCGACGAACGGAGACAATTTCCGAATGTGTCTTTAATCTGTCCCACGTCTAGCTGCGTACCTGCTCGACTTTTGTGTAATCTTTTTTACCCGTCACACATGCTTTCAGGTATCAGTGAAACGAATTGTGGAAACTGTAAATTGAACAGGAAAATGACACCAATCTTTTAGGGTTTATACTATTGTTTCTTCCCTTAAAATTTTTCAGAGACAAATCATACAGAGTAAACGCTAATGAAATATTTAATGGTCTAAAAGTAAGTAACACTGTTTCTGCTGTTTGTTAAAGTAACAAATGTTTTTCAAATTAGTATTAAAACCACAATTTAGCAGTTTTAGGTCAGCACCGTTTTTTAGGGCCTCGTACACCCAAAGTCGACGTCCTGTCACCAGGCTGTATCTCAATAACGTTGATAAATAGATAGTTGTAATTTTCACAGATTGCTGCTATAACAACAAATATTAACCTAATATCCCATCCTCCTACGAGTCCGACTCGTACTTGGCCATTTTTTCAAAATGGATGGAATAGGCGTAGCCGTGCCTTAGTCTATTTTGAGTTTGACTTAACGTGTTACAATGTTTTCACTAGATATTATAAAGTAAGTCGCTTCCCGTGTCTGTCTGTCTCTTTAAAACTACACAATAGACTTTTATGCGGGATTTTTTTTTGATAGATAGCGGGATATAAGAGTAAAGTTTTATATCTAATATACCCGAAACGGCGGTGGGTCACTAGTTAATTATATAAAAATAACAGTAATTGACACTAGCCAACTTCACGCCACCTACTGGATGTTTCATTTTGACGTACATTTCCACGGGGTAACTCGACTCCCAATATTGCAGAGCAAGGCTTCAAATTGCAAACCGTTCGCCATCGCCAATAGGAATTACGGCACGAACCAGAATTATGGCACGGATCGGAAATCGCTATCCAATGGTGCGCAATATGGAGATTTGCTTACGAATCTGAAACAACAAACACGAGTGCGGCCTACGTTGGGAAAGCAAACGGACGCGCGGACCTGCACGAACATTCAGGGGATTGTTAACATAACAAGGATTTGGAGCCTTAACACATAGTTTTACTGCTATTCGCTATGTGCGCGATGATAGCGCCCCTAGTGGCGACAACTATTCTGGACTTGAGATCTGTCATATCATAGCAACCAGATGTTTTGATATGTCATATCATAGCAACTAGATGTTTTGATAAAGATTTTCGACTAGTTTTTCAACACAAAATAAATAAAAATTGTATAAAGTGAGTGTGTATATTATACCAAGTGATTTTCTTACTTCCCAAAAATATGAATATTATTATAAGTATTGAATTTGCATCGTTTACGTTACGTACGTAACGTTTTTACTTACAAATACAAGGGAATTTATGAAATTAAAGCAATTTGACACATGAAAGCTCAGAATTATATCACATTTCTGACACATCGTGATTTGCCGTCCCCCACCACCCACTCCGCACATAGCGAATAGCCTCATTCGCAAACGCGTACTGGCCGCTAAGATTTTACATTTTATTTCGACGTTTTCTTTTATTTTCGCCAGACATTTTTCACGTCACAATTAAAGACCGGAGTCTCAGCACAATAAACTCTTCCTCCTTTGCACATCACCTATTGCTTCCAAGATTTTGGAGAAGTTTGCACTAAAATGCATACTATCAATAATACAAATACTAAAATCTAAACAACCCACAGATAAAAGCACACAATACATCATAAATGTATAAAGCCTTCGCAGAGCTTTGCTGACATTGTTGTATTTATTTATGTAACAATCCAAAAAGTGCTTTACAAAACCCCTACTTCTGCCGATGTCGGGTAAAACATATACGATATACTTACCTTTTATTACTGAAAATCACTGGTTGGAAATCCATAAAAGTATTTTGATAGCTGCAAAACCTTATTTTGTAAACACATAGGTACTAGTATTGTCTATTCTTATTTGCGCGCGCATTACACATTTGAAATAAAACTAATTTTACGGTTAAACATAGGTACTACTGCCTCAATTCATTGCGTATTGTGATTCTCAAGTCCTGACGTCATCACGTTGACATCATTAAACTTAGTCTATTTATCTGCTTTCATATCTCAAGGACAAGTGAGAATATCCTTGAGGTTTAATAGAACATATTAATTGCCACAGCTCTACTTTTTACTAACTCAGATCTTGCAGCCTAACCTAACCTAACTAAACCACAGGAGCAGTGGGTATCATTCCACAAGTGGTCGAGTTAATACAGAAGCGGACAACTTCTATGCCGATTGTCGGGTTGTTTGGCAAAAAAAATTGTTTCTTTTTATAGCCGTGTTAGTGAAGGAATCGTGTAACTGCACCTCAGTGTAATTAATAAGCTAGGAGACGTTTATACTTCCCCGTCTACAACTCATAGGCAGGTGGAATTTAAAATGATACATCGCACGTCTTAATTTTTCCAAAATTTTTAAGCTCTTTTTTATTTTTTCATAAATTGAACACTCATATATATATTTCTTTAGGTAGGGCAAATAATACTTTTTAATTTAACCGTATAAGTAATTCTAAGATATCATGAATCAGTGTTCGAATTAAATTAAATATCCAAGACGACCAACGGCAGCTAACAGCAGCAATGTACAAAAAAGTAGTCTACATTACGACTCGATATTAAATCAAAATGCCCAAGTACAAATTACAATGTTGCAATATTACATTTGCAATTAACATGGGCCGAGACAAAGCATGATCAGCAAATACAGCGAACCTACTCGCGTTCCCTTAGTTCTAACTTAGTGCTGCTAAACTTACGAGACACGCCACCTATACATTGAACGCTCATTACCATTATCAGGTTTTCCCATAGAAGCGGGGCTTCAATGGAAATGCAAGGAGGTATATTATATCCGAGAAAGGGACGGAGATGGTAAGGCGCGGCGCGCGCGAACGAGAGGGCATAACCGTTAGTGGAGGTTCAACGTTCGAATCATGCGCAGTTTATTGAACTGAAGTCATTGCTTTGGAAAATTGCTAGGGTTGAACACGTTGGCATTTTTTATCGGAGTCGATCGGTTGTTACTTCCGCATTGTGAATCACTTGAGCTGATGCGTATGGATTGTGATGTATGTGTGTTCATGTATACTTGGTTTATACTATTTCCTTGATCATTCCGAAGCCTTATCTACAGGAACTGACCATTATGAAGACAGTAAAACAGAACACGCCGATCATAAAATAGTATTTAACATTTTAAAAGCGGCTATCTTGATTAATTTCATTGAATGTGCTATAACAATCGGTTATTTTTTCATGGACATGAACTTTTACAACTACCGCTGTTTGTTTTCTGGGAGCCCTTGTTAAATTTACAATGGTCAAAAAGAAAACCTTTCTTTTTCTTTATTATGGAAATACTTTACGTAAAAGTGTAACCACGCGTGAAAGTAAATCATAAGACCATCATTCATTATGAAAATTATAAAATGAGAGAGTAGTTTTTCTGGTATAGGCTAAACTTATCAAGTATGGTTCACGCTGATACCTAAGTCATTAATCTAACTCTCTTTACAAAATGTTAAGTAATGCGGTAGCCCTGGAGCCAGATAGTAAGTACATCTCTCACTCCTAGTAGCCAGGTCCCAAGGTGCAAAAGGGTACGTCATGAACCCATAGGGTCAAAGTTGCTGGCTACAGAAACCCATAGTAAGTGGAAGCTTTATATAAAACTATGTTACCTAATACCCAGGCATACTAGAGATAGATCTATCTATCTATGGATCTAGGGTAGCTGATTTCTGGCCGGTAACTGAGAAGATGTATTTCTGCTGAAAATACTTCATGTCATACAATATCATGGAATGTCTGAGTGTGTTAAATATTGTTTTCATACAACTTGGTTAGTTTAATTTGTCGGGACCATCAAGGAATCAGATCAATCTCTGAAAAGCTGGGCCTGATCTCTTGAGCTTGCTAAGAAGCATTCATGTTAAGTTACCGTCTCGCCGAACTACGAGTGTGAAAGAATAGAAGATCACTGTTCGCGCGCACACTTATGCTCTATAATGTCCTGCACAACCGATGTCGATTGTGATTTTGATTGCCCTGTTTGAAATCGATTCATAAATAAACTAGGGGTGAGCACTATTCTATTCCGTACAAAAAAGGGGAGAGGGGAGGCATCTACCTGGAATGTCCAAAAAAGACAAGGTGACTTCCGACATCATCGTAATAAGTCAGAAAAAGAAATGTATGATTATGATAACGAAGGCTTACAACCAGGATCGGGGACTTAATAAAATAAGAAACCATGGTACACATCTCGTACATTTTCAGTTTTCCAATCTGTGTGACCATGACAGTTTGAAGTTATTATTATTATCATTCTAAATCCAAACTATGTACAGCCCTATGCGGTCGGTGGTCGCTGCGCAGATTAGAGCAAGCGTTCGCGGAAGAAAGCGAGTTACGTAACGACTCGGACGCGCCATTGTGCGCCCGGTGCCGGCGCAGGCCGCACGCGCACAGGCGAAATTAAAAGGGTTAGCGAACAAAATTAAAAAATATAATTTGCCTACGGTGGCCCGCCGACATGTCAAAACCGATCAATGTAAAGATCCCGCGTGTTTGATAAATAAAGATCGCACACTATCACGAAGTTCACTAGTGATACAAATTGAATACTTAAATATATAAATAATACACCAGCACACGGAACGAACACCTATGTTCATGAGATAAATATTTTTCACGGGTGGTAATCGTAGCCATGACTTATGGAGTTAGATAATGATGTTAATCATAATCCTAATTATATTTCAACGTCGTATTGTTTGCCAGATTTGTTTGTAAAATTAGACAAGTTATTAACTTAATAACTCCTTCCTTTCAATTAGCTCAAACTTTTTGGAAAGTACTAAGTACTAACTAAATGAACTAAGAAATTCCCACATTACCTACTGGAATATTTTTCGCAATTATCTAAATTGCCCTTATTTCCAACAATAATATGCTTGGTAAGAATGAGATTCCAGGCCACTGCGCAGACACTCTTATATTGTTACGTCCGATTGAAAATCCAACGTACTCTTGGGGATGTGATGATGTTGATATTCTAAATGTACCTAACCATACCTTCATATTTATTTTTATATAGAATCACTTCGACCAGTCCCGCAGTCAGACAATGTAAATTGTCTTGTGGGTCAGAATGTAAAAATAGTTGTCTAACTCATTCTGTTTTAATAATTAATAAATTAATAATAAATACATAACCTATGTCCAAGGACTTATACTCTGGCTGAGGAACAAGCCAACACTCCTTATGTCTTAACTCCCTACCAGAGATTTGGCGAGATCTTGGTGTATGCGGTGCGCTGCTGGTCGTTAAAGACCCATTGTCTCTACACCAAAAACTCAATTGTGTGGACCTAAGCAACCCCTACTGTTGCTAATGTCTACATGTTTGCTTAAGTTAATAACGTAATAAAAAAGTTACTTTGTTGTCTGCCAATAATGAAATTGATTGTAACATACTACTTTGAAGGCATATTTATTACAGATTCTAATAAATTTTGGTCGATGCTCAAATACAAATTTTGAATTGGGCTTAAGATTATATAATATTTAAGTCTTCTGACATGGTGTTCTTGTAATAGTATCATTATGGCGCCCTTGTACCTGATGTTGCACAGGGCACTGATTAAACATCAGTCCATCGACAGTGATACAGCCAAAGGAGTTCATTAACAGGTTTTCGAAATTAATATGTATCTTCAGAAACATTTTATACTCCACTCTTTATTTACCTAATTCGGAACAATATTCAGTTGGACAAATTTTATGTTTCCGGTTGAACATTAAAAAATTAACAGTTAAATGAAAAGGCTTTAAATTTTCTAATATATATTTTATAAAATTAAAAGAAAACATAATTATTTAATCAGTTATATAAATTTTAATATACGAGGGCTTACTTCACCTATGATGTGCTATGAGCGTTTAAGTAGTAATATTAAATTATATTAGCGGACGTAGTTAACATTCCTACCATAGATTATATAGAAGACATTTGGAATTAACTTAGAAGATAGAATTAACTAGCAACCGTATCTAATTACATTGCCTAGTTAATTCGATGTTTATAGATTCTTTTGATGATTATTCGTACATTTACCACTAAGGATGATGATATCGATAGGATACCTTGCACTTTCCTACTGTCGCAATGTGAACTCGTAAGTAACCTTAAATAAGTTCGGTAAGTTGAATGTGATAAGATTAAACATCTTTAGCTAATGTAAATATGAACTACCAATTGCGTTAAAATAAAACTAAGTTTACGGATTCAAACTGTATGTATTGCTATTCTAAGCATATTATTAAGCGACCCAACGTTAGAGCTTTAAAACTTAGTTTTATTAATACCAATAACCTCCCAAAATACTATCGTCTTATTAGGACATTACCTAGTAAGTCTTTACAGCCGCAACAAAAGTGCATACACGCGTTGCAATTTTGTTCACGATGTAAGGAATAAAGATTTCCCGCACGGTCCCTCTTTAAACTTTGATCAAAGGAAGCTCGCCATGAAGTTCATTATAAATGGTAATTGATCAAACATGTAGAGTCGCTAGCAATGTTAATTAATTACATACAAGGAAATCAGTACTTTAAAGGATAATCCGAGGAAATGTTAGGATAGCTTTACATCATTGGTTTTATCCATTTAACCAGAGGGCCTACTATGAGTTGGCTATCGAAAACTTACGTACGTTAAAAACCTATCGAGTTGTTTTTTTCATACGGCCGATTTAAGTTCTTCGCGTAACCACCAGCGGCGCTGTACAAGTTTTTCATAGACATATTTACGTAGGCGATATCGAGTGCGTAAGTTTTAAACACATGGTAGCCCTACTGTACACTTCTCAGACATTGTATATTAAGTATCTGAATTTGATAACCAAACATATATAATAGTCCGTGATTAGAAACACAGTGAAGTTGGTAAAGAAAATTGGAAAGGGACGGTTTACACTTTTCACAAAGAAAATGGAAAACTTGGATCACGAGTTTGTGTATTAGCAAAACAATTATATTAACTAATCGTTAGCTAGCTTTGATACAAGTAAATACAAAATTTACAGTATTTACCTGTATCAAAGCTTTAATCAGACACTGTATTAATGGATGAGTAGATGCTTGAGCCATCTCAACCAATCTGCTTGTTATAATCAGTTTCGCTACCAATATTGCCGTGGAGAGCTGTAGAAGGCGACTCAGCCTGTCTAATAGGATGAGAGGATCCGTACCAGGTCACTGAGTGCCAACCAACTGGAGGCTAATTCGTTTTGGTAACGTGTTTATGTGTTGCGGCATGCATTCGGGGTGCAATCTTGCAAGCTGCAAGCTTGTCGAACTATTTGATAGAATATACGACTTAGACTTCGCGTTTCATTACATTCAAAACTAATTATTAAGGGTCTAAACGCGATGAAAGGAGTGTAGCAAATACATAGCTACTTACTGCCTGACGTTTTGACTGGGTTGACAAAAATCATGATCGTGAGCGAATTGACTATTTGGTAAAATGGTGTTGTTGTTGGTAGTAGTACAGTCTGTGGGGACATATAAAAGCCTCTGGTCTGCAAAAGGTGGAGTAGAACATGTTTTGGCGTTACATTGCTTACGTATGGCAGTTTAATAGAAATCCAAGTTTACGACCTCGGGGGGCGCATGCGCGAGCCGCCATCTTGAATTAAAGGTGCCGAAATTCGTTTTTTTCTAAATAACGTCTAAACAGTTTACTTTATGACTAAAGTGTCTATGAAAAGCATAAAGAAGACAAAATTACTTACATTTCCTTCATACATATTTATTCTGTAAGTCTTATAGGTAAAAGTTTACAAGCGATGGAAAAATAACGAAAACATTATTTAAATCTAGTATGAATTTGTTACTACGTGTTTGGTGTGGGATAAAAAAAAACCCAGAAGACTGGGGCTGGAGATATAACACCAATGGGCTCAGTCCAATAACAACAACTGAGAAAGCTGCACCCCCAACGTTTTTAAAAGTAATTTCTTGCAACTGTAAAAAAGGATGCATTAGAGCATGTACTCGTAGTTGCAGAAAAGCTGGATTACAATGCTCTATTGTATGTGGGTTCTGTAGTAGTCAGTCCTGCGGAAATGCGGTAGAGATTCGGATAGATAACGAGGACAACGATGACGATGAAACTTCATTGCTGGAAACCCATTTTTTTAGAAACGAAACAGCGACATTGAAACTGAAAATTCTAGCGAGATTAATGAAGATGTCGACATTCACCTATCTGGGCCATCAAAAAGGTTTAAAAAATAATTAGTAAAAATTTTACTCAAAATTTTAATTAAATTGATGATTTTTGTAACTTTTTATTTTTCAACTGCTTTTATGTTTTTACCTATAAGACTTACAGAATAAATATGTATGAAGGAAATGTAAGTAATTTTGTCTTCTTTATACTTTTCATAGACACTTTAGTCATAAAGTAAACTGTTTAGACGTTATTTAGAAAAAAACGAATTTCGGCACCT
Organism: Maruca vitrata; assembly: GCA_039566165.1. Classification (NCBI taxonomy): domain Eukaryota; kingdom Metazoa; phylum Arthropoda; class Insecta; order Lepidoptera; family Crambidae; genus Maruca; species Maruca vitrata. Next base: position 18,596,710 of record CM076911.1, on the reverse strand, counting down.
TAAATTCAAGATGGCGGCTCGCGCATGCGCCGCCAAAGGTCGAAAACTTGGATTCTAATTAGGCAGCCATACCCAAGCAATAGGATGCTTAAACCTTTTCTACTCCACCTTTTGCAGAGCAAAAAAACCTGCGGACTGGATTATAGAATGTATTTGAATTAAAACTAATTTGGCGGATTAAACTCGCATGTATGCGCGTATATAAAATTAGTTTTATTTCAAACTAGTGGTCCCGGCGAATTTCATACCGCCAATACTGATTCTTTTTCTACATTTTCTATTTGAAATCTTAACTGGACTACGACGAATATTTTAAAACCAAAATTACCTAAATCGGTCCGGTTGTTCTCGAGTTTTAGTCAGACTAACGAACAGCAAATCATTTTTATTTATAAGAGAAGATGTGTGCAAATTATAGACAATACTAATTAGAATATAATTACCCACATAATAATTTTGTGTTCATTTATAGATCATATCACATATATCTGTTTAGATCAGGGAGTTTCGACAACTGCTTATTGCTTCTGCTGGAACACTTTAGAGATATATTTTGGTATTCAATTGACTCTATATCTCTCTATAAACACACGTGACCAAAAAACGGACGGACGTGGACGTGCATCAAAAAAAGTAACGACGCCAAACCTAATAAACTTCCCGACAAAAAGTCCTACGCTATAAAATTTCCCTGGCACCGGACGTTATTGAGTTAGTTCCCGCTAATCACTAGCAGCCCTGCTTTCCGTTTCACTTCAAATGCCAGAGTTGAAGCGGAGGTCAGCCCGCCTCAACTTGACCACTTTCCAATTTAATTGCGAAGGGGATTATGCGAGAGGCAGTAACATCATGCCATTGTACTTGGTCTGTCTGAGCGGATACTTAACCATTATAAATAAAAGCAGTGAATCTTTTTTTTATTATAATATCCTAACAAGATGACCTCACTCCACCTGATGGTAAGCGGTAGTGAGATCCAAATATGAGGTCGACAGGCACAATAGACCATATTGAGCCTGATGCACTCACCCTGAAGGCCTACTTAAATGCCGTTTCACGTCTCGCCTATATATTATCCGGGATCATCAATATATCACCGGGATATTTTCACTTTATGAACAGCCTCTATTATTAAGTTCAACTTTTAGGTACCTTTTCTCCGATTTGTCTAGAATGGATTGGTTACGATCCAACCTATTTGTTTAAAGCAGTGCAATGCTGACCTGAGGATAGGTCAGCATTGCACTGCTTTAAATACCAACGGCCGCCGCTAGCAATAACAACGGACATCTCATAAGATTACATGCGTTTTAGACAATCAGCACAATTTCTCCTTCCAACCACTTCGCACGGTCCCAATAGGCGCTCAACAATTAATCACGGTTACATATTAGGGTGAAAGTTTCTATTTAACCAAAGGATCAACGGATATATGCTTTCAACAGGCAGAGGGAAATATATTCCCACAACTATTAAACATATAGAAAGACATAAAATATTAAATGACTATGAAAAATAAATTGTCATCTTATAATAAATAAAAAAAGAAAAGGTGGTGTGATGAACTGGTCCAGCTATCAAGAACTGGCACCTTGGAGGAGACCTTTGCTCAGCAGTGGGATAACATGGCTGAAATAAAAAATAATGATAAGAAATAAATGTGTTAGGGGAAATCCTTTCTTAGTGGTCATAAATTTCATTAAAAAAGCATTTAATTCTAAAAAGCATACTTTACGTTTTTCTTACCTGTTTATAAATAGCGACATTAAAAAGGGTATTTTTCTGAGTAGGTAAGTTTTGTCATTCTGTTTTTTAAAATCCGGTTACATTGATGAGGCGCAGTAGGCAATATGATAGATGTTATTCGAAACTTATGCTTATGCATGCACTAACAATGGACAAAATGTGTGTCATATATTCATGACGACCTAATTACGTTACTTGCAAGTCGTGGAATCTGTCAATCGATATTACCTTAGTAACTTAAATTTTAACTATTTATTTCCGTCTTCAGCTGCACCAATTATTGTCTTATGTATTCATTTCTGAATTGTGTATATGTGTTGTATTTTGAACCTCTTTTTGTACAAATACAAAAAATAAGTTTTACTTGTTTCAACTTATGTTTGCCCATGGAGATTGATTTATAGTAAAACTTGCCACAAGGATAAATGTATAATAAAATAAATATTTAAGAATAACAACACAATCACCAATCAACTTCAAGAAACCTTTTGCAATCCTACAAAAGTAAACAACGCAGATAATAAAATGTATATTGTATATTGTAATTACAATTCGATTGAAGTCTAATGCATTATTCCGTATGGCGTTCGCTATTTCCCCCTTCAGGGCGCTGCGGTGGGGGTAAATTACTTATCTACAGCCTTCCCTTAGTATTACCGGGAGGCTGTCTCTAATAGAAGGAATAATCTAGGGTGACGTGCGGAAAAGATGGCGTTTCGCAAATGGCCAATCCTGAGTTGAAAAAGAAACTAATATGCTTACTTGAGGCCTTGTAAAACAATTGATTTGATTTACAAAGCCTTAAAAATATGTATTAAACGTGGTGGTTATTGGTTTGTTCGACAATTTATTTATTTGATATAATAATAAATATAATATTACGTAAAACCACATACTTTATTTTTTTTAAAAGTAAGTTTCTTAAGCACTTGTGTTACGATTTTCAGAAACGACAGTGGTATACACAAATATATACTATTAACACATCTACACGGAGCAAACACCGATGTCCACCACTCGTATTTGTGTGGGAATCGAACCCACGGCTCTTGGAGCCGTAGCCTGGATCACTAAGCACTGTTCAACCGAGCCGGTCAATGCAATATACTGGGTGTCACAAAAAATAATGTCAAGCAGAAGTCTTGAGATACATAGAACACACGGTGGGGCATCCGAAACACCCCATGTATAAGTCGGTTGATTACCTATTCTCACAAATGTGCAGTACTAACCTACCGATAAATTTCCATCTAGTAAACATACGTACTACCCCGTTGACTCTGACTTGCTTTTATTTATTAATAGCTTTTGCTCGTGGCTTCACTTGCGTTCAATTTGAGGTAACATGGTTCCCCTTTCGATCAATTCGTCCCTTCATTTTGCCCTGAAACTATGTTTCACAAACAAACAGGCACATACATATTACGTTTTCAATATTAGTATGTATTAATAAGAATTTCCTTACTCAATCGAAGGTTATTATCTTACTTACTTAAAAAACTAGACGATACAAAGATTAAGAGGCATCTAGATAAAGAGCTAACCCTAGGTATAAATGGGCAATCGTCTGGCCACTAATTAACCGCTTTAACCCCGGTACTGAGATACGATTCTGAACTTAAACCTACATATAATGCGGTCAACGGGTTCGTCGAGACAATTGTTAAATTAGTGGGGAAATCCCTTATTGGTTTGAAACTAGTAAAGAGCTTGACCCAAGACTGGGAAAATATACTCATAAATTATTCTGTAATTTTATTTGTTTGGTATTAGTTGCATGTATCAAATACAGATTTTAGTATTGTGATACATGATATGTAGGTATTACTGAATTTGAGGTGTTAAACTGATAAGAGAACGAAGAAGAAGCTATACGAACAGTCTAAAGCTATTCTTACATCTCTAGCCCTATGACAGCTCAGTGGTCAGCCCTGAGATAGCGCGTTGATGTCTTTTCTGAGTGTACATACACATATAAGTAAACCCTCATCTATGCAACCCCCTTGGTAGCAAGTTATTCAAAATTATTAGTGACACAGCTCAGACATTTAGGATATGTTTTATTTGATATGCCTATGACAAAACTTTTACAACAAACAAATGATTTGTCGGGCATGTATCATCGAAAAGATACATTTTTGAAATTTTAATAGCAAAGCCTTATTAATAGACTCTGGACCCAAGATAAATCTTGTGTCTTTATAAAAGAATATGTTTTTTTTTCAAAGTTAGAGGTTTTTTATACAAATACGTATAATTCCCAATCTAGTATCGTCAATAAGAATAAAAAAGATCAGTCAGAAATATTCCTACATAAAATCAGATTATAAATGTAAGACCACCGGTATGAAAACTCCGAATCAATTTGTGCTACTCATTAAAATCAACAAATACATGTGTTACGTAGCGTTTATTCGTCGTGTTACGGTCACGTGAGCAGGAATTCAGTGCGATACAAAGGTCCCGTTTCGCAGTAAACTAATTGAGGCAGGGATTGGCAGCGAAGCCTTTGAGTGGTTTTACGTAACGTGGTGCACAGGTATGCTTTGATGCAACCCGAAACGCCAGTTCACTGATGTTTCTATTCCGGTAAACGGCTGTAGAATATACAGGATGTAGTTTTATCAGGATGTAGTTATACTTGGTGGTTATTAGTAGAGATTTTATACATACATACATAAAATCACGCCTTTTTCCCAGAGGTGTAGGCAGAGATATTATAGGTTAGATAAAAGACGTGGCAGTTATACTATTTACACAAACGGAATAGATTAGACTGAAAATGTTGTGGAGGTAGCTTAGAAACAGGACATGGGATTTTTTTTAACCGAATACGCTATAGGGGAGTAATGTTTTCCGAAACACGACTTACGCGGACAGAGTCGCGGGCGGAAAGCTTATTTAATTTATAATATTCATTTTCACGCGCCAGATATGAAAGTCTATTCTACATTTACTGTAACAACTGACTCTAGCGTAACTATTTTTATGTCACTGGGTTTTCTATTTATTTTCCAATAAATCTCAGCAGTTACTAGTGAGTGAAATCTATCATTTTTATAAAATAACAGAATAATATTAGTAGTGTCGATCCAGTTGGCCGCTATCTATTTATAGTACAGTAGCCGTAAAACATGCAGTTTTAGTAAGCAGTAAGTTAGCAGTAAGTCCTCAGAAAGTTGTTCTCAGTACCAAAAAAAACGAACGACCATTTCTGATTTTTTATAACGTAGAATAAATCTGAAAAAAAAATATTCAAATCGAAGCAGCTTCTTAGGACTTCCACCCAAAAAGCTTTATTGACTCGACTATTAGGGGGGTGATTTGGCACAGGGCAGTTGTAAAAAGAAACCATCCTCTATAAGTTCCATTGATCAGCTGGTCATGTGAGAGAATTCCGCACTAATTCGACAGACGTAACTCTAGTGTGAATAGAGTTACGTCTGTCGAGAATAGGTATGTTATTTATTTTTTAAAGTTATTATTTACTCACCAACAAAGGTTCTTCGATTTTCCTAACCATTTTTATAACATGCTCTTCATTTTCCTTAAATTAGTCGCTGGTTAACAATTTTTTTTCGAATCCATTATCCAGAATGTGACTTGTACCACAATTTGGATAGCGGCTATTTAGTGGAGTATGTAATTAAGGTGATCAGGCACAATAGAACTGATTGGGCTTGTCGCCATCACCTTGAAAGCCAGCATAAATTGAGTATTTTGTATTCAATATAAATATTGTACTTTAGTTTACAATAAAATATTTAATTAAGGTTCAACTGTTTGAAATGGCTAGACGCCTGAGAGACGTAAGTAGCATTTTCGCACCGACGGCAAGTTGCTTGTACAATGTGTGATTACACTAAATCACATGCGACCAATTAACACTCCTGCTAATTGTTTCCTGTCATTTACATGCATCGTTAATCGGCCGGACAATTTAACTCGAGCTTTCATCGATAACTATAATTTCGTATTTGTTATAAAAGCTATCATAACAACTGTAAAGAGCACAACACAGCGAGTCTCTTAATAATTTTTATTAGTTTAGATCAGTAGCGCTACCATGAGTTTCAAAGTGACAAACTCGATATCGCCTATGTAAATATGTCTATGAAAAACTTGTACAGCGCCCCTAGCGGTGACTCTAAGAACTAAAATCGGTAGTGTAAAAAAACAATTCGATAGCTTTTTACCGTACGTAAGTTTTCGATAGCTAACTCATGGTACCGCTACAGTATTTTCGACGACTGTAAATTTTGTAAAATTATTGAAAATGTAATCATCATTTTCCCTATTCGCATTTCACTGATTCGTATAAATTCTAAATCTATTTTATACCATTTGAACCCTCCTTGGCCTACTTCTTATGTTGTAGAAACGGCAACGTTGCCTTGCAATTATCTACTCGTCGACAAATTGAATAGTGTAAGTTCAGTTTATATGTTCGAAAGGGTCATACTAAATTGATAGTTCACTAATAATGCGCTATTATCAGTCGTATAAATCTTAGTCATAACATTTATTTACGTACGTATTCTATCGGTTCCTTGTTTTCCGGCCATCTTTGACCTATGGGAGATCCTCGACATATTAGGATAATGGGGCCCCCATGACCTGGAAAGAACACTATTTTGATAGACAAAGAAAGTAACGGTAATAAACATCGGTGATCGTTTGGTGATCTGGCCGGAACTAGTGTTTTTATTTGATCTGAGTGAGGCCCCTATAGATCGCAGGGCCTTGGGTACTTGCGTCTGGGCAATGGCCTGTTGTTTTATAGGGTGAGTTTAATGATTGCTTGAAATTAATATACACTAAACTATATAAAAATATCTACTATGAGCAATTAACTAATTCATATTCTTAATATATATTCATAAATAATTTGTAGTTATTAACAATATAAAAAATATAACGTTTAAAATCACTTACTTACAAACAATACATTTCAGCTATGTTCTAGAGGTATGTACTTCTCTAGAAGTGAGAGTCATCCGCTCCCCCGCAAGTACGGTGATGATGATGAGGCTACTTCAAGCCATCATCGTATGTAAGTTAGGAAAAAAAAATGTCTTCAATTGCATTCAACTTCCTGTAATATCTTTCAGCTATGTTTTCGAGGTATGTACTCCTCTAGTTAATAAATCAATAAGGTTCGTTCTATGCTAAACTTAGTTAAACTAGCACAAACGGTGAAAGCCAATTAAAGTTTCAAATCCCCAGCCATTTAAGTGACCGTAATTAAACTTCCACCAATCGGAAAGGATCACCGTGGGAACGACATCTGCGTGCATTTTGCAAAAGCAAAGTATAGTAAAAGGGCCACAGCGTCTGCTGCAGCCCTTCGAATCAATTTAGAATGTGGACAGGCGACCTTTGCGGGCGACCCGCAACTTCGATGCACTTACGTTTTGACGGAAAGGTTAAGCATTTAATACCGCGCCGAACATTTCTTGACAGCCAGACATATTTAGGGCAACATCGTTATGTGGGTGGACCTAGCTTCTAGTAAAGCAATATAGGAAATACGTAAGTCTTGAAGACTTCCCAAAATAATAATAAGGCGTCCGACCGATTTCAGCCATGGTGGCCGATCTCAATTGAGATCAGCCAAGTGCGCAGGACATATTATAGTGCACAAGTGTGCCCGCAAACACATGTGCACTCTCTATTCCCTTACTCTCATAATTCGGTGAGACGGCAATCCGACATGACCGATGAGAGATCGGGCGCAGGACCACCGGCTTAACGTGCTTTCCGAGGCACGGGCGTTCAACCGCCAACTTCCTAACTCCGGGCTGCCCGACCCCGGATTCGAACCGGGGACCTCTCAGTCCTAACGCAGCGCTTGCTACCAATGGACCAACGAGGCAGTTCCCAAAATATTTATAACATGACTAATGTGACATGAGCATTATCGATTATATCATCCGATCGAAGTACCAACATATTTTCCATCCTCACAGTCAGGGTAAAAATAACAGGCGTCTGTCAATGGAAAATATTCGAAACGGGTTCCGTGTACCCGTCAAAGTCTGAGCGAGATGTCACCGACGTTTATAGCAGCCTTTTGAGCCGTGGCCGCCACGTGACTCGACGTAACGACCCCTTTGACAGGCGTGACGTCAGATCCGCTATTAACCTGGGTCCGAACCGGACGCAAAATATGCCCGCGCGAGTAATTGGATTGCGGTTGTATATATTTTTTTATTCATGTTTTTCTTTTCGACAAACCCGAAGCTTTAACTCGGATATTGGAAGGTTTTCATAGAAATCTAACGTGAGTTATTAATACATTTGATTCCATGGGAAAACATATCCCTATACGAAAAGCGCTTGTTTACGATCGGAGTTCTCGGAACGCGGCCGTCGCTAAACGGGAAGCAGTCCATAAAGCAGATCACAATGTCTATTTGATATAAACGGCTACAATATATCTAGTCCATTTGACGACAGATTTGTGCTTCTATAACTAAAACTAGTGTAGTAATTGATTTGATTTTATTAGGGGTGTCTTTGCGAAATGACAATCAAACTTATCTGTTTGATTTCACTTAGTCGTGTTAGAACTTTAGTTCGACACGATCGCATCGGCACGATCGTCCGTTTATTTTTTATTAGTTCTGGTTACAGGCGGCTATGAAAAGACTAAAAAGAGAAATTATTTCCGCCCTTCTTTCTAGTTGGTAGAGATTTTACTGCGTCATTCTTATATCATGAATATTAATTAAAGTAATTTTTTTGTGAGTTTGGAAGGATGATTAACAAAATGTAAAATATTCACTCAGTATCAGTATTTTCTTGACTGACTACGATGCTTGAACTATCCTTGACATCATCAGACTTTACGAGGACACCAGTGCCTAAATATTTGAAGGCAATTTACTAAACTTTTTCTTTGTTTTTCAGAACAACAGTTTCCGGCGGACAGCGCCAGCGGGGGCGCCAAGGCCGCGGCGCCCTGCAAGGTTTGCGGGGACAAGGCCTCGGGATACCACTACGGGGTCACCTCCTGCGAAGGCTGCAAGGTAAGCCCTCGGCACAGCAGCAGGGGTCGGACCTTACATCCTATCCTATGGCCTACCATTGGCCTACGATAGCCACGCTCATAAACTGGGAGAAAGAGTGCAGCAAGTCAGACCGGGGTCTGTATAGGTCGAATGTATTGTAACAAGTGTCAAATTATACTATGGGGACTACTTTAATATTTTTCGCCCCGGGCGGTAGATATCTACGGTACACCACTAGGAGACGTGAATAGGCTGAAAACCTTATTACGCCCTGGCCTATGGTAAAGTAGAGCTCCTAGGTGGGCACCATGAAGTAATAGGCAACTTCCACTCATGGTAGGCTGGGTCAGCGGGAACAAGTTATCGGACTACCAATACGAGGTCACTTTCTGTGAGGGTTGAAAGGTAAGCCCGGGGGACAGCAGCAGAAGTCACACAGATCACCATAATGGTTTTTTTCTAACTGATTACGATGATGGCTTGGAGTTGCATTGTCACCATCTCCTCTTACAATAAATTGAACAACGTTTGGCTAAGGTTGCCTTTAACGGGGCTAGAACGGTGGTTCATTACGTCGCTGGAGGATGCCCTACAGACGTAAGTAGCCTTATGGCCATATCGCACAAGTCCAAGGGCCAATCTGATAGGTGGGGAAGTGGCTGAGGATGATGATGCAGTAATAAGCAACACACTCATGGTAAATTAGTTTAAGGGGATTATCGCGGCGTTATTGCCCCAAGCTACCATAACGGGGTTTCATGCGCGGACTGTAAGGAAAGCGATGGATGGATAGCATCAGGGATCAGAACTACAAACCGGTATGGCTTAGTCTATGGTAAGACTGAGCCACTCGCTGGGAAAGTAAATGAGCTCAGAGGGATAGTGATGCAATAGGCAAGTATAACCGACGGTAGGCTAGCCTTGATAAAAAATTGAGTGCTTTAAAGGGCACTAACACATGACACTACTACTATGACCTTCTCTTCTTCATCAGCTTGGGTTATCCTAGCTGATGAAGAAGAGAATGTCATCAAATAGCCACTCTTGAAAGAAGCCAAAAGATTGTGTACTTAAATGCTAACGTTTGTTTAAACGTCCGGGATTTTACATCTAGGAACCAACTTTTCGAAAAATAAAGGCATTTGAGATCTAAGGACATTATGACCAATGCAGCTTATGTCAAGGGAGCAATATTGCATAACTAATTAAGGGCAACAGAACACGCGTCTACCCAATCGGTCAACAATGTAATGTGCACATAGTTTCCTCAACAAGATCAATCCAAGTTATCCTAGAAATACTAACGACGAAGGTTTTAAATTCTAAATTCGTAATCAAATGTTGAATTTAGAGAACTCGAAATCAACCGATATGGAAGTCAAAATTCAATTATCGTTTCAGTATTCTGACCCCAGCCGTGTCTATCTATAAGTTCCCTACTGACCTACTTTATGGGGTCTAGTGCGATTGAATATTGCAATCAGTCGGTCCATTTTTGACCGGCAAACAATCGGATGTAGGCGTGTTCCGTTCCGTTATTGGAATCCACTTATGAAATCGGATGTTCAGTCGAGAGCGCAGCATCATCCATAGTTGTGGAGCTATAGGCCAGTTTTGACAGCTGGTTGCAGTTAACTGGTTAATTAACCTAGCAATGATAGGGGTGTGCTTGAAATGTCTATTTTGGAACTCTGGTCCCGAAATACCCTGTTTTATTTTTGACCGTGCAGTTCAGTAATTTTTACACGCATTTTTTTTTTTATATTGGTGGTTTTAATAAGTACCCTTAGGACTCTTGACAGCCGTCAATGGAAAAAATCATCATTATTTTAAAATAAAACCGATTTTACGGATTAAACTCGCGTGTATTGATATTCTAAACATTATTTAGAGATCCGACGTTTCGAGCTCTTTACAGCGCTCGTGGTCACGGGCAAGACTAAAGTTGACAGGTGTCTTCATAAGTGAGTTTAATTACTACCGTCATTTGGTGTAATATTTTGTGTGTTCCGGTTCGCTCGCGCGGAGTGCTCGCGCAAATAAAAATAGACAATACCATTATTTTAAATTTAAAAGGTGGAAAAGTATAAATATATGTATTAAACCGACCTGAAGGTAGTTGTTCAGTTACATGCTGACGTCAGAGTTGTCGCAGATTGTCAATTATCATGCGAAATTGACAATTTAGCGTGCATCGAGCGATGATGATGCGGCCAACTCGATTGCGTAGGCCTGACTCGGACAAACCAACCTTACCTAATTTTGATTGGAGTCCGCTGCAACCTGCGTAAATCGTACGTGTCAGTTTGCATTTCCGGCCGGAAGTTGTTGATTAAGTCAGAAAAAAATATTTTTTACAATTAGTATTAAGCCTCGCCCCTAATCCATGTCCCATCTATCCACCAATATCCATTAGCAATCATATTTACCTACCTTTTTCATTTTTCTGAAGACGGTTTCAATTTCTTTATTAATTCGTACCATTCTGTGGGCAGTACTGAGAAATGCCTGATACAAAATTGTATTTAAGTTAAGATTACAAAAATATATATTTAATCAATTGCATCTTTTTTCATGTCAAATTTCATATTTTTTACTAAAGCACCATTTTCTTATGAAGTCTCTAAACAAGAATAGTGTAGAGTCACAAGTTACACAATTACTGATCGACCAAAGACTTAAGGAGTAATATGCAAAGCTGTCCATACCATACTACATGTCTACTACTTCAGATGCAGCAGGGGCACACTATACCAATATTGATTAACCCTTTCACTATGCAAATATACACGCTTCGTATAAACAAGCACACACTAGCAACCCGGCTTTGACAGCTAAGTCTACACAGTGTATGACATGACTCAATGAATTGTTGTCGATATCTTGAGCAACGATGACCTAAATTGGATCTAAATCTATTCACGTAGTAACTATCCAATCTGGGATCAGCTTACAGGGAACATGTAGTAGCAGGGAAGGATATTCTAAATCTAAACGAGGCACCTGTCTAGCGTGAGGGTACAAAAAGGCAAGCGAAACGAAACATGAAAAAATGTAATTGAAGTTGGTACTCGTTGTAAATAATAAAGCAGGTTGATAGCTTCCACTCACTGACCTAACTTAACAAGAATCTAAGGGTAAGTATTTCAAGAGATCATTTGGTAAGGCTACTTAAAATTCAAGCTGTTACTGGATTTTAAACATATAATATTCATAAATTATTTAGTGTTCAACATTACTTACAATAGTCTTCATAACCGCATGTAAAAATAATAGGAAGATAGTGTAAATTAATAAGTAATGCTAGTAATAATCTTTGGATAAATAGAATTAAAGATTCGCGAAGTTGTTTGTAATTGCACGAATATATATATGTATATATATATATATATATATATGCAGAAATATCGTATTATTCGTGCAATTACAAACAACTTCGCGAATCTTTAATTATTTAATGTATATATATATATATATATATATATATAATATTAACATACACCATAGCAAACGCCTGACAAAAAATCTTATTTGCAATAATTTGTAGTCATGTTTACGAAATGCTGAAAAGTTTCCACCACTTTTAGGATGAGCAAGTTACAACACAAAGATTTCGGTCTATTTAAAGTAAAATTTCTTGAAAGAAATTCCAGATGTGGATTTCAGTAAACTCGCACGGATGCTCCAGGTATGCTCGGCGCCGGATTTTTCTGATCTTTTAGAGGATATTAAATAGGAATACTTGCACGAAACACGAGGTCCGTGGTTAAACTACCTACAAAATCTCTATACAGAATTGCTTTGTCACTTTTTTTGTAGAGTCGACACTGTTAAACGTTCTGCATCAATCTTCACCACAAAATAACTATGCAATACCTAATTTGACGTGTCAAAATTTTGTATTTCAATTCTCTGTCTTGGCAAATTCTGTTAAATGTATCTTGAGTTATATTTATGCAAGAGCTCGGTGATTCATAATGTATCGTAGTTTCGTCATTCATTATTACTTTGTTTCACAAAACTACTCGAAAGTTCAAGTGATGTGACATTGAAACTTCAGTTTTCGGTAAAAGTTTAACTTTTCGGCGCGGACTTCGCAACTTCCGGCAACAGTAGCGCATTATCAAGTTTTAGCAAGCTCGGCGCTCATTTCTACTAGACTTACCGTGTATTACTCATTAATTAAAACTGAGTTTATGCCTCAATGTCTTACCTACATAAAATAAAAATAACTTACTTAAATTAACCTAACCTAATTAAATAAACACATTCTTATAAATAAAAAATATGTAAGATTTTAGACTTTCGCGTTCCATTACACTCGCGACCATGATTGGTGTAACCCAGTCGAAACGTCGGGCAGTAAGTAGCTAGGTAATTTGCTACTCCTAATAACGCGTGTAGACCAATAAAGACTAATATTTAGAATAAGGCTGGAGGCTGGCCGAGTTTCCTCTATGGATGGCGAGGCTTATCCACTGACCCAGGAACAAGCCCGGCCTCCGGTCAATTGAAATCTCCATCAGCCGCATGGCGCGGTCATGGAAAACATGATGCGCTGCAGATCCCCACGGGCTGATTGTCTCTAATATGTAAGAGCTACTAAGGCCGACATATTTGCGCCGTTTAAGGCGCGTTCAAAAAAACGAATAGCTTTAGGCTTTCTTGGAAAAAGTATTGCAAGAAAACGAATAATGTCGACCCAATGACGTCGGATGGTTTGCATAATATGTCTGCAACACTTTCTAAGGAAGAACTCTTTTTGTTCTTATTATGTTATTCTCCTTTAACACTAAACTCTATAAAACTGGAAACATTTGATCAAATATCGCATATTAGATTACTTTCACCGGAGATTTGCTATGAAGGGGCTCAATGAGATCTGGAATAGACAGCAAGGCCTGAATTACTACAAATTGTCAACGCTGGGAATCGGATATTGGACTAACCTGGCCGTCTGGTTTGCATTGCGTTGCGTTTCTCGTTCGCCCTGACTTGCATTGTATTTGCTTATCCCGGTGGCAGGCAATATAAACACCCTCAGGACTATTTGTCCGGTGACTGGTACACATCGATCTATAGACTAGGTATACAATAGTTTGTGTTGTACGACAAACAATAGATTTACAAACTTGTAATTCATAAAACGAGACATGTAACTGTAGTATTTTATAAAGTCTTTTAAAAATATACTTGATAAAATGGTAGCAGGTGTTCTGATTTAATAATAAATAAATTTGATCAATAAAATTGGGGAGCTTTCTCAGTGATTAAGTCGGAGAACCTACTCGACACAATGACCACAATGACGAACATAGTTATATACGCAAAATGACATTTTTGATTACTATATGGTTATAAATTCTTCTCACAAAAACTTACATTATTAAGTAAATTGAATCGTTGTTATATTACAAGAGCCTCTTACTATATTAAGTAGTAATTAGAGTCTAAGCTACTTAATGGACAGCTGGGTAAGTATTTATTTCCATGACCTAAATTCGATTTTCCAGGAAAATCAGTTTTAGGGCGTAATATTTTGCAGGCTGCTATTTTCAATATTCGAAGTGATCGCCGGCTCTAGTAACCCAGATATCATTATTATATGAACTGATAGAAGATCGAATTTGTTGATAGCACCAAATCTCATTTCTATCAATTTGGGTGTATACTTTACTTTCAAATCGTGTTATGTAGTTGATGTTTGCGAATCACAAAGTGCCCGCTCATAATATCTGCCTCCTGTTTACTAATAAATATTATCATAGTTTAAGACAATCACTAAGATATAAGTGGTAGTAGCGACACATTGGAACAAAATTATGTTAGATTTGATAGGATACGTTGCGTGCGTTTTGTCCCAAATAATCTATTATTTTTTATGAATTTCATTATGGAACATCATTCTGGCTGGCTCGGTGGAACAGTGGTTAGTGACCCAGGTTCACTACCAACAGTTCCAAGAGTTGTGGGTTCGATTCCCACTCGGGACAAATATTTGTGTGACGAACATCGGTGTTTGTTCCGTGTCTGGGTGGGGCATTTAATATATTTAAATATATTTGTGTATCCACTGTCGTTTTTTATTTCCGTAACACATGCGTTCTTAAGCTTCTTACCACGGGATCAGATCGATGTATGTGATGTTGTGAAATATTTATTTATATTTATATTCATTTTTGAAAAGAGAATGAATTTAATTTATATTTTATACTAGCGGCCGCCCACGTCTTCGCCTACGTGGAAATGGTATTTGCAGCAATGATTAATTAAAATAGCCTATATTTAATATACCTTGTAAAATAAGCTATTAATAAGTGAAGGTCCACGATACTAGGGGTAGCAAATACATAGCTACTTACTGCCCAACGTTTCGACTATACTCGGATTTGTAATTCAAGATCAAAAAAACTACGACAGATACGTCACTGTCAAAAGTGGTAAAGTCACTTATGTCACTCTCAAGTGATGATTTCAGGTTTCGACAACCTTTTCGTAATATAATTCTTTATTTCATTTAATGCCAACATCACTTATTGATAATTAAGGCGTATAAAATAATAATTTCTTAAAGTAAAAGGGTTCATACTATATCTAATAATTAAATGCATTATTTAGATATAAATTATACGTTCTCAAAATTGTATTGAGCCTGACTATTACTTACGTATTATAACTTCTAGTAAAAAACTTACAAATAACTCATGTCTAATTAATTTTAAGAAGACATAATTTTGAGCAATAGTGGAGGAGTCGGGAAGATAAATAAAATATTTTCTATGTTACGGATTTAAACAACAAAAACTTAACACAAAACATAAACTTAAAAAAAAAACAAAATCACCACGGAGCAAAAAACAATCGAATAGTTACGCATTATTTCCCGATTAGTTATGATGTGTAATATATTAATTGCGTCCGAGTATGTTCTTAACTTAGCTTGTAGTTTATTGCACCAAATGTTATGAATCCCTGAAGTGTTACAAGTACAATACCATGTTTGTTACCAAAAATTACCGATGTTTAAGTTTTTATTAAGTCGTCTTGCATTTATGGAAATATAAATAACTGGAATTACTGACGAAAATCATAGGATTAATATTACCAATAAATGTGTTGTATATGGTTGTTTTTTGCAAAAAACTGAATTTACTATTGTAAAAATATTTTATTGCAGTGGCAACCTTGTAGTAGTTTTTTTGATCTTGAATTACAAATCCGAGTATAGGTTACACCAATCATGATCACGGGCGAACTAGCGCCGCCCGTCTTCGACTGTTACAGAGCGGTTTAGAATAAAGACTAATATTTAGTGTAATGGAACGCAAAAGTCTAAAATCCTAGTTAATCACAGACCATAAGAAATAAAGTTACTTACCGAAAATCATGAACATTCTCCGACCTGGGTACAATCATGCCTTGAACCACTGAGCATAAAATGTTTTTTAAAAATAATAATTCTATATTATTATTATTAAAAATGTTACCTACCTAGTAGTTACGTACATTATTATATATTAAAATAAATTAATGGAAATAATATGCCGCGCGAGTGCGCGCAGTGTGGAGTAAAATTTGTCCAACAGAATTGTAAATTGAAATGCATTGTATTTGTTTCAGTCAACCTTTCATTTTCCCTTCAAATATTTTAATATAATAAATAATTTTTATTTATTATAAAAAATAAATATTTCACAACATTACATACTTCGATCTGATCCCGTGGTAAGTAGCTTAAGCACTTGTGTTACGGAAATCAGAAACGACAGTGGATACACAAATATACTTAAATATATTTAATAACACACCCAGACACGGAACAAACACCGATGTTCGTCACACAAATATTTGTATAATAAATTAATAATTGTATAATTTTTTCCCACTCGGGAATCGAACACACGACTCTTGGAACCGTAGCTAGTGAATCTGGGTCACTAACCACTGTTCCACCGAGCCAGTCAATACAATAGTCGAACTACTAACAGGCGACAGAATATAAAAAACTATATCTTTTTTTTTTCAAAAAAATTTCCGTTATTAAAAAAACATTATTTTAGGATTACCTAAAAGCTTTTTGAAATACATACTTATAGTTCAACTATAAGATATCTACATACCTATGATCAATGATGATATAAATGTTCGAAAAATACATAAAGTGGTTTAAGTCAGTCCGTCCAACTTCAAACCGTCTAGATTACCTAAACCCTAATAAGTATCTTACTGCATGTGATGCTTATAAAATTATATGTTTATGCATAACTTATATGTACCTACAAACATGGACGCAAGCGGCGTACGGAAATGCATACGTTTACTTTACCGCGGGTGTTTAACTATGATCAAATCAGGCAGGTTTCCCTCAGGCCGCGTGTAAATAGCAATCGCCCCATAATATCATAGCTTTGTCTCTCATGTTCCATTGAAGGACATAATGCACTCGAATAGGTAAACTAAAGGTTATATATATACTCGCCCATTGTAAGCACACCTTTGTTCTGTATTATAAATAACAGATGATTGAAATGAAAACCTGAAACAATGTGTTCATTAAATACCCATATTCTTATCCACTGAGGAGCTTTTTTTTTTCTATTTTCTTTTTTTCTTTTCTTATTTTTAAAGTTACTATAGCAAATTAGCCAGTGTAATATAGCGTAAAGGCCTTGGTATAGAGTTATGAACGAAAACCTTTGGACAATATCCTCCTTTAGCTCAAAAGAGCATTTCCTATTAAACAAACAATCGTTCCAGCCATATAATATAAGCATCGATAGACTAGAATTAAAAAGCGTCGATGGCCGAGTGGTTAAGGTCGTTGCTTGCCATGAGAGAGGTCGCCAGTTGAAACCCCGCCACGTACTACTGTGTTTTATAAATTTGAAATTCATATTTACAACTATTCGACGCTTTAACCGAAGGAAAATATCGTGAGGAAACCTTCACACCTACGAAGAAATTCTTAGGTTGTTTAGTCAACCAACCTACACTAGGCCAGCGTGGTTGACTAAGGCCTTATCACCCTATTTCAGGGTAAGCCCGTGCCCCAGCAGTGGGGACGTATACAGGCTGATGATATTATAATTAAATATAGTCTTTATGGGTCTTCACGCAATATTAGAAGTAGCTTGTAAACACTTATAGAAGCAATAAAGTATTGAGTATTAGCAAATCCTTAGCTACTTACTACCCGACGTCAGTTCGCTCGCGACCATGACTGGCGTAACCCAGTCGAAACGTCGGGCAGTAAGTAGCTAAGTATTTTCTACTCTTAATATCGCGTGTAGATACATAAAGACTAATATTGAGTGTAATGGAACGCAAAAAAATCCATGGACATGATGAGCTGCTCGCTTGGACATCAATGAATTATGTAACTTGTGAAATTTTATGTAATATGTGATTAATTTATTTACAAATTGACGTGCAAAAGTATTTCATGTAAATCTATTTGCAGAATAAATTATTTCATTTCATTTAATTTCATTTCAAAAGCTTAAAATCATACGATATTATAATTTTATCAATAGCTATTTCGTTGCATCAGTTGCATAGTTAACATGAATAGACACCATGTTTTGAAAAAGACTGTCCCATATTGAAACTACGAGTCCCGGTGTCCCCAAAATGAACTCTGTAACGTAACAATTATTCGTTTCCATTTTCGATAAAACAATCCCGCCGTCCCCAAAAAGCTTTCGGTCCGTAGAGATGCTTTAGCCACGTTGGAAACATAAGGTTGTTCTTATAAGGTACACCGATACAAAAAAAATCTTTTTAAAAACTATGCGTCCGCTCCCTTAATAATAATTAACCTTTCATCCCTTGCTTCAGGCACGCAACCAAACTGCATTGTTTGATTGCAGACTGCTTCTGCTTATTGACTCAGTCGCTGAGACAGTTAAAATTTGTTTGAAGAAAATCGTTTGCTTGCATTGTTCCTATCGGGTCCTTTTCTGTCTGTTCACGTCTTCATTGTTTCAATTCTGGCGTAAAGCTCTTCATACACTACGCAAGGCTTTTGTACACTATGATTTTAGTATCTATGTGGCCTCCAATATAGGTTCGTACACGAATATAGTTAACACATCCTTCGATAGCGGAAGTGGCTGTAAAAAAATCGTACTGCATCCAAAATTTTCGTAACGTTGAGTAGGGCTTAAAAATCTCCTGGTTTTGTAGTTACTATGGCTCCTGGTTAAATTATTTATTTAATTTGAGAATTAAAGATGTTACTTTTCTCAACAAATAAGTCTTTATTATGTTTCTTAATACTGTTAATGGATTTTCTACGTGGCTTGGCCGGGCAAATGTTTTTTAGGATAAAAAGCATTTGCCTGGCGCAGTGAAATTGCGGCAGATTTTGAATAGGAGTTTTACTACCTCGAATTCTATGTTTTGCGGTTCGAGGCGGTCTATTGAATCTGTCTAGTAATAGTTGCCGTTAGCCGCCGCCGCCGGTTCGAATTCTGACTTCCGGAGAAATAATAAAAAAAAACACACTCTCTGATGCATTTGCTGAGTGAGGGGGCTCCAAAGTTGTGGAGCGGAAGAGAGGTACACAGGGCTCTTATTTCAATACTTACTTTCATAAAAGGAAATGTAACAACATTTTGGTACCTCTGAGAGCTCGGTTGGGAAGGGATTCGGCCTAAACATGTTTTGTTGCATTGTTATTAAACGCAAAGCAATAAAAATGAAATAAAAAGCAATCACAAATACTTTTGCACTTCACCCATTGAGTGTGCCCGACTCTCCAACCTCTATTTTATATTTTTATTTCCCGAAAATGCTGAAAAGCGGCTTTGGTCCGATCACTGTTTAGAAGAAGATAATAATAATCTAAGCCGTGCGTATTCGTATATTCCGGCTTTATAATAGAATTACCTTGACGCTTGCGACTCTGTCCGCCTATCTCCTTTATCAGATTATCTGCGTACCAAATTTCATTTACATCAATTACGTAGTTTTAGTGTGAAAGCGCAGCAGACAGACAGAGTACTTTATACTTCAGTAAAGAAAATGTAAGTACCTACTCATACATATGTTCTTTAAATTAGATTTTTTTATAGCCATCATACCAGCCTGAAAATGGCCATGATGAATAGAAAGTAAATAATGAACACTCAACTTCAAATACTCTGTACCGACCCCGTAGGAAGCTTCTTAAGAACTTGTGTTATCAGAAACAACAGAGGTATACTTTAAAAATATAATTAAATATATAAAAATATACTGGATGTGTTACATGGAACGAATCATATGTTCATCACACAAATATTTGTCTTAAGTGAGAATCGTAACCACGACTCAAAAGACAGGCATACTATCCGATGCACCAGTCAGTCAAAATAACTAGTAATATTTACTGTTATTATCCGTGGTTATAACTTCCCGTAGCATGTTGCACAACACCATCTAAAACACCAATACTTCGGAGCAACAAAAGTCTCCAACCTCGTAGAGTGTCATATTAAAAACGTCAACGTTCAAATTGAATCAGCACCGTAGCCCTTCTAAAAGGAAAAGTTTCCAATAGGGCTGGCCCCAGTGGCGAATCAGTGTAATGCAGTTGGGGGTAGCCCTGGCGCATGGGGCAGCGAGTCGGGTCAGCGGGGGCGTAGGGAGGTAGCGATGCCACCCTTGCAGCGCCTCCGGCACGGCTCAAACGCTCGCAGGAACCAGCCCCGAACAAACGTGCAACAGCAACAGGCCAGAGCCCCCTTTGAATTAAAAAAAAAAATTAAAAAAAAGTTTTTAATTCTAAAGCTGCCCGCATTGGGCTTGAAGTGCTTGCTTTAAAAGTAGTTCCGGGGGCCGGAAGACTTGCCAAGGATTTCGGTAAGTATGTTTTTTTTGGTCAGATATATTTTCTTTACCTTAATTTATTTATTTAATTATTTTATTAATTTATTTTAATTTCATAATTAATAAAATCGGCGGACAAACCTATAAACTTACGTTATGTGTACTATAGAAATTATTAAACGTGACGGATGATTGGGATTAATAAAAAAAAAACTTTATGAAAGTTTCTGAAACTCTTAGTTGGCAGGTTATTTATAATTTGTTTTGGTATTTTCGCTTTGTTAATAAAAAAAAATCTCTTATTATTAACTTGTTTGCAAAAGTTTAAAAAAAGTTGCAACATTTTGGGGGAACCAAAGAAAAGTTCGCACTGTGCCGTAAAAGTTCTCGTTTTGAAACAGGTGGCCGGTCGCTCTATTTCTAAAGATATTTCATTAGAAATACTTAAAGTTTAATATACAGGAAAAAAAATCAAACGTCATTTTGGTGACGTTATTTTTTTTGCAATGATTATTTGTTGTAAGTAATTTAACATAAAATATCTAGCTTTATCATAATTAAATTCAGCATTCGTCATCTATCGTGATTGTTTTATGAATCCATTTTATTTCTGTCCTATTTATCAATTCCTTAATTTAGTATTTCTGTATTCTTTTCGAAACTTATATTAATACTCACATGCGAACGGTCCGAGGTTCGACTCCACGCTAGTCCGCGCTTTCTAGATAGCTTCGCACGGGGTTGATTCGGTTTCAGAACATATTCCGAACAGATTAGTTATTACGAAGCTCGCCTTTCTATTTGAGGCATACGAGATGTCGAACAAAATAAATCGCGATATATATGCGTAGGATTCTTACATTCCAACATTAGTAAACTTGTAAAAGTTACTTTCATTAAACCTTTTTAATAAGAGAAAATTCGTTGAAATATGCCATGTAATACAAATAACACGTACCAATATCGCGATATTTTTTCATAGATTTAATAATCACATTTTTACCACTTTACGTCGCGCAGTTTGCTAAAGCGTCATCTTAAAGTATTAAAAGTTTTATTTCACATATCTAATCGTACTAATATTATAAACGTGAAAGTTTGTATGTGTGGGCGGATGTTTGTAACTCTTTCAAGCACATACTACGGAACCGATAACGATGAAATTTATGATATTTAGGTATATGCAGGTAGCTGAACACCCAGAATAACACATAGGCTACTTTTTATCTCGGAGTTCCCGCGGGAATAGATTTTCCACGCGGACGAAGTCGCGGGCGGAAAGCTAGTTAAAAAATAAATAAAATATGTTAATCTATGCACAGTAATCCCTCAACCAATACGGGTTCTATTAATCTTTCTTCCTGGGAAAGTAACTTAATTTTCCCCTGCTACACATCGACAGGGCGGCATCGGAAGTAATTACAACTACTTAATGAACCAGGGAACGGCTTAATTAAAATACTGGATGCGCGGTGATTCCGATGATAACTCACAAAGGAGGTGCAAACAGATTATATTACTGTTATCAGGTAATTATCGTTTTGTATGTAAATGAGATTATTGTTTAACTATCTGCTGTAACCAAAAGAGAGAAATTATTATTTTCTTGCGTCAATATTTTTTTAAAGTTGTCCTAATAATTTAACGCTACAAATATGACAATTACCGCATGTCAATGGCCGCTTTTGATGACCTAGTGATATAACAATTTAAAAATCAACCTATACGAAAAAAAATGTGGGATTTAACCGTTTAATTTTCATATAGAGGATACGTTTGAAAGATTTGTAAAGAACAAAACATATTCTAATGCCAAAATAGTTCAAAAACTATTTTGGAAAAGTAACAAAATCTTCTCCTTATTCAGGCTCCGGTATCCAAAAATCTAAATATTGAAAACAGTTCGTACATGGTTTAATAATAATTAATATTCATTTTTATTCTACCAATTTTACGCATATGTAAGTAAGTCGGTGATCTGGCACAGCCCTAATCGTACCCGTCAACTAATCCTTCTTACTAAGTTTAAACGAACTACGCTGAAAGCGATTATACGATTGCCGGCTACTATAAAATTCTAAGGACATCTGGGATCTTACTATCAATTTGATTGCAGTATTGATTGTAAACTTTTGCGAACTCAACTTTAATGTAGTTCCGTAGTTTGAAAATCAATAATCATTGTTTTTATACGAACATCTATACTAATATTATAAAGCTGAAGAGTTTGTTTGTTTGTTTGTTTGAACGCGCTAATCTCAGGAACTACTGGTTCGATTTGAAAAAATCTTTTTGCGTTGTATAGACCATTTATCGAGGAAGGCTTTAGGCTATATAACATCAAGCTGCGACCAATAGGAGCAATGATACAATGGAAAATGTGTAAAAAACGGGGGAAACGCGAACGAAGTCGCTGGCACAGCTAGTTGTGATATAAAACCGATTTCGGTGCAAACCAATCTCAATGAACCTCATACTAGTTATTGAAGTGCTCAAGCGTGTAATGATACAGTTAATTACCAAATTATTAATTTAGATTTTGCCGGTACGTCCGCTAATAGAGCGAAATGTATAGAATAATGAAACTAGAGAGTTTTAGGGTGTAACCTGCGGGCTTATTCATGAAATCACCTATCGCGGGGAATTTAGTCCGAACTCGCATTCGCGTACCAGTAATGCAATTTTGACCCTTAATCTAGCTAGTGTCAGCTAAATGACGCGCGTGCAATCCGCGACCACAGAACGCGACCTGTCTATGGCGGAACAGCCCACAAAGTCTAATACTGATGGAAGGGGACTCCTGAAATCATTACACTACGACAGTTAACCTTAGTACACAATGAGGGCTTAATTTGGTAGCTGTCACGGTGCATGTGGTCAACGTAATGTGTACGTAGGCGTATATTAGGGTAAGTTGCAGAGCTGCTATGCAAAGACGTTGTGCAACCAGTTTGATACACAAGAGTGTTGCATCAGTTCCTTAATTCTTATTAGGTGACATCATCCACCAATTAGATATCAGGATGAAATTATAGTTAACGTCATCAAAGTATTTTACACAGGCAACTTTAAAAGTCACTACATATATTCAGGAATAATGGATTACTTTTCAATAAACTGCTCAACAATTTTTAAATATTGTACTTACTTAAATCCTTATTTACTATTCAATATAATGAAGGTGATGAATTGACAATACAAAACATATCTGAACACTTGACTATGACACAATGAGGTTAAAATACTATCTCAGAGTCAAATAACACTATGATGCCATAAATATCAAACAGACAATGTAACAAGATAAAGTAAGAAGAATCTATCCAGACTCGTTTCTTACATTTTTATCAAAGCTTTTAAAATGCAAAGATAGTTGAAATACAACTTGCTTAAAATCTAGGACAGCGGTTTTCCGCGAGTTGCAATAATGATGCGCCTTAGTATTTTCCTAGTCCTAGGATGTCAAAGAAATCTTAATATCAACGGTGACTGCAATATACAACGCGCTTTACATAGATTTGTGTTTGAGTCAGTGTAGTTGACAAAATTGTTTATCCAAGCTATTGCCCAATCAATAGTACATTTTCTAATGAACTGAAATAAGTACTAGTAGTTAGCTTTTTAATAATGTTAATTAATCACGTAATCTCAATCCGGGTATCGACTAGTCACTATAATGAATATTGTAACCAGCCCTTCTTATTTTTTGTTTCATTTGTCTAATGAAGAAATTAATTTAAATTAAGAAGTGAAGTGGCTACAGAATACATATTACTTCAATATCTGGCTAACCCTCTTAGCCTTACTTACTTACTACTTACTAGTAGTTGTGTAGTTTATTTAATTTTCCATTGCATTCTATTGCTTTCAAAGAGATATATTTAATTTAATTTCTCTTTCCTCAGCGATCACAGCTCTTCCTATTTATTATCTCTTCGAGTTTCCTAGTCGCAATTGCAATATTAATTTCCAATAAAGTTTCATTTCCAATTTACTAATCAGAAGGTTTGAAGCCTTCTTGCGACTGTATGTAATAAATTAAATAAAAGCTTGTAAAAACTTATGATCACGATTCGGTATAAAAAGCCTGTATCTGAAGCCAACTTCTACATACTCCAATGTACATTAAGTAGACACAACTCGCAAAAATATAAATCAATCCGGTCCGCTCACAGTCCGATGCAAACATGTTGCATAATTAAAATTGTCTACCGGGCCGAAAACAATGAGTGCCTTTAAATGTGAAATGAACAATGTGCGAATTCACATCCGAAACAGGAACACGCCCGCTACAGAGCAATTATAGAAAATCGTCACTCGTCTGGTCCGTGTCGATAATTTGGTTACCTCGTGATCACAGGACCGAAAACGTCACCCGTTCCGTTTCCCGAATTCGTTTTATTGTATTTCGATATTCTGAATTAATATCAGTTGTCCACACAACGGCTGGACGGCGTGTGCGGCGGCGTGTGTGGTTGTTCGGATTAAAAAGCGAACAAAATAGTGTTTCCATTTCAAGTTCCATTTCCCGAACGCTGTTCAACTATTGTAACCTTTATAGTTTTGCAAGCTACTGAGCATTGTTTGAAGTTGGATGGATTGATGATGAATGATTCACATTAATAGACGTCAAATTGATTTCCTCGTAGTAGATGATATGCTAGGTAATCAATTGAAACGTATAACGTATATTATTCAAGAAAAATACCTAAATCTTAACCATATTATACTTTGTCATCATGGTATCCTTATACCTTTGAAGCAAGTACCTGTACTTGCTTGACAATTTGCTATCTTGACTGAAATAATTACTTTTATGGTCAGAGCCAAGTTTTGTAACTAAGACCCTATCAGTCCTAACGCAGCCGGAACATATGAACATATCGATATAGTAACATCGTCGTGACCTACAATTAATTGAAACAGTCTTTGATTGGGTGGTAGTTGCACTTGGAGTTAAGTTCGTGCAGTTCCAATGGGATGCCTCTCTGCCGAACTGTGGCAGGTCAGGTAGTTTCAGATATCTCCAATTCCATTACGCCAAACAAGGAAACTCGGTAAGAGCCTATCATAGCACAAACCTAGCTATTAAGGCTAGATTACCGGGACTGTTCGCTCTTATACTACACCGCTAGTTGATAGAGTGCTTAAAGCATTTTCAATTTTCGGACCCTGTGACTTATAATCCTACCAGAAACATGAAACAAGTTAAATGAATGAATGATTATATATATGCTTGTTAATTTCAACGACACAAGAAGTAAGATCTTAATGGGTGCAAACTTAACTTAATCAGTCCTGTCTTTACTAAATTAAAAAAAAAATCATAACAACTTAAAAACCTTTCCACTTAGATATTGAAGGTTAAACCTTGATCTTCCACCCCATCAATTATTTCAAGAGAAAACCTAGTAGACATTATGATTTTCAATAGATTAAAATTATCGCTAACAAATATCTGGGACATTTCCACACATGGTCACCTGACCCAAAACTAAGCAGAGCTTGTACTATGGGCGTCAGAGACTGATATACATACATATATATTTTTAAATACATACTTAAATACATAATTACACCCACACACGGAACAAACACCGATGTTCATCACACAAATATTTGTCCCGAGTGGGAATCGAACACACGACTCTTGGAACCGCCAGCCAGGGTCACTAACCACTGTTCCACCGAGCCATTCGGGTCGATTTGAAATAAACATTTCTATCTTCACAAAATTTAACAAAGCAATTATGTTTACTTTGATCATTAATTAACCACATTCAGTCGTACTATCATTTTGCATTTATTATATAACATCTATGTATGTATTTAATGTGACCTCAATGCTGGCCCAAATGTATTGATTTCACTTCCATGTAATCATTAACGAAACTCTACGTTTAATCGGAAGTACCTGACCATTTCACATTGAAATTCGATGAGAGTTAATTCTGCAAATAAATCTATTTGTGGCAAATATAATTACAGTGAATTCACTAGAAATAAGTACTTTTGCCTGTGATTTACAATTTCACAACAAATACGAAATAAATATAAGTTGATAATGCGAGTGGGTATTGTCTATATTTTAATTAAACACTATTCAATTAAATTAAATAAACAATAACAATATCATAAAATAACCTTTATAACAATAACTTCATTTCCTAGATAAATGGTAACAAATAGAAGGACAAGTAAGAAGTTCATAGAAAGAAAAGTTAAAAAAACGTTAATTCGACATGATCGATGCAAGATCAGGCGCAGGACCACCGGCTTAACATAATACACAAGTAATTTCTCAACAAAAAAATCACACAAACGGAATCGATCCCGAGACCAAAGGGCCTACAAGACGGTCCAACTAATAGATCTAAAAATAAAATAAGGCGTCCGACCGATTTCAGCCATGGCGGCCGACCTCAATTGAGATCAGCCAAGTGCGCAGGACATATTATAGTGCACAAGTGTGCGCGCAAACACAAGTGCACTCTCTATTCCCTTACTCTCATAATTCGGTGAGACGGCTATCCGACATGACCGATGAGAGATCGGGCGGAGGACGGTGGTCCTCCGTTAAGCCGGTGGGCTTAACGTGCTTTCCGAGGCACGGGCGTTCAACCGCCAACTTCCTAACTCCGGGCTGAGTAATTTCATTACAGAAAAACTCACACAAATTTTGCCCGACCCCGGATTCGAACCGGGGACCTCTCGGTCCTAACGCAGCAC
This sequence comes from Maruca vitrata, assembly GCA_039566165.1. Lineage (NCBI taxonomy): Eukaryota > Metazoa > Arthropoda > Insecta > Lepidoptera > Crambidae > Maruca > Maruca vitrata. The sequence goes on along the minus strand of CM076911.1, from coordinate 18,569,411 downwards.
TTGCTACCAATAGACCAACGAGGCAGTTAATAAAGAGGCAACTAATAGATCTATAGGAACTAGGTATCACTTTGCACTAACGTCGTTTAGCTAACAATCGATCAATTGTGTTATAACATACAAATCGATCACGCATTCGAACTGCCCAAGCCACGGGCGCGTACCCACAACAACCTGACGTTTGCAATCAAACTTCGGAATAATAGCATAATGGATATGTCACCGTAAAGTGGGAAATGCTGTTGGGCGATGATCTATCTGGCAAGATTGTCAACTGTCCAAAACCAAATACAACGTCCGGTATTTATCCACCCAGTAGATACTGGTTAGTAAAGAAGATATTGAAAACAAAGAAAACAGTTCCAAATTATGATATTATAAAATCAAATCCCTATTTAAATATTTCTTAAACTGTACTAAAACTTATGAAGATAGCATTTCAATTATGAAAACCTAGCGTCAATTGTGTTAGTGCCATACAATTTACTAAAACTCAGAAGTACGTTACAAAACTGGAAACTGTTGTGAAAAGTCCCCCTGGCCTTACCAATTTCCCACTAGGGGCAAATATTTATTTGATGAACATCGATATTTGCTCCGTGTCCTTATATCAGTTGTCTTGTTTCTGATATCCTTAACACAAGAGCTTAGACAACTTACCTCGGCATTAGAACAATGTATGTGATGTCGTGTGATATTTAGTTAACAATGGCATGAGATATAATGTCTTATATACCAGAACAACGTTCGGATGACAGCGTTATCTCGATTAGATAGACGTGTAGGTAATATCCTCTAGTTACCACACTAATCACTCATGCCAATCAGAGTTTGATATTGCATCAAACACAGAGATATTAATGGGAACCACGTACAATGGGCACATATTGAATTATTGTGCTGGACCTAATTACTGAATTGGGTCAGCTGAATGGTCTGTCCGTCAGCCCTTTGCTGAAGAGGAATTACATTAAAGCTCTAATTTGAATGCATTCAGCTGGGTTGCTCCGGTCAATACGGGCTGCGATGTTCATCCACATAATATTATAAAGGCAACGTATGCAAAACATTCGTGTCTGATTTCCGATAAAATGTTTTTAACTATCTGATTTAATGAATACGAGAATTAATTTTCTTTCATTATTAATAATGATGCGACTGAATTCAGTATAATAAAATGGGTTTTCTTTTTCTGTTTGTGGTTATGATTTATATTCCTACTAGCTTTCCGCCCGCGACTACGTCCGCGTTGAGACGTTTAATGGGTAAAACATTACTTCCTTATAGCGCAGTCGGTTCAAAAGTAGCCTATAACCTTTCCTAGGTTCTGGACTATATCTGTACCAAATTTCAATCGGTCCAGTACTCTATGCGTGAAAGCGTAACAGACAGACAGACAGAGTTACTTTCAGATTTATAATATTAGTAAGGATTTGGCGCCAATGGATAATATTTTTTCTAGGTTATGTTTAAGCTAAAGTTGTCAGAAAATAATATTAGAGTTAAGTAAAGGTGCCATTACGAAGAACCCTTTGTGACACTACTCTTTTCTAAATATGTCTGTGAAATCCTGCCGAGGCGCGCTGCACATCGCTAACGATGCACTTTGAAGAAATACAGAGAACCCAGATACAATGCAACGACACGACGTATGCTCCGTAAAGACTTGTAGGAACTGGCTCCTTAATAATACGCAGATGTGGAATTTGAAAAGTTTATTTTATGAAATCTGTACGTATGTAAAATATATTCAAGAAAGAGAACTTGTCAAAGAAAGTCGTGTGTTACACTATTTTGAACTAAGTAACGGCTGAATCCCTCTGACTCAAAACTTAGAACCACAACGGGATAAAAAGTATCCTATAGCCATTATAGGATACTTTTTATCCCGTTGTTGTGGCCGACACGTCGACGCGACACGTTAAAACGACTTAACACGAACAAAGACGTGGGCCGAAAGCTCGTCACTGAACATAACTTTTCAAACTTTTGAATAAAAATATCTCACCCTGAACTTGGGTGATAAGTTCACGCGCGTCATAACAAGTCAACAATAGCTGAATCAGTATGGGGTTCGCTGAATTCATTGAAAGGAAACCGGATACGTCCGAGCCCTATGCATTAGCCATTCAGGGAATAAACCTACGTTCGTCTTTCTCCCGCCATGGTCAGGATTCGTTTGCGTCAGTTGCACCTATTCACATTTGAACACAATGGGCGCTTAACAACATTTTAATTAGTGCACCTAATGCGTGGGCTGGCCTTTCATTGGAAATTTGAATCCTTTCTATTATCAACGTTTTTGTTACTTATGAAAACAACGAAGGAGTAGCTATTTTGCACACGTAAGATAATAGACACATTAGCGATGGATAATATGATGTAGTTCATTGCTTTCTGTGCTGTCACATGTCAAGTCTATTTAACTCCCTAAGTTCAAAGTAGTTGTTCTTAATGTAAGATTAAGGATTGTCTTCTAAGTGTTATTTTGTAACACTTTATATACCTATGTATTTATCTATAGAAACAATAATGAATCGCTGAAATGAATGTACACGTACAACTTCAAAGCTACTATTGCACCAAATTGGATGATATTTTTTGTGACTGTTAGGTTAGGATTAGGTTTGCATAACATAAAACAAAAATATTTTTATTTCCCGGAAACATGGCCGGTACAAAGGTTGCCAGGTCAGCTAGTTTAAAATAAAACGAATCTAACGTTTGAAACACACGTCACATACATGCGATTTTTATTTGAAACCAGTTGTGATGATAAACCACGCATAATATCTATTGTTACTCAGTTGGAAGTAATCTATACTGAACTGAAAGGTGACTGACTGACTGACTGACATAGTGATCTATCAACGCACAGCCCAAACCACTGGACGGATATTGCAAAATGCCCACGAGAACGGGAGTTAGTGGGAAAAAACTTTAGTATGAAAAAATCTAAGCCACGTAAGATAAATAATTGAAATTAGGCATGCAGGTATTGCTACCCTAATAAACGTAAAGCTTAGTTGCAAAAGGATATTGCAAAATTCCTACTGGAACGGAACGGGAGTTATTGGGACAAACTTTTGTATGTAAAATACTGTAGCTCATGCGAACAAAGTCGCGGGCACAGCTATTTCAATCAATACAGTCGATAATAATCTTACACTAAAAACTAACATTAAAACACCAAATATACGTAATGTCTTCATTAAATGAATTAAAAAGCAAAAATTAACTAATTAACATTGTGCGCTTTTAGACCTATTCGTATAGGAATTGAATACTTGTTCCAGTCGGCAAATCCGGGCCCAGTATAAGCCTTTCAAATGTGCAGTTGCCGCCTCTCATTAATAGGATTTTCCCGATATAGGACTTATAAGCTCGAAGTCAAAAGCTACACATGAAATAATAGACATCCGGTATTGACAAAAGCTTCTGGGTATTTGGGTTTTGTGTACATGACACACTTACAACTTTGTTACCGTATAGGTGAATACTTGTTCTTAATATTAACACAGCCTCTACCTATTGGTCGGCACCCCCGGCCTATTATTTTATTATAGCAGAATGAGACAGTATAGCATCCAATCTCAGGCAATGGAGTATTCTTTGAAGCTACCGGACCAATTGAATAAGAGAGCCCACAACGACGTACTATACACGTGGAAGTTGATTTGGAAGACACGTGTATGGGTTCAGGCGAATGATTCAATAGAGGGAGACTAGGCACAATAGTGTAAGAGGGTTCGAGTTTACCTATCAACCTAATACCTAAGTAACATAGAGTACCTAATATACAAAACAATCTTACATTTCGAACTTACCTTTGACTACTTACTTGATCGCTTTAACAGAATACTTGCTCTACGCCAGCTTCACAGCATGTTCAGAATCCGTAACAAATCGATTGTTAGCACTTGTTGGCTGCATTCAAAACTTAGGGAACAATGGCCGTATCTATTTGTTCCCAACAACTCAATATATACGGTGTACATAAATAACTTTTCCCTACCACTCGTTTTATGTTCGGTCTTGTGTAAAGTTAGCGACTCGTATTTTTTTCAGAGACCTCCAATCGAGTGACTACAATATATCCATCTTTTATGATTCTTGGGCTAACGGACATACAGATTAATCTGAGATAAAGTGATATACGTATATTATAGTTGCTATAGAAAGTTCGTTTTTTTTCAACAAGATTGTCGACCAACTTTGCAAGGCTATCATAACAAGCGGCAAGCAACAAAAGCACCCCTAAATATAGTGGTGCCGTTTTTCTGTTAGAGGGTAGGAACACTAATACGAATTTAATACCACCTGAGAGTACTTATAAGGATTTTACTGAGGATCTTGCACCAACTAACAGTCCCACTGGGAGATATTTCCGTTAATAATAGGCGGGGTTATAAGACGTCAACATGTCTTCGAACACAATTGTGATACAAATAAAATTGACGCCACGTCGACTTATTTGTCTAAACGATGCATTTACAACGCAATCGAACTACTAACAGTCATTACTGTCCGTTGGATCGGGATGTAGTTGTAAAGCTGTCAACTGGTTTCACCTTAGAGTTCCTCAATCAAACGGTGTTGTGATTTATTTAGTAGGTACTTTATTACCTATCCGTAACGGGCACGGAAATGGACGATGGTCTCATGTCTAGCTTCATTATTGCGATTAGTTCACTAAAACAGCTTTTTCATTCATTATTTTTAAGAGGATAATGGGCATACGAGCAAACTGAGAACCTTTTGAATGAAGACTATAACATAAAACCTTGCTGCTCCCAAATATGTCAAATATTCTTCTAAAAGCTGCATCAAAAAACGGAGCCTACCGTGAGATTATCGCAGACACACATAAATGCCTCTATAAAGGTCAAACTGAGAACCCCTTTTTTCTGGTGACGTTTAAAAGGTACCTACATAAAACTTAGCATGCAAATAGAAATACCTACGTGCACGTCTAAAATACTCCCACACTATAATTACCCAGAATTGCGTTCCGTTTTAAAGAGCAAACTAACTTACTTACTAACTAAGACTCTATTAAATTATTAACTTCGCGTCTATGAAGGGAAATCTCGGTTCAGAAGAAGTTCGGTTATTTCTGAACGATACATAACCTACTTTATATTTTCAGATAAAGATTTCTGCTGTGCTCTCAAATAAATATTTGACATTATTATTAGTACCTCTATCAGTAATTAGAAAACTGAAAGTGTCCGGGATATTTACCATGTTGTTTTGTTTTAATGAGCTCCCGATTTTCTATCATATACTCTATCAGAAAATCATTAAAAAATATGCTGTTTTGCCGATGTAAACTAACTCACCCTTAACCACTGTATAAGAGCCCTTCCATTACTCTTATATGACACTGATGGTTCCTTCCCATACTGTGGACTACTACAAAGGCAACCTGAATCTATCTACATATCTTCATAAGCGAAGTGTCAATCACTCATCACAACAAAATCTCTGAAAAATTACGATTCTATAATTATGCATAGGGTGCCTTTTTGAGACTTTGCGAAATTCGAATTGATTCCCGAAGCGGCTAACGTGGTTATCAACTAACGAAATATTTATTGTTTGGCAAGGGTGGACGAACTCTAATCATACTTCCATGGGGTAGGAGCGTCATCGTTGGAGTAGTAAAATCGTCACTGCAGGAATACGTCACGATCCTCATAAATCATTTTTCAACTCAGACGACTCATCCTTACATTAAAATGATAATAAAATAAAAATTAATAATATTTAGACGACTACAAAAGCTTCGATTAAGATAAGTTACAATTTGAGCGCAAATATTTTTTTAACGTTTTGAATCGGGCTTTTGTATAAGAAGTTATATAAGAAAACCTACAACTTACGAATGCAAAATAAAAAATCAACTTTCATACTACACAAAAAGATGTATAATTGTGTAAAACGTCATTTCATTCATAAATGAATTAAAAATTAACTAATCAACATTGTGCGCTTTTAGACCTATTCGTATAGGAATTGAATACTTGTTCCAGTCGGCAAATCCGGGCCCAGTATAAGCCTTTCAAATGTGCAGTTGCCGCCTCTCATTAATAGGATTTTCCCGATATAGGACTTATAAGCTCGAAGTCAAAAGCTACACATGAAATAATAGACATCCGGTATTGACAAAAGCTTCTGGGTATTTGGGTTTTGTGTACATGACACACTTACAACTTTGTTACCGTATAGGTGAATACTTGTTCTTAATATTAACACAGCCTCTACCTATTGGTCGGAACACCCGGCCTATTATTTTATTATAGAAAAATGAGACAGTATAGCATCCAATCTCAGGCAATGGAGTATTCTTTGAAGCTACCGGACCAATTGAATAAGAGAGCCCACAACGACGTATACACGTGGAAGTTGATTTGGAAGACACGTGTATGGGTTCAGGCGAATGATTCAATAGAGGGAGACTTGGCACAATAGTGTAAGAGGGATCGAGATTACCTATGAACCTTATACCTAAGTAACATAGCGTACCTAATATACAAAACAATCTTACATTTCGAACTTACCTTTGACTACTTACTTGATCGCTTTAACAGAATACTTGCTCTACGCCAGCTTCACAGCATGTTCAGAATCCGTAACAAATCGATTGTTAGCACTTGTTGGCTGCATTCAAAACTTAGGGAACAATGGCCGTATCTATTTGTTCCCAACAACTCAATATATACGGTGTACATAAATAACTTTTCCCTACCACTCGTTTTATGTTCGGTCTTGTGTGAAGTTAGCGACTCGTATTTTTTTCAGAGACCCCCAATCGAGTGACTACAATATATCCATCTTTTATGATTCTTGGGCTAACGGACATACAGATTAATCTGAGATAAAGTAATATACGTATATTATAGTCGCTAATAGGAAGTTAGATTTTTTTTTCAACGAGATTGTTTTGATAAGGCGTCCGACCGATTTCAGCCATGGCGGCCGATCTCAATTGAGATCAGCCAAGTGCACAGGACATATTATAGTGCACAAGTGTGCGCGCAAATACAAGTGCACTCTATTCCCTTACTCTCATAATTCGGTTAGACGGCAATCCGATATGACCGATGAGAGATCGGGCGCAGGACCACCGGCTGAACGTGCTTTCTGAGGCTCGGGCGTTCAACCGCCAACTCCCTATCTCCGGGCTGAGTAATTTCATTACAGAAAAACTCACACATATTTTGCCCGACCCCGGATTCGAAGCGGGGACCTCTCGGTCCTAACGCAGCGCTTGAAACCAATAGACCAACGAGGCAGTAAAAAAGGCTGTCATATCAGGCCGGTAGCCAGACAAGAAAAGTACTCTAAAATATAGTGGTGCCGTTATTCTGTTAGAGGGTAGGAACACCAATCTAATATCACCTGAGAGTACTTATAAGAGTAAGGATTTTACTGAGGATCTTGCATCAACTAACAGTCCCACTGGGAGTCTGTTAATAATAGGCGGGGTTATAAGACGTCAACATGTCTTCGAACACAATTGTGATACAAATAAAATTGACGCCACGTCGACCTATTTGTCTAAACGATGCATTTACAACGCAATCGAACTACTAACAGTCATTACTGTCCGTTGGATCGGGATGTAGTTGTAAAGCTGTCAACTGGTTTCACCTTAGAGTTCCTCAATCAAACGGTGTTGTGATTTATTTAGTAGGTACTTTATTACCTATCCGTAACGGGCACGGAAATGGACGATGGTCTCATGTATGGCTTCATTATTGCGATTAGTTCACTAAAATAGCTTTTTAATTCATTATTTTTAATAGGATAAAGGGCATACGGATCAAACTGAGAACCTTTTTAATGCAGATTATAACATAAAACCTAGCTCCCAAATATGTCAAATATTCTTCTAAAAGCTGCATCAAAAACGGAGCCAACCGTGAGATTATCGCAGACAAACATAAATGCCTCTATAAAGGTCAAACTGAGAACCCCTTTTTTCTGGTGACGTTTAAAAGGTACCTACATAAAACTTAGCATGCAAATAGAAATACCTACGTGCACGTCTAAAACACTCCCACACTATAATTACCCAGAATTGCGTTCCGTTTTAAAGAGCAAACTAACTTACTTACTAACTAAGACTCTATTAAATTATTAACTTCGCGTCCATGAAGGAAAATCTCGGTTCAGAAGAAGTTCGGTTATTTCTGAACGATACATAACCTACTTTATATTTTCAGATAAAGATTACTGCTGTGCTCTCAAATAAATATTTGACATTATTATTAGTACCTCTATCAGTAATTAGAAAACTGAAAGTATCCGGGATATTTACCATGTTGTTTTGTTTTAATGAGCTCCCGATATTCTATCATATACTCTATCAGAAATCATTAAAAAATATGCTGTTTTGCCGATGTAAACTAACTCACCCTTAACGGTCACTGTATAAGAGCCCTTCCATTACTCTTATATGACACTGATGGTTCCTTCCCATACTGTGGACTACTACAAAGCCAATTTGATTTTACTATACAACCTGAATCTATCTACATATCTTCATAAGCGAAGTGTCAATCACTCATCACAACAAAATCTCTGAAAAATTAGGATTCTATAATTGTGCATGGAATTTTGAGACTGCGAAATTCGAATGATTCCTGAAGCGGTTAAAGTGGTTATCTACTAACTAAATCATTATTGTTTGGCAAAGGTGGTTATGAACTTACTAAATCTTACTTCCATTGGGTAGGAGCGTCATCGTTGGAGTAGTAAAATCGTCACTGCAGGAATACGTCACGATCCTCATTAATCATTTTTCAACTCAGACGACTCATCCTTACATTAAAATGATAATAAAATAAAAATTAATAATATTTAGACGACTACAAAAGCTTCGATTAAGATAAGTTACAATTTGAGCGCAAATATTTCTTTAACGTTTTGAATCGGGCTTTTGTATAAGAAGTTATATAAGAAAACCTACAACTTACGAATGCAAAATAAAAAATCAACTTTCATACTATACAAAAAGATGTATAATTGTGCATATAAGTATGGGCATACAGTGGGGCACAGGACACGATAAGATACTTGCGAATTGACCCGTATAGACACCGGGTCTAATTCAGATCCATCAAGTGGATAGAGCCTCAATGCCATCCTGCGATTGAATAAGAACACTGTATTAAAAATATAGGTGAATATGGTGTGTCCTCATACCATTCACTGGATGGGACAAAATGTACCTGCACTGAGATTTACTGAAGAAATACAGTCATTTTAATCAAGACTTCCGTAATGCCCAATGACTCTGAGCACCCTGTGTATTTGAGCAACCGTCCCCTACCCTTACGCCGGCCCTGCTAATCGTTTATAAACACCAACGAGTGTTACACGGAAATGATTAAGATGAAAAGCTTCATATGTAATAGGTATACAATAGACATTATTCAAATAGTATTAACGCTACTACAGATCCTTAGAACCTTCACGGGTATGGGTATCAGTATGCAGGCTGTGCCGCTCAGTGCACTATATTATTTCCACATACCATTCGCGTGGGATGCCCTCACACAGTTTCCTCTATTCCTATTCAAGGCTTCTATTCAAATCGGGTGTAGGTATTTTTTGATGAGATTTAGTTGTATGGAAGAGCTTTTTATAAAGATTTAATTTGGAAAATGTAAGTATATCACTTTCGAGATTCATTAGTTATGTAGGTACTGGTTTGGGGGTGAGAGCTTTCCCGCAAGTCCGGTGATGATGACGAGGCTACTCATGATCGAATGTCAGCTAGGAAAATAAAATGAATTTGCTAGTGCTTTAGACATACACTAATCAAGTTGCATAAAGGATGAATTATACACCGTGAAATTTTAGTGGTTGTTTTCCCGCAGTAAAATGATTCTATCTTAGTAGTACAATAGATTTGTGCAGTTCTTTTTTGTTAAAATCAATAAATGCCGGTTTTACGAAAGGTTTAACCGATACTCGATAGCACGTTCGAACCGCTTTATGACTTAGGGTGTTGAGCTTCTTCAGCTTTAAGCATCGATTTCATGCGGCAAGCAGTACCTGATTACGTCACATCTTATAAAAGAACGATAGCTTCTCTCGTTTTCGAGTTGGAAAATTATAATTTTGAAAATTGGAAAAAAAATATTTTTTTTTGAGGAGTTATTTGCATGATTCGATAGTATTACTAAAGCAAAGCAAATCGTTCTGCCACGGGAAAACAACCACTAAAATTTCACGGTGTAGATTAACTTGTTAAATTATTCGCAAATAGAACCCTCATCGAAACGAGGTTCAATGACCTGTTCACGTTGCACGTAAATATTGCATCAATCCAAGTGTATGAAAAACCCAACGCGTTGACCCCATACCGGCGAACACTAGGAACAATCCCCGCAACTGTTCCAAGGTGTTTGACACAATTATCTGTCACTTATCAAGTTGACGGCGCCTGGTGGGGTGGGCCTTGCGGCTTGGGAATAGGGTCGGTTATCGTTTGGCCACTCGGGATTGCGGCGACAATGATTGGTGGATGCGGTGTCGGTCGGCGCCTTTGACCGGAGCACGCGCAACGCTCCCGATGTCGGATGCACATGTATGAGATGGAGGGTTGTCACCGAGTGCATTGTACTGCATTTGCACTGCATTTTGCAGATTGACACTTTAATCCTATGTTAGAAAACTGAAAATTTCGGGATATTTACCATGTTGTATTGTTTTAATGAACTCCCGATATGTAGGCACTGTTGCAAGCGCCATGATCACGGGTGAATTAAAATTATATATTTAATCTTATGTGTAATACATACTTGTCCCGATTACAACGGTTACTTTTACACTCTACCTTTTATAGCTACAAATCAGTGGATTGCCTACAAATTACTAGCTTGCGTCTCATATTATTATATATTTGGTCATTTTAAATTATTACTCATGAACAAACTTACTTACTAATAACAAAAGAAAACCTGATTTTGGTCTAACGCTACATAATTTACATGATACCCATATTTGTTGCGAACGCTGTTTTGGTATTCTTAATAAATTCAATAAATAAAGATTTACTTACTTAGAATATTAAATCCTCAAATTATTATTTTATGCTAGGAAAGTTAAGATCTCTCGATCAAAATTATTCTTGGTATAGCTATCGCTACAAGTAACTTACGGTATTACCGTGCTACTTAGTTCAGTTTTCTGAATAGTGGTATTATCTTAAAAACTACCAATATATTTTATTGGTTTAATCTTAAAAGCTACCAACGTTTTTTGTGCTCGATATACTTGAAAAGATTCAGAGTACATAGGTAAAAGAATGAATAATAACATTTATTTGGCTTACAGTACATTTATTTGGCATGTAATTAATAAATCAGAATTAATTAATATTAATATTGCATAAGGGCGTGAGATCACAGCAGCTGCTACGACCGCTGTTATTTTGCATAGGCCTCTGTAATAGCAGGTTACAAATCACCCCATGAAACAGACAACCTACAATATTTAGTAATGCTATGACTACTAAGGTTACTTAGAGTATTACTAACAACGCGTCACTTTTATAAGATTAATAACAGATATCTACAGTTAAACACATATAATATTTATAATTACATACGGTCTAGTTTATTTTAGTACAGTTTCCTTTCATCATCATAAATAAGCATCATCATCATCAGCCCATCGCATTCCACTCCTAGACCTAGATGTCCCTAAACGTTCCAGTGCCCTTTATATTTTTAAAATACCTATGGATGTTAGTTAGAACTCACTTCTGTACAACAAAACAAACAATAGTAGGTAGCTTACCAAAAAAATATTAATAATGATTATAAATATTTACAGATTCTATTAAGTTACTTAGTGTATAGTATTGTCTATAATTTGCGCGAAGACTACATACACATCTTCTTATAAATAAAAATGAATTGCTGTTCGTTAGTCTGACTAAAACTCGAGAACGCCCTGACCGATTTAGGTAATTTTGGTTTTAAAATGTTCTTCGTAGTCCAGGGAGGGTTTTAATGAGAAAATATAGAAAAATAATCAGTATAGGCGGTATGAAATTCGCCCGAACCACTAGTTTGAAATAAAAATAATGTTACGGATTAAACTCACTTATTTTTTTATTGTCATACTCACCACACATATTATTTAGGGGTCTCTAAATAATATGATTTGAATATCAATACGCGAGTTATATCCTTAAAATTAGTTTTATTTAGTGTAGATTTAGTTTAACGACTTGACGAAAATCTATTTCCTAATTGACAGAGGGATGTGGTGGCAAAATTTTGTTTTCTTGATAACGCAAGCTCCCGTATATGTAATCCTGTACATACCACCGGGGTCCTATGAAGCGATTGATAGACGTTGCGTGAATTTTAGTTTGATGAATATGGGGCGTTGCTTCTGATTACACGAAACAGGCTAGCAAAATACAACAGTTTGTTACAGAAGACTAGTGTTAGCAGACTGATAGATGTCTAGTGTCTTTTGAAATGGAACATCGAACATTTATAATTGGGGACGATCCGCCATCTTTTTTTTTGTAAGTTTTTTACAGACTTTCCGCTAAAGGCCCTACAAAAATATTGGTTATTGAATATATATAATTGTAGGTGTTCTTTTTACACAATAAATAGTTCAAGATCATCGATTTCTGGTTACAGTGTTTTTGAGAGCAGTATTCTTTTCTTCTAATCTTTTGAAGTTGGTTAACCCCACCGATTACACTATCTAATGTATTGCAAAACTAGAAACAGCTGCTACGCCGTGTCATCCCTACACCAGGAGCAAGTATGACGCGGATTCCACACGCAATAGGCGGTAGGTACCCTAATTCTCTTCTCGGTAGCTATCGGCCGCACTCACTGGCCTGGTCTCCAGCTGCGCACTCGTCCACATCATCAGGTAAGATCCTTTATTTGTGGCAACATCTTTTTATGCAACAGAGAAACCACCTTCGCCCTGACCATGGACTTAATATTGAAGCGTCCTTTGAGTGGACACAATAATGCTAGTATATGACACCATGCTTCTTCACGCATCCTCCATAGTAAAGAAACAAAGTAATCTAAATAAGAGTTTAAGTAAAAGAAGAAACCGACTGACTGACATATCAACGCACAGCCTTAAGGGTTAAACGTAGGCACTTGTTTGGAAGGGCTTAGGTACCGTAGAGGTGCAAGGAGAAAGGAATTCCCGAAGTTCCCACGAGAACAGGAATTAGCGGGAAAATCCTTTTGTATGAAAAATCTAAACCGCTTTGGTTATACGCTTGAATTTTGGCATTCGTAAACTTAAAGCTTAGTTGCAACAGGATATTGAAAACTTCTTAAAAACAGAAAAATCTTTTGTATGAAAAAATCTAAACCGCGTTAGATAGATGATTGACATTTGGCATGCAGGTACCCTAATGAACGTGAAGCTTACTTGCAACGCGATATTGTGAAATTCCCACGGGATCGGGCTTGTTGTGAAATATACTTTTGTATGTATATTCCTGTAGTCCACGCGAACGAAGTCGCGGGCACAGTTACCTAGTAAAATATAAGCAACAAACGAAACTGCATTCTTACAGTTCGTACTGAGTCATTTTACTTCCTCAACTTGCGTCCGCATTGAGAAGGTACTCCAGGGACAACTGACGAAGTCCAGGTCTAAGCTCAGTTAGAGAAGCCTTCAGACTAACTGTATTTACTTAAAATTTGTCAATAAAGGCCATTTTACCACACACACACTTTGTACTATTTCTAGCTATAATTTAACAAAAACAATCATCAAATCTCAATTTGGTACCAGCAACAAATGCCTTGTATTTTTATGAATTGGTGTAAAAAGTAACCGGACGAACGTCCAGGAAGGTACTTACATACATACATATATATTCTTACTCTGGCAAGGTTTAATTTTAATCGAAGGCTTCAAAAAGTTAAACCTCCGTGATCCAAACTGAAATAGCTGCCTTTAGACAGTCCGACGGTAGCTTGACATACTTTGTAACTAAGTTTGCAGGTGCCTAGTCTATTTCATTCGAGTATAAACACCCGAAGTAAATGGTAGTAGTAAATAATATACCTGTATTTGTTCCAGGGCTTCTTTAGGCGAAGCATACAGAAGCAGATAGAATACCGCTGCCTTCGCGACGGCAAGTGTCTTGTCATCCGATTGAATCGGAACCGGTGTCAGTTCTGCCGGTTTAAGAAGTGCCTTACAGTTGGCATGAGCCGTGATTGTGAGTACTAGTTTAATTTCTTACTTAGTTACTGGTTTTAGAGTCGCGCTGATGACACGCTGATCTTCGGCGTCGAGTGATTTTTGTATCGGGCGTCGGCGCCGACCGGTCAGCATTACTTAAAAACGGTCCCTATATCTCTATGCTTACTAGCACGACTCTAAACTCAGACTTAGGCCAATAGCCGGGTAACATGGACGCGTGAGCGCGTTCATACAATATTCCACGCGATAGACACCACGACCGACCAATGTATTAAGAGCTTGGGCCCGCTGAAACGTTGGCCTTAAAGTCTCACTTAATCCTTTGTACCTACTGGTTCAGTTGTCTACTATTTAATTCAAGAAATCATCTACACACCGTCACTCCTCAAAGCTTTACATTAGTGCATAGACCGCATAAATACCTACTTTCAGAGGCTGTGAAGGACGCATTACCGGAAACCACGATATATCCGGTAGAAGTTTAGCATGAATGTGTTCCATTCCTTTAATCATTTGCACTACTCGCTTTATTACCTAGAAGTCACCTGTAGCTTACGGTTATGCCGGCATTGCCGCCGGCATGTGTGTAGGAGTCTTTAGAATTATATTTCCAATTATGTCAAATTTTCTCCTGGACATCAACAACAACGAGGCTTTATATTTATTTATATGTGCTTCTAGCCATCATTAAAAAACCATGGTGGTGAACTCAATAGTTAATTCACTATAGTGGCGATAGTTTACCTAACAACACAAATAGATATGAATGTATGCACATATGCACCAGGCGGTCAGCACCCAATCACTCAACAACGTATTGAGCTCTGAACCATTGACTGTGCATTGGGCATGTCGAGCGGTCGTATAGAAACAAGAGATGACGCTGACATCCATTAGCGATATTATAATACTGCTCCAGTACTAAGTTAACACTTACTAAGACGAAACACAACAATATCTTAATAATTTATAGACATTAAAGGTTCCCATTGAATTACAACGGTTTACGTAGGTATGCCCAGCTCATTGGTGTTATTTTTTGGTTATGTTAAAAAAACTTCCACAATATACATACCGGATACAAACCGACGCCCTTCCGGGTATCGCAGCCAAACGTTCTAGTACACTAAGCCAGACCTGCACGGCACTGTACCAAGCTGACGACTTTTTCCCTCATATTATGGAGCAGTAGAACTTTCCGTTTTCAGAAATATCTGAAATTAGCGCTAGTATCTAAAAAAAAAAATTAATCAAATTAAAATATCATTATACGTCCTGGTCACCTATTAATTACGCAAGAAAACTTAAATATGTACCTATACTAGTTTCTAGGCGAATGGTCACCATTCAAATTACATACTACAAATACCAGGAGTCTAAAATTTTGTCATTTCTCTGCCCTCTTCCTGTTGTGCCATGTGAATTAGTGACTTAGCCGCACCCTATTCCTTTGTGCTACCCTCTATGAGCCTTCCTTAAGGTCACGTTTTGCCATGGCCAATCTGGAAGTCAATCAACAGACTTCGTACCCAGGTTAGCAAGGAAAATATGCTCAGATGGAGATTAAATCTGGACTGCGTATGCGGATTTTTGCAACAGTCCATGTGCCATCTAATGTCATGTCCCGCATGTCCGGAAGCCTGCGCGCTGAGCGACTTGATTGGTGCCTTAGATAACGCGATTCGTGTGGCCGAATACTGAGCCGATTACGTTTGATTTTCCATCGACTCGATAAGAAGAAAAAGTTCCATCTCACGTTAGGACTATCAACCTAACTTGCTCTAGTCCATGTGCAATTAATCAGTATTCCATACGCTTTTACCGTTTGACAGCGTCCATTCAAAAGTGTAGCAAATGTAGGGGTACAATGAATGTGCTGCATGGTGAGAATTGGGCTCCTAGTAATCATGTGCCTAGGCAAAGAAACTAAAAAGATGCTCCAAGCATTTCATACGGGGCCAGAGGTTTCAATCAAGAACTAGAATCTTGGCATTTGTTTTCTGACGTGAAGTACAAAGGTCATTCCACATTTGGCTGGTTGCGTCAAATACTTGAGCTTTTTCTTTAAAATTTCATATGCAAATCGTAACTCTAGGCTCTGTCAAATCAAATGTCGTGTCAGTATAAATAAATCTAATACATCGGAAATCATAGATACTAAATTAAATAATATGTAATTAGTTATAACAATAAAGTCTTCATCTCAGTTTCAACCATAATTCAAATTTATCTCAGATAGCATTAGTTACATGCCCGTTTACAAATAATATCTTAAGTTTTCCTCGATTTCAGTACGATTTTGGGTGGCAGCGGCGAGTTTGTTTGTTTGTAGGTAATGTAATCAAAGTATAACCAATTTAAAAAAAAATACGGAAACAAGAAGTTTTTAATTGTGATAATATGCTCTATTGTCGTGCGTGAGTTTAACGCTGACCGTTCTGAGCGGTGACATAGGCACAGTAATGAGGTTTTAAATCATATCATTGACTGGATGCACCGGGAGTGATTTTTCAATTGAGGTGTCGAGCGGTGCAGTCTATCGACCCACTTTTAGCAATACCTAATTTGTTCTGACACGCGTTAAATACATTGGCCACAGGTACTAACCCACTTCAAAGGATCGTCGCCATCTTGCGTTTAATTTTCTTCAAATAAATAAATATCAAAGTATTTATTTTATGATTAAGCTTTTAATAGATTGTACTAATAGTAATGTTGTAATGGCCAGGTAACCCGCTGGCTCAGTGGCACATTGAATAGTGCCCCTACGTTTTGCGCCAAGAGTCATGGGTTCGGGTCACACTCACTAAGAAACTTGAGTAGGTAATGAATATCGGCGTCTATTCCGTCCCCTTCCTCTAGGAGGGTTGTTTATAAATTTAAGTATATTTGTGTTAATCACCAGTGCTTAAATAACTTAGCACGGAAGCAGATCAAACCGATAATCATGAGACAAACATTTAATGTGTGCAATTCGAACCCAGTACTCTTGGCCCAATGCACCATCGAATCAATCGTTATATTTCTGTTTGTCTATGATTCCAGCTGTTAGATATGGACGTGTACCGAAGCGCCCTCGCGAAGTAACCAGTACGGAGAGTATGCCCGATCTGACCCGCAACCTGGCTACCTCGGGAACCGCGGCCGTACCAAGCGACGAGATGGACCCCGAAGCCCTGCGCCACGGAGTCGCCAAAGAGCTGGTGAAGCTGGTCACCGCCGCGCACCGCAGCAACAACACCTACACCGAGGAGCTGCGCAGGAACCTGCCGCACAACCCGCTGATGGTCAAGGTGGACGACTCCGATAATGAAGGTGCGTGGGGTGGTTTCTGGCCTCTTGTACTTTCGTGCTCTCTTTTGTTAGGGTGCATTTGAATTAGCCGCGCGGGCGCGGGCGCATTCCCATACCTACTACTTACATATCGTGTGTGCCCTAGCACACACGACACTTTGCAGCTAATTTGAATGTGCCCTTAGGGCCCCTGCGTTTCGCGGACGTTGGTGCGGTTTCACAAAACCTGTGACAGGGCCCGCTTTCGAACTAGTAAATACGCATCCTGTCTACATAGTATAATAGAAATCCTCATAATACTTTAAAGAAAGACGTAGGTCGATGCACCTGGTTACAAATCAATGAAGATGGGAAATATTTTCTTTCTTTTCCATTAGACACGACTCATGTCTAGTATACTAGATTTTTAATCATAATTTCTGACAATGAAATTATGATATTTAAGTATTCATTTTAACTTCTAAAAATAGATACTCCACGCCCATGTAAACCCACACTGTCTAAAAGAAAAAGCAACAGTGACTAAGTTTTACATTTGTAAAAGTATATTTAAAATCTACACGTAAATTAAGTAGATAAGTAATATTGTTTCGAGAACAAATGTATTAAAAGTCGCATAAAGAGGAAGTTTTCAAAACCCGCTCTCTCTAAACAATTATTAGAAAAGTGTAGAGTTACATATTAGTAGAATTTATTTTATTGGTTTAATTTATTCCTTTTGGGTTAGTATAAGTAGATTGAAACTCCGACTTATGTCCTTTGTGATACTTTTTATTTATATCTTTATTTGGTGCATCTGCGAAATGCAATACTCTGTAGAAGCTGTGCGGCTACGCGAACGCTACTTGGTATTTAATATTGTTCCACTTCGGTCTGTCGGTCATATTATTCCTACCTCTATAATACCTTACACATTTTTCTGTTGTCTAGCCATTAACTACTTATCTTTTAAGAGCACTACCATGACACAAAGAATTGAACATCAGATTTGAGCAGAGATCCTTTGTTTCCGTTCGTCAAAATCACGTTACGTGTGTCTTGTTCTCAGATTTTTTTCCCATATCCCAATCTCATATTAGAAATAAATAGAACTTAGATCAATTTCAGGACTGGTTGTAGAACGCGCGTAAATAGGTATTCATAAAAAAAAACAAAGAAATATCGACCAAACGGTACAGATTTCTAATTATTCTAGCATAATATTTGTTACAGAAAATGTGTGATAACCAGGACATTACACATTTACCAGTAAATTAATACTTATATTTTATTCAAAAATCTACATTTTGTAAAAACATCATTAAAGAGTTTCAAACTTCAATTCATTATCATTATTTCTTAATATTACCATAGAGATCCAGAAAGATCCTCTACTATCACTGATATATAATTATTTATTATCTAAAGATATAATTATTGAGTTCTAGTTATATAGTTTAGCTACCAAAGCAAGAAGTGGAGGACTCGTCTTACGTCAGCTGTGGATGTGACTTCTAAGTTACAGTAATTAATGTACCACTGCACTTTGATTTCAGCAATATTCCATTGTAGGATAAGTACAATCACTCGATACCACTGACCAACCGATTGAATGTTTTCATTAGTGGTACCCCAGGATAACTATGTGTGAACTCTTTACTTTTATACATGAAATAATTATAAATAATGTAATACATTTCCCTGTAACATATCTCTATTAACTTTTACTTAACTCTGTATACACTTATAAATCGTCAATACAACATTCGTATGAATCTACCATTGGTATTGAATGATAATTCTACTAAGAAAAAGCTCTATAGTTACTCTTTTTACTCCATATCATGTAGGTAACTAATTGTAATCAGACAGGTCATCTGGTAGTCTCGAATTGTCATAGTAAAAGTAACTACGACGAGTTAATAGTAAAATTGCTCTTTGAACGATTCGTATTAGTGATTGTGCACGACGCAAGGTAATGTCCTTGTTTAATCCTCCCTAAGTATTTACGTGGGATACCACGAATCCAGTAAGTTTAAAAATGGGCATCAGTTATTACTATATACACTTCTTTTTAAAATTTACACACCTAGATGATGGGGGGGGGTGGGCTTGGGTTATATCACTCATTTCATTAGTCTGTGTGATTCTACAACTGCTCAACTAAGTGTACCAAAAAAAACGAAGTTAGTCGATGCCCATTGTTAAATGGACTGGTATTAAGAGGTTGTAATACGACCCCTGGTCATTTCATTACCCTGTTCTATTTATTTCTAACTGATTACCATAAACGACTTGGAGTCATCACCGGACTTACGAGGGATCGCACGGCTCCCAACCCAAACGGATCAACTAAGTCACTGTGCTGTCATTGGTCGATGTGTGTAGACCAGTCCGTTGTGTCGCAGGCAGCGGCGGCGAGGAGGCGGCCAGCTCGACCACTGACCGGGTGACCGACGTCCGCTCGGTCCTGTGGCACCACGTGGCACTCCGCATGACACCCGCCGTGCAACAGGTGGTGGAGTTCGCCAAGCGCCTGCCCGGCTTCCACGGCCTGCCGCAGGATGATCAGCTGATCTTGATCAAGGTGAGGATCTGACTGCAAGGAGATCCGACTGATCCCCACTCAGTACCTGTTGTCATCCATACAGACAATAATGACAGTTAATTAATTACGTAACATAATATTTATATATTACTTGAAGTAAGTATTATATTAGTTTACGTAATAAAAACACTGGTGCATTCATTTCCCTACACTATTTTTATGAACTAGGTAGTAAGGTATACCATTCGCCATTATTAACCAGACCACTTCAATTAAGGAAATATTTTAACTTTAATGACAGCATAAAATAAATATAATGCTATGCGAAAGTTAGCCCTTAAGTCTTTGCGAAGATTTGCTCAAGCGATTGCAGTTATATTTAGGGTGTCCTTTAGTTTAAATATCTTAACTCCTAAATAAGATTCGGATGGGGAAAGTTTTACTTTCAGCAATTTGGACTCTGCTAGTGAGAATTTTGTTCGCAGCTCGGCTTCTTTGAGGTGTGGCTGTCCAGGGTGACCCGGCTGTCCACGCCTGAGTTCATCGTCTTCGACGACGGAACAACCTTCTCTCTGGCCCAACTTGAGGTTGCGTATGATGTAAGTACCAATGCTAACTTACGATCACTTACACTGTTACTTCCAATTCAAACCTTGACAAAATTTCCAACATAAATGTAGTATTTTATTTTAAAAAGTTGCGATTCGATCCAGCTTTTCGTGGTGACTCTTTTTAGGTCATACACACACAAACACCTTCACTTGGTTTGAATAACACACCAAGACACGGACAAAAAATACCGAGATTCATCACACAACACTCAGAAATATTCATCCCGAGTGAGAATCAAATCCACGACTCTTAATTCGAATCCAAGAGACAGTCACATGGTGCATACCTATGTTAAAACCATTAGTTAGGGACTAGCACCCAAGGGAATTTTGTTTCAAATTATGCCAAAACATTACTTCCATATACTTAACGAAGCCCTCCGTTACATTCCAGCCGGCGTTTACCCGTGCCATGTTGAGCTACGTCCGCACCATGCTAACCATATCCGCTTCGGAGGAGGAGATGGCCATCTACTGCGGGTCCTTGCTGCTGTGCCCTCAGCGCGGGGGGCTCTCCGACGCTGACCGCATCACCGCTCTCCACCGCGCCATGGGAGATGCATTGCAGCAGGCCGTGAGTACCTACACGTTTGATTTTAAGGATTTAGTAGCCATAGGGTTCAACGGAACCTTCTACGTGTGTGTCAACTCTGTAGTTGAATCGACATAGCTGTGTTTATGAGGAAATATTTAACTGGACTGGTAAGTAAAGCTGCCGACTTAGTGAATTGAAATTTGAATGCACGTTCGAATGAGCAGAGAAATTAGTTGTTATTTGGATATGTCCAGATTGACTTTTAGGATTCCGTACCCAAATGATTAAAACGGGAGCCTTACTAAGCCTTCCCTGCAGGCTGCAGATATGAGAACGATAGTTAGACCGTTGAAAAGCCATGTAGTTATAATGATTACGAATGACCCATCGTGCGCGAGTCCGCCTCGCACTCGGCCGGTTTTTATGAATAAAACGCTCTTTTGCATACCTACATTTTATTAGTTAGTTGGAATTAAGATTTATTTGTATTATTTCGTGGTAATTACACCAATGGTGTGCGTCCGTTTCAGGTGATGGCCAGCGGCGTGCAAGACGTGGCGGGACGCCTGGAGGCGTTCGGGGCGGCCGCGGCCGAAGCCCGCGCCCTGGGCCAGCGCCACCACGCGCTGCTGGGCTGGTGCCGCGAGCACTGGCCTCGCCTGGTGCTGCCCGCGCTCTTCTCAGAGATCTTCGACATCCCCAAGGCCGAAGAAGAGGAAAACGCCGAAGGAGCCTCCAACTCTACCACCAGCGTTCTGTAAACGACTCACATGCCCGCCCCCCAAGTAACAACGATGCTCCGGCTACAGTTTCTCTTGTCAATCTACGTCTTATATAGCAGTATAGTTGCACGAATTTTGCCGTAGCCAGCTAAAGTAGTCCCACCATGAAGATAACAAGATCATGGGGGCGGGCCTTTGACATCTCTGCGACGTATATTTACGTCGCCAGCCCGTCTAGTTAGCGCTCACTTTAGGCATTATATGTTTTGTTAGGTGTGTGGTGGTTGGTCTGTTTTTGCCACTCCGCATACCTATGTATGTCTCATAACTGTGTAGGCCGTACTCCAATCCAATATATATGTATATGAGTATTACATGTAGGAACTTAGTAAGTAGATATAATGTAATGTCAATAGAAATTTATATTAGAGGACATAGTTTTGAAGTGATTGATTGATATCATATTAGTAGTTGTTACAAGCAATAGTTAGAGGCACAAGCACCCATGGGAATTTAGTTTTGTTCCTTTCCTCTTATTCCCCTAGATTGGTATCTACATATTTCATTCAGGAATGTTTACTTAGTCGGTCGATTGGCTCTTTTGGTTTCAGTTTATTATAATGTAATAGTAGAATTAAGTAGAATATTGTGAAAGTCGTGGGCGGGTAGTGATGATAGTGACAGTGGACAATATACTAAGAGTTGTGGATTAACTGGTGATAGATGAAGTGCTAAGGAACTCCTCAGTGGAAGCCTGCCCCGTCATCGTACACTCCGTACACATAAAATTTTACTGCATTGTACTGTGTTATAGGATCTTTTCATCAGCCTATAGGTTTGTCCACTGCTAGACAGGCTATAGGCTGATGATGATGATGATGATGATAGGATCTTTTAGTTTCTTGTCAGTAGTGTGCATTTTAAGATATACCTATACTATTTAGTCATAGGTAGGTTGTCTCTTTAATGTTAATGTGCATTTATTCTGTGGTCTCACATACATAATAATATATTCTACTACTTATAGGCTGGGTTGTTACAACTGGTAGTAACGATTCATTTCAACTATTCATTTCTTGGTATACTAATATGCAATCCGAGTTTTAGATATTTTGATGATTACTTATCTACATGTTGTAATATGATAAGTATACTACACGCACTACACACATGCATAGTTATAGTTAAGTTTAAATAAATATGTCATTGGATTCTATTGTTTTATTTATCAAATCTGAAATCAAGTGAATCATACCACAATAGTCCCTACCTAATTTACTGAGTAGGGCAGCTTTCTCCCCTTAATGTATTACTAGAGGAAATAGTGAACCTTTCTTTTTTATAAAAAATCTGAATATAAATACATAATAGTAAAAAAAGCGTAGATAGCCGAATAGTTAAAGTCGTTGGTTGCATGCGAAAAGTCGCCAGTTAAACCCCGCAGCATACCAATGTGTTTAAAAATTTGAAACTCATATGTGCGATTATTCGACTCTTTAACGGTGAAACAAAACATCGTGAGGAAACCTGCACACCTAATCCTACCAATACTAAGGTTGTGTAGTCGACCAACCCGCATTAGAAAACTAAAAGTGTCCGGGATATTTACAATGTTGTTAGCTCCCTACAGCAGTCCTACAGTTCACCCGTGATCATGGCGCTCGCAACAGTGCCGAAATATCGGGAGCTCATTAAAACAAAACAACATGGTAAATATCCCGGACACTTTCAGTTTTCTAATGTGTGTAACCATGACAGTTTAAAATTATAGACCAACCCGCACTTGGCCAGCATGGTTGGCTAAGGCCTTATCGGCCTTGTTTATGCTAGACCTGTGCCCCAGCAGTGGGGATGTGGGCTGATGATGATGATGAAAAAAAGTCATAAAATTAATATTAAAAGTACTTTATTCATAACATGTGGTATTTTACATGAATTCATAAATTGTCAATACAGCAATAGCATGATTCTACCAAGGAGACCGGCACGAAACTCGATAGTTTCTATTTTTAACTGAATATCATGTAACATATTCAAGCAAGTCTTGCAGTTTCAGTTTGTCATAGTAAAAAAAAATATACTAAACTTGTTACTTCAGGCCAGCTCAAACAGTTAGGGGCCCAAAGGTATTACCAAGACCCCCAACTATCTATGGAGGAGTAGATAAAATGCTCTTATTATATTAGATGTCCAATATATGGTGGAGACTCTTGAATCCAAGTAGTTGTCTTTCTATTTTGTGTGTTTGGTGCTCACCTGGAAATGAAAAGTAAAACTTATCCATCATCCATAAACTAAAAAGGTTTATCAATTTTCTTTTATAACACAGCTGATTCTGCTAATGCTGGTGATTTCATAACTCATCAATACTGCTTTAAGTTGTTAAAAAACCAAGGCTAGGACAAGTATGTGATGAAAATGATTTGAGTAATTTAAATACAGGGTTGTATACATCAAATCTGTATCCAGGCAGAAGTATGTATGCTATTGACATAAGCTGCTTTAGGCCTAGCCTTACATCTTAGTGTTCATTGAATATTGAAGATGAACCATTGGATTCCTGACTTTATAGATGTAGTCTTTCCTCCCTCTGTACATAAATTCAAATATTTTTTTTTCCCAATTCCCTCTATTATATTAAATGAAGGAGAAGTGTGTGTACCATTGCATGAGCAGAGGAAGTGACTTGCAAAGCTATATCCTTCAGAGTCCTAGGGGACCAGCAGATCGTAAGAATGAAAACATACACAAATATGACAGTTTTTTGATTTCATACATAGAAAAAGATGTTTGAATGAACATAACTTACAATTGAAAAGCAACTTATAATAAATAAGCAATCATTGGTAAATGTTCATATCTTTCAACAGAGAAATAGTGTTAATGCAACGTAATAAATTGCTTTCATTATGATGAGATTTGCACAATTACCCACTATTGTACCTGAGAATATCGAAAACGTGTTTTATTCTATTAAATCAAGTTGAAGAAAAAGACATGTCACACCAACCCCAGTTAGCCTGGGTTAAGGACCCTTGGAGTGCATACAGTGGACAACATTCCATAAACAAACAGGATCAAGAATACAATGTAGGAGACACAATGGTTTGGTCTTCATATTATCATAACATTTTGAAACCCAACAAAACCAAATCTCCCCCTAGCAGTACAAGATCCCAACCAATTATTTAGATATACCGATATTTTTAGGATCACTTATAGAATGCAGTTGCGCGCGCGCACCCCCCCTGTGCGGGCGTATATCGGTTAACGGAGTGACAAGTAATTGCGATTTAAAATGACGAAAGCGGTGAAGTGTGTTTCCTGCAATATAATAATTGACGAATTGTTAGCGTTCATACAAAACAAATTGTCAGTGATAGACGAGGTTACACTTGTGAACATATGTTCATCTACGTTCAGCAGTGAGGAGATTGAACAATCGAAGGAGCTGTTATTTGAATCGGTACCGGTAGAAAAGGCCAAAATAAAGCGGAAAAATAAGGGAAAAGAGCAACGAGATCTCGTGGACATAGTGAATTTGTTCAAATCTGTGGAACCGGATTTATTTCCCATCTTTGTTGCAAAAGATCTGGAACGATTGCCACCTGTTCTTTTTGATCATCTGGACTGCACGAAGTTACTTAAAGACCTCCTTCGGGTGCAAAACGAACTAAAGGAAATAAAAGAAACGTACGTGACGCATGCACAATTGGACGAAGTTAAGACGGATATTTTGAAAACACAGCATAACTCATTAATATCGCCATCAGTTAGTCGGGTAAATATGAAACGCGGCGGGTGGTTATCTGATAGTGGCCCAGTTGGATTATCCCACGTCCAAGACTCATCATTAGAGGACTACATAGGCGCATACGAAAGAACTCCGAAATCTAAAGTTGACAACAATATAGGGCGTTTGTCAAATTTAAAGACGGTAGACATAGACAGTTCGGTAACGGCTATTCATCGAGAGCGAGATGCGCGCGAAACCCACACACCCCGCCCCGCCGCCCCCGGGCGCAGCGGAACAGGTTTGTTATCGCAGCGACGCGCTACGCCGGACCAGAAAGTCACACAACAACAATCCGATTCGACTGTGACAAATAACTTTGAATGCAATTTTCCAAAGGAAGCGGCTAAACGTATGAATGAAACTTTGCCGGCCCTCCAGCCCGAGCCGACACGTAAGGACGAGGATGGATGGCAACAAGTTTCATATCGTAGGCGACATATCAATTACCGATATCAGGGTACCGCTGGCATAGCCCGAGATAACGAAGGTAAATTTAAAGCCGCTGTGAAAAAAGTTGCCATATTTATTACGAAGGTTCATATAGATACAACGGAGAAAGATATTACCGATTACATCCATCAAAAAACGAAAGAAATTATAACATTGGAACCAATAATGTTCAAATACCCGAAAACGTACAACGCTTTTAAATTTCTTGTGCCAGAATCTAAATTGTCATTATTCCTGAATAACAAACTATGGCCTGAAGGAATTATTTTCAGGCGGTTTGTGAACTTCAAATTCAGAAACTCGAATGCGAACGGGGTACACAAGGACACTGTGACTGGCCTATTGTAGTTATTATGGATTTGAAGTCTATTTATAAGCTGGTTAGTTACAACTGCAAGAGCGTAAAGCGCTCAGTGGAAAGCGTAAGGCAGTTATGTCGCTTAGCGGACATAATAGCCTTACAGGAGACATGGCTGCTGCCTGAAGATATCCCATTCCTGGGCGAGATCGACGAGGACTTCGGCTACACCGGGACGTCGGCGGTGGACACTGGCGCGGGCATGCTGCGAGGCCGCCCCCACGGCGGCGTCGCGCTGCTGTGGCGGAAAAGTGTGTTAAGTGACGTATCGGTTGTGCAGTGCGATAACCCGCGAGTGTGTGCAGTAAAGGTGAGCGCGGGCCTGAGGTCATTCTTAGTGTTCAGTGTATACATGCCAACGGATAAGGCTTTGAATTTGCCGGAATTTACGGATTGTCTCGGTCTGGTGAGCGCTATTATAAACAATAGTAGTAGTATAGAAACGGCTTATATACTCGGTGACTTTAACGCACATCCGCATGAGCAATTTTACCTTGAATTAATGAATTTTTGTATGGAATCGCAATGGGTTTGCGCGGACATCGAACTGCTAGGTTTAGATTCTGAAACGTGTACATTTATAAGCGAGGCGAACGGATCCAAGCGCTGGCTAGATCACTGTATAGTCACTAAATCTGCGCAGGAGACGATTATAAATGTACAGGTTAAAGAAGACGTTCTGTGGTCCGATCATTTTCCTCTCGAGATTGACATTTTGTTAGATGACATTAAACCTAAGACGAATGGAAACGTTGTTCAGAATAGCGGAGTGCGTTGGGGTGACAGAAACTCTTATTTATGTGACTTGTATAGTAATTTATGTAATGATAATTTAAAATTAATTGACTTTCCGATTGAAATGACTAAGTGTTGTGACCATGTATGTAAGAATATTGACCACCATCTTATTATTGACAGTATGTACGATAGGGTTGTAAGCATATTAAGACAGGCAGCGTGTGATGGCCATTCTTCTGATATTCCTAGGCGTAGGCATAGGAGACCGGTACTGGGGTGGAACAAGCACGTTAGAGATGCACACAGGGAGGCCAGGGAAAAGTTTCAGATGTGGGTACTTTGTGGCAGGCCCTCGAGGGGTCGCGTGTGGGATGATATGCAAACGAGTCGTAAAATTTTTAAATCCCGATTGCGCTGGTGTCAGAATCATGCTGACCAAATAAAAATGGACATTCTGGCATCCCATCATTCCATGTGCGACTTCAAGAGTTTTTGGAAGGCCACAAATAGGCTCAACGGTAGACCGGGTCTGCCTGTGACTGTCGATGGTGCCGGTGACTTGTCGGGAATAGCTGAAGTATTTAAGAACCACTTTACAGTTGAATCACCACTGGGTCCAACACAGTCGACGGCTGTTGATAGCTGTCGTAGTGGCCAGGAAGTCAGGGTTAGATTTACTGCCAAAGATGTCCGGCAGGCCATAGCATCTATATCGCGGGGCAGGTCTCCTGGCCATGACGACCTAAGTATTGAACACCTGAGGTATGCGGGACGTCACTTGCCTAGAGTGCTTGCGATGTTCTACTCGCTGTGCGTGGGACACTCTTACTTGCCTGGGCCGATGATGAAGACTGTGGTGGTACCTATTGTCAAGAATAAGACTGGAGACATTAGTGACAAATGTAATTATCGCCCCATTTCGTTGGCCACAATTGTCGCTAAAGTATTTGACAGTTTGCTTAACACTCAGCTTGATAAACACCTACACATACATGATAACCAATTTGGTTTCAAGTCAGGTCTCTCCACTGAAACTGCTATATTGTGTCTAAAGCAAACTGTCAAATATTATACGGATAAAAATACGCCCATATTTAGCTGTTTTCTAGATTTGTCGAAGGCGTTTGATCTGGTTTCCTACGACATTTTATGGGAAAAACTACACAACACATCGATGCCCGAGGAACTAATCCGTATCTTTAAATATTGGTATGGAAATCAGATGAACGTCGTTCGATGGTCGGGGGCGTATTCATCACCGTACAGATTGGAGTGTGGTGTGAGGCAGGGGGGGCTAACATCACCTAAACTTTTTAACTTGTACGTGAACGCGCTTGTGGAGGAGCTCAGCAGCACGCATGTCGGCTGCCATATTGATGGAGTCTGTCTGAACAACATCAGTTATGCGGACGACATGGTGCTGCTGAGCGCCTCGGTAGGTGGTTTATCTCAGTTGCTTCACATTTGCGAAAAATATTCAATTCGACACGGTCTGAAGTATAACGAAAAGAAAACTGAGTGGATGGTCTTTCAGGCTAGGGTCCCTAAGACAAATACCAGAACTTAAGTGGAATAGCTGCCCTCTTAAGAGAGTTGAACAATTTATGTACCTCGGGCACATTCTAACCCCGGACCTGAAAGATAATGCCGACATAGAAAGGGAACGGAGGGCGTTGTCTGTTCGTGCGAATATGATAGCCCGCAGATTTGTCCGTTGTTCGAGAGACGTCAAGATCACCTTATTCAGGTCATTTTGCACGTCTTTTTACACGGGCAGTCTGTGGGTGGACTATACGCAGAAGCAGTACAGCGCCCTTCGCGTTCAATTCAATAACGCTTTCAGGGTGCTGTTGGGGCTGCCCCGCTTCTGCAGCGCGTCAGGGATGTTTGCTGAAGCGCGCGTGGATTGTTTCTACACAACCATGCGCAAGCGGTGCACATCCCTGGTGCGCAGGGTGCGGGTCAGCCCGAACAGTATACTGCGAGTATTTGCCGAGCGTTTTGACGGTGTGTACATAAATCATTGTAACATGATGCATGTACAGACCGTCAAAATATTGTTTTAGAATTGTTATAGAATATTTTATTGTAATTGACATGAAATTTAATAAATTACTAACATAGTTATAAGCATAAATGTTACTAACCATAATTGGATCTTGTTTATCTGAATTAATAAATGAATTGAATTGAATTGATTGATAGGGTTACTTAGCCATGGATTTATCTCAATAACCGTGATAGTTGGACAGTTGACATTTTCATATATAAACTTTTATGTAAAAGGAACATAAATAATAAGACATTGTTTTTATCTTACCGGGCTAATAGTGTAATATGGTAGTGGTAGTAATATTGTTTGCTATCTTGATTTAAGTCCTGTTCCTTGTAAATGCCCACTGTGGTGTAAAACTCTTAAAAAATTTATGAAAGAATATCGTAAGATAACAAAACTCAACGATATTGACATTGACACATATGACTTTACGACATATTTTTTTTATATCGGTTTAACGGCTTTGATAAAAACCATACAGCCAAATCTTCAAATTAATGAATTTCTATTTCTTCGTCTTTTATATAAGATCTTTCTTAATGTCTTGATTTAATCTTCTAAGCTTCATCTTTTTTCTTTATTTTTATAGTTACGAATGTAGAGGTCACCTACTTAAATATGTATCATTGTTTTGTAAGATAGATGGCAAGAGGCGGGGTATTTCTTCATTTTTATAAATATTCATTAGGCCATCTATCATTAGAGTGATTCTTCCGTTTCGTCCAAATCTCAAAGATTTTGAGAAAAAATTTTTTTAATCGATTTTACAAAAAAAGTTGCATATAATCATTCATGTACCTTTTAAGTATAGATTATCAGTAAAGGCCTTCATGAAAAAACTTTAATTGTCAAGAAAATAGACGGAATGTAATGAACCCACGGAAGGTAATGAAATAAGTACGGAAGGTAATGATTGAATTTGGAAGGTAATGAAATAAAATTAAATATGACGGAAGTTTAATGATTTTGTATGGAAAATAATGAACAATCAGAAGATGAAATCTTTTACGTACCTATAACTTGGGTAGGTATATGATTTTAAATATTTTTGGACTATAAATAAAAGACGTGGGTGTGTAATCGAACTTTTGTTTTATTAATTACATGTGTTATTCATGAACGAATATAAAGTAATGGAAAAAATATCAAAAAGGAATGAAATATTCAAGCGCGCCCCATATGAATATGGGAATAAGCGTTAGAAGGATGATGAAAAAAATAAAAAACTAAAAAAAAACAACATAAAAACCTTATAGAATAAAAAATTTGTTAAAAAATCAACTAAGTAGGCTGATCATGAAAAATACAAATTAGAGAAGGAGAAACAAAAGAGGAAATACTTTGTAAAGAAGAAAAAAAAACATAAGTATAACAGACATGACGGCACGACAAAAGAGGGAGCGAAGGCGAAAAAACTCCGAAAAATATTAAAATAAGCTGAAAGAGCAGAAAAAATTGCAAAGAATTTTAATAGATAACTCTCCACCCAGTAGTGAGACTGAGGAAATTATAAACATGCCAGACCAATACACGACCCTCGTTACAAGAAGAATCCACATCAAGCCAAACCGAAGTCACATTGTACACCGAAATCACATTTAGTGCATAAAATTACTAGTACTTACTTCAAACGCAATGAGGAAGCTGCGATACAGATCTAAAAAGCAATAACAATTTAACAGAATGTAATTGACAAACTAAATTAAAGAGAAAGCGATTTTAAGAAGACATTTATTTATGGAGCGGAAATTACAAAAAGTTAAGATTCAAGATAGCATAGAAAAGAAAGAAGATGAAGTTATAAAAGACATAAATAATGAGAAGGTACAAGAAGTGAAAAAGAAGCTTTTTTTTAATGAAACAGTTTGTCGAAGAGTATCAGAAAAATACAAAAGCCTTCCGAAAAAAGAGAATAGATGTTTTACTGGAGATATAATTGATAATTCGAGGCTCAAACAATATGGGATATTGTCAAATATTACTTTTGCTTCTTCGAAAACAAAATATCGTTTTTCCTGGCGCCATTTGACTGTTTTCATCTTCTTGTAGAAAATTTTCAATACTTTGTTCTAGTTTCGCAGTTTTATTATCTAGAGCCTCGAATTATTAGTTATATCTCCAGCAGAAGATCTTTTCTTGTTTTTCGGAAGGCTTTTGTATTTTTCTGACACACCTCGACAAACTGTTTCATGAAACAATAGCTTCCTTTTCACTACTTGTACCTTCTCATTATTTATGTCTTTTATGACTTAATTTACTTTCTTTTCTATGCCATCCTGAATCTTATCTTTTTGTAACTTCCGTTCCATGAATAAATGTCTTCTTCAAATCGCTTTCTCTTTTTTTAGTTTGTCAATTATTCTGTAAAATTGTTATTGCTTTTTTAGATCTGAATGGCAGCTTCCTCATTGCGTTGGATTATTAGTTTTTTTATGCATTAAATGTGACTTCGGTGTACTTTGGCTTGATGTGAATTCTTCTTGTAACATAAGAGGGTCGCGTATTGTAGTATCTGGCATGTTTATAATTTTCTCAGTCGTACTACTGGGTGGAAAGTTATCTTTTAAAATTCTTTGCAATTTTTTCTGCTCTTTCAGCTTATTTAATTTTATTTTTGAGTTTTTTCGCCATCTTCGCCTTTGCTACCTCTTTTGTCGTGCCGTAATGTCTGTAATACTTAGGACTTTTTTCTTTTATTTTTTACAAAGTATTTCCTCTTTTGTTTCTACTCCTCAAATTTGTATTTTTGATGATCAGCCTTGATTTCTGCGTATTTTAACTTCTTTCGCAATCTGTCTTTAGCTATTTTTTCTTTAGTTGCCCTTTTCTTCGGCTTCAACATTGTTGCGGATGTATAATGTATCTAAAAAACAATAACTAAGCAAAATAATCGAATATTTCACGAAACCTTCATTATTAATTAAGTACCTACTTACTCCGTTCGTTCAGTAGTTTTTCAGTTTATTGCGAACAGACAGAAAGGCAGACAGAAAGAAAGAAGCAGCGGGGAATTATTATTAACTAACAAGTACCTAGGTAGGTAACAAAATGCATAGATAGAATTTAAAGTAATTTCAATAATACTGACATATACTTACACAAGTTATAATTCGATATAATCAAAATAATAGAAGAAAAATTAACAAAGAGACATACTAAGGAACATATTAATTTTATATTAAAAAAAAATCATTACCCTCCAAAGTGGCTCATTCCCCTCCGTTAAAAAATTGGAGGGAATGGAAGGGAATGATACGGAAAGGAATGAAGTTTGAGCGGATTTTCTGAATTTACTCGTGAATTAATAAAGGCTAGATATTCATAATTAATTGATGACTAGACCCTACAGTAGGCTGTTACCTAAAGTTAAAAATTATTTTTTTACGTCATACACTTACATACAAAAACAATGGAAGGTAATGTTTACTTCTCGTGACAAACGCTGTTTTCAGCAATTAAATCGTGAAAATATTGGGTGCGTTTAGCCGATAAACAGACTGGTCAGAATCTGAGAGTGCTGAACAGCATTTGACAATTCTGACTACAGTATCGGCCAGAACCATGCTGAGTGGAAATGAGAGAAGTGAAGTTAGCTGATATTCCGTCATATGACGAATCAATCAATCAATCTGAATATCGCCACTTAACATTCCTCAGCCGCGTCAGCCTATGCTACTCAGCAATCGCCATTTTTCTTTCTGTGCTGACAAGATTTTGTATCGGCTAGCCGATAAACAGACTGGTCAGAATCTGAGAGTGCTGAACAGCATTTGACAATTCTGACTACAGTATCGGCCAGAACCATGCTGAGTGGAAATGAGAGAAGTGAAGTTAGCTGATATTCCGTCATATGACGAATCAATCAATCAATCTGAATATCGCCACTTAACATTCCTCAGCCGCGTCAGCCTATGCTACTCAGCAATCGCCATTTTTCTTTCTGTGCTGACAAGATTTTGTATCGGCTAAACGCACCCATTTTGTCCGGGCAGCGTGCGTCCTATCCTGACGACTTGTATCGACGGATTAAGGTCTAGGGAGCGTCTTTTTTTTTGGCAAGAAATAGATAGTATAGTACGTGCATTAAAAATTTAATGTTCAATTTTCGTGAAAGGAAATGATGTTTTTGGGTTGACAAAACTTTAAAGACGATTCTTTCTATGTTAAACACGTATAAAAAATATTGTATTGCAAGTTTATAATAGTCAATGAATACATTAGTATATAAGAACAAAAATTATGTACATTTCCCCTAGGAAAGTCACCAAATATGTGTCACAACGTTCTGAGGGACCATTTGAACAAGGAGGAGAATGAAAAAAATGCATGTTTTTGTTCTAAACTTTTTTTTATTATGAATCTTAAACCTGATATAGATGATGGACATTCAAGATAAAAGTACGTCCTACCTTATTGAATAAAAAAAATAAGGTTAATTACAATATTCATAATGACTTTTGGCCTGGAAAGGCGATTTGGACGAAACGGAAGAATCACCCATTACGAGCCTTTGAACTATGAAGGCAAGACACTGGAGAATAAGATGGTCAAGCGTTGCTACGTCGAAATTACAATGATCACAAATGTCAGAGGACGCCAAATTTATTTTATTATTTTCAGATGCGCTGCAAACCACGTCACATAATATGTATGATAACGCCATTTCACGCTCTCTCTCTCTCTCTCTCTCTTCCTGAACTGATCTTTTTGCACACATAAAATAACATTATTATCATAGCATAACAAATATTAGGTAGATTCTATTACAAAATTGGTCTTATATAAAAGTTTTGTAGAGCAGCATTAAACGATGCCATCTGTATTTTATGATTTGAACAATAATAAAACAACCGGGGATTTTGTTTTAAAAAGTCAAGTACGTTTTATAAAAGTGTAAGTAAGTCCGTTTTATAAAATGGGTTGCAGTAGAATGGTTTAAAGAAGACTTGTGCCCACCGTCGACGCCGCCGTGGGATGATACAAGTAAAAAAAAAGTTTGTCATTGGTCGTCAGCTGTCATTTTGACATTTCAATGTACTATCGTTCCGGTATTTGTCTTTGGTTATAAATTTGCGTGAATGATTGTGTTTCTTGGAAATTTGCACTGAGCATGTACCTATGTCAACAGAGCTAATCAATCACGTTTTTTGCATTTAAACTAAGTTTTCGTGAAACTTTTTTGTGTAAATGTTATTCGTATACGTTTTATTTTGTGTTATAATGCACCGGTGAAGATATCTCCAATGCAAGTGCAACGAACGATTAATGCACTTGATTATGAGGACAGCATGGACTCGAAACTCAGCTTGATGTCCTCCAAGGGGATGGAAACAAGGTATTACGAGGGCTGTGGCAGGGAAGGCCCCATCAGATGCATATTCTTGGGCGAGTTTCATCCCGTGGCAGGCCCGAAGATATCGTGCCAGGTAAGTTTATTTGTTTGTTTTGTTACCGATAATTTAAAAGACTATATATTCATGTTAAGAAATCAATGAGCGTAAATATTCTTTCGATATTGTGAAATCAGGAAAGACTTTTGTGATAATTTTCATGCTTTCTGCATGAATTAGAAATGGTTTGAGCAATGTTTAGCAATTTGTCTTATATTCTGTACATAAAGTGTTTTAACAACCTAAAATTAAAATTACCTGTGTATTTCTATAATTTTTGAGTTTTTATCACAATTAAAATAGTAACAAAAAATTTTATAGTGATTCTAGTTAATATAAACACATTTTCTCCTTTATTTTTGATTGTGGTATTTTAGTTGTACAAGTATTTTAATGATTTATGTTATCATTTCAGTTCCCTGAAGATTATATATCAAAAGAAGTCTTTGATTCAATCAGTGCATACATTATCCCGAAGCCATTAATTCAGAAATGCACTATGACTATGTAAGTAACTATATTATATTTTTTGTTATTTAAGTAGGTAACTCCAGGCATTTAACATTTTTGGTTCCGGTTGGCTCAGTACAGTGGTTAGGGACCCCGGCTATGGTTTAAGATTTGTGGGTTCAATTCCAACCTGTGACTTAAATTCATCTGATGATTATTTGTATTTATTCTGTGTCTGGGTAGGAATATCTATTTAAGTTTGTATTTGGAAAGGTGAAATATGTATTTAAATTCTATAATATAAAAAAAAGACACGGGGACTGCATAGCATCGTCCGATTTCGGAGCAGCTCGTTTCGATTCGTGCGAGTTTCGTAGAGTCGTACAATACGTCTAACCGCACGCACACAAACACCGTGCCGAAGTCTACCGAATTCAAACGACGTTAGACGATTGTGAAGTTTTTTTCGTTACGAAATTTCTTGGTTCGGTCGCCGCGTGCCGCCGCGCAATAAAAGCTATGCAATAGCTTATAAGTTAAATCCACCATCCATTTTTATTGAACCACCATTTAATTCATCATCATCCACCCATATACATCCCCACTGCTGGAGCATGGGCTATTCTAAACTATGTAGGACATTGAGGCCTTAGTCAACTATTTGGGCTAAGTATGGGTTGATCAACCACAAAACTGAGAATTATATAAAGTGTATTTTTTATTTTCTTTTACAGAAATGCATTAGGCCACAAGATAGTAGGGTATCCAATCAGAATTGACAACTCAAGGTACGAGCGTAATGTGTACGTCTTCAACTTATGCTTCGTTTGTGATAGTTGGTCAAAAACCGTTCAGTACGAACCAGTTGTGAAGAAACTAGGTGAACACTTGGTATGTATACTTATTAAAGGAAAGATAACATTATATAATAATTTAAGGTTAATGCACAATGCACATTTCATATATTTGGTTTGTTTTTTCTATTGAGGTGGCTTTAGCTCCATTAAGATTATGTTCTGGTTCTTGGTTAAAAATATCCATATAGACTGGTGAAATAATGCAATGCAATTCTTGATTTTAAGACATTAGGTATGTGTGTTAAAATGTGTTGCATAATATAATTATTGAGTAATATAATCTCAATAAAACATCATGAAAATATAATAGAAATCAGGGATACACTGCTAATTAATTTCAAGGCAAAATATAATATAATTTTTAGCACCATTTAGAAATTTCATTAAAACCTGTTTATTATGGGTCTAACTATGAGTTCCTAATGTAATGGAAAGTGTATACTTAGAATTTCGATCAAAAATAGCAAAACTATTCACAATTAAGATCATATACACAATACAGATAGATATTTAAAAAAACTAAAGATTTAAAAAAGCTTGACATTGCCATCAATAAAATTGAGCATAGTGTACCTGATTTCAATATGTTTAGACAAACACTATTCTTCTTCTTCTTCTTATCGTGTGGTTGATGAACAACCGGTTGTTCATCAACCACAAACACTATTTAAAGACTCACATTTTATATATACAGAGTGCATCAGAGCTACAAAAAACATTGCACTTATTGGCTTTTATGTAGAGCAATATTATTTATAAAAATAAATTTAGCTTTATGTAAAAATATTTGATTCCATCACCTACATTACTAAATCTAATAGATGAAAGCTTACCTCTTAGTGGTATTCATGTTTCAGACTATCATGGAAGAGGAGACAAGATTTGTATCGGGCGGTTCCAGTAAGCTGCCGACCCTCCTCGCTCACCTTCTACACGATTTGAACACTCATCGAAAGGCTACCATAGTTGGTAAGTCTTCTTTTATATGCACCAACGACTCCATGTTTTCAACAAATAGATGACATTACCGCAAAGTTTATACGCCAGAGCGACATCAGCATATACAGCAAATAGTTTTGATGGACCTTTAGAATTTTTTCACTGGTGTGCATGTTTCACGCATGTTTTCCTTCACTGTATGTACGTTGAATAAATGTACATATGAATTTCATGAATATCCATTGAACATGGCGGGGTTTCAGTTGTGTAACTCTCGCATGGATAGTTACAGCCTAGTTACAGCCTTAACCACTCCGCTATCGAGGCTCTCAATGTTACTTACCTCATAGTAATTGTATGATTTGATTGTAATTGCAGAAAAACATTGAATTTTCTAACTATGACAGTGGTTCGTTTACTGTATGTGTTGATGGCGCCATCTGCGGAAAGCTTTGCGTAGTGTTACCTATTGCCTTAGCTAGGTGTTCACCAGCACCGGACGCAACGCATTGAACGGATCGTAGTATTCCTCCATATTATTGCACCTATAAATAAAAATGAATCGACGAAATGTATGTACGCGTTTATATTCCAAACTACTGCAATTGAGGATGATTCTTCCTTTTTCTATTTATTACTTTTAGAACAAGGTTTGTGTAATACTTTTTTCACGAAAATAGAATTAAACTGTACGAACTTCGCCGGGTACTAGATTTTATAAAAAAAAATAAAAAATAGGGCTACACGTAGCAGTTTTATTCCCCAATAAACCTGTTCCACCACACTTCGTCCGGCTTCAACATCGGGGGCGACTGGTCAACGAAAGGTAAGTGCTTTTACTAAATTTATTAAACATTACCAATATGTACTGAGCCCGTACTTAAATATTTGACATTTGAAGCAAAACTTAATGTCAACATTTTACACTTTAGCAAGGTTCTAAATGCACATCGGTTATCTGATCTATGTACGCCAAGATAACTATGATAAAGGCCTATTGCAATAACGATTTAGTTAAACGATTGCATTATCCAAAAACATTGAATCTATTGAATTGATTTTTTCTTTTACACACTGTAAATATCGAGTTAAAAATTTTAAGTACTTACTACCTCTACTGAGCATTTATTTCTCTTTATTTGAATTCAATATTAAAAATAATAATATTAGAGAGTTTCCAGCCTCGTGTGTGACATAAAAATCGTTTAATATCTGTTTAATGCTGTTAGAAATTCATGATTTTGTACGTGCAGAAAACTCTAAACTTGGCTTGCGACAAATATGCTGTGCTTTTTTAAAATATGCCTAACTGAATAATTGTGGTTAAAATATTATCTATTTTCAACTTAGCGAATGCTGGCGGGCTTGAGCGAATTTTTCTATATTAGTATCTGCGAATTATATGTACGTTTTGCTAAGTTACACATCATGTAAGTCTGATTTTTGCTATTTTAATCGTTTTATCATACAGTGTCGTTGATTGTTTGTCGGTACTGCTCATTACGCATTGTAATATTTTTTAAGGAATGCTTTTTGTTTTAATATGCTACAGGATAATGTATCTTTCATCTGACATTTATGAACAGGGACTGAAATATTATTTAGCACTACGCTACCTTCGTATACCTACATACGTGTGAATATATCATAATGGTCCTTGTCTTAGTCCTAATAATAATATATGCATATCCTAGACTCTTGGATATTAAATGTTTTAAAGCGTCTAAAATATTGAAAGTTTTGTTTTGATGGAATTATAATAAACTTATTAGTCTAGTTATAAAGATCTTCCACCTAATAATGACTGAATTAATAAATAGCGATTAACCGTATATCTAGACACGCGGTAGCGTGTCAAGACAAGTAATAATTTTCAACCTTATTTACCAGTCCCGCAGTCAGATAGTGTAAACTGTCTTGTGGGGCATAATGTTAAATAGATGTCTGTTACATATTCCGCTTTAATAATAATAAATAAATAATAAAAATAAAGTTCATGAAACAGAACTGGCGAGCCACACTGTGTGTAATATTACACGAACCATTTGGAGCCATTTCTAACCCCTTCATATACTCTCTTGCAAGCTTTGCTTGACCGTCATATGTGCGCTCGCTTCGCTGAGCGATCTTCCATTCTCTTTGCATGCCTAAGCCATTGGAGTCTGCAGATTGGATTTCCCCGATAATGTTCACCTCCCGGGTTAGGCCCTCAATCTCCTTGTTCGTCCTTTGCCTCCATTGGCCATATTCTCCTTAATCGAGACCGCAAGGTGTTCCTTTCCGCTAACAGTCTACAGTTGTATTAACTCTGTAAATTCCGATATTTTATACATAAATTGTTCGCAATAAGTTTTGGACGGATTTTAATTATCCAATATACATTATCGTCCGGCATTTTTGTTTATTTATAAATACAGCTTAGTT
Source organism: Maruca vitrata (assembly GCA_039566165.1). Lineage (NCBI taxonomy): Eukaryota > Metazoa > Arthropoda > Insecta > Lepidoptera > Crambidae > Maruca > Maruca vitrata. The sequence continues at coordinate 18,530,035 of CM076911.1, read as the reverse complement.
ATCCGGTGCGAGAGAACACCACAGTAATTTTTCTGCAGCCGGCATTTAACGAAATGATAACGAGGTGCGAAATGAAGGAGCACTGAACAGACTTTAAAAACTACTAGTAAATATTTTAATATATGAACGTATACCTTTTGTCTTTTATTATGCCCCTATGCATGTCGTATAGGCATATCCCATAATCACCAAACCAACGTTATTGTTTAGTAAAGCTAAAATACTGAGGATTTCTGTTCTACTATGTAGTTAGGATAGTATGATGTTGTGTGTTGTGTGTGTATGATAGTACTGGTAAAAAAGCAGATCCCTTTAGCTGGTAAGAAAGAAAGAAAGAATACATTTATTGATCATTACAAGAAATATATAAACAAAAATAGACTAACATGCACAATACATGTATAATGATCAACATGTTCTGCCTCAGCATGTGCCGTAGCAATCGCAAGGACGCGACGGCGCTTATATTCTAGCAGAACCTTTAAGTGACGCATAAAATAATAAATGAATGAATATAAATATAAAAAAGCGTCGATGGCCGAGTGGTAAAGGTCGTTGCTTGTCATGCGAGAGGTCGCCAGTTCAAACCCCGCCAGGTACCAATGTGTTTTTCAAATTTGAAATTCCACCACCGTACCATGATTCGACGCTTTAACGGTGAAGGAAAACATCGTGAGGAAACCAGCACATCTGAGAGATTTTTCAACGGTGTGTGAAGCCATGTCAGAGGCCTACGGGCGGCTTAAACTCTGACACCAGGTTTTTCATCAACCACACGATAAGAAGAAGAAGAAGAATATAAATACAAAGCAAATTAATACACAACATAAATACACCTATATTAATTTTTAGTACCATGTAGAATGTGTACCCGCAAGCGGGCGGACGTCGAATTCATGAAATGAATTAGACTTAACATCTTTCTGGTGTTTAATATTTGGTATCGTTACTAAATCTCTAGCAGGTAGTAACTTTTCGGTGCACCGCACACCGCCGAAAATGTTGTCAAGCTTGTGGAGTTCATGATTTTTGTAGGAATCCTATTTATGAATTTTACGCACCGGGCGAAAAGACTAAATACCGCTGTTATGCGCACTTTGTCGAAAACGATCATCTCTTATCCCAGTTCTCTACTGGTCAGCTGAAAACAGCTGTTTAAAAAACATTGCAACGATGCTGATGATGGAAACTGAAACTGTCCGGGATATTTACCATGTTTTTTTGTTTTAATGGGAGTGAGAGCGAGCCATCCGCTCCCCCGAAAGCCCGGTGATGATGATAAGGCTCCTCCAAGCCATCATCGTTAGTCAGTTAGGAAAAAAATAAAAAAATAAAAAAGAGCTCCCGATATTTCGGCACTGTTGCAAGCGCCATGATCACGGGTGAACTCAACAACATGGTAAATATCCCGGACAGTTTCTAATGTGTGTAACCATGACAGTTTAAAATTATAAATTTTTATTTGCACTACGAGCGCGGACAGATTCTTTTGGCTTCATTTCATTTTCGTAGAGCCCAACCAGAGGTGTGTCGTTCCGGCTCATATGAATCTACTAGCTGTGCCAGCGACTTCGTCCGCGTTTATCACGTTATTTACACATTTTCCACTTTTTCTTTGCTCCTATTGGTCGCTCCGTAATGTTATATAGCCTAAAGCCTACCTCGATAAATGGTCTATCCATCATGATTTTTTCACTAAGTACCAGTATTTCCTCGGATAAGCGCGTTCAAACAAACAAACTCTTCAGCTTTAAATTATTAGTATAGTTGTCAAATATTTACGGGTGCGTTCAGATTTTCATAATTACCAAAGTATGGGGTAATGGCCCATGGAATTGGTCGGACTATAATAATGAATATATTTATATAAGTCTTATAAACGTATTAAATAAGCGTATGAGTATGGCTTTTATACACTTTTAGTTCGTGGAACCTGTGAAAAGACTCCGCTTGCGAGCTGGAAAGCACTCACACTGTTTCTCACTACATCACTATATAGTAGACTAGAAATTCTCAAAAATTTCAGCTTTTCTAAAATGACGTGGGTGTGAGGGCCCTGAGCCCCTTATTACTATAATCCATACATCCATAATACCATAGATTATCTTGATGGACTTGTTTGATGATTCGTATTGCTCTAGTACTACCTAAACAATTACCTTGACCTTGTGGGAAAGGATTAACATAGATATTAGAGTGACGAAAAACCCGTTCAAATCCGAGGTGTTGTCTACACATTCGTTTCACGTCTCCTAAATAACAAACGTCACTGTCAGAAGGTGTTCCTATACGCGTTTAGTTCTAGTAGTATTGAGAATACTTAAATGTTAAATTCATTATGAGTGAAAGACGCGTGTGAGATAAAATGTATGGTCTCGTCGCTGCTCTCGTGTTATAAACAGTATCTCAACATTTACACGACGTTTATTAAGTGTGTCTGACATCCGCAAGTCCAAGTTGGTGATGGTAACATGGCTAGTAGCCATAGCCGTAGTCACTTAGAAAAAAAATGCAGTTCAGGAAAGGTAGTGGAAGGGGGGTGGGGGGTAACATCGATCTAGTCTAGCCTCCTCCCCGCTTCCTAGGACGCTCACGATGTTGCCATTTGTCACATGTCTGGGTCGAGGGAAATATTGTACAGTTTTGTTACGTTCATGATTGCAATAAGTACTTATTCAGTTGGGGATACCATTATATTTACTACGGCAACGCCACCCAACAACAATTAACAAATCCATATTAAAGCTTAAAAATGAGATAACTCTCTGTTCCCTTAATCATAGTTCGATGAGACGGCAATCGACATGACCGATGAGAGATCAAGCGCAGGACCACCGGGTTAACGTGCTTTCCGAGACACGGGCGGGCAACCGCCAACTTCTTAAAACTCCGGCCTTTAATATCTTACAGTAAAATTCACACAAATTATGTCTGAACCGGGGACCTCTCGGTCTTTACGTAGCGCTTGCTGCCAATAGACCAACGAGGCAGTAAATGCATATACGCTATGTACGGACGTCTCACAGCAGTAAGTACATTAGACTGAAGTTTTATAATAAAGAAGATGAACTAAAGGTACAATTAAAGATTTTGCTTGGAATAAGTATGGTTCTTAGTAAGTAAATTTCTGTAAGTTTAAAATATACTTCTTAGTTCCTATAATGGATAATATGGATATATTTAAGCATGCTAATATAAAATGCGAAATAAGTTCTGTCGACCTGTCGCCCTTACACGCCAAAATTAAAAAAAGATTAAAATTTGGTACGCATAAGGTCGAGTCTAAGAAAGGACACTGACTACGCTATAAGATAATATTGTTTTTCGCGATAAACGATATCACGGATGGAATCGTATGCGTAAAAGTTGTCGTCAGTAAAAGCAGTATGATTTGTACCACCTTTTACCGAGCAGCTAAGCGACACCTAGAAACTAGGTACCTAGTGGGTATAGGTAATTATTATGAAGACACAATTATCATAATCAACCATGTTAGATGTTACAAAGTTAGATTTGAATAAAAAGTGACCAGGTGGCGCCCCGTCTGCAAATCTTCAATTGTGGAAGGTTTACGTGACTTACGTACGATATGCCCAAACGTTCTCGTGGCAACACAGCCGCCGCTGCAACGCCGATCGATGCAGCCTGCGCCTCGCGGCCTGCGCCCTACCCCCGCTTCGGTGCATCGCTGCAGTTCCCTTACACTCTCCGGCCGGACATGCAGATTGCTCTTGCTTTTTATCTATATCTTCTGTTCAGGTTGGTTCAATTAAAAGTGGCGTTATTATGATAAAATCAAACATGAATCAGTGCTAAAGTGGATAGTTTCGCGGAATAGTTTAATTTTATTTTTTAATTATCACATTTGGTGTGATCGCGGTGAATCAAAAGTAAAATTAAATAATATAATAATAAATCAAAAGACTGTGTGAGCGTCACGTGTATCTCAAATCTTGAATATTTAATGAAATTAACTTGTGAAAAATGCCAATTTTCCGGTACCAGGATTGCGTGGTGGGGGGAGGGATTGATTGATTTTACTTTAATTGTAATTATGTGGCATGTAAGGGTGAGTACGTAATCCAGTCAAAACAGACATTTGAGGTTACAAAAATTCGCATAGCTGACGCTTTTAAAGTGCTGACATGTGTGTATTTTTTATACATTATAAATGAAATATATATTGCGACCAGTACAAGAAATATTTTATCTATATAACTGCAACCTTTGTCTAACCTATTTTGCGAAAAATGCGACAAGGCAATATTTATAACATATGACCTGGAATATTTTATTTTCACAATTTTTTTAAATTTTTCAAAAATTTATATAACATGGCGCATTTAAACCCTCACCAATTTTCAGCTCTATGCGAACCCCGCCCCCTCCCACCTCCTACCAAAAATCAATCGATATGTAAAAAACTGTCCTGGCATTCAAGTAAACGAGTTTTGACGTTTAACGTTCCGAAAATTCTTACAAAAATCAGGTTGTAAATTAAACATTATTATGTATACCTAATAATGCAAATACATATATAGGTAATAATATAGATAGGCAAGCGGTCCGGGCGGTCGATCACCCCGCCTCACGCAACGCGCGCATCCGCGGCCCGACCGGACCACCCCTCTATTGATTCGGGATCGGCCTATACCCTCCTAGCCAATACATATATCATCCGGGATTGGTAGCTCGTAACTATAAAATATTCGGGTGCGTCTGTTTGTCGAAAAACGTATCACGCAAAATGGCGGTTTAACAACTTTAATAATGATTAATGTGCAATTTATTTGATTGATTAAATAAATAAAACGATAAATAAGACAAACCTTTTTATGTTCACACAAACAGTTTAACAACATTTAAATAAAGCCAGCTCGGATCTCTTTATTGTTTATTTTGTTAATATCATACAAAAAATAATAAAAATAATACATGAAAGAAGTCAGTCCAAAACAGTCTATGTATGCTCGTACACAGTCGCAGACTCATTACAATAGGCACGTGACGATTCCACTCGTATTTTTTGTATAATTTTAGAACTTAAATAATGATGATTCATCAAAAATGGTATTCTCTTCCAGAGAAAACCGTATAATTGGATCGTATCAAAATGGACGACTTTGGCAATCCGTACTCCGTCCCGATTCGACCGGACTCGCCGGGCAGCGACAGCGAGCGCTCGCGATCCCCATCGCCAGGCCGCCGCAGCGGCTCCGTCACGCCGCTCGGCTCCCTGGTCGAAGACGAGGACGAGGACCTTGAAGGTGCAAGTACAGACACAGAGTCCTCCACCACCCCCACCGACCCTTCTACCACTTCATCTGATGAATCACTCTCGCAACGATACTATCCATGCAGAGAAATAGATCTTCTTCAATGGAACATGCCTGGATACGATGCACTCCTAACACCCACATTAAGTCCAGCCCATCCTCCAAATGTGCCTGAAGAGGATAATATTGAAATGGATGACGACTCGGATGATACGGACGCGGAAACTCTGAATTTAGAAGTCGATGATAATGATGACAATGATAATGATAATGACAACAACGAAAATCATAATAATGACAACAATGAAAGTGAGGAGCCAGGACCATCGCGGCGCAGGTCGCGGCGTAGGAAGCGTAGGCGAGTGCCGCAGCGGAGGCCTGAGCAGTTGCAGAAGCGGCCGCCGCCGCGCCGCCGCCTGCCGCCCGGCATGCATCTACCGCCCAGGGGCCGCTGTGGAAACAGCTTCCGCCCTCCACTCAGTACATACGACAGATGCCCGACACCGTACTCCGTCAGAACCCCGGAAACCAACAGCGACAGGGAGGAGCTGGACTGCGTTCCTGAGGACAATGAAGAAGATGAAAATGGTGAAGATGATTCTTGTACACGCAGATTTGAGTTCATTGGTCCTGATTTTACTATCGGACTACAAACAGATTTATTATATAGTGACTATGCGGCAAATGACCCTGTCGTCTTAATCTTATTGCTAGCAACAACTTTATGTTATATTTTAGATCATTTTGACGTCTTATCGAATGATAACAATTTGGAAAATGATCCTGGCTCGAGGGACCCTAGAGCGCCAGTTCTTTTCCATGTTAATGTGCCCAATGATACATCTGGAAACTTTTTATACGATATAATTATAGATTATGACGACGATGATGATGAAAATAATGATATTGATGATGGTATTGATAATGAAATTAATAATGATATTGTTAATGATATTGAAAATGATATTGTTAATGATATTGATAATGATATTTTTAATGATAATGATATTGTTAATGATAATGACATTGAAAATGATAATGATATTATTAATGATATTGATAACGACATTGAAAATGATAATGATCTTGACGATGATAATGATGATACCGAAGAATCTTTAAGTGAAATGGACACAAAAAAGAATCCTGATGTCAGGGTTGTCACACCCCCACCATGGAGGACTTTCGCTGACCTGGTGAACGATCCTGACGTCCAGATCGTGTATGCGCCAGTTTTTAGAGATAAAAATGATTCGGATGATGATACCGACGATTCTTTAAGTGATATGGACATGGAAATGGATCGTGATGCCAGGTTCCTCAGACCCCCTCGATGGAGGACTTTAGATGAGCTTGAGAATGATCCCAACGCCCATATCGTGTATCCGCCAGTTTTTAACTATGCAAATGAATGGAATGATGATACTGATGACTCGTCAAGTGAAATTGACATAGAAATGGATCGTGATGCCAGGATGGTCAGACCTCCACGATGGAGGAATAACAACGAGCTGGTGAACAATCCTGACGTCATGATCGCGCATCCGCCGCCAGTTCTGAACGATGAAAATGAATTGAATGATGATACTGATGACTCGTCAAGTGAAATGGATATAGAAATGGAACGCGATGACAGGGTCGACAGACCCCCACGATGGAGGACTTTAGAGGAGCTGGAGAACGACCCTGACGTCCAGATCGCGTATCCGCCTGATGTTAAATATAAAAAGGCGTTGGATAACTATTCGAATGATAATGAGCCCGATATTGATCCAGGCGCCATGATTGTCAAACCGGCTGATAATTTAAATGATGATGACCTGGAGTGTACTTTTGACGGGTTGATCATTAAATCTCCCGACTTTTTGAATGACAATGAGATGGGGAATGATCCAAACGCCATGAGCGGACCACTACCGTATTTGTCTGACAATGAGCTGGAAGATGATGACATTTACGTGTGTCCGCTAGGCATTTTACCTTACTATGGGCTGGAGGAGGAACCTAACGTGATGATCATCAGGCCGCCAGCCTATTTAACTGGATATCATCAGCTTGACAATGATCCCGACACAAGGTTCGTCAATACGCCAGATGTTCCAAGTGACGACGAGTCGAACGACGGTCCTGACGTCGTATTCGTTAGAACTCCACACTTTGTGAATAGCCATTTGTATGAAGACGACCCTGACATATTGGTCGTAACTACTTCACAAGCTTGGAATTACGCGTTGCTAGAAAGCGATCCAGACGTCATGATCGTGAGGCCGTCTCAGGCTTGGAATTACACTGTGCTACCAGACAATCCTGACGTTACGATGGTTACACGTCCAGACTTTCGAGATAACCCGCTGGATAACGATCAGGACGTCATGATCTTAGTTTCGGAAGGCATTCGCGATAACACACACCTAACTGGCTGCAGGTACTGTATTTTCACGGACGTAGATGGAAACATACATTTGTACTGCCGGTGCGCTTTCGAAGATGTAACGGAAAGGGAATATCAAGAAAATCTCAACAGAAAAATGGATGGCCTATGCGATGATGTGGACGACGACGACGTTCCTTTACCAGAGCCACAATCACCTAGTGCATCAAGACCTGAAACCCCGCCGCATCCTGAGCAGCCGAAACCAGTTTATCCTCCATTGCCACCCCCGGAACCGCTCCCGAGAGATCCCCCTTCACCGCCATTGATACCTACGGGTCCAATACCACCTCCAAGTCAAGTAATAATTAATATTGACCGTATGAAGCTTTTGCACAGTCAATGCCAGTGAGGCATTACTGTCCACCAATGAAACCTGCTCACATTGCTGTCTATAGCCCTGAAGAGTGGCACCGAGGCAGCAATGGACAATAATTGTAATGTAATCTGTATCTTATGTTACAATGTGAAGATCTTCTAATGGTTTCTTAGCAATACATAACCCAATAATGAGTTGCATCTGAGAGCAGCTGACATATTATTTATAATTATAATGACATCTCTATTTCAACGATTGCCGATGTCGAATATCTTATAAATAAATCTCCGAGAACTGGATTATTTCTATAAAAATATTTGGTCACATTTTATGTTTCGTTTTGAAACTGCTTGCAACACAAAAACTTTTATTAAGGATGTGCCAAAAATTTTGTAAAACATAAATCCATAGTCGTTGTAATAACTATACAGTCGAAAATATCAAGCGATTTAATGTAAAGAATACTCACAGAAATACCCATTCTTGGTTGATTAAGTCGACTAGAACATGCCGACAGTTACGTTAACAATTTTATCTTTATTAATTTCACTTACTTTAACTTTGATCTATTTTGTATAATGTATTATTCTTTTAAAGCGTGTCTGACATTACACGCACATGGAATAATTAATTGAATCAAAGACGAATTATGTGCTCAAATCGGCTTTAAGTTTTATTAGGTATAAGGTTGTAGGTAATCTTCAAAATAAGAAAGTCTCGGATGTTCGAAATATCAGTTCGAATAATCATAGTTTTTTGTCTGCTGTTGGTGAGGAATCAATAAAAGATTTTTGTTAGTGGCTTCATTGATTTGCTATTTAATCCTACTATAATTTGTAACTCTGTTCGTGGTACGGATATTGTAACACCTAAGGCCTTTTTTCGGACTGGTCAGTATCGGTGCGCCGGCGCGGGACTTATTTTACTTTGTAATGTATTATACCTTTGTACATTGTACTGTATTTCTCACAAATTTTCTGGAGTAATTTGCTGGCTAATATAGTGTAAAAGATCAGACTATTGATTTCCATTTTCTTCAGGCTCGCATCGGTACCGTGTGGATTGAATCAGGACGACTTGCTTCAGGAACGCTAGAAGCCTTTGTCTACATGAGGGTTATGCACAACCTAATCTGAGTAACACTTGGGTAATTTCATCCCAGTACGCGACCAGAATTTACTGCACCCAAAGCAAAATTGTACGACTGTATGCGGTAGATGAATGTATGGATAAAAATCGCGTAAAGTAATTACGTACCGTATTACCGACAAGTCGGAAAAAAGCCTACAATAAATGTTGCAATAACTTGGTTTAAGCTTAAAGCTTAGGACGTAAGAAAATTTATGTATATAACAACCTTAGCGATGCGCGGTTGCGAATGTATTTTAACCTGTACGAGTATGTTGTTATTATTTCATTATCTTGATTGCAACGCACAAGTATTAAATGTGATGTATTAGGTTATATCCTAGAATTCGATTAACATTAAATGAATTAAACTTTTATTGTATATTATGTGGTTACTTAAGCTCGCACGGTTTTGTTTATTTTATTATGCGCGTTACTTAAATCAAAAAAGGTACCTATGTCGACTCACGATGCTTGATACTCTCTATTAGAATTTATTATTTGTTTAATTTCGTGTTCGTAACGGTGCATTACTAATTTCGTCTCGATAAATGTGATGTTAGGTTAAGTAAGTAATAATCGTAGAAGGCAGTATAACTTTAGGCCTAATATTTAAACACCTTTGAAAGGGCTCGTAACATTAAAATGAACTGTCTGATAATACCTTAATTTTAGAAACGTAACTAACAACTTTTTAAAAACTATACATTTTTAATCTGATACTGTAATATAATACTAAATATTTTCTGACTGCATGTAGGTCAACGATGATTCATTCTGTATTTCTTAATTCTGGATGTTTGTGGCAATCTAGATATTTTTGAATTCTATATTATGAGCTAGTCCTAAAGTACTTTATACTACATATATCCCCGTGAATTAATCATAGTCATAATAAACATTAAACATAGTTCAAACAAAACTACGAAAAAAATATCTTGATGCTCGATGACCACACAATATTTTGGAACATGCAAAACCTTTGTTCGGCTGGTATATCATACCTACTGCTGCCAGCTATATAGTATGATTACAATAAAGTTTAGAATTAATTAATTCCTTCAAGATATCATGAAATAAACTACAAAATAAAACTTAGTCAAATACTTTTTTCCTAAATTTTTATTTGAGGTTCAAGTTGACGGAACTTATTAAACTTTCCTATAAATTTTTAATAGAAATTGAAAGTGGACGACTTTTTGGCCTCTTTGTATCGAATCTACTTACGGGTCCAAACACGTCAATTTATCAAAAGAAACATTTTATTCTTAACAAAAATAGGATCCTATTTATTTCAAATTACCTCTTAAGTTTCGTCTTACTCTTATATCATAATATTCCTAAACACAGTATTGTCATCTGTGATAATTTAGTCGATAAAAATCAAAAGATGTACTTATTTTCTATCGAATCTTGACTTTAAACGTCCACTTTTAATAGCATTTAAATATTTTTTGTAATGTTACAAACTATTATAGTAATTGTTTTGAGCTTTATCTGATATGTGAATTTGATTGACATGAAAGGTTTCGTAGGATTTACAATGGGTCTAATCATATCCTTAATATAATTATGCTATATATTTATTAATAAGCACAATACATACTAGGATGTACACATTTTTAAATTTAATGTTGATGTTATTTTGAAATATTTTTAACAGACTTGAATAAAAGGAGATACTAAGTTGTAATTTTGACTGCACACTCTACATTCTGAATAGGTACGAACTCCTCTAATGTTATAAGTAAATAACAAAATGTTCTAGTATACGATTATACTTATAATGTATACTGTTAATGAGTAAACCTGGTCCCTCACCTTATCCCGGTATACCCTTTACTTTATCAAGTAACGTTATCGTCTATTTAATAAAATTGGATTGATATCATTTCACTGATTGAAAACGTTTAGCATAGGTAGTGTTAGGTTAATTATTATTCACTGAATGTTAAATGTTAAACCGGTAGACACGGTGTTAAGGTCTAATAATGTAATCGGATTAATTATAGGTATTTAATTTAATATTAATATTGATGTCAAATCCTTTTTCTGGGACAATTTCATAGTAAATGTTGTGATTAAAAAAAATAGTTTTTTTCTACCCTGATATATTTTAATTTTATATTGTACTCATATAGTATTGTATGTACAGGTTTTTTTAGCGACAAAATTATGTTGTTTAAGCAATACTTATATAAAAATATATCAAACAACAATAGAGATTTTAGAACAATGAATATTCGTATTAAACGAGCTTTTTTTGTCACTCACAAAATATTTAATGCATATAGATACCTAATAGTTAATTAAAATTTTAGGTCTTTGTTGAGTCAAGCGAGATCTTACTTTAAATGTAACATTTATATGCGTGATGTTTAAGGTTAGATGCTGGCAATTTTGAAGCGAGGCTTCAGAGTTTTTAAAAGTAGATCGGTACTCCCACCCATCCCCACATGAGTATATTTATTTTTGGACGCACTTTTGAGAAGCTATACAAATAAAACATTTGTTGCAATGCAAACAAGTATCCGGGTGTTCGACAATTGGCTTTAAGGAAAAAATCCTAGTCATGTCAGAGCTACTTCATAAGATAGATAGTAGGTTATTCTTGCACCAATCTACTTAATGCGTACTAAATTTCTATATCGAGTGAAATTGAGCTTGAGTGAAAAGGGCTTGCTATGCACATGCTTTCGCAATCAGTTACTAAGTGGTGTCGTAAGTATACTCTCATTGAAATGATACGATGATGGTGATTGTAGCGCCCTCAAGAATTGTGTATAAACTAAGTTTCGCAATACACATTCGAATGGCATAAACATTATAAGCTAGGCTTCGAAGTTCGTACAATATCTGTAGCGGTACCATGAGTTGGCAATAGAAAACTTACGTACTTTGAAAACCTAACGAAATGTTTATTTCATACGCCCGATTTTAGTTCTTAGCGTAACCGCCAGGGGCGCTGTACAAGTTTTTCATTGGAGGTCGTATCTATACACGAAGAATTAGGCGATATACAAAGAATACTTCGATCCGTTTGATGCGATGCGTTGGAACTTTGGAAACCGACGGATGATAGTGTATAGGGCACTAATATAACCACCGAAAATAGTAGAATCGCTAGATGGCGCAAATTTGATGAATATAATGTTACCGAATGACTGAGATGGAAGCTCTTTTCCTAACAATTGAATTTCTAATGGATCCGAGATAAAACAAAATTACTGAAAGTATTAAATTTTTATGCTTCCACCAGATGGCATGACGCCACCGGACAATAGATTGGTTCTTTTTCACTGTGACGGCACATACTGAAAAGCGCTAGTGATAGCTCGCGATCGCGACATCTAGTGGATATGTAACCAGGAAGATTCTCATTGAACCGTCATCCCCTTTCCAACGTCGGGTTTAACTAGTGCGATAGTACAGGGTGCAGACTGCAGATGCAACAGCGGTGCAATAAATAGCAAATAGAAATGGCACTAGTCACTAGGTGGCGCAAAACGACCAATGAGGGTTGTTCCCATTTGTTTCTAAACTTTGCCCCCATTGAGGTCCACTACGACTTTTGTCTAAAAATAGTTCATATGCACAATGTTTGTGTTATTTAACCGTCCCATATTCCTCTACTTGAGATTACGCCTCTACTTCAAGTGACATTAAAAAAAAAACTTTCAGTTACCTCAAAGGGACAAATAGGGAATTACCCGGCAGGGAAATCTTGTAAGAGATAGCATTTTACTAGCTATTAAGTAAGGTAAAGGAATTAAATATGTAAAGCTACCGTAAAGACTGATTTTTATATTAACAAGTAGGCAGCACAAGTGTGCCCACTTGTTCCCCGGATAGATGGACTTTGAAGCAACTAGAGTCTGCATCTTCATTGATTCAAACGGCATTATTGGAGTAATCCTTAGTAATAAATATTTTAAATGAGGAAGTAAGTTTGTTCATTATTATCTCTACACATTTAATTTTTGTATCTTCTTGTAATTTCGTATAAAGACTGTTATCAATATGGAAAAAGACATGGAACTCTTCAAGTCTCAAACATGGAAAAGCTTGTTCGGCGTCTAACAAGTATTAAAAAAAATATATATTCGGCATTTGAGGAATACCGGTATTTTGCTTATAGGTAGCGCTAAATGCGCATGACTATTGATGGCACTGGGTGCAGTTTAAAACCCGCGAGAAAAACTACCGTTTCCGTGGGCAAAAGCTTGTTAGTAAAAGTTAACGACAATATATGTTTTAAGAAATAAAATAGTTAAGTATTACGAATAACTCAGTCAAATCTGTCAATTATAGCGCAACCATTATGTGGCTTAACTTCGAGAGATGCTTTATCTCATCTAAACATTACTCTCCTGTATGATTCTTTGAAATGAGCTGTGAGCTCGAAAATAATAATCTTAGCTAAGATGATTATTATCATATATTTATCGCCGTGATAGCTAGCAAGACTTTTGGGAGACAGATAATTTGGGCTGATAGATAGGATTCAACCTGATGGGTGACCTAGATGGCTAATAAATCGATTGAAAAGTGCATGCGCGCAGTTACTTGCACAGTCAAACAAATACCGGTAATGCCGGTATTTCCGATATACCTTTAAAGTCGGGTAATTTATTTATGAAATGCAGAAAATATGTGTCTTTTTCACTAAAAGATATAAATCATTTCTTTCCATAATTAATCTGCTTTAGCAATCAATCGATTGAATAAGACGCTGGTTAATGGGCGGATTTATGTTTACTCTTAGGACTAAAGAAACCTGACTTTTTTAAAAGAGTTTCGTTTATAAAATAAACATCCAAAATACGCGTTTTGTAAAAAAAATCTGCTCTTCGATGTAGTTTAAAATCTTGATCGTCCGTCTAATCAGTCAGAGCTAACGACCTTTCTTTTAACCAAGGTATAATACTATTTCAATTTCTAACAAAGGCGACTTTGTCGTTGCACTCTTATACTGTGTCTGGGAGCGGAGAGTGGGATGAGGTGCCCTCAGGATGTATCCAGGTGTATCTCGATTCGATATAGTGCACCCTCAGTGTGGAGGGAGGGGGCCACCCCGGCTGTAGGAAGTCTACGTATTGAGTAATTGAAATTGATTTCCATAGATTTGTTGATTTATATTAAACGAGTGACCCGCCCTCGCTTCGCTTCTGGTTTATTACTACATAAAAACCTTCCTCTTAAATACCTCTATCTATTAAAAAAACCGCATCAAAATCAGTTGGTAGTTTTAAAGATTTAAGCATACATAGGGACAGACAGACGCTAGAAGGTACTTTTCGTTATACTATGTAATTATATGTGACATATTATGAATCTAACGATAATCGTAATAAGCCAATATATATTTCAAAGTCATGATAACGGGTCATTGCCATTTTGTTCCCGCTAGAGTAGTTTATTTAAAAACTTATTTCAAAGTATATTTGTTGGTAATAATAATAAATACTAATAAACAACGTATTGCATGTGCCCTCACGCAAGGGCCAGCTGTCCGTTATATCTAACCGATTTTATTAGTCTAATGACTTCCACAATAATAAACTAAATTTTTGGGACCTGTGCACAAGGCGTTTTTAAACGCGTCTGAGACGCGCACTCATTGATGCTGCTGTAAAGGATGTAAGATTCAGAAAATAGTAATAGACTCTTAATATAAATAGTTCATTGCACAACATTTATTTTACCGTACTTTCATTACACATTCAGCTACAGGTGCGAAATACTTAAAATAAATTCAGTAGCAGTCAAATAGATCAAACTTGCGGCTCACTACGAAAATTTTGTAATGTGGGCACCCCCATAATGGTTCTTTTACTAATTAGATAACGCCGCATTTCCTTATATTATTAAATTGTTCAATGGTACCTAGAGATAGCCTATGACGTTACAATTCCGCTGCACTGTGATTTAGAGTGCAGTGGTGTGGGGTCATAGCTGCCCCCCTGGACGCTGATCAAGTCCATATAAGGGCACGTCTGGCCGGGAAAGCGACGATCGATTGTAGCGTACCTGCGCTACAGCCGATAGTGGGTGGACGACACCCGCCACCCCTTTCCAATAAAGTGCTACACAGTAATATTTCCTGTCGAACTCGACGGTCCATTTTCTGGTTGCAATATGTGTGTCATAAAATGATATACCAATTGTATTAAGTTCCAATTATTGTTATTTATAGTCTTGTAGTTGCCCGATAACTGGATGGCTTGGAATTTAACTCGAGTTTATTTTTATTTTCGTCGATTTTTGCTTCCGCTCGATTATCCTTTAGGGCCAATCTTGCGCGGACGCCGGTCACGGATCGCATTCTTCTACAATTAAACCTGTCGCGGGGAATTTTTTACGCATTAGTCTAAAACTTTAAACATACTTAAAAAGGAATAAACCCAGTAGTCCGCAATAAATGGTCTAAATAATTAGTTTATTTTATTCTTAGCAACCCGATCTGACTGGCGTTAGATGGCTACAGAAATACGTACGTACATCAATTGTGAAAAATGTATCTGTCTAGCTAACGCGGTCCTTGAGATACAGCCTGCTGACAGACGAACGAAAGGATGAATGTACTGCGATGTCTTAATATAGAGTACCTAGGTTTTTCTTCTTCTTCTTTTCGAGTCAAGATCAAGGCAAAATCAAACGTACTCGTCTATTCGATACGAATGTTCAAAACACGCTGATTAACATTTTGTGTTTAATTGTTTACGTAACAAGTAGTTACTTTCTTTAATCAACAGACTTCAAAAAAGTAGATTCTTATTGCATTTAACTCTAAACGTGCATTAATGAGGGTTTTCGCGTATGAGAAACTCACTAGATGGCAAGACGTAGATATGAGGTCCAACTGTTACGTGATTGGTGAATATTGACATGTCTGTCAATGTCACGTCAAAATTAACCAATCATGCTGCAGTTGGACCTCACGCCTACGTATTGCCATCTAGTGAATTTCTCATAAGCGAAAACCCTCATTAGCTTCGATGTGCATATTAATCTTAAAATAAAACCTCTAATAGGTCCAATCTTTCGCGCCGCTCGGTCTTTGCACTATCTGCACCGTCCCCAGCGCGCATGCACTTATCGATCGTGCCGGTGACCTAGGTCACCTAGAGGGCGACCCCTCCTTTGCCCCGCCGACCGACATTCGCTCCCCTCGACTCGACACGTTCCCCAAACGAATTGCCTCTGTAGACGAGACGTTCCTTGGCAGATTTACCCACTCTTGTACCGAGATGCTTGTGGTTATTAAGTTGACGACATCCGGCGCTGACAGTTTTTCGTTACTTATAATGGTTAAGATATGATTATTTATTAAAACAATACTTGACTTTAATAAATTGAAGAATATTGGGTATTTTTTTGATAAATAAATTTCATACTTATAATAAAGTCCTGTTACGTGTGAGTCTTACTCTCGCCCTAGTCTTATTCCGAAAAACTCGCCTAGAGCGGGCCGGACTCGCTTTATGTATAGGATAACCCTGAAAATATTCGGTTTATTTTGTTTTTCATTTTTTTGTTAGAGCGGCAAGAGAAAAACACCATACTGTCTAGCTATCGTGGTGTTTTTGAGGTATTGCCTGGTGACAGATGGACGCATGGTTTTGTCTCAAACAGCGAAGACTAAGTAACATGGTCCAGTTTTAACCCTTTGGGTACGGAACCCTAACATATACTAGATGAATTATATCAATATGTCCCCCACTTAATATATTCAATTGATTAAAACCATCCTGCAATACTAAGGCCCGCCATACACGGAGAAGCTGACAATACAAGTAGCTTTAAGCTGCGGCTGCACAATGTCGAACCGTAACAGTTTCCTAGAATTCTGTAGTTGTTCGTAGAATTTGGTTGGAATTTCCTTTTAGCAAGAGTTTTGCTTGTTTTAGGAAACCCCGCGGTTGCATAACTGTTATACAATTTTCATCCTGTGTTTTAACGTTTTAATAACTTTACTTAGGGTACGTAAAGTTCGTACGTAAAAGCCACTAGGATCACAGTAAGTGGCTGACAGGTTCTTCCAGTTTGCGTATATAACATTTTTTTTTCTAACTGACGATGATGGCTCGGAATAGCCTAGACATCATCACCAGACTTGCGGGGGAGCGGATGGCTCTCACCCCTAAAGTTCCTATAGCAATTTTAACCGCACTGCTCAGACACTACGTATTAGGGGCATACAAACTTGGCAGGTGTAACGCAGGAAACTGTTAGTTGCACACTGTACGCTTAATGGGGCCGAGTCCTTAATAAATACAATAACTTCATTTTGAAATATACTGGTATAGAATAGGTATGTGTTTGTATGTGTCTGAATTTTTTATATTAGAAGTGAGTTCTTGTGTAAGCGACGTAGTTGTTGTCGCGTGTAGGCGTTGCTTGATATAGTTTGTCGTAGCTGCTGTGTACCCGCGTTTTGTTTCAAGAAAATATTAATTAAGACATCTTTCTTGCTTCATGGGTGCTACGAAGAACTTTATAAACTTTTGCGCACCGGTACCATTCATTGATATTTGTTTCACGAGAAGGGTCAAACAAAGGTTCTTATCGTGTAATGAGGATAAGTAGTATCTGCAATGTATTTATTTATTTACATTGCTAATTACTGTTGGTTCGACTCGGTTTCCCAGATTGTGGCAACGTGTTCGCCGATCATGAGATACTTAGTTGAACATTTTGATCGGAGATATAGTATAGCGTTTGCGCTAATCCTCATAGGCTGTGGCCGCCGCCGCGCATGCACCAAGCCATCGACCGCGCCTGCACCACGCTGCTACTGCACTCTCGTCTCTGCTTCACTTTTTAGTTCCAATTCTTAGTAGTTGAACGTCTTTTTGGCGGTCATTTTATAATTTTGGTGCTTTTTAATCTTTTTCTTTTAATGTGGCACGAGCAATGGCGTCGGTGATGGTGAGTAATTAGAATCATACCATTTAGTAATACGACCACGGAATCGAAAGAAACATCGGGTTTATAATTTGTAATCATATACGCGGACGTATGTGGATGGATATCAAAAATAAATAACCAAGAAAGTTTTTAATTAATAATTAGATGTCCAAGATATCTATAGATTCGTCGCGATCGGCAAGAGGGAAGAACATTTTTTAAATTACTTTTGTTTAATTTTATTCGAAATCTTCTATATCAAAATAAACCAAATATGTAATTTGGTTGAAAGTTCAGTTCAATAAAGGTTAAAACAAATAGTATTCGGTATTCGTCTTCTGTCTAACCAGTACTCTGCGCATCCCTAGTTTTTACGAAGTTATTAAAAACATCTCAATAATCGTCGATTCAGAAGCACGTTCGTGAAAAACCGACCAAGTGCGAGTAGATCTCGCGCACTATCGGTTCCGTATCAATATTGTAAAAATAACAGATTTCTTGCATTCCCCCTATTCAAAGAGTTATTATTTGTGTTAGTTTGCATTTTAATTTTGTATTTTATATATATTTTGTTAGGCTTTTTTCATTCTCATATTTTAAAAGTAATATTGCTAGGTACTTTATATGCCGCACGAAATAATTACTTTTGCTTACACTTTAAGTTCTTACCAACACAGTAGCAGCTCTTTGTTGCTCATAAATTAGTATGATGAACAAAAATATTTACAGCTGTCAAAATGTTTTCGGGCCTTGAATTGATGATCAATTAGATATTTCTCCTGACTGATTATATTTTTCTGCTGACCAAAGTACGAATATTATACTTCACCTTTAAATAAAACCCATATCAATTTTAAACATTTCTGTAGACATAGATACCCTGCATTGGGTATGAAAACTAATTAAGTAACTGAAACGTAATTTCGTTATTTCTCTTTTGCTTTGAAAATCGTAATGCGTGTCACAGAATACATCAACTTACTACGTTTCAATAGTATAGTTATTTGCTGTGACATACGGGTGGATAGACAGGTACACATGACCAATTATTTCCATTTGACTACGGAATCCCAAAAAACAAAAACCGCGAATGTTTTGTCGCGCTCCGCCGCCTCACGTTTGACTTTTAAAAACAAAACTCCCAAAACGTTATACGTATAAAAATCACGATTCTGTTTGTAACGTCCAAATAGATTTGTCATGACAGTGTTTCGCTTGAGGATCCTTTATTGACGTATTTTGTGTAAATGCGACTTTATTTATTTTATTTTAAAGAAAAACTTTGATGTTTTTTTGTTTATTTTTTGCTGCTAATCCTGTATCGTGGTAATCAGTGACACTATACTGTTATAATTCTTGTTAACTAGTATTCTATAGGTGTACCTGACCTATGCAGTGTAATTCACACACTTTTCGAACGATGATTTTTGTGCGTTAATTAAACTCAATGTTTCTTGTTTGACAATCCAATGCTTCCATTTTTATTCGATAGTTTAAAATTATATTTCGGTACATTTTATATTAAGAATCTCTACATTGGATTTTTAAAGATTCAACGTTCTATGCAATCGGGCCAACTGTTTATTGGCCTAATTTACATACACACATACAATCACGCCTTTTTCCCAGAGGGGTAGGCAGAGATCACTTCCAGCGATCCACTTTTCACCTCTGTGGGAAACGTGTCGTGACGTTGGCCCAATTTGCCTGTCAATATTCTCAAGGGATTCCTTTAAATCACATCCTAAGTGCCTGTTCACACAAGCGATTATTTTAAGCGATTCCACAGCGAGGCGATATCGCAGCGAGTTCGCGGCGTTCATGTGCGCGATCGCTACGAAGTGCCTAAAAATTGATCATCAAGTTAATTTTGACCTCGTTATTTAGTAAGCGTAAATAAATAAGCTTATGGTGTGTCAGGATTCCGGTGGTTCGATTGTAAGGTCACACTTAATAGTAATGAAAGGACTCCTAGATAATCAGCCTTATTTGTTATTTATCGTCATGGTATTTAGGACTCGTTTTATTCAACAAAATACGTCAGTTCACAGTTCGGTGACGGGCTCTTAGACGCATTTCTTCAGATGTGCCTCTTCGCCGGTAGTCGTAGGTTTGATCCACACTCAGCAAAAATATTTGTATGTTGAATATAGGTAGAATCATTTGTATATCTAGTTCCGTCTAACACAGAGGCATGTAGTGCCTTTATGTACAACTGTGAGGTCGATAGGCACAATAGACCCGTGAGGTCCACTTTTGAGGTCGATAGGCACAATAGACCCTATTGACTTTGTAGCCTTCACCCTGATGACCTGCTTAGATATCGTTTTACGCTTCGCCTGAAGAGCCCATAGAGCTAACGGTATAACCCTAAAATGTTTACAGTTGTATAAAAAAAGGTAAACCTTAAGAAATATTATACAATTCTGGTTTCAAGGTTGTACGGAAAAATCTTTGGAATAGAAATTAACAATTTTGATGAAACTTGAGATTCACGCTCTCTAAAACATTAATTAAATACAAGTAACATGGTTTACCCCTTAAAGATGCAAAATAGGGCTTGAAAGTTAGTATGGGAGATTACTTTCGTTACGATAACTGACATCCAGACGTGCGAAGCCGCCGGTGCAAGCTAGTTTAAATATATATTTTGTATTCTATTGTTGTTTATAAAATCCGGAACATAAGTGCCTACTCCATACAGGCTACTTATCTCGGAACGAAACTCAAAATCTTTATTGCTTTTCCATAATGTTCAAAAGGTGTTACTTAAAGTAGGGTTCAATTATAAAACCTGTCGGGCAAAGCTAATTTATTCGGAGGGAGGAAGGACATTAATAAAAGTAATGAATAAAATATAAAAGATATATATCTATGTATATTATATTTATAGTTTGTAACAAATATATTATTTGCACTTATTATTGAAGCTTTTTTAAATACCAAGTTTTTAAAGTTTAAATTGTTTTGTTTCTTTCTGGAAGAATTCTGGTAGTTCGTTATTTATTTTTATAGACATTATAAGTGGAGGAACGAATGGCTAGGTTAGAATTTGGGAGGTTTAATATTTTTTTTTATAACTAACAGAATGTATGTGTGAATTTTTTTTATTATTGGAAATCTAGAACGAGTATATTTTTTATAATAATATGATGGTTAGCGACTAGCTACATCTCGGTTACAGACAGACTTAAAACAATGAAATCTTAGTGTAACCGCACACCAATCTTCGGTGGAAGTTTGCATGGTAATATACCTACATCATATTTATTTTTTAGTCTGATTATTCGCTTATTTTAGAAGTTCAACGGGGAATGGTATGCACATGTACCACTTTAGATAATAGCCCTTATTATATGAACACGCTAATCCCAGGAACTACTGGTTCGGATTGAAAAATTCGTAGGCTTTAGGCTATATAACATCACGCTGCGACCAATTACGAGTAAAGAAACAGTAGGAAATGTGTAAAAAAGGGGAAAAATGCGGACGAAGTCGCTGGCACAGCTAGTAAACAATAACTTTTTAAATTCAAGGTGACATTGAGAGGACTGCTAAATATGATAACTGAGTTGATAAATGGAGCCCTTTCATCACTATTTGGGAATAGTAACATCTTAGATACAACTTTGTAAACAAGTAGTTGCGTATGCTGATCGTTTTTAAAACTAAAATAAGTGGATGAACAATATGCCGCATAGTGCGTTTTGTCGGGTAGGTTTGAAAGAGTTGGGCTCGTTTTTGCTCTATTCAATAACGATAACTGTACGGTCAAGTACACAACCCCCTGTGTACAGAGGGAGTTACTTTCGCTGTGTAGATAATTGTTCCATAAAACAACTAGTATTTTAACTATAATAAAAAATTACTGTACTTTTTCCAAGTGGGTAATACAGGTTTGCTATATGACAAGGAAATAATATACTTACATTTTTTCTTGAGCGTGGCGAATGTAGGGAAAATTGTGGATTCAGCATAGCGATTGTATCCATTGTGATTGCGACGGTTAATTCATTTTCGAAAGACTTGTCATTATTCCACAGTTTAATCTGATTCTATTGTAAATTCATACATCATCAATTCACCTATGTATTCATTCTATTCTGAGGGCCTACCATGAGTTGGCTATCGAAAACATACTTACGTTAAAAACCTATCGAGTTGCTTTTTTCATACGGCCGATTTTAGTTCTTCACGTAACCACCAGCGGCGCTGTACAAGTTTTTCATAGACATATTTACGTAGGCGCTATCGAGTGCGTAAGTTTTAAACTCATGGTAGCCCCACTGTTCAATATTCAAACACTTTTCTATAACAGTGACGTTTGATCAATCCCGCTAATAAGTGAGATGACAAAGATTACATACAAAATAAACTACAGTGGTTATCATAAATAACGACCAGGGTAATAGTAACGTCTCACTTTCCTAGAATTTAAAGCATTCTTTCGTAGAAAATCATTTGGAAATACAGACTCATGGTTTCGAGAAGAGCTCTTAAATTTCCCTGTAGACAAACTTTTCTTGCATTTTAGCAGGACTTGGGAAAGTAACCTTTTGTTTTGTTACTCAATATAGACACACTTATTTTGAGTATACAAAACCGCTACGAATGTGCCAAAAGATTCAACATTTTTATTAAAAAAAAATTGTTTTGTTCAGGTTTTGATGTTCCAAAAATAAAGTTCAGATTGCAGTTTGTTGAACTTTTTCCTCTTTTTCTATGTTTTTTATTTAGTTTTAATATATCTAAAAGGTAAACAAGGTTTATTTTAATGAGTAGGTGTCTTCACAAAAAAATATATTTCTATAAATTCCTTGCGGATATTAAGACTAAGTCTGTAAAGGCACAAAGACTATAAAGATTGTATACATTCGTTATAGACTTAGCAGAGGATTATAATCTTTTGTTTACATTCAAAGGTGGTCAAATGCTTTACGTGTAGCATGTGCACTGGGTTCAAATTACAAATCAGTTACACAGCAATTTCCAGGAGTAAACAGTGTTTCTCAACCTTTAAAATGGCTCCTAGACTAAAGTGCTTCCTTTGCAGTCGTTATAACCGAAATCCACTGTAGTTTCTTTAATCCTGCATAGCCAATGCGCTTATATTCCGATTTCAGTAGGTAGATACTGTTCTGAAAGTGTATCTAAATTGCTTACAGAACAGTAATATTATCGTAGAGCTGGTATACGTATAGGCTATGGAGCAAAAACGTTACACATCCACTAAAACAATGACAATATATGCCATTTTTTTCTCATCACTCACTAGTGGTTGCCATCCACTGATGACAACCACTCATGGGGCAAACAATGTTCTATTTTCATACGCATTTCAAAGGGAGCCTCGATTGAGGTCAGTTTCCCGCCCACAGGCCCGGCCCACGTCTCGCGCATGCCCTCTCGATAAATCGAAGCGTCTGGAAGCTTCCTGCTTCGAAGGCTGCGCCACAATATCAACCCACAAGGGTGACATTCGCTGTTTGTGTTTAATTTTTTAATTGAATACACAATATATATAATAAAAATATATAGCCGGCTTATATGGATATGGTTTTGAGTTCGGGTGATCTTCTTTATCTTTTTTCGGATAGTAGACATTCGGCATATTGGCATGTTAGTATATTAGACTATTGCCGTAGATTTTGGTAACATTTATTAAGCACAAAAGTTCATCGTTGACTGATATAAACACAATGATAGTGCCTATAGGGTGCTACCATAGACATGAAAGCCGCGTGTGACTTTCGCTAGAACAATGGAGCATTTTAAATCCTCCTAGGTGGGCGTATGTGCGTATGTTCCTGAAAATTGAATTAGATTTACACCCTTTTTGTAATGGAACAAAGTAATTTAAATTACCTTTAGTACCAGAGATCAGTTTATAAAGTAAAACAAAAACCATAGCAAGCGATAGTGACCAAAGACAAAGATAAATTGTTGCTGAATTCTGAAGTACAGACGCATGTATGCGTGAACAACCGTTGGTGTCCTCCGATCCCGGTCCTAGGGGTTTAATAGACATCCGATGGGGGATGCGCGCGCTGGTCCCACGCATCTGCGACACACGGGCAGTATTTACCAGCGCTGCGCTCAACAGAGACGCTATTACAGCGCCATTTTGATTTTGACTCGTTCCACACAGTGCTAGATGCAAATTAGTTATCAATCAAATTGAGCTCGTTCCCAATAAGTGGTGCTATCGTATATCGTTAATCATCAATATGGTGTTGATCCGTAGCCGTCAGTATTAGTATAGTTTAGATAACTAGTTTAACTTTTACGAAGTTTTACTTTATCTTAAAATTGTTTTGTTTTTTATTATCTTTAATGTAGTCAACAAGTGAATTTCACTTTTATCCTGACTAGTCACGTAGATATGCAATATTTAAATACATAGAAGTTAAATAATTACGAGGTTTAAAAAATATTCGAAATTTCTTCAATCGAAATTTATTGAATCTTTTTATTTGATGTTTTGATAATACAATAAATCACTTGCTATACAGTTTAATTGTCTAGTCATAGATTCCGAGGTATAAACCTTACGGCACTCCACTAAAAGGCCCTACGATCAAATACTTTGTTAGATACTATGCACACGGCGTTATATCTCGCTAGACAAATCATGCGTAGACTCCATTGTCACGTCTATATTTTTTTCGTTTTGTTTCACACATTTGTTTGATATTTCCAACAATGGTACTTGACATGATGCATGATCACAAACATCATCAACCACAATACGAACTAAACTAATAAACTTAAACCCGACTACTTAAAACATGCCCTTAAAAGTACGAATTATACATTATACTGATGTGTAGAGAATAGTTGTGCCATACAACTTTTGGTTTTATACTTTTTAGAGCGTTTAATTTAACTTATTTTGGGTTTGTATTAATGTTAAATGACATTATTTCTTTTTGGCGCTGCAACTATTTTAAATTGATGTCATGTAACCTATAAACAGCGAGAAATTCCAAGGTTTCCAACGACATACACCTCATTCATCTATTAAGATTATAGCTAGTTTAGTAGTTATGAGGGAGCATATGAACGACGACACCGACCATATACACTCACACATACCTTTATACAAAGGTCAAAATCATAACCTTCCTTTTAACTTCGCCGTAGTCGGATAATAATAAAATGTATAAATACCTAACCTAGTTTAACTGTTTTGGGCTGCCTAGTCAACTAGATGTCACGTTTACCAACTATGTAATAACATTAAAAAATATATTGACACGTTGAAGAGGTTATAAATCTGATAAAAGTTATTCGTGAAACGCCTAAGTGCGTCAATAACACCGTGTGCTTAGTATTGCAGAGTGCAACCACAAGTTAGATACATTTGTCATATTCTACATTGACGTTTTTTTTCTTATAGTGGCTTTCATAACCTTCTTCGTACATTCTGAGACCATAACGTTCACAAGTTTTATTTTCACCGTGATTTTGGTGGACATGGTGCAGATGTGGCTCTACGATAGTGATTCTGACGACGAGTAGATACGGTAATGGTGTATTTTGACCCAGTGCTTTATTTAACTTGAGTTTATCTGCCTTTTGGTAGCGCTGCGTAAAGACCGAGAGGTTCCCGGTTCGGGACCGCGGTCGGGCAACATTTGTGTGAGTTTTTCTGAAAGAAATTACTCAGCCCGGAGTTAGGCAGTTGGCGGTTACACGCCCATGCCTCGGAAAGCACGTTAAGCCGGTGGTCCTGCGCCCGATCTGTCATCGGTCACGTGGGATTGCCGTCTCACCGAACTATGAGAGTGATATTGTGTACTGCTTATAAGTGGATTACCGAATAATACTTTATTTCAATAGAATAGTATTTAATCCAAAATATGACAATAGCTAACTCCACGCGTAAGAGTCGCTACTAAAAAATACATGAAGTGAAGGAAAATAATGACATTTTAAAAATACTGCCCAGTTGGTCGCAGCACCGGTAATTCCAACGTCAGTTATGAAAAAAAAAACAAATAGACCTGCCATAACGCTAATGGGCAGTTCTACATTTTTAATGTTATTGGAACCATTAGCTCT
Organism: Maruca vitrata; assembly: GCA_039566165.1. NCBI lineage: Eukaryota > Metazoa > Arthropoda > Insecta > Lepidoptera > Crambidae > Maruca > Maruca vitrata. The sequence goes on along the minus strand of CM076911.1, from coordinate 18,503,907 downwards.
TCAAGTCGAGACCACAAATGACAGCGGTCAATTACCATTTGTCACATTTCACCGTTTAAAAACGGAAATGGATACATATTTAGCTTATGTTTATTATGGCTGTTGACTGCAATACTTTTATAAATAAGTAAACCCGAAAAAAATACTTGAAATTCAAAAGGGTGCGAAAAACGCATGTAAAATTTGTAAACAGAGTTTTACGGGCTTCTACTAAAACTTTTATTTGGTCCAAAACGATTATAATTCTTATTACAGAACACACATCAACTCGTAAACTAATCTTATGTGCTAAATAATCTGCACAGAATGATAGACAAATGTTGTAAATGGAACTTTGCAGTTTTGGTACCTTAATCAGTCTAGAATATACCATACCATACCATGAATTGAGAACGGCCTTTTCAATTTCATTTCGTTAAAGCATTAATCACGAGTACACTAATAGTATTTTTTTTTTCTGGCAATGTATCTTATCGTCTCTACCGTTGACAGCTGTTCCAGTATACACTGTCTGGTGCGGTTCAGTTAGTCTTGTAGTTACCCTGTAATATTATATTCAATAAAAAACAGTATAAGGGTTGTAGTAATAATCATTCATCAATCATCATCATGGCGTAAGTGTTACGCAAAATGTAGGACGTTAACAAAACGAAGTTTGAATTTCAAATAACGGTGAACGATCGATTGAGATCAAAAATGCATAGTGTTTCAACTGCGTTACCCTGGCTCCTAGTAAGGCAGTTTAACAACGTCACCTGCAAGTCACACGATGCATTATAAATCGGTAACATACTGTTGTTCGCACGGCCGCCCTACTTCCCTTAAAAAGTCCGCCATGATGTAATAAAATATGTACATGGATTGGTCTGGCAAGCCCAAAGTATACAGAGTGTATTTTTATAAGTATCAGAATTTCAATTGTAATCAGTTTCGGGAGTGATTAAATTAGTTTTTGTTCTTTGTGCAAAATTCAAAGTTATACAAAATTGTCAAAAATGTTTCTGAAAATTCGGACGGAAACGGAATAGGAAAGACTAAATTACTAACATAATCTATATTATTTTTAAATTAATTGTATTGTTGTGATATTTATACATGTGTATTCCTATCCGAGAGAGCAAAGCATCGCGTCGTCCCCTCTCGCTCTCGCACAGCGTTGCATAGACTTCTGAACGTACAGAGCGGACAACTAAATTAATAATATCGATTTATTTATGTTAAATTATGCAAGATAAAAATAACATTTCTTGACCACATTACCTGTACCTATTCAGTCGTTAAAATGTGTTTGTTTGTAATAATTAAACAAAAATATGATTAGTGAAAGTATTTTCATACATAAGGTGAATATGTCAGATATAATAAAATTAGAGAAAAAATCCACAAAATTTCAAAACGCTTTCTGTGAAACTAACGGATCTACAACATTAAAGTACCCCGTTCGAGTACACTGCATCAATTATTTAAATGAGCCGCCTGTTGCATATAGGTAGAATGTTACAGTGTATGTCAACTCATAAATAATGGGGGTTGCAATGTTGGCGCCAACATTGGCGCAACTATTATACTGATGTAGAAAAGGATGGCGCGCTACAGCCCTCTCTTTCCTCACATTGGACTGTAACGGTTGTCCAGCAGAATACGCCCAATACAACTGACATTCACATTTATTCAAATGAATATTATGAATTCTACTGTTAGGACACAAAATTTCACAATTTAATAACTTTTTGTTCTGCCTTCGGTTCCGTGTTTGCTAAATACCAATGACAGAATGAGAAAAATAACCTTTTATCTCAAGGACGAATAAAAAAGTACTATTTGAAACCGAAAATATTGTTCTACATTATTGACATTTCGGAAAAAGCCGTTACTCGACGCCAGTAGCCCAATGTGAGTTAGAGCCGGTAGGTGGCTCTCGTAGATCGTTGCTTATAGATCATAGATCTTCATAGAGCCAACGTTGGTGCCCCCGCGGGCGCCAGCGCTACTCGCCGCCCCCGCGGCGCCGCCCTCGACGGAGCCGGCGCGCGCAACGCGTTATGCAACCGATCGATGTCAACCGTTCATGGAGGCACTGGGTCAAAAGGGTGTCTGTCTTCCATATTAGCGCTTAGGTAGTAGACGTCTGTATGACGGTTTTTTTTTAATTAGGTACAGCACTTAGGCAATTCAGTTCAGTTGAGTTAGTTCAGACTTTCGCTTTTTTGTGTGTGGTGCAGCAGTTTTTGGGCAATGGTAAGATTTTATTCAACCCTCTTATTCTTTGGCTTACAATAAAGCTTATATTATGCAATGGCAACATTTTACTATGCAATCTTTCATCGGCTTATTCAATTGCGGCAAAATATTTATAAGCTTTTTGCTTCATATTTCATATATTTTGATGTTATTTAATCTACTTTACAGAACTTCATGGCAATAAGACCTGCACAGTGCACAGCGAAATCATTTTCAAATTTTCTCATCAATTGTGCTCATTACAAATACAGGATGTAGCGGGACTCAACGACACTTTATATACAATATATTGTAAAACATTGGCTGAAAAAACAAATTGTGAATAATACGTGCGGACTAAATATTTTAAAACTATGATAAATTGTAAATCAAGTTTCTTAAATTCTTAAGTACGGACGTACCTACTAATAATTTCTTCTAAAAACCTTAATGTGTGGATTACTCGATGGCTGCCTATATGCACCGACGACCTTTCACGACTCAATAGGTTATGTGTACAAACAACACGTTTTTACGTATCTCTTCTATAATTTTTACACTTTTTAATATAAACTGAAAATATGAATGACCACTCTTTGAGTTTGCAACTCTATGCACGAACAAGAGCGGGCAGACTCGCCGCTTTGCATTTCGCACAATATCTATTGTACGAAAACGTATCTACGTTACAGGAATATCTGATATGCGGTGCATGTTAAGATACTCTAGCGCCTGTTATTTACTATGCTTGCAGAATGGATGGTATCCCTATAATTTTCGGGACGAATTCGATCACGCACCTATGATACCCGTAGTCATCATGACCATGATAACTTGGTTAATGGTCATTTTGAGCGAAATTATGACGCCAGCCTTATGAATGAATAATGTGTGGATATAGATAGTTCGGAGGCTTTATATTAAGACAAAAATAAATAAATTATATATTAATAGGTAATAAATAGTTGTTGGAGAGACCTATGTCCAGCAGTGGACACAGATGGAATGATGGTGATCATGATGAAATAGGTATTTAGTAATCTACAACATGAGTGATGCTTGAGTGATTTATATGGACAAAAATAATTATGTGTGGATATAAATAGCCCAGAGCCATTTTATTATTTCACAAATATATAATTAATAGATACAGTACTAGTAATCAAAAATTAAGCAATCTTATTGCATCAGGTATACGTATATTGTATTATGTTAATCAATAAGATAAGTTATTTATCGATGATCTTGTAACATTGGCCATAGCCAAATGAAAAATACTACATGTTAATTTCATAATGGAACATAATGTATTGCTTTTAATAAGTTTTTTTAATGTGTTGATTTGTATGGATGGACCCTGTTATATAAGATGATTTGTAAGAACAGTTGATAATAAAGTGATGTGGGGTCAATTTTGGTTGTACGATAAAATTAATAATACTAATAGATTCAGTTTCTCAAAAACGTCGTTGGAAAAAAATGAGAAAATAGATAGAACAATTTAGAATTTACTCGAGCGTCATTGAGACCTATTAGGAATGCAAAGCTAAAAGATAAAAAAAAATGTCATATAATATAATATACTCTTCTATCGGTGGGGGGAAGTGGCTAAAGATTTTGTAAATCTACGTATGTAATCTGATTATTTCCATTATTGGGCTTCAAAATGAAAAAACAATAGTCAACTTCGAAAAAGTCTAAATGACTTTTTAAGATTCCCTAGCCATATAGAAATAACCAGGAATTATTTGTGTGGGGTATCTATGGATAGGTCTTTAAAAATGATATTGAGGTTACTCAAATAGTCTTTTTTTTAAACTGAATAGTTTCCGTGAAAGACATTTCCAAAATGGTAAATGTGTGTTCCCACCTTGAAAATTCTTAAATAAGAAAATTTATACGATTAGATTAAAATTATAAGAATATAATATTTACTCATTACTAAGTTATCCTAATTCTTAAGTCAATTGAAATTGGCAGACTAGTGGAATATACACTTGTTAGTATGCGACTAACTCACACTACCATACTATGTTGCGCTCGAGAATTTCTGATGACCATATAATTTATCCTTGATGGGCGGGCCGCATACACCGTGAAATTTGAGTGGTTGTTTTCCCGTGACAGAATTATTAGCCTTTAGTAATACTATCGAAACATGGAAATTATTTCCTTGAAAAGAAAAACATTTTTTTTAAATTTTTAAAATAATAATTTTCCAACTCGAGAACAAGAGAACATTATTATATATTTTGATTACCGACAACATAATTTGAATATTATGTTGTTGGTAATGAAATTGTTGTTAACATCTAAATTGTTCAAAATATTAAAACTCATAATAATCAGTCCATTTTATTTCATTGTCATCATTCAGTAATTAGCTGTCAAAGTGTTATAATACCTTTGAATTAAATAAAAATATTTCTGAGTTCTGACATCGTAATCTGTGACATCTAGACATTTACTAGATCGAAAATTCAAGTAATGTAACCTATATTAATAGTTTCGTTAACGTATACAGTAGCCTCGATCGAAACCATAATAATGTAAAATATTGATGGGATGATGTCAAATATTTACAAATGTGACATTTTTAATTAGCCCTTGTGTAGAGTGCGGTCTTCTAAGTGTTAAATGCTACTGTTTGCTGGGCAAATATGAATGACGGATCAGTTTAAGTGTTTTAAAAGCGAAGTTAAAGAAATAGCTAATTTCCCACTTTTTGTAAAAACGTTACTGAGTAACACTGTTGCTTGGGAAAGGACAGAGGCGCCGTCCTGAACCACACACCGACCGACAGCTCCCATTGCAATCTTCTATGCAACAGCCGTGTTGACAAGATATTGATTGTGGAATACCTCAGAAAACTTGTAGAAATTTTTAATTAAATTTTCACTTGAATGAAAGCGCGGTCAGGAAAGCTAGTACACGTATAAACGCCACTAACTGAAATAAATTACGCAACCTACGGTTATCTTGGTAATTTGGTCCAGCATAAACTGGTGGATTTGAACTTTAATTGAATTTTCAGTCACCCTTTTGCTATAATATATCAATTTGTTATACAACATCGTAGTAGTAGTAATACTATACGTATTCATTCATCTTTACCATTTGGGGCGCGGAACCCTCATAATGGTTTTGGCCTAAACCTCCTTTAGTCACTCACATGAAGTCTTCCAAGAACTATTCATTTTAGCCCTTGTATTGTTATTCCGCCCCCTCACTCAACAATCAATCAAGTTACCCCCCTTTCACCCACTTAACTTTAACTTATGCTCCACCCACACGTAAACGATTCATTCTAACGTAGTTTCCCACACTTCTCTAAACCCGTGCAAACCCCACCCAATTCGTATCTTAAGTTAAAAGGGTCGCAAACAGAACAAAAACGTGCCGCAAACTTTAAGTAAGATTATTATTGAAACGAGTTGAATATTAAGTTTCTGATTTTAAGGCTTTACGCTAAGGCTTGCTTATGCGATTTTATAACTATTTAATGTGTAGTCATCGTAAGATTATAAATCATAGCACTCAAGTAGTCATAGTGATCTGTTTAACATAATTTTAACATAATTGAAAGTTATGTTATAGGTAATCAAATTGTTGTTAGCAACTAAATTGTTCAAAATATCAAAGCAACTCATAATAATCAGTCCATTTTATTTCATTGTCATCATTCAGTAATTAGCTGCCAGAGTGTCATAATACCTTTGAATAGTTAATATACACTAAATCCGTGGAAATAATATATTCGGAGCACTACAGTGTATAACGAAAAAACAAAATAAATTCATGCTAGGTCTAGTTGTAAGCAAAACATCTATACAAATTAATAAAATTTAAGTGTCTGTTTGAATATTAATCGGGTACCAATAACAAAAATAAAATTTTATCATTCTGGTCTGTCTGTCTGTACGTTCTCGCTAATTTCCGAAACGGCTGAACCTATTTCAACGGGACTTTCACCAATAAATAGCTAATTTATATGCTATATTATAGGCTATTTTAATTAATCATTGCTGCCAAAAGTTACTATTCAACTCGGACGAAGTCGCAGGCGGCCGCTAATTTCTAATAAGAACTGTTTGATCCCAAATATACTCTAGCTACGAGTATTTTCAGTATAGTTGACATTTCTAAGGTTTAGTAATGTAAGAATGAATAGATAGTTTTTATCTGAATTAGCAGAGGCTAATTATGACGTTAATCAAACAAAAATAAGCTCTTGAAGTAAACTAAATCGTTTCTAAAAGTACGTGCATGCATTTATGCAAAAAAATCGGTTGATGGATGAATCATCCCAAACAGAAAAACAGACAATATATGAGTTTTTGCATGTAATTACATAAAGATTGTGTTGTATACGAGCTGCCTTTATTTATGGATTAAAAAGAAAGAAAGCAACAAAATAAATTAATTCAGAGCATTAAAAGTAAAAACAGTACATAAACGATACATAGGAAACAAAATATAATATAATGCCACAGAAATGGACGCCACTCAGCTAATGCCACGATATCAAATACCGCGACGCTGATTTCATTGGTGGACAGAATTTTTGCCACATGAAGCAAAGCAATTTTTTCAAATTTAAAGTATTCGACGCGCTTAACATGGATCGATTTTCTGGAACCTGTTGCCAAGCTAATATATTTTTTGATAAACGTTTACTAGTGTACAGAAAATGATAAGTAACTGTGGCAACAAAAAAAAAAATTTTGTTGCCCAGTTCAGTAGCACCAGCGAGGGCAAATAACTTGTATTAATCAATTAATCGCGCATTGAATGAAGACTATAGAACTTGCCATATGTGCCATCAATTTAAATATCTTACTTTGTTGTCAACTATTACTTACTCGTATTCGTCATCGATTAAACGGAAACATATTTACTTAAGATTTTAGACTTTCGCGTTCCATTACACTAAAAGTAGTCTTTATGGGTTTACACGCGATATTAGGAGTAGCAAATTACATAGCTACTTACTGCCCGACGTTTCGACTGGGTTACACCAATCGTGGTCGCGAGCGAACTGATTACTACAGATAATATAATAATTTTAATATAAAATTTATAAAAACAATATATAATAATTATTTTTGTCGAACGTCCCTGATACATATCATATATGATGACAAGCCAACCAACATTGCAGCTGTCCCCGCTTGATTGTACGCTACTGATCCTCAAGGATGATTTGTACTCCGTGGCAAAATTCAACAGTGTTGGGAGTTAATATTCTACTCTGACCGGAGGCCCCTTCCGGCTGGGGTACCCTGTTTTTACGCCACTGTAAAAACACATATCAAAGTAGAGTATCACTGATAATATAATTAAATTGCATCGTGGTGAGTCGCTACAAATAACAATATTTAGGAAGGGCTCTCTTGCAACGAACCAGATTATTTTACCGCCTTTTGCCAGTCTTTGTTGGACTGTATCTGCATTTAATTCCCTGGATAAATATGCTTTCTTTCTTTCTTTCTTTCAATATGAACAATGGCAACAGCTTGTTTGGTGCCCTTCGTGCACAGGTCCGCACTAGGCCGGCTTCTTTGTCTCAACATCTTTGTTCAGTCTCAAACCGGTATACATTTTCTACTGTCTGCAATTTGGCATAGTAACGAGACGATCAAAACTTTGAACTGTCAATCGTTACACACATTACAAAAACTTGCCAAAATGAAAAACATGGTAAATACCCCCGATATTAGTCTTTATGGGTCTACACGCGATATTAGGAGTAGCAAATTACATAGCTACTTACTGCCCGACGTTTCGACTGGGTTACACCAATCGTGGTCGCCAGCGAACCGGCGCCGCCCGTCTTCGTCTGCCACAGTGGTTGTGAATTAGCACTAATGTCATTTGTACAGCTACCCACATTTGTCTGTAGACCCATAAAGACTAATTTTAGTGTAATGGTACGCGAAAGTCTAAAATCTTACCCCCGATATATTAAGTTATCTTATAATAGTTCGATTATTACTTCAATAATACGGATACTCGTATTTATAAATAAGTATAAAACAAATATTAGTCAAGTCGTCTAATATACCTTTAATTAGTAAAGTAAATACTGAAGTTCAGAAGTAGCGATCTTTGAAGACACGCCCACTCATAAATATTGAAGCTGCTATACGAACGTCCCTTCGGGGCTTCCCCAACGTTTTTGTCTCCTCCCACAATATTAAGTCCCGTCAAGCTAAGACAGCGGTTTATCAGGATTTCTCCCGTTAGCATTATGTATTCCTTAAATGATTTGACACAATGAATTTGGTGTAATTATACTTGGTCATAATTGATTTTGCATTTGGGGAGGCCTATGTCCCTGAGTGGACTGCGTTGGGATGATGATAGTTGATTTTAGTAGCATTTTAACTACACATAAATATATATTAGACCTAAATAACAGTAGTTTTAGAGTTGGCCCTTGGGCCACCCCTTAGCCGCTTTTAATTATTCTATAAATTTTATGCTGTAATGGATGAAAGTTAAGCGGAAATACCAGTAGTCCAAATTATGCCAAAATATTTTATGGTAATTTTTATAATGCAAATGGATATATTGAATCTGGTTTATCACTCTTAGGTATTTTAAATTTATTTGCAACAGTTACACTCAGTAATGTTTACTTTTTTTAATCATAACACAACTTATTAAAATATATATTATATAGGTAATTAATGCTTGTCCACAAATTTTTACAAATGGGGAGTAGTAGGTAACTTTGTAAGTAAATATAATCCTAATAGAAATTATGCATCTAATGTAACTTTATGTAATTAACGTACGACTACGAAAATTTACTTTAATTTTAATGGATTACCTATCACTTTAACCATGTTCGTTCAGCGTACATTTACATAAATATAGGTCGTTTGAAGAAAAGGTACTTTTAAGAATACGTGTTTAAGCAAATCAGCCAGAGCTCTTAAGATTTTTACTAATTTTTATATTCAGATATTTGCATAAAAATCCTAAATAGGACTTCAGGTCAATACAATATCTACTAAACCATCATAACAAGTCGGACCTTACTGCTATTTTATTTCAAGTTGTCTATAAATCAAAATATCGGTACATAATTAACAGTTATTGGCCATAATGATGATCCATAGTGTATGTATAGGGTTTTAAATATAGAATTTTGTTTAAATTGCAACGTGATATCTTCCCCCAAATTATCGACACTCGGTCAAAGTCACGTTCCATTACACGTGACGAGAGAGTTCGCACCTATCATATCTGTTGTTGTCCCGTTCGGCCTGTGCGCCCGGCGCCAAGAATCGATGTAATGTGCGCGCGCCTAGCACCCTATACCCGAAGCCTCCAGTTCCCGGGCCAATTCCGAGCAGTAAATACATTCTACGTCACGTTTCCTCCGTGAAAAAAATCAGCATGTGCTGCGAAGGTTTCGTTAATGCAATCCAACAAGCGTTCAACGATTTCTACGACCAATGCGTCATCTATTACATGTTGATTTGTGGAAATCAACACCCCAGAGATCAGGGGTTGATCGCCATCTTGTAATGATTTTACGCGCCATTTTTGTTTTTGTTGCTTTTAGTTTTTTGCGAATGCAAACGGTAGAAATCACAACATGGACCGGTGAGTAGTTATTTCATAAGATTTGTCATGTATTGTTCATTGTTAAATTTCGCATCTTTAAGTTCTTTGTTGTCATCTAAGACCCACCTACGACCCGAGATGTGAGTTTGGTCTCCCCGGGAAAATTGTGTATGTAACTATATCAATTCAAATTTAAATTGTAATTGTATTCTCATTGTTAAAATAAATATCTGAATCGCAAGTGGCTCAGGGACTATTTTTTAAATACAGCATATACAGTGACTTCAAAATGTTATACCTAGGAATTAGTTATAAAATACATATGTCAGTCTGGGCACTACTTTTTTGTTTGTCATTCTATATAACGCGTCGGTAACGATTACTGTAAGTAATACTTAACGAGCTTAAAAAATCATTGAAAAAAGTCATTCTCTCTTAGTTCTGTGACATATGTGGCATCCGCACTTGTTGCATCTTTGTTGTATTCGTGTCTCCCTCGCCGCAAGTCGTGACGTCATTAGGCTATGACGTCATGCGTATGTACAGGAGCTTTTCTCCTGGTAACCTTGATTGCAATTAATCTGCGCAAACAAAAATGCTCACCTATATCTCAATCCGGAATTAAAAGTGAGATTGAGAGATCCTCATCCTTCTTATTATCAAAAGCTTCTTTACTAATATTATAAATAGTAATGATTTTGTGATTTGTTCGTTTCCATACGATGCCCCCGTAACTACTGAGGTCATTTAGTTAAAATTTGGAACAAACATAGTTTCGGACCTGGTTATAATTAATTACTATTTATAGTGATCATTTTTTTCCCATACTTGTCCCTCTGTGCTGCTGCGTAAAATTATTTTTATCAGACTAATATAATATACCTACATATTATGATTAATAGCAAATGTTGTATGGACTAAAAACTTTAAAATAACGAGTAGGGAAATTCTTTGTTTAATAGCTCCAGAAACACCTCCACGCGTGTCTTACATTCGGCTAAGAAAGCCTTGTCCAATCTGCCTTTTGGCCTAATGGCATAATAGTTTAATATACCTCTACATAAACATACATATTAGCCTATGTCAAAAATGTTATCATGTATCATTTAAATCGATATCATCTTTAATATACACTTTTAAATAATAATTATTGCCTACAGATAAATCTTACACAATGGCACGTAAAATGACTGAGCTCTACAAAAATGATGTTAAAGGGCTCCGATAACGTCGTACAGAACTCATCATCTCGTAACTCGCTAAGCCTGTCCCGATCTATATTCATAGGCTGTCTTGAGCTAAGCGGTAATCTTCGCTCCCAATATCTATCAGGCCACGCGACCTAATTACCTGTTGCGCACTACCCCCCACCTGTGGCGCGCGCAGTACAATCAATACAGCAGTACAGCACGTCTGCCCGCACGGAGCCCGGACACCAGTTCGACGCATCCGCTGCCCCAAAACGGACCTTGACTCGACAGACTAACACTCCTCAACCATGCACCCCTTCCGCATGTTCAGCGACTTCTTCACCCTCCTTGTCAACTTCTACAAGGACTGCATCCTTCTCATCCTACTCATTCACGAGATCATCGCGACCCACCGCCGGGCCCGCCAGGGCCGCCGTCGGTAAACTCAATGTTTGCCGGCTCCTTACGATTCTTGAGTTTTCTTTCCGTTTTCCCATTCCTTTGCCTTTGTGTGCATCAGGTGAGATTCGGTGAGTGGCATTTTATTATTGTTATTTTTAACGAAAATGTTAATCATTTTTTTTACAAATTTAAAGATATTGTATTGCTAGGCGTGTAAGTCTCGGGATAAGCTAATTTTCAAATTTTCTTTAGTTGAGTTTGTATTATTCAGCGCATGACCCATTGTGACCATAGGATGCTTCGACGAATGTATTTAAACTTTGTCACTTAAATAAATAATCTAGACACGCGGGAGCGTGTCAAGCCAAGTTCAAGAAACAGAACTGGCGAGCCGCACCGTGTGTAATATTACACGAACCATTTGGAACCACTTTTGAACCCCTCATAAATCAAAAACTATTTCACATAAACGTATCATCTAATTAAATGTAAATATATCTCGTCAAATCGAAAATGATGCCCCATTTGGCACTCAGCGTTAGAATCCTTAGACACGCCTCTTCAAGGCGTGACTACTATATTTCGGGTGTCACGGTTACCCTAATAGATGATTACGTGCGCGTTATCGTAAAAGCCGTAAAAATCCCCACCCCGTGTGCACCCCGCCCCTACGTCCGCCCCTGTGCGGACCTGTTGCGCGGCGCGCCGTCTAATGCCTCTTAGACAAACCGGGCTCTATGACTTAAGAATTAGAGTTTATTTTACTTTGGTACGGAATAAAAACTTCGTGCTCGATCCGCGAGGGAATAAAAAGACCAATATTTTTAAATACGTATATTTTTCTACCAAACTTTGTACATAATCTACAGTTATTGTTAATTATTGATAGTGACTAAAAATATTGAACGTTTAAATGATCTTTAAGATTTTACTTAAAGAACTATCAGAAATAATATTATCTTTTGTTTTTTTAATGTTAACGACCTTGAAATATGTAATTTACCAATGCTGCAATGCTTAAAATTGCATTTGAATATGGTAAAACACGAATTAAATTTTTACTCATTGTATGTCCCATGTGCCCACTCCATCATATCGGCTCTCCCTCACCTGCCTACCTCAGTGGCCCACGCCGGCCACCCCGCCCATGCCTCCACTAATTCGGCCGGGCTTCATCCAGGCGCTTTCAGCATCCACTTACCAATCAATACGTGTGTCCACCCGATGACACCACACTACCCCTCCACGTTTGCCTGTCCACCCTCAGCATCTTTCTGGGAATAATTCGAGAATCAATACTCATGCGCATATCCCCCCATATGGCGTCCCAGCCAGGCTTGCAGCAGCTCGGCTAGCCTTCTCGGTATTCTAGGTATTAATCAATACAGCCTTACAGGAAGAGAACAAAGACCTGCGCTCGCCCGGGAATTTTCAATTAGACGATTCCTTTGTATGTCCACCAAAGAATAACCGCGCATCCTATGATTAAATTTATATTGTATGGAGAACGTGCAAGAATGTCTTGTAAGCTGTTTTTATAATTCGTCCTTGTTCATTATTCTCTAAAATACCTCTTCAAATTCTGTATCTATGAAGCAAACGTTTAAAATTCAAGTAAGGACATCTTAAGTCTGTAGGCAAATAAGACATTGTCATAATGATATTCCTTCCTTTGAAGTTAAAGAAATCATGTTGAGCTGGGACATTGTCTAATAATAATGTTTGCCTCAAGAGGTGACTTACAGTGGATTGGTCAGTGATTAAAGAAATTATCCGTCTACCTCGTTGCTCTATGACGAGCGCCACTTACCATAAGACTAACATAAAGGGACTGGGTTCTTCCCGAACTGCTTGGGCACTGATCTATGGTCAAGTCATAACTGTCTAAGCTTTTCTGTATTGTCATTTTTCGTAAATGGCTTTTCTATAATATAGGCTTTAGGCAGATTCTATCACAGGTACATATATTTTCAATATAATTTTGATCTTCTGAAATCTTTTATTGATTGAAACACTATATTGAACTTGGCTAAAAGGTCAATCAGGGATTGTAAGGTAAATCAGGCCAAATAATGTTTCAAATCAAATCAAAATTCCTATTCAAAGCAAATTAATTGCGTTAAAAATTTAAAAGTATAATTTTAAGATAGTCTTCATGTACAACAATTGGATACAGTGATACTCTGCTGGAACAATGCAAAATAATACGCGACAGGTTTTATTCGAATACAATAAACATTGACTTGCGTGTCTGTCTGCTGTAGTAGTGACGTGGGTTTGAGAGGGACGCCTTTTGATAAAGCGGATTAACTAAAGTCCCATACTTTATCATTACCTCGTCAATCTGCTTCCTTATTCTTCAAAAACTTAATCCATGATAATAAGTCGACTTAGTAGTAGACTTAGTTATTTTTGGTATTAACCATTTGTACCAAACAAACGGTTAATACCAAAAATAACCAAGCCAAAACATTTTGGAATAACATATATACAAATACATAAATGGAAATGTGAAGTAAATAAAACACCTGTCTAGTTTGTTTTATTTAAATTTACTCGGTTATCTTGAAGGGCATAATGAAACTTGTCGTTATTCAGAAGAAGAATCATCTTGTATATAAAAATGAATCGCAAAATGTGTTGGTAAGCGCATAACTCAACAACGCCAACCAATTTGGCCAATTCTTTTTTTGAAATGTTCGTTGAAGTCCGAGAATGGTTCTTACGGTGAAAAAAATTGCCGGAAAAACCCTAAAAACAGCCCTTTTCTTTTTCATATTATTTTGACAGGACGAAGTCTGTCGGGTCAACTAGTTAGTAATAAAATTAAGTATCGTATTAAGTAGTCATAAGTATATAAAGCAATCTAACATGCGTAGCATTTTTGGCAGACTCAACGCGACATTTACTTGCTTGTTTGTACCTTTGGTTTGGTCGAAAGAAATAAAGCCGACAGATAGAAAGCTTAATTCATAAAATAATCTTATACGAATTTCTTCAACAACTAGTTGAGCTCTTCACAAACTTGCAATAACTAAATTGCAAATACAAGTTCTTATTTCCCCATATTCTTGGTAGTCTCATGTTTACAGCTGCCCAATTATCCGCGTCGCGAGGTCAAAACGAGACAAAAACCCATGTAGCCCTTTGTGAGAGCCAATACAACAAATAACCGCGACCCCTCTCGCATTGTCCCTTCCCGGCGGGCCCCGGGGCCCCGTACCTCGGGCCCCGACTCAATCGATTCCCTGCGCGCGCTGCGCCCCGCAAGCAAACCCAGGCGCCAAGGGGAACCATTCAGTGCCGGTATAATAAGCCAGCAATATGGATGTGCGCGAGCTCATAATACACTTCATTTGCATGATACTGTACGGTCTCCTTCACTGTCTCGGATGGTACATCATCAGATGCATCATCTTTTTTGTCGAGTTCAATCTACTGTAACTGCCAGTTAGTTATTTTGTTTTTTTTTAAATCAACTTCTTTGTGTGCTTTGCGACTCTTTTTACCGAAAAGTTACTTTGTTTACTTAAGCACTTTTGTATATTGTTTTTAAATTCAAGTGCAGTGGTTCGTGTTAGTGTTGGTAAGTTTTTATATCTAATTCGTGCCCTTTATTATTGGTTACAAATTATTAATCCACTGTATAATGCGTACTTGATTATGCTATATGAGAAAATACATGTATTCTTATTCTTCTTATTCTTACTCTCGCCCTAATTGCCTGTGAGGGCTGAGAGCCGAAGCCAGTACCAAATTTTTCGCGCTTAGGCCGATGATGTACACAATAACAAGAATTATGTTATAATACAACAATCCGATTTCTAGGTATCAAACCCATCACAAACAAACTAGACTTCCAGTTGTACTTCCAGAATGCACTTTATTTACATACTGAATATCTGCCTCATATACAAACGAATATAGCCTGATGAAAATAAGAAGTAAATACTTACCTTGCTGAGTAAGTGCATGAACCTTCAAGAAACTTTGCTTGAAGTTGTAAAGTAAAGTGAAGTTCAAACAATATTTGAGACTCATTACAAACCGTATATATGTAACCGTATATACGTATGGGTTGGTTCCCAATTTAAAGTGGTAAAATTATTTAAGTCCTGTTCTCAAACTGACAGAAATAAAACTTTAGAAAAAAGTTTTAGACAAATAGTAAAGTTATGAATAAACTGATTCACAGGGTTGTGAGAAACAGTAACATAGGTTAGAAAATGACGAAACCACTTAACATATATTTTTGTTTTATTAACTACGGGTCTCTAAATATTTATTGATTCATATAAGCTGTTATAACGTCACGCACAACATAAATTATTACCAAATAAATTCACATGATCTAAATGATTTTGCTGAGCAAAATAATCAACAATTGAAACTAATTAAATTAGATGTTTAGTTTGAATTAAATTAAAATTTACTTTTTTCTGTCATTCTAACGGATACCATTAAATAAAATCTTTCTCGATCTCAATTGATTGTAGAGGTTATTTCTTTTACGACTATAATAATAAAATAGTTTTACTTTATGAAGATTGTTCATTTGTGAAGTTACGGTAATTTTACATAAATACAATACATAAATTTTCTGTAACAATGAGCTTAAAGCCGAACACGTAAACTGTTTTTTTCTAACCGATTTACGATGATGGCTTGTAGTAGCCTCGTCGTCATCACCGGACTTGCGGGGGAGCGGATGGCTCTCGCCCCTAACGACAACCGATTGCAAAGATTTGCCATCACGGAAAGGTAGCATTATAAATCCATGTTATTGTATAATAGGTGTATTCTCGGACAAGTCTATCCCTTTCCCCTCGTGACGGTCATAAGCCATAAATCAATATCTGATGCAGACGGGCCCCGCGCCCCGCGCCCGGCATCAGCCCACACATGGATGCCAAATATTACATACTATCTACATGAAGTTTTTACCTCAGTTGCACTATGGTACAAATTGAAAGCGTAAGCGTAAAGTAAGAGTATATTAAAAAGTGGTTTCTATAGATATATACGAGATAGGAACAATTACATAGCTACTTACTGCCCGACTATTTGATGTAATGGAACGCGAATGTCTAAAATGTTAAGTTAGAGTATGATTTCATTTTAAATATGCTTATTGTTTCGGGTGTTCTGATACTGTCTTTCAAAAAAATTGGGCTTGATATTTTTTAATGATGAACTGTTTGATGAATTGTCGTCAGCTCATAATATTATTATACTCTATGCGGTAAAAAGGAGACCGATAAAGTGGTACCATTCCGAAACAGACAATAAACTGTCTGTCGCGTCTTACGACATTTTAAGCTGTGTTTAGAGATTTCACGTTAATTGCATCTTGGTAATGTTCTTTTTACATTATTGACTTACATTGAATTTGTTAATTATATGTGCCTATACTCTGGAGTGAGATATAATCAACGGCCTATGATGGTAATGATGATGTTCCAATTAATCAACCGCGGTCTTAAAAAAGTCTTGTAAATTAAAAGATAAACTTGTAAACAACGCTGGGTACCTGAATATTCAACAATATGTACCCAAGCAAATACGAACGTAACGCACACAAAGAAGCGGCCGGGCATAGAAGCAAACTAAAATTGGGTCTTCCGGGAAAACTAGATTGGATGGCCGCACCGCCTGCCCCCGTACCGGGAACTGTTGCCGCATCAATTCGTTTATCATCCTACGCATCCACATCTCTCGCCAGTCGCCGCCGCGCGTCCGCACCTCTCACACGAGTAATCAACGCCATGTTGTTCCATTGCATCTGCGTCACCTTGTACTGGATCGCGTGCACCGTCTACCTCATGCTGTACCCTCCGGTGCCTCTGCCGCGCCGCCCTCGCCACCGAGACCGCACCGAGTATGACCGCAAAATGAGCGGCCTCCACATGGACCACGATGTGTTCGAAGACGATCACTGAACTTACGCTATGATCGTCTTTTATTACGTTATCGTTGAGTCATTTCTGTTTTCGGTGTTTTGGTATTCAGTGTTCAGGCGCCAGTCTTCATTGACAGGTACCTATTTGTGTACATAATAAAACTTAAAAATTGTTTGTTTTACAAATTATGTAACATAATGTCTGTGATTAACACTCAGTCAATCCTTAATTTTTTATGGTACATCTGGTGTTTTTTCACGACGCAGGTGGCTCGCTCAAGAAGTTTACTGAAATAGTCGGTCAATCAGTCCCAGCAAATTATAATAGTGAATATACCTGGTTACATCCTTCCCGGTTATCCGGGACTTAACCCGCGCTATTTTATTGCAATTCTTTGTAAAATCGCAATGTTCTTTGTAGGCCAAGTTCGCTAAGGGCACTTAATCTTACGGTTTTCTTGGCGACCTGTTGCCGCGCCGCCCCCGCCCGCGCCCCCGCCCAGGCACACTTGTTGCCGCGCCCACTAGCGCCGCTGTAGCTATCAATCGATGGAATTGCGCGCGCTGCACTTCCTAATTACTCAGCTTCCTCACATATCGCACCTCCGTTCGAATACTGTCACAACTCAAAAAAAATTAAAAAAAAATTCCATCATTTCGTCGTCCAATATGAAAGCGTAAATTTCAATTTCAATGCATTTTTCTCCTAAATTTGGTTTTTTGAGTTGTGACACTATTTGAACGGAGGTGCGATATGTTATTACCATAACATGCCTTAAACAATCTTAGTAGACACTCGCACTAAGCAGAAACGGTACGCTCTCTACATTCTCATGTCATTAATTTAAATTATTAAAGCTTGGGATAGTAAGCTGCTTAAGCCCTTGTGTTATGTTCATAAGAAACAACAATGGAATACACAAACGTACTATATTCGTCCCGGCAGGGAATCAAACTCACAACTCCTTCCGAATAAGACAGGAGCATTACCAAATGCGTCACTGAGCCAATCTCTGTTATTGTCGAAACGATAAATTATGCTTTTTAAACTCTTAATATGTGGATTAACTACATTCTACTTTACTGTGGTTGAGCAGCAAAGCAATATCTTCATCCAAACATATGCCCGGTAGCGTATCCAAACTGGTCCGGCCGTATAAGTGAATTGGCGGACAATTAGGAGTAGCGGGTGGCGTTTCAGAGTACCTCCGTGCAGGTGAGGAAATGCTCCGCGGGCCGGGGCGGGCGGCGGCGCGCGGCGCGGCGCACAATCAATACCCTCTCCTCGCGGCTCGCTTCCCGCCAGTCTCTACCGCGCGCGCCACCAACATGAACATGGACTGGAACGTCGTCTACGACTTCATAGGCCTCGTGCTCTTCTACATACTCTGCCTCGTCCTATACCACTACCTCGCGGTGCAGTATCCCGAGATACTCCCGTCGCACGACAATGATTTTAGACTACGTCGCTTCCGACGTCGACGCGGTCTGCGCACTCCACAAGGCATAGAGGCGATACAAGAATCGCAAGACTCGGATGAAAACACTGAGGAAGAGGACGAAGTGGATGAAGCAATTGTTATGGAAGATATTAACATTGATGACGAACGCGATGCCAATGACAAAGATAAAGATAAAAACAAAGATGACACATAAATCTCGTATCAGAAACCGTTTTGTTTTGATAGTGTTAGCGATTTCACTAGTGGACTAGATAAATGTGCATATAATCCTTAGTATAGCTAAACATAAGTCATATTAGTGTAACCATCCAGGCTACTTCATGTCCAGGTAATTTAAAGATTTATATGCATACTTACATAATATTATCGTGACACGCGACGGTGAAATTCTATTGATCTTGTTTATACTTACGCTCTATCTGTAGCGTTTTTTCAGGACATGCAACAGGTTCACTATATACATATTATTATGTGTTTATTATCTGTTCCCCAATCGTGGGCTGAATCCCCCCCCCCCCCCCCTCCGCTCGACCGGGCCAGCATTCTTCCCCTCTCCCTGCTCGGGTCGGATGAAACAAATAATTGACAACAGTTTATTTGTCTCTCTCTTTACACCGTGCAAATATCATAATGTTCTAATAACATATCATTTCTATAAATAACCTTTCTCGAATATAGTAATTCCAAATATTAGGCAATAAAGATGTAAAACATTCTATATTAACGAATCTAGGGCTAAAAAAAATAAAAATTAAATAAATTATGGATTTAGCATATCAGAACAAATTGGACAACAATAAGACGCGCCTACTATAATAACATTACACAGCTAATACTAACATTATAGAGTTAGGTCTTCATATATCCGTGGCTTACATATTATACAAATACTCCCACTGATATAAAATACCCTTACATGGACAACACCGATAGCTTCCGCGCAAACATCGAACGTATTAAATATGATATATATAATATTCCCAACCGAATCCATCAATACGGGATGCGCGCGGCGTTCGGGAGTGCCCGGCCGCAGTCACCCGCCGGCCCGCGCCCAGCCATCATGTGGGACGAATACAACAGCAGCCTGTTTTATTGCTACGTTTTATTCTCAATCCTTCACTTCGTCCTGTTTGTATGCGTGTTCCTCGAGCGCCTCCCGCCCGAACCCCAGCCCGTGGTGGCCCATCGCATCATCATGCGGCGCCGGTGACAACCGACCCCCCACGCGTGGTACTGCCCGGTGTACCAGTGCCGACTCCATAGGAGACATACAGACTGGGACCCCGATGCGCAAGAATAATTTCTCGCATCATTCTTATATACCCTTCCATTTAATCTTCAATATCGTATCCCCGTATTTAACCGTCATTAGTGTCGTATATCTAATCTCGTATACTCGTAGCATTATTATCCCGAAGGAAACACCCTGCCATCCAGGTAAACTTAATTTTATTACTTGTGTTTGATGTTAGCGTCTAAGTAAGTCCAATCATGATTTTGAGATTAGGCGTTAGTTCCTTTGTTACCTGTTGCTTCGTTACACGTGAGCCCCACCCCCGCCGCGCCCGGGCCTGTTGCGCCGCGCCCCGCCGGCCCCGCCCGCCTCGGCCGCCCCCCCGCCCGCCTCGGCCGCCTCCCCGCCCGCCTCGTCCGCCCCCCCGCCCGCCGCACGCACGCGCGTCCGCCCCCACCCGTCCCACCCGGGCTCAATCGTTGATGTTGCGCGCGCTGATTTATGGATTTGTTATATACCGTTCATGTCTCGCATAATAAATGTATGATTCTTACGGCCGATTACTAAACCGATTGACTTCTACTTATACGATTGAAAATACTTTATATTTTTCAAATACATTTATTTGCGGTTTCCGCCGCATTTCATGTTGTAGATTTTCCCTAAAAAGTTAACAAATCCAATAACTAAGTATCTTTATTTATTTATTATGCCGTGGAAAATTTTAAATAACCTTCACCACCTTAGGCCTTCTCTAGAATATCTTCAAGATAACGTTTTTGGCCGCTGTTTAAAGGTGCCGTTTGAAATACTATTGTGATTCGCGCCGAAGTAATTACTATGTTTGTTATTGACTTGTCAATCATTAAATCGCTTCCACCTGAAGGGAAAATATTCCTATAATGAGATCGCATTATTGGGGATAAGTCCCCATTCATTTATAATACCTATTTAAAGGTAACCGTCCTTTGAGGTATGATTCAAGAAGTGATAGGCAGCCATATTAGTCAGGTCGTTGATGTGCTTACGAGGGGGCGGAACGGTCGAACGAGCGGGTACATAGGCGGGAGCGGATATGGTATCCGTTTATCCTAGGCAAGCTGGTTGGGCCGGAACCCTCCCCCCCCTCCCCCTGCCTCTATGGCCCGGGCGACATCGATCGATGCAGCCGCGTCCCCAGCCAGTCTCGCCCGAGCGACCGCCCCTGTCGCCCGTGTGACACTCGCGTCTTTTTATCATTTATGTTGGCTACCCTTCTTTTGATAGCCTAATGGAAGATCCGGGTGTGGTTTTCACTACAACAGTAATAGTGAAAAATAGACTCGGTTCAGCAGTTGATTGGTGAATGTTCTTAATCGGATATTGCTTTGTGTGTGCTCGTTGGTACTTCAGCATACAGGTAAATCATTTTTTACTTAATTAATTTTTATTATATATTATTTTATTAATCTTTCACTTTATCGAGTAATATTCAGTTTCTTTGTTCTCTCGGCGTACGTGCCCCCCGCCCCGCCCTGGCGTCCGGCCCGCCTTCAGCTATCAATCGATTACACAGTCTGCGCACCTATCGAGGAGCTATATAATAGCTCATAGGTACATAAACGTTGTCCAACTATCAATATAATATTAAAGATTATTGATTGTTGAAATTAAGCGACGAAAGAAATTTAAAAATAGTTTACTTGTATAGTCACTGTTAAACTAAATATAATGATTGTGATAAACCATTGACCAGACCCACTTAGCCGACACACAAAAAAAAGCATCATGAAAGTGAAGAAAATTTTTCTTACTTGTCGTATTTACTGTCTACATCAATCTATTTGGTGCATAATTAAGAGCATTTTCACCCAGCGCTGTTAGCTCTAGCCCGGGCCTTTGCCACCCGCCGCCCCCACTCGGCCCTCGGCAAATTTTCCTTTTTATCATATTTAACAATAAGAATAAGAAAATATTTAATGACCACATAACATAAACAAGTACATTTACTATCTGCATTAAAATATTTGGTGCGTAATTAAGAGCATCTTGCCTAACGCTGTCGGCTCCATCCCGGGCCCACTCGGCTCCCGCCGCCCCTGCTGCCCCCGCCGCCCCCGCCCCGGTGCAACTGCATCGATCGGCGCGCGCTGCGCTTAGGACTGCAAGGAGCTAGCGCAGGCCCAGTTTTGTTTCGTCGCGCTTTTAGTTCGCTCGCCTTTCATGGCGCCTTCTTAGTGCAGTGCTTTGTTTTTTTTTCTGAACATCCAGACTGGGAACAGCGATGGTAATATAAATTTCTCTTTTTAGAGTTTTTTCTTTAATTACTCATTAAGACTTTTAGTGGTTATCTTCAACCAATGGTTTGGTTCCATTACATGAAATGCCATTTATGAATGCCGAAACATCCCTTTGTTCTTCTTTTATTCTTTTTTTTATTATTTGATATTGATATTTTTAGATGCAGATGATTAATATTTACACTGTTCGTCTACCAACTGTAGAGCAGTAGAGATCAAAATATTTATTTTTCTCAGAATATTTTCTTTGTCCGAGATCACCGCGACCCCCCTCCCTCCACCCTGCCCGGGTCTCCTAGATCTAGGTTGTCTATAAATCAATATGAGGTGCGCGCGCCTACTGGTCAAGACTTTTTAAATATTTAAGTATTGACTAAGTACCTGGGACTACGTAGCGCTCTTTGTTAAAATGGCTTGACCAAGGGTTTAAATATTTGAAATACGAAGATTCAGCTAACTGTTCTTACTATAAAAGCCACATAGATAACATTATTCCAAATTGTTTCTAATTAATAGTAAAGATAGGTTCACAATCCCATGTCAACTTGTTGAATCCAGAGCTGTACGCGGCCCGGCGCCCCCGCTTTACCCCACCCCGGCGTACTAGGTCTATCTAGGTAGCCTATAAATCAATATGGGGTGCGCGCGCCGACTGGTCACTTTAAATATTCGAGTGCTTGCTTACTGCCTAGGACTTCGATCGCCTAGCGCTCTTTGTACTACTCTTATAGTATGTTAGGTTTACAACCTCAAGTTTACTTGTTGAATTCAAGACCCCCCCTCCCCCCCTCAACCGGCCCGTGTGTCCTAGGTCTATCTAGGTAGCCCATAAATCAATACGCAATGTGCGCGCGTCGACAGGACCCTAGCTTTCTACCTTCGGCTACAGTCGTTAACATCCTATGTTCTGATGATTATTTTATTTGGTAATAATAAAGCTGTACAAAGTTATTAAATCAATAAATTCACTCTCTCACTCACTCATAATTTTGTCTCAACCTTTGAAATCAGAACCTACCTTAATGAGAAATCAACCTACATAAAAATATTCTTGTCCCAAAGGATTCATAAATACAAAAGAAAATCTAAACTTTTTGTATGCCCGCTTTGACTCCGCCCTAAACTTGGAATCCCTTCTTACAATAAGTCGTAAGAGAGGGGAGCTTTCTTACAAAAGCCCGCCCCTAAAGCTAACGGGTAAACTAACGGCCTTTTTCATAATTCTATCCCCAAATTCGGTTTCTATTAGGGGAGATTTATAGATGCGTTACTAGGGGTGACTTTGACTGAATAGTACGAATCGGTTGCCTATTGGTTGGACTAGTCCATTATTTTGACTACGACATGGGGTTTCCAGGGATCCGTACCCAAATCAATAAAATATTATGAAAGTTTGAACAGATGATGTATTTTAGACACAGTTCTACATTGGTTTTCAGATTGAAGCTTTGGAGCAACTGTTGGCATCACACAATAGAAAAAGCATATTAGCCGTCATTCTAGCTTTAGTTTAGCGCAGCTTTTATTCATTACTATTATATTTCGTAGTATTTTAGCTAAATACTTACTTAATTATTCTTATAGTTTAAATATTTAAAGCTAGCGTATTTCGTACAAATAAAAACGGAAGCTAGCGATTCGTGCTGTGCGATTGTTTAGATAACTCGGGATCTGCAGACGGCCGCCTGACCGGTGTGGTTGGTTGTTCACAGAAGGCGATACAGTTATGCACCTGAAGGTGTTGGAGGTCCGCAAGGATCCGTCGCCGGTGCACGACCACGATGTGCCGGTCCTCGTGGCGTCCGTGGGGCTGCCGCGCCCGGGCCGCCCGCGCCGCACCGCGCCGCCCGCCGGCGCCGAGGCGCAGGACCGCCAGCACATCGATATCGACGACGAACAACCCTTTGAGGTGGATATCAACGCCGATTGGGATCTTACTACCCGCCAGGTAAGAGGGGAACCTGAACGCGCGGGTACTCACTAGCAAACGGCATTCGTAACCAATCCGATCTAACGATCGCAACTTGTCCAAAAACGGTTTTACAGGTAGCTGTAGATCCTAAAGCTATTTATTTTCTTCATAAGTTACGATGACAGTATGCTAGTGAGTACCCAGCTTTATTATCTTTACTTAGTTTTGATAGATGTATTTATATAATATAGATATAAATATACCATTGCGAGCCCATGCGAATAAAATCTATTGTGATCTACTGTGCTAAGCGAACCATTTGTGGTAATCTACTTTATAGCAATGGTTACTATTGGGGAAGTTGATCGAACTTCAAGTACCTGCATAACCCTGGATAAATGAGTCTGTCTGAAGAAAATGGGAACCCTGTCTGAGGTAATAAAGCTTAAAGTCAACGCATTGATTACTGGCCATGTTCTAGATATAGGTTAGTCATGGAGAACGAGAGTTAGAGTAGTTGGTTTTGTTTCAGCTGCTCCCTTACATAAACGGTTACAACTACGTGTCCAAGATCGCTGCCGACACCAACGTGGAAAAGACGTTGGTCAAGTCGTGCATTCAGAACCTGGTGTATTACG
Organism: Maruca vitrata; assembly: GCA_039566165.1. Taxonomy (NCBI): domain Eukaryota; kingdom Metazoa; phylum Arthropoda; class Insecta; order Lepidoptera; family Crambidae; genus Maruca; species Maruca vitrata. The sequence continues at coordinate 18,479,089 of CM076911.1, read as the reverse complement.
GTGTGGTGAGTATTGCACTTTCTCCGCTGCCGTGCATTATGAGAAACTAAAAAATATGTACGAGTATGACTAAATACATTAAATGTGACGTCAAAACAACACGACACCAATGTCATGTCATCCCGCCAATGATTCAGTAATTGAGAATTACTTTTCATTCATGAAAAAAAATGTTTTTTTGTATTTTGCATCAAGAGAGACTTGGACCAGAATTCGTATCTTGCGGTTATCGGTGGTCGGCTATTTTTTAGTTTCCATTGGCTTCGATTATTTGGAACCAACCCGCCCGCTTGGCTCGGTCTGACCACCACTGTTTTGTCCTCAGGTAACACTTATACCCGTTCTGAAATTTAACAACATGTACCGCGCGACGCCAAAGCTCAGTCGGCTGTTCAACGACCTGGAGTTGCAGAAGTCTTGCCTCACCTTCATCGCGGCAGGGTCTGATGCGAAGGACAAGGTGTGTGTCCGACCCGACCGGTCCCATGCTGTTTATCTTCCGAGGCCTACGTCATGTAGTATATAGACATTTGTAAAATGGAGTAGCCACTATACAAATATAGATTAGGACGCGCCGCCATATTTATAATGCTATTATGATATAATAATATATACATTAAAAATTGCACGCTTTTATCTCTAACGTATCGAGACAGCGGTGACTTGAGCCACGTTCCGATGCTGATATCAGCGCTGCCTTTATACGGCTCACCTCCGTAGGACCCTACCCCTAAATACACAGTCGATCGATAAGTAGCTGACCGTAAGTATCACAATTAGAGAACACTTAATATCAGTTTATATATCGCTTAACTAATCATACTAACAACAACGTCTTAAAAAATATCTTATATTATAAATAATCAGATCTCACAAGTAAGCACAAATTAAATGCTGACAAGCAAACTAGTGGTAGACATAGCTTTGAAAAAATTTAATAGGCACTTAGGACATAAAGAAATACAAAAGGAATTCGCAAGAAAGAAGATCATCGAAACGTGCAATTCAACAAGGTCTGCAGAGGCAACATGATCCTGGCGACAAAACATTTGTCTTCTAATATAAACTTAGTGGTAGTAATGTAGAGAGAACGTAAGTATATAGAAATAAGGGTATGGTAATGGTAACTCCTTAGCATCATCTACTAACCTTAAGTGCACATATTGGTACGCTGACATCATCTATAATTCTTAACATTATTATCCACTATTATTTCACTTCATGAAGATTTCACACCCTAAGCAACAATATTAAGGTTAGGATTAGAAATATAAAACCGATATTTAGTATAGATATCTATTCTGTGCCTATTACCGAAATAATTATTTAAGGGGGCAAATTGATACAAAATAAGGTACTATATACGTAGGTATCTAATAACATAATAATATCAAGAAATTAATGCAATGAATCAAACGAACAAACTAAACAAATTAATTTAGGTGAATTTCACTCACAAGTGTTTGTTACAAATATAGGATGCAAAAACTTTATCTGTCTCACTCTCCTCTACATGAGGCATTACTGTAAGTGAAAACCCATTTTTTTTAGACTCCCTGAGATGGAAAGATTAGAAGGGGCTACTGGGACTAACCCAAACTGTGGTATCACTAGTTCTTAGTACATTTTCGGTCAAGGAATACATGAGGAAACAATAATATTCGTTGAAACATAATGGTCTGATTAGTTGGTCTGGTCTGTCACTAAATTTACCTTAGTTCTGGTTAATTACGAGCGTGATCTTACGAAGAAGTGGCAATATCTGTCGTAAAAATGTTACATACTCAATGAAACACCTACTTACTAAAACTGTTAGCACTTTAAGTAATTGTTGTGAGACAAACCTAACCAAGAGATCGTTAAGGATTTTAGGCAAAAATGGTATATGAGATGGAATGGAAAGATTGAAGAAGAAGACATTTTTTATTCAAAATCCAAGGTCTCAGCCTAACGTAAATCAAATCAATTATTGATTGATGATTGCCTAATCACCTGACTCGTTATACCACCACAAATATCTGGCCTTTTGGAGACACATATTCGTCTTCTTCCTGAAATGTAACCTAGCAAAAATATTCAAAATAAACGCAAGGGACGCATCATCTACTATAGGCATTTCATACACTAGTTAGGACTTACCAGAATCATGTCGACCTAGAAATATAATAGAAATAAAAAAACTTTAGGTGGTAATCATACAGACGTGGACAGTCCAATATTTTGGAAAATTACACACTGTGTTATACCAAACAGGAAAAATTCCTGAAAATGGAACATACTATCCTTTGCACTCCTCTCAAGGATTACACTTCGCTCTACTGAATAAGATTTTTAAGAATGGGTGGTATGACAAAGAGTCTTACTAGGAAATTTAATCATTCCACCATCATAGCTGGGAGACCATGTGAACCGTTTACATCGACGCATGCTAAAATGCTACGCTCAGCTAATATAGTGCTTATGCCCGAGGCAAATTGCAGTAGCAGAAGTGATCTTAAAATCTTTCCTCATACATAATTTTTTCCCGCAGCCATCACTTCCGGACGTGTTGGAGATTCTCTGCTCTTTGCAGCAGGGGACGACGCTCCGCGCGGTTTGCGAGCGGTATTCCGCTACGTCCGGCCCGACATTCGACATCCGTCGGCTGGTGGTTTTCGCACAACTCCACGGACTCATCATGTGCCTAAAGAGGTATGTGATAGCCTTTTCAGTATTTTTCGTCGTGGGAGGCTACGAGAGATACGACGTCTTCTTGATATTTTTTTGGTACTTGACAGAAGCTTGTAGAAGTTTGGGTTCGAGCCCCGCCCATTTTTCCTGTTCGTGTATTTTTCAGATTTTCCAGGTAGTGTGTAACATGTTCTCTGGAGCCTCAAACTCAATCTCCACTCGCCTTTGGTCTTTTGAAGATTTCGACAGGATGAATGCAGTACTGGAGGCGTGGATTAGGTTGCCACCAGTTCAAGGCCTAGGGTTCGAATCCCCATAAAAGTTGTTATTTTAAAATTTTGTGACTATTGAATTGGCATCGTGGGTTCGATTTCCACCCTTCTTTGGTCTTTTAGTATGTCTACCGGAATGATTGTGGTATTGTAATCGTGAGGTAATCCTCATTTGATGTGCTACTATTGGAATCGTGGGTTTGAACCCCACCTGTTTTTGTATTTTGGAAATCTGCCTACACGATTATGGTCCTAGAGCCGTGGATTTGGTCCCTACTTTTTAGTCCTTTACTATTTTTGCCAGAATGATTACGGTACTGGAGTTTTGGGTTCGATTCCCACCAGTTTTTGGTCTTTCAGTATTATTTGCAATAATTACTAGTATTGGAACCGGGGATTCGATCTCCACCGCCTTTGATCTTTGTACATTTTTGCCAGAATTAATGTGGCACTGAAGTCGTGGGTGCGATCACCACAAATGTTTGGTCTTTTATTATTTTTTTCGGGATGATTGTGGTAGGAGTCGTACATTTGGTCCCCACCAGTTCTTGATCTTTTAATATTTTTTGCCAGTATGATGTCTGAGTCCGATGCGCACCCGTTTTTGGTATTTTTAGATTTCTGCCAGAATAATTGTGGTACTGGAGTCGTGGATTTAGTCCCCACCTACTTTAGTCTTTCACTATTTTTGCCAGAATTATTGCGATATCGGAGTTTTGGGTTCGATCCCCATCAGTTAGATCTTTTAGCATTTTTGTCAGTGTGACTGTACTATTGAAATCGTGGGTTCAATTCCCACCAGTCTTTGGTCTTTGAAGATATCTGCCGGAAGCCGCGATCCCTACAAATTTTTGCACTTTAAGTACTTTCGCCAGGGTGGTTGTTTTGTTATAATCGTGGGTTCGATCCCTAAAAATTTTTGGTCTTTAAGATTTCTGCTGGAATGTTATTGTTACTTGCAAGACTAGTATTAAACCGTGGGTTCGATTCCCACCGCCTTTGGTCGGAAGATTTTTGCCAGAATGTATGTGGAACTGAAGTCTTTGTGCGATTCCCACAAATGCTTGTCGTGCATTTGGTCCCCACCAGTTCTTGATCTGTTACTTTTGATTGGCAGAATGATTGTGGCACTAGAATTGTGGGTTCGATCCCCAGCAATTTAAAACTCCCCCACCAGTGCAATGTAGAAAAGTCCGCAAGTAAGGAAAAAAAGATCCCCAAAGTTGCTTTTCTTCAAGTATTATCATCAGAGTGATTGATGTTTTGGAACCTTGGTCTGTAGAGATTTTTGTCGGAATGAATGTGTTACTGGAGTTATGGGTTCGATCCCTACAAATGCTTGATCTTTTAAGGTTCCCGCCGGTATGTTTGTGGTGCTTGAGTTGTGTATTTGATGAGGAACCAGTTTTGCTCGAATTATTGTAGTATTGAAATTTTGGGTGCTATCTACACTCATTTTTGGTCTTTTAAAATTTTTGCCAGAATAATAACGGTACTGGAGTCGTGGATTTGGTTCCTATCCACTTTAGGTCCTTTTGTACATTTTTCGGATAATTGTGGGTTCGATCCCTACCCGTATCTGGTCTTTGAATATTTCTGCCGGCATAAATGTGGAAAGCGAGACTTGGGTCCGATCCCATAATCCCATAACCCGTACTCGATGTTGTGAGTTCGTGAGTGGGAGTTGTTATTAGTAGCAAAACGCCAGCACATTTTAGTTTCGTTTTCGGACTCAGAGATTGTTCGTTAGGCGGGTGGACTCAACGATTTTTTGTATTTAGATACCCGGTGTACATCCGCAACCCTACAAGACCTAACGGGTTCAACCGGATGGAAGCTACCGTAGGCATCCGGAGGCTGTTCACTGGGCGGCACTGCGCCGACGAGATCTGCTGCATCGCGCGCGTGGACCTTCCCACCCTCGACCAGATCATCGAGGATGACCCCAACGTCGCCGTCATCTGGAGGTAGGGGTCAGGGAAACTTGGACATGTAACCGTTCGTGTAGATTACTTTTTGAGTTGCAAGTATAGTGTGATTATTTAGACGAGCGCAATACTTAGGACGCATGCCGGAAATTCTGTCGAAGAGTCATGTACGAAACAGTGAACTGTTTGGAAATTCCGAAGCGCGAGGAGCAAGCTCGTGCGGGGAGGATAAAAGTTTGTTGTTTCGAAATGGCCAGCGGGGTAGCTGGCGGTCCGTTGTTAATATAACGGTTTGACATCTTCGACGGTGAATGTGTGCGCCTGAACTGATTGCTCCCACTAAGGGGTCCTGTTTGGTTTCGGTACTTGAGCCAATGTTGGAGGGGGGCAAGCATCAGGCGCATGGCATACGTCCGGTCACGCCTCAGCACCGGATCGAAACATCGACGATTCCGCCGCGGTTTTGTGGCGTGGGTCGTGGTGTAGTTTAGTGTAGCGTGGCACTGACCGGCAGGTGGTGCCAAGCTGGTCCATACTAAAACGTACCACACTCGTGGACGTTTGGGTCGGGTGCCGAGGCGTGGCTGGACACGCTCCTAAATAGGGTTTCGTGTATAGTTTAGCGCTCGTCAACTTTGTGTATGAACTCCACTCGATATTTTTTTTATTATAACTTTAGACGGCCCCTTCTGGTCCGGCAAGATCTATTTACGTTTTTAATTTATTTATGAATCGTCGACACATCGTCTTATCAATCTCTAGTTTATTAAAGATTGGTGAGTTGTAGTGGTAGATGTAAGTTTAGTAATAGGTTATTTTGCCACCAACTGCACATCGATCTATAATCGCATCTTTAGGTAGGATGAGGCGGACAAACAGTCTCCCCACTCGGAGTGCGAATTAAGTTTTATTCTTCTTATTCTTCACTTACCACTATCTTAAGTATGCCTCTGCAATAAGCGAGGCTTTGTAACGTAAGGTTCACATTTAATTTTAACATCCGATGATTATATGATCCGGCAAATCTCCTGGCTTCCTATGAAATTAGTCAGCTGTACATATGCTTTTTGGCCGGGGCCCTTTCGACTATTGCTTACTCATCCAAATCACACAAAACTTTAAACACTTTATCAGGACTTATTATTTTTTCAAAATCTCTAATTGACATTTAACATTTTAATAATCATACTTTTTGATAGCGTGTATATGAAGGAGCATTAAAAATCTGTCTACGAAAAGTTATATGACTATTTTTTCCATTTATGATCTGGTGGAATCAAATAACCATAACAAGAGAAACCTGATATATAACATCAGGTACGGAGGAATGGCCAGATAGTTAATATCTAGGCAACTGCCAACATGGCATATGTAACATCAGATCTATGTAGATAACATCAGGAAGGCACAAAGAAATACCCAAATAATTAACATCTAGGCGAGTTGTAGCACCACATCTGTCAACATTAACACCAGATCCACCATCAGAGAGATAACATCTGGTAGGCAAAAAGAAATACCCCGATAGGTAACATCTAGGCGAGTTTTAGCATCACATCTGCCAACATTATCATCAGATCCACTAGAGAGATAACATCAATTAGGCACAAAGAAATAGCCAAAAATTTAACATTTAGGCAATTCGTAGCATCACATCTGCCAACATTAACACTACAACCAATAGAGAGACAACATCAACTTGGCTCAGGAATACACCCAAATAGTAATATCTAGGCAACTCGTGGCATCACATCTGCCAACATTAACATCAGATCTACCAGAGAGATAGCATCAGGTAGACAAAGAGAAATACCCAGATAGGTAACATCGAGGCAATATTTGGCATTACAACTGCCAACATTAACACCAGATCCACCAGAGTGATACATCAGGAAGACAAAGAGTAATATCCAGATAGGTAACACGTCAGATTTACCAGAGCGATATCATCAGGTGGTAACGGAGATCTCTACTCTCTTACTCTCCTTCTCTCCTTACGATACAATAAATGAACAGGACATTCAATACCTACAATATGACAGCACAACTAGCCATCGTTTAAGGAATAGCAGATATCAGAAACTTACACACTACCACACATAAAAATCATAGTGACAATCTACATAAAATTAACAAATGACACAGGAAAATGTAGTCAAGTCACCAGACACGTAAAACAGATAATTGCGCTAGTAAATACTAGCGCACAAAAATTTAGAGTGGTAGAGCCACACTGAATCCAATTTATTGGTGACAGTACGAATAGGCCGGCTCGTCCGGGGCAGTACCACCCTCTCACAGAATACCGGCGGCAAGCGGCAGGCCGCCTGTCGGGCACCGTCTGGTGAGTGAGGGATCCGGAGGCCAAATTGCGGGTCAGTTCTGTTATCGAAGTTTGTCTGAAGTGTTTGCTAAGTACAATCACAGCAAAGTGCAAGTAAAGTCAACATCCACGGTACAGTATAGTTAACACCTAGGAAAACAAGGCATGTAATCAGCCCCATGACATAGAACAGATATCTTGATATCATACAGTCTGATACAATCAACAGTACAGATCAGCTAACACCTGGGCAAACATATATAACATCAGCCCCATGATATAGACCAGATATCTTGATACCATACTGTTTGATACAATCAACATCCACAGTACAGATCAATTACCACCTAGACAAACATAACATGATATAGCCCCTTGTATTACACCAGATAAAGGAACAGTCAACAATCACGGTACAGATTGGTTAATAACTAGACAAGGCGCGGCCTAACATCAGCCGCTTGCAATAGAACAGATACGTTTATCTCATAAAGTCTTTTATAATCAACATCAACAGTACAGATTAGCTAATATCTAAGCAAACATGACAAAACATCAGCCCATTGAGATAGGACAGGAATAGTCAACATCGACATTACAAATTAGTTAACATCTGGGCAAGGAAGGAGTGGCGTAACATCAGCCCCTTGCGATAGAACAGATACCTTTATCTGATACAATCAACATCCACAGTACAGATTAATTAACACCTAGAAAAGCAAGGCATAACATCAGACCCTTGAAATAGACCAGGTACCTATAGCTCATAGTCTGATACAGTCAACATCCGTAATTCAGATTAGTTAACGCCTGGGCAATCATGACATAACGTCAGCCTCTTAGTACAGATAAAGGAACAGTCAACATCCCCGGTACAGATTAGTTAACATCTGGGCAAGGAGCGACGTAACATCAGCCCCTTGCGATAGAACAGGTATCTTCATCTGATACAATCAACATCCACAGTACAGATTAGTTATCACCCAGGCAAACATGTCATAACATCAGCCCCTTGAGATAGACCACATAATGGAACAACAACATCCACAGTACAGACTGGTTAACATCCGGGTAAGGCGCGGCGAAACATCAGCAACCCGTTGTGATAGAATAGATACCGTTATCTGATACACTCTGAAGCAGATAAAATCAGTAGTTCGGATTAGTTAACAACTAGGCAAGCATAGAAATACACCAGCACACAGAACTTAGAGTGGTAGAGCCACACTGAATCCAATGAATTGGTGACAGTACGAATAGGCCGGCTCGTCCGGGGCAGTACCACCCTCTCACAGAATACCGGCGGCAAGCGGCAGGCCGCCTGTCACGCACCGTCTGGTGAGTGAGAGATCCGGAGGCCAAATTGCGGGTCAGGGGGCTTAGACAAAGTAACAATATCGAAACGATAACGAAGTTCGAAAAAGACAAAATGTATGGGATTGACCACGTGATTTATCGCGTCTAATTTCAATCCTATACATTTTATTCTTTTCGAACTTCATTATCGTTTTGATATTGTTACTTTGTCTACTCTGTTATCAAAGTTTGTCTAAAGTGTTTTGCTGAGTACAAGCTACTAAGCAAGGCATAACATCGGACCCTTGAGGTAGACCAGTTACCTATATCTCATACAGTCAGATACAGTCAACATCCGTAATTCAGATTAGTTAACACCTGGGCAACCATGACATAACATCAGCCTCTTAGACCAGATAAAGGATCAGTCAACATCCACGACACAGATGGTTAACATCTGGGCAAGGAGCGGCGTAACATCAGCCCCTTGCCGTAGAATAGATACCTTTATCTGATACAGTCTGATACAATCAACATCCACAGATTAGTTAACACCTAGGCGAACATGACAAAACATCAGCCCATTGAGATAATTCAGGAACAGTCAACATCGACAGTACAGATTAGTTAACATCTGGGCAAGGAGCGGCGTAACATCAGCCCCTTGCGATAGAACAGATACCTTCATCTGATACAATCAACATCCACAGTACAGATTAGTTAACACCTGGACAAACATGGCATAACATCAGCCCCTTGAGAAAGACCACATAAAGGAACAACAACATCCACAGTACAGATCGGTTAACATCCGGTTAAGGCGCGGCGAAACATCAGCAACCCGTTGCGATAGAATAGATACCGTTATCTGATACACTTTGAAACAGATAACATCCGTAGTTCAGATTAGTTAACAACTAGGCAAGCATAGAAATACACCAGCACACAGAACTTAGAGTGGTAGAGCCACACTGAACCCAATTTATTGGTGACAGTACGAATAGGCCGGCTCGTCCGGGGCAGTACCACCCTCTCACAGAATACCGGCGGCAAGCGGCAGGCCGCCTGTCACGCACCGTCTGGTGAGTGAGAGATCCGGAGGCCAAATTGCGGGTCAGGGGGCTTAGACAAAGTAACAATATCGAAACGATAACGAAATTCGAAAAGAACAAAATTTATGGGATTGACGACGTGATTTATCGCGTCTAATGTCAATCCCATACATTTTATTCTTTTCGAACTTCATTATCGTTTTGATATTGTTACTTTGTCTACGCGGCTAGCACTGTTATCGAAGTTTGTCTAAAGTGTTTTGCTAAGTACAAGTACAGTCAACATCCGCGATACAGATTAGTTAACAACTAAGCAAGGCATAACATCAGACCCTTGAGGTAGACCAGTTACCTATATCTCATACAGTCAGATACAGTCAACATCCGTAATTCAGATTAGTTAACACCTGGGCAACCATGACATAACATCAGCCTCTTAGACCAGATAAAGAATCAGTCAACATCCACGACACAGATGGTTAACATCTGGGCAAGGGGCGGCGTAACATCAGCCCCTTGCCGTAGAATAGATACCTTTATCTGATACAGTCTGATACAATCAACATCCACAGTACAGATTAGTTAACACCCAGGCAAACATGACAAAACATCAGCCCATTGAGATAGACCAGGAACAGTCAACATCGACAGTACAGATTAGTTAACATCTGGGCAAGGAGCGACGTAACATCAGCCCCTTGCGATAGAACAGATACCTTTATCTGATACAATCAACATCCACAATACAGATTAGTTAACACCTGGACAAACATGCCACAACATCAGCCCCTTGAGATAGACCACATAAAGGAACAATAACATCCACAGTACAGATCGGTTAACATCCGGGTAAGGCGCGGCGAAACATCAGCAGCCCCTTGCGATAGAACAGATACCGACACAGTCTGAAATAGTCAACATCCGTAATTCAGAATAGAGAACATCGAAGCAAAAATCCCATAACATCAGTCCCTTTCGATAGACCAGATAAAGGTACAGTCTACATCCATGGTTTAGATTGGTTAACATCCGGGCAAGGCACGGCGAAACATCAGCCCCTTGAAATAGACCAAATATCTTTATCTTATATAGTCTGACACAGTCAACATCTGGAATTCAGATAAGTTAACACCTGGGCAAGCAGGGCAAAACATCAGCCCCTTGCAACAGACCAGATAAAGATTCAGTCAACATTCGCAACACAGATTAGTTAACATCAGGGCAAGGTGCGGCGTAACATCAGCCCCTTGCGATAGAACAGATACCTTTTTCTTATACAGACTGACGCAGTGTACATCCACCCACGGTCCAGATTAGTTAACCTACAGGCAAGGCGAAGCGTAACATCAGCTCCTTGCGATAGAATTTATCTGATACCCCCTTTATCTGATACACCAACATCTATAGTTCAGATCAGCTAACACCCGGGCAAACATCATATAACATCAGCCTCATGATATAGACCAGATATCTTGATAACATACAGTCTGATACATTCAACATCCACAGTACAGATAAGTTAACACCTGCGCATAATGATAAAGGAACAGTCGACATCCACGGTACAGATTGGTTAACATCTGGACAAGGCGCGGCCTAACATCAGCCCCTTGCGATAAAACAGATATGTTTATCTCATACAGTCTTTTGCAATCAACATCTACAGTACAGATTTGCGAACATTTAGGCAAACATGGCCAAACATCAGCCCATTGAGATAGAACAGATAAAGGAACAGTTAACACCTGCGTAGTTCGGAATAGTTAACATCTGAACACGGTGCGGCGTAACATTACCCCCTCGCAATGGACCTTTATCTAATGCAGTCAACATCCACGAAACACATTGGAACACCCTGGCAAGCATCGCATAGCATCAGAAACAGACACAACTCGACCCGCAAACCAACAATCCACAAGCGACAACATTTGTAGGTGGATATAGTTTCCGTTTACAAAGCTCTTACTTATACTCGTCACTTGATCGGATGTTTAATATTGTTTCTTCTAAATTAATGCCCCGGCCCCACGTGCGGCGCCCTGGCTAACCTGTATTCAGGCCTGTAGGGGAACGAGACGGTGTTCTGTCGCGTTCCAGCCTTGGCGATATACGGCTGCTCCGGAGCGCCGGACGTTAGTTTAGTAGATGTGCAGTTCGGTGGCCGTTCATGTAGGTAGTTTAAATCATATTTCATATTGATCCATGGGCGTTGCGTCGTTTATCGTTCCGCGTTGGACGGCGCTCGCCCGCCGGGTGGCGCTTCGACCGCGCTCCGTGGGACGCCCGGGCTGGTGGGGCTCTTCGACGCCGACCCCGCGCCGCTTAGCCCCACGGAGCACCCCGGGTACCCTTTACCGACCGCTCTACGATGCCCCACCTTCTATCCATAAGTATTTTCTTTCCGGCATTCACGTGCTTTCTAGGTCATTAACTGCGCATAGCATTAACCAACTTTATCTCCATACCTTAGCGTTCACTGCCAACAGGCATTTATACATATAACTTAATTAAAATACAACTGAATATACCTCGCTTTGGATATTATTTTGGAGTGTCTGCACTAGCTCTCGTTTGCGCGTTAGTTCACCCGTTGATGCACTTTGAATTTTGGTGATATGTAGGATAGAAAATTTAGTATTACTTTAGGATTATTTAGGAATAGCTAGCATAATAAACCCTCGGATTTGACGTATATTCATTCATATTGAATATCGCAGTAATAACATCAACTGCACCCAACCCTCGGACACGACACCACCCGGACACGACGCGAAGTCAAACCCTCTGGTCACAGGAGACTGACTTCAATTGCGATACCATCAAGCAATACTCATAACATCAAAGGCAAAGAAAGATTAGAGCGGATGCATAAGCCCAGCGAAGAACTGTCACCTCTCGGTCGCTAACGCACTTAAGCATTTTAATGCTGATTTAACCAACATACAATTTTTTTTCTGCATAAAAATGTGTAGATAAATGTCGGAATTAACACAAAATATTTTACGAAAGAAACGAATTAACGCAGCCAAAGCCGAACCTGTAAACAAAAAATAATTAAAGTACTCGGTACAAACGTACGAAAGGGCTACGTATTCCGGCAATCATCAAATTTTGATGAGTTGCGCAAACGGTATTATAGCGGCATCGGTTCAGGCTCAGACTCAGGTGAAAGTTAATTTATTGTGTTTCGTAAATATATTACCCATACCGCTTGGACAATGAAACCTGTCGGGTCTAAGGGCGCGTGGGGCCGGGGCGTTCGACGACAAACGACCTCGTCCCTGCGCGTCTTATCAATGTTCGGTGTCGTCTACATTTTACCCCCTTACTAAAACAAAACACGTTAGCAATCCCATTTACTGTCATACACCTCAAATAAACGTGTTACAATATACATTTGACATATCGGATTTCCCTGTTGAGTTGCGGAAACCAAACTTATAAGTGCCATAGTTATCAACTGATTCATGGTAGCATATTCCTTAGAAAGAAAATTTGAGAATTTAAAATGGGCCTGAAAATACAACAAATATTTTAATATATTTCAGATTGTAAAGAATGAAATGTACATTTTACATTTTCACTTCTTTCTCAAAAAAAATCATTGGTTAGAGTATTAACCCTTAACTACCCAGTAAGCTTTTGTAACGTAACTGACCAGTAGTGTCCAACAAACACATATGATAAATGTATGGTGTGATGAGTGAAAAACAAGCTGTTTAAATTAAAAAGATATTAGAATGAACTTCAGTAATATACTTTTGCACTTTTGGAGTTACAAATGTATATTTTTCCAAAATGTTTGTAGCAGTCATTATGATTGTACTTATCACAGCACTTGATAAAAACGCTGTTAATATCGAAGAGTAAACTAACAACGCCTTATCCTTTTCACAGCAGATTCAGATAATTGAGTAGGTCAGATTCTACATGGTTCATGGCTGCTAAGTGCTTACTTGATGGACTTTCCTTACTTTGTCTCAGTGGTTGAGGTGTTACCAATACTATTGCAATTTTACGCATAAATCGTTTTTTTTGTGTTTTTTATTTTGCGTGTGTTCCAGTCATATAATGATATCTCATCATCATCATCAACATCATCAGCCCATTTCTGTCCACTGCTGGACATAGGCCTCCCCAAATGCACGCCACTTCTCTCTCTCCTCGGCCACTCGCATCCAGCTCCTACCAGCCGTTTTGCGCAGATCGTCACACCACCTGGCCTGCGGGCGTCCTACATACACTACGTTACATAATAACATCTTATATAAATAAATATATTTTAAATTTGCTAGGTACCTATTCGTTTTATACTGAACTCCACTACCTACACTCATGAATCATAAATCATCACCCTCACTCTAAGAATTATAACTATAATTCTTCATTACCGTTTACATTTGCCGGTTCTGTCACATTTTTTTCAATCTCGAATCAGTATGCACAAAAGTATTTTTATCGTTCCTGTCAACATGATCAAGTTGAAGTGTACGACGTCTAATTGGTTGCCCTTTATCTATTTATCTGAATAACAGTGAATAAGAGGACTATTATATGGTGTATTGTGTGTCTAATCACTGATATACGAGACGAAAACAAAGACGACAATTATAACACAAAAAGGGGTGTCACATTATTATCACTATAAAATATTCATCGTTATGCCCCACCCGACATCATAAGATTATACATTAATATAAATAAAAAACAATCTTTGTTCACATTCTCAAACAAAATGTCATTGTGTCTGTTGGACACTTGTGGGTTGATGAAGTACTATTTTTGTATATTTATAATAACTAATAAATCATACATGTTATAAATATTTAAAAAGCAATTTTAGAATCTTAAAACACTGGAGATCAAATAGATAAAAGGCCGATTTATAAAAATAAATACTTTAGTTTTTATCAAAACTTAAACGCAAAAATGTGTCCGCGAGACACTTGTGGGTTGTTAAGGGTTAACAAAAATCAGCTTGACGGGTCATGGAAAAAAATGTTTGGTAAATAAAGTCCTAAAAATTGATTGTAGTTTTATTAAGGTGGTACAATTAAAATTGATGTTGTGTACATAAAATCTCGTAGGGGTTATTCAGTCTCAATAGTTCCACTCATAGATAAATTCAGTTCACAATTTGGAAACCAAAAGTAAACATCTTTCTCATGATATCTAATGTCATTGAGCTGCAAAATAAGATTCAAGATCAAAATTATCTAAACACACACGCAAAAAAGCACTACTTGCGAGACTATTGAACTAGTGACCCCTAACACTATTTGCTCTTCGTGGTGTACTGCTTATCGTATCTCAAATTCATAAATGTGACAACTTCATTTGTAAAATAAATAAAAAATAAAACAAAAATCCAAAAAATAAAAATTACAAAAAATTTACCACGCCTACCTCACTAAATTAAGTCGAAATTCTGAAAATTAATGTGGCAAGGTCAACAATTTCAAGTCTAAATTAAGAAAGCCAAAGATCGGATTTTGTTATTGAGCTCCAGAACCCTTTAACTTCACGGACTCATATTTTTCTTGCACAAAGAAACATCACTAAAAATCAACACCACCTCTACTACGACTTTTGATAGTAGATCCTAAAATAAGCTGAGCTCAAAAAAGGTTACATGAGTCGAGGGTTCCGTTCAAATATTTAGTATCCTATAAATTGGCATTCCTTTGTGCAAATAAAAGTTTTTTAGTACGGAACACAGATAACTTGTTCGTTAGATCAAATCACCATCACAATAGTGATCTGACGTACTAGTAATCTCTGTTCCGTACTAAAAAACGTTGATTAATGACGGTAATTTTGATTTAGACTTGGAATTAAAGAAACTCACATAGTTAGAAAGTGTCGTGAATTGCATTATCATAAAAAATTACCTTATTATGGTCACAGCGCATACTCGAGTTTCATGAAAATCTCAAAATAACTAAAAGTTTGTAAAAAATTTCGGATGGAGTGTAGTAAAAAACTGAATTAAAATGATTACACATTGGCAAATCCAAAAAAAAACTGTACACTTAGTACATACAGGTATTACAACAGAACAATTACAACACTCTGACTAGGTGAGTTTATAGGCAATAATTTGGCCGTAAATATCCGGAGAGATTGCTCTATTTGGGCACTAACTAGATTCTACCGTATTACTGAACTCGTCAGCGCATCGAAGCTACAGTGATATTTGAGGCGTACTAAAAACTTCCACCTATTCAATTCTTAATATCCAAGTAATACATTAAACCATCTAAATAAAGAATCCAATAATACAGGTATTGGAATTATGGAGATCATGGAGTGCCCAAATTAAGGAAACAAGTTCCGATTCACAGGATAGCGTGTAGCAATAACCGGTGCCAAGATTATTACAGGATATGCAAAACGCGTGAATATGTCCTAAATTATTGCTCATCACTTTGGCGTTTCAATATAATATTGCTGTCAATATGAACTGATTACTTCCGTCGATATTACGCGTGACTTCCTATAGTGATCATGGCAATGAGTGATTTTATGATGTATTGGTGTCTCACATGTGTAGTTTCTTCGATGTCCAAAACACTGGTGTAGGGTCTACTCTGGTTCTATGGAGTTCGTATCGTACAGCAGGTTTCGTTGTCCCCGCGCTTCTCCGAGCTAACGAGCGAACGTGCTCTACTGCAGACACTCCGGGTTAAGAGGGTTCCGCCCATCGTGTTTTTCGGTTTGACTACATACCGGCGTAGGTCGTCGCGTCTGCGTTCGTTCAGGGGCCTGCATGCCCTCGTCATGGCTTATCAATAATTAAAAAAAAGTATAGTAATGATAGAGTTCAAAATCCACACGGCTACGTAATAGCATAGCCATCAAACAGGAAGGATACTGTGAGTAGTTAAACGCTAATAGAGATAAGCTAGACACGAGCACGTGCAAGTGCCTGCATTAGCGCATCGTATGTAGTCATCGGTGTACTTAGATGCAGTTTTGGATTATTATAGTATTACTTCACAAAGCAGCAATGCACAAAGAATGAAATTAGATTTTGAGTTTCCAAAAAATCAGTGTCGTTTAGATAAGGTGGCCAATTCGAAATGACACTTTATACATCTACATCGGTATCTGCATTTGATATATCGTTCAGAAGCAACGTGGTCTCAAAATGCCTCCATCGGCATATCGATCGGTGTAACCGCGTAATAATAACAAGTCTAACGATTCTGAAGCTTTAATTGCTTCTTGTATAATTTACCGTGAAAAAGTGTACATTTTAATTGGTCTTGACTAGGTTAGATGTGTCGGTAATTATAATATACTACCTTAAAATTCATTAACGTTAAATGAATATGTCTAGTTCATAAAAGATTATTTATTTGAAAAATAAAATTTATATTTACTGTTAGTTAACGTTTAGTTACGAATTAAAACATGGTACGGTCGGCCAAAAAAGTCTTCTAGCTGTTTGACAACATTAGACAACAGCGTAAGTTCAATAATGATACGCGGACTCATTACCTTTTTAATAAACAATATTCATGTTAATATTGTCGGAAACAGTTGTATTCATCGAATGGAAAATAAAAAGGAAACACGTCTTTCAACTTTTAGGAACTTTCTTGGCGGAGCGTACATAGTCTTTGAGATAATTTGAAGGCGACATTTTTTGGTCGTGGGAAAGCGTAAGCGTATTTCAATGATTAGGTGAATGAGCAATTTTCGTATGAGATGTAGGCGCGAAAAGACGTTTGGCCGTGTGACCTGGGAAATGACAAATAGGTTGTTCTGCACGAAGCTGGTTCAGGGCGTGGAGATAATCGCTGGCTTAAGGAGGCGAGGCTTAATGAAATAAGATTAAATTTTATGGGTCAGGAATTTATCGACAGTTACAATCTAAATTGGGGAACCTAAAAGTCAAAAAAGGGTGAATGTGTAAGCCTCGTCTCTGGGATAGTCGATTGGGCGACGTTGTGAGAGGCGAGTATGGTCAAGACGAAATGAGAGAGTTGGTCGTTTCCGTGGTTCAGTACTGGTGCGAAAAAAAAAGAAGCGGCTCATGTGTATGAAAAAAAAATTATGGAATGGGTGGAAACGGAAAACACTGATTTGCATTTGCCAGGTCGCACTTGTACACGGACTTAAAGTAGGGATCAATAAAGTAAATTATGTCCCTTCATGGCTATCTGTTTACAAATTATTTAAAAAAACACATATTATGCACCCGTTACTATTCTTGTGGCCGTGCTTTCAAAAATAGCCATTTTTTAACAACGCAAAATTCTAAAAATATGTCATTTTGGAGTGTGATTTGGACCTTATTCCATTAGCCGTGTGATGCCGGCAGAGTAGAATAGCATCACCCCGCTTCCTACCTAGGGTGTCGTAAAAGGCGACTGAAGGTATCCCAAGGGTCCCAACAACTAATGTCCCTTTTGCTGAACCGCCCCTCTTTATGAGTGGAGGCCTGTGTTCCTTCAGTGGGACGAATTTGGCTCGATGGCGAATGATGAGGATGCAATAAGGTGTTACAAAGGTTATGTGTGCTCGTATAGACAATTGTTTGGACAATTTGAGAGAAGGAACAACAATGAATATGTCATAATTTTGGACAGTGACTAGCGGTTCTCGTATCTAAGATCTCAGGGAACCATTGGATTTAGCATTGCTGCGAGACGCGGCTTCCGTGCCAGTGCCCAGCAATGTCCGTTCTGACATCCATTTCCGCATCCTGTATCAAGTTTCTACCTTAAGCTACTTTTTCCGCCTTGACATTCGCACGAAAAATTCAAAAACCTCTCTTACCATATCTAATCTTACTAACTACTTCCAACCGTATGATGCGGCGTAAAACTATTATTCCTATTCATCTTCGCAAAACTGCCGTTCTTCCATGAGTCGACCCGTCTATGGGACTGTTTTGTCTGGATAGTGAATCGTGACTTGAAATCATCTACCTTTTATCTTGAGACGGATTTGACATAACAAAGGCATGAAAAAACCAGTATTCTACCGAGTACTGGTTCTCGTATGATTATGGAGCTGCTGTGAGACGCGGCTCTCGGGCTAGTGCCCAGCAGCGTTGGTCGAGTCGTCGACGTCGGCCGCACCTCCCCCCCCCCCTCAATCACCCCCCACTGCACCCTTTTTCAATCGACTTTCTCCCGTTCAAAGTTTCCCAACAAAAATTCAAAACTGATCTCTTTCTTAATCTCGGCTATTTATTTCAAGCCGAGTGAACCATCCTTCTTCTAAAAATATATTTCCATCGAACAACAACATCAGTGGTGAGTCGCAATTGGATTAGATTTTTGGGTAAATTCTAAAAATCTTCACGTGCAGGTTGACAACAGCAAAGTGGAACGAGTGTTGACATTCCAGCGAGTTGCAATACCCATATCTCAGGGAACCATTTTATAGAACCCGCAATGTTCGGTGCTACCGATATCGTCATCTTATCGTTGATCTTCCCCTCTCTTCACACCCTTTTTCACACTTTCACGTTGAGCGATTGCTCAAATACTCTTGTCTCCACTTTCTAACCTTAAAAAACAAAACAAAACTTCTTCTAAAATTTCTCCAATAAGATTTAGCCGTGTGATGCCGGCAGAGCAGAATAACATCACCCTATTACCTACCTTGGGTGTCGTAAAAGGCGACTAAAGGTATAAAGGCCACTCAACACCTATTTCACGCCTTAAGAACCGCCCCTCTTTTTGAGTGGAGGCCTGTGTTCCTTCAATGGGACGAATTTGGCTCGATTGTGAATGATGAGGATGTTAAAAGGAGATTTATGAATGTTAAGTGTGCTCGATTGATTAATAACAAGATATGAAAATAAAGCTGAAACAAAGAGTGAATCGGAATTTGGTGTAGAAACCTGAACTCTGCATGAAATCCAGAGAAAAATCCTCATAATTGACCATCTTGTACTTTGAGGTGTAGTTAGCATATTAGCACAGGAATAAGAAGCGACTTCTATTCTTGATATACCAGCAAATTGCGATTCTCTCTTTGGGAAGCGCCCCCGGATGTGCTTGGCTGTGAGACGCGGCTTGTGAGCCAGTGCCCAGCCCCGGTCGTGTTGACGCAGGCTTGGCGTTCCTCCCCCACCCAGTTCAAGCTTCTGCCTTGACTCGTGCTCGTTTCCCCTATTCCCAACTTTTGCCCCAAATTTACCCTTATTTCCAGGAATGTTCCAAATCTATTTGTACCCTTTGTGTGTCCCCGTTCTATAGTTCGCTAGATGTTAATTTGTCGGGTTGAGGCCCAGATGTTCATAAAACCGATCATTGAAGTATCAGATCTAGATGATCTTGATTCGAAACAAGCCAGATTACTGGCATTCCTTTCTGATAAGGACTTGCGGTGTGCAAAATTTAAAATCATACCAGCCTCTTTTCTTGCAAGTGTAATTCAAAGCAACTGTGAGACTAACGGGGCTGCATTACAAATTTTCTAACGACCTCCTCATTTTAATGTGTTGAGGTCGGCCCCATCAGAGGGCAACTGTACCTAACCATATTGGCAGAAGAGTTAGGACGGAGATTATTCGCGAGCTCGCATTTTCTGCAAAATGCAGAGTTTCGGCGAAATTCACACCGCCGATTTAATTATTAGGCGTTCAGCAAATTTAAAAGTGGGCGAGTAATTTTGTCGCACAAGTTTGTAGGTTAGCTGAACATAGCAATTGGTTTTCAAAATTAAACTTTAGAAGAAATTGATGGTTGGTTCCACGGAAGTGTTGAGCACATCAAATTTCACTTTTGGCTTACAAAATTATTATAACCTACAAACCCTTTAGACTACAAAACACGTGTAAAGACAAGATATGTGTGCTATCATCTGGGCTGGAACAAACCTTCCCCATAACGGGGGCCGAATGCAATGTAAACGAGGAAAGCTCCTGGGGCATTCAAGGCTTTCGAAATAAATGTAAGTTAACATCTGGCAATCAAAATGGGGCCCCGGAGAATTCCTCCTCAGACACGTGTTATATTATTATACCGGATATGACAACTTACACGGACTTTACGTAGCGCCAAACTGGTCAACGCACCTACTATGACAACGCAACAATTACAACCTGTTAATCTTCATCGAAAATTGCTCAGAACGTTGTACGCTCCAATATACAGTACATTCGCTTATATAATTGTAACTGCCGTCTCTAATATTATCCATTCCTCTGAACAGTCAGTTAGTATGAGGAAAAGACGCGTTTGGTAAGTACATTCTAAGAGCTAATTGCTGTAATTTCCACGCGGGTTAGGCACGACCTTCCTGTAATAGGAAATGAAGTGATACACGAGCAAATGTATTGGTCCAGATAAATAACTTCGTCTATCGAGTACAATGAGGTTGCAAACACGCGTGTATTGTGCATTGCGCAATAAAAAGCTTGCCTTCTACGTAGATTTAGCAAACGGAGCTGAGGCGTGGATCTGTTCTCGCATGTCTGATTCGTCAAGTGATCAGACGGTTTTATACAAGTTAGCGTGATTCAATCGTGAGCAACGTTTCTAAATACGATCTTACACAAAATGGATAGCAAATGGTGTCGCTTATCCTACTACCAACTCAAATATAATGTTGAGGTATGAGGGACATAGGAATAATGGCGATGAGACCATGGTATGTGCATAACACCATACGGTACTATTTACCGAGTCACCAAGGACAAGCACTTCTCTTACTTGTATCGTGGCGAAGAATTGAAACTTCTGAAGAAAATCATACATTCAATGTACCTCATGGTATGAACGTTACGTTTTATAGTAAAGAAGTAAAATTTCATACTGCAAATCCTAATACATTTGCTTGTGTTTGACGAGTTACGGAATATTTTATGTTTAGTTACGTACATTTATTTGATTCAGTCCCGTTCGGAATCTGAGTTTTATAAACTTTAATATGGCTAACGGAGAACGGGATTCGGGCAGTTGAAGGTAGAGTTCGTGGATCGTGAACGCTGATAAGCTGAGCTAAAACCAAATCTATGAAAATGCATGGGTCTATCTAACATCTCGAGACCCGGCATCTAAGATCAGCCATATCGCTCACCATTACATCTCTGAGCTATTTACATATTGAAACGTCAAGTAACAACTACTTCTACACATCGAACTGTAACTAGAACAAATGCAGTTACATAGTTAAAAATAAACCACACTCCTTTTTGGTAAACACGGGAATACTGGCGACTCCAAAACTTGGTCAATAACACCTGGACGGTCTTGACCTGCATTCGTTGCATTTACTATCATGATCGTATTGCTGTTATTAAATACCATTTACTGTTTAAACTCAAATTCTAAAACATCCCTTGGCTACAAAATTGTATCAAAAGTAAAAATAAAGTTATAAAACAGTGAGCGAATATATCGTCCTTTGTGTAGATGTTGCTGTAAAAAGTTCAATATGTAAATAGCATTAATGAGAAATGTAATGACACTTTTTGAATTCATTACTTTTATCAAATTAATTACTTATATTATGTTTGTATCACGCGGTGAAATATGATGTATTAATTTTCCAGAATACAGTTTATTCTATGAACATAGAATATAAAAAAAGTTATGTCGCATTAAAATCTATAAGACATGACAAATAACTAGGCACATCTCTAGGCGTATCTGGAAAACTTCTCACCTGTAAGGTTAACAACCGGTGGGTTCGGAAGATCAAGATTGATTTGATTTTCTCTAATTTATTCCGTCTATACGTTCTGTATTATTAACGTAAGTTACTTTAATATCATTTAAAATAAGGTTTACGCAGTATGACAGTTTGATGTTTTCTTTGGATAATTTTATTTTCATTTGACAGAAGATGGTATGACCATAATGATATAATGGTTCAATTATTTAGTTATGGTCCAACTGTCCTCTTCTAGGAAAGTGCATTACATGACTTATTGAAAGCGTGTCTCGGTCTGTTGAAGGTACAAGTCCGAATTTTCAATATTAAGTGAGATGAGTGCTGTGTTATTTTTTATTTTCTTAAATTGGCTTTTTCGACTTGCGTGCTAGGGACTCAAGAACATTGGTCCCTTTCGTAGGTCGCGCCTAGTGAAGTTAAAATTTATAATTAAATTACGTACTTACATTTTGTATTACCACCAAACAGTATTATAAGGTTTATTACATTAGTGTTATCGAGTGGTGTTCTCGCCGTTGTACTTAGTTCATAATTAAGGTTTCATTTAGTACAAATGTCGGGTTTTGTAAGGAGTACCGACATTTCATCTAGCGATGATCGGCAGAGATGAAGAGGACTGATAGTGTAAGGTGGGTGCTGGCTTATGAGTTGAGGCTCGGAGGGAGTCCGCGGGTGACGCCCCGATGCCGCTTACCCTAGATGTCCTTCGACATTCGCCAGCGTCCACTAAGATGTTTAGTGATTGAAATTTTTGATACGGTTTTTGAAAATTGTTAGCATTTCGAGATGTAAGTCACGCGTGCGTTGGTTGTACGTAAGCTTTTTATACGAATGCATATTATTTATTCTAAATTATATTTTACATGTTAACGCTGAATTTTCAGCAGCACACCTATTTGGGATTGTTTCTCATCAAAAGTATTTTCCGCCGTTGAGTTTGGACTTATTTCACTACCAGTGATTACTAATAAAACATGTTAAGCTGTTATTATACTAACAACTAAATTTTTAACACGCGCTCGCTGCCGGCATGGGAAGGTACTTTCGGTAGAAACAATGTCATAGGAAGATTGTGTATTAAATTAACGTATTTATTGTAATCGGCAGTTCCTTTACTTGAGATAATTCTACACTTAATTTAGATAGACACATAAGATGATTGTATTCAAGCGTTCAACGTTAGTAGTGAGTGTATATGTATGTATGTATGTTTAGGTGTATATGCACGACGCCCGCGCACTCATGGTTGCGCTCGCTGTTGATGTGGGTTCGATCTGACTTGTGCTGTTCTTGTAAAGATAAAGCATGAAGATGAGGACAGCATCTTCGGAACATAGCGGGCGCCAGTGCGCGGGCGCGGTGGATATCCCTCACAACCCAAGTAGCATCCCCAATGGGTGTTGTCCATTGTAACTGTGTCTATATAAGCTGGGCCTCTGTCTCTTGTCTGTGGTGAGGGCGCCCCGGTGCCCTTACACGCCTTGCTTCCTGCACGCCCAGGCGGAGCAACCTACTACTCGTAATATAAGCATAATTGTATGTGTTATCGATGTACATATTTTTGTGATACATGTACTCAAATTGGAACTTGTCATTATTGATTGTTAAATTCTAAATTATGTTTCATTCAGTTTATGATTTTGCAAGACAGAATACAGCCTTACAACATTAGGCTCGGTCAGTGGTGGGGCCCGCCGTGCGGCGCCACCTAGAAAGGTCGAAGTTATTATGGTCAACCGTAGAAAGCGTCTCAACTTTCTAGTTGATACTGAACCATCAGCGAATCATGGCGACGTGAACACCGGTCAGCCGTGGTCCTTCCATCGTAATCACGGTGGCGGCCGGGCGGCGCGGAGGCTATGGCCGGGCGGCCCTGGTGTCGGCCGAGAGTTGTCGCTCCGTCAAACGAATGAATGTCGGCTGATGACGCGTTTGTCGTGCTGAATGCGTAACTTTTGCGATGTTTACGCATCTCGTCTGCGGTAAAGGGTGCATTTGCTCCCTGCGCGGAGATACATAAATATGGTATGAGCATGACGCCACGACAAATGTGTTTCACTTGATTATTCGTTCTCTCAATGCTATGTATCGGCGATAGTAATTATAAGACATTTAGATAAAATAGCTTGAATTTGACAACGGGTGTATAGCTAAGTTATTATTAATGACTTGTCTCGGTCGTGTAAATGGCAAAGTCGGTCGCTCGATGCAACTGACTGAAACGACCAAATATGTTATATGTCTGGATTCTGTCTTGCGAAATCAGTATTGTGGTGTTGGATCTAAACAGCTTGGCGCGCGAGCGGCGGCTCTACCCTCAAAATCAAAGTCAAAGCTTGCTGGCAAGCGTGGCTTGAAAACAGTATTCTTGGTGAAGTAAGAAAGTCGCTATAGAGCGCGGCTAGATAAGGCCTGTCCAATAATAAGTCACAAATACATAACATCTTTTGTACTGGTCACAACGAACTTTAAAGGTTTAATTAATACTTTGGAAAACACTAGGCTTGTTGATGTGACAATTTTTTCAAAATTTAAAGCATGAAATCAATGTAAAGTCATCAAAATCTTACAGCTTTACGTGATAAAATCACTATTCTTGGTAAAAAGCATAAGGCATCCCCTCCACCGGAGATGAGCGAGGCTGTGAAACGAAGAAATAGTAACCAAGTAGGATAGAAGGAAGCTTTCAGGAAAAGGGCGACAGGCTCAATAGGTTCTATTGTGCTTGTCGATGCCATGATAATGATGCGTGACAATCCTTTCTGTTACTATTTCTTCGCTTAACCGCTCCTGAGCCTCGCAAGTCTCCAATGGATAGGGAACCTAACGCCGGTTTTGTTGCGACTGCCGAGCACAAAACGGCGTCGAAGCAGGCCGCGCGCCCGCGGTCTGTCTAGATCCAGCATAACGGTGTAAACGCAACGTTAAAACGCGACTCGACCAGCGTATGACACTCGTCGGGTCATCACCAACACCATCATCAGCCCATATACGTCCCCACTGCTGGGCCTTAGTCAACCACGCTGGCCAAGTGCGGGTGACTCGTCGAGTGTTTAAGAAAAATTGTTTCGACTCTAAACGCATAGTATTCCATGAGGCCGCGTCGCCTTTAATAGTGTGCTATCACCTTGAAGGAGTCACAATTATAAGTCACAAATGCAGTAAAGGAGCTATCTCCATATGCCCAATAAAATTAATAACACCATATAATATACATAACATCTTTTATACTGGACTTTTTGGACTTTAAAGTCAACTTAATGGTGAAATTAATTTCACTAGCAACACCTTGTGTGATTGGCTTGTTGATGTGACTCGTACAGATTTTGTTAATTTAAAACCTGAAATTGTAAAGTCATCAAAATTGTTATTACAGTTTAAGTTGATTATAATGATTAATCTGTAACATTCGGCCTAGCACTTAAGAATTTAATCTCTAAATGTAAATGTAGCCATTTTTGTGCAAAATTTTATTTCTAAATAAATGTTAATAAAATCTGTTAATGTGTTTCATTGGTTCTCTATACCTACTATAATAAGCAGTAAAACCCGAAGCAATTTAGATCAACATATCTATTACCTACAGCATTTACCTATGTTAATATGACACATCCTAAGATGATCTATATAGGATGATATATAGGATGATGATCCTAAGATCAAGAACTAACTACAGCATCTAGCGAGGAAAGAACAGAAAACTTAGATGCAAGTTTTTTTAAACTGCTTCTACAAAACTACTTCAGTCAAAAGATTCCAGGTTCAAATCCTGGAGAGGAAACTTCATAGCCATTCAATGAAATATACCTACAAGATGTCTATCCTACAAGGACTAATTAACGAAGAAATTACCGATTACTTCAAAACGCAATTTGCAAATTTGTAGGTCGGTGGACTTTAGGAAGTTTTAAGAGTTCTATTGATAACAGATGACCCTAAAATACCAGATGATTCATACATCATAATTAGTAGCAAATAATAAAGAGCTAATCTAGATAGCACAGCATAAGCTAGAAATGCTACTATGTATACGTAAAGCTAAAAAACAAGTACAAATAACCACCTTAAATTAATAATTTACGTTGCGGTGGTAGTTTTTTTTTAAATAGGGAGACACTACCTCTGCTGCAGGAACTAAAGATAGGTATAAGTCCCACATATTCTAACCAAAGGTCTGTATTATGATGATATGAAGTTAGAAAATTAGAGATTCCTCTGTCGGAACTCCAAAAACACATCTATGATTGGCTAGAGCCTTCGACGGCTACAGCCATGTTTATAATAAAGATATTCTAAGCATCTATTGTGAACTTGTTAAATTTTAGTCTTCGATGGCTATCGCCTTGTTCATAACAAAGATATTTAGACACCTGTTTAGAACTCTCTCCAGGCAGTCTGTATCAACTCTATAATAAAGCTGTAATAAAACTTCACAGGCCATGCGTTATTCTGATACGCTCCTTACAAAACGAAGTTTAGAGAACTATAGAAATCAGGTCCTCAGCTCGTATAATGCATCGATAGACGATATATACGTAGTTAGTAGGAAGTAACACATAAATGTACCTAATGTATTGTGTATGTATGTATGTATGTTGTATTATTGTATAGTAGGTAGAAACCTAATATGTATCATAAGATAACTGCTTCGAGCAAGCACTGCGTTAGGCACGAAAGGCCCCGGTTCGAGTCCGAGGTCGAGCCAAATTTATGTGAGTTTATTTGTTAAGAAATAGTTATTCAGCCTGGATCTTGGAGTCAGGAGTTAGCGTATGCACGCCCCTGCCTCGGAAGCACGTTGTAGCCGGTGGCCCTGAGCTGGGCCTGATGTCTCATCGGTCATCACAAACACACAACATCACTCGAGTGCAGTTGGCTAATCGCAGTCGGCCGCTTTACTTAACATAACAAAAATCATGTGACAACATCATGAAATTCTACTGAATTGACAATATTATGCATCTGCATTTGATATAGGTCATCGAACTTCTCTCTATCAACAGATCTAAGTGAATTTGCTAATTATATTAAGAATCTTTTTAAAATCTAAAGAACCAAAGTAATTAAGTACGTTCTAAATGACTACCTAATAAATAAAATGCTTCCTTCTTGTACACATTCAATTTTCACTACGAACCAGGACTAATTTAGATCAATTTTACAATGATGAAACTAAAACTAAAACACGGTAGGTAGCTTAAACCGGTCAGCTGAGCTGAGGAGCATAAGGTCCACATATGAGAGCGATAGGCGTGTCCGTCTGAATCACTGGATGTTTCGTTTGGTACAGTGATTCAGACGGACACCGATAGGAATCCTTTCTAAGTAATTGAAGAATAATGTAGGTATGAATACACATTTAAAAACGTCTTTACCTATTATACTTACATAGCGCCATCTAGTGCAGGGTTGCGCCATTAATTTAGTCCTTCCGCTCATCCCAAGCACGTGCTTTTTAGGTCGTTAGTCAAAGTTCTACGTCTGCATCAAAATATACAGAGAGACTATAATAATGCATTTAACCAACTTTATATTTACAATACATACATATTAGTTAGTAAAGTTTTAAAAATCTCTGTCCATACTAGCATAACGGTTCTCTATTTCATCTCATAAATTTTTTATCCATAATTTTACATCTCATAATGTTTTATGTCCGAATCATCATTTGCCCGAATGATCATTATCCCTAACTACATTTATCATAATATCACTTGCCCTAAAATCGAAATCCCTAAATATTATTTACCCTAAAATCTTTTGCCATAAATATCACAATCTATAAAGTTTAAAAGACATAAAAGGCTTTTCCATAAACGTCATAAGTCCGAAAGTACTAAAGGTCCTAAAATGTTTTGCTATAAATATTACAATCCATAATATGTGAAATGCACAATGCTATTCTATAATTTGTTACAAATCCTAAATATTTATTTGGCAAACGAGACATTTAACAACAGTACCATCTTACAAAAAATTACTTATTATGTGTGACGAACATCGGTATATATAAATATATTTATTTTTATTTGTGTATCCACTGTTACATAGAAATTAAACAGTAGTAAATATTTTCTGGCGCTTCGCCGGCCGCTGCCGCGGCACGCTCGCTTCGCTCGCTCGGCTCGCGCGTTTTATGGTCACCAGTTCTAACCTAACCTAACCAAAATTCTAACCTTACCTAACTAAATTTATCAAAATAATGATTTGCCAAATATTGTGTTTTAATTTGACCCGTACCATATCTATTATCAGATCGATTAATAAAAGAAACATTTGTCAAATAAAACATTTTATCAAACTTTTTAGACCAATAGTAGTTTGGTATGATAACTCAGTTGTTAAATATTCATTTTGCAAAATAATTATTTGTAAAATGAAAATTTAACTGTTGATCATTTGGTCAAAAAGTAAGTCATTTATAAAATGATGATTTGACGGAACCATTTTTTGGCCAAACATTTTTTGAATAAAACAAAATTATAAATAATCATTCGTAATTCGGACTAATAATATTATGATAAAGCTCCATTCGTAGTAACGAACATTATACTATGTAACACTTCGGGCATTTAACTTTATAGCAAGTAATTTTAGGAGATTTGATTATTATAGAACTCGATATTATGACAAAAAATGATTAGAATTAAAGACAATTAGGGATTATGAAATTTCGTACATTCGAACATTATGGATTTTGATGATTATAGCAAACGTGTTAGGGATTTTGATTTTCGGACAAACGATTTTCGGATAAGAAACAGACTCCCTAGCATAACACTTGACGCACGCAATCATCACACCACTCGAAGCACTCGCCGAGCTAGTTTTCTTGTTGTACTTCCTAAGGTAAGAACAAGTTATGGCTAAAAAAAATATCACTTTTGGGGGAGCGCAACTATACAATACAATAGAATACCTAAAAGAAAGTCTAAGCTCTTTAGTGCGTTTGAAACGAAATTTGCACAATATGTGCCAAAGTAATATGAATAGACCAGAAAAATAATGTGCTGAAGCTACGATATACATTTTGTAATAATAAATTATAATTGATGAAAAAAGAAATCGAAATATGTTTAAATAGTGCTTTATAATGTAAGCGACTGAATTACCTTTTTTGAGAATAAGTGTCTTCAAAATATTCCATTAATGTCGCAGAAAAATAACAATTAAAAGTTTACCAAGTAAAAGTTTACCATCAAATAAAAGATGTAATGACTTGTAGATGAAAAAGAAAAAAAGGGAAAATGTCTGAGGACTAGTATTGGAAGGGGAAAGGATTCCAGGTCCTCTGAGAAACAACTCGGTGCGCTTCCCCAAATTTATAAGTCACAGTACAAACTGAAAGTATTTTTTGTAACAAGTAAACAATAATCTGGCATGCACGAGTCGGACTTTTAAAATAATATTTGTGAAAAGAAAAGCACAACTTAGATAGTTTACTGAATGGCGTAAAATTTAGCAGTCTATCCAATAAGGGTTTAAAGACTCGAGTCATGTACATCTTAATCGAATCTATTAAAAAAATACTTTGGGCTGTGTATATTATGGTCAAGTTGAGCCCCTCATGAACTATGTAGAAACAGTTATACTAAGCCTCGTGGATGCCTTTTTGAGATACCTGGATAGTAGGGATAAGAAATAAAATAACATAGTAGTTTTAATGCTTATTTGTATTGCCACTTTCTTAAATCACATGGAAGAAACAATAAGTATTAAACAAAATACTTCAAAAACTTACAATTTACGAAATTAAATAATTCATATTTTTATCTTTGATAACAATAACAAAGCAAATAGCTAATTTCAATTACATGTGTGAGGGCGCCGCGCGGGGCCGGCGCCCGCGCCGCGCCTTACAAATTGCATATTATTTGATCATTAAACAACACTAATAAATAAAGTGCTATAATTAGGATGGTAAGTGTTTATGGTAGCTAGTGAAACTGATCCAGTCTGCAAATAAGAAAATATATCTATGGTTTGTGCCAGGTCAATCTTTCAAAAGTAGGTATGGGCCGTCTATGAGCCGATTAAGGTGAGTTTTTT
This sequence comes from Maruca vitrata, assembly GCA_039566165.1. NCBI lineage: Eukaryota > Metazoa > Arthropoda > Insecta > Lepidoptera > Crambidae > Maruca > Maruca vitrata. The sequence continues at coordinate 18,448,857 of CM076911.1, read as the reverse complement.
ATTACAGATGGGCGATGCGGCCTCCTCGACTATGATTAAATAGATTTTGAATGCCTCATAATCAAAAATACTATTAACAAAATACCAAATTAGAATATTACAGCATTCGCTCAAACGACCCAATTAATAAAATTGATCTGGCACAAACGTATACAATTTGTTAGTTCACAGCGACAATGCACTCGAACAGTTACATACACTTCAGCTCAAATGCAGCAGTAACACAATAATGACATTTACACTACACATACATACTCAGTACCAGTGGTCATCGGCTCCAACGCTTTGCGCAATCCAAGCGTTAATTACCAGTAATTATATTCGTGAATGTTTCATTATCATTTAGACATCAACTGAGAATGTTAGGCAACTTGCGGCATTAGTGTATATTATATACAACGCTGGAGCCTATTTTATCTACATACATATAGTAAAGGCCATACACACCGTGCGCATAAACGAACACGTTTAATTACCGTCAATACGATCATCGTCATCAGTTCGGACGCAGGAGGTAAGCGCTCGGTGCAGTGTAGTACATATGAAGCCAACTTGTTCTAAGCTTAAGTCGAACACATGTTTGATGATAATAATATAGTCTTTACTCTGGCCAAACCGATGCCACGTTTGGCAAACCTCAGAAGTCATGGTCATCGATATGCTTTCTTATTTACATACTGTAATTAGAAAAAGGTATATCTACATCATGTATGTTTACAATGTGATAAATATGATGAGTTTGAGAGAAATTAGGAGTATATTAGGAGGTCAAACATGTTGCTACAACTAATGGCCAACGGCCGCGGGACGCGCGGCGACTCCAGAGCTGAAACTGATTCACAACATTCTTCTTACGTCCGTATTTGGAAAATCCATGGTGCCGTAAACCACTGTTTCAGGATAGCTTCCGAATGCGGATATGTTTCCGACATGTCGTGAATAGTGCGCGTTCGGTTACATTGACAACTTTGCGGGCTGAGACGCGAGCCCCGCCTGCTGGGCTAGTTCTACTGCGAGAAATAACAAAAAGTACTTCTTAACAAAACTGCGTCAACATAAACTCGCAGCAGAAACATGTATATTTTATTTATGTAATACGAATACATAAAATTATTGTATCATAAGAATCGGGCGACAGCAGGCGCGGCGCGGAATCACTATCGCATGCACGTAGGATCCATGTACATTGATTGCAAAACATGAATAGCGAGGATATTAACACGATAACTCTTATAACTCTTAAATAATAATTTGAATTTACAATGTTATATTTGAAAATAGCAAGCGACTTAAACATTTTTAGGGTTCCGTAGCCAAAATGGCAAAAACGGAACCCTTATAGTTTCGTCATGTCCGTCTGTCCGTCTGTTTGTCTGTCCGTCTGTCCGTCTGTCACAGCCGATTTACTCGGAAACTATAAGTACTACTGTGATGAAATTTGATGGGAATATGTGTTGTATGAACCGCTACAAAAATATGACACTAAATAGTAAAAAAAAGAATTGGGGGTGGGGCCCCCCATACATGTAACTGAGGGATGAAATTTTTTTTTTCGATGTACATACCCGTGTGGGGTATCAATGGAAAGGTCTTTTAAAATGATATAAAGTTTTCTAAAAAACATTTTTCTTAAAGTGAACGGTTTTTGAGATATCAGCTCTCAAAGTCGTAAAAAGTATGTCCCCCCCCTCTATTTTTATAACTACGGGGTATAAAATTCTAAAAAAAATAGAGGTGATGCATGCTAATTAACTCTTTCAACGATTTTTGGTTTGATCAAAGTATCTCTTATAGTTTTTGAGATAGGTTGATTTTTATTATATTTGCTGCTACGGAACCCTTTGTGCGCGAGCCCGACTCGCACTTGGCCGGTTTTATTACCAATCTTATGAATAAAGCCTCAAAATACAAGACAGCTCATCGGGATCATGTACGACAAACAAAACGAAACGTCGGGCGCCGCTAATGTGAACCCGTTAAATAGATATTTTTCATTCACATAATCGACTCCCTTAAAACAACATTTTGAATTCATGTCAAAAATATCTGTATTCCTACATTTTTTTCCATTTCATGAAGGTTACCGCGCGATATTTACAATTTTCAATGTGTCCTTCACAAATGACTTAAGTATATTTTTGTAAAGAATCTAAGCTTCATCTCTTAAAAAGAATATGTGTAAATTTCATTGGCAATAATTTCCAACGACCAAAAAGGAACCATAATAACTCATCAGAAATGTATGAACAACAGTAAACGAATGACATGGACGTGTTCAGCGGATAAAATAGATAATACACCAAGTACTGGCAAAAGAATAACGCTTCGGATCCTTAGACCCAACACGCACAATAGTCATCGATATGAATAATGTCGCCGCATCCAAAATGTTTTGAGGATAAACATCTTTGAATTTGAACACAGCTTTACATTACAATAACGAATTATTGCATAACATAATGGTGTCGCCGCTTACACCGCAAGTCCGCCGGTGGTCGCCACCACTAACCCAGTGTTCGCCAATCTAACCAACACTAGTCTCAAAAACTATTGGTTACTCTACTGTGCCCCAAGAAACTTCCCCACTGAAGGAAACATTTTGCCAATTATTGTCACAGCGGGGCGGTTAGGTGGGGAAAAGTCTAACCCGAACACTAGTTAAAGAAAATTTAACAAGCTTTGAATGATACTGTTCATGAGATCAACAAATCTTAACCGTTGACAGCGTATGACGGCTGTTAAATTGGCTCGTTCCTCTAATAATGCTTCCCTTTATTGGTTCAAATAGTACAGTAACATGAATTGCAATATCTCAAGAGCGTGGTTTCAAGTTAAATTTTAAATTCACAGTAATTTCTAGCTAGCGGCGAACTCCGGGTGAATACAGGCGTCAAGTATACAAATTGTAGCAACCATAAAATCATTAGTAGACAAATGTCTACTTATACTAATATCATACATAATATGACCATGTTTATTTGAACAGTTTTATATGTATGTTTTTTTCGTATTTGATAGACGAATCACAGACAGCGTTATTGTAAGCCTGCTTGACTGCACGGATTGAATACTCTGGTAATCTGATATTGACCTCTAGGTACAAATCTGGTACAACATTCAAAAGTCTTACTACGACTCCTTATTATGTCACTGCAGATCTCGCTTCTATAAAACGCTCTAATATTACTAGGAAATGAGAAGAACAGTCAAAAGATCGAGTAAAGCGGCGGCCCCCCTCAGCTCGAGAGCCGCGCGAAGCACTGCTCCCGCGAACACAGAGACATCTCAACAACCCGTCTACACTAAGGCAAAAGCAGTTTAGAATCAAGTTAATCCCTTACAAATAACCTTACAACTAATCTTTAGAATAGTCGAATCATGGTCCTCTACGTAACATTCGTCAAGAACGGTTGCAAATCAACAAGTAACAGAGTCAAGCGTCCCGCGGACCGCGCGGTCTCCATCGCCGAAAGACCATAATAATTTACTTAAATTAAACATAAACTTCAGCCCTACATAGTGCATCCCGCACACACTATGTCGAATGATAAAATTATACAACACCAAAATCCTTATTAGTTTACTAAGCACAAGAGTACAACTAAAACTGTACTATTTTAACTAACAAAACATTTAAAAAATCAAGAGAATTATCAGTTTGTACAGGTCGATATTACGTAATGAGAATTATTAATGTATCCTAGAGTAGTGCAAACGTTATTAGGACTACCGCTGAGCGAATTTCGAGAACTCCGCAGTCAAGAACTTTTACCAGTATAGAAATTCACATGTGACGTTTTTAAATAATAAAGTGTTGTGATGTTTAGATACTGTATAAGCGATTATATTTACAAGATTAGCGTTTGTTTACCGACCGGAGTTCATTCCGCGGCACTTGTCCCTTCTATTCGCTGTAGTACTTGATAGTGGTTACGTATGTTTGCCGTCCAGGGCCCGCCCACCACGCGGTACTTACGCTAAGGCAAGAAACACCAGAGGGACGGACTAGCGAGAGATCTGACAAGGACTTGCTCCGTTTGCAGCCCTCCACTACCGGTCACACCCCGCAGGTTTCGTCTTCAGCATGATACACATGCACAATTGGAGTTTACGTCAGTGCCCGTTGTTATTGTAACAGACTAACAGCCGAATACGGAAACGACAATCAAATATATGTTTATTACTCAGACAATTACAGTCAAATATTTAATAATTGTTTCAATATTCGTCCGTATGTTGACTACAAATCAACTACTTAAAGGTACTATAAAATTCATATATTTTGTACAATTTTGTGATTGTATTTCGTAGACAACATACTAAATTTTTAGTATAGAAATAGACTGACAATTTAATAGTTTCGTCTATTAGCTTAGGATATAATATGACCCCACGGCATGTCTTTTTCTCTTACAAATCCATAAGTGCTACAATATTGAAATTGTCGTTCAATAAATGTGATGTTCATATCAATAACAAAACGATAACAGCTTTTGAGCCAACACTTGATGAGCTTTTTGGCACTTCAACATTCAACACTACGACAAGTTTGTTAATGAATTGCATAATTATTAATGTTCAGTAACCTTGCGCCTGGCGTAATCGTTCAATAACATCTTTTGCATCGAAAATTGGCCTAACTCGTTTCATCTAAAGTACAGTATTTGTTTGTATATAAATAATATTATATTAGAGATACAGTTTAGGTTAAATATTATTTTAAATTATTTTCCGTAAGATAGTTAAAAATAATTTTGGACGGACTTCTATTGCGTTTGATTTGAACGATCTCTAACGACTTATATATTTTCATTTACAATAACTACATCATTATGTACATAAAATATTTTAATATGTCAGTGGTAAAATAATAGAGTTCGTTAGGTTATAGAAATTGCCGCCAGGGCGCAAGCGTTCCTGAAACTAATTATGTATTCAAACTATATAATCGATAAATAAATACTGCTGTTTTCGGGATCCTGCCAATGTACTCACAGATTTGTCGACATTATGTAATATTGATTCAAATGCTTTACGTCTAACATAAAACTTAGCCACGAAATAGCTGTGAAAGTGTATATATTTACGTTATTCGATCAGTTATTCTAATGAACACTGCATAGTACGGCAGTATTAAATTGGCTAACGGGCAACGCCTCAGGCCCCGATGTCAAATTACACAATACATTATATTCGAAAATGTTATTTTGCGTAGGACACACGCTTTGAACGTCAGCCGCCATTTTGCATATACCAAAGCGACAATCGATACAAATCTATATTTTTTTCCTTTCTCACGCAAATGTCCCTAGCTATATCTTTCTATACACTTAGCATTTACACTAGTATGTCCAAAAATGTAGATTACACTCAAAGAGTAAACTTGTTCGCATCGAGACATAGAACAAGTTAATTCTAGCTTCATAACTTCGTGTTACCAACCAGAACTTGGGTGTCTCATGCACAATTTATGAGTTACAAAATGTTTGAGGGCAACAATGATTTATGGTTTCCCTTGAAATGCCGGCGATATTTATGACTATCCGAAGAGTTTTATAGCCTCCATCCAGTGAAGGACAAACACGCTTAACACGATACAACAAGACATGATGAGCTTAATGTAAGCTAAGACTGAATTTGACCGAAGTCACTATTCAATCGGCTACTACTGAAATGTCACTTTCAGTTGGCTGGTCTTTTACACAGACATAACTACTACTTTAGTTTTAATGATTATTTTCAATTCTCACATTTTATTGGATCGTAATATTAATTATTGCCTGTAGGAACTTTGTGGTTTGTTTTTTGCGATTATTAGTTAAATTTGATATTTTTATAGCATTTTTTTTAGAAAGAAAAGGAGTTGACAGCCAAAATTGAAAAACTATCACTATAACACCACTGTGTTCGATTTCTTCAAGAAAAAATAAAGACGAATGGTAGTCACGCCAAAACATATTTTGTCATCAAAGTACATATCTCAAAAGTATTCCAAAAAAAAACTACCTCTTCATCATCACAAGAACTTTTACTCGACCGATATAAAGACATCATATATCATACGAAGTGGTGACGTACTAAGACTATAGTTTTAGCATTCCGTCGCAAAACGAAGTATTGGCTGGCGTTATTTTGACTATTGGTATATTGGGACCGTGCGAAGTGGGTGGAGGGAGAAATGGCGCTGATTGTCAAAAACGCATGTAATCTTATGAGATGTCCGTTGTTATTGCTAGCGGCGGCCGTTGGTACTAATTTCACTCCATAGGATTTAACGAAAGAAACGCCACCAAAATGAGGGCAGCACCGTCGTGCACGCTCCCAATAGCCAACGCCTGCGTTCATACTTCGTCGCGCCCATTCTACTTGAAGAACGATCATTCTACTCTACGTTAACGCTTTCCAAAAGTAATTATCCAACGGGAAAATCTAAGGCTCACTGATATTAGAAATTCGCACCACAAGTCACTACACTTATAGATACTACAATCCGTAACAAAAATATAGTTTCTTAGTATTGATAGAAGTAAAGATAAAAACGACTCTTGGTGCGATTTTGACATAAAGCACGACTGCTATATGATTCTACGTCTTGGATAGAGACGTTAGTGTATCATGAGTTGAACTGGATAGTTAAAGCGACTTTATTTCTAAGTCTGACTTATTATCCTGAATAAGTTATTCTGAAATTATCTAATGAATGATAATAATTGAAAGGCTCATTACTACAAGAGGTTACGAATGCCCTGATCTATTGAGAACGATCGAACATGCATTTAGTAATCTTACAACTGTCCACAATATGATATTTAGATCATTAATATGACAGTAAAGGCAAGGCAAGACAGTCGACGTCTAATTATTAGTTCATACGCCAGACAATTAAGGAAAAGACAAGAATGTCTTAGAGAAAGTCAGTAAATTCGGTAAGTTTGGCGTATTGACGTCTCATCATCATTACATCATGACACGCTCTCAGCGAAACTACCAAGAGTAGAATTTATTGTGGGAACCTCTGGAAATGTGTAGTTTTAACAGGCAAGCTATGAACAAGAATGATGGGTAGTTACACCATAGAAACTTAGCTTGACAGAACAGTTCAAGTAAGTTGAGCTGTTCTGTTAGCTGTAGAATTGAGTGATTGAGCTTTGTCTCTGAAATAACTTTGTATAGGATGTAAGAGAAGAGTCATTAGTCTGTACTAATCCGTCTTAAAAAGATTGTATTAGATAAGTGACGTCACATCTAAGTAACTCATGGCTGATCACACTATTAATCAACAGCTAATTTGCAGAAACAGATTTCACTTTATAGTGACTGCTCAGACAGGTACAAAGCAGTGATTTTTATATTGGAACCATTTTTTAACAAAATTCAAAAACGATTTTTATCAGTTTCAGTTCATCAAGCAAGCATAATTTTATTTTATGGTCATTTCAAAAGAAAATTAATGTAAAATTTGGCGTTTGCAAAATATTAAAATGACTTTCGCTGTGTCCTTCATGTACGCAACAAATGATTTACACCTGTTTATCAACGTATATCATTGTTTCTGTCTAACTTAATTTGCCACAATAAGATCAATAAGCAGAAAACATTTTCGTGATGTAATAATTTATGTAAATAAATAATCAGCTTCACTTTCTTTTCGCATTTCAAAAGTAAATATATTTCGTAATTGTTGTGTATATCTCAAATTTAGGTCAATAAAGAATATAAATAAAATAAATAGACTTTATACAAAAACATTGCGTTGTGATGATAAATAATTATACATTTACCTTTAAAGCCACTACTTGAGTGGCGCCACGTGGCTCAAATCGGTAACGGGAAGGCGCAAAGCAATCTTACAGTAAGTATTTAAACGCTGAATGTATCGTGAACATGCTTATCGAAACCTTTCAGTGCAAGGTTTGGGGAAAGATTGCGAATAACGCATCCAGTATTGCCATCGCAAGTCACGCCAGAGAGCATGTCAAAAGTAATCTACATGCGTAGCCTTATATTACAAGCGAAGATTTCCGCGCAGCTTTCGACACGCTGTCCGCCGCGCCTTTCACAAGTAACGTGAGCTGCGTTATTAGCAACCTATTGGGGTATCCTGAGCCAAATCGGTGTGTGAAGCGCGAGCCATTTGTTGCTTTATGCTGTTGGCTATAAATCATCAATTGGCTTGTGCTTGTTTTGTACCAGGGATGCGAGCACCGTGGTCGGGGGCGCGAGGGGGCGGGTTCACTTCTTGGTGGGCGTGCCCCGCTGGGTCAGGCCTTCGAACCGCTTGAACGTGTAGTTGATGAACACCCAGTCCTTGTATGCTACTTCGCCGTCTTGCGTTATTGGGGCAGCGGCTGAAACATACCGATGTCGTTTTAAATGAAGATCGGAGACTTTACAACTAAATCATGTTAATAAAAACATTTTATAAAAACTGTATTTATATCATATAAGTTAGCTCAAATGTAGACTGTCCATTTAACAGTCACATAAAAACCGCATGGAGACACTAGATATCGCTCTGGAGACCATACAGTATGCCTATGTCGAGTAGCAAAAATCTGTCAGCTGATTTGATTTGATATATTTTTTCTGACTACAACGATGACTTTGAGTAGCCTTGTCATCATCATCAGATTGCAGGGGAGCGAATACCTCTCACCCTAAACCTAACAGCCAACGCGTCGACACAAGCCGTCGTATACTCACGTATCTCAAGTTTGACGTCGGGGAACTCGTCGAAGTTCGACGTGTCGTCGATGGAGCGCACTTCGACGGAGATGGCGGCGGGGCGTTCTCGCACGTGGCTCCAGTCCACACCGCGGAAGAACGGCACTGACTTCACATCTTCAATGCCGCGCCCTGATCCTAGCCTGAAAAGGAGAAGTAAGGTGAGTCGTGAGTACAACGTCAGACTTTTTGTTTATAAAAGCCTAAGAAATTGAGCCTGATGGTAAGCGGTAGTGAGATCCACATATGACGTCAATATGCCATTCGAAAATGTAAAGCATGCAAGAACAATGAAAAAAGAAAACATCATGAGACGCATGAACAACATTTGAGCAGTTCTTCAGGGTGAGTGCAACAGGTGCAATAAGGTCTCATGTGCATATTGTGCATGTGTGGACCTTACTACCGCTTACATTCAGGTGGAGTAAAGTCGTCATGATAGTGTTTTTTTTTTCTAATCTTATTAATCTGACTGGCCCGATGACGCGTTGTCACTAAGGTCATATATTTCGTGTATGTGTATTTAAATAAATTTGTTGTATACCTCTTTTGTTAAATCCGTTTCGCTATTTACGTTTTTTTTTTTTCGTTTTTGTGGCTAGAAGTGATAAAAAGGTAAGACACTACGGTTAAACACAAAAAGTTTCCATTTTATAGCCCATTTACATTATTTTACATGTTCTTTGCCGATGCACAGTTACGTTTAAAACAAGCTAGCTGGACAAAAGCTTAACTTTGTCCAGCTAGCTTATTCCAGTCAAAAAACAGAGCGATGGCAAGAACAGTACTTTTCTATTTGCCATCGAGTTGGAAGACTAGCTCGTGTGCAGGGAGTACTCTATTCTGTAAAGCGGTTCAGACGTGTGCATAAGTGTGTGTATTATGTGTGCGAATGTGTTTCTGCATGTACGTGTGAAAAAAGCGTCTATGGCCGAGTGGTTCAGGTCGTTGCTTGCCATGAGAGAGGTCGCTTGTTCAAACCCCGCCACGTACCACTGTGTTTTTCATAAGTACGGTTATTCGACTCTTTAACGGAGAAGGAAAACATCATGAGGAAACCTGACAACTACGAAAAAATTCTTAGGTTGTGTAGTCAAACAACCGGCACTTGGCCAGCGTGGTTGACTAAGGCCTCATCGCCCTAGTATAGGGTAAGCTCGTGCCTCAATAATGGGGACGAATATGGGCTGATGATGTATTGGCTGGATGGACTGGATCGGTGTAACAGTGGTTAGTAACCCAGGTTTACTACCTACGGAACCAAGAGTCGTGGGTTAGATTCCCAATCGGGACAAATATTTGTGTGACGAACATCGGTGTTTGTTCCGTGTCTGGGTGTACTATTAAACATATTTAAGTATATTTGTGTGTCCACTGTTAATTCTGATACCCGTAACACAAGTGCTTAAGCTAATTACCACGGGATCAGATCAATGTATGTGATGTCGTCAAATATTAATTTATTGTGTCTAGTGTACCTGCGGTCCGGTTCAGAGCAGAAGCGCAGGATGGTCTCGCGCGCCTCCTCGCTGATGGGTATCTCCGGCGGGAAGGTCAGCGACTCGCGCCACGACATCACCTTACGATAAGTCTCTTGAGGCGACTCCGAACAGAAGGGCGGGTAACCGATCAGCATCTCGTACCTGGTGATAACGAGAAACGTGCTGTTTATGACAACGAAACGTTTTGCCAAACACTGTACCGATTTGCAAAAGCTGGTAGGTTAACGAAACGTTTCGGCAACGACTGTATACTGATGAAGCGTTTGCGTTTGACAAGTTGCCATTTTGAATTGGGATACCGTGTCTACTGGATTTATATGGATTATACCAGCATAAATTGATGTAAACAATATAAACACTCGCTTAAGTCTTAAAATACTTGCAATGCAATATCAAAACACAACTTAAAGAAACAATATGGGGACATCAAACCAAATTAAGAAGGATGTAGGTAACTAAAAATTCGCGCAAAAGCAACACTGACACAGTTAAAGTATAAAATCAAGTGCGTGAACAAGGACGTAATGTTCTAACTTCGCTTAGCGACTTCGCATATTTGCTACTATAATGCTGGTATTACTATAAAGCTAGCAGTTAGCTCAATATAAGTACATAAAATGACTTTTCTAAATGAAATACAATATCAATCAGTTCGCTTGCATTTGCAACACAGCGTATATAATAACAAACAAAAAATTTAATATGAAGGTAGAAGAGAATATGAAATAAGTTCGCACAGCATAAAATTAAATTAAAAGATCTGAGATAATCATTAACAAGATACTCAACAGATCTACAGATGAAATCAAAGACAGACATTATTTGGTAGTGTTGTAAATCAACGACAGCCTAAATATGCATCTTTCACATAGTAAGTACATTGATACTACATTGATGTACTTATTTACTGAAACTGATTTTGACCTGTACCAGTAAATATATACCAGTCAAACTGGGGCGAGAGGAATTATTGACTGAAACTGACAGTAAGTAAGTCAAACAGGGGAGCAGAAAAAAACTACGAAAAAAGAAGAAAAACTACGATTTCACATAGTTTGTGTGTCTTAATCACTTACATAATAACGCCCAGACTCCACCAGTCGGCTTGGGGTCCGTACCCCGTCTGGAGGAACACTTCAGGCGCGATGTAGTCCGGCGTACCCACAGTGGAGTACGCTAGCGCCCGCCTATTCCTCTTCCAGGACTCGGCGCGTCGCTTGGAGTCCATCGCCGAGGAGGAAGTGGAGACTGGGAATAGAAGACACACTTCGCACCTTTACTATTATTATTGGGGTCTGTTCGGCGTAGGCGGGATTCGTTGCGGGGGGGCGGGGGAGTGGTAATGTTACTTGTACAATTGAAAGTAATTGTAAGTAATTTTATTATTGAGATTCAAAATTGCGTAAGAGTGCAAAAATTGTTAAGTTTGTTTTTAGCAAGCACACATACAAAATATTATTTGTAATATATGAGCTTTCAAAAAAGTTTACATTTAATTTAATCAAATTGTAGATATGAACAACAAGTGTCTTAAAAATATTGAAATGGCTTAAGTAATTCTTTTATTGTTGAGTAGAGAGTAATCAGACAATTGCAACATTCGTTGCTTTTATTTACAAACATCAGTAATGGATCTATCGGATTCGAAAACGACCGATTACGTTTTACTTCTGTCAATATTTTAGATTATGAAAGAAAAAGAGCATATTACCGAGTCAAATCCATTACTAAAGTTTTTAGCCAATAATGTAAGCCGCCCTGTACTTTTATTTGCAGCAGGGCGGCTAGCATTATTTTGCACAAAATTATATATAAAGTTTAAACATTTAAATACTTAGGGGGAAACGACTCATTTTACTTTTTTGTGTCACAAACACAGTATAATGCCTCGTCGTCCTCAAATATGTAAGTATCTTAATGAAAATATTTTCAGCAATACGTTTATGTAATCATCATGATAATAAAAACAAATGGGGTTCTACGTTTAAAGAATGACAACTAAACAAACTAAGTAACTTTATGCAAATAGTAACAGTGTTACGTAGCTTGTTTTAAAATTTTCGTTTTATTAATAATGAACAAAAACTCTAGTTGAATTCTCGAATCGTTTTCATTTCATCTATGGTAATTTAACTATTCATTCAATTCAATTCAATTCTCTATTATACATTCATAAGTTGAATTCTCTACTTGCCAAGGGTAGGTGGGTAGGTAAAAAGGGTAAGTATCAAAGACATGAGTACTCACTAAAGTCGGAAGGCGTGGCCCGCGACAGGTCTCGGTAGAAGTCGGTGCGATGGCTCTTCTTCAAGCCCGTGCAGAGTCCGAAGTCCGAGAGTTTGATGTGGCCGCGCGCGTCCAGTAGAAGGTTGTCGGGCTTGATGTCTCTGTTCAATACAAACAAACATGTCAATTGAATATTTCCAGAGTTTAACCCTAAAATGCATACTGTATCCAAATGTTAACATACATACTTTCAACTCTAACCCTTTGTAATGAAATTGAAAATCAATGAAATAATTTTTGTTAATTCATGCATTTAAGGGTTAAACTAGGGGTGAGAGTCATCCCCTCCCCCGCTGTGATGTGTTACTAAATAATAGTCAATAGCAGGTTCGCAGCCTCGAAACAAAAATGTTTTTGCCTGTGGCAATTAAAATTTCGAATATACAATTGTGTAAATGTATCAATATTTTATTGATCATATCATACAAGATTTTCTATCGTAAAAGTATATTTATTTGATATTTGTTAATGTATATGGTGATAACAATAGGTACACATTCAATAATCATTGCCTGTGTCATTTGAATGTTCGGATGGTTCTCCGTCTTTCCTAAAGTACGGGGAATAATGACAAGACTCCTAAAAGCTGTCATATGGCGGGCAAAATAATGAAGGAAATATGGAAATAATTACACTTCTATCTAACTAGATCTTGTAAAGCAAAACTGTTGTTCCATTTCGCAATATATTTTTGTGTATATTGAGGGCTAACTGCTAGTAGGTATGGTAAAATTAAAGAATGTAATATCAGCCGTACATTGTTCCGATTATTAAGTTAGGTAGCTCGGCTAAGTTACTCAAGCACTTATATGACGCGAACATAGTTCAGATACGATTCGAACTATGTTCGCATCCGTTTTCCAATAAACCGAACATTTAATCGTACATACTTGTAGGTATACGGTAAAATGCGGTAAAAAGTAGCGTCGATGGCCGAATGCTTAAGGTCGTTGCTTGCCATGCGAGAGGTCGCCAGTTCAAACCCCACCACGTACCAATGTGTTTTTCAAATTTGAAATTCATATGTACGATTATTCGACGCTTTAACGGTGAAGGAAAATATCGTAAGGAAATCTGCACACCTACGAAGAAATTCTTAGGTTGTGTAGTCAACCAACCCGCAGTGGGCCAGCTTGGTTGACTAAGGCTTTATCGCCCTTATGCTAGGAACCATGACGCCGCTAAGGCGATGAGGTACGCCGCGGAGTTTAGTGGGTACACCCCTGGGCATTGCATCTAAACACCGGCAGCCGGGAGTCCCACACACCGCCTTGGGTAAACCCCTGCCCAAGGTGACGGTGCATCAAGCATTCTCCGCGTTAAAAAAAAAAAAAAAGGCTTTATCGCCCTAGTTTAGGGTAGGCCCGTGCCCCAGCAGTGGGGACGTATATAGGCTGATGATAAAAAAGGTAAAATGTCAAATTTACCTGTGAATAAATCCTAATTTGTGTATACTGTCGATGGCGAGCGCGGTCTCCGCTACGTAGAACTGCGCGCACTCCTCGCTCAGCGTGTCCTTCTTCATGAGCAGCGTCATCATGTCGCCTCCCGGCAGGAACTCCATGATGAGGTACAGGTTCATCGGGTCCTGGAAGCTGTAGTACATCTTCACCACCCACTGGTGGTCCGCCTCGACTAGGATGTCGCGTTCCGCGCGCACGTGCGCCACCTGAAGACGATTTATTTATTTTTATTTATTTTAAGAAGACCAGGATTTACATTTTTAATATAGGATAATAATAAATATTTATTTATTATCGTGCTCGCGACCACGATTGGTGTAACCCAGTCGAAACGTCGGGCAGTAAGTAGCTATGTAATTTGCTGCTCCTATTAACGCGTGTAGACCCATAAAGACAAATATTTAGTGTAATGGAACGCGAAAGTCTAAAATCGTACATAGGATAATAATGTAACGATAAAGAAATCACTTATACAAATAAAAAGCTGAGTATGTAAAATAAAGCAGTTAAGAGCACATTAAACGTCACATAATAAGTTTTTACCTATAATTGTAAGAAAAAATCAGATTATGCTTTATGAGGTACTAAGAACCGCCCGCCCGTAAGCCGTCTAACCATTGGTAAGCTAGGGTTAAAGGTATCAAGGTCGTCGGTAGGATTTAGCAGAAACATTAGTTGATATTCATTTTAATAGCACTTCTTGGACTTCTGAAGTAAGTATAATGTAACCCATGGTTTAACTGGTAGAGTTAAAGATAAGATAAGACATAGGATTGCCTAATTTGTACTTTTCTGCTATTGTGACGCTAATTCTGTAAATTAGCTGGACTGAACTGAACATTAGGATCTGAGGCTCTTCTTATTATTTTGTAATAATTACTTACTTTCCACAAAGTCTTCCATAATCATTATCCCAAAGGCATTATAATGTTATCTTTTGAGATTAAGATGCAGCACCGAAAGAGTAATAAAAATGCGATGGATATTAACTTCCTACGTGTCTGACATTCAAGTTTTAGAGATTTTATTAGCTGATGTAACCTACATTCGCACATGCTCGAACTTCAATAGATGGCGATCGAGAAATCAAACTGCTACGGTTCTCAGATTCATCACCGATTGTAAAGCGTAAGTTTTTCCTTGAAGTAATGTGCTTTAATTTATCAACAATTTTGAAGTATATGAGGAGGGGTGTAGTGTCGATAGCCTAGTGGTTAAAACCATCGATTTTCATGCGAGACGTGGTTCAAATCCGGCACGTATGCCAAATTTAAAATTTCGCAACACTTTGATGGGGTAATAATGATGTACAGGATAAGTATTACAACGAAGTAGAGTGCCTATACTCTCAACATTGGTCTACAGGATACGGAGATAGATGCATAAAATCCATCATTGGTGACTTGAAATATTCTTCCTTACCTGTTCCTTCTCCAGCATGTCAGCTTTCCTGAGTATCTTCATCGCGTACACGTGTCCGGTGTCCTTCTTCTGAACCAGCCGCACTTCGCCGAAGGCGCCGCGCCCGATCACCTGCAACCAGCGAGTATACTCCGTTATCATCAAATTATTTAGTTAAGCAAACAAAGTCACGGTGACTGGTCCACCGTTGGCCAGCGACGGCGTCTCAACACACTTTTTAATAGCGGCCTGTCTATACAAAACATATTAAAAAGTGAGTTATGATATAAATTATGTACAATATCCCTTTTTCTACCATTCATTTCTGATTTAATTGTCAAGCAGCAATCATGTTGGCTACATGACATTACATTAGATTCATTTTAATTTTTTTATTCCCCCATCCCGTGAATACTCACTTGCGATACAGAAATCAAAATTAACGGTGCAATATACAAACATTAATACCTTTTATACACACCTGGAAACGGGACGTTAACAAAGGCAATATTTGTCCCGGACAGTGATCGAACCTGGGACTCCTGATGTAAGAGACAGCAGCTCCACCACACAAACCATTCTCTTCGGAAAGCCTATATGTGTTGCGCTCACAGACCGGAAAAGATCATTTAGCGACAAAACCGCTCACAACACATATTGGTCGCTTCGTACCAGATACAACGCGAAATTCCTGTAGATGCTATATGTGAACCGCCCGCGATTGTCCCAATCACAGGAATACCACACGGCAGAATTGGTTCCGTAGCTGTCATATTTTTCGATCAAACAGCGCGTGTGAAGTTTTTTTTTAACGCGAAAACAAGCTTGGTGGGAACTATCAAGTGTTATTTCATTCGATTTTCTATTCTCTCCTTTTATATTTAACATAGTAGTAGCGCCGTAAAGAGCTAGAAACGTCGGGCCTTCAAATAATATGTTTAGAATAGCAATACCCGCGAGTTCATTCCGTAAACTTAGTTTCATTTCAATCGTCAAAGTACTCATCTCAGATGATCCAAAATACTCAAACAGTTATAAATACAAAAAAAAATATAATACAATAAAATCAAAATTTAAGTATTAAGCTCAAAATATTGGATGAACAGCATGGCAAATAACATTGATGTTACATAATACTTAGAATCGCCAAGGCAATTACAAATACACCTCGGAAAGATGACATAATCACGGTATGTAATCGCCTTTGGCTAAAATTTGTCGCGTCCTTATTCCGAAACACAAGCTTTGATAGAAACGAGTATGAAAATTTTATCTTTTTTCATCATTCATATTTATCGAACGTTAAGTCTATAAAAGTAGGCAGCTCTACCACTGGAGCTGATATATTCTGAAGTGCTCTTCCACGTAAAAAATAATTGTACCTTACTGCGAATTAATCCACAAAGGGATTGGATAAAACGAATACATAATGAATTATAAGAATAATACAATTTTGGCTACTGTAAGCTTACTATTAATGACGCCTTAACTCCAGATTCTAGATGAATGAGTTTTATCAAAGCCCAAGTCAACTACAGATATATATGTCGTGGCCAAATCGATGAATTGATCATTTCATGAAATGGTTGGCCATTTCATGAAGTGTTCACGTTTCATGAAGTGGCCAATCAATGGTGACCAAATCATTAAACGATAAACGTTTAACGATTTGGCCACCCACGTTTGACCATATCGTAAAAAGAGGGCGACTATAAAATATTTAATGAAAACCAGGATCAATTTTGATACGTATTTGTTTATTTTTAGTTGTTACATACTTTCAAAATAAAAAGGTTTAAAATTTTATAACAATAAAAAAATCATTAAATGCATTTAATGATTTTTTTATTGTTATAAAAAATGTACATTTAGTGAAATTTGCAAGTATTTTAGTACAAGCAGTATAAAAGTCACGTAAACAATAAAAAAATTAAACAAGGTAACAGTCACTTGCTAGCGCAAGACAAATTTATTAATAATAAGGTGCATTAAGGCGATTAAAACACGGCACCGCGCACAAAGTCACATGAACAACAAAAATCATAGGATAGTCGGCGCTTTTTCCTTGAATATAAGATATTCCTCCCTCTTCGACAGTTTCCATAATATCATATTTCGATAACCAGTAGTAGTCCATGGATTTCTTTTTCGTGTCACCCTACTCTCCTTTATTTGCTGTATAACCTGAAAAATAAATCAAATTAGCTATCAGTCTTTTGACAATCAATATAATAACAGATAGATAAAAAAATATTTTGATAAAACACGTTATTTAGTTAGGTGCTTAAAATTATAATATGAAGTAAGTAAAATATTACTAACCTTAGAAATACATTCCAAACTCCACGGTTATTTCACATTTTGCTCGGAACATTGCATGACTTGCATACTCTAATACGTTTTCATCGAATTATTTAACGAATAATTTAACTTTCTCCCGTGTTTAATAAAGAATTATTCGCATTTTTTCTAAGAGAAAATTCGTCTTTGTTTACAAGGGCCGCCATTTTTACACAAACTGCACAAAAACAACCAGTGTTGCCAATTAAGTGTATTTACTGCCTAAAATAGGCAAACTTCCGACAATTTTGTCCAAATTAAAATTAAATGTACCTACTTTAAAAATAACATTAATTTTATAAAAAAAAATGTTATGCTAAAAATATGCTATTCTAAAATAAAAGATAAAATAATATGCTAAACAGGAAGAAAATTTAGCACATTGTGCAAATTTAGCATATTTGCACAAAGTGCTTAATTGGTATGGCAACTCTGGCACTCTACCGGTAAAGTCAACGAAACAATTCCACGATATGATCGATTGAGATTGATCGTTTCATGAAATGGCAGTGCATCTAGTTGGCCCAATCGTCAAACGATTTCTTATCATTGATCTGACCTGGCCACATCATGATATGGCCAATGTGTGATTGGCCATTTCATGAAATGCAACCATTTCATGAAATGGCCAATCATTTCATGAAATGGCCAATTCTACGATGTGGCCACGACATATATAAACAGAATCACCTACATGAGTAATCTCAGATCAATCACTTAGATAATTAAGTGATTAGGTACAGCAAGTGATCACCGCATTATATAACTATATCGAGATAGGCAGTCTGGATATTGGATTCGGCAAAGCGTGCAATGTATGCGACCTCTCAGCATTGAATGCCTTAGCCATTTACCTATTAATTGAGAGTTAGGGTGGCCATTTATTGGAGCGTTTCATGTAACTGAAAGCAGGCGCCCTCCGCTTTCGGCAAAGTCGTCACAAAGCGCATGTAAAGCTAAACATTGATGTTGATAGAGACATTCGAAGTAATCAAAATGGAATTGGAAGCACTATGTTTTATGCAACTTATTAAAGATTCACCACGTTCCTAGCTGTGGTCCTTCGTACATAGGTGCTCATTTATGCCATTTAATTAACAGTAATTAGGTGAAATAGATATAGCTTATACTTTAGAATATGATCTCAAGACTTCAGACGCTGTCAAAGAAGTAAGGTCTGAGTGTAGCGCGGAAACATAGAAAAATAAACAATTATTGCCGATTCGATTAGTTATTAACATATTTGTTGTTGTCATTTAATATGACGACGATACGCACAGTCTAGTCTGTTTTGGCTTAAGATCAGATAAGAACCACATACATTGAATGAAATATATCTGAATCCGAATGAAATAGCTTGAGCATGATAAATTGTCGGGAAAGTCCACCTCAGCATTAATCCAGCTCCATCAAATTGTTCCACCGCCCAAGAGCTATCAGAATAGGTTCCCTGTGAGACAATATCCGTATCCCGTCGACAATTATTCACGGTAGTGACGCATCGACGCCCGCTCTTACGGCGCGCTGCAAATTACACCACCGCCTTGGCTCGTCTGAACACCCGACTTCTATTAGATTTGAGAAAAAAAAACTGTCGCCGTAGTGCGAACGTGGCTCGGGCTTAGGTTTCCACACAATCTTGGAAAAATTGACTGCGATTGATTTAGCTTTAATTGCTATATTGGTTTTTAGAAAGAATTTAAATGAGCAGATATAGGTGTTTGCACCTAATGTTTTAACGCTTTCCTTTCTCAATAAAGGGTAACCACTGAAAATCAGTATTAGGATTCCCCGCGAGATTCATCATCATGACACGTTACTGTGGGGGAGCCCGTCTATCACATACGTTTATTGACGATTTTTAATTATGTCTGTTTATTAGTGTCACAAAATCCTGTTCTATTCTTATTACACTTGAATCCTGTTCCTGTCCCTTTAATGTGGACATCAAACTATATGCTATGCTTTTTATTTACGTCATAAACCATTACAAACGTCAACTACTAGTCGCAGAACGCTACATTATTAAAGACAAGTAAGTCAAAGCAAGTCAAAGCATGTTCTAGTTCCCATAAGAAAATTGGTGATTGTTTATGCACAAACAAACCGGCACTATTAGCGATCGATTGGTAGTTAGATGTAGTTAGAAGTAATGTCTTACTAAGAGTGGTTAGTTTTGATTATGTCAACGTTTACCGCGTGGATACCACACGGCAATGATAAAAGCGAAACTGAAAAAAAAAATGTTTTTATCTGATTTTGATTTACCGACGTTAATAAGTACTTGCGTTAAAGATAATAACAGTGGCGGGACATAATATAGTGCACAAGTGTGTGCACAAATACATGTGCACTTGCTCTTTCCAACGTTAGGACGGTATCTGATATGAATGATAAGTGATCAGTACAGCACTAGCTTTAAGTGCTTCACAAGGCACGCCCGAGCGTCTGCCAACTTTCAGATACCAGGCAGTGATTCCTAACAGAAAGTATCACAAATTCGGCTCTCCACTGTCTATAACCAGGGTTCACGACATAACCGCGACGCATACCACCAAAAGACGAAGCCGTTGAAAAGATCTAACGAATATGACGTGTATATTGATACATCCATACATAGAGCGAAATAAGACGTACATCACATTGATGTTTGTCCCGGGTGGAACCGGATCTTGGAGACGAGACACTACCAAATGCGTCGCAAAGCCCGTAGAGAACAATGACTAAGAGATTACAGCGTCGCCCCGTCCTTTATCGACGTCTCAAGTCAGATCTAGACCTTTGAAAGTAACCTGCTGAGACCTATGCTTTAACAAATTAAAAAATCATCAATCTAATAATAATAAACAACATACCAAATAATGATCTCATTGGTGGTCGATCAAGCTAAATTAGTGGTCTTGTACACATTAAAAAATATAGTTTCCATTGTTACTTCATTGTAAAATACGATTACTAAATGATTGATGACATGACGTAATTGTTTCATTAAACGTGAATGTTTTGCAACACGAAATCACAAAATTATTTTGAAGTTACATTGAAACATTATAATATATCTTCACAGAATATCTTGTGATTTCCGACAAGAACCGCCATTTAAACTGAACGATTAGGTATAAATGGAGACATTAATCCTCGCATCGCT
Organism: Maruca vitrata; assembly: GCA_039566165.1. Classification (NCBI taxonomy): domain Eukaryota; kingdom Metazoa; phylum Arthropoda; class Insecta; order Lepidoptera; family Crambidae; genus Maruca; species Maruca vitrata. The sequence continues at coordinate 18,427,993 of CM076911.1, read as the reverse complement.
TTTCCAAAATGGTAAACACCCATAATACCCACATGTCTACGATTATATTTATTTCAAAGTAAAGTTTTTAACTTAATTAATACATTTCCGTTTGTAACTTCAGTACGGCATAAATATGACATCTCACTACAGATAAAATCGGTGCATAATTAACATCCAATTACCGCGAATTCGTTTATGATCCGAAAGCCCTTTGAATGGCACTCATTATGATATCTCACAGCAATATTCGAGTTATCGGAATATTGCTTTTAAAGTGAAATTATTATTTATATTTCTGCTAATGAAAGCTTTTGCACGTGTCGATCTGTTCATCCCGCCAACGCGCGTGGTAGTTCGGGTAAATTAAACATTTTACGAAAACAAACTCGTCAATTTATCCCTTTAGACTGCTAGCTACTGATATTGAAAAAGTTATCATTAATAAACTGTAAAAAAAAATTCATACAACAGCGAAATTAAAATTCATTTAACTACTCTTTCACGTAATTGTAGCTTGCTTTTTTATGTTGACATACGAAATCAGCGCGGTTGTTACTTACTTATTACCCTATCAAATCTATCATTCAACGTTAGGCTAATAGCAGAACGAGCTGTAATAGCCGTGGGCTAAGGTCGAATCTTCCAATGAAATTTTAATTATTTCGATCTTGTCGCGCATTGTTGTTTATTGATTTGTTTTCTAAACATAGGCGACTTTGACGACGCGTCCTTACACCAGACATTGGTGGCTCGCGTGTTCAGTGCAGCGACGTTGCATCTAATATTAACACGTTTATTGATTGATGATTAAAATATAGAAATATTCTAATCATGTTTATGTTAATCAATCAATCAAAACCGATTGAATAATCCATAAAAATATTGTATTAAACTTAGTTTGTAAGCGACTTGGATCTTTATCTGTAAGCTTGCAAATGTAACTGATGAATAAATAAATTTATACTTTCGTGGAAATGGTTATGCAATTTCACAAAAGAACATCAGTAGTGCTACCATGAGTTTAAAAGTGACAGGCACGATATCGCCTATGTAAAAAATGTATATGGAAAAATGTACAGCGCCCTAGCGGTAACGCTAAGAACTAAAATCGGTAGTATGAAAAAAACACATAAGTACATAAGTTTTCGAAAGTTTTCGATAGCTAACTCATGGTAGCATGGTAATACAGAAGCAATCTGACCGTGGAAACCGAACAATCAAGATGAAGGGAGAAATAAAGGGTAATTTTTTGAAAGCCTCTGTGCGCCAGAAATTATTTTACGCCTTTTAAGCGCATCGTTGCAGCATACGTCACCCCACGTTGAAGCGAAGTAGGGCGGAGTATAGAACACCCCGGCAACTTTCCAAAACATGGTAGGATGCCGGCCTCTACTCCTGGCCAAAAGTGCAGTGCCCAAGGGAATACCCACTGAACATAGCGACACCTTGGTAAAACAGTGTGAGTAAAACCGAGCTACCGTGATGACTAAACTTCACCACACAATGCGTTGTGTAATCGTCGAGTCATTGTTTCGGACGACATCGACGGGCCCTAACATTTAATACAAGTTTGACGATGAACACTCCGTTCATGATTTTAGATCGAAAATCATGAACGTCGACCGGCTACGTATTTATGCAGCTTAGAAGTCAACTAATGGAACTGTATTAATAGTTTTGTCATCAAAGGCCCAGTTATGTTTAAAGTTCAGAGGGCCTATCATGAGTTGGCTATCGAAAACTTACTTACGTTAAAAACCTATCGAGTTGTTTTTTTCATACGGCCGATTTTAGTTCTTCGCGTAACCACCAGCGGCGCTGTACAAGTTTTTCATAGACATATTTACGTAGGCGATATCGAGTGCGTAAGTTTTAAACTCATGGTAGCCCCACTGGTCTTATGCACCTTGTTCTTGCAATACACAAAATTCCATTATGACATTGAAACATTGTCCACTATAACGAAGTTTTGTAATTGTATATTGATAAAATAAAAAGTCAATACCACAAAACATCACATAATACTAAGAAAGATACTTTGAACCGCTTGTGTTACAATAGTAAATTGTGTATTTTACTATTGTAACACAAATATACCAAAATATATAAATAACACACCCACAGGGAACAAACAAAGTTGTTCATCACTTAAAATTATCGTCCCGAGTGGGAATCGAACCCTTGACGCAAGAAGCAGAGACACTATCCAACGCGCCATCGAGCCAATAAAACTATCCATCCTCGTACACAAAGCTTAGTATGCGAAGAAGCTTAGATTATCTAGGAATAGACTTCTAAGAACAGCTTATATCGACAGTAAACAAACCTTGAGCAGTTTGAAATCCTTGAGCCGCGACCGCTTCAGCACCAGGAACTCCATCTTAAGAGCTATAACGATCCTCTAACGTAACTCCTACTGCGTAAGGGGCTTATCCCACTCTAGATTAAAAATATATATATTTGGGACATCGCACACGGCCATCTGATCCTAAACTAAGCCTAACCACGTAACAAACTCAAATGTTCATAACATTTTTTTTTATAATAGGCTCATGAGATGATACTCCACCTGATGGTAAGCGGTAGTGAGATCTTATATGAGGTGATAGACCATATTGAGCCTGTCGCACTCTCCTTTCAGGCCTGCTTAAATGCCGTTACACGCCCCGCCTGAAGAGCCCGGGATCATAGGAGGGAGGTAAAACATGAGCTGGAAGGGCATTCCATGCCCTAATCGCATGAATATTGAACCCCGAATTCTTGGAGCTGTAGCCGGGGTCACTAACCACCGGTTCACCGAGCCAAACAATCACATGTGTAGGAACAGGTGATCAATGATGGACGTACCTTGAGCGGCTCGAAGTCCTCGACGCCGAGCCGCGACCGCTTGAGCCTGAGGAACTCCGTTTCCTTCTGCGCGTGCTGTTGCCTCTTCTCCTGCTTCTGGCTCTCTGTCAGGCCCTCATCCTTGAGCGACTCCTCCAGTTTCTCCAACCTGCAAGCGTGTGGAACCGTTACTATTGCCGCATTTTGCATCAATCTAGTCCTACAGTTCACCCGTGATCATGGCGCTAGCAACAGTGCCAAAATATCGGGAGCTCATTAAAACAATACAACATGGTAAATATCTCGAACAATGATCAGTTTTCTAACGTTACTATTGCCGTCATCACAGAAATACCCAAAAGGGTGCACAGTCACAATCGTAGAGGAAGTAGAAATTATATTACAAAAATCTACATTTAATAATACTTAATGGGTCTTCACAAGATGAAAACAGTATAAAATTCATAGCCACTTATTGACACTTCGATTGGGTTACATTAGTTTACTTTCTTTTTTCGTGTGAAAACCTATTAAATACATACATATAAATGTATGTAATGTTATTATAAGAAGGAATAGAAGTTGTTGTAACTAATTAAAAACTAAAATATGCAGCCAAAACGGTAGCCACTCAGCACATATTACAGATGGCGAAGGACTACTACTTGTCTCCATACCTCCTACCACAGCAACGAACAGTCTATTAGACCAGGCTACTAACGATGTTGTCGTAATGACGTCAGGACCTAATTGACTGCACTGTATCTTAGGCCGCCTCCACTTTGAAGTGGCTCCGTGACCCGTTTAGACATAATCCCACATATGGTCATATGGGATTTACAGAAGAATCAGTAATTGCAAGAAGATCGTCTTATTTTCAGTTTGATTTAACTATTAACAAGCATGAGACAGTATGAAATAAAAACAAGTAAATGCTTGTACATAGTTGAATAATTTCGGATGATGTGATATGCGCTTGTTAGATAGTAGATAGAAGTTCAAATCAAATCTGCGTTCGAAACGAAGACAGACCAGTTCAATCACAAATATGTCTGTATTTCTTTGGCTTCAACCGCGGACAACTACGAAAATGTTAATGTCATTTTTCCAATACAACAACAACAACCGCTATTCTCCTATGCACTAAATATAGAACTTTATATCTCCATCGTCAGTTATTTTCCGACACCCACCGTAAAATTTTCATAAACCCGGTACTAAAACAGGTATTCACGCCCGTACAAACAGAGAGAGTTCGATTTCCGTAGTACCTATTGACATTCACTAATTGCTGAATCGAGCTATTTATAATGAAATAAATCATCAGCATAATCCTCTTAAATGAGCGATCGGACACGTCAGCCAACCTCATCGGGCATAATATCCAATACACAAGTTATTACTTTACATTACACCGCGTAGATTTTACGCGCAGGTGTTGCGAAACAGTTGTCAGGCGCAAAATGAGCGAATAAAAACGAGATACTTGTTGAAAAGGGTTGGTATTATTTTCAGGCTTGTAGCTAAAGATGAGCCTAAAACTATTTTTGTTTGTCTATCGCCGTTTGACCTAGAAGTCGTCTGGTCTGGGAAGCGAGCCGCCGAGAGGCCGGCGCTCATGCGAGCACGATGTTCACAAAAAGCATTATTATATTCATCTTACTCGGCGCTGCACATTCGGCCCACCCGCAGTTAGCTGGAACGTTGCGCTGTTACGATTGTAATTCCTGTGAGTATTGTGTACTTCCCCGTTTACTTTGTTCAGTCAGACATTTGCGTAGAGAACAAAACACGCAGTGTGCCTTGTCGGCCGCTGCTTGTAACAAACAATTTCGGATTTAAATTTAATATTTGAATTCGTAACTTCGCATTCATGTAACATTCGCATTCAAGTCTATGAGGATTTTTGAAAAAAAATCTCTTTGTTAATAAACATCTATAGTCCAATCAAATTATGCAAGTAAACAAACTTGCACCTTTGTAACAAACCGTCTGAAACTCAGTGAGTCGTTACTTCAAACAGTACGGCAAGCTTCGACAAACCACAACTGTCCGATAACTGAATATTATTCAACGCTCAAACCAATAAATCTATTCTTGGTATCTACTTCACTAACTCAGATACTTAGTCGAAAGGAAATGATTAAAATCTAAATATCAGACAACTCAGGTACAGGTAGTCGTCAAATATTAAGCTCGTTGAAATTGTAAAAGACTTGCTAACAGCGTGTGATGGCAGCCTAAGCCGAGCTTACAAGACCATGCATCTGCACACTTTCTGTAATATACCTTATCATAACTTAATATTTGTTCAGTTATTCACATAAGGGGATATAGTAATACTAGCTAGCTACTAGCACGTCGAGGGCAAAGGCAAAAGGGTTTACTGAGTGACGTCATCTCCAGTGTTCGAGGGGAGTAGGAAGGCTGGAGACAAACTGTAGACTGCATTTTCTATCACAGCGGGTAGCGTAGTAAATGGATGTGTAAACACACGAAAGCCGGGTGATTTCAGAACTTTGTCAATTAAACCGGCGATCGAGCGGGAGAAACGCAAGTGCAATGAGCGTTCACCGGCATTTGTTTTTCATACGAAACTGACATTTTCTGAGCGAATATTAGCTCAGAGTTTATACTCGTATAACACCGGACGTCCTGGTCTTTGTCGTATTGCGAAGGAATTGCAATAGTGTGAGGAAGTGTGTGTGAAGTAAGGGCAATGCTAAATGGTAAGAGTTCTTGGAACCCATATAACTGTAGGTATATGTACACAGTAGGGGCGACCATTGACTCACGTGTATTTTTGGATTTGAACCTAAATTATTTTCTTGTTGCGTCTTTTTTGATACATTTTTCGAAGTTTTCTTGATTTTTTCGGTGTTACTTCACCAGGCGATGCTAAGTCGCACTCCACACATAAGGAAGCTTTGTAGGTCGTGTCAAAGACCTATCGAGACAGTAATGTGTGTGGACCGAGTAGTGTCGCAGCTAGTCATAATTTTAAAAGCGTAATAAAATACACTTGTTTTGACAAATGCGCTTTTGCGATATGCTTATTATAGAGTAGTCGTCACGTTGCCTAAGATGCGCTACCAGGTTTATCAAATCATCATCGCAAATCGAACTTCCAATATCTATCGAAATCTAGTCGAACAATTAATAGAACGCACGCAACGCACAAATTTCGAACGGTAAGCTTATTATTAAAAAAATCACATTGTAATAAAAGCTATCAATCCAAAAACCGAATACCCCGAATACATTCTTCATGTAATCCAAACAACGCATAGACACTCCATTAATTCTGTATACCGCGAGTAAAATAGATGGACCTATCTCAAAGCGCCGATACAGCGGAGCCGCCGAACGTCACCACAGCCCAGCCATGATGTCACCGGCCCAGTCCAACAACAAATGCCTTGTCATCAGATCGCAAACATTCGCGTTTGTCTAGCGCTCACTACAACAGCATTATCGCAATCGATTAGCAGAAGCATGCAACACCGTCACTCGTTTTATCAACGATACGTTTCGTCTGGTGATTACGCGAAACCGTAAACTCTCTAATGCAACCAGATATAAGAACTTCTTGGTACTATTTCCACATCTCCGCGCTGTAATAGATAAAAATTATCGTCATATCGATATCCGGCTTCAGGTGAGTTTGGGATGAACCAATATGACTTTACACCAGTTACTACCCCGTAACGTTTTTGTACTGCTTTGGGTTAAGACTCTTGTCTCAAAAGCGGGTTCAATCAATCGCGGCAGCAATACTGTAACAGTGATAAATCTGAGATCAATAAACTTATGAAACATCGCGCGCCGCTCTATATCGCATTATCTCTACATCTTGATTAAAGGAATACATTTAATCAGTTACAAAATACACATTTAAGTCATATCTGCGAATTCATATAAATTCAACACTGATATCAATAGTGGTCATACGGCTGAATACTGAAATCTATGACTTATACTTAGACCATAAGGTTTTTAATAAATGAAAATCAAATTTTGTATTTCAGTAAATTTATCCAGATATAAATATTACCCACTTACTAGCAATAGAAACATATTCGCTTATAATAAACCATAATACATACGTTTGTAAATACGTAAAACAATCACGTTATATTAGTACTAATCACTTAACCGAAGCACGAATCAACATACTTCATAACATAGTACGAGAATTGAAATGAAATAATACGCCGTGTGTGAGTACTCGCTAGCTAATGGGAAGCGTATTTGCTGTAACATTTTCAAATTATGATAATATTGATATTTGTTTTAACGTCGCCAAAGTCAAAGTTTTGCTCACCCCCAGACTTACGCATTTATTATTTCATCATTCATTCCTTAAGATAGGAAGCACTTTGCGACATTATAGAGATAGTCCAATATACCTGCACTAATAAATGAAGACTTAGGAAACTAACATTGAGGTTAGTATCCTTTATTCTGGATACAATCTTATTCTTTAAATCTATCTAGTGTTGTTGTTGTTCAAACATTATTTCGACCGGAATAATATTCGGCAAACAGCAATCCTCGCAAGATTAATTTACAATCAGCTTTAAACAAAACAATAGACGATAGGCCAAGTTTATTCAAGGTGAGCACTAATAACTAAATGCAATGTTGCGGCTCTGTTACATCGGGTGTTATCATAGCACGAGATAGCTCAAACTGAAATGTTCCGATCGTAGTCTAAAATGTATCAATCTATTTCCGAGGCCATTACCATAAGCGCGGTTTGTCTGTAACTGTCATGTACGAATCGAAGCGGAGGTGAAAAGTGGGCCGTACTCGGAATATAGTATCAAGCATCAGCAGTGTGCAGGTAAGTGTGGTGTATAAAATGGGCGGCAGATTTGGCAATCCATTTCCGAACATTCGACTGTACTGGTATCGCAAAAAGTAAGGCCATAGAAAATGTTGAACTACACTAAGATGTTCAACATTTTGATCTGGTTCGTGATACCTACTGTTTCCACACAGGACTTTAATGCTTCCGTTTATTGTGTTTATTGATCTATCGAGGTGAAAAGCATAGTAAGCGGTGTCAGAAAAATGAGCTATTCTACTCTGATCGGCTATTTTCACACCAATAAATTTCAAAATAAAGGCAAATCGCCACTACTCTATTTGTTAGTAGTCATACTAGTTGCGGTTGTGTTGTAGTTGAGAGTACGGATAGACGCGGTCGCGCTGTCAATTGGTTATATAGCCTGTGATTTGAGAGGACAATGAGGCCGCGTACTGGATCGTCTTGTTATGACCGAACTCGCGAGATACGTAAGTATCTCCGAAACGGGCCGGCTCGTCGCGAACTCGAACGCAGTGACGTCAAATGAACTGCAGTATCAGCGCACCTAGCGATGCATACAAACGAGCCAAATAGCTTATAATTGGGCGGATTGAGCGAGCTTTTCACAAACGAAGGTCGTTGAGAGCGAAGCTGCGCCGCGCCCTGCGAGCTTCGAAAACTTTCCCTGCGCTAAGATTAAGCTCACGTTCAGCTTGACGCAAGAGTTTATATACATTTACAACGTCACACAGCTTTGTCAAAGCAAACTTTGATGATTGTACCTAGCCCGTATTGCTAAGAGCACGTAACTGTGCTCTCTAACTAAATTTAGATTTTTAATCGACCGCCATTAACCGGGGATTTGCTTCAAATATGAATAAGCAATGACTACTTAAACTTGCTTTGAAACTCATCTAAAATTTATCTTTTTGTCCGTGAGGAAGACAATAAAATCAGTTTTTCTTTTAAACTTTCACTATGCAAGTTTTCAAAGCAAATTAAAATTTCCGCAAAGTTAGATTAAAAATGAACCGTAAGTTTTTGTACTTTATTCATTTAGCATAACATATAAGTATTTCTGATGCTATTTAATAGAAGCAAGAAGCATAATTATGCTAATAAAGGACAAAAACTTACGGTGTAATTAGACCAAATCTGCTTAAGGTGTGAATTGAGTTTGAAAAGTTCCAATACTAATCGTGTGAAGCTTATAAAGCCATCCCAGTTCGAGAGTAGAATATTTCGAGCTCCCGATTGAATGGGGAGCGACAAAGCGGCCGCTTGCACGCACGAGCGCAATGCAAAAGTGCAAGCGAAGGTCGCGGAGACGACTCAAAGAGCCACCGGGGGCGCCCGAATGCCCCGGAGGCCCCCGAAAGCCCCCGGATGCCCCCGAAAGCCCCCGGACGCCTCCGAAAGCCCCCACGGCCGGTGACGTAAAGCCGTATGCACCACGCGGTGGCGCTTCCTAACGGCATCGTGCGAAATCGTATCATGAATTCTTAAAAGGCAGCGCAGTTAGTTTGTTGCAGATCCGCTAGGTTATTGTAAGTTGTAAACACTTTTTGGAAGGACTTGTACTCGGTATAACGGACTAGGTTAAAGTGTTAGTAAAATCAGCAGCAAGCGCTGACAATATCGTACTTAAAGATAAGTACGGTACTTATCCGGTATCCAGTTTGCTAATCATATGTTTGTTATATTAGTATAGTGTATTTCGTGCGTTTTCATTTGCATACAATACAATGAAATAATAGTTTCAGCATTTTTCATGTTACCGGATTTGACACCATGCATACGAACTGTTATCTACCATTCATCAAAGTTCCCAACAGAAAAGCAATGGATCAATTACTGCAATACTTCAGTTTCATACGAGAATAAGCGATAAGTGCGGTAATTATTACATGCAGCACTAAAAGGCATGACGGGTAAAGCCGCCAAATATATTGTGGTTGTGATAAATATATGCATAAGTTCACGTCCATTTGACTTTAAAAGCATTTCTAAAAGCGGTCGGAACAAGCTTTAATTATTTATTTACGGGTCGCGCCCGCAGCGTGGCACGGGGCTAAGGTCAGTCAATCCCGCCCGACCAACCTCGACATTATGCAGTTTTAGATGCAGCCAGTCCCCTAAACGGAGACTACTCATTATGAATTTATTAATTGGACTGAATTAATACACAAATGTACGATGATTTGCTATTGCAATTTGAAAATACATAGCTCATAATCAATGATTAGCTTAATTACATTGTTACAATGCTTCGTGATAATCATTAAATGATTCCCGATAAAATGGGATGGGATAATTATTGAGGTTAATTAATTAGTACCTGTTGCCCGCAACTTCGTTCGCGTGGGAACTCCTGTACACTCTCAAATATTCGTTTTGTTTTGATTTCAGTATTTAATATAGCGGCGTTACCACAAATACGAGTACATTATATGTGCAAATTAGTTCAAACTAATTTTCGGTGGAACATTATACTATATTATATCATTATCTTTTTATATAATTATGTTACAAGAGGTGTAGGTTGAATGACAATCTTAATGGGATCAAAATACACCTTAGCAATATAGTTCTTGTAGTTTCGAAAATAGCTGACTAGGCGTGACATTCGGACAAACAAATATGATGAATACATAATGGTTCCATGTTTTGTCATTTGTCTACGAAACCATATAAAATACAAAAAAAGTCGCCAAAAAAATCAGCAATATATTTTGTCGCATTCTCACATATTTCTTAAAAGATACGTTGTTACTTCAGATTTGATTAAAATTCAACTTAGTCACGACAAAATCAATCTACTCATCTTGAACCAGTCCTTCCCTTACTGAAATACACTTTAGTACGATACGATACCCCTATACTTTGAAATATCGCAGAAAAATGTAAGTAGTCTAAAATGCTTCTTTATAATTTAAGTTACACCCTTATCAAACTACGTGAATTATAATTAACTAAATAAGGAAAAAACCTGCGAGTACGCTTGTCAAACAATTTGGATCAGATGAAGTTAGCAATTAATTAAATGAAACATACCATTTCGATAGGTGATAATGATGTTCTTCCTCGCGCATATCATTCTCAACTAATTATATCGCCAACAACTTATGGGCATAAAACATCACTCGAGCATCCCCACAAACAAATATCAAGTAAGTATTTAGTATTAACTATGACCTTTCGCTCAGTTGGCGCCAAAGCCGCCTTCCCGGGCCAATGCGGCCCACTAATTATGTCACACAGAGCACGAGGCTACCTCTCGTCTCTCATACAGCACTATACTTCGTGTAAAAGCCTACAGCATAATGAACTTAATACCTTTAATCATACTACAAAGTACCGGAACCTCCGACTACTCGGCAGACCCAATGCGACCCGCAAAAAACTAATATGTACTCGTAAACATGGCTTCCACATGCTTTCATTCAAAAGTATTAGTTAGGCAGTAGAAAGTAAACGTAGTAATTACTTTAACTGTGACCTTTCCGTCGCTTGGAGCGAAACCGCCCTTGTGGATCAAGCTACAGTTAGGATTAGTTTGCAATGAACATCGCCAGGTAATAGCTTAGACATGCGATGCCCGAAAACTAGAAAAAACTACTTTAAATATGAACAGTATCACTTATCGCCGGATTACCTCTTTAGACACTTCAAGGAAGCACTCAAAACTTTCATACACTTGAAACTTGAACTTGAAAAGCAACACTCTTCATTCTGTTAAAAACTTTAGTTAAGAAATCTAATAAGTGGTTTATCCAGTAATCGATCAAAACTGTAAGATGAAAACGAAGTCTTAATTCTTTTTGTTACTTAGCTTAGCTATCTCGGAGTATATTTAATGGACTCCGGCCCTAAAGGTCTGGTAATATGCGAGCCCACCTCTGTTCCGTTTCATAGTGGATGGGCACGATGGTGCACAGCCCTTTGAGGTTAAATTAGTTTCAATTCTTTACTTTGAGGGCTTTAGTCGCCCGTCTAATGTGTTATGAAAATGAAAATTCTTTCTAGCTTGTTTTGGTGCGCTGCTGAGAACAATCACAAGTTAGCTGTAACGTTTTTGTTAATTAAGCATTGTAGCGCGTGTTGGGAAGTCCGGAAAAATACGGAGAAGCCGTCCCACCCACTAAGTCCTCATTTCTTAATCATAATAAAAGATCAAGTACGAGATGGACTCATACGCTCATGGTTTCGTCATAATTACATTCATACGGATGATTTGCAATTTGTAAATTGTTATAAGAATAGCCGTTGTACGTACGAAAATTACCATAGGTAAAAGCAGGTTGTAGGTAAATTTAGTTCTAACTAAATATCAACTTTTAAGCATACCTCGTTTCAGATTCGTCCATCTCATATTGTTACGGAAACTTTACTGAAACAATATTCTCACAATTTGTGCATACGCGAGTTGCATATTCGGTTACGCTAACTTGCACTTGTTATTTTCTCAAAGTTGTCTACCTTCTAACGAGGAATCAGATAGTACAATTAGTGGGAATTGTGCCTATCTTAAATATGTTACTGTCGTATTAAAGGTTTATTCAGCGACACCGGAATAGTAACGCATCTGTGCATGTTATTAAAAACAGCGACTGCAAACAATTTTCTTGTACTTCTGAATGCTCACAGGACCTTATAATAATTCGTTGATTTTGGACTTAACGTGGTAAATAGTTGGCCGTATATTCCCCGCTCTCCATTAAAGGGTTAACGACGATTTTCATAGACGATGGGATAGTTGGTAGAGAATATGTATGGTATTATAAATAATCTATTGAAGCCGAGTGCCCTACGCATCTCTATGTAGAATATAGAGATTCCCTATGTTCTACAAAGGCATATAGAAATAGGGTACAGACAATCGAGTAGCCAAGCGTGACGTCCAAAACACGTCCACAACCTACTAAATTGAATAATGTGATGCGCCTCTATTTAAAAGGTTGACGTTTTTAGATTGCTGCATCCCACGTATTTAAAAAAAGTAATTATTAAAATGAAATTGTCGGATGGCTAAAACCCATCATTATAATTGATAGAGTCTGGTCTACCACAAATGGGGTTCAGTACCAAACTATTTGTAAATAATATTGCAAATTTTTGTTTTTGTGATTGAATAACAAATACTCTTAAGGTGCGGCACCTGATGGTGCTTATCCTCACGGTTCGCAGCGGCCTGAAGACACATCAGTATAGATCTTGCTGCAGGTCCCAGGGAAAAGTCGGGGTTCTTATTTTCCTGGAGAGGGAAGGGATGCAGCACTAAACTTTACCTGTATTTATCCTTCTGTACTTGGGGCGATACCTTTGCACATCCTCAGACTATCCTTACCTCTGTTTCCTCTCTAGAGCTAGTAGTCTATACGGATAAACGAACGAAAAGTGTGACGACACAGACACTTTAAGGGTTCTGATATTTCATCTCCAGGTACAGCACTTAATCAACTTTATCCGTACTTAGGCCCATACGGCGTTTTTATACGCGCATACAAATAAGCCTTTGTACTACTGGAGAAAGGAGTCTCTGATCTAAACGCAATGGCTACGAGCGACTACAGCTCGTATACGCCCAGTGGAAGTGCGTATACGCGCTGTAGAAGCGCGTTTCACGCCGCATTGTGTGTATAGGTTACAACGTTGCGTTCAAATCTCGTATGAAAGGCAGGTATACACGCGTCATCTGCGCGTATAAAATACGCCGTGTGCTATGGACCTTAGGGCGAAATCTTTGCACATCCTCAGAGTACCCTTACCTCTGTTTCCTCTCATAGTGCTGGGTGATGAGGTTTGTGTAGAAGTTCTCTAGCGTGACCTTCGCTTTGGTCGCCTTGTCGAGCGTGTGGCCGCTAAACCGGATATTATCCGTGCCCGTCATCTCCAGCACCCCTGCAAACAGATACAAGTATTAGAAAACGTATTTAAGTTATTAAATATAAACAAGTCACTATAACGAACAATGTTCGTTCATGTAGGTCAATAAGAGACTTTGCTGTCTTAAGTCTTATTAGGCGCTCTGTCATTTATTAGTATTAAAGCTATGATTCTTTCTTTTAAACGGATTCATCAAATTAGTTTTTGTCATTCAACCAAAACTGGTTACTTTGTAAAAGATTTTTGCTGTTCATAGAAAGTAGACAATGGACTAATTCAACATGCAGTACGTTGAATGAATGATGAGTATTTATATGTTCCATTACGAATTTGACACAGTAACATTCTCCATTATCGAAGACTCTTCAGGTGATTCGAGGTTTCTCGTGTCCAGGTTGGCACTTGACACAGTCAAATTATATCACAGATAACCAATTTTCGTAGTAGTATTCTAAAAGTTTGAGCAATCTCAGGAAAGGAAATGGAAGATGTTGTTATACAAAATAAAGCAGCAAAATTAAAGTAAGTTACCAAGGAACAAGATAATTAAAAACGAAATAGAATAAATTTTAATTAAGTTCCGACCTACATAAAGACACGGGCTAATCAGTGATTTCCCTGCTATGAATATATTTTTTACAGGTTTCATTCAAGAATTCTACGTATTTATAACGTAACATTCTATTGTAAAATATGCATTGTTTTAAAACTTCATTTCAATATCAAGCTCGGAACAGAATATGATCTACAGGAACTTTCCTGTAAATCCTAACAAAAGCGGAATGCAATTTCTATTTTGCGGGAAAATATGATCGTGCTATCAGTAATTAATCCATTGGATTTCTTGTACAGTTTCCATGAAGTATACTATACATTTTCATCTCACATGCAATATTCCGGAGAAATACGTATATAGAATTTTTTGTAATATAATACTATAATATATTTTGGCCATCATAAAGCCAGAGGTGGGGATAGGTAGGTAATCTTATAATAAGATACACGGTTTTGACCCGTGATCAAACAAAATGAAATTGTCGGATGCCGAAATATCGGGAGCTTATCAAAATAAAACAGTATGGTATATATCCCGATCATATTCAGTTTCCGAATGCATGTGAACAGTTTAAAGTTGAAATATGCTAAGATTCATAGGCGAGAGGGCAGTTTTATCATCGGCGCAAAGTGTTCCCGCGTCAATGCAGCACCTGCCCACTGCGCCGCTGCAGCTCGCGGTGCACTCCTCGCACAATTGCCCTTTTTGTAGCGCAATAAAATAGCACTTGACGAGTCACTCGGGCACTCGCACCAACACAAAACTCACAAAAGTTAAGAACACAAAACTTGCGAGCCGTGAGGGCCCGTTATGGGCCGCGTGAAATGTTGGAATCTCGCATTGATATGAATGCAATTGTTATATTATAATGTATGAGAAACTGTGCAAAAGCAGATATCCCTTTAGACCCTAACATCAATTATACATACGACAAATCCACGCGTTAGACTTCCTTAACTTTATTGCAGCATTTCTATAGAGCTTGGTCTGTCTGGTCAAGTCCAGAAAGCTGTCAGGACGAACATAAAGACCAGGAAATTGTTTGTAAGTACGTTGTACGGTTGACCCACTATTGTGTAATGCGCGAACTAGAGTTTAGCGACGAGTACACCATCAGCGAATTCACAATAGTCCACGTGTCCGGGTCTACTTCGGGTTTGGTCAAAATCCTATGCTTCAACTTACATCTTAATCCGCTATCATCTAATATCTTTGGTTCATCGACTTCCTACTCTGAGATTGGCCTAGTTTACACCGAAACTGAAATCAAAATGAGCCTCAGGACAACGAACTAAAACAACACATTCATGAGCAGTCGTTGGCTCGTCTCGATCTAAAAGCCAAATGAAGTTAGCAAAAAGTGAAACACGTGGAACAAACTGCCTAGGTGTCGTTTAGCAACGCAATACCCTCGTTCTTAATTGTTTGTTTACGTACGCACGCACGCTAGCTCTGCCAGCCTGATGCATCGAGGAGGCTGGGAAGCGCTTGATAACCATAATAATTCTATAATTCCAGCTGTGGTATACATCTTTTGGCCATTTGATAAGAATTTGACAAGATTACAAGTGTAATGATCATTTTAACTACTTTTCAATTGCCTGCAGCAAAGGGACACATATGACCTTTAATGTTATCGGTCAGCATAAAATAACTTAGTCTACCCATTGAATATGTTTGGAAACGTATGATAAGTCAAACGACTTGCGTATTTATTGTTTCATACCTATCAGTAACAAAAATCAATGTTAAACTTAGCGGAGGCATATAAACTCAAGTTACTCAAATATTATATTGTTCGCTTGCTAACTGTTATTTTCCTTAAGTCAGCAAACATGCAAACCATACATCATTGTTAACTTCTCACTTATGACAAAATTGCATATAATGCAGATTGAGTAGATATCTTCACCTGCCATCGGACGAGAACAAATTAATTGAAAATTGTAACATTAGATGCTTTGATAACATATACATAAATAAAAACAAACATCTATCGTGTATCTATAATGGCGTATCTCCGCGAATCATATTGCTTTTCGTTTATTTGAACAGGTGGGTACTTAGTTCTGTCAACTAAACAACGTTTTCACGCGTTTTGATAAAATACGGTTAGCTTTGATCTGTCCAACTGACTAGACGGACAACAATGTTGTTGTCCGTACGATA
The DNA here is from genome assembly GCA_039566165.1 of Maruca vitrata. Classification (NCBI taxonomy): domain Eukaryota; kingdom Metazoa; phylum Arthropoda; class Insecta; order Lepidoptera; family Crambidae; genus Maruca; species Maruca vitrata. The sequence continues at coordinate 18,411,761 of CM076911.1, read as the reverse complement.
ATCACACGACCTTAAAAGGGTTATATCTTTCTCCTTGAGGTTCAGCCTCTGAAAATGTCGTACAAGATTACAGTACTTCTTTAATTCGTTTTGAACTGGAAATACAATTTTACTGACTGGTTTTGGATTGATGGTGAAATATTTTAAGTGCCATGATATTTTCACTCAGGATTTGATATAGTGATCGTATGGGAAACTCCATGCAGTTAAACCTTCGGGGTGCAGATGTGCAAATGTTAGTAAGGTCAAACAAGATGCAAAAATCACCACTGTCGCTGGACCCGCCGCGGGACCGCGAGCATCTATAACACAGCAGCATGGTACTGATGGTCGCAACGACCACCGAAGCTTCTGTCAAGACTTCCTTCACTGTCAATTATCTACACCGCACCGTCAAGTACATAAAAATCAAAATCAAATTTCAACTAAACTTGAAATAATTACAACTCCAATGAAAGAAGAATAAGAGAGTTAGTTTAAATAGGCAAAAAATCACCGCTGCCGCTGTTAGAGGTACTGGGGGCAGCAGCGGGCTTCTTGTGGCGGAAGAACATAAGTTTGGAAAACATGTGTAGTGTTCGCGGGTTCGTTCGGGCGGGAGTCGCGAGTCACGGGAGGGCCGCGAGTGCACTCCTGGCAGCGATCCGGCCGCGCGCCGGGTCCGAGCCGAAGTGCGGCGCACGCCGCAACGCTACCTCCAATGCGAAACTAGCCATATGCCACATTTTAATATCACTCGGCTACAAGTGCATTTCATAGTGTTGCCATGGTGTCGATTGGGACACGACCGTTTGATATTGCGCTCCCGCTAATCGACACGCCAATATGTTTGATATATTTTGTACAAAAAAAGCATGAAATGGACACACCATAAAATAAAGATACTTCGCGTACATTAAAAATTAGGAATAAATGCTTTCATATTTTAACTTCGCTTTTTTAGTAAATTTTTGTTAACGCTACATTTTAATTATTTTATTAAATAGAACTCATGCAGATTGTTTTTTAATATAATTAAAGAAATAATAAAACTGCTTAATGTTTTCGCATTTTAAATAGGTAATTGTATTTTTCGTTAAATTAGCAAATACTGAATCTGTCATCTTCCTTATCAGTTTTAATTGTGTCAAATAATACTATAATTTAATCCCATATCTAGTATCTAATTTTCTGAAGGCATGTGGTGATTCTATTTTCGCACTAACAAAAAAACATTCAAAGTATGATGGAGCATTAAATTTAATTTAATCAAGTTATAGTAGTAGGGTGTCAGAAATAGCAGGACACAGATTAAAAAGGATTTTTTTACTATGGAGGTAACATATCTATTACCTATTTGTTTTATCATTGGTAACTATATTTATCTAGTATATTATATAACAAATATATATATATATATATATATATATGTTTGTTATATAATATAATATATATATATATATATATATATATATATATATATATATATATATATATATATATATATATGTTTGTATTGTATATATTTAAATATATATATATATATCAAAAACATTATTACTTGTATGTAATTTAAATGTAATATACAGGGTGTCCCAAAAAGTAGTGTCAAGCGGAAGTCCTGAGATAGAACACCCCGTGGGGCATCCGAAACACCCCCATGTATGTTCCGCGATTTTTTATAGTTTTCGAGTTATGATTATTTTTCTTAAATTTTGAGAACAACTGACCTAACCGACTAAAAATATTGTGGAGAAAAAAGTATTTGACTTTTTTGAGTAATTCTTTTTGCAAATCAATTTTCATGAGTTTTTCTTTAATGCCTAAAATATTTGTCTCCATAACTTATATGGAAAATATCAAAATTATGGTACAAACTGAAAAGTTACGTCCTGTTAATAATGTCTTACAATTTCAACGTTAAGTTTAAAATATTAGGAGGTAGCTGCATGGCTCCTAAGTAACTTTAAAAACTGCGCTAGACTCTCAGCTTTCATAATCATTAATAAAAACTGGTACTTAATGGGCTACTTTTGCTGAAATCGGACTTCAAAGACAGAGAGGTGGAAAAATCATAAAATTTGCCATTTGAATACGAAGTATTATTTGGACATTTTATTATTTCTAAAGTCAATAAGATTGTTAACAATCAAAATTATACCAGAAATGCTAAGAAATAACCACTTGAAAGTTGAATTTGTGAAACTTAAAAATTTAATTAAGTTTAAAAATGGGAACTTTATTAAAAAAAAAAGTTATCGTTTTTGATTATTTATTGTAAAAAGTTTATAAGTAAAAGTTTATTAAAGTCCATTAAGAAAGTAAAGTTCGTCAAGTTCGTCGTAACAAAGGTATTGCATGTGAAAACAGTGTTAGCGCAATGAAACTTAAATTAAACAAAAAAAAGCATCCAAATGTTTGCATCTGAGTGCTCCTGTATTAAATTTAGGTTTGTTAACAAACTGACTAACTTTCGGAATAATAAAATGTCTTAATAATGCTTGTTCATCAAATGGCAAATTTTATGATTTTTCCACTTCTCTGTCTATGTAGTCCAATTGCAGCAAAATTAGCCCATTAAGTATCAGTTTTTATTAATGATTATGAAAGCTGAGACTCTAGCGCAGTTTTTAAAGTTACTTAGGAGCCATGCAGCTACCTCCTAATATTTTAAATTTAACGTTGAAATTGTAAGACATTATTTACAGAACGTAACTTTTTAGTTTGTACCATAATTTTGATATTTTCCATATAAGTTATGGAGACAAATATTTTAGGCATTAAAGAAAAACTCATGAAAATTGATTTGCAAAAAGAATTACTCAAAAAAGTCAAATACTTTTTTCTCCACAATATTTTTAGTCGGTTAGGTCAGTTGTTCTCAATATTTGAGAAAAATAATCATTACTCGAAAACTATAAAAAATCGCGGAACATACATGGGGGTGTTTCGGATGCCCCACGGAGTGCTCTATCTCAGGACTTCCGCTTGACACTACTTTTTGGGACACCCTGTATATATGAAAAAAAAACACATATTAATTTACTTTATTTAATACAATATAAGTAAATAAAAGTAGAATTCATAACAAAATCAGATTGACTTGCTTATAAATGAATATCAATTAGTATCTTTTTATTAGTAATTATTTATTTCATTAAATTAACATGAATGAATATTGCCAAAATTGATAAATACTTTCTTCATAATTATAACGAAATGCGGACCGCGAAAATTTATCTCCTAGTTTTAAGTATACTACATTGAATAACTCGCCACTCTCATCGGCATCTATTGTTCATCGGAATAGCCATAAGTGCTAATCCAAACTCGTTTTTATGTAAACTACATAAGAGCGTATTATTAACAGAGCGAGATTCTTACCCAGCCGTAACCCAGTCCTGACTAGCACGGTGGGTAAAGAAAAGCTCTTGTCGGTATACCGCCTATTGAAAAAAAAAATGTTTACATTTTTAATTTTGAGTTTCATTGGTTACATTTCTAGTTACTTATTTAACTAAAGTAACATTTAGTTATCAATCATACAAAATTTTACTTACATGCATAATTTCATTTCACAGTAAATGTTTAATGCAGAACTCGATGTAAAAAAGATTCCGTCAACATATATATGTACTTCTTTAATTATCTAGATTTGTAATAATACTTTAAAGATGAATGTAATTATTTAAGGAAAACCCCATAGTCACCCATACATTAGGCTTAAAAATAACATGTTTGATCATATTGATACAAGGAATTCTTGTAAACTAGAAAACTGAATCTGTCCGGGATATTTACCATGTTGTTTTGTTTTCTAATATGTGTAACCATGACAGTTTAAAATTATTCTTGTAGATTGTTTTGTAACTGTAGTGTATTATTGTTTTATTTTCTTTTTTTTTTCAAAAATAAATTTCATTTCATTTCATATGGCCAGCACTATTTGATATTAACAAAAAAAGAGTTGATACAAAATAAAATCCAATGCATACAATCAACTGCATCACTTACACAAACAAAAACCATTTGGTACAAATAGAAAATCTCTGTACAAATTAATTAACTGAAATTGAAAAGCCATTTTCAATATGGGATATTGCGAATGGAGTAGCACGGAATAGATTTACTGTCCTATGTTAAATATGATATGAGATTGGCTAATGTGACATCGTGTGTTTAGAATCAAGCCGTCACAAAAGTAGCATGGCAAATAGTTCGTAATTGGCTCTCTATCGATGAATAAGTGGTTAGGACATTATTTCTTGATGGCACTCGCGTATAATGAGAGCCACTTTGTCCCTGTCACCGTTTTATTGATACATGAATACTATGTAACAAACAATTTTCAAACGCTATGCGGCTGGAAAATGTTACACAATTGTTCTGTTGTGTTGAGATTAATTAAAAATTAATTCACATCTCAGCACAAGAGGCTTAATTAAGTCAGATCTCTATCTCATAACCTGCTAAAAGCTCAATAACAATGTCTATAATTCACGAAGTAGTATTTATTAATAAATCCAATGCTTAGGAGATAGATAGTATAATACAAAACACGTGTTATAAGCATAAGAAAAATTACCCGAATAACAAGAATTTGAAATCGGTGATTCAACATTGTGGACCGGATCTAAATTATTAAACTGTGTTACAAGAGTGATTTTACGTTAAAACGCAAATGACATCATGATTTTTATCACAAAAATACTTCGGTGTCAAGATAAATCAACTAGTTACAAAATTAATGTATCAATAAATAAAAATACTAAACAAATGTAATAATAACCCATTCGTAGTAGTTGGGGCACAAACCTTAAAGCGGTCCGTGGTCGTAGTATTGCTACGACATTCTTGTGAAACAGCGGGTGCTACGCTTGCAGTTTGTAGCACTCAAGTGTATCCACCCTAAAAGCACAGCTTATCGTAGTAGTTTCCATTACAATAATGGCGACAGCTTTACATTTCATGAGAGATTATACATTATAATCGATAATCAGTCATTGATATCATCCGAAAAGAGCATTACCAAATACTAAACAGAGACCTTTAATTAACGTTTCTTTTACTCGTAGCATGAAAAATAGTAGCATCTCAAGTAAGACATTTCTATTCTTAATGGGTGAAAATAGTCACACGAATGAATCCGCAATAAAATTTTCTTCATGTTAAGTTGTTTGAGTATACGATTATGAAAATATAGACCATCATTCGCTTTAAACGGTCGTCAACATCGCTTCATGTTATTGTACCATCTGAACCAGTTCCATAGTCCGAGCGCACTCTAATAAATATTAACTAGACGTGGCCGTGCCGGTTTGACACACAGATTTGAATTGTTTATGCTCACCACTTTTTTCTAGATCGGACATTGTCGTCAACGTCCGCTATGTAGTAAGGCTCCCAGGAACTTCAATAACGGTGATATTGCTTTTCGAAGCGTACAAATTTTGTTTTCCCACGTCCTTTGTCATGTATATTCGTCTCTTAAACATTTCAAATTAGCTCTCCGGCTGAACTATGCACTGATAACTAGTTGCACGCGCCGTCCTTCCACGTGAGTAATTAATTTTGAGTGAAATTGAGAATTTTGCCTTTAAATTGAAAAAAGGACCAAAGTAAAAGGCTGTAGCAGCAATTAACTTAAAATCAAGTTAGTCAATCAGTTGTTTATTATTATGCGGCCACCACTGGCGGCCCAGTCCCATCAACATGGTCCTATGTAACCCGTTTCCATTAAATACATATTTTAAAAATAATGAACTCACAAAACATCAAAGACATCTGTTTTCGTGTTAAGTTAATGAAGCACTTATGTTACGGATATCAGAAATATCATTGGTATAAAAGTGTAAATAACACAATTATTTGTCCCACGACTTGCGATATAGACCGGGGCTCGAAGCTGAATTGTTTAAAGCAACATTCTGTGTGTTGGAAACTATATATGAACTGTTAGTTTTTTTGAACTCTTGTTTATTTCAGTTAAATATTCCATCACAAAAAAATCGGCTCAAACATTTCGAGTTCTGTAAAATAAAAAATGCACGAATTGAAAACATGTTGCTGTTTGAACAGTTCATGTCAAAATAAAGCGATTCCCGAAATTTCAATAAAAGTATGCAACAGAAAGATGAAAAATCATTGTACATTCGCCGCGAGTGCAAAATGAAGCAACTATGAACAAACGAAAAAGCTGGACGAAATTAACATAACTTCATCATATTAACAGATGGTGGGACCACACGTTTGGTGGTAAATCGGGACTGACTGTTGACAGAGACAGTGCCGATTTCACAGAATGAAAGCCTCCATTGTCCTTAGGGGAAACTGTGTTCAATCCCACAGCCTTTGTCCCAAGCGGGCACTCAGGTTTAATTTCATGGATTGCCGGTATTCGAATTGAACTTTGACAAAACAAGGAGTTGGGTGCATAGCGGCGACCAAAGCGCCCCGTAGCGGCGGCCGAAGCCAAACAAAGGCACCGCGGTCAGAAACAGGACTGTTTCACATCAACGTTGTTTTAAGCCTTTGAGAGGAAATTCTCCTTATTTTCTTTGTAACTTTTTGCTGTTTATAATTAGCAGTAACTTAACACTGTGAGCACGTGTTTGAGTAAAGCTTATAAATAGCGACTTGAGTCTAGGGAATTGTTTTCGCATCCGCGTGCTTAAGGAAATCTTGAGCAAAATTTACTTAGTTGGTCCAACTACGTCAAACATGACACAATAGACGATATCGGATTATGTATCATCTACTTATGTGTAGTATTTTCAAAGCTCTTAGTCGTTTATTGGAACGAATATGGAAATATTGTCGATAGGGGACTTATGTAATAGTCGTATGTTACTAGCTGTTATATGTACATATTATTCGGTGCCCTGGCATTTTAGTTATTAATATATGAATTATAGCATACATAGGGAAAGGTAATTAACAATATTTGTGCACTGAAATGTACCAAGACAGCTGACAGAGGCCAGACCACATGATACGTGGCGGCTACCTATGCATTAACGTACAGTCGCCACTCGTAATAGAGGCTGGTTACCACAGAAATAAAAATAATTGATTTTGAACTCTATTCTGTAAACAGCTTAAGTACAAAATCGGACCGAAGTTCGCGGTGTTCATTGCATCCACGGTTGCATTTTAATCGCAGCATACCTTTGAGTTGACGGGTTAGTTTAATTAAAGGATTAAGTCTGCGAAATGTCATAACCGGTCATAACCTATTTATTATAATAAACTATGTCACTTCCCGTAAATAGGACACGATATAAGTCCTATTGTCACCTGGTACGTGCGAGAGAGGGGCTTAACGGTTTACTCATAGAGTGAAAAGGGATCTTCCCTCCCGTTTGTCCGTTCTCACCTGCGATATCTGGCTTAGCCTTGGCACGGACTATTTTAACTGAATCACTTTACTCTTATTTCAATGTCTCGCAAAATGGAAGTCGCTTGGTGTTAATTTTAGTTTAGTGTGTACACCACGCAAAGTAGACAATGTGATAAAATAAATAGATGATATATTTTTTCAATTGGGCTTATTTCAGTGTCGGAATAAAGTAGATGTGACAAGCGGACAGACAAACAGGACGATTACATAAGGGTTCAGTTTTTTGGCATTTGTCTACGGAACTGTTAAAATGTAAATGAGTCAAGTGTGTCCACTCGGGGTACGGCAGGAGTTCCAGCACTGCACGGCCCTCGGGCTTCTGTGGCACATGCTGAGGCTCGTACCTCCTTGATCACATATAGTCTTTGCCCGTCTGTGATATATATATTTATTTTTTGTTTCTTTCTTACTTTTTTGGTACTTGTTTTGTGGTCAAGAAACGACAATCCATCTTTCAATGGTGTGTATAGTGTGGTCGAGTCAATAAGAATTAAGTTCCTTCAGCAACTTATGATGGAACTTATAAATTAAATTTAAAGGAAAATTGTGAAAATATACACAAGTGACCAGCTAGTCACCTCGAAAAACATTAGAGACTTACCATATAATATTTACATGTAGTTTTAAAATAACATCGAATGTACTTTACATACGAAAAGCCAGCAGGTACATAGCATTTGTTATAAACGGAATTATTAATGATCGCAGTCTCCACATCAAATAATTTATGGACACAGCTTCCAAAATGCACAATTTCATGTTATGCACACCAGTTGAAAATTCACTTTTCCAACACAGTGTACCCGATAAACGAATCGGAACCGGGTTCAATACAATCATTTGCTTTGTATCTGTGAAGTGAATAGTAAACAAAATGTAAAACATATTTATTGGGAACCTTACATTGAATACATTTCATATAATTCATTTTGGTTATAAATTTCACCCAAATTTTTGTAGCCAAAATGTTTTTTACGTCTAAAATGAACCCGGATACAGTGAGTGTTGTGTGTCGGACAAATGTGGGTGGCTGTACAAATGACATTAGAGCTGGTTCGGGGGTGGATGCACAAATTCACAACCGCTGTGGCAGACGAAGACGGGCGGCGCCAGCTCACTCGCGACCATGATTGGTGTAACCCAGTCGAAACGTCGGGCAGTAAGTAGCTAAGTATTTGCTACTCCTAATATCGCGTGTAGACCCATAAAGACTAATATTTAGCAAAATGTTTTTCTTGATATGAGAGGGCGACAGACCCTGTTGCCAGATTTATGTACTTACTAGTGGCTGCCCGCATCTTACGCATATAATTACGTTGCTTGGTAGATAATATACAAGATACATATTAAATGTTTATGTGTTATTCCGATACGTAAGCTATGTTATTGTAAAGTTTCATCAAAATCTATACATACCCAGTTTCGCACTTATGATATTAATAAAAAGTAGCTTTATATATGAATAATATAGCTTTTTAATAAAATAAATTATTATTTTTGAGATGTGTAAATATTCTTAAATTAAAATACATTTTCAAACGGTATGCTCCCGTACATTTCATGAGTTTTACAGGTCACGAAATTGTTCAAGAGTTATGTCTCTATTACAGGAAAACAACACATAATTTCGAATTACGAGTATAGAAATTTTAATAGATGACTATGACTATTCGGTTCATTGCAACTGCTTTAAGGACACCGAACACTGAAACCATTATAGTCATACGACTCCTAAAATTGAAAAGGTAAAACGGGGAAAACACGTCAAGAAACAGTCAGAGCAGGTGTCAACAAACGGTACACTTGTTGCATCCCCCGCGTGTCCCCTGACTCCCGTAGACACGTGTGGTGCCATGTTTCCAAACCGGATCGGATATTTCCGCTCTCGGCAATGATCACCGTGCACCGGCGAAGGTGACTGGGCAATGAGCATCGTATGCATCGGAAGTGACGCGCGGTGCAATGGGACGTGCGATCACAACGAGAGACGCAAGGGGCAAAACAGGTGGGAGGAAAAAAGGGTTAAATACTAGATTTAACTAGCAATGTTTGTTTATGGACAGAAATAATTGTAATAACTATATATAAGAAAAACTGACTGAACGCAAGGCCTAAATCATATAAGGTTTTTTTTTCCTAACTGACTAACGATGATGGCTTGGAGGAGCCTTATCATCATCACCGGGCTTGCGGGGGAGCGGATGGCTCTCACCCCTAAATCATATAAGGAGAAGAATCTTGACATTTTTATACACGGGTTCCTTGACGTCCCCTACCGGGACCGGAAAAGATTTAGAAAATTTACCCCCTAAAGGGCATATCGAAATATGCGTAGAATATTCATCATCATCAGCCCATTCCTGTCCACTGCTGGACTACCTACTACCACTGAATATTAATACTTTATGAGGGTGAAAGAGTTAATCAATGAACAAGTACACACTGATGGAGGCGCGGGCGGATAATCTAGCACATTATTGCAATAAACCTGTAATAGAAACTTGAAAAGCCAGCTAAATTTATCTTTATAAGAGGGAAGTCAATTGGTAATGATCCGATTATATGAAGCGTACTTATCTTGTATCGGAAAATAGAATAATCCCAAGGAAGAAGATCTAACGAGATAAAATTGGTAATTGGTGACAAGCAAGGTCAGGCCGGCAAGACAATACCTGTCCATCGTCTTCGGAGATGACAATGAGCATGTCGCAAAATAAAAATTCCAAATAACAACGACAATGGATATGCAAACTCGCGTAACGATTGTCATTTATATACCATTGAAACAATACCGGTGAGCAATGTTTAGAAACTTGTAAATTGCGTGGAAAGTATGTGCAAACAACTAACTAAAACAAATGCTAATTTCCAATATTTCACTGGCTGTAAATATATTACCATGGTCGGTATTTACAAAGCACGTTTGTAATTAATGTGAAGAAATCGGTTGACGTCCAAATATACTGTATGCTATTTTATATTAACCAAACATGGTTTAATAATGGTGCCAATTTTCTAATTTCTCAATTATTCACATAGGCTTGTAAACACAACTACAGTGTTAAAATAAAAGACTGTGACTTTAAACAATTATTTTTGGCAGTTAAGTGAATTGTAAGTAGTTTTGAACAAATTAATAAATTACTTCCTAAACTTTAATGCATACTGAATTTGAACGTTAGTGGCATTAGACGAATGTAAATAAAATGTAATGGTATGTGTGCATTGATACGTAATCAAACACTAGTAAATCTTAAAATATCATATATGAACGAACAGCTCATAAAATATTAAATGTATAACCGTCATTTAATCTTGTTTTTATCTTAGGAGTCGAATCCAATCTATTATCAAGGGCACTATCGCGCAGGATATAGCCAGCCAATCCCTGAAACGCTAGACATTGCTATTCCTGTCGTTCTGTACACAAAGATGCAAGTTCAATGACGAAAACAAACCTAAGGTGACCACCACAGCGCACCATGCATAAATGATGGCAGCCATCAATGCCGCAGTACTTGGAGCGTCCATTTCTGTGTAATGTCTTAATCGGTTTATGACGTCACCGAAAATGACAGAATTCACAAGCGCGTTACGTCAGCGCCGCGTGGTGCAACAATATCGTCGAGAAGACGTAAAAATATTTTTATCGAAGTCACAATGACGCGAGATGGAAATTGTGTTTTATGGGACACTGGCTTCCCTTCCGCGACTCTACCTCCCGCCCGCGCGAAGTCGTTTATCGCGTAAACATTACTCCTTTTTAGCGAAGTCCTTTTTAGCGAAGTTGGTTAAGGAGCCTATATTATGTATATCCTTTCTAGATTTTAAATTACCTACTCTATATCTAGATTGTAAATAATAATACGCCACGTAATAACCTGCATATTATGAAGATTTAAAGGGTTTTAAGGGAAGAGATCAATAAAAAGAGAACAGTTACAGCAGACCGACTCGATAGCATTAGGTAGTTAGTGCTCCTGTCTCATGCGCCAAGATTTTCAGCGGGTTCGATTCCAGCTTGGGTCAAATATTGTGTGATAAGCATCGGAGTTCAATGACTGGGTGTGTTATTTATATTAAATTTGATTTGTGTATTCTGTTCGTACTGATATCGTAACCCAAGGAAAAAAGTGTTTTTTAGAATAAATATTTTAGATTTTAAACACTATTTTTTGTTACACTTGTTATACTGTAAAGTATCTCTGCCCGGATGGCAAAACCGACCGCCTTATGCTGTTTAAGAGCAAAATAGAATCTTAACAATCGATGCAGGCCTACCAAGTAATTCTATGATAAAGTAACATATCGATATGTGCTAACCATTCGTCCACTGCCGCTCTAACGCCAGCCTTGAAGTGAGCATCCCACTAATGACCGCTAAGTAAATAAGTTCAAAACAAACCTACATTACAATGTAAACAATAGACGGTGCCGCGCTAACTAATTCATACGGCATTCATAAGGTTTGCTTAAGGTCGCACATAATATCGGCTCTGAAAGCGATCAAAAGTCAAAGTCAAAGTCAAAATTCCTTTATCTATAGTTTGAGAGGTCTTGGATCGGGGCAAATTTACATAGTCATTAGCTCACTCAAACTACGAAAATTAATCAGAACAAAGACAGTAAGGTGGCGGACGCACGACCGTGTCTGGCACGTTAAGCTAATAGTCCTGCGTCTGATCTGTAATCGGTCATCTAGGAAAGTAATCCCGCACGTTGGGTACGCGTAGCGACCATATCATTACGATGGTGGCTGCTGCAAACGTGACGTGACGGTTCGCGCCTCGACAGGGACTAGAGACTACGGTCTTCACTCGTCGCTATAAACGATTAAGAATACAAACTTGTGTTAATATATCTTTAACCTAGTCTAAATTACAATACAAATGTGGGGTAAATACACATTTACCCCACATTTGTATTTGTAATTTAGACTAAGAAGAAGGGTAAGTTACACAACTTAGCCTTTAATCAGGCAAATATCTGCGGTGGGACTAGTTGTACTTCATCAATTTATAGTATTAAATATAATTGATGAAATAAAATTTAATGGTGCGAAAACCTTATGCGCGAGTCTGAGTCACGCGCGATTGATTTTTGCACTTCAAATAAGATTAGGTAATTTATATAGAAACTACACGTTAACCGCTACTTTGGCATACAATCAATTCTCTTGCCAAAACCAAATCCATTCAGTCAACAGAGTAACAGAATTCTAAATATAGGTACTTACGCACTTTCGCATAATCCTATCTTATGTGTTAAACGTATGGTTCGCTTGTTTGAGCAAAGAAAAAGTATATTATTCATTTACAAGCGCGTAATAAATAAATAAATGACTGGCTCGGTGGAACAGTGGTTAGTGACTCAGGTTCATAAGCTGCGGTTCTAAGAGTCGTGGGTTCGATTCCCACTCGGGACAAATATTTGTGTGACGAACATCGGTGTTTGTTCCGTGTCTGGGTGTGTTATTAAATATATTTAAGTTTATTTGTGTATCCACAGTTGATCCTGATTTCCGTAACACAAGTGCTTAAGCTACTTACCACGGGATCAGATCAATGTATGTGATGTTGTGTAATATATTTAAATATTTAAAATTTAATAAATCATAGGAAAATGTGAAAAAATGTGATAGGAGGGCTGATACCCAAGAACAATAAAAGCGATTGTGAATCTTATAATATGAGAATCTTAAGTGCTTGAAGTACAACGGTTATCTTGGCTATGCGTTAAAACAAAATGGTGTATGGGTAGAAGGTTTGCATATGCGGCAAGTAATCGCAGACAGTGACGTCATACGCCAAGACAAACCACATCTGACATTGGTCATACATTGAAGTTTGTTAATAAGACCTAATATTCGCTCGCAACCAACCCGCCCGGGTTAATTAACCAAATTGACATTTAAAATCTGCCGTCTCACAGAACAATGAAACGTGAAATACGTATATCCATGATACCTTTTCATTTGGAAACCTCATCTAATTATTATAAACATTAGCATCTAAACCAATGCTTTGCGTGTGACCAGAACGTTTAAAAAACTGCACTCGAAAGATTTAAAACAATGTTTGTCCTAGTGATAACATCAGTACATTATCTGCAATCAAAGGTCAGGAAGGCCATAATTGGTCCTCTATTGAAAAATAATAAATCACAACAAAGCAATTATTGTAATAGATCACGTTTTAAAATTTACCAAGCAACAGGAACAACAAACAATGACACGCACAACACACACACGATAATATCGAAATGTATTAGTAAAGAACAACAATTCCACGTCATAATATCTCCATAAACATTAATAACAAATTGTGCAACATAAGTCACGAAGAGTAAGCCGTGTCATTTGACGTTAAGGAAATTGCAAGCACGAAGAACTGGGTCCAGAACTCATACGGTAACTTCAGTGAACGTGGATTTTGAATAGACTTCACTACGGATTCCCATTTACTTATTGACACATTGAAAAGTATGTATTAGATAATATTGTTGTTATGATATCAAAGAGAAAAACAGAATCCGTTTACAAAAAATAAACATAATTCCTACAACTAACGTGTATCTCGTGTGCGTTCAATTTAAAAAGAGCTTTTACTTACTTGTACGTACATTCTTATTGTCAATAACGCACGTTTGTCAGATTAATTATAATAACAACAATACTTACACAGTAAACATCAAAAAACCAGTGACAAAAATCAGACCAATTTAAACTTATTAGTTCAACAGTCACCACTAATAACCACATAATTACACATTATTCACGTCAACGGACATTCAGTTAGGACAAAGAGCAACCAAAATGACCAGTGGCGACTGTGTAGATGCAATAAGGTGCACAGTCAAGCGTAAGTCTCACAGAAGGTTCATGGATCCTTATCAGTTCAACACACTTCCCACTTAGTACATAAAGGCCAATCACTTTTCTCATTAAATGTACGCTACAAGTAAACATCCCGTGCTCCGATTGGCATTCCCTGGTTTAAGGAAGATTGTCACGCGGCGAAGCGCCACTCTCGCGCATATTGCAAACACAATACAGTCCACATTGCCATAAAACATCAACAATATAAATGCACTATAAATTTCCAATCATAAAATTGTACCAGCAACAATCTAATATTCTGGCCATGAGTAAAATTTTGATTGTTACGGATTTATAAGTGATTCAAAGGCGTACAATGTTTATTGTCAATCAATATGACCGTGAATATATCGTCGGGACTGACGTCTTCCAATGTAAAGTTACTATGATAATAATATGTAAAATCAACGAATGATTAGTGTCGTTTGTTTGTAAATATTTTAAATCGCTAGACTATTTACACTTGCAACACTTGGACTTGAACTCACGTCCCCGAATCACGGGGCAAGGTCTCTATCGCACCAAATGGGCTACTGCACGTGTGGGAAACCTTATGAAGACTCTTGACACTATCAATGTCAAATAACTATATTCAATCTTCGTCCACAATCACGAAAACATAGTTAAAAGGATTCTAGCAAGTCTGCCATTTTATGACACTTTGAATTTGGCATTTAAGTCAGCTTTTAAAACATTAAGGGTCCAAAGTTGAACGTAAGCGTCTGAGAGGGAACAAACAATCTTAAAACGTGTCACAATAGTCTTCTTAATAATCGCTTGCAAAACAGCGGAGATTTCACAATTCTTCCGTAATAACTACACAAAGTATTTTGATTCTGTAGGACTAATATTAAATAAGTACTTGTTAAAGTTATTTGAAGACCTATGTGGTTGAATATACATATCCTAATTTAATTGCTTCGTTGTCGACCCTCACAGACCTCACAGGAGGACCTCACAGGAGGAGCAAATAGATTCCTATCTATAGGAGACCTATTTGAAAATATATTAAAAAAAAAATAATTAAAACGAAAAAAAATAGGAAAGGCAACGGTAAGCGAATGTATTATTTATTCAAAAGAATCCAACGAATTAACCTTGCATGAAAGGTTCAACGTCATTGTGCGACAATCGTTTGACGCTCAATAAGCAACAATACGAACAAACTTTTTTGCCAATTTAAAATAGAACTGTACGTACATGGTCAGTATTAGAATGCTTTGTTGTGTCTAAATATAGTTGTTATTCTTGCGCGACGTTTTTTGGACAAGTTGCGTCTAATAGGTGAGTTACTATTAGTTTGTTGGCGTAGTTTGATTGTACAGTGAGGCCGACCAGGGAGACATTTTTCCGGATTTAAAATAAATAGACACTACAGTTAGGCAGTTACTACCCACCTACATAGGAATATTGGTGGTAATAGGCATAATAATGGCAATGGTAATACTCATCTTCATATAACTATAAATATTATACAACGCACTTGTGTTACGGATATCAGGATCAACAGTGGATAAACAAATATACTTAAATATATTTGATAACACACCAATTTTCGTCGCACATATATTTGTCCCGGGTGGGAATCAAACGTACGTCTCTAATTATACATCTTGGAACCGTAGGTAGTGACTCTGTGTCACTAACCACTGTTCCACCTAGCCACTTCAATCAATTATCACAACACAACACAACTTCCTTCCTTTCCAATCCTTCCTTTCCATTCCAACATATCCCTTGAAATATTCTGTCTTCCGCAGATTTGTCCTAGTTTCTGTGTCATACGGGCGGGGTTTGATTTCTGTGCAGACCAGGATTACAATAACCATATTTTTCTGGAGCACACATCGTTTCTGGCTTTATTAATATTGGTATACTAGCGACCGCCCACATTTGCGTACTCATGGAGGTGGTTATCGTTATATAATATTTTGGATAATATGCAATACTCTTTAAAAAAATATATAGGCTATAATATTGTGAAACTAACCGAAATTCGTTCAGTAGCTTTTGCGTGAAAAATAGAAAATATACACATACAAACTTCCGCATTTATATCTTCATAGTATTACTTAGTGATATCCGACTGAAAACTTCAATCCTACGAAGATTACAGAGATGCCAACCCTATATATAGCAGGTACATATTTTTGTGAACATGTATATTTAAAATAAATTTTTATGTGATGTAGCTATATGACCGCATTATACCTGTTAGTGATTGTTTACTTTATGATTAGACCCTATTTGACAGACAGATTTGATGGCAAAATATAGTAACTGACAAAAAGGCATTCATATTTTATGTATTATAGTACATATTATACATAAATATATGTAGTTAATTCCCTCCATCTAATAGAGAAAAATGTGAATAAGTAATTTTCATTGAGCAACATTTTAATCCTTTCCTTTGATGCATATATTAATGTATTCCTTCTGGCCATATTTCACAGAATTCCAGTTTTATGGGAAGTAAAGTTAATTATAGAATGAAGTAATGAATTCTCTAAAGGTTAGGGATTGAATGGAAAGAATAATTATTATAATATAGAACATTAATTTTTTACTGTTTCAAGAAAGAAAGGTGATCCTATATTAAACCATAGACCATATCTCCCCACCCATAAGTAAGCGAGACAATGTACTGACGACATTCTTTACAAATGTGTGAAGTATACCTCAGTATACCTCAAAATGTATTGCATCTAACATACTTCTGATGCCGACTGTACCAAGGTGATTACGCAAAGTACGCAAACAATGAGAGCGGAGGCAGATTACCGAAGATGGGAGGAAACGCTGTGGCACAACAAGCCGCGATAACGCAACTAATAAATACCGGTAATAGAATTTAAAGGGCCTACGGTCTCAGTACCAGAGCATTAATAAAATTGAATTGATGTTTTTTCTTTGTAATTTTGTCATATCTAATGGAGGATTTACATTTTTACCCCTAGATCACATAAAAATCTTCTGTTAGATTTCAGTCTCCGTTTATCTGTCCCCTAAGACTTGCACCCAAGACTAAGGCAAACTCAGCTGTCTGTTAAAGCCACCGCTAATGAAGATTCAATAATAAAATACTTACCCGGAGGCTGGGGCGCTGGCGCCGGTGTGTCTGGGGCCACCGTAGTGCCCGGGGTGCTTTTCCCCCAAGACACGGCTCACTCTACGGACAAACAATCAAATTATACATTTAATACCCAAACACTACTACACTACCAGATCGGTAGTATGGAACATAAAAGTATTATCTCCCGTCAACTTGCTACATGCTTAGTAAGACATCAAATATGATGTCTACCTTGTAATATGCTTGTTTTACTATTGACTCTAATACTCTATTTATGTAGTCCCTTTTGCTGTTTAGTTATTTGTTTACCGCAACTATATTTGCATTATATTTTATACTATTTTTCAACCTTGTCAAAGCATTTGATATTTTAGTTTGCCCTGGAACTTTGGCATGTTAAACTGATTTGATTATATAGAACATTAATTTAGGTCATTTGACCCAATACCAAAATCATCAGATTTGAAACTTTATACTCGCATAAATATGCAACAGTATTATTGACTAATTTCTCAGACTTACTTAAATTATAAATAAGTAGTGATGCAATTGATTTCTGAATGTTTTCAAGAAGTTTGGCTTCTTTATACTTTGAAGAAATTGTGTAAGACTTGTGACTGTGCTTGTCAACAATCCCAACTTTGCTTATTATTTATTCGTTTTGTACATTCTTTTAAGCTGTGACACCTTCTAAAATATTATGAGAAACAAATTTTATGGATTAAATTTATATTATTTAAAAATATTATTAAAAGACACATAATCAACTCCCCCAATCTGTAAAATTAGTTTTATTTCAAATGTGTAGTGTTCGAACAAATGATAGACCATACTAAGTGTAAGTTTTGTTACTCTTGTTTATGTTTTGTTAAATAATGCTAACAACAATTAAATAATTGCCACCTCAGGTTAATAACATAAATAACTGATCCGGCAAACATACATTACAATTATATTCAGAATGCAAAATAACTGTGCCACTTCAAAACCTGCTCAACATGTTTTAAAGAAGTGGGACAGATTGTTTATTTTGGTATACAGAATATTATTCTCATATGGAAAATAAAGATTACTATGACTCATCGCAGATTTTACATCTGTACATAGATAAAGGTTAGAGAAAGCAAAAAATCATACATTCTTTTTTATGGATGACTGTAATTGCTTCAATAGTTTGGTAGATTTTCTAGTAAGAATAAATGAGGATGAGGAATTGATATTAGTTGAGATAGTATACTAGATGAGACCAAAGATTTTGGGTTACATGCCATGTTAGTTCGCTATGTTAGTTTTGAAGTTGAGGTATTATCACACCCTCGTAATCCAATAACATACCAATACATAAATAAATATGATACCTATTTACTACATTATGTTACCCGGCTTAAGTAATGTTACAAATTAGAAAGTATCAGACTTAAACTCAAAGTTTATAAATACCGTTACTCCAGACAGGTATCAATAAATTATGCATACTGTACTATAATATCTATGAGAGTACTATTAACTTATTATTAAGCAGAACTAACAAATTTCATTATAAAAACAAGGCACATACAAAATAAATAAGTACTTTTGTACATAATTAATAATCTAGATAAACAATAACAATAATGCCATTCTGTCTTGGCATTATACTTGTTATGAATACAAAAATGGAATACTTTTCGCTTGTACATTCATATTGTACAGATTACTTATCAAATGACACAAAGTCTAGTCCAGTCAAAGGGTTGGCTGACTGGTTTAATATAAATAGCTGAAAAGTAACCTAACACAACAGTAATGCTGCTCTAGCACAGAGGTCATTAGTGGAACACAGGCAGCCCACAGCTCCTATCACTGTGATACAAAGTGCATTGTATTCACAAATACAGTTAGGAAGTAGATGAAGTAACTTCCATTTATCATGTGACACAATTATCTCTCTTCATTTCCACAGCCAAGTGCAGTGTTGACCTCACTTTAAAAAGCCAATCAGATGTACCACATGCTACAATGAACATTCTTTGAAACCAATCATTGGCTTGATAAAAAAGAACCAGCATTGATGAAGTATTATTAACAAGATGTAATCACTTGTCACACTAACAAGTTTATGAATTCCTAACAAAAACTTGAGTCATTTTTTGTCATAAAAATAATTAAATGTGTTATAAATAGACTTAGTGAAGTATGCTACTGATAGATATCGGCCGAGGAGCGAGCATCGAGCAGCAAGATGCAGATATATCCAAGTATTTACGTCACAAAGAAGCACCTTCTACTTTTAATATACTCTCTCCTCGGCGACTGTAGGCCAACGATACACACCTTGGGTTGGACCGTGACACAAAAATCTTGCTGCTTGGTCGCCAAACACTCGTTCACACTAATAAATAAACTTCATATAAACATCTATCTCGCACACGATGTCTAAAATCGATAATTTAGAAACGATCAAAATAAAATAATTCGTGGCACGGTGTCACTGAACCCAACGCTTGCGGATTTTTAACTCTTGTTCCACTAACTACGGCAGACCGTCACAAATATATAATGCCTTTGTTAGATGAATTACGAAAGGGAAATAACGGGATATTTCATGAGCGACCAGACATAAATTGCACAAAGAAAGATGTCAGACACAGCCACAGATAACAAATTCAGCTACACATTGGAGTTGCCAGCATTCACTTTGGAAAAACCGTAATTCTAGGAAAATACGGTTTGTCGAGTTGTCGATCAATTGGAACGCGCATGAACACCTTATCATGTTTTTAACATTGGAAAACCCGAATTTATTTTGTATACTTGTAGTGTTGTTGCAAGATTTTAAAAAGGTACCTGTAATACTAGCTATTTATACGCAATGGAACACTCCGGAGTTAGGGTAAAATACTAGTGATTATAGACAGGCACTGGATAGTCACTGGTAATCTGGTAAAGTATGATAATAAATAAATTGTCATTTACCATAGTTTAAGTACTGTAAATTATTGTCAACGTATATTTTAAAACAAAAATGTAAGTTTAATAATAATATTGAAATCAATATCTTTAGCAGTAAAAATATTAACTATTCAGGATGTAGCAGAAAGTTTTTAGTTTTTATCAATAATTCTAGAGAAAAATATTTTATGACTCAATTTATTTATTTTTTATCGTTAATAAATAATACTTACAATCGAAACATCCACAACTAGCAGATCTTTTTGCCTATTATAATTAAATTATGTAATTTGGACAAATTATTTATTTATGTATTTATTTAGAAAATAAAATATATTCTGTAAGCATTTCATATAAATGTATTCTGCAGTTACTGTCCATTGACTAATGGTAGTGCCTTCCTACTGCTGTGCCTACTAGTATCCTACGTTATGTAGGTAATCTTAAGGTATAAACCGCGTTTATTTTACTAAGACTTTGTATAGACAATGATTCTATGTAGGTACGCATTTTTGCCTGCATAACTTAATGTGGGACTTATAGATATTCCTAATTCACTAGCTTGATTTATAGGGTTCCGTCATACCCAAGGGTATAAACAGGACCCGGAAGTAGAAACAGGGAAGTCTTAGCAATAAGACTTCACTGTCTGTCACCACCAGGATGTAAATATACATTTGAGCATTTCATGAAAGATGTATTTCTGTTGCCACTTTATCAAAAAATACCAAAAAACAAATTGCATTGCCCCTTTTCAGACTCTAGACTATATCTGTAGTAAATTTCAATTAAATCGGTTTAGTAGTTAAGGCGTGATTACCGACGTAACAGACAGCCAGATTTAATTTCTCTTGTGCGAGATTCGATTATCGCAATTTTCGAGACGAGATGCGAATTTCAATGGGCAGGTAATAAGTGACCATTTGGAATTATGACAAAGATTTATTTTTATTATGTTCACGATCACGTTACAAATTCTTCCTGGTGTCAAAGGATTTTGCATCATGCATGTAATTATTGTATCCCGATGCGACTTCAGCTGAAAAAAAAATTTAGATTAAGATTTTTAATAGAATAGCTTGTTACTTAAGCACTGGTGTTATGGATATCAGTACCGCTACCATGAGTTTAAAAGTTACGGACTCGATATCGCCTACGTAAACATGTCTATGAAAAACTTGTACAGCGTTCCGTGTCTGAGTGCGTTATTACGCACTCAGACACGGAACCAACATCGTCCATCAGACAAATATTTGTCCCGAGTGGGAATCCAACCCATACTACTCTTGGCTTAAGGGAGGGCACTATCCAATGTGCCGTCGAGTCAGTCAATCATAGACAATAAAATCATTTACCAGCATCAACTGCGTGCCCGTTTCCGACTAAGATATCTTCGCCTGCTATATCGCGTGTCTCTGTCCTGAAGTTAGCGGGTTGCACCTGGATGATAATGATAACAATAATTAAATATTCAATAATAAACATTTCACAACAAATATTTGTCCCGATTGGGAATCGATCCCACGACTCTTGGAACCGCCATTCAGGGTCACTAACCATTGCCAAATAGTGAATCATTAACAGCACTGTTAAGAGAAACATAATTCAGCTTTATCTGTGGCTATCAATTATATCAAATTAAAAAGGCAAGAGCAGAAAAATAATCAAATTCAATAGGCTTGTGTAATTAATGGGTTTATCTAAATGTAGTCAAGGCACTGGGTAGGAACATGCCTATATTATACGAGTGGGATGGTGTGAATTTAGAGGTCCCGGGTTTGAATCTCGAGTCTTTTGTGAGTTTTCCTGTTAGGAAATTACTCTTCCCGAAGTTATGCACGCCCGAGCCTCGAAGGGTAAGTTAACTCATGCGGTTAATGTCTCTTCGGTCTCTGCCGAATAGACGTCTCACCGAACTATGAGAATGCACTTATTTTTGAGCACAATAATATGTCTTGTGCACTTCATGACTTCCATTGAGATCGACCATCATGGCCGAAATTGTTCGGCTACCGAGTAAGTTAAATAAACATAATGCTAAACATACTTGACCATCATTCCTCATTATATCTGGCATCACTGGGGCACCTGGGTATCTATTGAATATTCCATTCAAGTTGTAGTGTAAATTCATATCTGGCCCAATGTTTGCTTTGAGTAGTTGTTCCCATATGCCACCTGCAACGAAACGAAAGAAAAGGTTCTATGACTATGAGGTGCCAAAGATTTTACCGAATAGGTATAAGTATATTTCTATTTATACAGATATTTTAATAAGTTTTAATATTATATTTGCTATCAAAAAGCTCGATCACATACGGTAATAAACACAATAGAGCAAGAATCAAAGCCGTTTGAAATATTCACAGAATATTTTGCTTATCACCTAGGCCGATCATGTGTGCCTTTGACACGCAAAACGAAAATGTGTACTTATGTCGTTAGATTTTTTTATTAAAGCTTTTTGCTCAAAAATAAAAATAAATTCAAATAAAATATTATGGACCTGCAACTCTTACTTTGCCGGTTTTTTAATTGTACTAGTTCATACCTTTATCAACGGATACAATAGGCCTGTTTGATTGCCAAGGGTACTCCCCGTGCGCTTGGAAATAAATAGCGTAAGTTGAGAGCTGAAATCAAATAGATAACTATTATTTATTAAGCTAATTACCTACTTAACTCTTAACTATCTACATAAGTACCTAACAGGCACTGTCTCCCATAATATATGGCTGTATGACTTATGCATTAAAGCTCAATAATGATATACCTAACTTATTTCGATTTGAAAAAGCCTTCCATAACATAAATAATAATACTACTTTTATAAAATTTTACACACGTATAAGATTATCATGGTACCCAAACTGCAAAACCAGATCAGCGAAAAGAAAAAAATAAAATTCGTGCACTATTTTACAATAATAAATTACGAAACGAACATAAAGTACAAATATCTGAAATCACCGCGGCGACATTAAAATGATCCTATTATAACAGGTACTTTCTCACCTTTATCCCAAATCGTTTAAAACAAATGCCTAGCGAAGCTGAGGTGGGCCGCTTGTATCAAAGTGTCAGTTTGTAATATTAAAATAACTACTTTTTACTAAATAGGTATGAATCTATGCCTAGTAGGTACCTACCTATAACAAAAACGCAACTGAAAACATTTTTGTCTGTTCTCTGCTAATCTCCGAATCGGCTGGACCGAAACGGGACTTTCACTAATAAATAGCAGATTTTACAAGGTATATTATCTAGGACGTAGGCGGCCGCTAGTTGACCTATTTTTTTTTAAAAGGGTCAAATTACCTGCGTGTAATATAAGGCTAGCCAATACTTCCCACCAGCTCCAACAAAAGCTGTCTCATTGGCATCCATCAGACCTGCTGGTATTTCGAATTGCAAATTCTCGGGAGCGATGCGCAAATTACAACCGTACCTAAAAATATGAATACATATTTAATGTAAATATAAATATTTCACAACATCACATACATTGATCTGATCCCGTGGTAAGTAGCTTAAGCACTTGTGTTACGGGTATCAGAATCAACAGTGGATACACAAATATACTTAAATATATTTAATAATACACCCAGACACGGAACAAACACCGATGTTCGTCAGACAAATATTTGTCCCGAGTGGGAATCGAACCCTCTTGGAACCGTAGGTAGTAAACCTGGGTCACTAACCACTGTTCCACCGAGCCAGTCATCCATGTAAAAACAATATTTGTCCCATATTTGTCCAGTGGGAATCGGGCCATCGACTCTTGACTTATGAGCCAGGGGCACTTTTCATTGTGCCATCGATCTTACAAAAGGATATTGATAATATAGGCAAAAAATAGCGAAAGCACCGATGGGCGAGTGGTTAAGGTCGTAGCTTGACATGCGAGAGGTCGCCAGTTCAAACTCCGCAACGTACCACGTGTTTACAAATTTAAAATATTATATGTACGATTATTCGTAACCAGAGTGGTCGGCTAAGGCTTGATCGATCTGGTTTAGGGTAGGCCCGGCCCCAGCGGTGGGGACGTGCTGGGCTGATGACGATGATGATGAAAATAGCCAAAGTTAAAATTTGTGATGATTGCTACTTGACTCTTACCAGTCGGGGCAAGCCTTCAAGATATCGTAAGGTGCCCTGTAGTACTCCGCCCTTCGCACCACCGGGTTCCGAATGTTAAACCTTTCGTTGGGATCCGTCAAATTAATCCGTTTAATTCTAATGTCTCTCCTTTCACAAATGTAGTCATAGTGAAATTTGGGTATAGATTCGCCGCGAGCGCAGTATGCGGCTGCAAGAAAGAAAATGTGTTACTACAAAATTAAGAAATCTAGGTTAATTTTTCTTTATGCCACCAAAACGCTCCACTAAAAACAAAAGGCTAGTTTTTTACCTATATTGTGGAACGGCTTGGTAGGTCAATGTGGAATATCCTCACATATTGATTAGGTAGGTTTGTAGTAGGTACTCACTTTTGTAAGTGCCATCTACTGTAGCCACAGCAGCATACTTATCGATGCAGTATCTGTATCCCAATACTGATGGAAATCGTAAGTACGGAACTTTGCAAGAAAACCGGCCTTCTTGATACATAGCTCCCTAAAATAAGAGGCTAATCAGATGATTCTTAAAATAAGTACTTAAGTTAAATAGGTACTTTATAATTAACTACCTACTTGTCTACTTATGATACATCGGTTTGCGGCAGCGACTTATGTAAACGGCCTAACTGCCTCATTGGGCTATTGGTGACAAGCGCCATTTTAAGCTCAGGGTCCAGGGTTCGAGTCCTAGGTCTAGATTGGTGAGTCCAGATTTGTTTTTTCAGCCAAATATCTGGTCGCATGCTTGGTGCAACTACAGTTGCAAGTAATCGCATATGTAATGTATAGTATTGTTACGACCACGAGGGACCGGGCAAGCGGAATTAGTCTTATCGTCGTATGGATAAGGTCTATATTCGCTTGCACGTGTTCTAGAAGAGTAATAATAATGTTTCGACCTTGAGAGACCGTGCAAGCGAAATTAGTCTTATCGTCGTATGGATAAGGTCTATATTCGCTTGCACGATACTACGTCACACACTCTGGTCGGTCGGAGCAAGCTCCAGCGAGTTCTAGAAATTTCGATCCCCACGAGAATATTCTCGACGCCACGCGAAGAGCTGCGTCTCTGGGTATAAAAGCGGGATGTACGACGCGACGGGACAGTTCCGATTTGGAAAGCGAAGCGAATCAGTCTCCTGCGAACTAGAAGTGATCGAGTGCGTTACCTGCGATTAGTTTCAGTGAAATTCAGTGTTTTAGTGTGATTCAGTGCTTTAGTGTAATTTAGTGTTCCGTGTTTAGTGTTGTAATTAAGTGTTTCTAATTGTGTTTTTAAGTGTTTAATTGTGTAATTGTTAGTCGATAAATAAATTAATTGTCTTTTGGTGACTTTTGGCGTATCTTGAATTTAACGTACCCCGTTCCCGCAACAATTGGTGTCAGAAGTGGGATTCAAGATGCCTCTTACACCACGAGAAGACAGTGAGGGTCGAGTAACAAGGAGTCAAACCGCGGCCCTGCAAGAGGGTGAAGGCACTTCAACGGAGGGATCAATTCAAACATCAATTGGGCCTGTGGAGCTTGCAGACTTATTTAAAATGCTGCAGACACAAGCCAGCCGCCAGGAAGAGCTAAGCAAGAGTTTGTTGGGGGCTATTGAGAAGAAGCACGAAGTATTAGAAAAGCAGATTGATACTCTCAAGGATGATGTGCTAAGCGTCAAGACCCAACACGAAGATCGACTCACCCAACACGAAGATCGACTCACCCAACATGAAGATCGATTCACCCAACATGAAGATCGATTCACCCAACACGAGGATCGATTGAGCCAGGTGGATGCTGAGATGCGACAGCTGCATACCAAAATGGCAAGAGTGGGGACCCGGGGTGCTACGGTAGTGCCAGATTCTCCGAAAATCGAAGTACCCCACTTCGATGGAACGACGTCTTGGGCAGCATTTTGGTACCAGTTCGAGACGGTGGCTAAAGGCAAGGGGTGGAACGAGGAAGAGTCCTTGATAGCTCTGACTCTGGCTCTTCGTGGAGATGCCCTGCTCACGTTGGAAAACCTGCCTTCGGATAACAGAACTTTAGGTGCTCTCCAAAGAGCACTAGAGGGCAGGTACAGCGACAAACACCTGGAACACGCGTATAGAGCACAACTCCGCGATCGACAGCAGAAGCCTGGGGAGAGTCTGCAGCAATGGGCAACGGAAATCGAAAGGCTAGTCAGACGTGCGTACGTGTCATGCCCGACAATGGTGGAATCAATGATCCCGCAAGCTTTCTGTGATGGAATTAGAGACGCAGACGTCAGACACACCGTGAAATTGAGCCATCATCAGACCTTACAGGAAGCTCTAGCCCATGCTTTGGAGGTGGAAGCCGTGCGTCAAGACGCTAGAACTCAACGACTTCGGGAGGTCGTGGTGAAGGAAAACCCTTCTTTGGGTCCGATGTGCTATGGCTGCGGCGAGAGGGGCCATATTCGGAGTAGTTGCCCCAAGCGAAGATGGCCACGTAGAACGACAGTAGCGTCCTCTACACAGGTGGACGCAGAAGAGCTGTCGTTAAACTAGAAGAAGCCAGGGCCGTGGGGCGGGCGCTGGCTGGTCAACATCGAGCCCCTACCGTCACTGTTTCACAGATTGGTAATGGGAACAACCTTACAGTGGTTGGACAGCTGAACAGCGTAACGTGTCATTTTACTATTGACACCGGTGCTTCAAGAACAATAGTGCGTCCGGAGCTATTAAAAGGACTATTGTGTGGAATCAGAGACCATCCGTTCAGCTTCAAACAGCAACAGGCCAGCCAGTTACCGTCTTCGGTGAGACGATGGCGAAGATAACCATTGGAGAACAAACCTTTGAATACGGCGTTCTCATAGCAGACATCACGGACGACTGCATCATCGGATTAGACTTTTTAAGAGACCAGAAGTGTGTGGTAGACGTCGCTAAAGGAGTACTTAGTTTCCCCGAACAAGAAGTATTCCTAGAGGGAGCGAGATCATGCGCAGTTTACTGCCTGAAAAATACGACCCTACCGCCGAGATCTGAAACTCTGGTCAAAGTTAGATTCCCTTACACTGTGTGTCAAGGGCGAAGCGTCGTCATAGAAAACTGCGGCGACCATCCGAGTTGGATCACAGCAAGAACTCTGGCAATGACCGGAAAAGGAGCGCTGGTGCGAGTCATCAATCTTAGCGGAGATGAAGTGCAACTACGGAGAAACTGTGTCATCGGACGGTGCGATGCAGGTCAATCCATCAGAAGGCTGAAAAGGGCCCGGGAACCGGAATCCTGTCAACGAGATGATGTCACGCCGCTCTAGCAAATTGTAAGGACAAGCTATCTGAGCGGGAACTTGAGCAAGCTAAAAGGTTGTTGCTAGATTTCAACGACATATTTTCGAAGGGTGACCATGATTTGGGCAGGACAGGTCTCGTTAAACACAGAATAGACACGGGAGACGCGCCACCAATAAAGCAGCGGCCTAGACGCCTTCCATTTGCCAAAGAGAAGGAGGTAGCAGACATGGTTGCTGAGATGCAGAAGAACCGCATCATAGAACCTTCAACAAGCCCGTGGTCTTCGCCAGTAGTCCTGGTAAAGAAGAAGGACGGCAGCACCAGGTTTTGTGTGGACTACCGTTTGTTGAATAATGCAACGAAGAAGGATAGCTACCCTCTGCCCCGTATAGACGACACACTGGACATGTTGAGCGGCATGAAGTGGTTCTCAACAGTGGACCTTAAGAGTGGTTACTGGCAAGTAGACATCCATCCAGTAGACAAGGAGAAGACGGCATTTACGACCGGAACTAGGAATGGACTGTGGCAGTTCAACGTCATGCCCTTTGGTCTTTGCAACGCTCCGGCGACATTCGAGCGGTTGATGGAAAGGGTACTAGTTGGACTTCTGGGTGATGCATGCCTGGTCTATCTGGACGACATCATTGTCATGGGACGAAATTTCACAGAGCATGTAAGTAACCTGAGGAAGGTTTTCACTAGAATACGAGAAGCAAACTTGAAACTCAGCCCAAAGAAATGCACGTTTTTCAAGGAAGAAGTTGCCTACTTAGGCCACATTATTTCATCGAAAGGTGTAAGGACCGACCCAGAGAAGATCAAAGCTGTCCAAGAATGGCCTATTCCAGCTAACAAGACCGACGTGAGATCATTTTTGGGTTTATGCGCATACTACCGGCGTTTTGTAAAGAACTTCTCTGATATAGCGAAACCTCTTCATCGGCTCACGGAAGATAAACGAGTATTCGCCTGGGACTCGGAATGTGATCAAGCCTTCGTCAGATTAAAAGAACACCTCTGCACCAGTCCTATACTTGGCTATCCGAACAGAGAAGGAAGGTTCATCGTGGACACTGATGCCAGCAATACCGGCATAGGCGGAGTTCTGTCGCAAGAGCAAGGTGAACGGGAAGTCGTGATCGCCTATTTCAGTAAGTCACTTTCAAAACCTGAAAGAAACTACTGTGTGACTCGTAAGGAACTGTTGGCGGTAGTGAAGACTCTACAGCATTTCAACAAGTACCTCGTTGGAAGACAGTTTACCCTGCGGACAGATCATGCTGCGTTAAAATGGCTCTTGCAGTTTAAGAACCCTGAAGGACAAGTGGCGCGGTGGTTAGAGCAGCTACAGGAGTACAACTTCACAACAGAACATCGGAGTGGTAGAACGCATTTGAATGCCGATGCCCTATCAAGGAGACCTTGTCCTGTGGCCTGCAGTCATTGTTCTAAGACGGAGACTAAAGAAGATGTCCGGATGATTACCACCCAGGGACTTGATAATGAATGGAGCGAAGACGCTATCAAAAAGGCTCAAAAAGAGGATAGTGACCTGAGGAAAATATTTGAATGGAAAGAAGTAGGTCAAAAACCTTCTTGGAGCCATGTAGCATCATCAAGCCCCATCACGAAAAGTTACTGGGCACAATGGGACAGTTTGGAGATTAAGGATGGAGTACTCTTCAGGAAATGGGAAACACCAAAAGGGGATCAAACGACACTACAGCTGATTGTACCCCGTAAACAGGTTGCTTCTCTACTGAGGTACATACACGATGGGGTATCCGGGGGACATTTAGGCGTGAAGAAGACCCTAGAGAAGATACACTGTCGGGAGGACGTCGAAGACTGGTGCAAGAAATGTACGACTTGCGCATCAGTAAAGGGCCCACAAACCAGAAGTAAGGGCAAACTCAAGCTGTACAACGTCGGCGCTCCATGGGAAAGAATCGCAGTAGATGTAGCTGGCCCCTTTCCAGAATCCGATGAGGGAAACAAGTACATCATTGTGGTCCAAGATTACTTCACTAAGTGGCCTGAAGTCTTCGCTACGCCTAATCAAGAAGCAAAGACGGTCGCCAAGAAGTTAGTCCACGAGGTAATTTGCCGATTTGGTGTGCCTCTTGAGATACATTCTGACCAAGGAAGAAACTTTGAGTCAGCACTGTTCCAGGAGGTCTGTCAACTGTTGGGTATGCATAAGACCCGTACTACACCAGCACACCCGCAATCCGATGGCATGGTCGAGAGATTCAACCAAACGTTGGAAAACCACTTGGCCAAAGTTGTGGACGAGCATCAACGAGACTGGGACCAGTACATACCGCTTTTCTTGCTGTCCTACCGATCTGCGATCCACGATAGCACCAGCGCAACACCAGCAATGGTAAACTTCGGTCGAGAAATGCGGCTTCCGGTAGACGCGTTGACTGGGACACCGCCAGAAGCTCCGAAACCAGTAACCGAATATGCGGCTGACCTGCAGAAGCACCTGGATGAAGTACATGCTCTCGTCAGAGACTGCAGTCTAAAATCCAGCGAAAGAATGAAAACCCGTTACGACCGCAAAGCCAACA
The DNA here is from genome assembly GCA_039566165.1 of Maruca vitrata. NCBI lineage: Eukaryota > Metazoa > Arthropoda > Insecta > Lepidoptera > Crambidae > Maruca > Maruca vitrata. Next base: position 18,381,537 of record CM076911.1, on the reverse strand, counting down.
CCGACGGTTTCGAAGAAGGGAGTCTGGTTTGGTTACACAACCCACTCAGGAAGAAGGGCAAATCACCGAAGTTCCAGCCAAGGTGGGAAGGACCATACAAGATCATCACTAGGCTGAACGACTTAACCTATCGGATCAAACAAGGGACAAGAGGCAAGCCGAAAATTGTTCACATTGATCGATTGGCTCGTTACCATGGGTCAAATGATGCTCGGGACGAGCATGACTAAGAGGGGGATAATGTTACGACCACGAGGGACCGGGCAAGCGGAATTAGTCTTATCGTCGTATGGATAAGGTCTATATTCGCTTGCACGTGTTCTAGAAGAGTAATAATAATGTTTCGACCTTGAGAGACCGTGCAAGCGAAATTAGTCTTATCGTCGTATGGATAAGGTCTATATTCGCTTGCACGATACTACGTCACACACTCTGGTCGGTCGGAGCAAGCTCCAGCGAGTTCTAGAAATTTCGATCCCCACGAGAATATTCTCGACGCCACGCGAAGAGCTGCGTCTCTGGGTATAAAAGCGGGATGTACGACGCGACGGGACAGTTCCGATTTGGAAAGCGAAGCGAATCAGTCTCCTGCGAACTAGAAGTGATCGAGTGCGTTACCTGCGATTAGTTTCAGTGAAATTCAGTGTTTTAGTGTGATTCAGTGCTTTAGTGTAATTTAGTGTTCCGTGTTTAGTGTTGTAATTAAGTGTTTCTAATTGTGTTTTTAAGTGTTTAATTGTGTAATTGTTAGTCGATAAATAAATTAATTGTCTTTTGGTGACTTTTGGCGTATCTTGAATTTAACGTACCCCGTTCCCGCAACAGTATTTTAAAGCACGCGACAACATATTAAAATTAGTGCCTCCAACACCCACCAAAAAGCTTGCCAAGCTAGATTTCATAGACCCATCCATCGGCAGCTAAAAAAGGCCATGGATTTTTTGAGTAGTCCGGCATACCCACACAGTTTCCTAGTAGCATGGGCAACGGTACCCATGAGGGTAACATAGGGTAGAAGTTACCTTACAGATGACGCTCCTCCTCCCAGGAGGGCGGGACACACCGCCGAAGCAGTAAGACCTGGTGCCATTGATCATGATCTCCGTGACCCCGATGTGGGACACCAGCGTTACCCCGTTGATCCCCGCTAGGGCGAAGCGCTGCAGCCCCGCGCGCTTGCGTACTTCGACGTTATTCTTCATACTCATAGTGTTCACAATCGCTTGCCAGCCATAGACGAACTCGTGCATTGGGCCTGGTTTTACAATATTGATCATTTGGATGGAGCCGTTATTTATAGATGTGTAGGTACAGATGTAGTACCTTTTAGGGTTCAATACAAAAAAGATGATAAAAACGTGACCCCATTACTTAAACTTCGCTTCGTTTCGGTTTCGTAACAGTCCGTCCGTCCGTCTGTCACGCTGTACCTATATTAAGCGACAAATTTTGATGATGATATATTTTGCCGTTATGACAATAAATATTAAAAACAAAATAAAATGAAAATTTAAGAGAGGAGCTTTCACACAAAAAAATCGTGATTATTATACAATATTGGTACAGAACCTCTCGTTCACGAGCTCGACTAACACTTGACGAGTTTTTTTCTGACAGACTACGATGTTGGCTTAGAGTAGCCTTGTGACCTTGTCACATCACCTGACTTGCGGGGAAGTAGAAGCTTAGGGTAGTAGAGCTGTTGGCAGTTACATACAAATTGACAGCAGGTTTATTTCTTTCAAAGTTTTTTAGAAGGTGATCATATTTGACACTGAAAACTTCTAACTTACCAGTTCAATAAACCAATAATCTTTTTTTTTAATTACAGGTACAATATGGTGAATTGGATTGGCTGTTGTAATGTGAATCAGAAGTCAGGACAAATCCTTTTAATGTCCTTACTTCGTGTTGGTAGATAGTATAGGTTATACATACATATCTTCTGTAAGCAACATAGCACGGTTCATCATACTTCTTTCTACGATTACACCATACCTTGAAAGTTCTTGCGTTGGCTGCACTTACTTACTGCATACAATAATACGTGGAACTACTTCATAAAAAAAATTCGTAATAAAATGCTAGATTTTCATACATTCAATATCACGGTGTTAGCCTGCGTGCGTGTCACGAACGCAGTATCCTGATATATTCTTATTTTAGGTGCACGATAATCCAAGTTAGTAGTATATGACTAAATTTCATCAGTTACGTAACTCTCTCCCCGGGCAGCGCAACTCTAACGTAGCTTAAGTTAAAACTTTCAGCAGACATTTAGCAAGTTACTTGGGCGTTGCTTAATGAGCGATACCATAATAAAATATGGCTCATTCATATACTTTACGACCGTCTCTGTTGCTTTCAATACTGTACACCGATAGGTTTATCAGCATACACACAAAAGGCTGCACAATATTTGGGATCGTGGATCCGAAATTTCCTGGGCAACTCTCAGCCGGTATTCTACATAACCGCACCTATTCCGAAACTGTCTCCGTCGAGGAAGTTGAAGTTCTCTCCCAATGAGTCAGGCATCAGGCCAGCGATGACAGTCGCCGCCTGGAAATAGAGTTCAAGATTATCTGGTTTTATTACCAAAGTAAATAACCGACTAGGACAAGGCACAGTGGACGCAGAAGACGATCTTATTTTTCTTTTCTCAAATAGGTACCTACATAGGAATGTGATAGAACAGTCAGAAACCGCTGATAGGCATTTATAAGCAATTCGTACCTACTCAGAATGCCGATGTGACCGCAGGTCAGATGTTATGTAACTACCTTCACCTTACGTACTATCGTGATTTGCGCTCGGGATACAGTACACACGCATCGTCTTCACTCCGCTATACAAAATACTATCAGAGCCAATATCTTGAGTTGCATCCGAGATTTTAATTATATATACCTACCTGCATCTTGTTAGTAAGTATTTTGGGACCTATGCAACCATCTACAGTCATACCTTATCTTATCTTATCTTATCGCGGGTACCGTATAACCGGTTCACTTCGACCCTCAGGGATCTTTTGTGTTACCCCTACCTCTATACACCTGCTCCCTGGAGATCAAATGCATTAATGCAATAACGTCCTTGGGTCTGAGGTGCCTGTATTCTTCTGGTTTCGGATAAGCCGTTCCCAGAAGTCTGAGCCTGTGTCTGGCCAGCGAGTGACATTCACATAAGATATGTTTCATGTCTTCCATTTCTTCCTTGCAGGCTCTACAATCGCTGTTTGATGACAGTCTCATTTTCATCAGTACCGCACAGATATCATAGACCTATCTCAGTCATGAATTAAGTACCTTTTAGTTAGACATATAGTATCTATTCGTACCTGGAAGCCTTCGTCAGCCAGCATGGGCGCGAGTTCGTCCGGGGGCGGCGTCATGGCGTGCGACTGGTTATTAGCGTGGGTCCGCGACGCTGTGCTCTGAATTATATACAATGTTAGTCTTTAATGCTATAACATCAAGGTTTATATTTGGATCTCAATAGAAGAACTTTGAAGAAGGCTTTGGTCTCTAATGTGCATGTTTCCTGAAGCTACCAGTTCCGGCAGACCTTAGGGGTAGCGAACAGGGCAATCGAACCGGGGCCGCGCAACAAACAAAAAATATAAATTTACAAATGAAGATACTTATAACCAGTACTAATACTAAACAACCAGACCTACTTTCACCCTCCCCAAAGGCCCTCGCAATGGGTAGGGTCTCCCCGGCCCACCAGCACGTGGTAGCTGCCGTCATAAATTTGCTGGTACATAGGTACGTTCCAAGTTTCCATGCTCCTGAAGTGTTTCATCACAACACTGGCAAACCGAATCAACCATACCTATACTTATTTTTACAACCTAAAAACATATGGGTACAAGAAAGGCTTCAGGAGAAAATTGGTCATTGTTCAAGCGACACCCTTGACCCTCCCCGGAGCCTATGCAATGGCGTCCTCTTACGTAGAAAGCATCTTAATTAAATATAATATTAGGTGTGTCGAGTGCAGTTAGAGCTCCCCTGAGACCCGGGTCCGTGTGCCCTGGATGCCCTATTCCATAAACTTAATCCACACAAAGCATGAGAGGGACGCGCCTGCATCAATGCCCACTTACCACATTCCTTACCTTTACAGTTTGCAGAGATTAAATCGCTTTAATTCAATAAAATATGAAGGGTCCACTGCAATAATGATGAATGTCCATTGTCTTTTCTTTTAAGAAACATAATTGGGTTTTAAATTTATAAATGGTGTAAAAAAATACAATAAAATGTTGTTTATCAAAGTTAAAGTAAATGTAATGCGCAGTTTGTAAACAAGATTTCTAAATACATGTTTAACTGACCGAATAGCATTACTAGTTAAGAATAAATTTTTTTTGGACATTAATCATTATTGCAGTGGACCCTTCATATGTAATCGTGATTCTGTAATCAACCTTCTTCTATCATATACGAGTAGCGCTACCATGAGTAAGCTATCGAAAACTTACGTACGTTAAAATCCTATCGAATTGTTTATTTCAATCTACCTATTTTAGTTCTTAGCGTAACCGCTAGGGGCGCCCTACAAGTTTTTCATAGACATATTTACGTAGGCGATATCGAGTCTGCCACTTTTAAACTCATGGTAGCGCTAAAGATATTTGCTTTTTCCGGTGAGGAATTTCCATTTCTCTTTAGACTCCACTTTCATCTCCTTGTAAGTCATGCATGACGTCAACTTCTCCCACTGTAATCTATACCTACTATACGTTATACTATTTTTACTCATTATACAATATTGAAATACACTTACGGACGCGACGCAAATCGCTAAAAATATCGCTACGACCCCCATATTCACCCACTGGTCCCCGACTGCCGCCTATCGGACTCGGGATTAACTTTAATTGAGCGGCCAATTACCAACAGCACAATGCTTGTTAAGACTGCTATAAAAATAAAAAAAAATATTATTTTTAATAACTTTTTATCGCAATTTCGTAAGACTTAGGCAATTAGCAGGGTTTTATCAAAGGAATATTTAGAAAAAAGCAATTATTTTTAAGAAAAGTTAGTGGCAGTTATAGATTTTTTAATAAGTATCTAGTTTTCTTAGACTGATTGGTAAGTTATTAAATTAATGATGCGTGGATGGCTAATACACCTTGAAATGTGTGAAGAAAGATACTTTTATAAGTCTCTATTTTTCACAATCAATTGGAAGCACTAAAAAATAAATAAAAACGATAATATTGGCACTGGTATATTATAATTCAATAAGTACATTTACATCGAAAACGACTGTTACAATGATATTCAAAATAACAAATTGATCTAAGTTAAATAATTATTTTATTAAATAAACAACTCATTAAACATAGCAACGCGTTATACGTAATGATTATATCATTACGAGTATAATCAGGGAAGATTTAAGTTTTACAGTTATGTTTATAAACATACAAAATTAGGTCTAAATATTTACCTTACTCATCTCAAAATTGGTATCAAATATTTACAGTCTATATCGTACATTGAGTACCGCTAGCTGTTAATATAGACTAAACTATACAAGAGAGCAAAAAACAAGTCACCTTTCATAGCACTCAGGATGTCTGTTGCAGATGATCTATAAAAATCTCATAGATCACACGGACAACATTTGTCCCGTATACAGTACACGACATTTAATTTTTTTTCGTCAATCAGAATGGAAGTTTCTTTTTCCTAACTGACTACCAATGGCCTGAAGGAGCCTTTACTTCATCACCGGTCTTGCGAGTCTATCACCTATGTTCTCACGAGAAACTGTTTGAGATACATTTTGCCGTAGGTAAACGCGAATAAATTCGTACCGTGTGAACTTACATATTCTTTGGTATATCACGTCGAAAAGTAGGTATAAATAAAAATATGTATGGTATTTAACAGGTAAATGTGCTAAAGTAGCAAGTAGTTGATGGCACAAATCAATCGACGTATCTAATTATACACTAGTCTCACGGGATCTTATTTAAAACTATACATAATTATGGTTAATAGTATAATATCAAATAATAAATCGTACATTGTGCAATCTAAGGTGTCTTAAATTCTCTGCTCTCCGGTGTGTATTATAATATCAGTCTGATACACACGACTACATTTTACATCAGTTCTTCTTAATTGTATTTACAAAGTTTGAGACAGTAATACTATTCATGATTCATTATATCAAAAGGTTAAGATATTTCCAAAAAAAGTAGTAGTAGTACATACATTAGCCAGTGTGTATACCATATTTTATTGTCAGACTCACATAAACTATCATGTATTAAGAGTAATGAACATAATATTAATTTGAAAATGGAGTTGACATCCTCCAAGTTTTATTTTTCGTTGTCTTCGTTAGTACTTGTCTTTGAGAATATTATGTCCACTGGAGAAGATCCAGTGAATCATGAAGGATTTGAGCAAAGGCAAAACATACTGCAAATCATATTAAGATAATATTTTGTATCAAACAAAAACAATATGTTTGTACGTAAAGAGCATTCTGCTTGTACAAAAGCTTGTAAAAAAATAGGTTACGAAATTAAAGTGCAATAAAAATTTCAATTAAATACTCACGAATTGGTTATATTCTATAATATTACTAATTTAAGAGTGAAATATCCTATTCCTTATAATACATGATTTGTAAAACATTGAAGTAACTACTAAACCTCATAAAAATAAGGCCTCGTGATTGTACACACACAATTGTACACTTAGTAATTGATTTACGATTATCACGTGGTCAGTTTAAAAAGGGCTAATGTTAGATTCTACCATTCATATAGTTTAATACTATCTTAATGCAAATCTAGCGATAATACTGTATTATTAGAAAAGGAATATTATATGACTGGGAGTTCCTTTTAAAAGAACGGGATGTTCACATAGAGAGAGTAAATTAATCGTTACACCATTACTACGTCTTATCTAAAGAAATAATATCCTTTCAATTTCTGGCAAAAACATGTTAAGCGCATGCTACGTTTATTGCTAACAATATCCAATAATTATAATAATTAACCCGACAAATATTAAATACTTGAGATTAAGTTAAGTATGTTAAGTACTGAGATTTTTTGCATGAGTCATTTGATAGTTATTCGAGATCTAGTCGTAAAAGGAACTATATTGCGTTAGTTACATTTATGGACCGGGATCCATTAATTAACATCGATTATATCGAAATGGCCAAAATCCAATACAAACATTTGTGTACAAAAACATATTAAAGAACTACTACAGATTCACAAAAAAAAGTAATAAACTAAACGTATTGATAGCCATTACATTTTACTTTATTCCACAGCGTTAAAAACTCGCTCTTTGCGGTAACAAGCGAATTCACTAGATGGCAATACGTAGGCGTGAAGTCCAACTGCGGCATGATTGGTGAATATTGACATGTCTGTCAATGTCACGTCAAAAATAACCAATCATGCTGCAGTTGGACCTCACGCCTACGTATTGCCTTCTAGTGAATTTCTCATACCTTTTAACATTTACTGTAATAGCACACAAGTACGCTGTTATTGTAAGTAACACACCAAACTTTAACTTCTAAACACACCACCGCAACTAACTATAGGAAAACAAACCAAATAAATTAACACCAACATATTCTTTAAAAATTGACTAAAATTGTAGCCTTTGGTAACTGATTTGTCAATCATGGTAACAGTAGAAAACTGAAAGTGTCCGGGATATTTACCATGTTGTTTTGTTTTAATGAGCTCCCGATATTTCGGCACTGTTGCAAGCGCCATGATCGCGGGTGAACTGTAGGACTGCGAGAATGACGGTAGGTCTAAGGGCCCGTCAATATCCCGGACACTTTCATTTTCTAATGTGTGTAACCATGACAGTTTAAAATTATACATGGTAACAGTACTCTTATAAAGCTCAAAGGTTGATTTTCTCAATAATTATTTATCATTAATTTGAAACGAAAAATCATTTTCTGTAACTAGTACATTGTTATAAAATATATTTAGTTTAATCGGTAAATTGTTTACACACTACCCTCACGTTCTACAACAAAATATAACTGAACTTCAAAAAAGATTCCACGCTTAAAGAAAATTCATCTAACCAGCAAAAAAGTTAAATCTCATTTAACCTGTCGCCTTGCCATGTTAAGGTACCAAGAAATAAATCAGCTAATTGTACCAGAGGTATTCAATTCCGTTACAATATTCCAAATTAAAGTTACAAAATCTTTCAAAATGTAATATTACAAAATCAGATATTGATATTTGATTAATCAAATGGTAAAATACAATAAATGGGCGTGCGGCAAATCGAAATGTTAATAACGAAACACACGAAGCATTACTAATTTTCGTACATATTCGTTGTTTCTAAGTTGATTAGATTAGAAATAAATACGATATGCATCATACTTCACGCCACAATTTTTACAAGCCAAATAGTGTATTTATAAATTTATGCCTAATATAGTGGAACTTCTATAAACTTAAGACCTGTGTGTGACCTACTCATACTTAAAATATTCAAAATTGTTAGATTTGATTTAATTTCCACATATTCTTTACACCTTAAAACAATCGTGGCAATTTCGACAAAAACATCGATTTGCTTGAACTATAACTTGATTTTATATTGCAGAACTGAGAAAACCAGAGATCATATCTATATATTTAATAGCCTTATATTTGCCTTGCCTAAGTATAGTAAACAGATACATTAGTTGTACCTTATATAATATAAATATAATACTTCAATGAAGTCAGAAAAATCTTTGGATATAAAATGCCAATGGTTGCATATTGTGATAAAAGTTTTAAGATTAGTTTGAATATTAGAATTAGTTGTGACGTCAGCCATTTCTAAATACTGTATTTCAGGTCCGCCAGACTCGTCGCTTAGCAAAGCTGAGGGGACCAGTTCGGTACCAAGGTGGTATTTCTGGTCCAGAAGCAGTAATTCTATCAACCTGTCATGAAATCTTGACATAATAAATATAAGTATAGAGAGGAAAAAATAAATATAGTATCAAGAATAGGATGTTTCTTAGTAAACACACGCAAAAAATATATTATTTCGAATAGATAATTTCACTGGTATATTCCCCAATATTTTCAGGATAGAGAGCTTTGCTATTAACGTAGGTTTGGCGGCCCTGCTGTCTTAGCCTGCACTAACTTAACTATTAAATACTAACATGATACTGTAAGAGATTCAAAAAGGTTTCAGAACGGCGGGGTCTCCAAACTCTATTGAAGTCTTCTTATTCAGTCATCCTTATCTTCCACGGCAGATAGAAATAGTTTTTGGCAAAAGTGTGTGATTTTGGCTGTAAGAGAAACAACATTATTATTACACAAAGTCAAAGTTACAAACTGTGTAAGCGCTTGTACATTTTAAATTAAGTGGCGCCACCCAGCGTACTCTACATATTTTTACATACTGATCTTAGTATTTTTCGATATGAGAGTTGGCTACACTGGCGCCATCTATATTTTAAATGTCATACGACACCACGAGAGTTTAGCGTATGATATTGGTCGCGTATTAGATGCCTTGCGCCTGGGTGTAATTGGATAACAATGAAATATAAACAATTCATACAGATAAATATGTCTTGGATTTTACGAAACTTTACTACTAAGGCTTAGGCTTAATAAAAGTTGGAAGTTTGTTTAAGAAATTATTGCCGAAATTATTGTGAAATCGCGGTATGAGTATAATTCAGACCACTAAATAATATATCTACAGAAAACCAAAATCTTAACAATGGATCGTAAGTAGTCCCTGAGCAAGATCACCCATTACTCCTATAGCATCGTTTAAGTAAACTGTCGATGTATTTATTAAAATAGCTTTACTTACTAGAGGCTTCTTGCACGCCCTTAGGGCTCCTCGTAACGAGCCCGTAGTAGACGGGCACTCCGGCGAGCGTGATCAGGGCTCCGCCCACCACCGCTAGAGGCTCACTCAGCACCGGCGCCACCATTAACACCGTCGACACCACGACGAACGAGATCGGCAGGAACAGCGGCACCTAAGGTGAAGGGAACTTTTTCATTGGCTCGTTGGAATAGTGGTTAATGATATTTAGAAAAACGGAAAAAATTCAACTGCCTCACCGCGGCCAGGGGACTCGAACACACGCCCTTCTAGGAATCGCGCCCAGACGTGCATTACCATCACCAGACCAGCAGCTATACACCGTGAAATTTTAGTGGTTGTTTTCCCGTGGCAGAACGATTTGCCTTTAGTAATACTATCGAATCATGCAAATAATTTCTCGAAAAAAAATTTTTTTTTTTTCATATTTTCAAAATAATAATTTTCCAACTCGAAAACGAGAGAAACTATCGTTCTTTTATAAGATGTGACGTAATAAGGTACTGCTTGCCGCATGAAAGCGATGCTTAAAGCTGAAGAAGCTCGACACCCTAAGTCATAAAGCTGTTCGAACGTGCTTTTGAGTTTCGGTTCAACCTTTCGTAAAACCGGCATTTATTGATTTTAACAAAAAAGATCTGCACAAATCTATTGTACTACTTAAATAGAATCATTTTACTGCGGGAAAACAACCACTAAAATTTCACGGTGTATATTGAAGCCGTCGAATTTTTCCCGTATACGACCTGTTAAGCCACAGGTGGCGCCATCCACTATCAATGATACACACTGACAGCCGTAGATATTTCATTACAGAAATATTAACTACAGAAAAGTGGTTAATGGCCAACGTGCCGTAGACAAAGCAACAATATCAAAACGATAACGAAGTTCTAAAAGAATGAAATGTATGGGATTGACGTTAGATTATGTAAAATACCTACGGTTCCAAGAGTCGTGGTTTTGATTCCCACTCGAGACAAATATTTGTGTAACGAACATCGATGCTGATCTATTTTCTAGGCAGTTGATTAATTTTCGGATATACGTATGTTGTTGTACGTATGTTGGTGTACCTACTGAAAGAAATAAAAAAAATCTTCCTTTTCAGATCACTCACCTTGATCGGACGAGGTAGGTCGGGCTTCTTGTAGCGTAGCCACAGCACAGCGCTGCAGCTGAGCGTGGTGAAGAAAGACTCCACCACCGTACAGTACGTGATTAAAGTCGTCAGGTTGTCCGGGATCAGCATCACCAGCGAGACCAGCATCTACGGGAAATGATCACCGAGTCATTTATGGAAGACGGTAGAATGAGGGATATGGATAGTTTGTGGAAACATGGTTGATGTCCCGGACGTATTCAGTGTTCTAATTTGTGCAAGCTACTTTTCTGGCTGATTTTTTAAACCTTGTGTCCGAAAAAACCCAAATATTAAATGAAAACCTATTTTTTTTAAAACTTAATTATGCCCATGACACTCAGGGATAGTGTAGCTTTCCAACGGTGAGTGATTTTTTCAAATCGGTGCAGTAGTTTCATAACAAACAAGAAATCAAACCTTGCCTCTTCATAATATTAGTATAGATAATAGGGTGGAACTGGAGTATCTCGTTAGAACAGTGGTTAACGACCGTGACTGGCGGTTCCAAGAGTCGTGAATTCGATTACCACTCGGGACAAATATTTGTGTGATGAACATCAGTGTTTGTTCCGTGACCGTGTTTGGGTGTAAATATGTATTTATAAATATCTATGTATGTATATGAGTCTCTGCATAGTTTGGGGTCAGATGACCATGTGTGGAAATGTCCTAGATATTTATTTATTTATATCTTTGGAGGGCCCCATGTGTCAGAGTTAGGTAGACTCCCAGTTTTGGTTCCCAAATGAAGCGTAAGTAGCCCAGGGGCCGATCATCGATGCCTGGCAGCTCATGTTGATGTGCGCGAGCAGTAAATATCAGCAGCAAAGAATGCTTTGGTGGGCCCCATATGTCAAAGTTAGGTACCCCCAACTGAGGGGGGGGGGGGTCCAAATGAAGCGTATGTAGCCATGCTTCATCGATGCACTCACCAGGAACACAAGCGAAGGCATCGGCGTCATGCAGCTCACGTTGATGTGCGCGAGCAGCTCCGGCATGTGTCCGTTGCGCGCGCCCGCGAAGCACATGCGCGATGACGTCATTATGTGAACCATCAGACCGCCCACAGTCGCGCAAGCCACTAACGACGGCATCACCCACTTCACGAAGCCGAGGATCGATATCGCGAAGTCCTAGACACATTTAACGGGTCAAACACTCCTTTATAGCGCAGTCGGTTAAAAAGTAGCATATGTCCTTTCTCATGTTCGGGACTATATCTGTATCAAATTTCATTTAAATCGGTTCAGTACTCTATGCGTGATTGCGTAACAGATAAAAGTTACTTTCGCAAGTTTTAGCCAAGTATCAACTGCTAGATTGGAATATATAAATAAGTAGGTATACTTGAATCCTTACTAATATTATAAACGTGAAAGTTTGTAAGTATGGATGTATGGCTGTATGGATGTATGGATGTATGGCTGTATGGATGTATGTTTGTTACTCTTTCACGTTCAAACGACTGAACCGATTTTCATGAAATTTGTTTCACTTTCACTACAATACTGTAGCAGTAGTTGATAGTTACCACAGCGATGGCTTCGGTGGCCCGCACGCCATTAGGGCCCAGTACGGCAAGGTAGGCCACGTTGGCCAGCAGGTAGATGCCGGTGGCCATCGGCAGAGAGACGTAGATCGCCCGCGGCAGGTTCACGTACGGGTCCTGCAGCTCCTCGGTCATGAAGTTCAGGTAGTTCCTGATGATAACAAATCTTATCACTACATAGTATTAAACAATCAGTCAGGGGATACCAGTCACAACTATCTGTCCGGTGGTTGGTAAACGGTATACGGGTAAGCGACCCCGGCTCCTCGAGCTACTATCGACTCAGTCCAAATCATCCGAGGCGATAGTATCCTTCCTCCTCTTTTCCTTCCCCCGTCATACATCCTTGCTACTCGTGGGAACGCAATGACCTTGTTAAAACAATGCACAAGGCAGAATGGCGGCGACGTGGTCCACAACCCGTCACGTCACGTTTCCCACAGACGTGAAAAGTGGATCGCTGGAAGTGATCTCTGCCTACCCCTCTGGGAAAAAGGCGTGATTGTATGTATGTTGTATGTATAAAACAAAGTCGCTGACCGCGTCTGTCTGTCCCTATGTTCGATGATTAAATATTTAAAATTACACAACGGATTTTTATGCGGATTTTTTAATGGATAGAGGGATTTAAGAGGAAGGTTTTTATGTACCCGAAGCGAGGGTGGGTCACTAGTTTCATAAATTTTTATTTTTTATTTTATTTATTTATTTATTGGACAGCCAGAGAAAATTTCATGAAATAGATCTTAAAATTAACTTAAACAATAATGTAAAAATCTTTTAAAGGCCGCAACCATCATGCTCCAAAAAGTAAGTTATGTACGGACGGATATCATAAACTTCATATTAGCTTACCATCCAGAATACGCGAAAATGCCAGAGAATATAGCCACCGACCAGTCCCCGACTGAAGTCTTCGTGCCGGCCCAACCATCTTCAAAGTGCTCAGTGCCTCCTAAAACGAAATAATATCAAATGTGAAACAAAATATAATTTTCTTAACAACAATTTGTAATATGAAAATAATTACCTTCATATCACGTTATCATAGGAAGGCGGGAAAACATGAGCTGGAAGGGCATTCCATGAATTAATGACACGTGGCAGAAAAGAGGAACTAAACCTCTTGGTCCGAGCCAGCAGCGCCTGCACGTTCGGGAGTGTAAAGGGGAGGGAGGGACTAGCTGAAATAGCTCTTCAGTGCATCCCCCATTATAGAGACGGTGGAGAACACTTACCTTGGAAAATATACACGAATCCACCAACGACGATGATGATCAGAGCCGCGATTTTGGTGAACATGAAGACAGTTTCGATGCGCATAGTTATCTTCACGTTGTACGCGTTTATGAACGTGAGGAAACCTGAAACGTGAAACACAAGGTGATGGTATAATTTATTAACAATAGTCAAAATAAAAATCAAAATTCCTCTATTAATATAAGCATTTTATGCACTTATAAATCGTCAGTACAGTAAACATTCCTTACTTATATTAGAAATGCGAAAGTAACTCTTGTCTGTTACGCAATCACGCATAGAGTACTTAACCGATTTAAATTAAATTTGGTACAGATATATTCCAGAGCTTGAGAAAGAACATATGCTACTTTTTAACCGACTGCGCTTTAAAGAAGTAATGTTTTACCCGTTAAATGTCTGTAAGCGGACGGAAGCGGAAGATGTTTACACCAAGTTAGTTGGCACTAAGATAGTTTTCACTATCATCAACATCAGAAGTATCAGAGAATAATTAGGTATTGATAATTCAGGTTTCATCATGACTCTAGTCTAGACCACAAGTTTAGATATGATCCCGATACTTACATATTGTAACAGCTGCCAGTAACTTCTTAGCCATTGGGTCGATGGGGCAGTTCGGGAATATCGGACTTAGAATATTATTTGCAAAGGTCAAGGACATGATTGCATTTGTACTTGGGCTGAAACAAAAACAAACTCGTATAATTTTAAAGAAACAGAATAGCAGATGCAGTCTGTAGACTTTTTTTTGTTATAACCTGAATCTAAAATCTTATTTCAAGTGTTTATGTGCTACAGAACAAGGTGTCTTAAAATGATGAGATTTGGACGTTCGCCAAAAGACCTAGAAAAAACCAAGTAATACTTCTGACGAAATAGAAGAGCAAATGCATATTTAAAAAGTCAAAAACTAAATCTATCATTCTAACACCATGTATTGTTGGTGTGTCATATATAAATAAATAAATAAACACCAAATTCATCTAAATCCTAATAATGTTAATCTTCAAATTCTTGGACGGATGATGATTTATGTCCCTGGTATATTTTGAATGATTTTTATTTTTTTTAAATGATCCTTATGTCTGACTTTATATACATTTAATGTAATTTATAACTTCAACTGTTTGCATGTCATGGTAGCTTTTAATTAAGGCAGCACTTCAAAATGTATTTTTTACTTCTAAGATCTCATCGTAATGGTGTATGCTTAGTTGGTAATCCTTATATAAATAAATACATTTTGCAAAGTGGATAGTCCACTTATATGATTTCAAAATTATCAATTATCTAAAAGGGACTTTTTAGATCAAACTTGCTAAAATTCTTTACTCTTCATTATGTATCAACTTTCAAATGTTGTAGTACATACTAATTAGTATAAGACAAAGTACAAGGCTCTCAGGCTGACAGAATCATTAGTCAACAAGAGATTAATTTGTACAATTGATGGGCACTCAAGGACTTTATGATCAACATAATCACAGGATGTGGTTATAGACATAGTTACTAGGGAAATAATTTAACATTATTTGTCAAAGGGTAATTTTACTTCAAAATTTCATGTATAAACTCACACAAAGATGAAGTTGGCATCCCACAAATATAGAAAGGCAGGTAGTCCACCGTAAGCCTGGTTGATGTAGTGATAGTCACCACCACTTTGAGCTAAAGTAGTACCTGTTGAAAAAATATAAACAAATAATAATTATCTGCCTTGAAATACGTAAGTCAATCGATGTGGGACTACAATACCTATCGATATAACCCCCATGTATGTTCCGCGATTTTCAATGGTTCGGAAATAATTGATATTTTTGTGAAATTTTAGTAAAAAGCTGGAATTCAGTATATAAAGTCTTCACTGTAGCTTAACTACTGGACCTGCTTGCATGACTTTTAAGTCATAACCCTATCATATTGGAATAAAAAATAATTCTTCATAAAAGTTTTACAAATCGAATTATTTCGACCAACTTTCAAGGCCTCTTGTGAAAAAAGTACTTGTTTTTTTAACTACTCACATTCATGGATAGTATACTCTGAAAAATTTCATACCCCTACTGCCAGAGCTTCAAAACAAAAAATGAACGGATGATGAAGTCCCGCATAGATTAACTTACGATGATCCACCCCTCCCGTTACACCCTTGGAGTCCCAAAAATTTCTCCCTACTTGAAAAATTTGCAAATTTGTTTCAGCTGCTTTTAAGATTTGCGCTTAGTGATACATTTTGTTGATACATTTTAATATTATATATATATAGCCGCCCACGACTTGGCAGCAATGATTTATTAAAATAGCCTAATATATAATGTTCCTTGTAGAATTAGTTATTTATTAGTGAATGTCCCGTCAAAATTGGTCCAGCTGTTTCAGAGATTAGCGGAAACAGACAGACAAAAAAATGTGTTTTTGTTATTGGTACCCAAAATAGATTTCCACCCAATCAGTAAAAGTCGTTATTTTAATATTGCAAACAGACACTTCAATTTTAAAACTACTAAAAACCTGTAAGCCTATAACATAAGCCAGCTGGCCAGTGGTCAGCAAGTACTTTAAGGTGCTATGTGGATACTGTGAAAAATTCCGAAACAAGATCCATAAAGCATAACCTTTATCCGTCAACGTCCCTCCCTCCTATGCATGCAATATGCATTAAAATATTTCATGGTTGGTGATCAGACACTTCTAGATCCAACCATCCATTGCAGACTGCTAATGTAGGGTTTCAAAATAGAGAATTCCAAAAAATCAATTACTGGCATATCTTAAATTTTACTATAACAGCAAGGAAGTTCAACATTATGGAACTCCAACAGATCTTAGCTCCAAGATTACTTACTATAACAAGATTAGTCAAAGTACTTAACTTTTTTTGATGATGGCTTGGAATAGCATTTTTTTAGTTGTCTAAGGAAATGTCCTCTTTCAAATCCCTTCGTTAATAGCCAGAATGGTTCAAAGGTAATTTTAGAAAACAATCACAAGTGTTGTTATGAAAAATTTATGAGTTTTATTCAATATTAATAGAACATAGGAGCCCAGATCACTTGGGCCACGCTATTACAGCTCATGTCACATGTGCCAACCAGGTGCTGGAGGCCTCAATTTTAGGTAGCTTTAAGTAACAATGAATAAACTCGAGTAACATAATTTTATTTGGCCATGGGATCCAACTTCTAATTTTATAGCTATGCAACGGGATAAGAGAGATACTCTAATATACTGTTTGTAAAATTGTCTTAATGCAAATAATGTCAGAAAAAAATTATGTATTATCAGAATTTCAGTAACATGGAGCCAGTTCACCAGTTTTTAAGACATCAAGTGTTTAGCATATATGCGTCAGCCAGTAGTTTGGAACTTTGGATACTTCGGGAAATTTTGAAAGAGGTTCAGAATATTGTAAATATTTGAC
This sequence comes from Maruca vitrata, assembly GCA_039566165.1. Lineage (NCBI taxonomy): Eukaryota > Metazoa > Arthropoda > Insecta > Lepidoptera > Crambidae > Maruca > Maruca vitrata. The sequence continues at coordinate 18,364,276 of CM076911.1, read as the reverse complement.
ATTCAACCTTTTGTAGTATGCCTGTTGGCCACAACAGTTTAAGAGAGACCTATAGATGAGCAAGTTAGATGGTGGTAAAAGAATCAATTATAAATTTTCCATCTAATCTATGTATTGTCATACCGACAATCGCTAAAATAGTTTGCCATGCAAACAGTAAAATCGTAAAGTATACTATTTTGTTTCATATAAATTCCCCTTTATAGATAGGTTGTCCAGCAAGACTTGTTTCATAGGTATAAGCTCTTCATCTATCTGTAGTATTAGTCCCCTGTATTAAGTTTAATAAGTGTTAAGTGTGTAAAGAATAGTACTGCAGTGATAATTTGATTTTCACCTGTATGTTATTTATTACTTACCCAATTCTGCATATGACAAAGCCCCAAAAGTAGCGAGGATGCCACAGCCGGTCCACACCGTCAGCGAACCCCACACCGACCCCGTTTTATCCAAAACCTCTTTTGGAGATATGAAAATACCACTTCCAAAAATTATGCCCAAAATTATAGCCACTCCTTCAAGAAGACCAAGCTGTTTACGCATTTGAACCTTATTCTCGCCCATTTTATATATTTTTAGAATAGTTTCCTAATTCCACAATATGTTTGCTAAGCCCGCTAACCTCTACGTCTGAATTTTAAGTTTTTACTGTTCACATTTCTAGTTGATACATAATAGGCGGGCTTCGCAAAACGCAATGACTGATACAATTTTAGTAGATCCGTCCGATTATTGATTTATTAGAGGTGCATGTGAAACTGCCGCTGCACATGTAAATGATATAAGTAAGTAAACTGAGTATCCCACACACATACGCACACATTGAACGAGACGAGATCGTATTTTTTTAGCAAGTCTCATCACTAGTGATGGTCAACTCGAGTACTTAACTCGAGTTAACTCGAGTTGGGCGTAACTCGAATCCACTCGAGTTGAATTCTCTCTAACTCGAGTTCGAAAACCGAATAGAACCTAGAACGGGTCACTCCCCGAGGGCCACGTTCCCGGAGGGCCACGTCCCGGAGGGCCACGAATTGCCCTTTCCTTTCTATTGGCCATTCGTGGCCCTCCGGGACGTGGCCCTCCGGGAACGTGGCCCTCGGGGAGTGACCCAATAGAACGCCGGCATGAAGCGATGTTTGCAGATCATTTATGAATTTTATATAGTCTGTTATGAACGAATGAAATGATATAGTCACTATATTCATTCGTTCATAACAAACAACTAATTGTATAATTTTCAAAAATACTAATTATGTTATTTTCTTGAAAATTTTGTGATTACTGATACTGATTACAAAACAATTATGGTCTCGTAAATGTACATCATAATGTAAGTCTGATTTTGAAAATACTGCCATAATAATTTAGTTGATAGTAAATATGTATTATTTTTTATAAAATTCGAGCCAAAAATGATTCGATTTCAAAAAATAACTTTTTTTGCTTCTTTAGTTAGTAGGTATAACTCTCCCAATACATAGGAATTGAAACAGATAAAAATTGGAAAAGCTTAGGGAATAATTGGATATAAACTCAAAAAAAAACATTTACTTGTATGGACAAGTATATGTTTTTTTACTGACTGGATGGCCAGTTAACCCGAGTTACGTAACTCGAGTTCAACCCGAGTTACGTGGATTTTAACCCGAGTTAACTCGAGTTCTGTTTTTCCCGAGTTGGCCCATCATTACTCATCACGCAGTTGTCAAAATAGGGCAAGGGATGGGACACCTCGAACCACAGATCTCAACAAAAACTTTGACAGAAATCTAGAATCAAATTTATATAAATTTCAGTTTTATGGTAATTTTCAGTAGATTTCAGTGAAATAATTTTGCAATTATATGCTTTTTCGGTTTTTTTAGAAGTATATAGTAACAATGTATATAGTTGTTGATAATAATTTGCAAGTATTGTAGTGTGTCATTGTAAGTCATCGACTAAATATGTCCACTCATTAAATCAGACACTTCAGTCAGTAATAAAAATAAAATTCCATTCAATAATTTAATAAAGTTTAGGACTTGCTTCTGGATCAGGGTCCGCATAATATTGTAGAAGATCTGCTACCGGTGCCTCTTGATCTTCGTAAAAATCACATGCTAGTAAATACTCCCGTTTGGAGTAATCATCACCCTTGCAAAACATTTCACCTAGAAAAAACAAACGACAACCATTACGTTAAGGAATTGAGGAGCTGGAAAATACTTTAACTAGAATGTCAAATCCTACCAAAAAGATTTTTTTTTCATTTATTATAAAAAAAAAAATACAACAACTATAAGCGACCTTTAATTTAACAACTAAGCGGGTTTAGGTTTCACATTTAAAGACTAAAGTCCAACTAAGACTTATTTTTGTTGCACCGGGTTGTCAATCTCAATAATCACGATAATTAAACAGATAAAATTCTTATATCAAGTGATTTACTTGCCGCTATATCAAAATAACAACAAACATATTTTCTTTTCTTTTGAATATTCAAACAATATATTAACCCTTCGTGCGCAAGGGCGACACACCCTTGGCCAGTTCTTAATCATGCTTACATTAACTACCATTTCTTGTGTTCCTTTTATAGGTATGAAAGTTAACGATAATTTAGATAAATAAAAAACATTTTTACTAAATCAGGTAACCTTCGATATCCATTATGTGCACCGCAGTCTTAGATTCAAGTGCCCCAACACAGTAATGTTCTTCAGTAAGATCTGGATGCCAGTACATAACTGCATCTCTGCAAGCACTACCGGCTATTGGTAATAATACACGATCCTGGAATGAAGTGTTGCGCTTAAATTATATAGTTACAATAAATCAGGTAGCCAATACAATATTTTCATAGGATCAACTAACGTACCTTACATATCACCTTGTTATTTACAATCGGTTCCTTTACCTCCCCAGTACAGAAAAATTTACGCCTTTTCCTCATTATCACAGTACTAATTTCTAACACTGTTTTTATGCTATTACCTGCAATTTAATTTTGATGAATGAACCAAAATTTAATGAATCTAAATTAATGAATTATACTGATTTACGAACCCTTTTCCCCAGTGATTGCTTCTAGTTCACGCATGCCCCGTGCTTGTGCAGCACGACTATTCAGTTGTTTCATATAATCTGCCAATCTGCTCATAGCGGTTACGAATTCATCAATTGGTCCTAACACATTTAACAAAGTTATTAATACTACTGGAAACTTTTGATGCAATATATTTATTTGATTCTATTTACTTTTGGTGCGGTTCGTCCACGTTAATCAAGTAGAACAATAAACTCTCGAGCGTACCTATTCAGTTAAGAGTACCTTTTTATTCTCTCCATGTTTGCACAAATTTTCATTTATTTTTGTTCAGCCCGTTAAAATACTAATATTGTTAAAATAATTTAATTCAATAACTATTACCCGTGCCAAAGCTGCCACCATCCAAATAGTTTAAAAATTGATAAAACCTTAGAGCTTCATCCGACTCTATCTCATCCATGACAGGTCTCTGAAATTAGATAAAAACATTTACAGATTCAAAATATTTTGTAGATATCATTGTTATGTTATTTTTCAAAGAAAATATCACTAGGTATTATCTACGTGCTATTTGTTCTTTATATGCATGTTGCAAATAAATATTCTATTCTATTCTATTCTATTCTATATTTAAACTCACGAATTTTCCACTCCATGCTCCTACATCAGAATACAGTGAATTTACTCTGCTTGGCATCCAGTCAAGAGTAGAACGCGCAACTAACACGGGATGCTAAAAAGGAAAATATGTTTTATTTTGTAATTAATGTGTATAGATAAGTTTAACATAGTATTTGAGTTATAACGTCTACATACTAAAGAGGGTAATTTAGAAAGAACATCCGTGACAAAATTTAATAAAACTAAAACGACCACGAATACTCCTTGCTCCATTTTATGCAATGTTATGAACTGCACTGGATTTATGGATTGTTTTCAATAAATGCGGTCTATATACTATACAGCAATCAAAACTAATGGTAGGTGCGGGGCATTTACTAAGATTCACGATTGTTAAAAGGCTATAAAATGTAATGTTTATTGTTTCAGGTCGTTAAAAGAAATAACACTATTGCTTTTCAAATTCGGAAAGTATGTACCTAAGTATAAATCCTTACTCCTTACTATATCATTACTAATATTATAAATGCGTAAGTAACTCTGTCTGATACGCTTTCACGCATAGAGTACTGAATCGATTTAAATGAAATTTGGTACAGATATAGTCCAGAGCCTGCGAAAGGCTCCTTTTTAACCGACTGCGCTATAAAGACGTAATGTTTTACCCGTTAAACGTCTCTACGCGGACGAAGTCGCGTGCAGAAAGCTAGTGTATTATATTATGAGGTGATTTCCTTATATGTGAAGGAGAACCGCCTCATTACGTAACGCGTTTCAGAGGCCTCTGCTACGAAACGACTGCTGATTTGGAGCTAAACAAAAAACTCTGACTCTTAATTTTCGTAATGATATGTAAATGTAAAAATGAGAAAACATTAATCTTATTCTTATCTATCGTTTGAAGGCTTATTTATAAATTTCTAATTTGCGGATCTCGATAGTTTTCTATGACAAATCAATTTACGCTCAACTTTTTAATGCATATTCCAAACCACTGTTACGTTACCCTAATACATACTACATCATACATTAAAATATGGGTTATTGCACGAGACTTATTGCAGATGGCGCCACTGGCACAAAAGTAAACAAGCCGCTGTATAAATATTTTTTTGTGTCATTAATATAACGTTTTTATTTGTTTTAGTTTATGGTACATACATACGTTAATTTACATAGTTACGATGACTGATGAATAAATACCATTAACCCATTTACTTACTTCTTTTATGGTTAAAAGCAGAAGACTTGACGTAACCACGATCACCGTAAAGTATACCTACTAAACGACAGGTTTTATTTATTTATTTGTTAGATATCATTATACGAGAGTTTTATGCAAGAAAGTAGTTTTATAACATAAGGAAACTGAGTGTGTATTTAACAAAATATTAAGAGCTCATTAAAACAGAAAAACTTGTTAAATATCCAAGACATACTTAGTTTTCCAAATAATTATCGCATATTATTACACGAGGTTCTTAAGTTTAGCTGATAAATTATCCAATGTATTACCTAGTATTCTCCATGGCTGATATTATAATTTCCCATTATGAAAAGTACTGAAGAGAAAGCTAGAAAATGCTTTTATTACTAACATATATACCTACATATGACATGTTTGTGGATGTGAATTGTGGATGTTGATGACACCGGATGAAAAGATTCAATTTCGGATGAATCTAAATACCTATCGAGGAAGGTTTTAAATAAACATGAATAGTTATTGCTGGAGTTCCTGGTACACGCGAGGATCACGTTTTTTTTCATATATATTTTTTTAACTTATTGCCTTTGTTCCAGATTTGATTGTTTGTTATAGAAATCTATGATTTAAAAAATTAGATTAACGTTATAGTCTAAAAAAGAAAAGAAGTCGATTCAGCCAAAGTTCACATCCCTACTGTCTTTGTGATAGTACTATTGTAGTTGTGTCATCAGTCTAGTGCTGCTGGCTGTCATCGTTGTTTTGAGAGAATAAACGTTCGAGCTAACGAGTGAGACTGCATCGGATGCACCCAGGTAACTAGAATATTTTTTGTCTCATGTGATGTATATATCTGTCTCGGATAGAGAATAATTTTCCAATCAATACATATGCGCCGGCGGGATTAATTGCCCTCTTCCCCGGCGACAACGCTTCCGGTAACTCCAGACTCGGAGCGAATAATTTGAAATTGGAATAAATGGATACATTAATGAAGAAAAAATAGGTGGATACCACATGAAACAGGTGCGTAGTAGTTCAGTTGATATCATTTTGACAGATTTTCTTTGTTTCTACTACCATGTAACTACATACCTACTTGCTATCATGTTAATGAACTCTGAATCTAGAAAGAAGTATCATGTTATGGTTATATTGCTTTAAAGATATTATCAAAGCAAAGGAACCATAACACTACTCAAATGGTAGGTATTTATATATTTTTAAATTTTAATGTGCTGTTTTAAAAATATTATATTTTGGTGTGACGATTTGGTCCAGCTATCGAGGAATTGGCAAGCCCAAGCCTTGAATAGAGAACTGTGGACAAGCTTGGAGACCTTTGCCCAGCAGTGGGATGACACAGCTTAATAAAACAAATATTTTGGTAATTTAAATACCCAGATTTCATAACTTTGTTGCTTACCTATTAGACTAACATGAATAAATCGAATAAAATTTTAGAACAGCTTATTGAATTTATACTAGAAACAGTATTGCAACTACAACCATTACCTACATTTTTAATCTTTTCAACCATTTGCTGCTGATACTCACCATAATATGTTTTCAAGAATCATACAGAAGTGTGGTTTTGCGCTCCAAATAGATCATGCAGACAATATGGATGGATAGCTGTATTTTTATGTTTACGTGATAGTGCAATTCACTTAAGTTTATGTGTGCATAATTTGCATGTTCTGTTTAACTATTGTTGGTTTACCTAAATAAATAAAATAAAAATATCTGCTGAGTTAAATAACAAAAAAATCAATCCGAATTATCTGAAAAGACTTACACTTGTTTCTTTCTTGAAGTTATAATAGCCGGGGCAACACAATTTGGATCGCCTCTTAAAGTCAGAACAATCAACTTTTAACTTACTTTTAACAAATTTTAATTTATGATTTATTCAATTAATAATTGAATACATAATTCAAATATAAAAGTCTTTATCATTTGAAGGAATAACAAAAATTTCTGAAATATCCTTTGTATTTTGATAATGGTGGGGTCAATTCAGGATGATGGAACATTAGGTATAAGTATAAAGCTAATTAAGCTTGTTAAGGCCTTATTGTTGTATCCTTTGTTAGATATTAGTATGACTGTACGTTGTTGAGTGCAGATTAGAAGAAATTATTTAAATTTTTCTATGTCATAGTATGTTGATGGTTTATTTTGTTTTTGGTAATGCTAGGTCGAAACTCACAATGTTTAATAATGGCACATACAAGCCTGCTTGACCTTAGTGTATTGAAGTGTGAATGTTTCTCATGGACAAACATAATTATTATTTCAAAACATCATTTGGATGTGGTCCAAATGATACAAATATACTAATGTCTCAATCTTTTCTTACAATGTGTTTATTTTACAACAATATCAGTCAATATTTTGGCTTATGTGAAATGGACCTTATCTAATAAATTGCTTCATCATCATCATCATCAGCCCATATACGTCCCCACTGCTGGGGCACGGGCCTACCCTAAGCTAGCGATAAGGCCTTAGTCAACCACGCAGGCCAAGTGTGGGTTGGTCGACAAATTGCTTAATCTATGGTTTTTGAAGGTATAGATTAAATTATCTAGAGTATCATACAGAACTGTGAAAATGGAACTGTTTCCAAGATGAAAAAATATTTAGTAACAAACCACTAGTGTACGGGCCAGCTGCACATTAGTTACTGTATTTTCTCTTTACTGTATTTAGCTTGCTATGCAATATGCCACGAAACCTAATTTACGTTATTAATAAATCAGTGTCAATTCATCACTCATTGGGTTTGGTTATTTAGCTCTCTTCGGAATCACCATCCCTTAGCGTTAGCGTTAGCATACCGTGTGGTTGGTTTATCATATACTCTTGGTAGATCTTCCAACTAGTATTTGTTATTTTTTTCTTTATCAGTTTTTCAGCACCCAGACTTATGGTTTTGTTTTTGTAGGAAAATGTGGTCAACTTACCAGAAGTTCCTAGCTCTGATGCTAGTGTTTACTGGCTCAATCAACACTCTGTGCACAAAATGGGCAGACCAGGTGGTGGTCAAAGGATCTGATGGCAATGAAAGAGAATTCGATCATCCGTTTTTACAGGTACCTAATAAACATATCGAATTTTGCCTGTTCTATGATACATATATTAGAATCAGTCAGAGTCATAATGATTTGATTTATTAGGCATGTGCCATGTTCCTGGGGGAGGCAATGTGCTTGGCAGTCTTCAAGATCGTCAAGTACTGCAAGAGGGAGCCAGACCAACATCCACTGACTCAGGGCAATCAGAACTTCAATCCAGTGATCCTGATGCCCGCCGCCATGTTTGATTTGGTAAGTAAAAAAAAAACAAAGCAACAGTCTTTTTTCATATTTCTTATAGGTTCAATTGTTTGATACTGTCTCTGTGTCTTTTCTCAACTAAGAACTACTTAATTGATAATTAGAAAGTAAACAGTGTTCCATCGTTTTGAATTATTATGAAACCACTTAGTAGGTATCTGGAACATATCAAAAGTTTTTGAGAATAATACTTTCAATGAAGCACTGTGTATAATTTACAAAGTAATAATAGCCCCTAGCCCATCGACTATTATTATCTAATAAGGTCAGGACGTATTGTACCAGACAACACTAGACCTGTGTCTAACAACGTATTAAATGGCACGTTCATTTCTAAAAGAATGTAGTAGAACTCTCTATACACGTGTTCTGAATAAACAATGAGATATATCATTCAATGGGTACCTAGTACGATAGTTACCTAGGAATGTGTCGTATCTCATATCAATACACAGCGTCGGGTTATCAAAACATCCACTGCTATGTAGAACTCCATAATCGTGTTTTCTGTATCACATTTCACCTCTATCCGTACATTGCTCAGTGAGAGCAGAGGGTAGATACCTTGTTTGCATACTAATTAAATAAACTTTTCGTTTCTAGTGACTTTGTAGCAACCAAATGCTAACGAGAATTGGCGCTTTCCTTTTGAAATAAGCGATACCGCGATATGAACGAATATTTCGTTCACATTCGCGGTCTTAGATATATCGTTACTCCATCGCCGGATATTTGTCTATCCAACCGGATATTTGGTTCTCGGGTGAACGTATGTGCCACTTTCCGGCCGCCAGACGTACAAACGAACAAACAATAATAATGTGTCATCTTTGTTATAAATGAGTCTACCGTGTAATTTACTTTAAGTTTATTACCCTGATGTAAAAAGAGGGGTGTTATAAAATTTGCCAGGGTGTGTCGGGCACCATAGCTAGGGTTTTTTTTTATAGTAGTGGCCATTGATGTTATCTTTGTGGCATGGTGACGTTTTTTGATCGTCAGCGTCTTGGTGTTGGCAATAGTTATTGGGCGTTTCAGGCGCCTTAATAGAATACTGCACGTATAACATATTAAACCTTTAAAAAGCAGATAATGTTGTTAATTTTCGTTGGTTCTGGACTTGCAGTCAAGATATAGAACCTTATAAATGTTTGACAAATAGGCGTAGATATTAGTCTTCATGCGTCTACACGCGATATCAGGAGTAGCAAATACATAGCTACTTACTGCCAGACGTTTCCACTGGGTGACATCAAGAGTTCCCTCGCGACTATGATTAGAGTAATGGAACGCGAAAGTCTAAATCTTACAAATAGGCGTAGTTCTGTCACTGTGCTTTCCCGGATCTGAAGACCAGGTTTTCACAGGTGGGGACGTCCATAATGTACGTCGGGCTGACGCTGACCTACGCCAGCAGCTTCCAGATGTTCCGGGGCTCCATCATAGTATTCGTGGCGGTGCTGTCTATGGCGGTCCTGGACCGGCAGATCGTCAAGCGGGAGTGGGCTGGCATCGGTGAGTACCACGGAGTGTCTTTTGTTGCTTTGCTGACTGCGGCTTCCACTTTAGCTTGTCACCTGGAAGGAGAGCCGTAGCTAACCACTTATATAATGTATATTATGTTTATTCCTTTTATGAATTCAGTTTTTTTTAAACATTTATGTTCTCACAGCATGGCTCCTTTGCCTTATGTAAGATGAATGAGAAGTCGTGTTCAACTGACAAAATACTACAGTCTATTTTGAATCGTTTTGTGTGTACCTACTATAAGTTTTCATTTAGAAGTACTTACATTGGAACCTTAATTCACCCTGTCGATGCACTGTGTGATTTCAAACTAATAACGTTAAAAATAACCTATTGTTTTTTCTTAAATATAGTCGAAAAGGTTTAAAATTAAAGTTTTATAAAACTTTAATTAAAACAATCAATGATTCCCATGATTTAATCATTGAGAAGATATTCTGTCATCATTTCCCAGGCCAAAGAAAAATAATACCCAAAGTGTGTAAAAACCTGGTCTCACAAAACGTAGATGGGTTAGATCAGAATTCTAAATACACGGCGCGGCATTTTGAAATCGATGCATCCCCTCGTTGATGACGAGACTGGCCGCTGCACACCGATCAGATTATTAAATCATGGGTTAATTAAATTTCCAACACCCCCCATACAGAGCTGGTACAGAGTAACTCCGTGTCAAGAATATGTTGCCACTATTTCAGACATGACTGAGAATGAAGCCCACAGAGACTAGAAGTTACATTAGAGCAGAGATTTTAAAACAAAATTTCTAAAAATGTATTGAAGAATAAATAAAATAAATAAAAAAAATAAAAAACGTTTATTGCTTCATAATGTTACTGTCTCTCAATTTTACATTGGGGGGACATTATGTATGGGCACGTGAATATATTTGTAAAAATAATTTTTAGTTTTAAAAGTGAAATAACGATTAAAAGGGTCATAGCACAACGCACAATTTTGTATGTATAGTGCAAACGGCCAGAACTTTAAACATGTATAACGTACTGAATTTTGGCTGTATGGCGAAACAAATTACACATATCGATTCTGTTTATCAAAGCCTTCAATTACCTAATATTATGAACATTCTCCATTACATTTAAATTATCATTAAAAATATCCCATTATTCTGCTAGCTATTTTAATATAAATGTATTATTCAACTAGCTGACCCGACAGACTTCCTCCTCTCAAAAAAATGTGAAAAAGAAAAGGGCTGTTTTAGGGTTTTCCCGGCAATTATTCGATTTTTCCTCGCCGTAAGAACCATCCTTGAATTTCAACGAACATTTTAAAAAAAGAATGGGCCAAATTGGTTCGGGCGTTGTTGAGTTATGCGCTTACCAACACATTTTGCGATTAATTTTTATATTATAAGATATTTCTCCTACTCCTTCTGCAAAGCGATTTAGTAAAGCATTGCGAGTAATATTTGGTTTACGTGTGGCGCGAAATTTGTGATTCCTTTTGATAAAAATATGTTGAAATGTGATAATTGTATTTTGTTATTCACGTACTGCTAAGCAAGTAGACTACAAGAGTTTCGACACTATCATTTATTATGAAGATTCGTTTTACTATTTAAACCATTAGGTATTGTAAAAAATATGAGCAATTAATTCAATCTGACCTTGTCATGGAAGAGACAAGACAGTCAGAAGGCAGTTAGCTATGCAAGATGCAACATTAACTATGACTGCATAGTTAAAACAACTCGTCTCGTACGCGTTTCTATGTATGCTTAATTATTTAAAAGTACGTATTAATTTGTATCACCCTACCTATTCTTTGAATAGGTAGTGATTCAAGGGGGAAGATTTACTTATATGCTTAATATACCCAAAGTATATCAAGTCGGGGTCACTAGAGTACCATGTCAAGATACGATTGATCATGATCCAAGGTTAAAACTTGCAAGTACACCCGAATGAGGGCGATTATACGATTCCCTATTAACTGTTACTCAAGAGGGGGCCAGGACAATACCAGTTAAGAAATGAATGGGGCTATTGGTCAACCCTCGTACTTGGCCCCTTCTATTAAAAACACATAGTGTTTTTTATTACGTCACGAAGGCGACAAAGAAATTCTCTTACTTATTTAAATCGCGAGAAGTATGAAGACTTTTATTACAATTATTTCTGTTTTAATAGTCATATGTCTTATAATAACCATTATACAAGGTTACGTTTGAATACAATGATAAATTTTATGAAATATAACGGTATAAATATTAGGAATAATTACGTAGGTAGTATTCAACTTTTAGATATTTGTGCAAAACTAAGAATCGATTTATTAAATAGGTTTTGTTAGTCTAATTGATTATTATAGTAAGTAAATAATGTTGTCGTAAAACTTAACTACTACTTCAGAAAAGGTAAGGTCAGCCTGGTAGAGCCGAGTGGAAAAAATTAGACCTGTTGCGCCACTTAGCGTGAGACAAGGGAAGGAAAATGATTAATACCTACTTAACGACTACTTTTCAACGTATATACCAATCATGGTCAAAATATAAATCTGCAGCTTTTCATTGCTATTTGAGTTTTCCATGTTATCTGATTTTTTAATATTAATAAGGTTTATCTATATTTTTATTTTATTTTATTGGTCAAGCCGTTTCGGAGATTAGCGGGAATAAACAGACAGACAGACAGACAGACATATTTTTAATCGTTTTTTTGTTATTGATACTGTATATGGATTTATACCCATTAAGTAAAAAGTTATTTTAATACTACAAACAGACACTTCAATTTTATAACGTTGTATAGACAAGCTGGGTCCTATTGTTTTCTACGCTACTATGTTAAATATTGTATCGTATGGTCATAATCATCTGTTAATGGTCTTTGAAATACAACAATATGTAATTCGAGAAATGTTTGCGTTAAAAACACGAGTACAGAGATTGCTACTAATGTGACAGCCTGGCTTACATCCAAGTCGCCACGTGGAGACCATTACTTATAAAGTAACTTGTATACTCGTGCAACTCGCTATGCAACGTTCTCAATTGAACGTTAAGTTCCATTGATTAGGTATTGCATTTTAAAAAGGATTTTTATCACCGTATTAAAAATGTAAGCGACGTCTGATTACTTTAAACATTACTTAGCCTACTTGTATAATAGTTGAAAAAAAAGCGTCGAGGGCCGAGAGATTTAGGTCGTTGCTTGCCATGCGAGAGGTCGCTAGTTCAATCCCCGCCTCGTACATATCACTCTGTTTTTCAAATTCGAAATTCGTATGTACGATTATTCGAGGCTTTAACGGTGAAGGAATACATCGTGAGGAAACCTGCACATCTACGAAGAAATTCTTAGGTTGTGTAGTCCAAATTGTGTAACCAACCTGCACTTGGGGCTGGCCAAGTGCAGGTAGGTTACACAATTTGGACTCGTGCTCCAGCAGTGGATGATGATAATAGTTGATTTTAAAGTCAAGAAACGTAATATCAAATCAGTTCAACGTATCGATTTCAAAGCTATAGAGGTATAGGATAGGTATTTAAATGGATAGTATTTTCGATTGACGTCGCCTCGATCACTTGAGTCGATTATTATCAATCAATCATCGGTACCGTGCTGTTGTTAGCTGCATGCATCTACTGCACGCATATTAATTTCCGCGCGATGTTTGACCGCCGGTTCGCGGTACGCGCTTATCGTCAAAACATGGTACGATACGAATGTAAGCCGGCTTGTTGGTGTTATCAAAACATCCAGGGGGGTAGCCAGGGCTGCGATTCTCACAGTTGCGAGGGACATCACTTGTCAGAACCGATTGAGCGAACCGTTTATTCGGGATTAAATGGAAATTTTAGTAAAGAACAGCCAGCTCTAGATATTACGTATCTCAAACGTTACTCTGTTACCCTGATGACTTGGGTTTTACTTTCAGATTAATATGCTGCGTCAATATAAAATTAAATAATCAACTTCGTTCGCATCTTACCTTTTATCGTCCCAATTAGACAGTTAATGAGATGGTTTATTCGTTAAAAAACTACACCGTTAATGTGTTGTGTACATTACAGTTCAATCTAGGCGGCCTTGTCTCTATAAGTGCATGTTATAATTGACTGGAGGGGATCGCGACCCCACTGGCAATACTACTAGAATATCCTTTTAAACAAAACCTAGTAACTTACGTAGAGACGCGTAAAATTTCGTTTAGATAGTAGTGCTCTCCGATTTTGCCTGCATTTTTTGTTTACTTGTAGATTCAAACATTCGTGATCCAAGATTTAAAGACATATTCACCAAATCGATTTGATCATAAGTGATTGGTTCTTAAACATACAACAAAATTATAACAATAGCCTAATAACGCATATGTTTGGTGATAATGTAGAGATACAAGTGCATTATTTCATACAGTGCAGTTCAGAGCGTCTTTTTCAGGACATGCGCAGAGTGCACCTGTCACAATTGATTGGCATCAAGGCACCCTAGGTACAATATCTATGACCTGCCATGACCCCACAGTATATTAGGGCTATTGTCTCGCTGCATACAATAACAGTTCGTAATAACACCACGTCACTTGTAAATCTTCGAACTGAGTGTGAGAACGTAAACATAATTTGACCTGCCGCAACGTAATACGAAGATGCTTAGGTGAAATAGGAATGTTATCGCATTCAATGGTAGGTAGGTTTCTGAGGATGGTACCAGTAGTGTACATTATTACGTAGTAAAAACAAAGTCGCTTTCTCTATCCGTATATCCCTCTGTACGCTTAAATCATTAAAACTACGCAACGGATTTTGATGTCGTTTATAGATAGAAGGATTTAAGAGGATGTTTTTATGTAAATTCACCCGAAGCAAAGCGGGTCACTAGTTAAGAATATTATAATTTTTATTGGTCTTATTACTTTATGTCACTATAAGTCTATAAATGACTCGATGTTACCTGGGGGTGAGAGTCCGGTAATGAGTACCTACAAAGCTATTCCATACCATCTTTGCATGTGATTTTGAAAGTTCTACCTATATGATACATGTGTATCAATCTAGTAAAGATGTAATATTGTCCGACAACTATAAATTCTTCAGTCCTAGAGTAAACTCTTGTCGATGAGTAATTTCGCTCTTCTGTCGACTCTGCCAGCATCAGCAACTCCTTGTGCGAAGGGCAAAGATGAGATTTGATAGAGATTTTACGTTAACTTACCCAAATAGAACAACGTGGTACACACAAAAGTAATTGGTACTTCGCTGAGTGTTTGACATATATCAATGTTTTTTATTTATCTTAATTTGTCGTGTTGGTCAGAACGAAAGGAGTAAACGACATATATTTATATTCGTTTTTATTAGTTCTTCCTAGTAAATAGCCAGTTATGGGGGCAATTTTACATTATGAAACAATAACATTGAGCAATAAAAATAATTTACTCATACACGTAATATTTTTCATTGCTCGATTTTTTTGTTTCAAAATGTATACGCTCATTTTTAGTATACAATGTTAATTGATACATAGCAACAGTTCCACATTATAATTTAATGAATCATCACAACGCGATTGTAAAAATCTGGAGTAAATACACGATGTACTCATGAGTCACCGTTCGACACAAATGTTTGGTCGCACTGTAATCGTATTACGAAGAGGCTAAGCAAATACAGTCCATTGTCCATATTTGTAGAATTGAAATGATCTGATGTGAATGACATAGCTGAGCTAGCATGATTAGGTACCTATTACTTATAACATAATGAATTACTTAAATTACTGTATTTCTAAAATGACATTATGATAAATATACTGAGGTAGTGCGATGGTAGATGTATGCAATTGGTTGAATATTAATTCTTAATTTAGTTTAATATCCCCTTTCGTCAAGTAAAGAGAGTAGGTATACCAGTGTACCGGTGTCTTAATATTTTGCGAATGTGGCTATTTTCCTGACTGACTACAATGAAGGCCTTGTCATCGTCATCGGACTTGCGGGGGTCTGAATGACTCACCCCAACGCGAATGTGTAAGATCACTATATCATTTTCCAAGTCTTAATGTATTTCGTGAAAAAAGGTTTATTTAAAGTGTTCGGGATATTTAGCATGTTGTTAAGTTTTAATAAGCTCCCGATATTTCGGCACTGTTGCAAGCGCCATGATCACGGGTGAACTCGGTTCAGTTTCAGTTTTATAATGTGTGTCCCCTAACCATGACAGTTAAAAATTATATAAGGTTTATTTATGTAAACACTTGTTTGTTCCAGGCCTTATCATCGCTGGTCTGATCATAGTGGGCGGTACTGACGCTATGTACCTACCGGCGGGCGAGTCCAAAGGGCGGAATAGCGTCATCACGGGCGATCTGCTCATCATCATGGCGCAGATCATCTCTGCCTGCCAGATGGTCTACGAGGAAAAATATGTGGCCGGTAAGTTTGAGGACTTGTCCGCTAGATGGCCATGGTCCAAATTGCCTTATCTCCAGAACTGACGAGAACATCGTCTTAGCTGTTGTCTTTAGATGGCATATCGTTATTCTAAACGCGCTCTTAATGCAACTACTTCAAAGTCCAAATCCCTTTGTCTCCAGATCAAAACATCCACGAACATCCTGTCGCTCTAAAACGTCATAGATAGAGGACATATCGTTATTCTAAATGCGTTCTTAGCATATTCCCACCTCAAAATCCAAATCCCTTTGACTCCAGATCGAAACATCCATTGCATTAAGCCGGTGGCTTTTTATTGCAAATGTGACCTTAAAACGAACAACTTAAGTTCCAAATCCGTTTGCCTCCACGACATAAAATTCCATGCATCAAGCTATTTAGTAGTCATTGCAAATGTGCCCTTGAAACTGTACCCTTAAGTGCCAAATCCCCATGCCTCCAGGTCTGAACATCCCGCCGCTGCAGGCGGTCGGCTGGGAGGGCGCGTTCGGGTTCTCGACGCTGTCCCTGCTCCTGGTCGCGTTCTACTGGATCCCGGCGCCGCCGCACTTCGGCAACAACGCGCGCGGGACTGTCGAGGATGCGATCGATGGATTCGTTCAGATCGGTGAGTTATCATCATCAGCCCATATACATCTACAATGCTGGGGCTTTTCTTTTACCTAACTGACATACGATGAGGCTCGGAGTAGCCTCGTCATCATCACCGCTTGCGGGGGATGGCACTCACCTCTAAACTGCTAGGGAACGGACCTACCCTAAACTAGGGCCATCAGGCCGTAAGTCAAACACGCTAGCCAAGTGTGGGTTGGTCGACTATACAACCATATAATTTGTTTGGTGTGCAGGTTTCTTCACGATGTTATCCTTCACCGTTAAAGCGTCGTCTAATAATAGAGCAAATGTGAATTGCAAATTGAATACATAGTAGTACGTGGCGGGGTTTGAACTGGCCACTTCTCGCATGGCAACCAACAACCATCCCGACCACGCTCATCGACGCTTTTTCAAATTTTAGGATAGTTATCGGAAAGTCTAAAATCTTAGACTTTCCGTTATACTAAATATATTTTAGTATAGTTATTCAATGCTAGCTGAGGTAGTCAAAAGTTATACATATACACCTCTGTCCTAAATTAAGGCCCAATCCCATGGTGACTTTTTAACGATCTGTTGCGCAATCTCAAGGGTGCAATGGCGACGCAAATACAACGCATCACGACAAAATGGATTTATCGGCTATAATCGTTTGTCATGCTTAAAGCGTAGATACTTGCTTAAAGCGTAGTACAGTAGAAAGAAAGAAAAAAAGATATGTTTTTTTAAAACTACCATATCATCATACCCAGTGCTTTTATTTCACTGTGTAAAACGCTACGTTGCAGGCAACAGTCCCATCCTGGCGCTGGCTTTGATGGGCACCATCGTGTCCATCGCGTTCTTCAACTTCGCGGGCATCAGCGTCACCAAGGAGATGTCTGCCACCACGCGCATGGTCTTGGATTCGATTAGGTATGAACCTTATTATGTTTTCATTTCTTCTCTTAAATGTATTGTGTGTTTTCAAAGCTCAAATAGAAACCAAAATCCGCTACCCATGCATTATGTATGGCTTTTACGCTCAGCGTCTAGGAGTTGGCACAGCGGGATTTAAATTTTTGTAGAACATAAAAATTACATAACAAGACTAGCCTTCTGCGAAGTTACGTATTTGTGACTGCAAAATGCACAGTATTATTATAATAACACAAGTAAGACTTATTTTAAGAATTAAGATCAACAAGTCAAGTAATGTCGTTTCATTGTCCAATCACTACAGAACGCTGGTGATTTGGATGGTGTCGCTCGGTGTGAAATGGCAAGAGTTCCACTGGCAGCATCTGATCGGTTTCGCGGTGCTGCTGGCCGGCATGGCGCACTACAACGGTTTGATCCCGTCTCCAAGCCGGCTGTTCCGGCGTCCGGAGCCGAAGCCCGAGGAAGTGGTTGTGGACAGCGAGGTGGCGAACATAGTGGGGGATGAGGAGCCAAGGGCGTAGGGAATCGAGGCGCCTCCCCGCGGCGACCGCGCCCTGACCTGACAGTCGCACGCCGGGGGGGCGTACGCGCGCGTCTGGTCCTTCGACCCGGAGGACGACGGCTCCGGTGTGTTCCGCTTGCCCGCTTCGGCGCCCGGCTCGTGCCCCAGCACGGTGTCGTTCCGCTCGCCCACGCCGATGTCGCACGCCTCCGGATCGTCGTTCGGCCTCGCGAGCGGTGACTCCGCATCCTTCATGGTCGACGGCAGCGAGTGAGTCACTCTACACGTTGCTATTGTGTCTCTGACAGTCCACCCTTTACTCGCTCATACCCCGCTAATGTCACTAAGTGCCACTAAGTGAATGACTAGGTTTATGTACTATACGTCGACGGCCTACGACCATTCCTATTGGCGATGCAAAGATTATCTGTGCGCCTCTATCGGCCAAATTTACAAGCTGTCTAAGAACGACACTTATGACGGTTTTTAAAAACAATACGTCACTTAAATCTGAGTCGTATTTAATAAATACATTTTCCGTGACGTTTATTGTATCGAAAAACTGTCAATGTCGTTCTTAGACTTAAAATGTTGTCAGTTGAGGCGCTAGTTAGAATCTTTGCTTTGCCAATATGTCAATCTACGTTTCAAAGAGCAGGATAGCAACACGAATATTCGCTCGAACCCCGCTACTATAGCTATGAGTTAGTGCTAACGCTCGGTATGTAACCCGCCTATACCTTTACCATCGGATTACATACTGATGATTCCATTTTATTAATCAGTGTCCAAACTATGATAACAATCCTTGTCTAAACTATAAGAACAATATTGCTCAATAGGAGTTAAATGTTAGATGTAGAAATAATGCAAATAGAAATCTCGTGTTAAATTGATGTGAATAATATTATTTCCTTATGTATGCTCGACCGTACAATGATGATACTAGCTTCCAAGATCTCGCCTAATTAATTAAATTGGATGTAAATTATAGTACCAAAATTAATTACAATAAATTTAATTATGTAAGATTTTAGACTTTCGCGTTCTATTACACTACAATTAAGTCTTTATGGGTCTACACGCGAGTCGTGAGTTCGCTCGCGACCACGATTGGTGCAACGCAGTCGAAACGTCGGGCAGTAAGTAGCTATGTAATTTGCTACTCCTAATATCGCGTGTAGACCCATAAAGACTAATTTTAAATTTAATTATGTCCAAAACTCATCAATGTTTCAAAGATTTTATAATTTCTTGCAGTCGTCATCATTTTCGTACCTTAACTTTAATGTTAAATAAATAATTCATCATTCAGGCATAAGTGTTGCCGATACGCATAAATCGAGATGCTGTATCAGCAATATTACATTAAGCTCAGTGTAATGGTTGTGTTGTCGCCATAAGGAAATAGTATACCAATAATGTCATCTATTAACTAAATAAATTGAATGCAACGATGTTGTGGTACTCGCATAACTATAAAAATCCAAAAAAATGTTCCTTTACAATAAAAAGCAAAAAAAATAATATCCATAAATATAAAATATAGGCAGGAAGCCGATTACTCATCAGCCATTATAATAAAAATATATCTACTTTGCAAATTATGCGATAGTTGTAGGTAATTTACTGGGATCTTTTAAGTAAATGTTAGTCGATACTATTATATAATTATAAGTACCTATCATATAAGTAACCAGAATTTAAAATATGCTCATTTTATGTATTATACTGTACAAATAACTCTCTTTGTTATGCATAGGTGAAATATCGCGCATATGTGATCTAAATTTGATATAAATCGTATATTTATTTAGTTATTACCTGTACCCACTTTATTGAGGTACTGCCTTTACCTTAATATAAAGTGAATTGAAATTTGTGGACAATAATTCCAACTTTTATGCCCGTATACAGGTTTAAAAAAATAATAATATTCGCATTTGTCCAAATTAAGAGAAATTTGTGGTTTTCTACATATTTAGCTGCGCAGTATAGTTTTTAGCTTTCTAATAAAGTTTATTTCAACTTTTAAAATATACCTAGCGTTAGAACGGAAGTAAAAGGACTGTTTAAAAGGTTTGTAGAAGCATATTGTCAGCTTGTGCCTTGGTGTAGTTGGACAGATATTTTGCTAATGACATAGCCTCCGTGATCGTCGTCGCTAGGTATCGGGTTTAAAGTAACATAAGAGCTGTACATTACTCGAATATGTGATGATTACACTTATAAGAAAATACTCGAAGATGTGATAAAATGGGTAAGCTCTAAAGGCAAATCTTTTTGGTTTTGGATATCTTGTTTACACTATTAAAATCGCTGCCTATACATAACAGGAGAAACTTATTTAATTATGTATTTATGAATAAATTTATGTATCATCAATTTCAACATACATTTAATCTAAGATCGTAGAATATGATATTACTCTTTTTACGAGAGAGTTTAATTGCCGATATCATGTTAATATGTATGTGTATTGTGTATATTCTTTATTATATTTTTTGTCTTGCGTCATGTAATTAATCTATATAATACCCATTATACAGATTAATTACATACATCACGTTTATTGTATAAAGATATCACCTATATTCGACATTAGTGTAGATAAGTATAGTTTTTAGTGTAAATGCGCTTCATTCTTCACTACGATCATATTTGTTTCGATTGGTTATTTAAAATAATTTGTATTTATATATTTTACCATCCAATCAATGTATGTATAATATCCGCTTTGCACCGATACTTCTCATATTTTTTAACATAACACCTAGATTGAATTGAATTCCATTAAACATTAACAATTACGACTTTCTACTATTTAGCAGTAATGTACAGTTGTAAATAATATTCGCGACTATGCTCAAAGTTGTCATTAAATTCACAATAATAGAGAACGTGCATTAAAATAACTTATCAGTAAAACAAAAATAAAACATTTGAACATTTCAATCGATTTACGGTAAATATATCTACCCCGGACACTAAAACTGACTATTCTATAGATAATGTATCGCAGTCGTATTGATTTACAACTGACTGTAGTAGTCCATTTACAAAAAAACTTGTTTAATATATCGTTTAATAGTAAAGATAACGTTTAAACAATCTTATCCTTATAAAAAAAAGTGTTGACATAAAAATAAACTATTCCATGTTCCCTATTGTCACTTAATCAAGAGGATGGCAGATCCAAAGGTATTCAAATTGTGGATGTGCCAGGGAAGCGATCGATTCACGACTATCTACCACCACAACCACCAGTCATTATCACCACCACTGGGAAATCTTAGATTCTATTTCTCACGGAGCAACGGAGGCACATAGACGAATCGGCCTAAGCTACTATATGCTCTTTTTAACTAGTAACTGGCGATCACGTGGTCATTAGGAGGAACTAAAACAAATAATAGCCCCACAACTCCTTTTTGTATTTGCTCCGTGGGTTTAAAATATATCTAAAATAGTCAAAATAATACATCGCATTTCCATTTGATACGTAGACAGACTGAATTGATCAGACACCGGGGCTGCGTCATCTTTAGTTTGAAAAACACCTGAAATCCTTTGGACGCCGAATGGCTACTTTGAATCTAGACGCTAGTACCTAAATGTACATTCGAGTTTAAAACCTCGCCCCGAAGAGTACTGAATTACTAAATTAGCTGTAAGAAGTAGTTTGAGATGAGATTGGATTAATTCAACTAACACTAAGTAGACGTGTAAAACATCTAACCTAGCATAACACTTTTGGCTCTAAAGTTAAATATTATTTCATACACAATTTTGAAGGTAAAATATTCCATTAAAATAATAAGAAAAGTTGTAGACTCCTATCAAAAGCTGGATAAAAATACCCAATGATAGTAACAATAGGGGAAACAAGATTGTCTTGACCGGTGATCGAATATCCTGCTCATACTAACCTCAACTATCTGTGCATTATTTTTTTCTATATACTACTCATATTTTTCTTTGCATATACATATATTGTTACGGTACAAGGGTGTTTTTATGTATTTAAAGTTTGTTGTGGACATCGAATACAATATCTTCTTCATATCATGTTCATTTATTTATAATGTATAAAATATCGATTATACAATACACTGTACCCACAGAGTTAAACCATAAGGTCTGGTATGACTAAAGATAAGCCCATCATGATCAGGTTGGCCTATCAAGTGAATTTTGTTCGTAATAAAATAGTATATATTCGTGCTGATGACGTAGTTTATGTATCTTTTGAATATTTATGGCACTGTTTGATTGTAAACACGGTTATCTTCAAATAATAATCTTGCAAGATTGAAACTGTAGAACAATTGATAACTGTGGCAACACTGGACCACGAACGGCCAATATGATGGTTTCAAAAAATAAGTTGCAAAAGTAAACGTTCGTACTTATTGATATCGTCGGTCGTTAAAAATTGCATTTGACATCTCGTATCAAAAATAACATCATGCATGCATGTCGACGTCACGGTACAGTTATTTTTATTATTAACGCGTTGTTATGGTCTCGCATGAACTGTTATACATAGTTACAATTTAGAAGAATTTAATTTCATAACCATACAGCGAAGTGTACGTTAGACTAAACTCGTATGTTAGCGTTTAGCGTAAGGTCTGGATAAGGCACCTTGAAATGTAGTCGAGTTTGTCTATCAAAACCGTAGCTTGAGCAATCAGATTGGTGAAAATACTTGTACATACTGCTATAATGATAGATATTGTAAGTAATATTCCTATCTATAGAAAGTTTTGTGTAACATACCAAATTTGTAAAGGGCGATCTAACATGCATAACAATCTTTAGACTGATATAATAAGGCGTCCGACCAATTTCAGTCATGGCGGCCGATTTCAATTGAGATCAGCTGCCAGACCGAAATTGGTCGGACGCAGTTGCAGCAAGGCAGTTAACTGATAAACGAGTGTTTACAATGTAAGTGTATTCTCCTTTTCAGACTTATAGTCTTAGTACCATGCCTAGCTCACACTAGTTACTGTTCTAAATTAAAACACGAACATTTGGTCGCCCATTATTATAAGTGTAGAAATAATAAAATGTAATGTCTTCTGTTTTTTATGATGTTATATCAAATATTATCATGATATTATTAAATGTTTTATTTAGGAGATAAAAGATAAAATAGACTGGTCAAAGATTTATACAATTTCGTTAATTTTAATTTTTTTTAAGTTTGTTGCAAATCCAAAAGTGTCAATTACAAGAAAACTGTATTACTATTTTATTAATTCCTTGCCATTTTCCGATTATCATATTCCGAATTTAACTAATTATATAAATATTTGTTTCTCTTTTACCATAATGAATTTAGAAAAATAATGTTGTGTAGGGTAGGTAAAACCTTTATTGTGATCACCATATTATACAAATATTATAATATTTTACAAGATTTACCCGTGTCGTGGGTAAGCTATTAAACATTAAGCAGATAATTGATGTAAGCTTTCAATGTGTTTTATTAGATGAAGCAAATTGCATCATACATAAAATAATCAAAGTGCTTCACAGTAATTTGGTCTCGAGTACTGTTTAAAAAATTAAATATTCACTGAATTTGTTTACAATTTCAAGTTCATAAACAAATAAACTATGAAATAAATGTTAAAACTGTTTGCCCTAAGGGGAAAAAAAGTTCTAGTGTAGGTTATATTGATAATTAAAATAAAAGGATGGGATAATAATCTATATATCAATTCACGTAATATTAACTACTATAAGAGTGATTTGTCTGCATACTATATTCAACTACATAATCAATCGGTGTCCGTAATCATGAATGTCAGTAGTGTCCCCGGTAGGTTTAAATACACTGTATAAAGGTTGGGCCACACAGGGCGGGTAGTGACATTATATGCCAGCAATCGCTTCGGTCAGCCTGATAGCCAGGTGAAAATACTTTGTATACACTAATTGTGCGACCTAGCAATTCTGTGTGGCCCAACCATATGAGTTGAGGAAATATAATATCCCATGCAAATACTGTATGTTGATTTGACTTTGCGTTTTTCTCAGCAAAAAGTTTGTCAAAACATTGCAGGGAATGCATTGTAACACAATTTGGTTCATTATATGAAGATCTATTTCACTTTAGAAGAATGATTACTACCACTCTCTCGGCGCATTCAAAATTCTATAATAGCGATATATTCGAACATCCAATAACGTGTATCATTGCGGAGCTAAAGTAAAATTAAATTTTATTTCTACTTTATTGTATCTAATTTATTATAATCTATCCTATATTTTTATATGTAACATTCGGATGTGTATTTTACGAGTATATTTAGTTGTTATTTACAAATTATCGGATATTTGTCGAGAATGACTCTGTGATGTTTGATGCTAAAATCTACTGTCCACTTGGATTTTTAATAAAAATATGTCGTCAAAAACTTTGTTTTATTTGTTTTTGATACCCATAGAAAATTGTCACATAATTGTTAACACAGCAATAACACAGCTAAAAATAAAAGATCATGTGGATTGGATCGGTACACCTTATAGTTACATGTCCCTACACCAATTCGATGACTAAGGCCTTATCTCCCTAGTTAAGGGTAGGCCGGTGCCCCAGTAGTGGGGGCTGACTATGATATCATTTACTAAATAATGATATACTCGTATATATTAACTCAACTTATGGTAGCTCTAAACAAATGCTAACTACACTTCAAGTGTCAACATTTAATACTTTCAAATGAGGTGATCCAGCAGAGAACCAAAGTCATCAACATAGCTCATCGAATCAACATGCTAAAATGGCCTCTTCAGCCATCGAACCGACAACCGCTGGGGTAGACGAGTTCTAGAGTGGAGACCATGTCTCGGAAAACGTAGTGTAGGTCGCCATCAGGCCAGGTGGAGCGACGATCTGTGTAAGACGGCTGGTAGGTGCTGAATGCGATTAACCGAAAACTGACAAAAGTGGCGTGCATTTGGGGAGGCATATGTCCAGGAGTGATCAGGAATGGGCTCATGATGATGATGGAATGCCGTTACTAATTATGTAAAAGTAGGGTAGGTGTTTTGCCCAAGTAATAATCACAGAATGTAGCAAATGAAAAAACATTTATTAACCATCTATTTTTATAAGAATTTGTTATATTAAAAAAAAATAACTATCGCTCATTCCTCATAACAGCCCGGCGGCTAGGTCTTCTCTTTTTCAGGTTCCAATTTCTTTCCATGTGCTGAAAATTTTAATTATTATTAGCGGATAGGATTACCTGTGACCGCAAATAAACTTCTCGAGGTCTGTCTCTTTATAATGAAGCAGCTCTAATATTTGGCTGCACTTTTGTAATTCCTACTTTCGTATCTCTATATCTGTACTAAATAAAATAAACAATGATTCTATTCTATTATATTTTATTTGACTTAATCCGTCTATTCAACCAAAGTTGAGAGTTAACCAACTTACTTCGGAATCGATAATATTGTAATTGAGGTCCTCGATTTTTTTTACTTTTCAGTGGTTTAGACGGATGGACCATGGGCCTAGGCCAAGTGAGCCTCCGTTTCAGGGTATATCATGGTTGAGATGGGGCGTCGTCCTGTAGGAACCTCCGGACAATGCGGCAGGTGTTCAGGATTGAGGCTTTTTGCAAGGTCACAAACGTATTTTCAGCTAAACTGATTGTTTTTAGGGCAGAGAGCAAGTGCTTTGGGACTAAGCCAGTGCTGGAGATCAAAGATTAACAGTGGCATGATGTACACTTTGTTCATTTTTCACTTGCCGCTTATATGACTGGCTCGATGAAACAGTGGTTAGTGACCCTGGCTGGCAGTTCCAAGAGTCGTGGGTTCGATTCCCACTCGGGACATATATTTGTGTGATGAACTTTGGTGTTTGTTCCGTGTCTAGGTGTGATTATTTATTTAAAAATTACATATTGTATTATTATTCTGACGCCCATAGTACAAGCTCTGCTTAGTTTTGGGTCAGATGACCGTGTGTACAAATATCCCAGATATTTTAGGTAAGTAGGTACTGAGACCATTTTTTTCCCTAACAGCCTTGGAGTAGCCTCGTCATCACTACCGGACTTGCGGGGCAGTGTAAGGCTCTCAGCCCTAAAGGTACTAACCAAGCATTTCCCCGTTGAGCCAGTAGAAGTATCTTATGCCGGAGACGTCCCTTTTACCAGCTTCCTCACGGAGGTTTGACTTTAGCGACTTGCGCAGTATCTTGGCCGCGATGTTCGAGTAGTTTACGTAACTGAAACATATATTAAAGAATAACTAACTTATCTAGTAGTCTTAGCCTTGGAGAACAGTTCATGGGTTTGACATTTGCTCCGCATTTTTTTTAAATCAAAATCAAAATCATGGGACATTTCAATACACGGTCATCTGTCCCCAAACTAAGCGGAGCTTGTACTATGGTCAGACTGATATACATGTATAGATATTTCTAAATACATACTTAAATATCACATCACACAAATATTTGTGCCGAGTGGGAATCGAACTCACAACTTTTAGAATCGCCAGCCTGGGTCACTAACCAGTGTTCCACCGTGCCGTGCCAGTCATAATTATTCTCATCGTAATTGGGATGATGATTAATAGGTAAGTAATATATTAACTACTTCTAGACGGTTGCTTGACCGTTCTTTGCCTGAGTCGTGCCCGTGAACTTTCACCGTTTTCCTCTAAAGATCATTAACCTCTGACAGAAAAGTTTCTAATAATACGTTTTTCCTTAGGTCAAACAGTATCGTAACAGGTGATCAACCCTCAATCAAATCCGTAGCTAAGCGTAGGGAAAGTGCGATTTCGCCCACGGCCTCCTTAAAGCGATACCACCAGATTGAAAATACGCGGTTTATGAAAGAAAAGGAACCTCACTGATTGAAATCTGTCCATTCACACATGTCCATCACTGATCCCGTGGTAAGTACCTTTAGCACTTGTGATATCAGAACTGTTATATATGTATACCTAATATTAAGTTAGTCGTAAGTACGCATGCGCGGGCTGCGTCCCGCGCGCCATCTTGTCGGGCCCCGCGCTTCGCGGCGCCGAATAAACCAGTGCGCAACGAACCAGCGTTTGACTCACCCGCTCCCCGCATCGCCGGCTCCTTACGTATATATACATACTTAACAGTGGCGACGTTTTTAAACATTTACCTACCCAGTTACGCGTGTTGTATTTATTAGTGATCAATAGAAATGTTTAGTTCACAAATTGGAAACTTTTTAACATTCGACCACACAGCCCAATGTTGGGCCACGTACAACGGACGCTTAAAACAATTTTACATCGCAAATGGGATAAACGACGAGTCCGACAAGGGCGGGAATCGGCGGAAGGCAATTTTGCTGAGTGCACTCGAGGAGCAGACGTACGGCCTCGTACTAAATTTGGCCCAGCCGAAAACGATCGAGGAGGTGCCGTATGATGACGTGGTAAAGCTACTGGACGACCATTTCACCCCCAAAAGGATTGGGTTTGGTGAGCGCCATAAGTTTTATGCGGCCACACAACAAGATGGCGAGTCGCATTCCCAATGGGCGGCGAGACTGCGCGGCCTCACCGCGCATTGCGGTTTCGCCAACATGGAGGAGTCTCTTCGTGACAAATTCATTATGGGAATGCGGCCGGGAGCTGAAAAGGAGCATTTATATGCGCAAGATTTGGAAGGGTTGACACTCGCAAAGGCGTTGGAGAAAGCGGAAAACTGTCGGTGCGCGCGGGCGGCCGCCGCGGCCAGCGCCAACGCGCATGCGCCTGCCGCGGCGCGCCCCGACGCGCCCGCGGACACGCAGCTCTTCAACATCGCGAAACGTGGCAAAGTGAAGTGCAGTGTGTGTGGGTTTACCAACCATAAGTCGTCGGAATGTAGATATGCTACTTATGTGTGTAGGAAATGTAATGTAAAGAGGTCATCTGCGTCGCATGTGCTCCAAAGTTAATTATGTGGAGGTCGACGGCGGTGACAAGTCTGACGATTACGGTAAGGTGTTTCAAATACGTTCTTTAAGGGAGAGCCTATGGTAGAAACGGTTTATATAGAAAAAGTGCCCTTAAAGTTTGAAATCGATAGCGGGTCTGCCGTGTCCGTCATATCGGAGGATTTTTATAACACTCATTTCAAACATGTGCCATTATCAGTTCCCCACAAGCGGCTCATGTCGTACACCGGCGCGCGCATCGCGTGCGCGGGCGCGCTGCGGGGAGCGGTCTCGTACGGGGCCGCACGCGCGCTCGACCTGTACGTCGTCCGGGACGGAGGCCCACCGCTCTTGGGTCGGGACTTCTTATCTAATTTTCAATTAGAGTTAACGCGAGTGAATTATTGCGCCGGTACAGACATTATCGTAAAGCTACAAAATAAGTATTCAGAGCTGTGGTCGGACAGGTTAGGTACATTTAACAAGCATAAAGTAAAACTAATTAAAAGATAATGCAAAACCATTTTTTTTCAAACCCCGTCCAGTCGCCTTCGCGCTTCGCGATAAAGTAGGCAAGGAAATAGATAGGTTGGTGTCGCTGGGGGTCCTCGTGCCGGTGGAGCACGCGGACTACGCCTCGCCCATAGTGCCGGTGCTGAAGCGCAACGGGTCAGTGAGGTTGTGTGCAGATTACTCCGTGAGTCTCAACAAACAACTGCTTGTCGACCAATACCCACTCCCCACGGCTAACGAGCTCTTTTCGAAGATCCATGGCGGTGAACAATTCAGTAAGTTAGACTTGTCCATGGCCTACAATCAATTCGTTCTGGACGAGGAGTCGCAGAAGCTGACGTGCATCAACACGCACCGCGGCCTGTACAAGTACACGCGCCTCGTGTTCGGGCTGGCCAGCGCGCCGGCCGTGTTCCAGCGCGCCATCGAAGGCGTGCTGGCGGGCATGGACGGCGTGCTGTGCCTGCTGGACGACATCTTGGTTACGGGCCGGACGCGCCGGGAGCACCTGCAACGCCTGGACGCCGTCATGCAGCGTCTGCAGGCCGCGGGACTTACCTTACAGAAAGAAAAATGTGAGTTTCTACAGGACGAAATTAGTTACCTTGGCTATGTCATCACGAAAGAGGGTCTAAAGAAGTCACCGGAAAAGGTTAAAGCTATGATAGAAGCCCCCGTTCCATCTAACGTAAATGAGCTGCAATCATTTTTAGGTCTAATTAATTATTATCGTAATTTTGTTAAAAACGCATCTATGATTCTCAGCCCGTTATACGATCTGTTACAAAAGGGGTCAAAATGGGATTGGTCGGAACAGCACGATAAAGCATTTAAGGAAATTAAAAAGATGTTAACATCTGACGCCGTGTTAACACATTTTAATCCGAAAGCGAAAATAATCTTAACCGTAGACGCGTCGCCTTCGGGGTTAGGCGCGATTCTCTCGCAGATAGATTCGGACGGAGTCGAAAGACCGATAGCGTATGCGTCGCGTACATTAAACGTCGCGGAAAAAAGGTATGCTCAAATCCAAAAAGAAGCTACCGCGATTATATATGGCGTGAGGCGGTTCCACCAATATTTGTATGGCAGATCGGAGCCATTCATATTACGAACGGATCACAAACCATTGATATCGATTTTCGGGCCATATAAAGGTATACCAGAGGTATCGGCCAACAGGTTGCAAAGATACGCCTTATTTTTAAGCGGCTACAACTATACGATCGAATATATTCGTAGCGTAAATAATAGTGCTGACTATTTCTCGCGAGCGAGTTTACCCGAGCCGCGCGCGGACGCGTTGCCTAGCAACCGCGGCCGCGGCTGCGCGTGTGCCGAGCCCTGCGCCGAGAGCGAGCCGCCGTGCGACCGCGCAAGCTACGTTTGCTTCGTCGTGGACGGCAGCATGCCGGTCACTCTGGCCGAATTAAAGGATGCGACCAACAATGATGCGATCCTTAAGGCAGTCTCTGATTTTATATCGAACGGTTGGCCAGCTAAAATAAGCGATATCAGATTAAGGCCTTACTTTTTATGTAAAGCACAATTATCTTTAGAAAACGGATGCATAATGAGAGGGCATAAAATAGTCATACCGGAAAGCTTACACGGAAACATCTTAAAACAGCTGCACTCTTCGCATTTAGGTATTGTGAAAACCAAAGCCGAAGCACGATCCAGGTTTTGGTTTCCTAAAATCGATGACGCGCTTGAAAGCATGATAAGCTCGTGTGACGTATGCGCTAAGCTGCGGCCGTCGCCGCCGCGCGCGCCGCCCGCCGCCTGGCGCCGCCCGCCCGCGCCCTTCAGCCGAGTTCACTTCGACCTTCTTGGCCCAATCCACGGGTCGATGTATTTGGTCGTGGTAGACGCTTATAGCAAATGGGTCGAAGTGTACGAAATGAAGCAGACGACCACCTCAAGCGCAGTAATTGAGAGACTATGCGATTTTATATCCAGGTTCGGAGTCCCTGAAACGTTGGTTAGTGATAATGGCACATCTTTTTGCTCACAAGAG
Source organism: Maruca vitrata (assembly GCA_039566165.1). Classification (NCBI taxonomy): domain Eukaryota; kingdom Metazoa; phylum Arthropoda; class Insecta; order Lepidoptera; family Crambidae; genus Maruca; species Maruca vitrata. The sequence continues at coordinate 18,333,635 of CM076911.1, read as the reverse complement.
TTCCAACTTTTGTACATCAAACGGCATTACACACATCACTTCCCGGTGTATCACCCGGCCAGCAATGGCCAAGCGGAGAGCTTCGTGAAAATTGTAAAAAAGGGCATAAAATCATGTCTTTTCACAAATAATTCTATACGCACGAGGAAGCTTAAATTGCTAAAATACTTAATGGATTACCGTAATTCAGTTCATTCTGCCACGGGTCCGTCGCCTGCTGAAATAGTATTTGGTCGCAAGATGAGGTCGCGATTGGATATAATTAATCCAAAGGCATCGCCACCCTTGTCACCGTCATCGACGTCTAACGATTTTAAATGTAAGAAACAGAGTATTAACATTAACAAGAAGAGTAAAGAAATCAAACATTTTAAAATAAATGACCAAGTTTTTTTCAAAAAATATGTCAACAAAGACGATTACAATTGGTTAAAAGGGACAGTTGTTAAAAGATTAGGTAGAGTAGTTTATTTGCTGGAAGATAATGTAACCAGGGTTCAGATTAAAAGACATAAAAATCAAATAATGTTAAATAAAGGAAAATGTGATAATGGAACCAACATACCTGACTCAAGCCCGCCGGCATACCTACCGTCGTCTCCACCGCCGTCGCCGCCGGCGTCCCCGCCACCGACGCCGCACCTATCACCATCGCGGCCAAGTACGCCAACGATACCGACAACAGCAGCCGCTCATACGCCGTCACAGTCGTCGCAACAACGACGAGAAGAGGAGACGACGAGTAGTGCGGAAGGACAACAAATATCAACATTGTCGGATGAAAGGGACGGTGTTGGGTCTCATGTGGTGCAAATTGATTTACCCAAAAGGCAGAGACGTAAACGTCAACACTGCAATTTATGTAATGAATAAAAGGGGGAGGATTGTTATATATGTATACCTAATATTAAGTTAGTCGTAAGTACGCATGCGCGGGCTGCGTCCCGCGCGCCATCTTGTCGGGCCCCGCGCTTCGCGGCGCCGAATAAACCAGTGCGCAACGAACCAGCGTTTGACTCACCCGCTCCCCGCATCGCCGCGCCGGCTCCTTACGTATATATACATACTTAACAAGAACCAACAGTGGATACACAATTATATCTTAATACAATTAATAACACACCCAGACACAGAACCAACACAGATGTTCGTCACACAAATCTTTGCCCCGAGTGGGAATCGAACCTACGACTCTTGGAATTGGAACCGTAGGTAGTGGGTCCTGAGTCACTAACCACTGTTCCCCAGAGCCTGTCCACGTTATGCCATACCTATAGCTAATAATGAAAAATGTAGAACAAAATTACTTTAGGCCAACCATTCTCCACGTACTCATGCTGGATACTTCACTTTATGATCGTCTAAACCAAGAATGAGAATATCAGGGTTTCATTCTCAACACCACACAACCCACATTTTCTTTCAGAGCGGTACTATGTCAACTACGTCAACTGTTGTGTCAATCATTGACAACAATAACTACGGGCATAATATTGATTCAGGAAAATATTGATACTGGCCGCAAAAAAAGTATTGTCTATTATATCCCGATATACATACTTTTTATGCCTATGCCTTATACCCTATTCCATTTATGAAGTCCTTTTTGACATTTCGAAGAACGTTACTCTGCACGTTTCAAATAAATCCAATTTAATATCACTTTTTGTGTTTAGTAGGAAATCGTTATTTAAAAAATATACAATTATGCAAAAAGACCCTACAATCAATTTACAAGCAAAATTAACTTATTGTTTTTGATCTAACTATTGTTTCTATATCTGAACTTCAAAATAAAATAATATTTTTTTGCGCGTATGCAGTTACGTACTATGGTTTATGTATTACTTTTAAACGTAGTGACGTGCCTCAAATATTCGGTTAGTTAAACCGATCATTCGCGAATGAAAATGAATCTAGCGGCAATGGGACTGCTTATAACTTTAATGCATTTTACAATAAAACGTAATTAAAAAGTGCAGTCCTTTGCAGGTAATAATATGTAAACAGATTAAATAACAAAATAAATTAATAAATCAAGCAATGATGATTAATAACTATAGAATCAAATATAAAAACTTAAATGAATTGTTTGTTTTTATTTTAATCTGATGCTCATAGTAACTGTTTAGTTACTCCATTACGCGATACAATTTGTATAATTAATTTAGTGTTGCAACTATAGGTACTCGGTGCAAACACTCCTGGCAGCAAACGGTGTCAAACATTCGGTGCCATTAATTAACGAGTCTTTGACACGAGCCTTTAACTGTTATGATCCTTTAAACTCAGTGTAAATTTTAAATAACTTAACTATCATTATTCATTATTATTATACTAAACATCCAATCGTGTATTTCTTTTTTCGACAAAAAACAAGTTTGGAAGTTTTGCATGTCTAAAATTGTTCTTTCGATAATTTTTATTAACCTTAGTTTTTGAAAGTAAGTTCGATTAAAATTTGTTACAAATCGAGAATCGTTGCCGCTGGATATCGATTTCTAAGGGTACTTCCCTAGTACTATACTATTGACATCTGTCAAAAAGGACTTCATAATTGGAATAGAGTATAATCACCTATAATAATCTTGTATTGCTGCTGCAACAAAGCAACAAAATAAAATAAAAAACATGCAACGTGTATTATGTTGTACGACCCAACCCTAAGTACAATAAAAATTTATTTTTATAGGTACTGAATATTTTCTTCACTGCAAAGTATAAGGCAAAGTCACTTCCCGGTCACTAGTTCTTTATACTAATTATAATAATAAAAGCTTGTAAAAAGTTTCACGACTATTTTGTCGTGACACGCAATCTATCATATTAATCTTAATGATCTGTATCCAGATTCATCCAAACTACCGGCATCTCTACATACGACCACATGCAACCAGTACTGGTAGAGCTGTAAGTCCAGAGACAGGTAAATACATCTAGAACCAGTCTTGATGGGCAGACTTACACAACACATCTAGTGTTTGTTCCAGTATGGCCTTGCTTGTGGCAAGGTCGAAGGTCCTTGTGAAGAACGAAAACGTCTGAGTAGGTATTTTTACGTCATCTTAGTGATTTCATAACAATTTCGTTCGAGGGCGTTGAACTCCCGTACACCATGATGCGTGGTCTGACTGACTCTTCAGGATTTATTCTTACTTATATCGTTTCATGCAAGAACAGCATGGATTTTTAAAATTATAGGTATTAAATCTCTATATGCAGTTCTTACCCATTTACCTGAAAGTTTTAATAGAAATAAAGATTTTATTAGTCTAGACCTGACAATGGGCAAAATGTCCTTTTCAGACGACTTTGCTTAAAGATATAATATTTAACAGAGTTTCAGGTGCGTTAAAATATGTAGTTACAATAGAATTTATACATAAGATCAGTGCCTACTTAAGCAAACTGTTAAGTACTTTATAATAACCGCGATATTACTATATTTTATCTGAAAAAAATCAACGGCCTGCCCTATGTGGCTAGGGGATTTGAACCCAAGTTCTTCATAAAATTTCGTTTAGATTTGCATCCTAAGCCAGAAGATATTATTTCAAAACCAAGTGAAAACACTTACTTAATATTCAGAGATATGACTATAGAAATTTCTAAAGTCTCGTTCTTTTTTCATCATAGTCCCTCATTGTTTCACGAACTTTTCGTCAAGGTGACCTTGGGGCGTGATTTTGTGAAGTCGACAACGCGCATGGCTGTCCTTTCAACCTTACAGCCCCCTTCAGTTTCTCGCCCTTATATAGCAATACCATACCACATACCTATAGCAATAAGTCTCCCATTTATATAATTTACACACACACACACACACACACAAGCTTGTGCTAAGTGCAGGGACCGCATCATTTCATTTTAGGTAATAGTTTTAAGGTTTTGTGAAATACATTATTATTATTTTATAAAATCACCGAAACTCTACCGTATAATTGGTACATATTCTAAGCAAAAGTATCATCTATACAAATTTAAGAAAAAATATAAATAGTTCAAACCTCGCCACGTACAACTGTGTTTTTCAAATTTGAAACTCATTTGTACGATTATTCGACGCTTTAACGGTGAAGGAAAACACAGTGAAAAAACCTGCACACCTACCAAGAAATTCTTGGTCTGTTACTGATTAGTGCACTTGGTCATATTAACTACCTGCATTGATTGAGGTATCTAGTTTTGTAACATCTGACTCATAGCAAACACTAACTACCTACATGGCTAACTCCTCTGTCTATCTGCAGTAATACCAATCTAGATAATGCAATCATAATGTAATGTCACAAAATTATTTTATTTTCGGTAAGTTTTCGGATTAATAGCTCACGAATGCTATCTAAGGCATTATCTATTTATTAACATTGTAAGCTATAAAGATTTTTACATTGTCTTCATTTTGTTAACCGACTTCAAAGGAGGTGGAAAAGGAGGAGGTTCTCAATTCGTCTGAATGATGGTTTATTTTTTTTGTATGTATTCGTATGTTACGCGATAGCTCCGTAAGTTGTTAAAAGATTATTTTATTTTTTGTTTTAAAACCAAACTTAGGTCAACCTAGTTGTCCCAATGTTGGCATGCCATGGTCTGATGATGGAATCGCAGAGAAATCGAGGACAACACTCATATTAATTTATTGACACATGTATAGCTTTGTGTATTTTCCAAAGCTACACTTGTATTTACACCTTTTTTTTTAACGCGGTGAAAGGATTTTCGCCCCTTCGCTAGGAGAGGGGATTCTTTTCCAGTGGTGTGTCGGACTCCCCAGCGGCTGGCGAAGAGATGGTAAATGCCGGCCGCGGCTCCTGGGCGGGGTGCAATGCCCGACCGAATACCGACTAAAACGCCGCGGTGTACCTCATCGCCGTATGGCGGCGTCATGGGACACTCAGTATTTACATCTGCTCATAATAATTGTATGATTCTGAGCAGATTATAATAGGTCAACTCCTTATTGATTAAGTGTATGCCCATTCTGACTATTAATTACTAGCTGTGCCAGCGACTCGCGTTCGCGTTTTCCCCGTTTTTTACACATTTTCCATTGTATCTTTGCTCCTATTGGTCGCAGCGTGATGTTATATAGCCTAAAGCCTTCCTCGATAAATGGTCTATACAACGCAAAAAGATTTTTTCAAATCGAACCAGTAGTTCCTGAGATTAGCGCGTTCAAACAAACAAACAAACAAACAATCAAACAAACAAACAAACTCTTCAGCTTTATAATATTAGTATAGATAATATCAGAAGATCGTGGCACTCAAAAGTAAGGAGATAAAATTAAATTCTTTAATTATAAAATTAAACCACTTTCAAAAATCCACAATCAGCGAAATCAAAACATCAGCATCTGTAAAAAAGTAATCTAACATTAAAAAGTAACGAATAAGTATTTGTGACTCAAGAGTTAAATAAGTAGGACGAGTAAAACTGATTTAGTACTAAGTACTATTCTAAAACTATGAACAACAAAAACACGATTATTATTAATTTTTTTAATACAATATTTACAAGAATAATGTAAATGTAAATAAATGATCCATAATGAGAACATTTTGTGGTTTTACTATTGTCCGCTTACAAAAAATAAGTAGGTACATTTTTGGTTGATTTTTTACACCTTGTGTTCAAAAAACCCCAATATATTAAGGAACCCTAATTTTAAAAAAAACTTTACCTGTCTGTCACTCAGGGATAGCTTTCCAACGGTATAATAATTATTCAAATTGGTGCAGTAGTTTCGGAGGCTAATCGAGACAAACAAACAAACAATTAAACCCTTCCTCTTTTTAATATAAGTATAGCTAATAATACATGTTGTAGGTTTTCAAAGATAAAAATATACATATGTATACGGTTTCACACTATACATAGGTAGAAAGATTGCTCGACTTGGCTGGACTACAATAAAAATAAAACTTTGAAACATGGATAATTGTTAAGAGAGATTCATTAATAGTAGACAGGGGACAGACAAAGTTGACGTCATTGTTGTAGTTTCAATCCGGTACGTAGGTGTCGAACGCGTTACGCGTGAGACGACTCACGTATGAGGTAAACCTAGTGACTGTGGCGCAACTGGCTACAAAACACATCTTGGAACAGGTACACGACCTGTGGGGCTACCATGAGTTTAAAACTTACGCACTCGATATCGCCTACGTAAATATGTCTATGAAAAACTTGTAAAGCGCCGCTGGTGGTTACGCGAAGAACTAAAATCGGCCGTATGAAAAAAACAACTCGATAGGTTTTTAACGTAAGTAAGTTTTCGATAGCCAACTCATGGTAGGCCCTCTGTTGCAAGCTGTGCTGTAGCCTGTAAAAGTAAAGAAAAAGAACATAAAGTCAGACAGTAAGTGTGGGTAATACAATTTTTTTTTCTTCTATTGCCCAATGATTGGAAATAATAATAATAAATTATGCTACCTTCTAGAGATTGAAACTTAAGTAACTCTTACGAGGGTGAAATATAGATAGTATATAGAGATAGAAATATACCCGAAGCGAAGCGAAGCGGGTCGCTGATTACGTGCTAGTTACTAATAAATTGGCCAATAAATGACTAAAGTCGAGTAATTACGTTTGACAAATTTTCTGTATTTATTTTCGTTTATTTGTTTACTATAGTCTATACTGTACTTAGGCATTAGGTAAGTCAGTAAATGATGTTTGAAAGCAGTTGCGCCACATCCACTCTCATTACCTCATACGTGTGTCGTCTCACGCGGGACCGCGTCTCTTCCGAGAACGGATTCAACTGTGCACCTATGACGTCACCACAGTCTGTGCCTTGTCTACTATGAATAAAGACACGGTAATACTTCGTATTTTACGAGACTTCCATTGACTACTCCTATTTCTTTGTAGTTTTGGCGAATGGTTGTAAACGTAGATACTTACACAATTGTCATTTATTGTGATGGTGGATAATCCGAGTGGTATGAATGTTTGTAAAGTAGTTCTATTTTTATCATTCCATTCTAGTTAAAGAGGTGGATAATGCCATTGTTCCACACGTGGTATTACTTGTGAATTTCAATAGTAAGTAGTTAATTTAGAAGGTAGGTATTCATCGAACTACTTACACAAGGTAGGGACAGTAGGTGCACAATATATCTACTGTGTAGTTGCATCATACTTTAGAAAATTAAAATTTTCGCTGTGTATTTTTGAATTGGTACTTATTTTATAATAATTACCAATAGTAGTATAAGTATAGAGCAAAATGCAGAGCAAATTGAGTAAAGCCTACAACCTTCTAAAATTTAAGTTTGTGGTTTCTGGCTTGTAAAGAAATAAAAATAAAAACAAAACAGAGCAATGTCACTCATCCTGCTTAGAATTTTGTAGTCCGCGGAAATGGCGTAAAAATAAGAAAAATAATTTATGAAAATAAAAAAAAAAAATAACTAAAAGAGACATGGAGTCATAAACACCGCGCATGTAGTGCTTAGGTATTCGATTTCCGCGTGGAGTCAGAGGCGACGGAGGTGACAATGCGGAGGTACCTCCTGTCGATGGGGCGCGCCCTCTACTCCCGCACCAAGCCCCAGAGCAAGCCCCTCTCGCCCTTGGCGGACCCCAACATCGTGCCGTCGCCGCTGCCCACGCCGCCGGACTCCAGACGAGACAGTGAGTCCATTACTGACCTGATCAAGTGGCATTGCATCCGCATAGCCCTGAAGACCCTGCAGCCCGAACCCCGGAGACAAGAGAAGTCTGGACACCAGTGCTGGACCTCAAAAACATGTTCTCGCCAAGAATGGACTTGAATTCAAGTTCTTCAGGTAAATGTTGCACTACATAATGTAGACAACTTTCTTATCTCGAAATCAAGATTGTATTTAACTCGTTACTTATTAGGGGATCAGCCACCTGCAAATTTTCAATAATTCCAAACAAATAAAAAATGAGACTAACAAATTCAAGATTTAGACTTTTTATTGTCGTCACGTCCATCACACCAGTAAGGGTGTGGCCTCTAAAGATCGACGTGCCAACATATCCTTAGTCCCTATTATCTGTAGTTACCCTTCCTCCAAATATGTTCCTTCTTCAGGAGGGGCCGCAGCTACCAGGGATCCACATACGAAGTCAGAGTCCCACGAGGATTTTGAGCAGAGAGGGTTCCACGCGTCGACGTTTGACCAGCTGTTCGCGACCAGCAGCAGAGCCGAGCACCGCTCCTATAACAAGGTCACCGTGGTGGGCGCCAGTGACGTTGGCATGGCTACTGTTTTCTCTTTATTAGCCAAGGTATAAACTCATGTTAAGTAGATACTTGGGGGGTAGATAGAACCTGTCGATGTATGTCATTTTCTACAATTTAGGCCTTAGCCAGAATACCAGCGCCCCAGCGGCTTCTTTATTGACCACAAATTATTGAACCATGTTGTGTTTTATGTCTTTTTCTTTACGATTGTATTGAATAAACCTTTTTTTATACTTATTTATGTTTGCCAAAAATATTGTTGAATATTTTTTCCAATTCTCCCAAATACTAAGGCGTGTGAACTTTTCCCCTTTGACATTCTCCAGGGTGTGACGAACGACATCAGCATGATAGACTTCAGCGAAGACAAACTGAAAGGAGAACTAATGGATTTGCAGTCTGGTTCAAAGTTTTTGAGGAATGCGAGACTGAGAGCTGGAAAAGGTGAGTTTGCCCGTAGCAATTAATATAAATGAAATTTAATCCTTATAAATTATTTCATCTTGGTCTTATTCTGGTGCAGACTACGAAATAACGACAGACTCGAAGATATGTATCCTGACTCCTTGCTCGGAAACTGCGCCGGGAGACAAATCTCATGACTGTGTCAGATGCAACGCTGAAGTTCTCAAATCAGTAGTACCGCAGGTATGCTCTCCTAAAACATTTATGAATAGTTAAATACCTGGTTTTTATTTAAGAATGGTTAAAAAAATTCTCTGGTGGTAAGATTCAGAACTGATCTGCCGTCCAATCTAGGAGACTCTTTCTTACCAAGTGCAATATTTAGCTCATCAGACAAGTAACATAGAATAATATGCTCTCTTCTAAAATGTTAACTAACATGACTCGTTTTTGCTTACTTTCTTCTCGGCATGTAACTTGCATAAATTGTAGATATGTTATGATATGAGATCAATTCATCTTAACTATTCCTAACCTTCTTCCAATTTGAAATGTCCGTTTCCTTTTCCAGCTGCTTCGCTACAGTCCCAACTGCGTGTTCCTGGTGGCGGTAGACCCGGTGGACGTCCTGTCGTACGTGACGTGGCGGGTCAGCGACCTGCCCAAGGGCCGCGTGCTGGGCTCCGGCACCAACCTGTCCACTGCCACCTTCCGTTACCTGCTGTCCGACCGGCTGGGTCTCTCGCCCGCTGCCTGCAACGGGTTCATCATCGGCGAGAATGGGGAGAGTAGCGGTACGCACCTTTGTCTTTAACACTATCACTCATACCATAAAAAATATGACCCTATTAGGCCTCGGCTAGATTGGTGCGTTACGGTGAAAGGACAAATTATTAGCCGTAACCAGCCAAGTTAACCGCAGCGCAGCATTAGACGGTGCCGTTACCTGGCAAAAAATCTTCACTCTTGATTCAAGCCAGCCAGTCAGGCCGACTACTGTTTTCCTAATAAGGGATGTGATGATTTTCTTATCCATCGCAACAATAATCTTACTACTGCACTAAATTATCTGCCATTAAATACTATTTTATCGGACAGTGCCAGTCTGGTCCGGCGTGTCGGCGGGGGGCGTGCTCCTCAGAGATTTGAACCCTGAGATCGGCACCGACGTGGACCCAGAGAACTGGCAGGAGATCCACCGGCAGGTGGTGCAAAGCGGCCAGGAGGTCAGGGACCTCAAGGGCTGCCACTCCTGGGCTGCCGCGCTCTCCATCACCGATATTTGTTCGGCGATACTGAGGGACGCGAATGCTGTGCGTCCGTTGTCCACTTATGTCAAGGTATGTTTCTTATTTCTATACCGGAATCATTAAATTATTTAGGTATCTACTTAATTGAGGTCTCCTACTAAATAAATTACAAAGTTGACTGACTCGAAAGTAGTATCTGTCCTAAATCAATATTGGTTTTCGTAGTATCTAGATGTCTAGAGTAAGTGGTGGCTCGGTCCAAGAGGTTTAATTCCTCATTTCTACCCCGTGCCATTAAGGCATGGAATGCCGTTCCAGCTCATGTTTTCCCTCTCTCCTATGATCCCGGGCTCTTCAGGCGGGGATGAAACGGCATTCAAGCAGGCCTTCAGGGTGAGTGCGACAGGCTCTATATGGTCTATTGAGCCTGTCGACCTCGTATGTGAATCTCACTACCGCTGACCATAAGGTGGAATGAGGTCATGTTGTTAGCTTAAAAAAAATCAGACCTATACCTGCGGTCTAACAAGTTCACAATGTTCCAGGGTGAACATAACATAGACGAAGAGGTGTTCATGTCGCTGCCCTGTGTGGTGGGCGCCGCCGGAGTGACGGACATCATCAGGCAGCCTCTCACCTGCCACGAGATGGAACTCCTGCGCAAGTCAGCGGCCACGGTCGCCGAAAACATGGACATCGTCAAGCTTACCCAGTGACGATCCCACTGCAGTACTTTAGGCCCAACTTGAAGGGTTATTCTGAAAGCAAAAGGCAGTCTTTTCCTCTTTAGTAGGTAATGCGACTTAGAGGAGGAAAGTGGAATAACCCAGCTAGAAGGGATTGGAATGACAGTGTGACATAAAAGCGATCTACCAATGGTCGCAACAGTGTTATTCTTGGCGGTTTTCAGCGGAAATACAATATTACCTAGGCACTATAGTTTGTGATGTTCAGTTCTGGTACCAATAAAATATTGTGTACATGCATATTTTTGAGTTTTATTTAATAAAATAGTGAAAGTGAAGTATCAGCCATCTTCCTATAAGATACTATTTATGTCAAAAAACCTCAGGAATTAAAATTACTCTTGCACTATGGAGGATATACGAATATCTCTTTATTGAGGTAGATAATCAAAGTCAAAGTATTTATTGCCAACTAGATGTGAGCGCACATCACAGCACATCAGCCGTAGAACCGACAACCGCTGGGGTAAACGAGTTCTGGAGTGGATACCGCGTCTCGGCAAACGTAGTGTAGGACGCCCGCAGGCCAGGTGGTGTGACGATCTGCGCAGGACGGCTGGTAGGAGCTGGATGCGAGTGGCCGAGGACAGAGAGGAGTGGCGTGCATTTGGGGAGGCCTATGTCCAGCAGTGGACAAGAACAGGCTGATGATGATGATGATGATGAGATGTGAGCGCTAGTTTAGCTTCTAGGATACACTCTACAACAAAATTACTAGGAACATCGTGCATATGTAATAAAATTAGCGCACAAGTTTACGCAGTCAAAAGCGATAAGGTTTATGAATGGATGACTAATAAAGTAGAGTCGGCATCAAAAACGGAAAATTCTGAAATAATATAACAAGTATACATGAAATACCTAGGTATTGTTCTACCGAAAATACAAACATTGCAAGTTCAATAACCTTCTAGTTTTTCGGATTTCAGCTCAATATATTCGTTACAACTATTAGTTTCCTGTATTGAGTAAGTAGGTAGGTACAGCCATGTGCACTGATATGTATACAGTTTCATTCAACTTTAAACGTTATCATAACGTAAGAACGCGTGTGTACATATTTCAGTGCACGGGACTGTACGTACAATATATTATATTTATATGCGAAAGTACTCATCGCTAAAACCACTCAACAGATTTGAATGTAATTTGGTAAATAGATAGTCTAGAGTCTGAGAAATAATATAGGCTACTTTTTAACCGACTTCGATGTAAGAGGAATGTTTTACATGTTAAATTACTTCACCCGGACGGAGTCGCGGGTGGAAAGCTATATTTAAAGAACCAATCCAATTGGTTATCGTGCATAATTTGGTATAAGTTAATTGGATAAAATGGATAAGAACCAATTAAATGAAAATTAAATCAAACGACTTCTATATTTGACTGTACCATTGTTATCGTTTCGCTGATTATTTTAAATGCAACGATTTCGATAACGTTATCACAACGAGGACATTACTGCGAAATATGACGATGTACGCGTAGACATTCGTTTAGATTATCACGGTTGTAATGCATTCTCTACGTGTACTCTTAGATCCCTTCTACGGGATAAACCATGACCTTGGAAGGTCAAATCATTCGGGAGCGTTGCAACGTCAACAAACCCATAAAGCAAACATGGCAGCGGCCATAGGAATGAGTACACTGTTGATCATGTCCTGATTCGCGCGCGCGCGGCATTTTGTGCCGTGGCGCGCACGGATTAAGACGCATTTTCGGGTTTTATGCTTTATTTATTCGGGCATGCGCGATACTGGTGTCCAAAACGGAGTGCTGAAGGTCACCTTGAGTAAGTGAGCGCGGGCTGACTCGGAGCCGGCAGACGCACGCCGCCTAGACTCCGACCGGACCTACGTGCGAAGGACCACGCAAACATAAACTTCTCTGTAAGTACTAGTTCATAGTTTCGTGCGAATGCCGCGAATTGCATCACTATTGCTGTGTTTCATGAGCGTGGGGGCCGGGATGTCCCACTCCTTAAAGTTGTTAAGCAGACTAACCGTTACCGGTTTTGTTTGAACTTTGTTAAAGTACACAAAATAAGAGTTTTGTTCAAACCGGCTGCGATGATTGTGCTCGGGCGGCTTCTTGATAACGTTTGGCTGAATGTAAGAGCTCTTTAGGTATTTAAACTCTTATTAACTCGACGTATCGGAACTAATGATAACGTGTTGTTTGGTATTATCGAAAACTTAGAACTTACGTTTTAAAGCGGGTACGATTAGTTTTTACAGAAACTAATTAAGAATAGCTAAACTTTGACATTCAGTATCTACATTTTTACGTATCCCTCATACGACAAAGGTACAATTTTGAGATAATAATACCAGTTATAGATAATATTAGTAGGTAGGTACAATGCCTAATTATCGCATATAACATTATCTCAATTCGATGTTTTGCCTAATTAAACATTAATAAATATTATAATGACTGTCTTATGTTCACACCCTACAAACAGGAAGGTATCATTTATCACTATAGATAGAGATAACATATAACTATGACTTGTAAGTTAATAAGCTACAATAAGTGTCGGTATGAGGAGGACCTAAAGGAATATAATATTAAGTTTATTGCTTTGGAAATCATTATTATCTTTAAAAACCTACCAACTCTATCAACTTGTTTTCCAAAATGTAGGTACATTCATCACCAGCAATCGTAATCTATAATGCATTTTATGACATCAGCAGGTAAGTAGATATTAAAGTTATGTTTATCGATATATATCTAAAAATACTTTAATGGCTGCAATAATACATTTTAGCATGCAGCATGTGTACTCTACAGTAATAAAATGTAAAACCAAATAGATAATTTCGGATTTACCTTAGCCCTATCATAATTCTTTTGGTATTTTTCCATTTTTTTTAATACCAGCCTTAGATGTGCTTATATTATGACTGGTGATTGTGTTGGCTTCGTCGAAAGAGCTTTGCAAGAAGTTATACCTACCAAATATGCAAAGCTACCTATTCGATCTTTAAAAAATAGAGTAGGCAGGTATGATGTTAAATAATTATCCTTACTAATATTATAAACGTGAAAGTTTGTAAGTATGGATGTATGTAAGGATGTTTGTTACTGTTTCACGCTCAAACTTCTGAACCGATTTTCATGAAATTTGGTATGATGGTAGCTAGCACTCTGGAATAACATATAGGGTCCTTTTTTTAAATATAAAATAATTTACAAAGTTACAAAGCACCACATCTGGTGCATGTACCAAACCAATATAATGTATTCTAAACATGAAGCGAATACTATCAAATTGTTATTAAAGGAAAGTACGTTATTAATACATAATAAAATAACAAACGCACAAGAAGTAAAACACATAACATGGTAGTTAAATTAAATAGGAGCCCGATAATAATGACACGCACCATTTTCTCAAGTAAAATACCAAGTGCATTTAGCTGTGGTGCAAATGCAACAGGCTACCTGGATTAATGAATAGTAAAACGGTCGTACCGATTAAGCAGCCTTGCGTGCGTGTCACGAAGCAGATATACTCATCGCGCGCGTCAACTTTCCGAGAACACTCTATATAATTTCCCGCGCCCGCCAGTCCCTGCCAGTTCATTCTGTTAACTTAACCCGTTCGGTCTCTCGTTCAATTCACCTGTCTATGTTAGTTCGGTCAGTGATCTCGTGGAGTGTAGTAGTGTCAATCGTGCCCAACTTACATCGAACATCGAACTTTATATCGCGTCTTCGTAGTAACGTTTTGTTGGAGTTGATAAAAACATAGAAATATGAGTGAAAAAAATCATAGATACCATGCAAACGGCAACGGTAGATGTAAGTTATTTATTAAAAGTTTACTTGGAACTTTATTTTAATTTTTTGACAATTATTTTTAATGTCACTGACATTGTTATATTTAAATTAAGCACCCAGTTTCGGGACAGCAAAGACATCTCAACTTATACAGTCACAACAGGGATAATAAATGTATAATTTACCAAATTTTTATTTAATCTGAACAATAAATAACGGACCTCTAAAATTTGGAAATATTATTGATTGCATTGTGTAGCTTGCAAATTTTGATAATTTAGTATTTTCTACATACGTTTTTTCAGCCCAATATGTAATTTTTTTTATAACCTGAGTGAGCGGATGGGGCAAGTGCACCGGTTTGGCTCTCTTCTAAATCCGGGCTGCTACCTTCTAAGCACTAGGCAATAAAAAAATCCTTTTATCCTACCGTGAATCAAAAGCGTATCAAATTATGAAAAATACTAGAAATGTTCTATATGGTTCACTAACTCTAGGTCTAGGCCGTCGAATTTTATTACTATTGTTTCTCTTATTAAGTAGATACCGAAATTAAATTAACCCTACATAAGACAGTCGGTCGATAAATTCGATAATTTTTCAACTCGAAAACGAGAGACGCTTTAAGATGTGACTTATTCAGGTACTGCTTGCCGCATGAAATCGATGCTAAAGCTAAAGAAGCTCTACGTCCTACTAAGTAATAAAATGGTTCAAACGTACTTTAAAGTTTTGGTTATACCTTTCGTAAAACCGGCATTTATTGATTTTAATAAAATATAACTGCACAAATCACAATAAATTTTCATTTTGCTGCGTAAAAACAACCACTCAAATTTCACGGTGTATAAATTTAAACTATATTTAAATGTTCTCGTTTTGATAAACCAAAGCTAACGGCCGAAAAGTTAAATTCGACCAATTTGGTATTTGGCACGCAGATTGCGCTGCATACGATTGCCTGCATTCAGTTCAGATGCGCTTGTTGTCATTGCATTTTATTTGCGGAGCGCAGTATTTAGCTTCATGACAGAAACCAGAGTTTCCTTTTATTTTAAGACTTTTAATTTTATTACGTTTGAAGATTATTAAAGACGTACTTACAGAGTCTTTTTATTTGCCCTTGATGAATTTATTATATGTGCGCCCTTTCATCCTTCTTTAAACTTATAAATTTCGAGGACAGCTGAACCGATTCCTCACTACTTCCTGGGGTGTCGGAATAGTCTTCGAAAGTCTTTTTGTCGAAAGCCATTTCCCAACTGCTTTATCATTGAAAATCCATTTGACAGACGGGCTTTTTTACCGATGAGCCACTTCATCGAAAAGCTAAATTTAGGTACGAAGTTCTATATCTGCTAAAGTACATTCACATTGCACATTGTTCGAAAGACAAATAAAATAATCTATTCAAATACGTATTCAGGTTTTATTAACACAAAAATGTTTATTTTTGTTGTGTTCGTTATTGTTATGGTATCGGATATTATTATGATATAAAATAAGAAAATTGCGTAAAAACGTTCCAAAAAAAGTTTATTTATTTTATGCTATTGTGCCCTCTTGGTCTTCGCCCTGCTAGGCGGCTCTTCTTACACAGTAGAAGAAATCCAAGTTGGATGAGCTAATGCGAAATTATACCTTAGTAAGTTTAATAAGCTACCTTTATTTAGCTATAATTTTATATGCTCTTTATGTTCATTTATCCGATAAGGAATACAATGGTAGTTACCTTATAATAGTATGAGGTATTTTGTACACTAAGAATTTTCACACTTGTTAAACCGATATACTTAAGGAATGTAGGGCGTAGGTAGGTACGGCAAATTCATACTCATAAGTTATTTTTAGTCATTGCCTGTTAAACCTAGTTGAGTTTTATTTCAATTTTTCCGTTTTCCTCCCTTGAGTAACAATTATGTATTGGACTCAAAGAACTAGAGGTATTCGTTAAAATAATGTTAAATTGCCTTGCCATGGAATACCATAAGCGACAAGAATAGGTAAAAAAAATTAGTAACTAGGAAGGTATTTCAAATTAACTGAACCGATATTAAAATGCAATACTGTTAAACAGAAAGGAATTTAGAAAATAACCAAAATTTCGAGTTTTCAAGCCTGAATTGATAATTATGAAAGATTCTGATCTTTATCTATTAGAATATGATCTTTCATCGTTTATGTCGGATTGTCTGAATGTGCGTCGCACGCATTTGTGCACTATACAATAACCTGAGCAGTGAGATGATCTCAAGCCTTGTACATATTACAAACCTCTTTTCCTTGTCCTAGGTAAAATGGCGACCATAGACAAACTGTTCCAGCCAGTGCAGGAGAAGGTGGAGGACACCGGCAACAAGGTGACGGTGGTGGGCGTCGGGCAGGTCGGCATGGCAGCCGTCTTCTCGCTGCTCACGCAGGTCAGCTACCAACAGTACTAGCCATTAAAGTAGCAAAGCTAAAGCGGCGCTACCATGAGTTTAAAAGTGACGACTCGATATCGCCTATGTAAAAAGTGTCTATGAAAAAATACAAACGCGGTAACGCTAAGAACTTCAATCGGTAGTATGAAAAAAACGATTCGGTAGTATGAAAAGGCGTCCGACCGATTTCAGTCAGGTGCAGGGCCACCGGCTTAACGTGCTTTCCGAGGCACTGGCGTTCAACCGCCAACTTCCTAACTCCGGGTTGAGTAATTTCATTACAGAAAAACTCGCACAAATTTTGCCCGACCCCGGACTCGAACCTGGGACCTATCGGTCCTAACGCAGCACTCCAATAGACCAACGAGGCAGTTTTCAACGTACCTACGTAAGTTTTCGATAGCTAACTCATGGTAGCGCTACTGAACTGGTTGCGGCGCGCGCGTGGTAGTTGTTGAAACCGTGCCCGCATCCACGTAAAGCAACGTTGACCTTTAGGGCCAGTGATAAACATATCGCCTGCGATTCCACGGGCTCGATATTAAATAATAACCTGCCTTTTTACGTTCAGTGTGCCTAAAAGTTATACGGTCCCGTAAATTAACGACTTCAGGGATTTTTCTAAGCTAGGCCCAAAAATCTTACAAGTGCCGTTTTACTGAATTTCGTGAAAATGATATTTGCCCTGAGCTGCAAAATTTTCAGTAGATAACCCTATCTAGTTATTTAGTAGCAGCCATCACAAGCTGACTTGCGTCCTAATAATGATAATCATGCTGACTGCTACTACGATACTACGTTTATTTGTGTAGGGTGTTAATCTGTGTAAAGACTATACGTTTAGGAAAAACACAAATGCTAATTTTTCCTTTAATTTGTCGCTTTTACTTCCGAATGTTTCAATGTTATTTAGAAGTCAAACATAAAGTGCTAAGAAAAATTTGGCAATCATCCACGAATTAAATCTCACCGTAATGGAGCTTTTAGCCCTAATTAATTTGTTTGATTCTTGTTCCTGTCACATTATGTGTTTAAAAATAATTCTGAAGTTCAATGACCTACTGCGAAATATTTAAATTAAGATTTCCTTTCTACAGTCCCTTTCTAATTTCAACTAAGCGGGTTCGGGACAAGATTTTCGGGCAATCAATACGCCTATAATTAATAAATAAGAAACTTTTTACACCAAACGTGACTCAAACTATTATAATAGCCTAAGATCCGTCAAACCTATCCTTTGTTTAAAGTTTTTGAAATGGCCTTGTCTCTTGCATTTGCACTCGACGTTCTATAAACAGATCGACAATGTCTTTTAATCCATTTTGAATACTAAACAGCTTGCATAGCGCAGTCTGCATCGCCTTTGGTACCTATAATACCCACGGGAATGTGGTTGCAGTAATTCCTATGCATTTATTAGACTTCATTTTAACACGCAGCGGGCTCGGTACGAAGTGGTAATTCTATCGAGCCTTCGCGAGTGTAGTATAGTTCAGAGTAATCACTGTTGTTTTACCTGAACAACTATCGTCTTCAACAACATCAATGTTAAGCATCTTATTTGTCGAGGGAGAATTCATCTATCATCATCATCAGCCTATGTACGGCCCCACCGCTGGGTCATGGAGGCCTTAGCGCCCTAAATTAGGGCGTTTAGGCTGGCCAAGTGCGGGTTGGTCGACTACGCAACCTTAGAATTTCTTCGTAGGTGTGTGCAGGTTTACCCACGAGGATTTCCTTTCCCATTAAAGCTTCGAATAATCGTAAATATAATCTTAAATTTCAAAAAGACAGTGGTACGTGGCGGAGTTTGAATTCATCTATACAGGGTGTCCCAAAAAGTAGTGTCAAGCGGAAGTCCTGAGATAGAACAGCCCGTGGGGCATCCGAAACACCCCCATGTATGTTCCGCGATTTTTTATAGTTTTAGAGTTATGATTATTTTCCTAAAATTTTGAGAACAACTGACCTAACCGACTAAAAATATTGTAGAGAAAAAAGTATTTGACTTTTTTGAGTAATTCTTTTTGCAAATTAATTTTCATGAGTTTTTCTTTAATGCCTAAAATATTTGTCTCCATAACTTATATGGAAAATATCAAAATTATGGTACAAACTGAAAAGTTACGTTCTGTAAATAATATCTTACAATTTCAACGTCAAATTTAAAATATTAGAAGGTAGCTGCATGGCTCCTAAGTAACTTTAAAAACTGAGCTAGACTCTCAGCTTTCATATTCATTTATAAAAACTGGTACTTAATGGGCTACTTTTGCTGAAATCGGAGTTCAAAGACAGAGAGGTGGAAAAATCATAAAATTTGCCATTTGAATACGAAGTATTATTTGGACATTTTATTATTTTTTAAGTACCAGTTTTTATTAATGATTATGAAAGCTGAGAGTCTAGCTCAGTTTTTAAAGTTACTTAGGAGCCATGCAGCTACCTCCTAATATTTAAAATTTAACGTTGAAATTGTAAGATATTATTTACAGAACATAACTTTTCAGTTTGTACCATAATTTTGATATTTTCCATATAAGTTATGGAGACAAATATTTTAGGCCTTAAAGAAAAACTCATGAAAATTAATTTGCAAAAAGAATTACTCAAAAAAGTCAAATACTTTTTTCTCTACAATATTTTTAGTCGGTTAGGTCAGTTGTTCTCAAAATTTTAGAAAAATAATCATTACTCGAAAACTATAAAAAATCGCGGAACATACATGGGGGTGTTTCGGATGCCCCACGGGGTGTTCTATCTCAGGACTTCCGCTTGACACTACTTTTTGGGACATACTCGTATCTATATTTGTCTCTTGGAGGAGAAACTTTTTACACATGTCACGAACTGCAGGAGTTCACACCGAAGTATCAATATAGAGCTCAAAGTGATATCATAAATGTGGGTAGGTTTGATAGGCATATATAAACCCTATTCATGCTACGACATTGGTTGCAGGGGGTGTCAAACAACATCGCCATGGTTGACGTGATGGCAGACAAGCTGAAAGGAGAAATGATGGACTTGCAACACGGGTCTGCCTTCATGAGGAACGCTAAGATACAAGCCAGCACAGGTGAATAATACCTACTTGCCGTCTTATTTATTTAAATTACCCCCTTACCCGTTACCTTCTTACTAATTTAAATGTGCCACTAACTCTGTAGAGCTTTCACGTCAAAAGTATTGATTCGTTTAGAGGAATCACTACATAGTACAAAAGCAAATTCGCGCGTCTGTCTGTCCCTATGTATGCTTAAGTCTTTAAAACTACACAACGGATTCTGTTGCCGTTATTTTAAATAGATAGAGGGTACGAATGAAGCGAGTACAGGTCACTAGTATTTTTTATTTTACCATGAAGTTTTCACAACTATTTCCCAAGTTTGGATAACATAACTTTCTTTAAAATATCACTCACACCACACGCACATCAGAATGCCAACCGTCTAAGCGTTTTGTTTATTGTTTTAGAGATAATGTTGTCTTATTCTTGTTACCAGACTACTCGATCTCAGCGGACTCTAAGCTGTGCATCGTCACGGCGGGCGTGCGCCAGCGCGAGGGCGAGAGCCGCCTGGACCTGGTGCAGAGGAACACTGACGTGCTTAAGATCATCATCCCGCAGGTGGGGCTGAGTTCCATAATTTTTTTACTATCTTCTATCAATATATTGCCAAAAACCACATCTAAATCGGTTAAGCCGTTGCTGAGATAGCGTGTACAAATGCACAAACAGACAAAATATTCTCAAATCTAAAATCATTGTTCTAAAATCAATAAGGTAAAAATATTATTGGAGTAATTGAGGCATGGAGTTTACAAATGGGTTTAGTGCCACAAAATTTCTTCTCTCAAATTATTAAGCCAAATAAAACATTGAATCAAAAACGAATGCATTTTCATTTAATTTCTCATTTGTAAATTCATGTATCATCCATGTAAAGACAGCGAACTGATAATTATTTTTTACCACATATATGTTCAGATTTAGGTGCGGGCATAATTTTGATGTTAACGTTCTTACCCACAAATCTATACCTACTAACCGCATCATTGACGAGATCTTTTTCGCCCCAGCTGGTAAAATACAGCCCCGAAGCGATCTTCATAATCGCGAGCAACCCCGTGGACATCCTGACGTACGTGTCGTGGAAGCTGAGCGGGCTGCCGAAGCACCGGGTCATCGGATCCGGGACCAACCTGGACTCTGCGCGGTTCCGCTACCTCTTGTCGGAGAAGTTGGGCGTGGCCACCACCTCCACCCATGGGTACATCATTGGCGAGCACGGCGATAGCAGTGGTGAGTTGGATGTATTTACTGCTATCTTTCACTGATGATTACAGACCTCATCATCATCATTTCCAGTACCGTTTTCGGTAACGGCTTATTACAGACTACATGAGTTTTCAAGAATCACACAAGAGAGCGACGCTCAACTTCTAGCGATCAGCATAGGATAGAATATTTACACGTGCGAAATATTATGTTAAAATGGGCTAACACGTTACACATAAAGATTAAACCAATTAAACTTACTTGTGCATATCTACAGCTCTATCTATGACTGAATACTTTTGGCATCTAATAAATTTAACTACAAAGTATAAATAAAGTATCAGAATAACTCATATTAATAAGAAATCTTTTAATATCACCAAAATAACCATTAGGCATATACAGGCACAAGAAGGAGCGCTATACTGAATCAGCGTTGGGTCTATTCCACGCAGTGGCGTAACTATACCCGTTGAAGTCCGTGGCAAAATTCATCGTTTGGGGCCCCATGCACCCCCGTTCTTTTTTTTTATCTTAATGTGTATGTGGGTTGGCAGATGAGATTCTCCTATGACCGAGGACCCGTTTCGGCTGGGGCCCCCTACCGGGTGGGGGCCAGTGGCATTTTGCCGACTTGCCACCCTGTAGTTACGCCACTGATTCCACTGATATAGCCAACACATTTTCCTCTTCCATGCCCTCCTTATGCCCCATCAATATATATTTTTTTCTTCCAGTCCCAGTATGGTCGGGTGTGAACATCGCCGGGGTGAGGCTCAGCGACCTCAACCCGAAGATCGGTTCGGAGGCCGACACTGAGAGCTGGAAGGAGACTCACGAGGCGGTGGTGAAGAGCGCCTACGAGGTGATCCGGCTGAAGGGCTACACTTCCTGGGCCATCGGGCTGTCCCTATCGCAGCTCGCCAGGGCGATCCTGTCCAACGCCAACAGCGTGCATGCTGTGTCTACGTATTTGAAGGTAGGTACTGATGTTTGAATGACTTAGTTGATTTGTTTTAGTAGTTTAAGAGGTAAGGGTGAAAGTCTTTGAATGTCATCTATGAAAATGACAAGACTTCTCCAATCCGCGCAAACGCCTTTCTTGGTTACATTGGTCTGCTTTTATTTTTAACAACTTGCAAACTGCAATCAGTGTTGCTCTACCACTCTCATCACTGTCCAAGATACATCTCATCATCAGCCCATATACGTCCCCACTGCTGGGGCACGGGCTAACCCTAAACTGGGGCAATCAGGCCTTAACCAAGATTCATCTAACTCAAAGCATTATGCACTTCCTTCATAGTTCTGTTCCTTCCAGGGTGAGCACGGGATCCAAGACGAGGTGTTCCTCTCGCTGCCGTGCGTCCTGGGCGGCGCCGGCGTCTGTGACGTCATCCGACAGCCGCTCACCGACACAGAGACCCAGCAGCTGCGGCAGTCCGCCGAGCTCATGGCCAAGGTCCAGGCGGGGATACAGTTCTAGACCACCCGGGTACAGGAGACCCCAGAAAAATGTTGAAGGATACCCCAGAAATTTGTATTATTTTCATAAGATTCTAGAATCCAGTCCACTTAGGTCGTGTACTGAACATATCTGACGTAGGTACTGCTTTATTAGGTAGCGAGGTATGCAAGTTTTAGGTATAGGGATTTGTTTGGACGCTTGCTCTTGCTCGCGATTTTCTGACTATTTCATTGTAAGTTAGATACAAAAAAAATCGAATTGAAATCCTTTTGACGTCCATTAACATTGACAGTAGAGCGTTTGGACCTCCCAATGAATTGAATAATAGGTAGTTATATAAATGTCAGATATGTACAGTACCTTACTTTATTTTCAAAAGTACTGACATCAGACTAGAAATAACAAACCAAATATTCACTGATTTTTGATGAAAATTTTGACATTTACGGTCAGAACTCACGGCACGGATTTCTCCCGCAGCTGCGACGGTTTGAGATTTTATTTCAAAACTTAGAGACAGCCGACGATATCGCCTGCAGACAAGTCGAGCGGTTGCAAGACGGGCAGTACAAACAGTTTAGAACTGAGTTCCCGTCAATCAACCGCGCGCGCAACAAATTGCTTCGTGGACAAAAACTGCTTCGTGAGTTTGGAATTTGTATTTTACATACAAATCTCCTTTCTATGGAAGCTGCGGGCCCACAATCGCGGCGGGCGCAGGAGAAAACCGCGCCGTGAATTCTGACCGTTAATAATGTGTTAAGGTATGCTTATTGTATCTACTCTCGTTGTGTATTAAGCTTAGCTTTCTAATAAACGACTGTTCTACTAGTTGAAGTAGCCGTCCCCAGTAACTATCTATAAATATTTTAAAAATAATCTGTATTAATATAAAAATATATTTTTTACTGTCAGCCTAGTAATCCCATTTAATACTGTCATAGTCGGTTGGATCCTATGCACAACTAAGCCAAATTTATTAATAATATTGTGTAGAATAATGATAGTATACTTAGATCAAAAACAAATACTATTACACACTATTGAATCCTTTAACTAAAATAAAATTTCGAAGATCTCTTATGGGTAAAAACAGGTGGTGCCCGCTAGTGGTGAAACGCCAACATCGAACGTACTGACCTTGCCAGTCATGTACATACTTACTTATTTCTTAACGTACTTATGTACTAGAAGTATGTGAATTTTAAACAGCATTTATGTCATTAATTGTTTGTACGATTATTATCTACATTTATCTCATTAGTCGCTTTATCAGTATTCTTAGAATGCGTGGAATGATGGTAGAACTAAAAGATATACTGAGGAAATACAAACACGAAGTCAAATTCGAATGTATCTTTTGTAGGCATTTTGTCCACCATATTGACATAATTTGTAAATAAGGTCCAGAATCAACGAAAATTCCAAGATGACCGTTTGAGAATTAAGAAAAATATGTTCGACGAATTTGAATTGTAGGCAAAGCTTGATGTCGTATTTCTGCGTAAATGCACTATGTAGTTACATTAATATCGTCACAAATTAGTATGTTAAACATTTTACGTAATAACAGGGCTATACGAAAGCCCTAAGTGTAGGTAGCAAAATATTTACACAATTTTGTTCTTGCATTTTTATGAGAGAGTTTATAATAATATTCTTTAAAAAATCATATGTAGTTTTTACCATAAACAATTATAATTCTTTGCTTGCTTTCAGTATTTTAGCGGATTCATATTTATATCCAGCATTTACTGTGTATTTTTAGGATGAATTTGTTAATATGGCATAATTTTACAAAAGTATTTTTATACGTTAGTGTTTTGATACATGACAAATAGTTTGATTTACTCTGTGCGTTTTCTACTTTTTATACAGTATTTAAAGTGTTGTATTTTGTAAGAATTACCTATAATGTATGGTTTATTTTAAATATTACTTATTTATTAATAATATTTACTTAATAAATATTTCCAATGTAATCATACGTTTAATTTTATACCGACACCCATGGTAGGCCAGGTGAGTACAGATTAAAATTTACATAAATACAATAGCCAATTATCTGGGATCGAGTCTGTGACATAATTAGTATGTATGGTTAATTAGACTGTTAATTCTGTTTAGTATAGGAATAATACTCTTCAAAAGATACAGTCTACAGCTGGTACAGTCTCTCAACATGGGCGTACCCAGTTTTTAGGCCAGAGAGGGACCTCGTAAGACTACGGTGTCTAATAAGAAGTAAAATGGCCCAACAGTTTGAAAAAGTGATGAAATAAAACATGTAATTATTTTAAAAATTATATAATTAATTTTATATAGTTACATCATCAGTACTAATAAACTTGATATCTAGAAGTGACACTGGCATGTAGCTCGCTGACAGATTATTGAAATGTAAAAAATATAATAAAATCATCTCGTACAGTACAACTTAGTAAAACAGTAATTCATTACATAGAGTTCGACATATGATCGACGTCGAATTAAAATGAACTCGTTTCGGCGTACGCGTCACACGTGGGCGGAGGGCACCTTCCGAAACGGCCGCTTTCAATTCAAAGTCGATCTCGTCCAATAAAACCTCCTCCTTCTTTGAAGTCGGCTAAATATAAGATGTAATACAGCAAGCGCTATATTCTCAATAAAAATCATTGCAACATTATGTAATGTGATGTCGGCGCAGCACGTAACGAAGCGAACTCATTTAGCATTCTCAGGAATGTATATCGATTAAACAACTAAATGTAATCGTTACGCATAAAAGGAAGCAAATGACACTGGCAAGAATAGATAAAAAATATAAATACAAATTTCATTTACTTTAAAAAGTTAATACAATCACTGCGGTAAATTGTTTATGAAATATATAAAATAAGACACAGTAGTTATGATTAAAAAAGTAAAAAAGTTCGTTCCGCTTCGTTTCGTACGATGAAAATTCATAATTTGAAGGCGGATCACATACCTAGACAGATTCATGAGAAGTTTATGACACAGTATTATATTCTGAAAACTTTCAAACAATTGATTAATAAGACACCAATTTAATATTTTACGTAGCGATATTTATACATTTTAATATAGCTATTATCTTTAAATTCATGTCTAACAATACATTTAGCCTTAGGTCAGACGTTGTGTGGAGTCCTCGCTACCCGGCTCGTCGCGCGCGTCCGAGCCTCCACACTCCGTGGCGTCAGCGCACGGGCCAATACTCATTGGCAGTACAAGTTACATACTCATATTATGTCAAGTGGTATACTCAATTTCATACTTCACTTACATAGTAAAAATTTCGCATTTTGGTCACAAATTAGGACAAAAAATTACGAGCTAAAACTTAGTGCTATATACAAATTAATAGTATTTAACAAGTACATACGTTAAATTAGGAATAAGCATGAAATATTATTTTTAGCATAAATCACAGACACTTTCCTTAAAATCGGCCGCTCTCGGAACATACACACTTTATACATCACAAAGTTACTCTATCCAATTACTCAGCAAATCTCTACTATTAAACATGCACAATGTGATTTTCAAAATACTGACGGGCGACACTAGCAAATTGTGCGATATTCTGACTTTTTTGCTACTCAAAAGGCACAAAGAAACATCTGCTAATTATTCGTGATGTATGTTTTTCATAATAGTAGGTGTTCAAAGAATACCTAGCGAATACGCTGCGAAGCAATTTCACGTAACTAAAATACCAAACTCGACAGGTGGGCACATTGACTACAGAATGTCTAAACTACGCCTTAGAGGAAAACATAAACCTACGTTGAGTGTATGAATGAATGTTCAATAAGATCTACATTGGACTTAACGCATTTGTTCCTTAATTACATGCACGTATTATTAATGTTTAAAAATGTTTTAATGTCATAATATAATCTAGTAGTGTAATCATTTATCAACGATTCAAGGACAAGGCGACTTATCTATCAAAGTACATGGAAAGGGCGAAGATATCTTGCAGTACGCACCTACTGCACTTCAGGCGCCGAATGGTAGTGGGCTCCTTTGGTGCATCGCTTGCGTTGCACTTTGACCAATAACAAATGATCATCTTATCAACTTCAATATTACTCAATACATTCACAAACTCCTGCCTCGAAACAAGTTATTCGAGACATCATGTTTGCAAGCGGACATATTTGTTTTATATTAGGAATATGCCAAGTTAACAATATGATTATATATTTTATTCATATATAAATCCAATATACTAAGAAGCACGGTTGATGTTAAATGTATTCTATATGTTTCACTTATATTGTGCTATGTTATTATAATATAACAATTAACAGGATGTGATGATGTCAAGCATAATATTTAAATATTGTTTAACTCAAAACGTTAGTAAGATAACGTTTTGGGTATTATTTGGTACAGCAGCAATATAATTACATACTATAAGCTATGTGTTCAATATATCTGTAATTTCGAAATGTCGTCTATCCATATTAGTTACTAATGGTATTTTCGTCGAACGCCTAAAATGATCCATAGATCTCATCATCGTCACTGTGCTGTCATATTATTTTACAAGTATTTAATGTATATTTTAGTATATGTTGTATAATAGTCGTAACTGTAGGACTAAAACCGCTACTATCCAATAGTGATTCATTTGGCATTCAAATTTTCTATCTAAGCACTTGTTACTTCGCGATTCCGATACGTAAATCGTTGTCTAGTCAGTTTCGACACGACCATGCGACCAATAGCTCACTAACTCATGGTGCGATACTTTTCAAATCCTGCCAGTCATGACTAAATCAATACAAAACTATCTAAAAGTGTAAAAATGTTCGATTTGAGGAATTGTTATATTTATCTTTTTATTTTATTTTAAACATCAATGATGTATATCTACGAAATCGTTTTGAAAGACAG
Organism: Maruca vitrata; assembly: GCA_039566165.1. Classification (NCBI taxonomy): domain Eukaryota; kingdom Metazoa; phylum Arthropoda; class Insecta; order Lepidoptera; family Crambidae; genus Maruca; species Maruca vitrata. The sequence continues at coordinate 18,306,137 of CM076911.1, read as the reverse complement.
TCTTACTGTGCGTGCATATATTCGTGATTGCTTATCAACGTTCAAGTACTTTTTTCGACATATTTTTAACAGAAATATATCAGACCATGAGTAAGTACGCTACAAGTTGAACTCTATACAAAATCTACAGCGGTCCATATTCAGACACCCATTTTTTATTGACGCAGCATTGTGGTTCTTATTTTCTGATGGCAAACTGAAAGAGACTGACAAAACACTAATATCGATTGTCATTTTACATAGAATTGCTGCGACGTAATATATCGTCCTCTGGCAATGCTGAACAAACGCTGGCGACGTTGCATGCACTCAACTGTGTTTGCGCATGAGCCCAGGGGGCGCTAAAGTTAGACCAGAGGCGCCAAATTAGGTCAAAGGCGCCTATTAGGCCAGAGGCGCCAAGTTAGGCCAGAGGCGCCAAGTTAGGCTAGAGGCGCCAAATTAGGCCAGAGGCGCCAAATTAGGCCAGAGGCGGACACTTACGCCTAAGGTGTGAGTTTGGGCCGGGAGCTTCAAGTTGGGCGCCCGTTCAGGCAACAGGGCGCCAAGTCAGGCCGTGGGGCGTCAAGTTCAGGTGAGGGGCGCTTCGGTCCCGGGCGGGGGCGCCGGCGCGCCGCGGGGTCAGGTGTCGGGCGAGCGCAGCGAGTGGAGCGCGTTGCTGTGCCCCGCCGGCCGCCGTCGGTCCAAGAACGTCTTCAGCTGTGTGTCTGATAACGCCGTTGGTGGGGCCTGGTGATTAGAGTGTGTTGTTAGAATATAGAAGAAGAAGAAGAAAACATTTATTGATCATAAAATTTAAAAAATACAAAACTTATACAAAACATACACAACAAACATATTTTGATCAAAAGGTTCTGCCTCAGCATATGCCGTAGCAGCCGCAAGGACTCGACGGCGCTGATATTCTGGCAGAACCTTTGAGTGAAGCATAAGAAGGAAAAAAATAAGAAATATGGACGAATACAATCAGAAAGCAATACTATACAAAGAAAAAATAAATAAATCATACAATACGAATAGTACATGAAACAGGTTTTTTTTTGACAATATAATATCGCATTAATATAGCAGACACATTATTGGTTATACATAGTGGACGTTTAATAAGGTGCCTTATTATTAAGCTCAATAGGGCGTTAAGACATTAGTCAACCACGCTGGCCAAGTGCAAGTTGGTTGACTACACCACCTAAGAAAGTCTTCGTGGGTGTGCAAGTTTTCAGACGATGTTTTTCCTTCACCGTTTAAGCGTCGAATAAACGTACTGGCGATCTCGCATGGCAAGCAACGACCTTACCCATTCGGCTATCGACGCTTATGTTCTATGTACAGCTTATTCTGTTAGTTGGTTGTCGTACCTCTGTAAACCAGGAATCGTTGAGTGCATCTCTCAAGCGCAGGCGCGCGTTCGTCGATTCCGCCCCAGTGCTCCGGCGGGAAGCAGTAGTCGCACTTGATTAGTTTTATTTCAACTTATTCTATTGGTTGCCGTACCTTCACCAGTACCAGTAGTAGTGAACCAGGAGTCGTTGAGAGCATCTCGTAGGCGCAGGCGCGCGTTCGGCGCCGGCTCTAGCAGCCCCCGGATGAGTCGCGGCGTCGATCCCGCCCCAGTGCTTCGGCGAGAAGCAATAGTCGCACTTGATTAGTTTTATTTCAACTTATTCTAATGATTATCTTACCTCTGTGAACCAGGAGTCGTTGAGAGCATCTCGTAGGCGCAGGCGCGCGTTCGGCGCCGGCTCTAGCAGCCCCCGGATGAGTCGCGGCGTCGATCCCGCCCCAGTGCTTCGGCGAGAAGCAATAGTCGCACTTGATTAGTTTTATTTCAACTTATTCTAATGATTATCTTACCTCTGTGAACCAGGAGTCGTTGAGAGCATCTCGTAGGCGCAGGCGCGCGTTCGGCGCCGGCTCTAGCAGCCCCCGGATGAGTCGCGGCGTCGATCCCGCCCCAGTGCTTCGGCGAGAAGCAATAGTCGCACTTGATTAGTTTTATTTCAACTTATTCTAATGATTATCTTACCTCTGTGAACCAGGAGTCGTTGAGAGCATCTCGTAGGCGCAGGCGCGCGTTCGTCGCCGGCTCTAGCAGCCCCCGGATGAGTCGCGGCGTCGATCCCGCCCCAGTGCTTCGGCGAGAAGCAATAGTCGCACTTGATTAGTTTTATTTCAACTTATTCTAATGATTATCTTACCTCTGTGAACCAGGAGTCGTTGAGAGCATCTCGTAGGCGCAGGCGCGCGTTCGGCGCCGGCTCTAGCAGCCCCCGGATGAGTCGCGGCGTCGATCCCGCCCCAGTGCTTCGGCGAGAAGCAATAGTCGCACTTGATTAGTTTTATTTCAACTTATTCTAATGATTATCTTACCTCTGTGAACCAGGAGTCGTTGAGAGCATCTCGTAGGCGCAGGCGCGCGTTCGGCGCCGGCTCTAGCAGCCCCCGGATGAGTCGCGGCGTCGATCCCGCCCCAGTGCTTCGGCGAGAAGCAATAGTCGCACTTGATTAGTTTTATTTCAACTTATTCTAATGATTATCTTACCTCTGTGAACCAGGAGTCGTTGAGAGCATCTCGTAGGCGCAGGCGCGCGTTCGGCGCCGGCTCTAGCAGCCCCCGGATGAGTCGCGGCGTCGATCCCGCCCCAGTGCTTCGGCGAGAAGCAATAGTCGCACTTGATTAGTTTTATTTCAACTTATTCTAATGATTATCTTACCTCTGTGAACCAGGAGTCGTTGAGAGCATCTCGTAGGCGCAGGCGCGCGTTCGGCGCCGGCTCTAGCAGCCCCCGGATGAGTCGCGGCGCGCGCTCGTCGATCCCGCCCCAGTGCTCCGGCGGGAAGCAGTAGTCGCACTTGATTATGTTCGCCGTCGTCTCCTCTACCGACTCGTCCAGGAATGGGGATAGCTGGAAAGAGAAGGGTCAAGGTTATTTATAAGGTCAATGTGGAAAATGGAACCCTTGTAGGATCACTTTATTATCCATTTGTCGGACTGTCAACATAATGTTTTATACTTGCATCGCTACTTGAATTTTAGTTGTCCTAAAGTTGATTCGTATTTTTCAACCATTCAAATATACTTTTGTTTTTTATATAAAAGGCTAAAAGATGACCTCGCTCTACCTGATGGTAAGCGGTAGTGAGATCCACATATGAGGTCGACAGGCACAATAGACCATATTGAAATATATAAATGTCGTTTCATGCCGCGCCTGAAGAGCCCGTGATCATAGGAGGGAGGGAAAATTGAGCTGGAAGGGCATTCCATGCCTTAATGACACACTACTGTATTTGATATCTTATTTTTATAAATTTTTAGATGAGATGTAACAAGTCTTCTCTACTAAAGTCATGAAATTTGACTACCCCAAAATTTCACCCAAACCAGTCAAAGTGCGTGTCAGACCCGCCACCGGTACTACAGCTAAACCTTATCCCTAACTCACCCCCGTCAGATACACGTAGAGGAACACGCCCTCCGCCGCCGAGTTGAGGTCGATCAGCTTCACCTGCAGCTACACGTCACCCACTAAACATTATCCCTCTACTCACCCCGGTCAAATACACGTAGAGGAACACGCCGGCCGCCCACGCGACCCAGGCGGGCGGGAGGCTCTTCCTCTCCTTCTGCCGCCGAGCCCAGGTCGATCAGCTTCACCTGCAGCTACACGTCACCCACTAAACATTATCCCTCCACTCACCCCCGTCAGATACACGTAGAGGAACACGCCGGCCGCCCACGCGTCCCAGGCGGGCGCGGGCGGGCGGCCGAGGACGCACTCGGGCGGCGCGAACTCGAGCTGCGCGGGCGCCGGCGGGAGCACCTCGCGCGCGCCCTCGCCCTCGCCCTCCGCCGCCGAGCCCAGGTCGATTAGCTTGACCTGAGGCTGCGCGCCGCCCAACTCGACTAGGATGTTCTCCGGCTAGAATTGGAATGATAAACTTTAGAGCATTTAAAAAAAAGTATTTAGGACTAAGACTACCACTAAGATATTCTACGGCTAAAATTGGAATGACTTTTAGTACATTTAAAATAAGTATTGAAGATTACGACTAAGACGTTTACCGTTGAAATTGTAATTATAACTTTGAGGACTTTTTAAAAAAGAACTAAAGACACACACAATTGGCTTGAAAAGGTAATTTCTAACATGGTCAATAACATCTGCCTAATCCAAAATATTTGTACATATGTATCATCTACTGTAAAAACTTAAATAATGTGAATAAACGAATATGAATATGAGTATATGTAGGTATAGACGTACCCTGACATCAAGATGCGCTATATTATTCCCGTGCAGATAGTCCAGTGCCGAGAGCAGCTGAGCGGTGTGCTGCGCGACCGCCTGCTGGGTGTACACGTGCGGATGTGCCGCCGCCCACTCGAGCAGCGGCCCGCCGCCCACCAACTCGAGCACGAGCGTGTGCGCGTGCGCGCGCGGAACTTCCGCGAAGAGAGCCATCGCGCGGACTACCGCGCCGTGCGCGCACTGCGACAGTATGCGGTACTCGCGCAGCGCGTCCGACCCGCGACCGGCCACCACCTACGGACGGTTCGTGTTGTTGATACTGGTGCAGTGTTAGGTACGGAAGGGGTATGGCTTAATATCGCGGTACGGTAAAAAAATATGCAATTTAAGAGTTAAATCGCCGGTTAAATTATATCTGACAGCGATTGGCAGTGACAGAGCGGTAGATTACTCTAACGCGAACGATAGACATATGTTGTAATGCTACATCACCTTTGTCACTCACACCATCTCTCACCGTAATATCTGATTTATACGGGTTCCAAAGTCAGAAGTTTCGTAACTTCAGGTAGGACGATTTTACAAAGCTATCAATCGCTTTGTAAAATCGTTGTAAAGCTCAACTAGGATTGAGAAGAGTGGAAACTGAAGAACGCCCATGTCAAAAGATAACTAATAAAGTAGTTGCAGTTGTAATATTCCATATTTAAAAAAAAAATTGCATATATTGTCTGCTGATGAAAAGAGGATTGTATCAGTATGATAAAATAATTAAAAGTTGCATACCTGTTTCAACGCCACTCGCTGGCCGGTGCCGGTGTCGCGCGCGGCCAGCACGCGCGCCGTGCGCCCGCGGCCCACCTCCTCCTCCACGCTGTAGCGGCGCGCGAACTGCTCGCGCTGCCAGCCGCCGCCGCCGCCGCACGCCGCCGCCGCCGCCGCCGCCGCGCCCGCCGCGCCGCTGCGCGCGCACACCAGCCGGAAGCTGTACTGCCCCGACGGTAGCTCTTCCAGCGACAGCGTATTCGCCGCCGCGGGCGTTTCCGTCGCACGTCGCCACTCCCCCTCTCCCACCCGGCAGTACTCCAAATGAGCCGGCGTGGACTCGTCCCATTGCACTACCAGTCCACCCCCGGGGTGCGCCCGCACCGCCGGCACCCCCGGCGCTCCGCCCGCGCCCACGGTCAGGCGCGCCGAGGTCTGCACCCCGCCCAGCTCGTTGCTGATGAGGCAGCAGTAGACGCCGGCGTCGGAGGCGCGGCAGGCGTGGATGGTGAGCGTGGCGAGCCCGTCGGGCGCCATCGCGATGGCGAAGCGGCCGCCGTGGCGCAGCGCGCGCGTCTCGGGCGCCGTCTTGCGCCAGGCGGCGGCGGCGCGCGGCGCGGCCACGCGGCACGCGAGCGTGGCGGAGGCGCCGGGCGCGACGGCCACGTCGGCCGCGGGCTCGGCCAGCTCGGGCGGCCGCAGCTCCGTCACCACGCCCTCGGCGCTGGGCTCGCCGCTGCCGCCGCGCCGCAGCTTCAGGCCCCACGGCCGCTTCGACAGGCCCTGTCACGCATCATATATACACTCTGACATCCTCAAGCGGTGCATGCATGCTCACCTAGTGTTCCGTCACCATAGTCCCACTTTATACATAACTAATACATAATTACAATAAATTAAAATGTCAATGGCGGTTATTCCAATCACTAAGCACAGTAAGAAGTCTTGCGCGTGAGTCGAACTGGCCCGCTATCACAGTCTATGTTAAAAATGCATTCCCATGTTTATCTTACCTACAACAAAAGAAATAAAGACAAGCGTTAAAAAAGAAGAATCATGCAAAAGAAATATAAGTGCTAAAAAGATAGAGCATATTATGTAAGTGCAAGAAAGTAAAAATAATAAAAATGCGACTCATATGCACGACGTGGAAAATAAATGAAAATATTTATGATAGAATTCTACAACTACTATAAAGTGCAATAAATAAACTATGTGTATATGAATATTAATAAGAGAATCCCCATGCATAATATTAAACCACGTCTAGTTACTTAGGTATGGATTAAATTGTAAAAATCTCGATTGATTTCTGATGAGGCCTACAAATTTTAATATCTTCTGTAGAGAGTGTCGTATTACATATATAGTTTACAAAACGTGATAGAATAGAACTCTGTACTAAACATATTAGCCCCAATATGATGATATTAAAATCTATGGTTTGGCTATGGCTATGTCTAAATACCTTTATAGTAGAGTCATGTAACTAACTTGTATGAGTAAGTTAAATTTGCTTATATGAAGCTGTATTTGTTTGTTTGTTGATCCATTCTTTGTGTTCATTATTATTATGTGTATGATCATTTTGATCCTTATCTTAAAAATCGGAACGAACTGCATTCGTAATAAATCCGTCTGCATACAAGCACAACAAAGGCCAAAGTATCAAGATACCTCTTGAGTGTTAGTCAAAGGTCAATACTTCGTTTCACTAACCGAGTATCTTTAATTATGACATAAGCTAATTAGAAAGGAAGCTTTCTATATAAATAATTGGACGTTTAAGTCACTAATAGCTTATTTATTTTACTCAGTCGTACTTATTACAGGTTGATATACATCGACTTCCCTTGAATATCCGATTTGCCTTTGCTATATATCTAGATGTAGCCTAGCCTTTCAACACAACTTGGTATTAATTTCAGTTTTAAGTAAACACTTCCATTGAATATCCGATTTTCTTCCTGTGACTTGCCTAGTATTATTACTAGCCATTATTCCTTTTACCACTACTTAGTATTATTAAGAAAGAGTTAATGGGTTGCTGTTATATAATGTATGTATCTGCCTATGTTTATAAATCACAAGTATAAAGTATTTACCTAATGCCTACTTAATTACTTGTAGCTGTTTTAGATAACCTATATTTTATCGTCCTTACTCATTTCCTTACATGTGGCGTTATAATTGAATTCTCCTCGTCTCTCGTTATCGAAAATGATTTTCATATAACTTAAGATTAGATCCCTCAGTCTCATCCTATATAGTGCCTAATTCATAGTCATGTATCGAGTATGGTGTATATTATCATAACATCTTTTCGCTGTAATTATTTCTTCAGCATCGATGGTATCGATATCATCAGGCAGCGGTACTTACGTTGGGGTGCGGCGGCGAGGTGGGGCTCACGGCCGCGGCGGGCACGTTGGCCGACTTCTTGCGCTCGTCGCAGCGTATGGCCGACGTCGGCAGGTTGATCGTGTTGGCCTTAGCGTGCGGCCGCTGCGCGCGCGCGCGCAACTCAGGCGCCAGGCGCGCGCCCACCGACGGCGGCACGCTTTCCGTCTTACGGAGCCCACCCACACTATCGGGACGGGAACAGGTACGTTAAAAACAAAAAAAAAACAAAAAACGGGCGAACCAGCTTCGCTAACACTCCCTAAGGGCCCCGACCACTGCAAATCATAACCCCCCAGAAGCGGTCTCTAATCCCAATTCCATATGGTGTTAGCGTGAGTGGAGTCATCTATAGCGCTGTGCCTAAGTTAGCAGCGAACAGCTAAGCTGGCCCCCCAACAAAACAATAACAAACCAAACGTAAATCAAAATAACAAGCATGCGGGACTAGAAGCATTAAACCACAAGCGTTTTTATTCACATTTATTGGTTACTCATGTAACATATAAGTAGGTCAGTATTACAGTGATTGTTAGAAGTTAGTATTATATACATACTTTAGGATTCGATAGGCAAATATATACATACGATGACGAATATAAAACTATAACGCATATGTTTCAAGATAACATCATTTTTGAAAACTCAAATGTTTTGGTCGAGATCGTTCCGTTCCAGAACATTTCATTACAGTACAATAGAATACAAAATATTAGCATAAGTACAGTTCGATAAAATGCGCAGGAAACAGTCAAGGAGTCGTGTGAACTATTCTACACGCTATTATTGAGATATCTAATAATTATCTTATTATTTCAAAGTAAACAACGAAGCTACGCGCCGATCACAAAACAATCGTCGCCATTACTGGCATCGTACAATTTAAAGTAACAAAATATATTAACTTTATTATAATCTGCTAATCCCGTGAATCGTTATAACTATGCAGCCACAACGAAGCGTCAACTCATCGTTATTAAAGCAATGATCACTTTCAACGTAACTGTCAACTTGTGTTCCGACCGGCGCAGGCGGCGACTGGCCGCGAGCGAGGAAGACTCACAATCACTCATTTATAATCGAGGATAAATGACTATCAATCTCAAGTATTGCTTACTCAATCACAACTAGTTAGTAAGCCTGTTTGTCCTCGAGTCACAAGTCTATGAAAATAAACTCTAAGCACAAAACTGATACAGTGCTATCGTCACGAGCCGGTCGCCGCCGGCGCCCGCCGCGTTTCACCGCCTCCACAACCTCCTTATACACATGTCAACTAAGATCGCACCCGACGCAAATACAGCAAACTATAAATACACATATATATTTACCGTTAAATATATCTTACACACTATGAACATCAAAAGCCGAGTTGTATTAAGCATTTAATGTTATGTTAACTAATACATTTACCTATATTCCTCCTAAACTTACTTACTAATGGCTGGTATGAGAAATAATATAAACAGGTGAACAAGTATTACATAATGTATGCGATCTAAAGAAATGAATGCAATCAAATTTGGCCCCTATACCTGAACTAATACCACTAAACGAACAACAATGTCGACTGCTAAGGTATTCGGGGTGTGGGATGAATCAGCTAAAAGATAGAAAACTATAGTAGGTACTTAAGTGGTTCTTAAGACTATTTTAATTTATTTGGTAAATATGTCTTGAAACTTGAAGATTGGATTACAATATAGTTTTTAGATTGGATTACACATAAACATTTATAAACGTCAAATACTTAACTAATAGACGCTGCGCTAGCGCCGGGCCGGTACGGTGCGATCGCAACGCGTACGTCTTTGGTTAAGTCGCTGACTCTATTAGAGCAACCGTCCAATATGAGATATGTAAATAGAACTACCGAATACAATTTGTATTTCAGATGAATTACATTGATTATATCGTTCCCGCTTATGAGAGCATTATTCGTCATTATTTAGGTGATGGAATCCTACTTATAAATAACCTGCGTCATATCTACAAGCGGTGACGTCGTATTTAACGTGCATTTTCATCTACTATTACGTGAATCTATCTATTAAGTAAACGTACATTGATTGTTGGGATTATTTCGTCTTCTTAATGTATTCATAACATGTTTCTGGATAGATGATGACGTCAATATATAGTTTCGTTTGGATCTGGTAAACGTTTGTCGTAAAGTATGGGACTATATATGTTGGATAGACAGAGTTTTAGCGATTGCAAGAACGAGTCGCGCGTAAACAACTTTTTCATCTGGTACCGAATATTGTGAACCTATTACATGACCTATATCTAGCTGAGAATGTACAGTCGTCAGCGCGCCAGACTACATTCAAATGTCAAAATACGTGAATTGATTTAAAACTTAAGGTTTTAGACATTAAGTTGAAAATCGATAGAAACTTATGATGACAGATTCAGGTAGTCTGACTCTGGCGTACCTTAGCCTAGCATTCAATACTCCTACACCATCATTTTCAAGATACCTTCGTATTTTCAAACCAATTAATCCAGTCTTCTTCGATTCCTACTTAACACTAAGCGATGAGTAAACAGCGATATCGTGTGCATTAAATGCAATTCACCTTCATTCCGATGATAATACCTAAACTCCATTATTTCCGGTTATCCATCAAACTCTCTAAGGCAAATCTTACAAAACCAGTAGAGTATCAACAAATTCGTGAGCAATATTTGCGATTAGACGTATATCAAATGAAACCGAAAGGAAAACATATTTTGGAGTTTAAAAAAGTGGCATGTATTTTAACACCACCATTAAAAAACTTACATACTGATCATGATTTATCGTAAATGATATAAAAACTTAAAAGTTGTGTTTCAGCTATTTTAGAAACAAAAGTTTATGTTTCTTCATTATATTTAAAAACCTCCCTGGGCGACGTACTTATATAAGTTTGATATGACGCATGCATCTGCCGCGATACAGTAACATACATTATTACGATTATTATCCTAAACGCTTTAAACTAACTGTAATACCGATGTAACTTATGCATAGCGTTTTGATTCCAACAGTTCGCAGACGGACATCACGGATGTATAGTTATTTCACTAAACTGGCAGTTTCGTTATTGCGTTGTCGTCGCCGAGACCCCGACAACTGGCAGTACAATGGTAATGGGGACTGGGGGAACAACCCCAACGGTCATAAACACTTACGTCGACTAAAGGCCGAAACATTTTAATACAACCGATTAAAAATGTAACTTTAATGAGGGATAATTAAAATGTTTACCTAAATTTTTTAGTTGAAATCATAGTTCGATCTTGGTTCTTTTTAGATGTAGTGTTATTTTAAGTTCTTATCCGTATTCAAACAACATAGATCTTGAATAACTTCGACATTCACATAAAACTTAAGAATAGGCTAACGACTATGAATGGAACACAAATCAATCGGGATGGTTTAATGACTTATAAACGTACAGCAAGTAATTATTCATACAACTAAATACACAACAATTGGGAAGACGCGCGTGTTACAGACCGCTCGGCTAGTATCGACTCCCTCGTGGCGGGACATAGGATATCAGGGGTCTTTGGAGGTTACAACATTACAGTTACACACCCTAACCACGTATTTAACATTAAAAACTTCCGAATAAATACATCTAAATATCAATTCCAGTGTAGTAAATAACCTAACATGGACAATTATTATATTCACTAGTTATTTATAAGAGCCGCGCGCACAGCGCGAGAGGCAACGGCAAAATTGATGATAAATCGTAGAAATCGAATAAACATCGTAATGATGATTATAGCTTTTCAGATCAATGAAGGTCGGTGGTTGATTTTAGTTATATCGATATGATTTCAGTAACAACTTCAGGTTTTATTGTTAAAAATTTGGAAATGCCGATTCCAAATATCATTAAAATAATTCATAATTGTAATTTTCGAATTTTGTTTCTTAATAATTTTATAGATGTTTATATAAGACAATTTTTTATTTAATGCGATCTTATGACAACACCGAACGATAAATTACTAACAGTGGTATGTGTGTGTTACGTTCCTTTTGCGGAAACTCTTCCAATTTAGCCGTCACCTCCCGCACTATTACATCAGACAGCCGCGGACGGCGTCTTCACACGCGACGATTCTCCACAATTTAAATTAATTACGTTACAAAGTTATTATCGTATCCATCACCGCATGTTAGTACACTAACACAAAATAAATCTACTTCCTCTCACACCGCAAGCACGAATCATTGAGTATCTCTTTTACGAGCGTCCGTGATTAACGAGTGACACTATGTTGCATTGCTCGGAGAAAGTTTTATGTCACTTTTATGGGTCGTGCCTGAAGAATACGTAACGACAATCCCGCGGGATATCGCCACTCTAAACTAGATCTTAAGTGCTCGCTACAAAGTTCAAAGTTTTTTTAACCGTCTGATATATTTGCTAGTTGATAGTAATCTAGTAGTATTAAGAGAGATGACAACAAATCCCGCTGAAATAATCTGTTAATTTTACATCGTCCAAACATAAATAGCTCGAGGACATAACAATAGGATTACATCTAAAGATTAACCTCCATTGTTTTAATCGTTGAGCTATCATACATTTGTTAATGTTTTACAATTCATGGTCACTACGTACGTACGTACAGTGTGCAATAAATATTTTGTCATAGAAGTGATACGTTCACTCATTGCGGTTACATTAGATAAGAAAAGGAAAACGTGTTGTTAGTTATTTATTGCGTTCTGACACCACTCCGTCCGTGCATCGTCGTTGTTAATAAACTTCCTTTGTTAGTAGAATCGTGGTACATGCGGTTGAGGTTATGACGAGATACCGAGTGACACCACGTCGAACCGAAATTGGCTCAAGAACTAGACGTTAGGGACAACCATTCGATGAAATCGAGTACATTTACTTGTATACTTGTTCATTATACTTCATACATTTAGGGCAAGAACGTTTCATATATCCAGTAACGATAGGTTTTTGTTTGTTACTGTAAGGACCCTACAGATTGCCACTAGATCCTAATACGTACATAGTTAAGCACTCGTAAGATAGAATATTGCGAAGATCTTATAAAGTGCTAATTGGCCAATATTATTTAGGTATGTGAATGATATCTGGTATAGTTTCTGCCATAGCGTCCAGATCTTGATCCGGTTCGAGGTTCTCCGGAACACGATCCTTCTTTTTAGCTCTTTTTCTTAAAAATTAACTAAGGATCGTGTTTTTTTTTCATACTAATTATATAATTTAAAGCTATCCACTTGATAAAAGTAGAGATTACGTTAAAGCTAAAGGCATTTAAGTTTAACAATATTCGAATTAATATGTATTTACGTTTTATACTGTAATTCAAATAGACACATATGAGATCAAGATGTACAAAACGGAACAACGTACTTTATTACTTAGCCAAGAATAGAATTAAATGTAAACTAAAATTTACAGAAGTTCTTTAATTAGATAGAATATAAATATGATAATACATTGACCATTTCCATAGACTCAATCTAATATCATTTTGCGTAAGTTTAAGTTATAGAAACATCATCTAAAACAAGTTGTAAAGTACTCTCACTGTCCAATACCGTTGATATCATTCGGTCATTCACGTGGTGTCGCCTCATTCGGTCACAGTCGTCGTTCTTACAAGCGCGCAAGCGTGCCCGCTCCATACTTACGATGAATGTCCTTGCAGCTCGCGGAGATACGCCCCGGGATTCTCTAGGGCTTCTCCGAACATTCGCTGCGATTGTAGGATGCTGGATAGCGTCGAGATCCAGTTGTTGCGAGAGCCCTCTGGCGGGCGGCAGAGCAGAGACTGGCGCGGCTTGTTCGGGTCTACCGAGTGGATGATGAAAGCTGGGCCGCCGTCCACCTCTTCCAACTCCATTTTATTCATCTGTAAATAGGCAGGATGTGCAGTCGTGTAAGCGCCTGAGCAAAAGACATGAAACTCAATTTCTAAGTTAGGACGTGGTATATGGCAGGTGCCGCTTAAGGCTGAGAACCGGCGGTCAGGATGAGTTTCAATTACCTTTCTCCTCGTAAGAATGGTAAAAATTTTATTTGACCTGACAATATAGCTTCATACAAGATGCTCTCCCCCACCTCTTTTACCAGTAGCGTTACGTAGTAGGAGCGGCTAGAGAGCCAATCGGGACTTGGCAAAGTATTAGCTTTTATTTGATGTGGAATATAAATCTCAAAATGACTGCAGTGTAAGCAAGATGTGCTCTCCTCCATATATAATAACTGTAATAAACCATTGTATGTGGAACAAATCTATTCGTACACGAATCTATTTGGTTCGTTCTATTTGACACGTTACATCAGTTTAAAAAGAAAGAACTGATTTATTTCAAGGAACACCACACTATACACGATGCTGTATAATCGCCCATAAGTCATCTCCAAAATTCCTCATATATCGTGTATGTTACGGCGGCGGTGGAACTGTGGTCAGTGACCCTGGCTGGCCGTTCCAAGAGTCATGGGTTCGATTCCCACTAGGGACAAATATTTGTGTGATAAACATTGGTGTCTGTTTCATGTCTGGGTGTGATTATGTATTTAAGTTTGTATTTAAAAAAATCTATGTATGTTTATCAGTCTCTGACGCCCATAGTACAAGCACTGCTCAGTTCGGTCAAATGAACGAGTGTGGGAATGTTCCAGCCAAAAAAAAATGGTTATTTACCTGAATATGCGCCTTGTAGTTGTAGGTAGGGCTGGTATACTGGTTCTTCTTGCCGACGGCCTCGCTGAAGATGACGCACTGCTCGAACAGAAACACGTGTAGGTCCTTGGCGCGGTCGTTGCCCGCCTGCTCGGCCACGCTCAGCTGCTCTTGGATAAGCAGCTTGCCCTGCGCGGTTATGTTGCCCTGGAAACGGGAGGCAGACTCTCCTTCATTTGACAAGTCTTGACTTTGCTTTGACAGCGGGCTGCAGGGTTTTTAGACGCGGCGGTTTTGTTTACTCTGGACTGTATACTCGTCACTGAATAGGTATTGGACATAGAATTCTTCCCCGTGTCCGAAGATCTAACTTCGAAAGACTGATTCTAATCAGTCTTCCTACACAACAAGAGTTATGCTGCATGTATAATAAGGCTACAAGTTGGAACATTTGTTTAGCCTTTTTTTCAACACATTTTTGTAGGAACTCGAATACTGCCTTTACTACCTACACGCAGTAAATCAAGCATATTATTTGCATTATGTAAAGACACGCAGACCAATGTATTTGTTAAAAAGAGTTACGTTGTTTTATCAGAGATTTATTATAACTTTTCTGTTTCTGAGGGGAAGCCGCGTACCTTAGTATTAAGCCCTGTTCAAAAGTGTCTAATCTGTCTAACTATGCTCGATCATAAACGATCTTTTCGTATATGACCATTCAACTCTATGGTAAAACCAGGAATTTATTTTCATTTACTCATATCAAATGAAAGCAGAAAGGATAGAAAATTGAATAACATAGAACTCGTATTTATTTTCATTGTATCGAACTGATTGAATTCAATTCAATAAGATAATCCCTTCGCATATCTGCTATTCGCAAAACAACACAGCTAGCGCGTGGCAAAATGTCCATAAAAATGTTCGCAAAGCCTTTGCACATGTAGCCTCTGCTGCAGATAGCTCATTATTTGTGTCCGTGAACATTCTTTTACAAAAACAGAGTGACATTAAATGTTCAATATTTCTGGAACAAAAGTCTCCGCAGTGTAATCGGATTAAATAGTGCATTTCGCTGAGAGCATTTCGCTAATGAAAAATACTGTTGTGGGAGTGAAAGGGTTCTTACCGTGAAGCCTTGGAGTCTGCCGACGTCCATCATCATGTTGGCGTTCTTGGGGATAATGTCGGTGTAGGACATGGCGTCGCGCAGGGACGCGATCACGTCGGGCGGCGCGCGCGCCATCTCCGAATACGACAGGATCTTCTTCACCAGCAAGTGGTACTTCTGGATCCGCTGTATCGGCTTAATCAGCAGGTCCCCGAGCTGCAAACACATCGAACACGTGAACACCAACTCCCTCTACCCAGGTGCGATTGGACGATCACCCAAGCTTTTTATTAGCTCGAGGCGTCCAATAGCGAAGGTTCGCAACATGCCAGATTTAAGCGGCACGACATTTATTTTGGCGTTGTACTTCATTCCATGTGTGTGTGTTGATGTAGGTAACGAAAAAAGAACTCCCCAAAACTAAAATTAAAATGTGAAGTGCGGTTGTGTAGGAGAACATTAAAGCTGAAACACCAATCATGCAAGCGATGGAAATGGACAGATGATGAGCTTCGAAAAGATTATGTTATTTACAATGAAGGTACAGTGAAGAAATTTTGTGGTACAGATTGAACATTATTTTCGATGCCCTCTATAATGTGTAGGGGACGACTAGCAGGGGGACAACATTCACATTTGCAATCGGTGCACCACGCCTTGGACTTCAGGAAAACCGAGCGACAATAACAGACCCGACCGGACGTCGGCGGCGGTGGCGTCACCGATATGCAAGCTGAAGCACAGCTGGTACGACGATATGCGTAATGGTATGCCAATTAGAATGTTACCAATTCAACTTGTACAAATAATTTTGCCTCATGCCCTATTCTCTGAGTTGTTCGGAATAGGACAGGGACGAGAGTACCAGCGCTGCCCGGATGGTATGATATAGTGAACGGGTTTGTACCTGGGCGAGGCTATAGCGTGCGCCAACGATGTAAGATCGTTGTCTAAGGTGGACTTAGTGTTGGAACGAATGATGAGTTACTATATTTTTCAGAAATGGGAGGAAAAAAGTGAAGAAGTTTCTTAAAGATGACCGTGCTAGAATAAAAAAGTTCGTTGGATGACATTTACGTGATTGAAGGAAGATTTAGGTTAAACAAAACAGTGATATATTCAAACACAGAACATCATTCATTCACAAAATGAGATTAAACCAATAGTTTTTACAACCAGTGTTTAGGTTACTTGATTAGTATAAGACTTATTGTACGGTAAGTGCAGTTAGTATTGTTACGTATTATAAACAACGCTTAGTGGCAATGATAAAGTCAGATATCATGACTTCGTGGCCGTTGTGGTTATGAAAACACACTTATTATTATGTTACACAATTGCTCGGTTATGAAATGGCAAGGCGACGCATGCAGATGGTATATGCGAACGATTCTTATAATCCAATTCTTGTGATTAACTGGATGTTTGAAAGCGCGAGCTTAGCATGTAGGCATCAGCCGACCCGCTCCAAGCGAATATAGATAGATAATTCGTTTGCGGTTGCTGGCGATTGAGTGTACGTGGGCGAGTTAGTGATGTGCGTGTGATATTTACTTGTAACTTGTGTCCGAGTTTGTGGCGCAGCTCCTGGAAGAAATGGTCGTGTTCGGAGACGATGTACTCGGAGACCGGCTTGTTGCGGCAGTAGGCCTCGTACATGAACATCCTCTTCTCGAGGAACCGGTGGAATAGCGGGCCGAGCAGCGCCGGCGACTCCACGCAGGCGTGCAGCTCGCGCAGGAACTTGCTGCACACGACAAGCACACTTCGTACTGCGCCCGGTATCGCATCGCCCAGCGCTATATCATAACTCAAATAGCCACTACTCGTAAGAGTCAAAAGATTCTTTTTATTTGAGCAGCGCTCATAGGTGTACATTTATGAAGCCGCAAACTAAGACAAGATTCTAAGATATTGCAAAAGTTTCCGCGACTGTACTTTGATTCTAAAACAAAAAGTACTACTAGTAGTACTTCCTTGCAACGAATACAATTCCGTTTGCAGCTTCTAAATGCGATGCGATTAGCGATCCATTCGAGCGGTACCTTAGACTACGTATTCCTAGACGCTTAACACTATTGGAGAAGCGCTATTGTCAGGACTTACAAAGTGGTTGCGTTAAGGATTGAAATCTATAAAATTACAAAGTCTTGGAATGCGAGTCGAAGGTATAACACATTTATGCACAACATCAAATTGAATAAATGAATAAAACACTTAAATTTACACAATGTAGGTATTCATTATTTTCAAGCGCACAGCATGTTCTTTTATGTCTAAAATTACGGATATTACGCACAGCTTATAATTAACCCGAAACCGAATCGGAAAGTGTGATTTGAATATTTATACTACATTGAAAATATAGTCCATTTTATTATAAACTTAGAGAGTATATTTGCCAATGCAAAATTACTAAAAGTCCCATCATGTTTTTGTTAATACAGTAAAGGTTCTATTAATTTAATAAATTACCCATGTTTGAAGAATACACGTTGGGTGGATCGCACAGCAAAGAATCGTTACGACATTCGAGGTCTGGGGCGAGCGCGTTGACACAGTGATAAATTACTTAGACCATAATGTGCCCAAGGTAACTGTCGAGGGAATCAGAACAACTGGAAGATTGTTTCAATTGCGTATTGTTTGCCTCTGCCCTCACACAACCTTGGGCACATGGTTAAGGTAGTCAGAATCAGAAGGTTATATTTTAATGGTAAGTAGGTAGACTAGTCGTTCTTACAATTAAAGTAGAACTGTCAATAAGTGGCAAAAATTTAACATTTTTAACACTAATTACACTTTTATACTGATGATTCTGACTGAAATGTACATAAATTAGGGCACACATATAACAAAAATTATAAATAAATAATTGCATTACAAATAAACAAATAAAAAACCATGAATTTTGTAGAGCCGCTGAGCTTACATTAATAAGAGTGATATTGGCTAGTAATTAAATTACGTAATTATTTAGTCCTGTCCGGGTAGTTGGTACTATGTGCTTGCCTGGTCGAGGTGATCAACAAACACGACAAAGAAGTTTTCAAATTATGGGAAATCGGACATAAGGAACTGGGACCGAGTGCAATCAACTTGTTAACTTTAAACTTTGTGGGGAGAGACGGGTTAAACCACTCGTGGAAATTTAAATTAAACATGGAGTTTATTCGACTCGGGGTCAGTGTACATCTAAGATAGGAAATGGAAAAACAAATGAAATGTGTTTAACTGTAACGAAAAAGGGCGTTGTTAATATTGACGGTTAGGAAGATACTCAATTTTAGAAAGAAATAATTTAAAAATATACGGGATTTACAAAATCAAATATTCTATGAAAATAACAGATGTATGCTGACATAAAAACAATAGACATGTGAAAATAGCACACAATTCAATATAATTAAGGTACAGTATTGATTGTACTCACTCTCTGTGCCATTCGTAAATAATTTCAATGTTGCCGAAGATCATTCGGTGGCGGCGGTCGCGAAGGCCCTCGGGTATCGGCGGGTCCGGGTTTGTAATCTGTTGCAAAGTCAATTCTATTACTATACAAATAAAACACACAATGCTATCACAAAATTCCAAATTCGAATTTAAAACCTTAATATGTTCTTTTTAGGTTATTTATAGTTTTTAAAGCAGTATTGCGTCTAATAAATTGTGTGTCGTGAGGGGAGTGGGAAGTTGTCTTGTCTATGCCCAGTAGTCGGCACTATACAGGCTGAGCCGATATAGCAATTACTATCAGACATGACGTCACTAGCCTTTCGAATACATATTTGCAAGTGCAACGGGTTCGTTCTATATTCGCGGCCGCCATACTATTCGATCAATCTGCGTGTGAATTTGCATACATATAGCTTTTTGGTGCCACATTTTATTATTCATACAAGGCTCGGGAAATTTCCTTCAGAGCCACAAGACATGGTGTTATGACAGCTGATGTAGTTCATTAAGCGTAGTGCAATTTCGTGAAATACGACATTATATAATAACGTCAGATATTCCACTATTAAGCGACTATGACACATTAACTAAGACGGACAATGGCTTTCAGTCATTAATTAACATCATTGCCTGACTTAATAAGTCGACTGATAGATGCACCATTAAAATATCCTCTTATGACATCACTATTTATGTAACAGGCCATAAATAGTTTATTGAAATGGCTAACAATCACTCTGTCCGGGAATCAAACCCAGGACTAGTAAATGTCGCGTGACACAGATGCAAACAGAGTGAAGGCGTCCCTTAAAAAAATGTTGACTGTAACAAATCCCCCAGTCCATACTTGGAAGTGCCTGATGTATCCCTCGCAGACGAGCCGCAGGTCGCTGACGTATATCTCCTCGGTGTCCAGCAGCTCCCTCAGGACGTACTCCCGCTTCTTGAGCATCGCCTCCGAGTTCTCGGGGCCGTCCTCGTCGTCTTCGCGGGAGGTCCCTCCGCGGCCGGAGGAAGTCGGTGCCCCGGGCGCCCCATGCTGCTCCTGAGTATGACAGAACTAATTAATGCCTGCTAATGATGGAGTATTGAGCAGTGGGATGATAGAGGTCAATGTATAGGAGTCCAAACAATTTGCTACTATCTTTATCGCGAGTAGGCCCTAATTAAATATTGTTAAATGTAATAGAACATCTAAGTCTTAGATCATAGATAGTAATAATAGACTTCGATAATACGAGTATATACGAAGTCATCCTAACGTTTAATGAATACTAATTGGATTTATTTTCACAGATATGACTAATGCAGAACTTATTTTGGCAATTCTTAACTACCTTAAATGATTTATCAAACAATGTGGTTTACTGCATTCTTCATCGAGACGTTAAACCATTCGTAAAAGTCAGAGTGTCTTAATTGTCTGCACTAAACCTGTATCGCAGGGAGTTCAGACTTTCAAATTCCATTGGAATTAAACATACCAACGGGACTTAACAAGTCAGTAGGTAAAGAGCAAACGCATGGATTGCAAGTAGCTCTCGCCGACATAGCTCGTGACCAGTGGCTCGGCGATTTGCTAATCAGCCAATACCAATTAGTCATCTATAAAACTTCTTATATCCATTCGAAAGCATAATATAAACTAGATATTTTATTTTATTTGTATAAGGGCAGATGCGATTTCAGAATTAAAAAATCGCGTACGCAATATTTATTTTATATTAATTCAATTGATAATATATAATTTTCAACGTAAACTCCCGTAATATTGACAGCGACAGCAAGACAGTTTAAAAAGAGAGAAGTTAAAGAATAATACTATCAAAGATCATTGTATAGGTAAATCTGTGTCGTATGATCGATAAAAATTAACGACCCCCAGGTAAGGAGTACTCATCACGAAATCAGCTTTAAAATAATTTGATTCCTCTCAGATTGGTACTCGTAATTGCAGGTGAATTGTTTGCACTACTCGGCTGCCGCGGCCCGCGGGGCAAGTCCGACCCGACGTGTGTCAGATGCATACATTGCACGCACTCTGCTTGTGGAGTGCAATTGAAAAGCCCTTATTGAAGCTTTTATTTCATGGAAAAAAAAATTGTAAGATCACTCATGGTTCATATTGAACCTTATTTATCCGATTTCTGTATTTTTACTTCTAATTATGTATTCTAAAGCATATTTCTGTGTCTACACACTGTCTGCAGACGTATCTAGAAGAATATTATAGTAATTGGGGGCCGTCAATTAATATCTAACGACGAAAT
This sequence comes from Maruca vitrata, assembly GCA_039566165.1. Taxonomy (NCBI): domain Eukaryota; kingdom Metazoa; phylum Arthropoda; class Insecta; order Lepidoptera; family Crambidae; genus Maruca; species Maruca vitrata. Next base: position 18,285,198 of record CM076911.1, on the reverse strand, counting down.
AATAAAAATATAAGTACAATTGAAAAAACAACATAAGAAACATATAGTAAAACAATGAACACAATTACATGCAAGTTGGAGGATTGATTCGGAATCATCCTCAAATACATTTAGAAGATCATGCCCAAAAGTGGAAAAAGCTTTATACAGTGAAGTGATGATTCAAGTTCGACGTAAGACTATAGCGTTGGTGAGTGCAGTACACAGTAAGAGAAGCGTATAAAATGTTTACAAAGTCCGTTAAATTTTATGGTTATAACAATAAAAACGCAGTAAAACCCGTCTTGAAATAGAGCAACAGAAGAGGTACATTATTTTTCTTGTAAACCCATAAAATGTGTGAATGATTCTGCTAAAATGATACCACTGGTGATCTATACATAAATGTGTTTAATTTGACAAACTTTGACTGGTAAAATTATACATTTAAGTTGTGAACATTTAAGAAATAATAAAATTACTTTAAATTCTTTGTATGAGTCTTTACCGAAATAACTTCTTCGATAGCTTCTAATTATAATTAAATAAACCATAATTTTAACGGACTTAAGTAAATTAAGAAGGCGCAAATAGAATAAGCATAGCGAAGGCACTGAAGAGAAAGAAGACAAAGTGTAGAGGCATTGGCCGCTGATAATATACGAGTATTCACCGCCTCACGAGACTTACCATCTATTTCTTACGGATATGTCTGTAGAGTGTAGACACCTTACGAAACTGATATAGTAAACTACCTTTAACAACGGGTTGTATATTTTTTATTGAAGCGATATATTTATTGATTTAATTATTTATGGTAAGTTGTTGGTTAAATATATCCTCCTACTCGTACAAAAGACGTATCTATTAGTACCTAGTGTATTTTATACATTTACGTATAAGGTACAATAAGTATACAATTGTTCAATTCATTGGGTTTACTTCCCCTTAAATTAGAATTCCGGAAGGTCAGTTGAGACTAATTGGGACATTCTTATGTAGACGAATGCCATTGATCGCCGGAATTAGATTTTGTTAACTAGGACGAGCTCAGTGAGGGAATTCAATTTAACTTGGGAGCATAATTCAATCAAGTCAACGGTTCAGGTGAATATGCAGTTAGAAGTAGATGTCGTGGAACACTGGGAGTTGACACTGGTAATTCTTCTGTTTGATTACGGCGACATTAGTTTCACTTAGTATTCTGCTCTTAGATATATTAGGAGCTTTTCTGTTATATCATAACCCGGTTTGCTTAATAGAAATAACATAGAATTTAAGAGCTCCGAATATTATAAACACAGATTACTGGATTGGACTGCTTACATCTGACCGCATATGATTCCCTACACAGACGATATTTGATGCATTCAAAATATGCCTCGTATTACAACAATTTGGAGAATATGCTTAATTACACCGAACACGTATTGTGAACTATTTTAACATGAATGCAATTACATTACTGCATAGACTAAACTGTTGCATTCCGGCAGCGGCCCGACCGCACAGTGCATTACCTAAATGAATTGGATAACACCGAATGTTTGTCGTGTAAATGGATTTCATGAGGTTTATTACAGGTACCGCAAACAAACATTACCAACCTGTAGACGGGACTTTTGTACCCGGCCGCAGACCGTATCGAGTGTGTGCATCGCTTTGTGCACGGTCCTGTGTACACGTTGCAAGGGAGCCGTGTATTTCCAGGACACACATTGTACACACGAAAAGCATGGACAAATATAATATCAACAGTCAGTCGCTGTACCGAAATGTGCACGCCAGATTTTTGATCCATATTTACATAGTACACTCAAATATGCATGTACGAGTTAAAGAGCACCGCTATGCAGTTTATGTCACCACAAATGACTAAATGTAAAAGCGAAACGTGTATTGAAGTTAGCTGCATTTATTTAAATTTCAATATATAATAACGATTTTTAATAAACTGAAACATTCCAGCTTCACACATTATAAGCACAGCGATTGACAATCTCCACACATCGTCCGTACCAAATAGTGGTACGTTCGGTGATCCGAATGCAGCTCGACGATAAAAAAAAATAATACAAAATAAAAGCATTCCGATCTACGCACTCGGCACAACATGCACACACTACATGCGTTAAATCTGAACCGAACCATCTTCTCTTTAACGATTTGCTCAATCTCGGCAATATCAGCGGGACCCCCGTTACTATCCAAGGCTTCCAGGGTTAACGAGGCCTGAAAAGTAAACCAACATATAACCTAAACACGCCAACAGCCCGAAGTTAGTCACAGTAAGGGTTAGAGTAGAGTTGTCTATGGACTGTTAGTGTAAACGCACAGTAATAGATTAGAAATATGTTAAGACCATAGATGGATGAGAAAGGCTTGAAATAGATGCGGCATACAACCCATAATGTTTTAAGTATGTAAACTAAGTTGAACTTCGAGCATAATAAAATTTAGGACTAGGACTCATTATTTAAGTAGCAAAGTGAAAATGCAATATTCGCTTTTGGTATTTTGTAACTTTATAAAAGAAATATCATGTTCATGTTTCATGTACAAGAATATCTTGTACATAGTTCTAAAAGCTTGCACAGTATATTTTATTTTTAGATCGACGTCACATTTGTTTGACCGATTACTTTACTGTAGTCAACTAGTAGGTTTCTAGAATTTCGTCAGCGACACAATCTCTGGAGATCTCTTCAAATTAATTTAAACACAATAAAACGTACAAAATTTTATAAAATGATATACTGATTTTTTTTTAAAGCCTGTCGCTTTATAAATTGCTGTTGATGTTACTTTGCTCAGGGTTCGGAACAACAGACCACGACCAGGGCTCGCGACCATCGCTCTACGTAGCGCTGTCTCCTGTCACCGCAGACTTCTATAAAGGTCAGATGCCGCACCTTCATTTCCGGTTCGAGCGCTGAGGGGGCAGTAGATCAGTGGCTGCACTTACCCTGGACGGGTTCGACGCCGCGGCCGGCTGGGCCGGGGCCTGCAGCACGGCTTGGGGATCCTGCGACAAAAAATTAACATTGAAAACTTTATCCATATTATTAATTTAAAGCCATTTTTGCCATCATTGATACGCCTCTTATGCGCCAAATTCCATGTTCTCTTGAACTTGGGTAAAATACCAGTGGAAACTACGTTTCCCTATGTCTTATTGAGCATTGTGTTGATCATTCACGATAAAGCTTCGTGTTGTATATTCTGTCCCTCAAAAATACATACATAATGTTACTCGGTCTTTCAGTCCGCTTCCGAGTAAAAATACAGTACCAGATTGAATTATATCGAGATATACCAAAACCTATATAAACAATAAAACATTCATCATTTTATAGCCTAATAAGATTTATAAAAATAACGCGTCGACACCAAAACTAATAGTTATCTTTAAATATTTTATAATTGAGAATGTTTAATTAATACCGAGAAATGCAAACAAAGCTTGTAAATTCACAAAGTGACTAGCAATTAACATTAAGTAAACTTAATAGTTAAACAAACAGAATCAATGTTAATGGGCAATGAAGTATTCACAAGACGTTTGAATAACTAGAAGCGTTAGACAAAGTTAACCATCTGGTCTCACTCTCCCGGGTTTTCCCTGGGTATTTTAAATACATGTTGAAACAAACTAGAAACACAGCCAATGGAAAACCATTGAAAACGTCTAAACGTAAAAGCTCGTTCAATCTAGGCATCAGCTAACGCTAAAAGTCTAACAATAAAGTAGAAAGTCGATGCAATCAAACCAATTTGTACATGTAATTGTAATGTATTTTCAGGAAAACGGTCGGTTTTGTTGGAACTCTTGTTACATGAATATTATACTCGCAGACAGTTGTGTAGTTATATTTTTAAAAGTCGTTTCTTCGACTGAAAATTCAGATTCGGAAGAATCATTGGGTCACTCCAGATTAATAAAAAACGCTGAAACAAAAATTTGCAAGTAGACCTATTACGTATCTGATGTCGCCTGAACTATTAACAAAACCGGACCGTCCGTCAACGTTACTGATTTGTTGTAATTTATAGACGCACATTACGACAATCAGTCGTTTTGTAAGTAGGGTGACGTCAGCGCGTCGACGACGGCCGTAAAACAACGTGAGTCGCGACTCGGCGTGTCGTCATGCCGCAGACGTTAGCTGTCTATGGCGTTTTCTGTTTTCTAACAGGCTACTATGATGGCTGAGAGTAGCCTAGGAGAGTTGTTATCAGCACCGGACTTGTGGAGGAGCTGGTGCTCTCATGCAGTTGGTCTATGGCGAATAACTACTATCTTGCTCTATAAGACATACAGAAGGGACAATGAAAATGTTAATAATAGAATAGAAGTATAATGTTAAGTTCACAATTTGTATCGAAGTTTCAAAATTAAAACCTCCTTAATCCACAAATCAACGCACAAATATGTAATTATCGTTTCAGTACTGACAGACAAATAAAAGTCCTCGCTGTAGCGCTGATGTGGCCTCGGCGTCAGCGAATAGTCACTATTCACCGGGGGGCAATAGACCGATCCGTTGAATGGGCGTCGTACGCACGGGCGCGGGCATAACATTATTGAAATGTTGATGAAAGGCGACGCGAGTGGACCAGAAAAAAGTTGGGTTGTTTTCCGTAGTCGATGTTAAACTAACGTACAACAACTGTGTTAGGTTAATATTTAGAAAAACGGAAAAAATTCAACTGCCTCACCGCGGCCCGGGGATTCGAACACCCGTCCTTCCGGGAATCGCGCCCAGACGTGCATTACCATCACACCAGACCAGCAGCTATTAATTGAAGCCGTCGAATTTTTCCCGTATATGACCTGTTAGCCACAGGTGGCGCCATCTACTATCAGTGATACACACTGACAGCCGTAGACATCTCGTTACAGAAATGTAAACTACAGAAAATGATGACACACTGGCAATTAATGTAAATTTAAAATTTTTAAGTGCTAAAGCTTGCACTAGCTGTAATAATATTTAGAAAAACGGAAAAAATTCAACTGCCTCACCGCGGCCCGGGGATTCGAACACCCGTCCTTCCGGGAATCGCGCCCAGACGTGCATTACCATCACACCAGACCAGCAGCTATTATTATTGTGTTAGGTTAGATACTTTGCGCCGTTAGACATATCCTAGAAACATTTGTATGTAAGTAAATAGATCTAGAGTGACATCCTAATGATATTATAGGTAGGTAGGTATCTTCAAGACATAGTTCCGCATTCTTAAGAGAAATACCTTTAGTTGAGTAAACTACTTTCATTGGAAGCAATTGTTTGCACTTTTAATTTGATTAAGTTTTAGGACATCATTTTGCAAGGATATTACGCGTGATTATATAGACACTAACTGTTTCCACAAATTTCCATGTAACATTTCCTTAACCCAGTTTTATCATATAAATGAGATTCAAAAAGCTACCTGCGGTATTGAGCTTCCCCCCGGAGATTACACGCGTGGTAATATATTAATCTACATATAATATGTACTCGATAGGGCTCTACAATCAAACAAATTGACACTCAGCTTTCGTTATAAACTGTACAGCAGAGGGGTGTGGCAAGTTTTGAATGATGAGCGTTAGTACCGGTTCGAATATCGAATATTGGAGTGCAAAAATTACACTACACTGCAGTCTCTATCGGGAATTTGAAGGATTATCTCGAAAGCATTGAATGGCCTCACTCCCTATTTTAACGTATCGCTTGAATTCACCAGCGCGAAAAGTTGAACTGGGGTGTCTGCCAACTATCACTAGTGTGGACAAATATCACGATATCAGTTTCCAACGCATGGCGCGTGCTGTTAAGGCCCTTTGGAAAAGGCCTAGGCTTATCATCGGCATAGCATAACAAACGAATTCTGATTTTACTACTTTTTTCCTTTAAACCTTTCAAAGATGTATTGATGTACGCAGTGTGCGTATGTACTTGTAAAAGTTCGAACTGCCTTAGTATCGATAACAGTCTATGAGAAATGAGCCAGCGGAGTCTGAGCGATTCCTGTTTTCCCTTTGATACTTAGTTGAAAGCTTGTATCTCATTTAATACTTCTTACAATGTTGTTTCCCATACTCTCCGAGACTCTATGCACGTCCTCTATCAAAGGCGTCTCCTAGTATCTGATCCCCATGTGCTAACTTAATCCGTGTATCGTCGGCGTTTCCCCGTCGCTCACACCTCCCATCGCCCCAGGCGAACCAAACTCCCCTGCAAACATTATGTCTAACAAAGCGGGTACAACTTACGAGCATGTTTGTACAGGACTCATCTTTTCAACAAACTACATTAAAAGGTCTAAGCATGATTTAGGGATCCGAAACTCAAAAGGCTAAAACCGGAACGATTAAAGAATCACTTCGATCACCGCCTGTATGTTTGTCAAGAGCATTCTTGTCGTAAACGCGTCGAGCGTATTTAATTGAAATTGGTATTTATTTTATTAAATTTTATTTATGACAATAACCCTTCAAGTTTTTAGGTCAAGGCAATCTAAAGAAACAGTCGTTTAATACTTGATTTTCATACATTATTGAGTGAAATAATACCCGACGCAAAGAATAAGTAAGATTTTGTTTTGTTTATTATAATATGACAATTCTCAAGAACTAACTTCGTCTGGAGTCCACCGGGCTCGAATGACATTGAATACGAGGCCGGCATTATGTGGAATAAAGAACTTACCATTTCATTGGAACTTCTAAGAAAACTCTTCAATAAATTGTTTGATTCAAAAGATTTCAAACGTCTTCGTTTTGCTCAAACTTCTCAAGTTCAAGATTCCCGATCGATTGGGGACACAGAGCGAGTTGGTATTGCCTCGACATTGCTTCCTGCAGCTTAGAATTTATTTATTTATTTATTTATTTATTTGAGGACAGTTTACAAGTCACACACTAAAACACATTGATATTAAACATGGTTGGTACAGTTAAAAGTATGTAGTGTGGTCTTAGTTACAAACTGCCACGACAAGCACTAAACGCTTGGAAGCATTGTTAAAAAAAATATTAAACAATCAAATGGATATTGATTGAATATTGAATATTGATTGAAGATAGAATATTGATTGAATCTACATAACTAACTCAAAAAATAATATTATTTTACCCTAAAAGTAATTTTTGATTACGGAAACTCATTATAACTTTTAAATGGAAGCGTCACGAGGTATCCACGATGATATTAATAGTCTTAACCGGTATATCTTCGATGGGCATCAGGATTGAGATGGTTTCGATTACACATGATTCTGTCAGATATTTATATTATATAACATTATTATTAACGACTGCGTGAATAGTTCGTTTAATATATGATTATTTAATTTGAACTCAGCATTAGTTGTAAATGTAAAATGGTTTGCAACTCCTTAGGTATGTACTTTCACATGTACCTACTTTTGTGTCATGCATGTATTATTATGTAACGTGACTTTTGCTTCTAGCACGTTACCTTTTTCACGATCCACCCGGTGAACCGTCGGTTCTAGTTTAGTATATAAAAGAAAAGCAAGATGGGTCAAGTGTTTTTTTTTCTCGTATTGACAATTTGCTGATGGCCGTCTGAGGCCTGGGCCCCCCCCCGGACGCCGCAGTGCTCGTCGCTGCACGTACGTACCTGTATCGGCTTCATCGGGGGCGGCAGCTCTAGGGCCGCGGCGTCGTCCTCCACCTCGTCGAGGGCCCCGGACGCGTTGTGGCCGCCCTCGCCATCCTCCGCGCGGTCGTGTCGCCGCTGCACGTACGTACCTGTATCGGCTTCATCGGGGGCGGCAGCTCTAGGGCCGCGGCGTCGTCCTCCACCTCGTCGAGGGCCCCGGACGCGTTGTGGCCGCCCTCGCCATCCTCCGCGCGGTCGTGTCGCCGCTGCACGTACGTACCTGTATCGGCTTCATCGGGGGCGGCAGCTCTAGGGCCGCGGCGTCGTCCTCCACCTCGTCGAGGGCCCCGGACGCGTTGTGGCCGCCCTCGCCATCCTCCGCGCGGTCGTGTCGCCGCTGCACGTACGTACCTGTATCGGCTTCATCGGGGCGGCAGCTCTAGGGCCGCGGCGTCGTCCTCCACCTCGTCGAGGGCCCCGGACGCGTTGTGGCCGCCCTCGCCATCCTCCGCGCGGTCGTGTCGCCGCTGCACGTACGTACCTGTATCGGCTTCATCGGGGGCGGCAGCTCTAGGGCCGCGGCGTCGTCCTCCACCTCGTCGAGGGCCCCGGACGCGTTGTGGCCGCCCTCGCCATCCTCCGCGCGGTCGTGTCGCCGCTGCACGTACGTACCTGTATCGGCTTCATCGGGGGCGGCAGCTCTAGGGCCGCGGCGTCGTCCTCCACCTCGTCGAGGGCCCCGGACGCGTTGTGGCCGCCCTCGCCATCCTCCGCGCGGTCGCTGTCGCTGCTGTACGGCAGCTGGACGAAAGAAACACTTGTTAGTATAAAATTTATAAAAACAAAACCAAGTAACTAAATCATAAAATAATAATAGATGTTATGACGAAAGGTCTGAAAAAATATAAGAAAATCATGTCATGTCTGAAAGACGGTATTTTAATCAGATTTTTAATAAACCTATTTATTATGAATGCCGAAACCGAGACCGCAAAGTTAGTTAAATATAAAATGCTGTACGAATAATAATAATAATAATAATAATAATAATAGTTTATTTTTCTCATAAAGTACACTTACACAATCTACTTAAAGAAATTAAATTAAGAACTTAACCAAAATGTATACATTATTTTGTTACAATACATATTTAGATACAACTTAATAGTTTGAACAGAATATAGCAGACAATGTAGGTGTTTAAGTTAGGAACTCTTACCTCCCGTGCTAGTTTTAAACTGTGTTACGGCAAGGTAATAAAAAGCTCTCGTCTCTCGTAATGTATTTTTATAATGTATTAAGATTAAATAATAAAAAATAAAAAAAAAGATAAATAAATAAATAAATAATACCCATTAATAAAACGAATTAAAAATATAATATTTTTCATTTTCACACTTTTATTATTAGTTCAGTCTGTTCATAATCTAAATTTCTCAGAAACTCATCCAGGGTCTTTTTACAAACATGTCTTGATAAGTCTTTCAAGGGTTTGCTTTTGCATAGCCGATTGTACAGCATAGGTGCTAGATAATACGAGCAACATTGTGCAAAGCTGGTCTTGCAGGAAGGAACGTCATATACCTCATGCGTTCGCCTGGCCGATGTGTTGGTCCGTTTCATACAGAAGTGCTGCCTGAGAATTATGCTCTTAATGAAAAAGCTGTCGAACACTTAATACACCAAATTCCCTATATAACTTTGTAGTGGGATATCTATAGGGTTTGAAATTAACCACTTTTATAATGAGTCTTTGAGCTCTTTCAA